>AP027102.1:62093152-63407948 GCA_028142955.1 Pinctada fucata | reverse complement strand
ATACAATTTTGTGGAATGCTGTTTTAAGTTTACAACGCTAATATTTCTAAAAAGGCTTGAATTTCCTATAGACAAGTTGGTCTATAGCATTTTTGATTGCTATAGACCGATACAATTTACTGTAGACATTGGCCATCGGGCCACCGTTAATTTCGCACACTGATCTCAGTCTCCTATGGATCTGTGGAATTTTTGTTGCGTTCAATATTGTTATGCAGTGCTTCACATTATATGCTTGATGAAGCCTGGCAGTTTAAGTTTGTCTTTGTGAAAGAAAGGAGGGATCTCCAACAACACTCGGTTGCAGCACCAACAGCAAAAGAAACACAACTTTTATTGAACTGTTAACCGCTTTATTTTTCTATTTCCTGTGATCCATAACTTTGGCCAAAAACAGAATAAGCAATTATATGATGATAAAAACATAAGCTATGTCCTCTTTAATAGTTTTTTCTGTGAAAATAAAAGCATTAAATATTGCAATAAATTGCAATATGAAAAATAAAAATTATCTTATATCGCAATATATGGCAATACATTTTTTGGGCCACAATACTCACCCCTATATCTTAGCCATTTCCTATCCAGTAACCACTTTGGGTTAAACATTGTTCTCCTCAGATATTTCAGATACCACGGTGCAAAGTCTTCACAGTGCGCCTTGCATTGCAACATTTCATTACGCACTGTGTCATTGCAGGTTGTGTAGTATGTTTTTGCTTTATCCGTACATATAAAATTGGAGGAAAAAAAATCACCAGACCAAATCAAACTGTCTTATATCATAAATATACGTATTACATACCAGTGTACCCTGTAATCCTTCTTGTATTTCTTTGAAACAATGGAAGATATTTTAAAGCTTACAATTTTTTATTTATTTTTTTTTTCAGGTGAACATTTCATCAGATTTTATTTTACATGCACCTCCAGGGGAGTTTAATGAGGTATTTAATGGTAAGTTTTAATGTTGGGTTTTGGTACAGATTGTTCCAGTCAGAGCTTTAAAATTTAATGCTTCTTGGCAGAGTTTACATTTGAATTCTTTTCTACAGGATTGTGTATTCTTGATAAATGAAATATCTTTAAAAAAAATAAAAACAAATTGTATATATACATGTAACCAGTATATCGTTTAATCATATTTTATTTCGCATCACGATTTGGTAAAAGTGTTCACAACATAGAATAATGCATATCAGTCACCAGACATACCAGGACAAACCTGGTAAAATTTGCTTCGGTCTGGGTAATATATTTCAATTTTTTCTTAATAAACATGATTGAATTTCTACAAAAGTTCAAAAATGTCTGGTAAGTTGTATAAACTTTCGCAATGTCTGGCATATGTATTAAAGTGACTTCTATGCATGTACAAATGTTAAACGTCTTCAAATTCAATCAGATAGATTTTCAGCATAGACTAGACATGCACATTACGGGTGCTTAACCCTCGTCAGTGATTCTCAATCTAAACAATGTAATATGGCCAACAAGTTGTTATTATGTCCAAAAATGTACCAAAAGACGTGGCAGGATTGGTGGGATATGATGCTACAGGACCCAGGTTTTAGGAATTTCAAAGTAAGGGTTATTCTACTGTCTCCGAGGGCGTAGCCCGAGGAGCAGTTGAATAACCCACTTGTTGCACGGCAATTCTAATGCCATCAAACAATTATCACCGTTGATTGAGTAATTATAAGTCGTCATTCCGAGTAGGAGATAACTACTCATGGTCGGTAAACAGTTAAGAATTTCACGCATTTTTATACGCCCGTCATTTGACGGGACGTATTATGGTATGGCGAAGTCCGTCCGTCTGTCCGTCCGTCCGTCCGTCCGTCCGTCCGTCCGTCCGTCTGTCCGTCTGTCCGTCCGCCTATGGAACGCAATAACTTGAATACGCGTCAACGGATTTTTATGAAATTTATACATAGTGATCAGACTGTGGAGAGGAAGCCGCCTTTCGATTTTCAGGTTCATCCGATTTGTCGTTACAGAGTTATGGGACTTAGATTTTTAAAATACAGTGAAAATATACTAAAATATTTAAAAATTATTTAAAAATCTATTTCTGGTCGAAATGTTTTGAAATTTGGGTATACTGCAAGTAGAAAGGATGTTCTTTGACATATGTAACGGGTTTTTTAATTTTTTTGTCACATAACCGAGATATTGTGTGTAATGGGAAGGGGGGGTGGGTTATATGCACATACATTTTAAGCTAAGGGCAAATTATAGGCGCATGGAACGCGATAACTTAAATATGCGTCAACGGATTTTCATGATATTCATACATTATGATTGGACTGTGGAGAGGAAGCTGTCTTTCGATTTTCAGGTTTATTCGATATGTCGTTACAGAGTTATGGGACTTAGATTTTTAAAAATACAGTGAAAATATACTAAAATAGTTAAAAATTATTTAAAAATCTATTTCTGGTCGAAATGTTTTGAAATTTTGTATACTTCATGTAGGAAGGATGTTCTTTGACATATGTAACGGGTTTTTAATTTTTTTGTCGCATAACCGAGATATTGTGTGTAATAGGAAGGGGGGAGGGGGTGGGTTATATGCACATACATGTTAAGCTAAGGGCAAAATATAGGCGCATGGAACGCAATAACTTGAATATGCGGTCAACGGATTTTCATGATATTCATACATTTTGATTGGACTGTGGAGAGGAAGCCGCCTTTCGATTTTCAGGTTCATTCGATATGTCATTACAGAGTTATGGGACTTAGACATTTTAAAATACAGTGAAAATATACTAAAATAGTTAAAAAATTATTTAAAAATCTATTTCTGGTCGAAATATTTTGAAATTTTGTATACTTAAGGTAGAAAGGATACTCTTTGACATATGTAACGGGTTTTTAATTTTTTTGTCGCATAAGCGAGATATTGTGTGTAATAGGAAGGGGGGGGGGGGTTATATGCACATACATGTTTAAGCTATGGGCAAAATATAGGCGCATGGAACGCAATAAACTTGAATATGCGTCAACGGATTTTCATGATATTCATACATTTTGATTGGACTGTGGAGAGGAAGCCGCCTTTCGATTTTCAGGTTCATTCGATATGTCGTTACAGAGTTATGGGACTTAGACATTTTAAAATACAGTGAAAATATACTAAATTAGTTAAAAATTATTTAAAAATCTATTTCTGGTTGAATGTTTTTGAAATTTTGTATACTTCAAGTAGAAAGGATGTTCTTTCACATATATAAGGGGTTCTTGAATTTTTTGTCACATAATCCAGAAATTATGTGTAATGGGGGGGGGGGGGGTTTATATGCAACATACATGTTAAGCCTAAGGGCAAAATATAGGTGCATGGAACGCAATAACTTGAATATGTGTCAACAGATTTTCATGATATTTGTACATTTTGATCAGACTTTGAAGAGGAAGCCGCCTTTCGATTTTAAGCTAGGTTCATCCAATTTGTCCCTTATGGAGTTATGGGACTTAGATATTTTGGTGTTGTGAAAAAAATCCCAACGGGCGTATCTTGCTGCGTGAGCGTAGGCTTTATTAAATGTATATTTCAAAGAAAACAGCGGTAAAAAAATCTGGTCCAGTATTTGTTGTTAAATTAGGGGAATTAAGATTAATAAAATAAAGGGAAACTGATATTTGAATTTTTCAAACTACAGTGTGATTAGAGTACAAACATGTAGGAAGCGGATTTTACGAGATGCGATTAAGGATTGTGTCGCAAGTGTCCTTTTCTAACTTTCAATTCTGAATCATTAAAAGTGAGCACACACAAGTTTTCCAACAAATATTCAAAACTACGGGAATACTCCGCTTTTATGATACTATTATATCTTTGTTTCTTTTCAAAAGTATTCAAGGGTACCAGTCAGTACATTATTCAATCGAAATTTTGCGAGTTTTCTCTGGTAGTTGATCCTATGCATATTGAAACATTTGACAAAGAGCAGATCTAGAGCGGGCTGGAGTCAGGACCCCCCCCCCCCCCCCCCCCCCCCCCCCCCCCCCCCCTATGGAATTAGTAAAAAAAAAAAAACATGATTTCCCGTTTCTAAGTATTTTCTTTCGAAAATCATAGGCTGGACCCCTTTCCCTAACGCTGAATCAACCTTATAGGGAAAAATCTAGGTCCGCCCGTGACATTGAAAAAAGTATTTCAACCTGTAAATGGCGGGGTTTTTTTTTCTTAATTCCTATTATGAAATGCCATTTTAGAAATGCTAATGCGAACATTCCTCCCCCTTTTTTTGGTTGTGTTGTATTTTCAAAACGGGTGGCAACACAAGTCAGGTCAGTTAAGGACAGTAAACGGCTCAGTTGATCATTCAATGATGAGTTCAATCATTAATTCAATCATTGTTTCACAATGAAAAATATTGCACTGTCTGGAAAGGTGTTAATTACCGTCTACAACGTAGACCATGCAACAAGAAATGTTGATAGCAGAAATTTTCAAATCTGCTGAAGAAACAATCAACCGAAGTTGTAAAGACCATTTAAAGATAAAAATAAAATTTGTTCATACTGGATCATGTATGGTACAGCTATCAAATGTCAGTTTGAAATTAATACATGTATTATTAATTATACATTTCTAATATTAATATCCTATTATGTCATCCTAACTTTGATTATGCTGTACATGTTTTACGAAATGTTTTGTATTTAATTTTATTACTTTGTATTTCTTTTTAGATGTTCGAATATTATTAAACGATGATGAATTACTGAAAGAAGGTGCTTCCGGGTAAGACTTTATTTTTAGTCCCCTACCGGCAACGCCGAAGGGGACTCTTATTCTCATATAATTCATACGGATTCAAATAAATTAAGATTTCGTTTAGATTTTATCCATATTTACTTATTCCTGTCTAATATCTTGATAATATACTAGTACTTGGTATTTTCACCTTGAAATAAAAGTTATGTTGGATGTCAGTTTTGACAGTGTGTACATGTAATTAAGCTATGGACCAGTGCCCAGTTTCGCAAAAGTTCTTACATACACTGTCAGTATGTAAAATAGTCTATTAATATTGAAATCAGGCCATCTTATCTTCACTAGTTTCCTAACACTGGAATGTTGCTCTTGATACCCATACAACGATTTCAAAGTACTGTAGAGGTCCCTGATCAATGACATTTGAATCTTCATAGATTGTCTTTGATATATGAATATATGATTTATTTTTGCAGGGCATTTGCCCAGTATAATAAAGACCAATTTACTCCCTGTAAAGTAGAGGGATCAGAAGAATACGTGAGTACTTATTTCTTCATAATGTATATGCATGTTATTGTATATCATATGGTTTCAAACAAATGTATTAAGTTTGTGAGGATTATGATATTGGATGATATACATAATATTGAGATGGAATAGTTGGAATCCTCAATGATACGAATCTTGTAGACAATGAAATATACTTCAGTCTAATTCTAGATATATAGTAGACAAACGTTATTATGATAGATAAGTAACTCTCTGTAGGTGGTTGAAAGTATTTCTAAGTAGGGAAAGATATTGTACATGTATATGCATCAAGATTACTGTCCTGTTCACTACATCCAGAGCACCCTGTTTTGGAGATTTATTCTGCTGTCTTAGGAATTTTCCAATTATTCATGATTGTTTTCATGGGTAGACCTCCTTTAGTCGTAACAGGAAATGTGCATGTACTCAACCATTCAACTGTTTGTGAGCTGCTATATGGAAAATGAAATGTGTATACAGGAAATTCCCATTTTAATTTCAGTCTGCCACCATATTGTTCTCTGTATCAACAATGGTAAACAGTGACGTCATGGTGTCCGACTTCGCACATTTTAGTCTCTTTTACTTTGGATAGAAATTCCTCATAGACATTTTATTTTCCGTTGCATTTTTATGCCCCCGGAATCAAAGATTCGGGGGCATATAGTTTTTGGCCTGTCCGTCTGTTTGTCTGTTTATCTGTTTGTCTGTTTGTCTGTCTGTTTGTCCGAAAAACTTTAACATTGGACATAACTTTTGAATGGTTAGTGATAGGGCTTTCATATTTCACATGTGTATTTCTTGTGACAAGACCTTTCCATTGATACCAAAATTTTTGACCTCGTGACCTTGACCTTGACCTTTGACCTACTTTTCAAAAACTTTAACATTGGGCATAACTTTTGAATGGGAAGTGATAGGGCTTTCATATTTCATATGTGTATTCCTTGTGACAAGACCTTTCCATTGATACCAAAAATTTTGACCTTGTGACCTTGACTTTGACCTTTGACCTACTTTTCAAAAACTTTAACATTGGGCACAACTTTTGAATTGGAAGTGATAGGGCTTTCATATTTCACATGTGTATTCCTTGTGACAAGACCTTTCCATTGATACCAAAATTTTTGACCTCGTGACCTTGACCTTGACCTTTGACCTACTTTTCAAAAACTTTAACATTGGGCATAATTTTTGAATGGGAAGTGATAGGGCTTTCATATTTCACATGTGTATTCCTTGTGACAAGACCTTTCCATTGATACCAAAATTTTTGACCTCGTGACCTTGACCTTGACCTTTGACCTACTTTTCAAAAACTTTAACATTGGGCATAACTTTTGAATGGGAAGTGATAGGGCTTTCATATTTCACATGTGTATTCCTTGTGACAAGACCTTTCCATTGATACCAAAATTTTTGACCTTTGTGACCTTGACTTTGACCTTTGACCTACTTTTCAAAAACTTTAACATTGGGCATAACTTTTGAATGGGAAGTGATAGGGCTTTCATATTTCACATGCGTATTCCTTGTGACAAGACCTTTCCATTGATACCAAAATTTTTGACCTCATGACCTTGACCTTTGACCTACTTTTCAAAAACTTTAACATTGGGCATAACTTTTGAATGGTAAGTGATAGGGCTTTCATATTTCACATGTGTATTTCTTGTGACAAGACCTTTCCATTGATACCAAAATTTTTGACCTCGTGACCTTGACCTTTGACCTTTTAACATAGTGACCTCACATACATGTACTTAACAGAAAATAGTGTTCATACTAACAAAGATGCTACCGGGGGCATTCGTGTTTCACAAACACAGGCTTTATTCAACTAAGCTATGCCAATCAAAAGGAGGCATTTTCTGTTACGACTAAAAGAGCTCCATAGATTGGACATCAATTTATAAGATGACAACAGTATATTTTTGAGAAAGTCGCCAAAACAGGGTGCTCTGGATTTAGTGAACAGGACAGTAGTAAATATACAAATACTTGTTACTGACAAACATTTATTATAATTGCCTGGTAGTTACTGTTATGCATTTTTTTCCCTCTCAGGCACTTATTACAGAACATGGAGATTTAGGTGGCAATAGATTTTTAGATCCAAGAAATAAACAGTCTTTCAGGTAAAATTTAGTGATCTTGATCTCTTAATATGTGTAATGCAGTTTATTTTAGAATCAATTTAATAATCCGAGTGTAAAAGCAATTTTTGATATGCATGTACATAGAAAGGAACACTGCGCAGTAGATTTGTCAAAAATTTAGCCTGTAAACAGAAAGAAAATGCTTTACATTGTAGAACTGATTACTGGAAAAAGTCAAGGGAAGTTATCATAGTTGTCTACTTTCAGTATTGTGTGAAAGACATGAATCTAGATCTTTGCAGTGAATATAAAGAACAAAAAATGAGTTATTGAGTGCCAGTAATGCACAATTTAAAATTTTTGAAAGAAATGAATTCATAATATTCATTTTGCTACAGGGTATATGTTGTTAAGTTAAGGCCCCTTCCCCTTTTACAAAAACCAAATACTTGTATACTGGTACATGTACTTAGGCCCAAGAATCACATTCATATCTAGCCTTTTGTCTCTGACTTAGTCTGAATGAAAGTTGTTCCTCCTTGATCTTTTAAGGTACGACCATTTACGGAAAGAAGCCTCAGAATTCAGACCTCATGATTGTGACAGCACTGCTGAGTCGTGGAGATCGGCGATAGAAACGGAATTGTCCAACTATAGAAGTCAGCACTTCAGTAACGGCCATGTAGCAGTATACGGCACTAGTTCAGGAGGAAACATTACCATTATAGCTTGTTTAGAAAGTCATCAGTTCCAACCAAAAAACTTCTGGTGAGAAGTTTATTTTGGAGTTTAACGATTTTATGAAGTAGTTCAAATTTTTCAAAGTGTAAAGAAGAATGAATGATAAGAGTATGCTATCAACATCCCAAGTAGACATTCAGCACGATTTGAAAAGTTGATCTGCTGTTTTATAGCATATATTGATTGTTTATCAGCAATTTACTAGGGTTTCGTCATGTCAGTCAGTTGCACTTGTAATTTTTTAAGACATTTTTTCCATAATTTTAGATGTAAATATCTGCAGGTAAAAGAATTGTCAAAATGAATCACTTAAAGCATAAGTTTGAGTTTCATTTCATTTACGTCAATTTAGATAGAGGTATGGCTCTTGGAGTGTCATGTACATGCATAATTCCATGAATGTGATATGTTTTGTAGGAATGGACGATGGAGGTCACAATGGTCAATGACCTTTCCCACATCTGGAGGCAGGGTGGAAGTAGCAGGCCTCTTTAAAGTCCAGGTAAGTCTATGTAAGGCTTATGTTTATCCAACTTGTGTCAAGTTAGCTGAGAAATGTTGACACCGTGGTCTAGTGGATAGGGCTAAGGACCAGTAACCTGAAGGTTGCTGGTTCGAGCTTCACTAGGACCGCGGGTCGGTATACATATACTCCTCTATGTTCTGTGTTTGTATATAAAAATGTCCTTTTCTGTGTATTGTTTACATGTCTGTGGTGTTTAAAAAAAAAAGAAAAAAGTTAGCTGAGAAAAATAGTGATTGGCTTATAAAGGTCAAAGACGTTTTACATGCATATCTTATACCGGTTACACAGAGTTTTTATACCTGTGCCATCACTATGTAATTTTTATTGTTGATGTCCTCATGCTTCATGAATATGTTTTTGAAAATATGTCTTAGTTGGATAAAATTTGTTATCTAGCGATCTGACCAGGTCACTAGGTTGCTTTGCGTTGCACAGTATAAAACCTAGTGACCTGGTATTATCCCATAGCAGATCACTAGATGACTAGGTTATGTCACAGAAGGCTTTGTATAAAAGTATAGGCACCCAATATAAGAAATACCCTTTATGTGAACGTTGTTAGCCCAACACTATATAGGATTTCCCACCTACCAGTAACTTTTCAGAGGTAGGTAACATCCTGTACCATATGGCTACTGTAGGTACATGTAACTAATAATATACATGGTAAATAACTTGGTCAGCTATATACATGTAAACAGCAAGTCCAGACCATGCAATAGAAAAAAAAAAAGAAAATTCCAAGAAAGGATTGTGACATCAAAATTGTCTATGAATTTTCTCATAATCGTTAGATAAGTTGAATTTACGTGCATCATGGCCTCTCAATTTGAATGAGCTCCTTACATATTTTAAAATCATATTATGTACAAGCTTAGACAAGGATCAATGTATGGGAGAAGTAAAGTGAGATGAACAAAGTTCACGATTCAGTGATTCACAAAGTAGGATAACACTAAAAGAGGAAGATACGTCAAGACTCAATTGTGGTATACATGTAAAACTTATTTCCCTGTATGGAGTGGGGTATTAAATTACCTTAAGAACCCAATCACACGATTGTGGAAAGAGGAAGTATTACTTTTCCTTAGACTCACAACTAAACAAACGCAAAGGAACAAACGATATCAAATCAAATTAAATGTGTTTGAAATGTTTCAATTTTCTTTTCCTGATGAAATTTGAAATTTTAATTCTGTTTACAGGTGCACTACTATGAAGATGGCAATGTCCAATTAGTTAGCTCTAAAGAAGTTAAGCAGTCCCTTAATGTATCAGTAAGTAGGCTTACATGTTTAAAAAAAAACTGTAGAGAAGTAAAGGTTGTAAATGTAGGACAGATCATTCTTTGTGTATTTGTCAGTTTAAATTAGGTAGATTGTCAGTCTGCCCATCTGATTATTTGTCTTGCTATTCTAATGAGTTAAACATGATCCTGATGACTATCTCAACAGCACTCACAATAGAGCATCAAATTAAGCATCCACGGACCCCTAGCAAGCTTAGGCACATTTTAGATTGAAGTGTGAATATTTTTCAGAAATGACCATGATTATGGTAGTAGTGTTTTAAAACTTTATCAATTTTCAAACTGTTTAACTTTACAGACAGAACAAAAGACTGCCAAAGATTTTGCCACAATGGTATCTGAAGCTGAGGGTGAATACCAGGTGTGTATTGATAGTTAATGATCTACCATAATGAGATACATGTAGATGAGATATAGTACATTTTAAAATACTTGTACATGTACGAAGGTAGTTCATACTCATATTTGATGGTCTAAAATTCCTTCATCTTCTCAATGAATTTGAATACTACGTGTATAACTCAATATTATCAGGGTCAATTTGAAAAGATGAACTTTTAAAAAACCATGAAAGTACCAGTCAATGATTCCTGCTTCCTGTAAAGTTTCATGAAATTCTGTGCAGCAGTTGCAGAGGAGATGTCGAAAATGTGTCATCCAATCAGAGCCCTCGGCGGCCATATTTGTTAAACGATCAGCACGAAAAACACAAACTTGGTAGAGGACCTTGTGTACTTGCTTCCTGTAAGGTTTTATGAAATTCCGTGCAGCAGTTGCAGAGAAAATGTTGAAAATGTGTCAGCCAATCGGAGCCCTCGGCAGCCATATTTGTGAAACGATCGGCTTGAAAAACACAAACTAGGTAGAAGACCTTGAGTACTTGCTTCCTGTAAGGTTTCATGAAATTCTGTGCAGCGGTTGCAGAGGAGATGTCGAAAATGTGTCAGCCAATCAGAGCCCTCAGGGGCCATATTTGTTGACTGATCTGCACAAAAAACACAAACTTGGTAGATGACCTTGAGTTCTTGCTTCCAGTAAGGTTTCATGAAATTCCATGCAGCGGTTGCAGAGGAGATGTCGAAAATGTTTAAAGTATAAGTCTTACGGACAGACGGATAGACGACGGACAGCGTGCTATGACAATAGATCACTTGAGCTTTGCTTAGGTGAGCTAAAAAGCAATGTTATGTATTTTAATAAATGGTGAAAAGATTATGAATATGAAGTATTGATGGATGTGCTCCCTTTATCCAGGTCAAAGGTTTTATTAGATATCGGTTTGACCAAATTTCTGACTAAATGTATAAGATATTATTTCAAAGACAAAAAACTGTGAAAGGCAGATTATTCAACATGTACATGTATATTCTTTGTCAGAAGCAAGCAACATCTTTATTTACATGTTCATGTACATTGTACATGTATTTCTATTTTCCATTTCAGAGAAAATCTGAGACATGTACAAGTACTTGCAAGAGTCACTGATATGCATATATTCTGCCTTTAGTGAGTCATACATGTACATGTGTTTAAAGATCAAGCAGACATGACGGATCCTGAATAATTTTTTGTTTTTGATAATTTTGCAGAAAGCCATCTCTGAAAATTACCAGACCATGTCGGATACAACGTTTAAAGCCTTACGTCGGCAGCTGCCTGTAACTCGTACCAAGATAGACTGGAACAAAATTATCGGTTACAAAATTGGTAGTGCACTCAAAAACCAATGAGATTGAGTATTACAATAACTAGCTGTAACCAATTTGTGCATATTATGATTGCATCCATGTGCCACTTATTCCTGGGCAGTCGGCATATTATAAGTTATTTTTATTTTTTCAATTCCGTCTTTTTTTTCATTTATCAAGTATAATTGAGAGGCTCTAAAAACATTAACATGTACATGTACGTATGTATGTATGCAATCACAGATCTTATACAACTATTTAATCATGTTTTAGATAAACTTGCTAAGGGAATCCAAATTGCCCCATATATAAATTAACTTTATTTTATTCTGAGATTAAGCATTGCAAGGTAATATTAACCAGTATGGTACGTTTGAAATATTTATTCCGTCTCACAGTTTGCTTTCACCAGAATCAAGTGCTGTCAAGTATGTGTTCACATAATTTATCAATAATCACTGTATTATATATGATACTTGCAAAAAAATGTTCCTAATTGCATACCATTTACATGTAACTTAGACAAGACGTGCATTTACATGTAAGTGAACTTTACATCTAACAAGTGCATTATGACATCTGAACAGGAATTTTGTCTCATGAATTTTTGTTTTCATTTATTGTTAAATATTTTCTTTTTTCTTAAGATAGGTGTTTTTTTCACTCAAGTTAATACTTGATACAAACATGCAGGAAGTGAGAATTTGATTTTCTGTGAAAAAATGAATGCAACCATGAAACAGTAAAGAAAATATAAATCCTAGCATGTATCTTCGATCATAGAAGTAATAAACAGAATTTTCTTCTTTTTTTTTTCCAAATTTTAGTTTGGTAAAATTTTGTCCATGAATTTGAAAGATTTAATTCACATGTGAATATAGTAGCCATTCCGCTGATTTTAACCGTTTTTGTTAGTGAGATTCTCTTTATTTAGTTTTGTATAAGAATATATATTATGTATATCTCAAAATTTAACTCCTTCCGCTCTTCTATTAATGAAAATTAATCTGATTAGTAATGTTAATAACAGATTCTTCCCTGTATTTATGATTATACTAAGCCCCCCCCCCCCCCCTTTCCCAATTTACTTCCCTCCTCATTATTATGGATGAGCCATGTAGTAATTACATGTACATTTTATGTCTCACCAACATTACTTTAGGCTTGGTTGTAACACTATTTCTACTCTAACAAAGCTTACTTACAATCTACTTTGATTAAGGCTATTAGGGAAAAAAACTTTTTTTTTTTTTGGTCATTGTAAAATGTACTTAAGGGTTATGAATGATTTTGTAAGTTACATTTCTAAGATGGTTAATACAGTATACATCTATGATCAAATATATGTATGATCAAAGTAGCCAGTGCTGAACTGATCTAAGCTGTTACCCTTTTCCTTATTTTCTGAGAAACTGTACAAATTTTTTAAGTTCGGCATGTGATCATTATGCTATTATGAATATAATTTATCACAGTTTTTTTTTCTCTTGCTGACTTACATATATATAGCAAAATAATGGGGCAATTCCGAGAAGGATCTATGACAGAAAACTTTATGTACATCTTGATCTGTACTTTGAAAATGTACAAGTACCAATAAATCTTAGAAAAAAGCTTTACACACATGTACAGTTTGTAGTTGTTTCTTTTTGACTTGCTGTATTCAACATCAGATTCAAGTGCAAATTCAGAACAATTTTGATTATTCGGGATTTTTGTTATACAGAGTTACTTCCCATTCGGGGCGGTATATGACGTTTACCTATTGTGACGTCATGAAATTCTATGGAAACCAACGTTAAATTCAGGGAAAGTACACTACAAAACTAGGAATGTTTTACTCATCTGGGAGAAAATAAGATTGGAAAGTTCAAGACTGTATAAGAAAAAGCTTTATACATGTACTGATTGTGGTAGTTTCTTTGTTAATGGTGATTTGGTGTGTTTACCACAAAATTCAAGTGCAAATTCAGAAGGAATTCGGTTATTAAGTTTTTGCGGAATACAGGGTTCTTTCCCATTTGAGACTGTATACAACATGAAACCATTATGGCATCATGAAAATGGTATGGTTTTGTTGATTTTATACGGTCCTTTCCCAGAATTTATGGACCGTTTCATCTGAATTTGATGGGGCACAATTGTTCTACGTCAGATATTGTCTCAAATGAAACGTTACTTTAGTTTTCAAAAAATAATGAATGGGATCTCTGACAGAAAATTGGAGAATTCAACTGTATGAAAGAAATTTTATTTAAGGTCACATAGTAGAGAATTGCGACTGAAAAGAGATCCTGCCAAAAGGAATACAAGTAGTTGTTTATTGTATAAATGGAAGCCTTATCTTATGCTACTTCATAAACAGCAATGGTAGATCTCAAAGATTGTTTCATATATGCTGTCAAGAATCAAAATTTATTGTCAATCTGAAACAAGCTGTGTTTGTAGAAACCCTTTTGGCAGTTTTGTCAATAAAAGGTTTAAAAGGCCAGGCACATAACCGCAGTACTTTTCAAGTGGAAGCACTCCCAGGGGGTGCTGGGGTCGCTTTGAGGCCCCTAAGGGGTCCAGGGAGAAACCTTTGTGAAATTCAAGGGGCAAAACCCTGGAATTTAATGCATTTTACAAATTTACACTGCAGTAACCCTTTGTGCACTTTTTGTCTTTTTTTTTTTTTTTTGCAAAACGATGTGGAAGCATCTACATACATGTACTTGCGTATGCCTGAAGGCAATATCTGAAAAGTAGATCAGAAGTCAAGGCCACAAATTTTGGTTAATTTGGTGCTGGTAGCATAGTGGTTAGCGCGGTGGACTTCGAATCCATAGGTCGTGGGTTCCAATCTCATCGTCGCCGATCATTGCAAACCATTGTAACCTTGGGCAAGTTACTTTACACTACGTTGCACTCTCTCCACCCAATAGTAAACCGGGTACCTGGCACATGAGACGAGCTTGTAATGTGAATGAAAAGCATTAGCGCCTTAACGGCAGCTCTGCTTGTATACTCCCACGGGAGTTGAGAATGCACTAGATTGTACAGGTCTTGCCAGGGAGGTGATTGTAGAAGTCGTGTGAGGCTCAGGGGAACGAGACTATAAACCCTACCTTTACCTTTTAAGTTTAAACATATTTTATTTCGATAAAGGGATTGGGCAACAAGTTTTATCAACATTATGTAAAGCCCTCTCCCTAATTTTGGTACCAATGAAAAATTCCCATCACAAGAATACATGTGTGAAATACGAAAGCCACCTTGTCTCTTAACATTCAAAAGTTAAGGCGAAGATTGAAGTTTTTGCAAACAAGCAGATGTCAACAAACAGACAGGTTACAACCTATTTCCCCGAATCTCTGATTACGGGTAAACAAAAGGTCAAATGATAAGTAAAGCATAAAGTAAAGAAGTTTTGTATGAGAAGAAAGGAGCATGAGGAATATCAATGCCCAGTCACATAACTACTCATCGAAAGTTAAGCTAGATTTTACAGGTCAAACATCTAGGCAAAGTTCAAGAGGTAATATACATTTTTAATGTGTTACAAGGATACACAAAATATCTACGCCTTAGGAGAAGGTTCAAAGTCATACAGATGCAACGCATTTTATACTAGAAGAAAGAGATGAGAACTGAACTGTTCATGACCTTAAACAGATATATGACCCTGACTTACATGGGCATTGAATCTTGGCATGCTTGACCAAGTCAATAAGTTTGATAAAAGTATACAGACTAATAAGCTAAAGCCATATATTTGACTCACAAATAATCTCTTACAGACCTGCCTACCCCAACGAATTTCAAGCATACTTGGCAACATTCATATTTGTAGAATATGCAGAAAAGTTCGTTCAAAGTGCATGAAAAGCCAAGCAAGATTTCAGGAGCTCTCTTTTGATGCTATTAGATCATAAATAGATCTGTACAGATCATAAATAGATCTGTTTACAATCCTGTGTTGCTGTCACTGAAATTTATTTCTTGAAGTAAAAAATGCGCAATGAAATATATCTGCTAAAAATATACACCAGTAAACCTCAATTTAAAACTGGATGATCTTGAAAAACAGGAGATCTTGGATCCAAATTGAAGGTAGAATTTCAGAGGAGTAAATTCTTAAAAATACAACTGTTCAAGAACAGGAATGTCGCCTGTTTGACCACAAGTTCATAACCTTGACCTTTGAAAGTGACCTTGACCTACATTAGGTGCCGGGTCTAATCATGCTTTACCATCCCTGCAAGTTTGAAAGATGTCTGATGTATATCAAGTAAGTTATAGTCAGATATGTGAAAGTGTGACTACCAGACAGACAGACATATCCCTAGATGTCATTCTTGCTTTGCAGGCGACATAAAAACTAAGGACAAATCAGGTCTCCTCTGCTCTATTTGTCACATCTACCTCCCTTAGTCCCTATTCATATATACATCAGCAATAAGATTTTTACATACATGTATATAATTTAATGAGCATCCATAAACATATTAATACAATTATTCACATTGAACATAAAGTACACATTTACAAATATCTTTCTCTTTACTAATCAGTAATGGAACCTGCTAGTCTTAAGCATGAATTATTCAATATTGTGAGGTCTTCACACTTCAAAAATTAGTCAAATTATTTGTCTGTCAACATTTTTAAAATGAGTAATAATATGGTAAATGAAGTCTTTGATTGCATTACCAGACCATTATCTATCCTTGCTTCTGTACATCTAGCTGTGGCATTTGAAATCTGAGGACTTTTTTCTACGTACATTTCTTGTAAGCATGCTCATTTAAATTTAATGACAGAAAATTTGACATTACAATTATATCATATTACAATAATATTTCCTAGCAAATACACAATATATAAAAACATAATGTTTAGAGAACATTTACCTATGAATTCATCCGTCACAATTCATCCATCGTAACAGTCATATCTACATGTAAATCAATTATTTCATATAAATGAAAATGACAATTAAGTTCTTAAAAGTCCATTTTGTATAAGGAAAAAAAGTATTGCAATATTTTCAGATTTGAAAATAACAGATGGAAAATGCTAAAATGGCAAACTGATGTCTGACAAAGGTTTCTTTGGTCAACTTGATTCCTTATTACCTGTACAATTACATGTAGTAAAACCTCCTTGCAACGCATGGTAATGCATCACTCTTCAATCATTGTACAGATAACATACAGCAAAACTAGACGTTTGTGTTTGTTTCATGTCAGAATTCATCTCATTAATAAGAATCCCATTAAAATGTGAGAGACACTGATTTCTGGCAAACAGTACATTTCATATTTGCATTTTGATGAAGAAAATATTGTCTAGTTTATCTACACATGCCACCATCAATGTTAGCTTGATGACCGCTGTCCATCTGTAATTTGACCTTGACCTTTGTTGACATCGCTGATACACATCCACTGACCTTCAAGATTTTCTTTCCACAAACTAACCTGAAATTTTACAAAAGATCATTAGTAATGAAAGTTCAAAATTTTTAATTCTCTACAAAAAATTTTAATGTAAATTGGAAATATGAATGTAAATATTAAAAAAAAAATTACGAGATAATTCCTGAGTGCGCATTTTGTTACACATCTTATTCAAACAAGTCGCATTTTGGAATCTCATCAGTAAGAAAGCAAATAAGTGAGTAATATTCATTAAGAGTCGGCCTTGTATACAAAGAATCAATAAACCAACCTCTGAGGAACTTTTACTATTGACAATTTTGAGTTAATTTTAGAGTTATAACGAACAGAAGGAAATTTCTTAAATGACAGATAATTCTAGATAAAGACAAAAAATAAGATTTGTTACTCACTTTGTTATCTCCCCCTGAGCATGCCAGGATGTTTCCCGTTATAGACCAGCTAAGATGCCAAACAACATCGTTAAATTTGTGTAAAAGTTGAGAATTCCACTCGTTACTGCTGCCATCATTTGTCCAGATTATGACTCGGAAATCCTGAAATTAACATGGAAAACTTACATACAGTACTACATGTAGCAAAAATACATGAAGATTTTCAGCTTCTTTGTGTAATATCACATGTTTTTTTCTAGAAAAAAGCTAGAAGGCCAAAAGTGGACATTGTGAATATCAAAATTGTTTTCAACTAAATAGTTGTGTCTGTATTATTTGGGTGAAGAAACCAAATTATGGGAATCCAGTCAGCATTTACCCCTTACATAGAAAAAAAAAAAAGTTGTCAACCAAACTGTTCCTGTTTAAGCATGTTTTAACATATGCACAGTATATGATGACTTCCAATATGAATTTAATGTGAGCTCTGTGTCTCACTAGTAAAATATTAAATACTTTCTGTAGAATTCATGGATCCTTTTTTTTTCACTCCAATCAATATTCCATAGTTTTGGCTCAAATTACATGCATAATATAGGGAGGGTTAACAATTCTGGTATATGAAGGACTTATCCTCATGCTTTGTAAAATGATGTCGAAATAAGAATATGGCACACTTAAATTATTATACAAATATGGACTTGGTCGGGTCATTATGTCATTATGATGGCCTGATGAAATTTGTAATATCATTTCAAATCTCATCGGGTCATTATAATGACATAATGACCGAGGCCAAGTCCTTATTTGTTATATTATATAACGAATCGTAAGACTACATATGATTAAAATAATGATTCAAAATCATATGAACATATACTTTTAAATCAAGAATTCAACAATAATTGTTCTTTTTTTGTGAAAAGTGTATTTTCAACTTTCAAAATTAAACAAAATAACGATCTTAATTTTTATCATAAATACTGAAATCAGAACAAATACCACACCGAGTCATTATCTTCCGTCAGCGGTCATTATCGGAAAATAATGACTCGCGCATCAGCCAATCAGAATCATAAATTATATAATATAACATATAATTCAATATTGATAATAAGGACATACTTGTGAACAACTAGCTATGATACTGGTAGGTAGACCTATACTTGGTGCCCAGGCTACGTCCCTGACCCAGTCACTGTGCCCCTCTAATTTCTTATCCTCTATCCACTTGCCATCTTCCTCCCTGTAGAGTACAAAATATACTACGTCTTTTAAAACAAGCTGAGTATGTTATAATCAAGAAGTAAAAATCAATACATTTCCAGTAAATCCAGTCAAAAATCCAGACACCAGACATCACAAAATATGGTGACATCAGGACAGTGCACTCAAATATGATGTCAAAATAAATAAAAATTGCCAAACTATATGATGCCTGGAGGAGTCTATACGTATGAAATCTAGATTTGACACGGTCACAACTATAACCTGGAAAGTCGACTATTGGAGAAAGATAAAACATCATATTGATTATTCATGATTGAAATTAGAACTTTCAAATAGAAAAGATTTTAACTCAACAATATTATATCCGCTTATCAAGAATTTGGAAACTACACTGAAATGAGACTTTCATTTAGAAAATACATGTACATTTACCACTCGAGGCTAAGTAACCAATGCAAACAAATCCAAAATACTTTTTAACATACACCTACATGTACATGAATACAATGTACTTAACCTTATGGTCGCCATAGCACTTTCTATATAGACATAACCTCAGACAGTGCATGTTTTGTAGGTATTGTTTTCATATTCGTGCTTGAACATCGGCGGCGGATGTGGCTAGCCAAACAGAGGATGCTTACTCCTCCCAGGCACCTGGTCCCACCTCTGGCTTGTTGGAGGTCCGTCGATGTTCAATTTGGTGCTGTTGAGATTGTCATCAGGATCTTCTTTATCTCATTAACCTTAAGAATTTCATTCAAACTATTTGACAGAACTCTTACCTCCATATTTTGACTAGATTATCACAGCCCCCGGAGACCAGTCGTTTTGTCGGCTGACTTCTGCCAGAGAGGTCAAATAGGGCACTCGGTGACACGGCAGGGGCCCAACTCACAGCGTTACATCCAATCTACATGTATAATTGATACAAATAGAACTATGAAAAGCTGCTTAACATTTTATTTTCTAAATGGTTAAAGCTTTACTTATATTTGCAATGAGTAGAATACTACATGTATATTTTATTACAAATCATGAAAGAAATGGAAGCTGGTGAATTCCTGCAACTCTATAAAAATCCCCTCAAGCATCTTCAATAACTGTGAGTATTGTATAAAGATGTACATGTATATACATTTATGAATTCACATTCGATAAATTATTACTGTATTGTGTCTGACTGAAAATTTCATTGCCATCAGTCATACACATGTATATTCAACATGGATATTTTAATTCTTTGTTATTTTCAGGAAGGTACATGTATTTGAGAATCAAGAATTCATAAAAATTGCATACACATACACGTATATATAGTAATGGCATTAGTTCAAATTATGTAAATCATGTCAAGACTTACCGTATGTGCGTTAGTTATTTTCTTGGCGTCCCAAGTTCCATCACCTGAATATAAGAGAATTGTATTAGAAGTTGGTATCCTGAAGATGTTTAAGGTAATAAACATACTATTTACTTGAAGAGAATAGAGAACATAAAATATGCTGGAAAATCAGATCATTGAGGACTTTCACAAGGAGAATCCTTCATCTAATCCTGTTCCCATACAAGTCTTGTACTAAAGGTATGTCAAGTACTGCTTAGAAGTTAGAAGGAGGGGGTCCTATAAGGAAGTTTTGTCTCAATAACAAGTAGAATGTGTTCAAATCCGTAAAAACAACAGGATGTATAAATATAAAAACACACAAACACTTCCAAAATCAACCCTTGGCCTTTTTCTAGTGCACAAATGCAAAAAAATGGCAATGCAAATGAACAATAAATCAAACACCGCTAAAGACGGTATGGCCGGATTGCAAAGTAAGTTTTTGTCACTAACTGGGTCAAGGTCAATAGGTCAAATAATACGGCATAAATTGAAAGATTTTGTCAGTGGCAACCTACATGTATAATATAACGTTTCTACTGCATATAGTTCCATAGATTTGGATTAAACCAGGAACTTTAACCAAAATCTTTAACTAGGTCAAAGTCCAAGGTCAAGGTCACTAGGTCAAATGTTACGGCATAAATTGAAAGGTCTTGTGATGGGCAAGCTTCATGTATAATATAAAGTTTCTACTGCATATAGTTCCTTAGATTTAGCCTCAACCAGAAACTTTAACCAAAATCTTTAACTAGGTCAAAGTCCAAGGTCAAGGTCACTAGGTCAAATGTTACGGCATAAATTGAAAGGTCTTGTGATGGGCAAGCTTCATGTATAATATAAAGTTTCTACTGCATATAGTTCCTTAGATTTAGCCTCAACCAGAAACTTTAACCAAAATGTTGACGGCAGACGGACAGACGGACGGACGGACATCGTCAATCTATAGACTGGAATTGCTTTGCAATCCGGCCAATAAAAATTACCCTTCAGTAAGGACAAGGGGACAGAAGCTTTGTGTATTTCAGCATTTGTTAAATTGTTAATTTTCATTTGTTTTCATTCAGCTACAAACATACATGTATTTACATGTATATCAGGCTGTAAAAAGATCCACATTTTTTCCGAGTGTTCTGTTTTCTTACCTGAACTAGAAATGATTGAAATGCTGCCATCCGAGCTTCCACATGCCAAAATGAGACCAAATTCTTGGGACGCAAATTGCACTGAATTTACTGAAAATATAAAGAAAAACATACATGTAATTAACTACACGTACATGTATACATTGAGACAGTTTCAGTAAAAAGTATGAGTTTGTAGTATGAGCTCAATCAGGATTTTTTTAAGTAGTTGGTACGACCTGAAAATGCTTCAGTTGTTAGCTACTTTGATCTTAAGGGTGCTTTCTCCTGGCGAGCTGAACAGAAAACGTTCTAGACGATGGGAGATAACTCCTAATGTCGTAAAAGAAAGATGTACGACAATTTTTTTTCTGTTCATTGCATCAAATTCAATAGCATGGTTAAATGGAGTTGTTTGAGTATATATATTTGTTATTTTTATAAGTATAAACATTTTATGTTATCTTTTTGCTTGTTCAAATAACATTACGTAACTGCGAGAACCATTGACGTCACGTAGCAAGAATGACGTTCGTCTTCCTGCCATGAATAAAACAGATAAATAACGCTGCAAGAAAGGGATGTAATGTTTGATTACTTATATTTGCCTTTGCATCAATTGAGAAGATTAATTTAATAAAAGCAATACTTTTAAGAATTTCAGTGTGAAACAAATCAGAGACATGCCTTTAGTTATCTTTATTCCATTCTAATCTATTTCTTTTAGCAGCGTTATGTCTGCAAAAAATTGACATTCTGAACTCTATCAGACAATTCTAAATTTTCCTGTTTACATGATCCTTTTGTGCGTACACAATTTCATCAATTCTGTCATTTATTTAAAATATGGATACAATACAGGAACTTAACATGAGTAAGGGTACATATCGAAAACAAAATCATCAGCTAGACATCTTATTTCATACATTTTTTTCTGACAAATAATTTTAATCTTTTAAAGGGAAACTTAAGGAGGTATTGAACACTTTGACGCCAAATTCAATTTTTCTCAAAATTTCTGAAATTATTCATTTCTAGTCTGTCCTTCATCATACAAACTTACATTTGATTCTATCCACAGGAAAAATTTCTATAAGACTTTGAAATATGCATTTTTCAACGTATCCGTGAATGTCTTGATGACGTCATAATATTAAATGTGTCATTCCGGTTCTCTTAATGCTAATGGAAATTAATTTTGATTTGACTTCCAAAATATTCATAAATGTATTGCTCTTACATAAGAAAAAGATTAAATGAATTGTGTTATAAACAAAGGCAGGATACTGGAATAAAAGATGACACAGTCGCTCAAAAAATTGCAATTTCGAGCCAATTGACTCTAGTTGATAGGTGATTATTAGAAATCCTGTGGATCAATCCTTGTCAAAAACTAAAAGAATGATCAACAATGTACAGAGATGATTTCATGATTAAATGAGAAAAATTAAATTTGGGATAAAAAATTTACGAAGCTTTTTATTTTCCAATTTTTTCTTCCAAATTCGTCCATTTTCAATGAAGTGACATCCGCTTCCTTGTTATGTAAATTTGTCAACGAATACACTAAAATAAAAATTGAATTTACTTTTTTATACATGTAAAGTTTCAATGCAAAACGTTTTGTATTCATGTTTTAATTGCATTTTGAATGCGATCGTTTGTGACGCCATTTTCCCCCAATAACGTCGAAATGACGTCGTGGTTGGCTCATGGATAAAACTCCCAAAATCCACAATTTTGAAAAACCCTATAATTTCTTCAAATTACGTCGGAAATCATTCAAACTTCATCAGGATACTCAAATATGTATATCAATCAGTGTATCAAATGTTTTAAGGAAGTAAGGACTGTACTTTTCCTAGGAAGTGAGAAAAACAAATAATGCCGCCGCCATCTTGGTGTTGAATCCCTCCTTAAATAACGGAAGGCCCTTTCACATCAGCCTTGCCGCAGCCATACAGTCTTCGATCCTGCATGCCGTATGGCTGCACCAAAACTGTTCGAGACAGCCGTACGTACGACTGTGGCACGAAATATTTTGAAAGAGTTCGTAGTGTTTAGACAACAGACTTTTTTTCATGCGACTGCCGCATTGAAGACAAAAGGGCATCTCACAGACACTGCTGACATGCGCCATAAGAGAGGAAGACTTTATAAAAGAAAAAATAAGGCACGCATTTTTCATCCAAAAAAATCAAACCATGTAACCCCATGGACTGAAACAAAAATATTGATAATTCGGTCGGGAGGGGGGGGGGGGGCTCCGCAAATTAACAAAAAAAAAACAATCTATGAAAAATAAAAAATAAACTTGCACGGCGTACAGCGTCTTCCGACAAACTAAATGTGTGTCATGGGGTGTGTGTGAGAGAGAGTGGGGTTATATTACATCTACATGTTCTTTAGACATATTTATCGATAACGTTGAATGTGGATTAAAAATTCAGAAACAATCATACTTTTTCGATTGTCTTAGGTTATTGAATATATTCTGCGGTTGGAGATCTATAGTTCCCTCGTCTACAAACGCATCCTTGTTCTTTATTTGCTGTTTACATTGTACATTAAACACAGGAAAGAACAAAACAGACAAAGAAAAAAAAAAGAACAAGAAAAATTGTCAGAAGACAGCGCCGAGGTCAAGGTCCATAATGAAAGGTCTGTTAACGAGTAATTTACGTGTGAAATATCTGCCATGTTTGTGGAATTTTAAAACATATTTATCAAATAATATGCAAAAAAATTATTGTTTCGATAAGTTCAAGACGGGGGGGGGGGGGGGGGGGGGGGGGCCTTCCCCTAGCTATGCAAAAAAAATGTATTGTTTATTGTCAGATTATTAGAATGTATATAAATGTACATGGAACAGCTATATAAAACCAAACATAACCAATAAAACCTGTACGTACTGTTGGCAATACGGTGTTTTTTTCAATTTCCAGAAGGGGGGTAGGGTAGCAAAATGGACCAAAACTTTTTCCCAATGCACAACACCCCCTACTTTTTCTTTCATAAAAACATGCTATAATGTCCCTAGATACACTATGTGAAGTTTTAAAAAAAGTTTGATGAAATTACATTTTTTATCAGCATTTTAGTGCCAAAAATCTGTTTCTTACGTTACTTTAAAAATTGCCATATGAGGTAAGAATTTGCTAAAAATTTCATTCCGTTACATCTTATGTCATAAAAATTGTATTCAACAGTAGTAAAGTCATGTACTCTAATATATTTAAGTAATCCAATTCAACAATTCCGTAAGAATATATATATTCTAGATTTTATGAGTATTATTTCCCCAATTTTCAATTTCCCCACAATATTCTGAGATGGTTGAAGAAGGGTATCTTTGATGGCAAATATCTGACATAAAGTCCACATCTTGGTATCCTATTCTGTTTGTTTTATTACTTATCGGATAAAGTACTATTGAAATATAATGGTTAGAAAAAAAGTTTGATGCTTTTGAATTTGAGATCTCAGGAGAAAGCATCCTTAATACTGTACACATTAGAATATACATGTACATGTATATAAACAATCAATGTAATTCCAAGAGATGAAACTATTGAAGTGGTATGTGCTATATTTTACATGAAGACATCCTGCAAACTGAACACACGGTGACCTAAATTTGAAAGTTTCTTTTTAACTGTAAAAATGTAATTTCAGAAAACAAGAACAAACCTGACAATTGTGTTGCATATAAATCTTAAATAAATTTCATAATTTGTGTTTGTTATGGGTATGCAATACACAGCAAGTGTTTTTATCGTGTATTACATGTACGATGAATGCATTTGCCGTGTGTTGCATATCAGTATATATGCACAATTGCACAACCAATGTACATGTAATTCCCTGAGATGAAACTATTGAAAGGAACATGCTTGTATTTCATACGAAAACGCTCGTGACGTCACAATGCACGTGAATGGGCGGAGCTTAGCGCAATGCAAGTTTGTTGGAGATTTTACACCAGGCGTGTTCTATGGTACATATAGGGAGAAAATTTCAAGTCATATTAGAATTCATGTTTTGTAACAGGTTTGCAATACACAGCAAGTGCATTTATCGCATGAAATATTGCATGTACGATAAATGCACTTGCTGTGTTGCATACCCGTAACAAAACATAAATTAAGACACTTATTCTCTAGAAAAAAAAAACACAAATCAAGACACTTATTCTATAAATGTTTAATATATACATATTTCTCTATGAATATGTAATTATCTTCTCTAATACATACATCATAAACATCTTTCTCTTTCAAATTATTTGTGCAAATGAAAGTTAAAAAAAGAACTTTATAGAATAAATTGAAGTAAATACCTGAAGAATCATGACTCAGATACTCATACAGTTTTCCCCAGGAGCCGTTATTTTCCTTCCATATGACGACTTTCCTATCGTACCCACAGGAAGCCAAAATACTACCAAACATAGGATGGGCCCATGTCAACTGCCAAACTGGACCCTCATGTCTGAAATAACAGTCAAGAGTTTAAAAAAATCTTTAATGAACAATTTTATCAAGTTACTTACATGTACAATGTATAGCAAGTGTTACGATGTATGGAGGAAAGAAACAGACACTTAAAGTCATACAAACATGCATTACATTTCAATCCTTACATCTTATTTCAGTTTAAGGAATGTTGTTAAAATGAGTTGCTACATTTGTAAGATGCCGGTACATAAATATTTTATCATGCACATTACCATAATATTACACATCTACTTCAAGTAACATAATTTGATGCAAAATTTTGAAATAAACATGATACTGATTTAAAGATGAACATGAAGATTCCTTGTGAATCTTGATATACATGGTAAGATGACCATAAGATGCAACATAATTTTTCCCAATAAACAGTAAGATAATATTATAACAGGGATTGGGTAACATTTATCTGTAGAGTTTAATCTAACCATTTATCTATAGAGTTTCATCTAAATTTTAACTCTTTATTTTACAACATTTAACAAACAAGTTATACAAGATATAGCAATATAGCAATGTCTCATAATGGCTTTGTGTTTGTAATAAGGAGGTCTTAAGAGGAAACCAGAGTATAGGATATTTTTAGAGTACCACACAGTGTAGAAGCTTTTGCATTTTCCAGAAAATACAATCAACTTATATCATACTGTAATATAATATTCAGGTTTAGCTACACTCACCCTCTAAGTTCACTGACCAGTGTCTGCTGACCTCCCTTAACATCAAAGATTTTAATAGTACGATCTGAGGAACATGTGGCTAGCTTTGTTCCGTAATAATCTAGCTGGGCATCATGCTGAAAAAATATGCAAATTAGTTCTTATCATTCTTATAATACAGACCCTTTACTTGACCTATAACGTGTGATTGGACAAGAAAAAAATAATGTACAAAATTTTGTGACATAGGACATAATCATTTACAGTAGGATATTAGATTGAAAGTAGAAAACACATACATATGCATATATAAGTGTGAAATTTTCACTCGTTAATCTTGGTACTTTTTTAATACTTATCAAATTCTAATTTACATTCCACTTACAATCATGTCTTCATGTGCCGTGTCGATGGAATTGATAACGGACACCTGGAAAAGATTAAATAAGTTGTCATATTACACTGATTTTTACTAGCAAATAAGGGCCGAATTTCAGCTCTTCCCCAATGCCAAATTCCCACCATTTTTCCTAAAAAGTGACCTAAAATTCCCAAAAATTGAGAGTACAATTTGAATAAACATTAAATAATTTTACATGAAATGTCTTCAAAGGCCAGAAAACAAGAAAAATAGCCCTATAAGGGACAAACATGCAGATATATTTTGATAATAAACTGTTCCAAATTCTTCTAATTTTCTTGATTACCGGTACAAATGTATGTCGCTGATTTTTCCCAAATTGAAAGGCACAGGCACCTTTGACGCTGTCACACATAGGCAGTGACTCTGGTCATTAGACCTATGTCAGCATTCGAACAAGTTTCTGATTGGTTTCTAACTGTCATGTGACAAGGGTCATGTGTCCATAACAGAGAAAGAAGTTTTTTTGTAAGTACATGTATATCAAGGTATACAAGTTTTTTCTGCATACTCAGTAAATTTAACAAATGGGACAAAGCCTATTTTCTATGATCTCAATCATTATATTGATCACTAATCCGGCAGTAATAGACATGTACTTGTCAGATACCGTGAGTACTGACTTTCCATCGCTCAAGCGGAAGTTGAAGTTTTTGAAAGTTGTGAGCAGATAACAAATACGTACATGTAGACACAACTGCTTTTTACTTGTTCACTTTTCAGAATATGTCACAAATAAAATACAATTTGAAGATGCCCTTTGAAAGAAAAACTCTAAGCAAATATATATGCAGAAGCTAACTACAATTTGTGTTCGTACGCATCCCAGAACCAGCTCTACAGATAAGAATGTTCGTATCCGGAGCCACTGCCTAGTAAAACAATCACTGTATTGTCAGTTAAAGCATATTGTACACGTAAAAAAAATTTTGATAATAAAGAGGAAATTATTATCTCTACTGGTGTCGGAACAGTTTCTGGACAATTTTGAAGGTTTTTCGGGGATATCTCCTCTGTCCTTTCATGGATAATGTTCAAATTTCTCTCAAATAAAGCTATGCCCTTCCCACAGATACCGATATTCATATTGAAAGAAAATTATAAATGTATCCAGAAATATGGTTTCTATACCGATTTTATGACCCTATATTTCCGCAAATCACTGGAACAGTTTCCGGACACTTGATTTTAAAGCTGTCAGTCTCGATCAATTTCAGCCCAAACTGGATGATCCTTGGATACTGTTTTCTTCAATCTTTTCTACAAATGACTGTGTAAACATGATCTTGGAAATGGTACTAAAACTTATCAAAACATGTAGATTTTAACAGGATGGTTCTCAGCGGGTAGTAGGAATTACCGAAAAGACAGCATTTACCGAAAAGACAGTGATATTTACCGAAAAGACCCCAAATTGTACCGAAAAGACACTTAAATTTTAAAACTAAACACATTTTATGATTGAAAATGTGCTTATACAATTAAATGTATCATCAAAACCAGAAAAGCTATTTGATTTAAGGTTTGATTAAGTCATAGTTTCCTCTGATAGAGAATGTAAAACTTACTTCAATAATGATAAATTGATATGAATGTTGTAGCAAAAGTCATAATTATCATGAAGTAGAGTGTGAATAAATGATTAATTATATAAAGTGCATATTTCATAACAACAAATACGAAATATATGTATTTGGTATTTTTTTTTTGTTTTTGTGATACATGTACATGCAGTTGTATCTGTTGTTAAGTTGCAGTTGAATTATGAATTTTGATTGAATATCATATTTTGATGACATAAAATGAATAATAGAATAATTTGTTCTTAATTCCAATGGTCTTTTCGGTAAATATATCAGTCTTTTCGGTAAATATTACTGTCTTTTCGGTAAATGCTGTCTTTTCGGTAATTCCTACTACCGGTTCTCAGCGACTTCGCCATGGCGCGATATTAAAGTTTAAACGGACAGAAAGGAGTGAAAAGGTGGGATAATAAACATGATAAAGCAACTAACAAATGACCAAGATGTAAAATTTTGTTATGATGATTCATGATTTGAATTCTCCATTTAAAAATATGCAAAGTTATCTAAAAATTATGAAAAAAATATCCTTCAAAGAATTTCAAAGGGACGACTGTCCAGAAACTGTTACTGTCCCGAAACCGTTCTGAGTCTGACAGCAGTAAAGCTGTGACTATTTCATGTTGAACAACTGTACTGGTATTTCAATACAACTATCAGGTCAGGGAAACGGCAAATTTGGTCCATTTTAAAGCTTGATCGAGCTTTAATGGCTAGATTTGGCGTTTCCCCGACCTGACTATTACTGAACTATCAATATTTCATGAAAATCAAAGACGGGAAACTCTGATTCTCAATTTTTTTAGTGAGCTGAGCACACAGTAGGAAGAATTCCTCATCAGTGTTTAGAATTTCCTCTGTTTGCCGGTGACAAACTTCAAATTTTTCCTAGACATTCCGTTAGTTTGAAGTGAGATCAAACATACTTACCATGTTTGACTTTTAGCAACAAATTATGTATGAATATACTTCTTATACTTTTATATATCTGTGGATTTACGTGCTGTCGAAACAGACGTGGCACGACAAAGTTTTGTTGTGACTGACAGGTGCGAGTTCGAACCCGATACAAAAAAAAATTAAACTTTTTTTATTTGTGAGAAGTCTGAAAATATTTTCTCAGATGGAATTTACATGGATTTTTAAAAATACTACAGTCAGTAATGATCCAGAGTTCATGAAATTACTCACCATTATATTGAGTTGACATAAATGATCTTTTGTTTCGAAAAAAAAAACTAAAAATAATGTCCCAAGTCAGTCGGCACCGGTCGTGCCATTCAGTGGCACCTTTGCGTTTCAAAGATAGACTTTGTAATTCACTACTAGCAAATTTCCGCTAGTGGACTTAAAATCTACTAAAAAAAATAGAATGTGGGGAATTTGATTTTTTTTCAAAGTAAATATGTTTATCTAAATGTCCACTGACTGCAAAATGCACGTCTTTTGAGGATTTGTGTAAAACTTGAAAAAACTTCACATCAATGAGTTTTGCCTTTCTGAAATACAGTCTAACAGTATAATATATAGAATCAAATGACTTTATGACTTCACCAATGACTTGCTCTTGAAGACTTTCCTTTTGACTATGATTTGTTATAAATGGTGCATTCTGGAGCACATTTTCTCCTTACCTTCTCGAATATTCAAACCAATTCTTCCACTCAATTTATGTGGTTAATAAAGATTTCTAAATAAAAAAAAATTCTCCTTTATTGCTGGCAGGAGCGTATACGTAGCCATGGTGTTTTCGATGTGGACGTCTATAAAGAAGGGTTGGACCAAGAACTTCAGCTGTCCGGGGGCACAGACACTTTTTGGGGGGATGACTTACGAGGCCCGAAGGGTCAAGTGGGGACAGTATGGAAATATGTTACCCATCCCCTTGAAGGGGGTCCCCCGTGAAAATTTTGAGAAAAATGAAGTAAATTGCTGACCCCTGGAGCGTATTTGAGCTGAATTTAGATGGGATAACGCATATGATTCGATGTCAGCAGACGATGAACCGTATCTAAGATGAAGAAAACTTGAGATGTGAACATGACATTCACTAAATACTTATATATGTAAGTCCACATAAAGTCTTTCCAATCGACCGCTCGCACTTTGTTAGCGATCGTTGTATCATGCGTGGATACAGCATTTTTGGTCAGAGGGGTCCAAAATTTAAGGAAGTCTACCTATCATACAGGTACATATACATCGGTGCACATGATGAGGAGGGGGCAATTTTGTTAGCTTTCCTTTCACGTTTATTTTCATGTAGAATTGGCGAGCGTAGCGAGCCAGAATTTTTTTTAAATATGAAATATTAATTACTCTTGATTCGATCGAGATGATTATTTATAACATTGAATATTTCACTCCTTATATCGGCCAACGGAGCAAATTTCATGAGAATAAATAGATAAGAGATGTGTCATTTTCCAAATAATCAGACATCTTAAAATGACAAAAACTTGAAAAAGATGAAGGAGGTTACATCCTATGAAGTAAGGGACTGTTCAAAATATGAGTTCCTGAGACCCAAGACAATTATATAAAATTACTTAGTATGAACAATTGATAATAATTAAGGAATTTTGCAGAAAAGATAGTTTTGTATTTGTAAATGGCGAGCGAAGCGAGCCGAAATTTTAGGTTTCAAAGCCCTTTCATGCATTTTAGACCCATTTCAATTAGAAATGGGCCAAAGCTGGACCCCACCTCCGAAAATCTCAGTGGGGTGGGGGCAGACCCCCGGTCCCCCTTCTGGATCCGTGCATGGTTGTATTGAGTTCTAATGAAACACGAGAAAATTACGAAAAATGCATTCAAATCGGTGGTTTCTGGAGTGTCTTTGATCTATTTCTGAACAGTAGTTTGCTTTAAATACTATTTCAAAAGACCCTCCCCCTTCTTTTTGGCAAATGGAGGCGCTCTCCTTTTTTCGCGAGACAATGTGGACGTTTTTGCGTACAAATGTACGCCTGGCTTCGCCCCTGGCTTGTTGATTTGTCCCTACTGTAACATGCTTAGAATATTGGTACGATATCGAGTAAAAAATGTTGAGTATCATTGGGTGTTGGCTTTGAAAAATTGAATGCTTAGTTATAGGCCCCCGGAGCATATTCGAGCTATATACAATGTTAAATATTTGCCCATTTTTCCGGTTATTTCAAAGTATGTTTTTAACAAAATTTGTAGATGACAAAAATACTAAAACCGGGTATTTGAGGACAGAAACATGAAGGTTTTCGTTCCCCGTACCATTTACATTGATTGTTTGACACACGTACATGTTTTGCAAATTATTTGAACGTGTTCATATTATAGTATTTGTTAATGTTAATTTTCGGGAATAAAATAAACAGAAATCCCCTCTGCGACGTACATTACAAAAACTTCGCGATTGTCTGTACGAACCCACAAATACGCCAATTGATACGGTATCGAATCGATTTGCGATAGAATGTATCAGAAAATTTTTGTAAATTTTGTTTCAAAATAATGAATTCTGGTGGACATTAAGCAATTTTTTTAATACTCAGTTTGCAGGGATTTTTCCGAGTGCTAATGTGACCAAAAAAAAAAAAATAAAAAAAAAAAAGGAAACCGGGGGGGGGGTTTCCCGAACCCCCCCGAACCCCCCTAAATCCGCCCTTGATTAACTTTTTTATTCATTTTTTAAAAAGTTTATTTCGATTTATTCTTTTTTTTTATATTCTAATCACAATATACTCCATTACATTCACATTAAATAGACTTGGTTGAATACGGCGAATGTATGCATAATCTCATTGAAACGCGACTTGATCTTTCGTTCCTCTACGTACGCTACTCTCAGTGTACACGGAGAGTATCGGAAGTTCAAGTCGAGTTTTTTTAAATAAGATTGATGTGTGCATGACGATGCATATTATTTACGATCTAGATATTCAGCAAATAGATACTAATTTTGAACTCTGTTTTCAGTACATTTGTATAAGGAATATTTTGAAATTTCTTCTTCTTTCACTTAAAATCATAGTAATGTTTATATTACTTATCCGATCAGAGACAGCAATAAAACCTCTTAAAGTCTTTGTGTTCCTCAGTTCAACTTTATAACCCAAAACAATATTGCTTGACCTGATGCTTAACGAAGAAAAATACAGGTTTGGCCTTATCTCACGAGTGAAGCTTCTATAACACCGTACGATGAGGTCATCGGGCGGTCATTTTATTTTTAATTCATTGCCATTAAAAAAACACACACACACACACAAATCTACTGTGAAATACTGTTGTTGATCTGATCAATGTTATATGGTTTGAGCACTTGGCGGTTACAAAATATCAAATAACATTTTCATGCGCACTTTTCCTCATTGACCGAGTTACGTGACATTGAAAGCACACACACAGGTAGGATCCGATGTTTACCCTTGATTTGTAAGATTTCAGTTTAGCAATCCATTTCACTTAGTTTCCATGAAATTTGATATAGAAAATGAATATTGAATAATTAATTGCATTTATTCTATTGTATATTTGGTTCAGCTATATTAGTACATGTACATTAATCCGTCATTACAGATATGTTATTTTGATACAAAGTTACCCAAAGTATACTAATATTAACCTTTGTATAATACGCAACAGGCATGCACGTGTTTAGCTGCCACGCCCCCCCCCCCCCCATTTTTTGCCAGTAATTTATACATGTGCGCAGGTCAAAATCTGAGCTGAGCACTGAATATCTCTGTTTAAGGTGTATTATCATTCTCCTTTTCCACCTTTACCCGATCCTTATGAAATGTGTCAACGGTCATGTATATGTATGGTTTTTAACCCCGACCCCTCTTTTTATTTGCGATTGTGTTACTTTTATGCATCCGGGTCGTACATACTTGTTTATTGTTGAGAAACTCATGGCGTCATGCATTCTGACGGCATACAAGAGACAAAGATTAATTTTACCAGAGCCAGTATAGGTCAAATTCCAAGGTCAAAAACAATTTTATATAAATGGAAAGCTCGTGTCACAAAAGAAAAGGTTGGATCTCCAACAGGACTTAGTTGAAGCACCGACAGCAAACACCTAACCGTGAAAACGAATGATGTGGTTATCCGGGTTGCGTGCGCACAACCTTCCCATTTCTTCGGTTCCCTGATGGTCTCGAAGAACACACAATTTTTGTGTATAATAACATCATCACTGTGAGATGTCGAAGCAAACAAAACAAAAATCACAGTGACCTGAGTAACAAACAGATGAATATGTAAATGAATATCAAAAGGGGTGTACGTGCTCTGCCGCTAATGCTTACTGTATGCATGCAGGACAGGTGGTCGCAATTTAACTAGTCAAAACCTGAGATCAATTCTAACGTTCTTTGCAGACAGACCGAAAAACAGTTACTTTCACGTTTTCTGATTAAAAGTGCTCAGGATGAACACGATGAAGTCCTCCTTTTCTGTGTTACTGTTCTTGTTTCAATAGAGTGACTTTCATTGCTTTTGAAATAAAACACCGCTAAAGACGGTATGGCCGGATTGCAAAGTAAGTTTTTGTCACCAACTGGGTCAAGGTCACAAAGTCAAATATTACAGCATACATTGAGAGGTCTTGTCAGAGGCAACCTACATGTATAATATAAAGTTTCTACTGTATACAGTTCCTTAGATTTTGCTTAAACCAGGAACTTTAACCAAAATCGTTAACTAGGTCAAAGTCCAAGGTCAATGTCACTAGGTCCAATGTTACGGCATCAATTGAAAGGTCTCGTCATGGGCAACCTAAATGTATTTTATAAGGTTTCTACTGCATAGGGTTCCTTAGATTTTGCTTAAACCAAGAACTTTAACCAAAATCTTTAACTAGGTCAAAGTTCAAGGTCAAGGTCACTGGGTCAAATGTTAGGGCATAAATTGAAAGTTCTCATCATGGGCAACCTAAATGTATAATATAAGGTTTCTACTACATACAGTTCCTTAGATTTTGCTTAAACCAGGAACTTTAGCCAAAATCTTTAACTAGGTGAAAGTCCAAGGTCAAGGTCACTAGGTCCAATGTTAGGGCATAAATTGAAAGGTCTCATCATGGGCAACCTAAATGTATAATATAAAGTTTCTACTGCATACAGTTCCATAGATTTTGCTTAAACCAGGAACTTTAACCAAAATCTTTAACTAGGTCAAAGTCCAAGGTCAAGGTCACTAGGTCCAATGTTAGGGCATAAATTGAAAGGTCTTGTCATGGGCAACCTATATGTATAATATAAGGTTTCTACTGCATACAGTTCCTTAGATTTTGCTAAAACCAGGAACTTTAACCAAAATCTTTAACTAAGTCAAAGTTCAAGGTCAAGGTCACTGGGTCAAATGTTAGGGCATAAATTGAAAGGTCTCATCATGGGCAACCTAAATGTATAATATAAGGTTTCTACTGCATACAGTTCCTTAGATTTTGCTTAAACCAGAAACTTTAACCTAAATCTTTAACTAGGTCAAAGTCCAAGGTCAAGGTCACTAGGTCCAATGTTATGGCATAAATTAAAAGGTCTTGTCATGGGCAACCTATATGTATAATATAAGGTTTCTACTGCATACAGTTCCTTAGATTTTGCTTAAACCAGAAACTTTAACCAAAATCTTTAACTAGGTCAAAGTCCAAGGTCAAGGTCACTAGGTCCAATGTTAGGGCATAAATTGAAAGGTCTTGTCATGGGCAACCTATATGTATAATATAAGGTTTCTACTGCATACAGTTCCTTAGATTTTGCTTAAACCAGGAACTTTAACCAAAATCTTTTACTAGGTCAAAGTCCAAGGTCAAGGTCACTAGGTCCAATGTTATGGCATAAATTGAAAGGTCTCGTCATGGGCAACCTATATGTATAATATAAGGTTTCTACTGCATACAGTTCCTTAGATTTTGCTTAAACCAGGAACTTTAACCAAAATCTTTAACTAGGTCAAAGTCCAAGGTCAAGGTCACTAGGTCAAATGTTACGGCATAAATTGAAAGGTCTTGTCATGGGCAACCTTCATGTATAATATAAAGTTTCTACTGCATATAGTTCCTTAGATTTTGCCTCAACCAGAAACTTTAACCAAAATGTTGACGGCAGACGGACAGACGGACGGACGGACAGACGGACGGACGGACATCGTCAATCTATAGACCGGAATTGCTTTGCAATCCGGCCAAAAAAGGTTGAACTTTTATGGTCCATGATAAATGGCCAGCGAACCAACACGCTGCCACATCTGCTTTCATACGCTGTAGTGTGCCATGACATTTAGTTCTTTTGTTTCTTGTTAGTGTGTGTGCTTTTTTTTTGGGGGGGGGGGGGGGAGTCTATTGCTTGTTGTAATCTTCCGTGTTTGTTATGTTGCGGTCGCTGAAGCGTGGTTATCTTTGTTCGAACCATTCAAAGGTCACCTTCAGTAAATTTTTCAATATATGGCAAACGTGACGCCTTCAAATTCAAAATTACAAATGCCCCATCCATGAATAGTCTTGAACATTCCTTCGTTCCTAATAAAGGGGCTTTAATATCGCAATGAATATGCAATTCCAGAGCAAGGTCAAGCTACAGAGACAAGCTACAAGGTGACTTTCCGAGAAATACTAAACCCGAGATGTATTTTTAGCGACTGACTTTGTCACTACAGAAATTACTGTTGGACAAAAAAAAAATGACAGTGTTAGAACTATAACATAAGATTTAGGTTAAAACTTTATAAAACACAGATTTTGATACATTATATATGACACACGTTGTTTTGCTGTGAGTGCTTTGACAGAGTCTTGTTGGAGATCTTCTCCTTTCATTCACTTGCCAGTTTTGACCTTTTCTGTGCGGCTAAAGAAAATAGTTCCAAAATTCCGCTGTCAGAAAGGAGCTTTCTTGACACAAAAATTCAAAATCGCTGCACCACACATTCATGCCTCGGACAATGAACCCTCATCCATAGTACTTCAGGTGCCGGGTGTTGATTGCAAGCAGGAGATACATACTCTCCCGGGGCACCTGGTCACATCTCCACCGAGGGATTCATTTTTGCTCCTTTTACAGAATGTTTTGCTTTTCATTTTTTTTTTTGTTAGTATTGCATTTTTCCTGTGCTGTTTTGTATGTCTACTGATTGTGATTTATGAATTCTAATTTTGGTTTGACGTCCACTCATTCATTTCATTGAAGTTTTGCTTTATTCTAAACGCAGAAGTTTACATCCGTGTCTATTTGATACAAGATCCGGGAGCATTGTCCTATTGCGCAAACCAAGAATCGACATTTTATCATCGGGTAACAAAAAGTGCATCCATATGCATATTGACTGAAAACTTTAATGGCATTAAACTTTTATGATGCACCGATCATACATGTTTGCCCATTTTTAAAATGTGGTTATAAAATATCTTTTTGTGACGAATGTTATTATGATGATCTAATTCGGTGGCTGACAATGTTGTTAACACCTCATCATGTTTCGCTGGAAAAGTGCACTGATTATAAATTAAAAACAGGACTTTATTCATTCGCACTGGAAAAAAGGAGTGCATGTACTAGTAATTGTAAGGTATGTTTCTAACTTGATTTTTTTCAAAGATCACTAAGTCTTTCAGAACTGGCTTGATTTTACTATTGATCTTTTGGGTTTTAAAAGATAGCTGATTTGAAATTAGAATAAACTGTTTGTATTTCATGAATTTTCAGAGCTTATTTTGATAAAGCACATAGCAACCCCATAGCTGTCTGTAGACTAGCATGTCTATTGTCTGTCTCCCTTTCCTTTTGTATCGGTCGATAATTTGATTCAAGTTGAATTTTGATTTCAAGTCGTAACTTTTAACTTTTGATCCAGTAACATTGATTTTTGTCCCGTAAAAATATTATGAAAGTTTGTTTTAACTTGTTACTTTAGGGAGCAACCATTTGATTTGAAGGGGGCACTGCAAAAAAAAAAATCCGACTCTGAAAAGTGCCGTGAATATATTCCGACTGGCAAAGTCTTCCTGTCCTTCCGCCCTCCCCTATACGAAGCAAATGATTGTTCTCTCATTTCATCATATCAATACCTTTTATTTTCACTACGTGACCTTGACTTCATCTTTTACTGGCTCTTTTTCAAATGGTATCAAATCATTTGTACTATAATGGAATAAAATTTGAAATTGTAAGCAATAAGGTTACCCTGACAACAGCGTTTATGTGAAAATTTTGATCTTGTAACTTTGTGACCTTGACCTACCTTTTTTGTATGAATGTCACAATTTTGATTTAAGGTATCCGATGTACAATAGGGCATTTTTCCATGCCTGGTAAGGTACTATAAACTATATATTTTCTGAAAGGTTATAATGTCCACTACTCAGAAATAATAATTTGGGGGCCAGAAAAACGAAGGGGAATAACTGATGAAGCATTTAAATTGTCTATTTTCTCTATATAACATATGCAAAATAACAAAGTTGTATAAGAGTTTTTCCCCTTTGATTTTTAAGACCTGGGAGTCTTATATCTGTACTCAGGACATCATTACCTTTCAGAAAATATACGGTTTATAGTTCCTCACCAGGCATAAAATTTACCATACATTACAATGGAGATGATTAAAACACTATGTAAAATGAATCATTTGTACAACTGATACCTTAAGTACAAGTCATATTGTCTTTCATGGTTACTGTTCGTAGTTTTAAAAATGTCTGAAGTATAGCTTATCTTGCATTTTTACAGAGAGAAAAATTGTGAGAATTTCGTAGATTTTTAGGATATTATTTTATATCATAGAACTATGTAACCCTTTTAAATTCATTTCCAGGAAACATGGTAGCAAAAGTCTATTTCCTGCTCTTTCTCGCAAGTCATCTTGCTATGACACTTTGTACTGAAATACAAGTGGATACTGTTAACCATCGCTCAAAACCATCAAAGAAACTATGGTGGCTCAAGGAAGTGACGTCAGATATCTACATCGGTGGACGTCTTACATCGAGAGACATTAAATATATATCTGAAGGTGGCTTCAAAAGCATTGTGTCTCTGTACTTTTATGACGAGCCATCTAAATTTGGAGATGAGGAACTTCCATCCAGTGCGGAGGCGGCTCCCGTGGCCGAAGAAGCGGGATTACAATACGAGATTATACTAGAGCCCACGGAGGAATGGTCCACGATTGATACTGTGAAAAAAGTGACAGACGCACTAGACCATGTTGCACGTCCTGTAGTTGTCCATAGTGACAATGGGTATGGAGCGACATTTGTGACATTGATGTACTTGGCGAACAAGACGAGGAACGATCCAAACTTTGAACCGAAAGTTACATCGGATAGTTTTTACAGAACAGCTGTAGCAATGGGTTATGACTTTACATCAAACCAGATGAAAAGGATAGTTGCTGAAATTACAGGAGAAAGATTTGTAGAGAGTCCTCCTAAACCTAATGTCTCTGTCAAAGAATGGTACAAATATTGGCAAGCCGCACCCGTGTATAAAAACTATTTCACGGCTGGTCAGATACGGAAGTCGCAAATTCCTGGCATCATAAGAGCTGGTTACAAGGCAATTATTCAGATGCGCCCTGGCGTCACAACAGATGGCGTTCCATCTCAAGAAAGCGTCACCTTGCTGAATGTAGTTGATGGTACCCCTACATACGGGGACGGTAAATCCGGACCGAGACAGACGCCAGAAACGCTAAGGAAAACCAGAATAGATCCAAATAGGGAGAACTCGTACATTTCGTCCAATGCAGAGGAGAATTTTGAAGTGACCAATGAGGAAGAATTTGGAGATGAAATCGGACTCAATGTGGACACAGAAATAGAACACTTCAAAAGAATAGGATTTCCTCTGTATCATATGCCATTAGGTATGATTTTTTTTATCCAATTTAATGTTCAATTAATGATTAAAGATACAGTGTCCCTGAAAATAAATTTCATTGAAAACGTAAAATTTATTTCAAAGGATCTAGAAAGAGGAAAAAGGAGTCATAAAAAGTTTTATTTAAAAATATGCAGTAACAACCCTAGTATTGTCAATTTTTTTGATAATTAAATCTCCATATACCTTTATTGTAAAGACTCAATACATTGTAGGTGGCGCTAGTGGAATGAATTAGAGCTGCGCACCCCAAATTCAAAATGACGTTTTTAAATGTCTATAATTGCGAATGTAAGCATTAGATTCGCCTGAAAATTTGAATTTACACAAATGAGAATGCATGCTTTCATATGGAAAGAAAGATTTTGCATTACAAAATTTTGTAAAATCAATATAAAATTTTCAGGGACAACATCGATCAGATAAACTATTGTCACAAATTAAAATTATGATAGATCATTGATAATCATAAAAAAAATTATATTGCAACAACAATGGCAAGACGTAAAGACACCCAAAGCATGTACGAGGGCCGTTCCAAAAGTTCGTGGACACATGCCTTAAAAATCACATTTGAAGTCGTATGCGAATGAAATTTTCTAGAAATGAAAGTGATACATTTAGAAAGAGAAAACAAAAAACATCAGGTTAAAATAAGTAGCTAAAAGGGCATAATTGTCACCTTTATACATGAAAGGTAGAGGTTACGGAACAGTAAAATTTGAGTTGTTGAAATAAACCTACCCCTTTCATTAAATTGCTGAATAAAATTTGAAAAAAATATTTGACTATCAATTAAACTTTCTATATCAATAATACTATCATTTGTCATGAAAACTGCAAAGTTTGAACAAAATTTGACCCGATTTACGACTTTTATGATGAGTTATGCATGATATTGTTGAACAAATCAACCAAAAATTTATGACGTCAGCGCTCTTTACGGAGCACCAGACAGTCATTCAGTTTTGAATTTCGGTTGAATAAAACAGACGGAGACTTTTAGCCATTCTCTGTAAGCATTTGCACTTTTATGAAGGACGCATGGCACGGCATGTCTCAGATTTTGATAAAATTTGTACATAAGGTTGGGTCTGACCCAATAGTAAAAATTTGTTAAAAATTTTCTTAATATCACATCCGGTTGCCATGGAAACGGACTTTGAATATTGAAAAAAATGCATTTTGGGGCGTTTTTGAAGTAACATTCATAATTTATTCAGCATAATCTAAAACAAACACTGATGAATTATCAGTACCCTATCATTGCTCTTTCTAGTTAAGTAATAATAATGTTGGGTTTATGGTCTTATCTATATGTTTCCAAAGCAACAACACAGGTACCCTATCAAAATAGTATTTTTGGCATTCTTTCAAAATTTAACGATAAATTACTTACATTTTCGAGTTTTTTATGCAAATAAAATATAAGCATTCGCATTGGGACAAAGTTTCTGTTCGTTGCTATGGCAACATGACCTCAAATCGCAAAAATGAACGCAATTTTGGACAACATTTAGAGTCCTCTTTCTACTAGATCATTGAATTTTAATTCAAAGTGATGAAAACTAATTAATGTATTCAAGTAGATCTTTCATTACACGAAAGAAAAATTTAAAAAAATATTCAGGAAATAGCCCGTTGCTATGGGAACGATTGTTTAAAATTGCACATAGGACCACTTTGAGTCCTTAGATACGGGCATCAAAAGTTAAGTAATCTGAAATCTTTTAAATCTAAAATAAAGTTTAGACTTTGCTTTATCGTATATGTAAAAATGATTGTGTAAGCCTGTTTCGTTTTTTGAGGAAAAGGCTTCGAAAAACAACAAAAAATGCTTAATTTTATAATGTATGGCCAAATTACTATAGCAACCATTAATTATTTGAAACTTTTTTATTGTATTTTAATAGAGGCTTACTTGATCTATATTGTTGTTGAATTTGAAATTCCTGGGATTAATAATTACTGTTGTATGAAAATAATAAAAAAAATGGTTGCCATGGTAACATATGTTCCCCATAGCTTTTTCATGGTTTTTGAAAGAGCTCCTTGTGTTGGATATTTCCCAACAATTTTTATCTGTTCATCACGATGCAAAATTTTTTTAATGACTCTGAAGTTGCAAAATAAGTAATATTAAGACCATAGTTACCGTTGCCAAGGTAACTTATATTCATAGTAACAAGTGGGTTTATCCTGAATTTGCTCATTTTATGAAATAAATTTAATTTCCTTATCATATACCCATCAAGAGAGAAGGAATATTAAAAAATACAAACAGCATTTTGAAATCAATATATCAAAATTAGCAAATTATGTTGTCATGGTAACCAGCCTTTTTAACAACATCAGACACTACTAGTGAGCTTATTTAAAATTTTATGTCCTAATCTTTAGGATGCATAAAAAATCTTCCATTGATGTCACATATAGACCAAATTATAGAGCTTCAAATTAGCTCAATTTTGCTAATTTCTCAACTTTAAAGGCCGTTGCCATGGTAACCAGATGACCTAGAATTAATTTTTTGTCAAATATTTCTTTTTTTCATTGGTCCCTACTTATGTGTGAAATTTCGTAAAAATCGGAGACTATGCGTGCCGAAATTGTTTTAATGGTTACAGAGAATTGTTATTAATAGCCGATGGATGCATCTTGATATGGACAAAATATATAAAAACTAATGCTGCTAGAATAGAAGGAATGTGTTTTTATGATGATTCGATACATAAGCACGTGATTTTGGTTGGAGTTGAACAAAAAAGTAAACGAAAATAAGTAAAGTGATGCCGTTTTCTCCCTTAATGGCGACCTGACTTTGAATGATTTAAAGATGAAAGCACAATATGATACAGAAATAGAAATGCAAATGAAAATAGAACATATCTTCCTTATCAAAATACATGAAAAGATATTTAAAATTTATACAGATGAGAGGTGTTGTTATTTCTTTTAAAATGTCAAATTTATAGTGGACATCTGACGACGTTGTTACTTTTTATTAGCTGCTCTGTTACCTAGAACCTTACGTTGTTCAAAGGGCATTTGGAAGGTTATTATTGACCAATCGTAATGTAAATTCGTATATGTATTCAAAATTATCCGTTTTATTAGGAAATCAACCCTACCACTTTTCTTTGAATATGAATATCTATAGGCAAATGCACGAGAACAAAAAATGACAATGGTTACCTATCCGAAACATGCATGCCTGGTGCATTTGTATTCAGTACGCAATGTTTTGTCCGCGGAGGGCTGCTCTCCTTGGTACAACAGAGTTGGTCACCAAGTCTTCTCTTTTCCTTGTAAACGAAAGCCTCTTCGTAAATTGTGTCATCAGTAACAAGACGAAAGACGTAAGTAGGTCCTAACACCATTTTATTGTGATTTACCTCTATTAATGTCTGTTTGTAGGTTTGGGCAGGGACTACACCTTAGAAGACTTCCAGAAATACAAGGATGACCTGATAAGACTGGGTAGAGAAGGTCCGGTATTGGTACATTGTGCTATAGGCATGCGAGCAGGTAAGAGGGGGTTGCGGGATATCTTTTTTTAGGGAGGGGTCATTTTCTTGCATATCCCCTTTTATTGTCCTTGATATCGATTTTTTTTTTCAAATTTGAAATTTCTGCGTTTCTAAAAGAAATTGTTGCGGTGCATCATCTAGATTGAGGATCGCTCAAACCAATCAAAGAAATTATGATGGCTCAAGGAAGTGACGTTAGATACGTCATAATTTTCATTTTTCAAAAAAAAAATCCAAAATTAATGATTCAAAACTGTTTCATATTAAAACGAATTTTAAGCTTGCTCAACGACCGATCTATCTCGCAGATGTTGTAGTTCATACAGACAAAATAATCATGAAACCTTCACTAAAAGTTCCCAACACCTCTTTCTTCGATTTTTTTCATGTCCGCCTTTTTTTACAGGACTATTTGCCGTCCTTGCTGCGGCCTTGCAACACGACAAAGACATGCAGTGGGCTCAGAAGAGAATCCGGGAACTAGGATTTGAAGTCAGTCCGTCCGTTCATAGTGATGTGTATGAAATATACAAACACTGGTTAGACAAAGCAAGTAAACATAGCGAACTATAGGATTTTTTTTTCTAGTTAAAAGTCGCATTTGTTGTTATTATGATAGAAAGACTTTTCAATTATACTAAATGAGCGACATTTAAGTGTCCCTCTCTTTGTTTTATTGTACATGTATGACATCGACATTCCTAGGATAGCTGCTTATAAGTGTTCATAGATGGACTATAAATACTAGTTGAATAAAAATAAATTCTCCATCATTGATAGTTCGTGTGCTAGCGTACTGAAATAACGTGGCCATTTGCAAACAAATGATACATAGCGGTTATCATTGGAGTTGGATTGTTATTCGGTATGGAATAAAATTCATTTAAATGTAAAAATATCTGAGTTTTGGTCTGTACTGAAATATGTGTAGTTGACAAGGCGAGTTGCAGGCATCACGTGACCCGAGATGTGTGACATGCTTATGCTCCAAAAATGTATTGCATGTATATACAGTATCATCAACGCATCTTTTTCTTTGCAAAGCAATTCCCGAGACCTTGGAACTTTTGTGCTATGTATTGAACATAATATTGGTGATATTTTCTTTTTTTACCTATTCAGTCTATTTAAACTTTGTTCATGCCATCTAACGACCCCTGACCTCTTTATCCATCGATATCACCAGAAGCAAGGTTTAGATGTAACTGGATCAAGGTTTAGATGTAACTAGATCAAGGTTTAGATGAAACTTGAATCAAGGTTTAGATGTAACTTGAATCAAGGTTTAGATGTAACTGGATCAAGGTTTAGATATACATTTGTAACTGGATAAAAGTTTAGATTTAACTGTAACTGGATCAAGGTTTAGATGTAACTGGAATCAAGGTTTAGATGTAACTGGATCAAGGTTTAGATGTAACTAACTGGATCAAGGTTTATATGTTACTGGAATCAAGGTTTAGATGTAACTGGAATCAAGGTATTGATCTAACTAGAATCAAGGTTTAGATGTAACTGGAATTTGTAATGTTTTCATCCGACTTGTTAATTTTGGCGATGTCTTGAGAAGTTTTGTACTGTCGTTTTTTTTTTTTTTCGTATTTTTTATCAGAAGCATTACGTACGTGATTACCACGGCGTAAAAAAATAGGTTGAAGGCACAGGTGTCTGCAGATATGATCGTTTCCAGCCCCCTTCTTTCTTCCTCAGAATCATGGTTAAAATGGCCGTGGAGTAAAGAAGAGGAGAAACCCTTTTTTACTCCACGGCGGCCATTTTAGCCATGATTCTGAGAAAGAAGGAAGAGGGGGGACGATCATATCTGCTGGCACCTGTTGTTGAAGGTCCAGCTAAGAATTATTTACATGTATTTTCCTTGACGAGGATTATTAGTATGAAACGAAACTCGCCTTCAATGCCTTCATGCAGAGCTTTGATTTTTGATTTACTTACTATATTCTTGTTATGTATGTTTACGCTTATTTGTTTGGTTGTTGTTGTTGTTGTTGTTGTTGTTGTTGTTGATTTTTTTTTTTTTTTTTTTGCTTCTGATTTCATTCTGTTTTCGTGAGGGGGATCTGTTCTGGCAGTAAATGGGGTTAAGAGGGTCGTTTCTTTTCTTCTTCTTTTTTTTTTTTTTTTCGCTTAATTCTTAGGTTTATATCTATTTTCCTAACTTCAGTTAATGATTCCCTGGAATGTAATATACAAACTAAAGTGAGAATGTACCCTTATATACAAATAATTAATCTCTTCAGAGCTTCAAAGAGACTCAAATCATTGGGAAAAATAAATCAAAGGATAAATAAATTCCTAAATTTTATTTTCAGACGAAAACTTAAAATAATTTTCATTGTGAGAACATCAGATTGCGTTCCATCTATACTTTATGAATCGAGAATGGGTAAGGTAAAGAAAGATAACTCTTGCAATACACATGGAAGCAACAGAACATCGGGAACATATGAAAATAGCAAATAAATTTTTATAACGTTTAGCAAATTATTACGATGCCATTTGAAATGTTAAAAACATGTTTACACCAAATCGTAAACAAATCGAAACAAAAATAGGTTCCTTTCACATAAATGATGCAAATTTTGAAATGCTTTTTGCAAGCAATTCGATCATTTCTTCTTCAGTCTGGAAGAAGAAAAACCAGATTTTTAAAGCGCACAATTCGAAATAATATCATTTTCACGACGCTCCAATGTAGAGCATATATATATTCTCTGTTCAATCATTGAAAAATATAAGTTTTGACATTGTAAAGACATAAATTTTGGCTATTGAATGGCAAATGTTTAATCGTATCCTCTCTCCGTACATTTTTGTAATATTTCGCTCTGAGCTAAGTCACATTCATCGTTGCATTGCATTTCTATATGGATTCCGTTAAGCTTTTGTTTGAGCGCTTTAACGCTACTGCTATACAACATCCTTTGTTTCACCTTTATCCCATCTGGCACCCTGAAACAAAGGGAAGAAAATAAGTTAGTTTCTTTTTTTCTGTTCAGTTTCAATACTTTAATTAGTTTCAAGCTGATCTATGAAACTGAAAAACTTGCTTCTTTTCAGGAAATATTCTGTTCTTTCTTTTAATTTTTTTCCCAGTAAATTGCACCGTGACGTCGCAAACACCCTCCCCCCCCTCCCCCCCCCTCCCCCCCCCCCCCCCTGCTGTAGATGAGAAGGGAGGGTTTGCAATAGTTAAGCTACTTTTATAACTTTATCAAACGGTTATCAAAAATATCAGTCGTTCTAATTCAGGATAACACTTTTAATTTTTCAGTTGTGGAATTTTCTTTCCAACGTAGCCGGAAAAAAATATTTTAAGGTCTCTACCTACACGTTCCGTTTGCTGATACATTTTCTTTGAATTTTGGAGTTATCTCGCTTGATTATTGTAATTATTTGAAATCTCTATTTGACGGAGGTAAGAACATTTTGCGACCCTGTGGCGTTCTTAAAGTCTTTTATATAGGCTTACCAAAGAAAAAAGACAATTTTTGCTGCCACTTGACCCCGGACGTTGTATTCAAAATCGAAAACTGCGTATCTGCCTTCGCCATCTCGTCCTGCATTCTTTAGTTCTTCTACGAAGTCATCATAACTCGCACCTGAAAAAGTAGATTGTGGTATCAGCTAGAAGCTATTTAAGATAGTACAAACATTAATAAAGCTTATTAAGATATCAAAATTGCTCATCTGTAGTTAATTTTTGATATTCGAAATCTTCATATATATAATCACATCCTGTTTCCTATTTTTCGTATTGATTTCAGTATTTTTTCCGGGGATGGTCAACTCCAACCAGGACGGACATACAGCCTAGCACCTATTGTAAATAATTTGCAAGTTGGTCCTTTGAAAGCCCTGTCATGTAAACGAATATGTATATATATAGTGTATACCTGGCCCATTTTGGCGGTACTCGTTATATTGTTCCTGTAGACATTTACAGCGGGAGGCTTGTCAGTGCGCACACGATCCGGATAATAACACCATCGCTTTCAAGGTTGAAGATGAACGTTCTTACACGTTTCCTGGTGCTTATAAATGTTCTTGTAAATTGTGTCTCATGTTGTAAATCTAATCACTTCTTAAATTCCTTGTATGGTGAAATTTACATGGGTGCTTGTCTTGTTGTGGCTTTGATGGGAATCCCCCTATATCATCTACTTTTGGCACATTTTAATTGAGAGGGAATGTGCTTCAAACAAAATAGAATATTAATTACCTAGTTGTCCTACTTTATCAACGACAATTTTCTTGGCATCCTCTGAGAGTTTGAATGTTAGGTACTTTAATTTGTGGTGTTTTTGTAGATCTGCGTATCGATGTATACAGTCATCGTCCACTTGGACTCCAGACGTCTGAAACAAAACATCAATAATAATTACTTAATCTACTGTGGGAATGAACTATGAACTTCATATTTCTAAAGCTAGTTGTCCGAATCTATTGTAAAATGCATAAATCAATCAATCTTACGACCGACACCCTCCCCCCCCCCCCTTTCCCATCCAAAAAAGAGTTCGGCTCTGTCCATGTTTCTTATGTTTGGAATTTTCAAGAAGCTTGACGTACAAATTTCTGTCATTTATTTAGAAGATGATCTGCCAAATAAAACATAAATTTAAATGAAGGCATATTAAAGTGAGTAGCTTTCTTGCTGCTATAATGATTGTATTTTTGATAAACCTCTAGGGGCTTATCACGATACTGGATACTGCTAATAAATGACACCCATAAGCACAATCATGATTTTTTTTTCTCATAAGCTTCGATTGAGGTCGAAGAAAAAGTTGTCCATGTTGCAACATTCATTGGCAGATCTAAAACTTTTTTTACCAAAGCCGGGGGGAGTCCTCAGGAAGGGCCCAGCCTGTGATTTTTAAAATAATTACATTAAAACAGGAAAATCAGCGTTTTGACAGATTCCAGAAAGAGGGGGGGGGGTCGAACGCCTCTCTAGATCCCTCCTAGGTCCGCGTATGAGCTCTCAACACAAGGAATTGCTTTAAAACTGCATTGTCTTGACAGCTATTACAACGTAGAGGACCGTTCCTTTCCAAACACATGGGTTTCAGATTTTCTTGCGATCAGATGGTACGATACAATGCACATAAGGGCGGATCTAGAGGTGGTCGGGACCCCGCCCTGGAATTCAATTTCCAAAAATACTAGTTTCACCAGTTTTACGCTCATTTTTTTTTCAAAATCACATGCTGGAAACACCCGTACTATCTGGATCCCCCCGTGGACAATTCATTTCTGGATCCGCCCATGACATGTACAGAAATATGGGAATGTGTTCAGTTTATCACAGCGGGTTCTAAGAACCGTCAAGAGAAGATCTAAATTGCAGAACAATGTTTTTCTTTGCATGAAAGTGGGAAGAGTTTCGTGCCAGAAAGTTTACTATTAGGTCTGAGAGCTAATTCTAAGAGTTCTGGAATTTCTCCAAGGAGATAGAAATGCCGCTCACCCTCTGAATTCTTTCTGTCTTCATCATAGTGATGCGGTGTTATATAACAACGGATAAACAAATTAGGTTTTTGACGGCATCGTTACCACATTTATTCATCTTTTCCCAAAAAGTAAACAGGAAAAGGTAAAACGTGTAAAAAGAATTTTTTTTTGTATGCTGGTATGGTAAGGAATATATATTTCTATATTTAGTAATTAAGCAAAAACTGATCGATAAAATTTATGGAGAAATAAAATTAAATTTTAGGGAGAATACCTTATCGATATTTTAAGTAAAGGCGTAGAGACAATTATTGCGGGGTTGGGTTGAGCGTGTTACAGAACATTTAAGTAGGTGCATGTAGTCGTTTATTATTCGGTCAATACCTCACGGGAGTTTTAATTCTCTGCTGCAACTGTCGATAGGAAGGGGATGTCAAATTGATTCGAAAATTCTTCCGTCCCCTCCCTTTCGATCAAGATCTCAAGCTTATTATTTCATCTTACTCATTTTTTTCGTCCATCAATTTAATTAGTAGGATAAGAATTGTGTTTTTTGATAGATATCTCCGTATTTTTCACAAAATATTCAATTTTGTTAAAGAAATTCTCATTTTTATGCAATAACTGAACGTTTAGCGTATGTATACACGTGCTCTACATCGCATGTATCAATCTAACGGGGGCGTAGCCAAGTGGAAAATCATGACCAAAATTGGCAAGGTTGACGGATGGAGCAGAACTCGGAAATTCTATCATTAAAATTTATTTTTCCTGAATTATTTCAACAGAAAACAACAAAATATCAAATGCGCTACTTCAAAATGTCGCACATATAGTCTTAAATTTAATATATTTAAATACGAATTTCCACGTTTTCTACATAGCCTACATAACAATTTGAATATCAATTTACCAAATTTTTTTCTACTAGCAGCCCCCCCCCCCTTCCTTCTAGTGTCCCGGAAAAGGGGAAATAATTAATGTACTTACCGGTCCAGATCCTCCTCCGCCACACTTCCTGGACATCACAGAATTTCTTGGAATCAATAAATATGAAAAAGAATGTGTATATGCGTTCGTTCAATTTGTTCAAAATTTCATACAATGGTGAAATTTGATGTTTTTCACATCATTTCTCGGTGAATGGATTGTAAATAAAAGTTCCTGGAGTTCGAGCGGTCTGTTTCGTATATTAGAACCAGATTTCACTATCTATTTATACAACAACGAAAGGTTGAGATTATTCATCAATGTGCCTTCCTTCTGAGTGCGCCTAGCTTTGTCTTACGATCCCTTCGCCGATGTTTCTCCGATGAATTCGCGGAGATTACATAGCTATGATTCTCGGCATCCGAATGCGTTACCTGGGAGAAACGTAGATTTCACTGATGTAGATTTCTTGTGATATGTATATATAATGTCAGTTTCAACCTTGCGTAATGATAAGTAGCTTGTCTTGTCTATCAGTAAACCACCTAGTGATTTGTACACATATCATGGAGCTTTTATACTGTAAAATGATGGTACCGATTTAGTTATGATGCATTATGAATGAGAAATAACAGAGTGAGTGTACTACGATCAAAGCTAGTAGATACTGATTGACCGCGACGCGTGCCCTTATTTGGCGAGATTCAAAACTTTAACCATTCATGGTGTTCATCGGGCGAAGATTTTTTAAAGTTTTAAGCAATACCTGTGTATTAATGTACTAGTATATAAATATTGCTATTATCACCCGTTTCGATTATTGCGCAACTCCGTACGAGATAATACCATATTCAGCATTCCCAAATCGATTTTTTTTTCAAACGCGGATCTAGAGACAGAGAGGGGGGGGGGGAGGAAAGGACCCCCACCCAGAATTTGACAAAGATGCTGGTTTTTCCCATTTTCAGTATAGCTTTTTTTTTTATCAAAATCATAGACTGGAACACCCCCCCTTCCCCCACCGGAAATTCTAGATGCACCGATGTTTTTTTTTTTTCGCGACCATAAACGTTATCCAATTTTGGCTAAAATAAACTATTTATAGCATATGTAAATTTGGTAATAGTTCGATTTAACTCTAAATGCACTAGTTTGGATGTAATTTTAAACACTTCAAAGAATGCGATTACCTTTATAAATAACAGTCCGACAACCCCCCCCCCCCCCCCCCCGGTCTCTATTTTCTGTCTGCCAGTCGAGCTAAAGAAGGAAACTTGCGTATCTATGTAAAATATTCATACTGGTAATTAATTAAAAGATAGTTTGTAGTATATACTGTCAAATTAACCTGTGCCTGAAGCTGAGATGAGACATACATGTATATACTAGCGTTTTATGTGGTACGATCGATGCTATGTGTTCTTTTCATCAGAGAAATAAAAGAATGTTTCATTTCACCGTGGTGAATAAATTGAATACAGAGTAAAGGGGAATCTCCACATTGCCCCCCCCCCCCTCATTCACAACCTGTCTTAACTAGCTAAATATAACTTAATGATTTGAGTAATTTTTATGCACACAGCTTAAGGAATTTTTCATTTGTTTGGTTTTTTTTTATATAAGATAAGATGGGATTTTACAGCCCAATCTACCAAAAAGCAGGTTTTCCTATCACTCAAGTATTTCCAAATTAAGTGTTGAACACCCAATATCCATCAAAATCGCTGGATATGCGCCTATAATATAGAATAAAAAAGGACTGGAGTGGTAGATATAACCATGGAAACGCGATATATGGTTGTAAAAGGCTAACTCTTTATACAATATAGAATTATTTATACGATAAAAAAAATATATTACGCAGTTTGTTGTTTTTGTTTGTTTGTTTGGGTTTTTTTTTTTTGGAGGAGGGGAGGGGGGGGGGGGGCGACTTCATGGGTCACAGAGGAATTGTGTCAGTATTGAAAATCGTGTATGATTTAGGGGTGAAGAAAATGACTTATCATTCAATATTAATAGTTCTTTGGGGTATTCTTTGTTAGATTTATCCACATATAATGTCAGTGAACTTTATTATATGAATCATTTTGTCTTGGCATTCTGATCATGGACGTATTCCAAGGGGAAAGAACTCAAGAAAAACAACCTTTTGTCTGTGTTTTTGTCTCAGAAACAATCATCCATGACATATGACGTCACGCTCTACTTCGCCATCAAGTTTGCAGATTTTCAACAAGTACAACCATCTGCACAAATTTTGGCGAATCTTTTTATCAATTGTTTATGTTATATAAAACAACCATAACCTGATGAGTATTTCATGATACACTGACGAATGTTAAGTACCAGAAACGTGCATGTCTGGTCCATGCTGCAAATTTATCTTTCTTAAAAGATGCTATTGAATTAGAAGACGTTTAACATATCCATTAAGCTCCAAAAGAGGATCAACATGAAATTGTATATTTCAATATAGTTTGGGTTCATGCTAATGTTATGACCTAAGTCGCGGACTAGAGGGTAATCAAAGATAGTCAAAAACCAAACAAATTCGAAGATCCAAAAAGTACTGTCATGAGGAGGTCATTGTCTCAATAATAAATCTATGCATGACATATTAAAACCCTTTTATTTTCCACATTAGTTGGAGAGCTCTAGACCACACTTATTCTTCAGAAGCATGTCAAAATTCAAGGTCAAAGGTCATGGTCTCAAATGAAAGGTCTCGTCACAAGGTACCTGAATGTGAAATATAAAAAGCACTACCCCTTATAGTTAAAGAGATATAGCCCAGGTTAAAGTTTTTGAAAAGTAGGTCGAAGTCCAAGGCCAAGGTCACAAGGTCATAGTCTTAAAAACGGAAGGTCTCATCACAAGGTATGTACATGTGAAATATCAAAGCCCTACCCCTTATAGTTCAAAGGATACAGCCCAGGTTAAAGCTTTTGAAAAGTAGGTCAAAGTCCAAGGACAAGGTCATTAGGTCAAAGGTCATGGTCTCAATTGATAGGTCTTGTCACAAAGTCTACATGTGAAATATCAACATCCTACCCCTTATAATTCAAGAGATATAGGCTAGGTCAAAGTTTTTGAAAAGTAGGCCAAAGTCTAAGGTCAAGATTACAGAGTCAATGTCATGGTCTCGAATAAAAGGTCTTGTCACAAGGTATCTACATGTGAAACATCAAAGCCCTACCCCTTATAGTTCAAGAGATATAGCCCTGGTTAAAGTTTTTGAAAAGTTTTCCAAAGTCCAAGGTCAAAGGTCATGGTCTCAAATGAGATCTTGTCTCAAGGTATATACATGTGAAATATCAAAGCCCTACCCCCTACCCCTCATGATTCAAGAGATCAAGCCCAGATTAAAGTTTTTGAAAAGTAGGTCAAAATCCAAGGTCGGTCTCAAATGAAAGGTCTCGTCACAAGGTATCTACATATAGTTCAAGATATAGCCCAGGTTAAAGTTTTGTCTACAGGCGACAACGGCGACGAAAATGCCGAGGGTATGACATTAGCTCCTCATACCTTGGTCCCAGCGAGCTGAAAACATAGGTTTGTTTTTAATTTGGGAGTACTACTCGCATTTTATACAAAGGCACTGGGTTTTAAGTCAGATAAAGACCTTGTTTTGTGCTGTATGAAGGTTAGATGCATACAGAGTGGTCTTTATGAGGCTTCTACCTCCAAACCTGATCATTCTAACCTGGAGCATATAAACTTCAAAGAGACATCAGTTCAGTCTTTCAAATCCAAGTATTTTAAAAATGGTAAAATCCCCTTGCACAGATGCACTATTTTTAATATACAGCGGTTTTCTATGGTACCTAGGGGTAACCTTGACCTGAATGATTGACACATTCTTGAGAATTTCAAATGACTTATTTATATTCAGGATCATACGAGACTTCTCCAACATCAGCAAGGTTTTTCTATGAACACTTTGAATGTTTATTTCTGTTATCCTTTATTCAATTTTTGTCCCTTAAATTCTGCTGTCATAGTGGTTGGTGAAAGATTTTGAGGAAAGTAAGGAAGGCTAATAGCAAAGCTAGAGACGATATTAGCAAAGAGCTTTACTCATAATCCTAGAAAAGACAAAACTAGACAAATTGTTTGTAAACGATACTGGTATGTGCCCCCCCCCCCCTATGAAGCAGTTTGACTCCTGCAACAACGATCATGCAATGAAAGGAATTGTGTCCTTGACCTTATGACCCTAACATATACAAGCATATATATTCCCCTCCTATTCAGTAATAATTTATCAAAATTCCATGTGAATAAATCATGTGTAAACCCTATTTGATGTCTATTTCTCTAACAGTGACCTTTACCTATGACAATAAAATCAATAGACTTCCTCTCCTCTTGATAAGTAACCATTATCAAAATTTGAGTTGAAAAAATGACAGGATTCTTGAGTTATCAACTGAAAACTTTTTTTTTGTATTGTTCCTTACAGTGATCTTGACCTTTAACATATTGACCATATCTCCTGGAAACCAATATTTTGAGTGTATTTTCTTCCCTAAGAGTGACCTTGATCTTTTACCTATTGACCTGAAAATAAATACAATGTGCGCCTCTTCCCATCATGATAAGACAGCATATATCCAAATTCAATTTTAATAGTTTAAAGGGTTTTTGAGTTATTTTGTCTAAACTGAAAGTAAGTTGAAATAAGATGGAAGGGCATAATGTTAGACAAACTCATTATGCCAGCACCATTACATGGTGGGCCGGGGCATAAAAAGGCAGAATGAACAAAAATGAATTTTTTTCTCAGAAATGTTCAAAGTCTTTCTAGAATACATTGGATGAATCTGGATCAACAGATACACACTTTTAATTTTTTTTAATACATAATGCTGCCCTTAGCGGCCAATTTCACAAAAATACTTACGATAAATCTCAGAAATTTTCGTAACTTTCAAAGTCTGATATTTATCCTTTATTTCGTTAAAATTCAAATTTTATCAATGTTTTGATGAATTTCAGTTATTAAATAAAGATTATTTCAACTTTATTGAAATTTTTATTCGTATGGCTGAGATATGACTGACTGAAAGTTATGAAAAATCCTCAGATTTATCGTAAGAATTTTTGTGAAATTGGCTGCAGATCTTACTGTATAATTTATACTCAATTTCACAACAGAATCCCCTGATTTTAACAAAACTATAACAATATATTTTTGCATGATTGCATTTATATATGCATATATAAAAGTTCTATATAAAGAAAAAGGTAACAAGAAACATTTGTATTAATTTCCCTATGAATAAAGTGTAAATAATCACAGTCAGTGCATAAAATCACAAAAAATACAAAGATTTATGTAAACATGGGCCAAAGAAGTGTATTCTAACGGAAAGAATCACATGCAATGTAATATATAATTATTTTCGCTTGGGGAAAATTTTGCAATTATAACATCAAGATGTTACACGTGGCAGAAACATTCACAATAAAAATGTCTTTCCCATTGTAAGAATGCAGCGGGGATACTTTTGCGTGGGGGAAATTTTCGCGAAGTCCCTTGATTCGGGAAAAACGCGAAAAATTACCCCCACGCAAAAATTTCCACGTTTACAGTATTTGGACTTGAAAATTTAACTGAAAAAAATTACTCACAGATATAAATAATCATCAACTGAAAACATAACATCAAGCAAAAGTCTGTTTGTTTCTGTATCAAAAATCAAAAATCAAGTTGTTGTATGTCAAAAGAACAACGTATTCAACTTATAAAACTTTCAACAAAGTGAAATGAATTATCATGTAAGTACATGTAATTTGAAATTTTAGTATTGCATGTTTGAAAAGAGAAATCTAGAACCCTATAAAGACCATAGCAGCTCCATGAGGGGCCAAGGCACCAGCCTAAACAACATCATAGTGGCTATTATGAGCTAAGGCCAAAAAATTACTGATTCACTATGTTCTTTAAAGAAACCATAGGGTTTGTGACAAGCTTCAGTTTTTACACAGCTTTTGTCTAAGGTGTAATTTAGTTAACTACAAGTCTTGATCCATTTAAAAGTGCTTTTCTGACCCATGTTATACATAAACAAATGAAATTTACAGATATAATAATTAACAATTTCATTAACAATATGTCCTGTCCTGCAGGCATTTTGATTGATCTACAAATGTATATACTTTAACAAAATGTCATGTGAAACTTACAATACATATATGAAACACTTATGCCATGTAACATTTTTTAAATACTGAAATAAGCTTAAAATGCATCAAAGATGCAAAGTGCCGAGTTGCAAAACTTGAATATAAGTAAAATATACATGATTTGAATATGGTCTCGACAGATGGGAAACATTATTAGCATGTTTCAGGTTGATCCACATTCATATATAATTCAGAAACAATTTTCAATTAACGAGTCCTATGAATTTGACCTTTGATCTCTTGACCCCAAAATTAATAGGAAACATTTCTGGCAAGTTACATGATAATAGGTGCAATACAGGCTCAAATTCAGTCGGGAAACCATTTTTAATCATCTTAGTCCTGTGACCTTGACCTTTGAACCCCAAAATTGATAGTGGTCATCCTTGATCCATGGGAAACATTTCTGGCAAGCTTCATGATTATAATTGCAATACAGGCTGAAATATGGTCCGGAAACCACTTTCAATCATCGGAGTCCTGTGACCTTGACCTTTGACCTTTTGACCCCAAAATCAATAGGGGTCATTCTTGATTCATGGGAATCATTATTGGCAAGTTTCATGACTTTAGGTGCAATACAGGCTAAAATATGGCCAGGAAACCATTTTCAATCATCAGAGTCCTGTGACCTTGACCTTTGACCTTTTGACCCCAAAATCAAAAGTGGTCATTTTCTATTCACAGCAAACATTTCTGGCAAGTTACATGATTATAGGTGCAATACAGGCTGAAATATGGTCCGGAAACCATTTTCAATCATCTGAGTCCTGTGACCTTGACCTTTGGACCCCAACATCAATAGGCCTCATCCTTGATTCAAGGGAAACATTTCTGGCAAGTTTCATGATTAGAGGTGCAATACAGGCTGAAATATGGTCCGGAAACCATTTTCAATCATCTGAGTCCTGTGACCTTGACCTTTGACCTTTTGACCCCAAAATCAATAGGGCTCATCCTTGACTTATGGTGAGTAAGTGTATGAAGTTTCATTGTTATAGCCTCTTTCGTAGTTGACTTATAGTCCGGAAACCAATTGTTGACGCCCTCCCGCCCGCCCGCCCGCCCAGACGCCCGCCCAACCGCCCGCCCGCCCGTCTCACATCAAATTAAGAGCCGAGTTTTGCAACTCGGCTAAAAAGGGAAAAGGTCAATGTTGGTAAACCATTATTTTTTTAATTCTTATCACCAGAAATAGCCATAAAAATATCGAGATGAAATTTTCTACCTAATACTTTAAGCCGTCTTTTATTTGCGAGCATTTTATTTTCACAATATTCACGAGGTGCTTCGATTCGCGAATATAAAATGCCACGAATATGTCGAAACACATGTGTAGTAAGATACTTGAAGTAGAGAGGACTCCTGTTAATCTGATAGTCAATTTGTCGGAAGGTCATTATCAGATTAACAGGAGTATCAGATTATCAGGAGTTTGAAATTCCATGGAAGTACCATAAAATAGTCATTTTAATTGTACCAGAATGTATCTCAGACTTTATTATATGCATTAATTTAATGATATAAATACTTTCAAACCATTTTAAATAGTTTCAAAGGGTAAAATATCAATTTCAAGAATTTGATATGATAATCCATTGAAAATGATGTAAATATCATAGGAAAAATATCATAGTTGACAGAAAATCCTATCAGATTAAGAGGAGTTTTTAAGATTTTTGATAATTTCTATCAGATTAAGAGGAGCAAATTTACACTGATTATATAGCAAATGGTTTTGTGTTTTGAAATCATATCAGATTAAGAGGAGTATCAGATTATCAGGTATCAGATTAAGTGGAGTCCTCTGTATATGATGTCGAAAAAATTACATGCCGCACACCAGTCACTTCACTTGTGTTTGCGAAAATAAGACGCTGCAAATAAAAGACCATTTACCGTATATGCTGTACTTAAGGTTTTTTGATGTTTGACAAACAGACAGGACAAAACATTAATTTACTTAAACATAATCTATAAATAAATGGTTAGAATTTTACGTATGAAACGGTTTCAACTTCCAAGAATTCTTGATCAACAAGTGAGTAAAAGAAGTTAACATATTAATTTACAATCTTTTTGGAAAATTGCAAGAAGATTTATGAACAACATTGATTCTTTCATGAATGGAAATTATAAAAAAAAACTTGATTTTGAAATTTTGATATACATGTAATGACACGAGCAACTACGGGTATATATTAATGTCTACAAAAAGGTAAAGAAACATACATTTACAAAAGAAGTGTAAAACTACAGGAATGGCTTAAATGAAATAAAAGGGATGGATCAGGAAAAAATTAATCTCATGCTTTATTTTGATTGGATTTCGATCAATGACAATCAATGCTATAAATTGTATGTGGACGGAATCAGAAATTTCTTTGTAAAATTGACATTTGCACACAAATGAAAAAAACATTGTCACATATATACATGTATATATATATAATTTTGTCTTGGCATAATTTCAAAATACTTATAAACAAATAAGACTTTCAACATCTTAGGATGTTGAATGGACGGATCAAAATGTTAGAAAATTAAAGTTAAGAACAGATAATCATATGCTCCCATTTTGTTCATGTTTTCATTCTGTATCACTAGATTTTGTGTTTTTCTTGAATGTCTCTCACTTTTTTCGCTTTTTCTGTAAAGAGAAAAGAATGCACATAAATTTATCAATTTTTTGTTTAATTACAGTAAATCCCGTAATAGAAAACTTTATCAAACTTTTCATTCAGAAATGATTCCAATATGATATACATGTACCAGTACTACTTACTTCATGATTTGTTAACAAAGCATTAAGCTTATTGTTATGACTTATTGTTATGGCTAAGCAATGATAATTGTATTCCTGTTTTTAATTTCTTTAGACTGAAAAAAACACATCAACTCAAGCACTCTTACTAACTATACATGATGTAATTTTCAGTCCCTTGGCCAATTAAAACTACTGGTACGAGTTAAAATTTTGTGCAGTTCACTTTTGTCTCTTTGTAGTACAATTTTGCCCACCAGAATAATCAAATGACGTCATTCCACTCCAATAAAGAGTATACATATTCATGGATGACATCATTTGATTGTTCGGGTGGGCAAAATCATCTTACCAAGAGACAAAAATGAACTGAACTGAAGTTAACGTAAAACAGTCTATTCAATTCTGTAGGAGGCAATGCGTCAATCAACCAAAGTCTACACATGTATTTTATGATAATTAAAATTTGTCCTTCTTGATAAACAAACACCATGTATATCTACATCAAGTTTTATCATTTCAAACTGTATCCATTATACAATATTCTACAGCCCCATTTACAGTGAAATGACAAGAAGTGTAAACTGCTAGAGTTCACGAGTTGCTTTATGTAATGGTAATTTTAGTTCATAAGTTAATTTTGTCAGTTTCTCTCTTTATGGGAAACAATAGTGGAAGTTTGATGATTCTGCAATGATTGTTTGTGTTCTATGCAGTCAAACCTATTAAGTCACAAAATGTTAAAAGCCAAATTCATAGTGACCTTTACCTTTGCCTCTTGACCTTAAAAAGCAATTGGGTTCACCCTCTCCAACATTTGTGGAAGGTTTGGTGATGATGGAAATCAATAATTTTCATCTTCATTTTTCTCCATAAAAGAACAATTAGGGAGGATTAGGTGATCCTATTATGATTACTTTGTTTTTTAATAGTGCAGTCCATAGTGACCTTGACCTTGTAAATTGATAAGGTTCATCCTCTTTCCTCAGGAAACATTTGTGGAATTTTGATGGTTCTAAGAGGATTACTTTACCTTTAATCTTGTATACTAGGTTTCCACTTATAGTTCCTAATGATCTTGACCTTTGACTCTTGACATTGAAAATCAATAGGGTTAATCCTCCCCGCATGGGAAACATTTATGGAATTTGTCATGATGTTCTGTTTTCTATGCTTTTCACAAGAACCCAGACACACACACACACAAACAAACAAATACACAACAGTGAAGCTATTATATCTCCTCTGCAACTCTAAACAGAATTGCAAGGGGATGATGATTTTTTTTTTGGGGAGGGGGGGGGGGGAGAGGGGGAGGGAGTCAATTTAATGATTATCTTGGTATAAGTACATTAGATATTTAAAATGACAACATTGAAAAGGTACAACTACAACATATAAATCTTACTTTTCAACTCTCTTCCTGTAAACAGGTATGTTTTATAAATTTAATGTGTTCTCAGAGTAATGAATATAAAATTCCTAATCTACAGCACTTTTCCTGATAGAGTTGTTATAGACATTTTTTTCTTAAAAAGCAGTTTTAGATCCAATATTTCTACATATTTTTTTTTCATGAAGCTTAACAGAGAATTTGAAATTCATTCAAATTTTCATTTCATTTTAACCATGATGACACTAGCTTATATATTTGCGTCAAAACACAGAACTAATTCCAATAGCATAAAATTTTCCATTTCCATTGACCATTAACATATCTAACATTTATTTAAAGTATTAGGGGTATAATTATGATATTGTGGAATAGCTAGTGATTATGTCCTTTCATATCATACATATTTTTAAATATTTGATATTTTTAATGTATTATTCAACTCGCAATGAAAATGTATGGTCCCAAACATTGCCAAAGTCATGCATCTTCTGCCAACTTTATCAAAACAACCAGAAGTAGGGTATTCTACCCCTAATGCCTTAAACTACATTTCTATGCTTGTAATTTCATTGTAAATACAGACTCCAATTATATGAACATCTTCCTAAGATCAAAGGCATGTGAATTTTTTACCTCTTGCAGTGGAAATGTTCAAAAACATAAGAACCTAAGTATCTAAACAGATGCTAGTTTTGAAATTATGAACACATTTATGCTCTTACCTCTTCTTCTGGAATTGACCTGTCAGATTCCCTCGATGCCTTGTTAGGACTACGGGATCTGCCTCGTACTCTCTCTTGTATGGCCTCAATCTGACGAGACTTCTCATCCTGTAATTACAATAATACAATTGATATCAGAATGTCCCAATCTCGAGATGCCTTGTTAGGGCTACGAGATCTGCCTCCTACTCTCTCTTGTATGGCCTCGATCTGACGAGACTTCTCATCCTGTAATTACAATAATACATTTGATATCAGAATGTCCCAATCTCGAGATGCCTTGTTAGGGCTATGAGATCTGCCTCCTACTCTCTCTTGTATGGCCTCGATCTGACGAGACTTCTCATCCTGTAATTACAATAATACATTTGATATCAGAATGTCCCAATCTCGAGATGCCTTGTTAGGGCTACGAGATCTGCCTCCTACTCTCTCTTGTATGGCCTCGATCTGACGAGACTTCTCATCCTGTAATTACAATAATACATTTGATATCAGAATGTCCCAATCTCGAGATGCCTTGTTAGGGCTACGAGATCTGCCTCGTACTCTCTCTTGTATGGCCTCGATCTGACGAGACTTCTCATCCTGTAATTATTCCATTCTGATTCAGGCAATGATAATAACAATAGACTTGATATCAAGATCTTTTTATTAAAAATATCATAAAATCCTGAATGTAGTAAAGTCCTCCTCAGGGAAGTTAATATAAATAAATAAAAAGAAACACTTTTAGAAATATATACAAATTCTCAGTCTCGTTGGCTTTTATCAAGTGGAGATGTTGATGCTTTGTTGGGTGTTTAATGAAATGTTGAAATTAAAATTGAAAATGGATCATCAAAACAACAGTGAATGCGAGAGCCTCATCAATCTCTTTATCAATTTTCTGTTAGAACTGAAGTTTTTATTATTCTTTAAGCTGTTATGAATATAAATCAATCTTAATCACATTGGATTTTATCTTCCTCTAATTGATGGACCCAAGATAAAGTTAAATTGTACCTGTTTGACGTTGAGGAGCTGAGTTTTCTGTCTTTCACCGAGGCTGAGGAGCTGCTGGGCCTCCAGCTCTTTCTTGTTTTGTCTCTGCTTAAGCCTTCTTTGTAGCTACAAAATCAACATATAAGATGATTTCAATCTTAAATATGCAATGTAGTAAACCCCTTTGATATGCAATGTAGAAAATGTTTATTTTGTCAACTACCTACATGAGTTAAAGAAAATCTTGACGATAATCTCAACAGCACGGTTCAAGATGTAGGCAATGAAGCAATATGCTTAAAGTGCAGGTCATTAAACATTTTCGCATATTGACCCAAATAGTTTTAAGAAATTAATGAAATTGAGGCGTACAATTCAACAGTATATGTACATATGGGTTAATTATCATAATTCACAGATTAAGAGTTTGCTGGAATGCTTTATAAACTAAAAGTAGTTGCAACAATCTCAAGATCAGTGTTCTACATCAGTTACACAAAGATAATGACATACCATTTCTTCCTGTTGTTTTTGCTGATCTTGGATCCTTGACCGTAGATTGAACTGTTCTCTGTGGAGTTTCTTTAACTCGTCATCCCTCTCTTTGTCTGTCAGTTCCACATTCAGTACTGTCTTCTCTCTCTTCATTGCCGCAAATGGATTCTGTTCCAGTAAAACATTGTCGATAAAATTCTATATATTGAATAGGTGAATGGATTTGTATTATTATAATTTACATGTATATATGTTTTATATTGAAAATTCTTTTTTTTTGTATATTTGAAATAATCAGTGACCAAATAAGATAGAGTATAAAAGTCCAATTTTGAAAATATACTGCATGGGATCGAAATGTATGATGTTGTAATTCCTTACTCAGGTTTTTCATTTTAGTGACACTGCACAAAACTGATGAGACATTGCAGTAGGACAATGCCTAATAAGTAAGCCCATATTGCTTAAACATCTGAAAGTCTAAAGTTTTTGCAAACACTTCGTCAAACAGTTCGTCAAAAGGAATTCTAGCTCAAGAACATTTCTGTCGTCAGCAAATTATTGAAGTGTTTGCAAAAACTATGAACTTTTCATATACCTGGACGATATAGATTGATTTATTAGGCATTATCCTACTGCAATTTAAAGTTTAATTTAGAAAATGAAAAAAAAAATTGCAAAAAACTCTCTAAGGAATCATAACCCCATAGGTTTCGATGCCACGCGGTGAAATAGGAATTTGAGAAAATCCCTACATAAACTTGATCTCTACACCAGAATCTATCAGAAACTTATCATTGCTAGTTTTTTTATTTGGTCAAATGCCTTTTTCACATACAAATTAAAAGAAAACAGAAAAGTTTCTTTAAAACGTAACTTGTTCTATTGAAAATGAGTATTCTTATGATACATGTACATGTATTTTCTTGTACAACTGTACAAACTTACACTATCCACAGTTCTGGATGATGACGAGGAGCTTGGTTTGTCTTGATTCTCGGCATTCTCTTGGCCTTTGTTATCCTCAACGCTACGTTTACGTGCAAGTCTACGTGCCTCCAAACGCTTCTGAAGCTGTTGTGGGAAAAGTTGCAATTATTATAGAATCAATCTGAGGTAACAAAGTCTGTACTGAGCAATACCTGTTATTTAATCATTCACAGATGTAATTAAGCTATGGTTTCATCAAAGAGTTATTCCAATGAGTAGATTTAAGCATCAAAGGCAATAAACAAGTATTTGAAGTGTCAATAAGCAAAATCAACAATTCATGGAAAAAAATCTCAAATAAATGATGAATTTTCTCAGAAATTAAGAAATTAAGAGAAATTGAAATCTGGCATTACACATTATGGCATACCTCTGAACCTTGATGAGATTTTTCTCTCGCTATAGCCTCCTGTTGTTGTTTTTGTTGACTCTCGGCCACCATGACCAGCTGCATGGCCGTTAGTTGTTCTGTCTCCTTGTCTGTGTCTTGTTTCTTACGCGCTGCGACTTGCTCTAAGATTTTCTTTCTCTGGGCAGACATGTCATCCTCCATTCTCTGAAGAATATGTCACAGTCACATGGTCACATGGTAAAATCAATGTCCTACAATGTATAAGCTGTATTTGCTTTTGGAATAAATGAATTCAGTTAAAAGTACAGTTTACTCTGGTTTGCTCAAACTCGGATAACTTGAATTTCCCCTTAACTCAAACTATTTTGAAAAGTCCCGTTTCTCCTTCATTGCTTTCTATGCATTTTCACTCTTGATAACTCAAATTCCGAAACCTCAAATTTTTCGTTAAGTCGAACTATTTTTTAGATCCCATTACTCATTTAATATTCACCTCGATAAGTCGAACCATAAATAAATTTTAATTCTGAAACAAAATCAATTAATTAGAAGGAGACTGTTGGACAGATAATTGATACTTTCTCGCTATGAAGTTGCATTATATACATTAAAGGTACCTTGATTGTTAAAGAAGACAACATAAATGTTTGTGAACGGAGATAGAGAAAGGGACATCAGTCTTATTAAACATAGGTAATCACAGATTACGAAGCTCACCTCGTGGCAGCCAAATTAAATTCAATCATATTTATTAGTACATGTATATTGGCTTTTAAAGGCAAAATCATTCAAGTGGAAAAAGTCATTTTATGAAAGTTTGATCAAAGATCAAGCGGAAAATGTAGGTCTGATGCTGCATCCGATGCATGGGTTCACCTCAGCATCCAAAGATGAATCACTTGTGCAAGTTTGATTAATGTAGCATCAGTACTTTGTCAGATACTGAGCTACCCCAAACTTCTTAAGCAAGCCACTCTGAGCTACTCCAAACTTCTTAACCAAGTCACTCAAGCAGAAAATGTAGGTCAGATGCAGCATCCGATGCATGGGTTCATCTCAGCATCCAAAGATGAATCACTTGGCAAGTTTGGTTATTGTAGCATCAGTACTTTGCCAAATACTGAGCTACCCCAAACTTCTAAACCGGACGGGGATGGGGACGCGGACGCGGACGCGGACACGGACACGGACGCAGACAGGGACGCGCGGGGGTATAGCATAAGCTCACTCAACTTCGTCGAGGTGAGCTAAAAATCTATTTCTGGCCATGTACCCAGTAAGTTGAACTTCTGATAAGTTGAATTTTTTCTGATGGTCCCTTGAAGTTTATGTGTTCATAGCACACTTATAGCACTTACATCAGATAAAGTCCCAAATGGGAGGACACTCTGTTTGTTGAAAAGATGGAATACAGCATAATTATGGGTGAAGTCAAAATTTGCTTGAGGTCCTCTCAGAAGATGAGACATACCTTGCGTTTGTTTTCTTGTTCCCATTCTAACTGTTGTAGTGCCGCCTTAACTTCTTCCTCACTGTGACTTCTCTCCTTGGCTGTGAAAATAATATAAATCGATGAGTCAATTTAATCTATCAAACATTATTCACTATCTACTCATATGTTCATGTTATAAATGTATGCATGTATTCAAAATAAATGTATCCTTAAAAAATGTTAATTACGAAAGAAAATTAGTGGAGATCCTTTGTTTTCACAGATATTAATTTTTAGAATACTATGGGTTCATGCTAAAGATCTAAAGCAAATGAAGAAAAAGTGTTCATATTCAGTTGTAAGAAAATTACTTTTAAAAGGAATAAAAATTGCTTCATTTGAGGAATCTGATTTATATCTCTCTAGTTTCTCCATACAATAAAATCATATAACGATAAAATCAATCACTCTGTTTGATATAGAGATATATAGAGTCTATAAAGATCTGCAAATGCACATCTGATGTACAAATATATAAAACAATATACAACACTGCAAGATCTATATACTATGATAGAATCTACTATATCTTTTGCCTGAACTCAATTGTAGGCTATACAATGTATAACATTTGAATATTCAGAGCTTATGTAAGATAAAAAAGGATCTAACCATATGTATAAATATATTTCACTTCAAAATTGAGAAATCCAGCTTCCTTTATGCATCCTACAACTAATCTCTCCCGAATCTCTATCCTGCTACCCCCCCCCCCCCCCTCTCTTCCTTCAAACACACACTTTTCATCAAGTGCTTACATAATCTCTGGCATCCATATTACCTCTATAACAGTTGCAGGCTTAGTTCCCCTTCCCTCCCCTTATTCCTTCTTTTGAAGAGATATTTACTTCCCATTTTGGATGGCATAATGTAAATGCATCATGACAAAATAAGTGGAATTCCTATAGAAATGTCACAATTTGAAGCTTGTTTCCCTAAATTCTGTGCTGCTTTCCCTTGAATTTTATGACATCACAATCAGTTTACGTCAGATACCATCTTAAAAGGGAAGTAAGTCTGTATATCAAAAAGACAGGATTGTCCCCTTGTAATCCCCTCATTCCTAAACACACCTGATTGATCACCAAAGTTCGGACATTGCATCTGTAAGCAAAATTTCACATTATGATGTCACAATCAATGACCCATCAAACAATGCTTTGACCGCCCATTTAATTAATACAGTACATCATAATGAATAAATCCGCCAATAGGTCATCGTCGGAAACCCACTCTCGGTCACACTTGCTCACCACCTGTGGGTCATAACGGCAGAGTTTTCCCTGGATTGCATGATAACAAAAATCTATTGTGAGTACTTGTCAGTGAATGTGTCATCGATAGTAAATGCATGATCTATTTTATGTTTTATCATAACTCCAGAAGTCTTTGATGAGACTGAAGCTCTTCTGGTTGCTAGCTAAAATTTATCTAAGTGACACACCCATTTTCCAAGACCCTGAGAATCAGATGGACAGATGGAGGGACAGAGAGACAGACACGCCAGACCCAGGGCGATCGCATAAGCTCGACTGGTCTTTGACCAGTAGAAAAGACCAGTAGAGCTAAAAATGTTTTGAACAATGATGATAGTGGTTCATATTTGTAAATTTTAAGAGTGAAAAAAAAAACAATGTGACTTATATTGGCTTTTAATAGCTCCTTCACTGACAAGTACCTGCATTAGATTTTTGTAATGCTATGAGGCGAAAATTCTGCCGTTATGACCCACGGGCCGTGAGCTTGCATAACGGAGCGTGGGTTTCCGACGATGCAAACAAGCGCAATGTAGGACATTTGGCGATCAATCAGTTGTAGCCCAATCACTCATATCTCCATCCCCTCATATACCTCTATTTCTATTTTTATGGTAAGCTCTACCATTTTTCCATATGCAATCATTTTCCACTCTTTTAACAAATCACTACAATAAAACAACACTATGAATATGTGAACATATCATTCCACTTCACACATGCAAATAACAACAATCTTCACCTCCTACAGCTGTTAAAGAAAATAAATTAAGAAAATCACTCATTTTGATACAAAAATAATGTACAGTATATACATGTATGTACTACAAAGAAAGAGGGTAACACTTTGTTAAACTATTTTAAGAGGTCCACAAAAAGGAATTAATTCAAAAGTAAGAATTTAATAGAGTGAATTCGAAAATAAGAATATCAAGAAATGAAAAAAATTTTAAAGTACAAACAACAAGGAATGAGGTGAGTTTAAAAGTAAGATCATCAAAGATGGAAGTATTCTTAACTCAGTAAGGATTCCACAGATAAAATATTTAAATCCTGAATTGTAAAATAACAGAACTTCAATTATTTGTACTGTTTTATATTTTCCACCAAGTTTAGCTTGATCAGGCTTTCTACTCTACCTTGATGAAAAAGTAGGAAAAAAATGGAGTAGTCAATGAAAAAAAGTAGGAGAAAAATAGGAAAAAGTAGGAATTAATAGGGGAAAAGTAGGAATTTTTCCATCACTTTTACAATTTTCAGTAAGTATGACCCACAAATGCAGTAAGCAATGATTGAAGACTGGTAATGTTCATCTTTGGGGAAATCACAGAGAGAAATAAGGACAGGTTGATTTTTTATGTAAGATACACAGAATGGGCGAGCGAAGCGAGCCCAAATTTTTTTAAAAACTTTGAATCAGATGTCGATGACAAGTGAAGCAAGTAACTTTTTACTTTTGAGATGAAAAAGGAGGAATAGTAGGAGGTTTTGAAGAAAAAGTAGGAAAAAAATAGGATCAAAATAAAAAAGTAGGAAAAGTAGGAAATAATAGGAAAAAGTAGGAACAGTAGAAAGCCTGCTTGATAAAAAAATTGAATACCATAATTTCGCTAAAGTATCAAAATCAATTCAAAGTTTTGCTGTTTTTGGAAAAGTCTTACAAATTCAGCCATGATCTAATTAGTCAAATTGTTTCCTCAGAAAAATATTAAAAATGTTAACCATGAAATCTTCCATTTTTTTTTTAAATTTGGGTAGGGGTGAGAGTATCTAGATGGGATGGGGGTATGGAATAGGAGGGGGTTCTCACCTTCTGAGAGTAAGTTTTCTTTTTCCTGTTCCATCTGTCTGTCTGTATCTTGTTTCATTTTCTCCATCATCTGCAGTTCATGATCATCGTCTGCTACTCCTTCCCCAGCAGACGACATACTGAACACCATGGCCGTCAGGTTGTCGAACCACCCCTCCCTCTTACCAACTCTCTGAAGGTTCTTTATCTGAGTAAGAGCTGCCTCTTCCTGAATTACATGTATGAGATTTGCAAAATATATCAAGTTATGATATCCAATGTTCAGAGCAATCTAAAATCATTAGAATTTTATTTTCTTCTAATTTTTTCTCTTCCATTAAAACATGTCATACAGATTAACAAGCGGAATGGAAAATTCGACAGGTCCAAGAATCAAGTCTGAGACCTTCTACTATCTTTGCAGACTAGCTAATCAGGCACAATACCTAACCAGTCACACAGTGTTCAATATGAAGCTTCAAACATAGATGTATGTCATCTTTTTATGATGCTTTTAGTATAACTCAACCAAAGAATTTCCCAGTAAATCATATTAATTGACAGAAGCCTCTGATTTCAGGAAACAGTAATACGCAAGATCGCAACTGCAGCGTGTGCAGCATGTCTGTTCTGATTTGCATCTAGTCACCTACATACATTGTATACCATTGTTCAAAACTTGGGCAACTTTTCTGCCCAAGTAAATTGATGACATCAAAACAATGGAGAACAATCAAAGAGTGCGCGAAAACATTCGTATAATCTTGGTTAGAAGTATTTGCGATCTTCCGTATTGTACAGGACATACCTGAGATGACAGTAGTGTACTAATGGCCCTGTTCTCAGATTCTTGTTTTTCCTGTAAGTTAGACAGCAGCGTCACAGCAATATCATCGTCAGTCTTAGATCCCATCTGCTGCTCCACTACAAACAAGAGGAGAACATAGAAGTCATATTATCTGAATTCTAAATCATTCAGCATACATGTAGAAAGATTTATTCAACAAAATATACTTAGAAAGTCATTCGAGACTTTTTTTTTAAAGAATAAACTTCATTATACCTGGTTTCAGAAGCGCAAGAGGATAAGGGGTCGTTATTCTTCCCCTTGGATAGGACGCTGGTCAATTGCAGGTTAACTCCCAATCAATGCTAGTACCCATTTCACATCTGGGTTAACTGGAGCAATTAGGGTAAAGAATATTACTCAAGGAACATAGCTGCAGCCCAGAATCAAACTCACAACATTGTGAATGCAAGGCAAGAATTCTACCACCGAACTCCCTTACACATGTTATAGACTGACCCCTTCCCCTTTCCACATAAGCTTCTTTAGATCTTCCACTGTTTGTATTATGAGTACTCACATTCCATTCTGTATACCATGGCTTCAGCCAGTAGTTTGTCTTGTTCCTTCCTCCTTTCCGCCACACCTTTATAAAATTTAACTTTTTCCTTCTTTGACATGTTTTGTTCACTGACACTTAGCGCCAACTGCTGGGATTTTTTCCTCCAGTTTTTGTGATCCTGCTCTAGTTTTGTTAACTTGGTCTTTAGTTCCTACATTAAAATTCATTCATTATTGTTTAGAAGTGCTTCACTCAATTTTTCTCCATGCTTTTCTTAAGATAATGCATACATTAAGTTCTTATTCATACTTATTTTTTTTCTATTATAAAAAAAAAATTTTTAACTTTATTTATTTTACAACATTTAACAAACAAGTTACACAGCTTATATTAATGTCTCAAGTTGTTCATATATCCATTATAATCTAGTTTATAAAATGTCAAATGTATGGTGAATCCAAATAGAGAAAGTCTGTTTTGATTTCACGGTCCTCTACAGAATAATACGTCGCTCAAAACGTGTAAGAACGTTGAAATCAATACATGAGCGAAATTTTGATACAAAATCGTGAAATCAAGTAGCTCTCCATGCCTTGCCCATGAATATTTTTGTATCAATTGATGGATTTCCAAACAGCATTCAACATTGCAAAAAGTGATAATTAATCATTTGTTTATCAAAAGCATTTTTCGTCGAAATAATAGGGCCGATATGAGGGGTTGGCGCACCTAGTCCTTTAACAATGATTCTCCTTTTCGGTATAAAAGGAGCATTGCAATTAACAAATTCTAAAGAAGACAATTTTATTTAAAAATAAAGTCAAAGATTAAATTTATACTGAAATTTTTCAAAAGAAAATTAAATCTATCTAATATAGGGTAGAACAAACTGTATCGTTAGTTTATACAGTATTTCTCTTACCTGCTGATCCATTTTCTTGGCAGCTTTTATAACTGAATTATTGCCCTTTGCTGCCTGAATTAAGTCCATGAGAGCTTCTCTTTCCTCTGTTTGTCTCTTGTCAACTGTATCCAGAATGGCAGAATGCATGGCTGTCAGTCCTTAAAAATATAATTTATGAAAGTGTGTTTAATGTATCCTTTGTACGAATAAATATTTAGTGTATTATAAAGAAAGAATTATGGCATATCTTTACCTGAATATACCATAGTGCAACATAAAAATTGGTTTCCAACATTAAATGTCAACATGCCAACTGCTATCTAAGCCACTATATAGAGTTGAAGAGATAAAGTTCTATGATGTCATTTATATGTATATGAAAGTGTTAACCAGATGGTCAGACTAGTGACACAAAAATGCCAGAGGAAGCATTCTTCTCCAGTTTTGCTCGTACCATGTGAGACAGCCTCTGTGAGACACATAAGTTGTCTCAAAGGCTACACATTGATCAATGATAAAAGAGAATCTTATTGTGACATCACAGTAACATCGTCAGAAAACATGGCGTTAGATTGCACGAAACGTTGATTGAATTCACTTTTTTCTTATGTTTCAAGGAAGAAGAAATAGATTCTTTCATTTAATACTGAGTTAGACATAAAAATTTAAACTCGAGACGGAAAGGGGTAGGGCCACGATACCCCTAAATCGGCCCTCGATTTTTCTCTAGAAATGAATTTCATGAGAAATACTTGATAAATCTCATGAAAATACTTGAATGTTTACCGCTTTTAATTAAAAGAAAAATATCACCAAACAAAGCGTTATTTAACGAATGTTTACCGCTTTTAATTAAAAGAAAAATATCACCAAACAAAGCGTTATTTAACAATAATGACGTCATGAAGTGACGTCATTTTGACGTTATTGACAAAATATGGCAAAAATTGCTGGAAATTTTGTCTTTTGTGGAAGAATTCAATGTGACCGCAAGCGTTAACTGAGATAAAACGTTTATGACAAAAGGATATACTGATAATCTTTCACATATAAATTTTTCATCTTAGTTAATGCATGTGGCCATTGCTAATTTAATAGAAATATGTAGTTTTTGCATCAATCTCGCGGAATATGACCTATTTTGGTGTTTTCAAAGGGCTAAAATCTACTGATAAACGCAATGTTTACAAAAGATGGATTCGTGATTCAGTAGAGAACGTTTCAAAATCTCAAATCACAGTTAGGTACAATGTTCAAAATTAGGGCCAATATCAGGCTTCGTGGCACTACCCCTTTTACATCTTTTCCCTCGTTCCACTATGCTCCACTAGGGAAAAGACAACATTTCCATCACTTGTGTAAATTTTGATGTCTCACTCAGTAGTTCGTGAAAGAACCTATTAGTCTCTGTTGATCTTTGCAAGGGATATATGTAGATGATTGTAAATGTCTACATGGAAATGATACAATCACATCAATATTTCTCTTCCAAATACAACTACATGTATTATACTTACCATCCTGATTGGATAATGCAGCGTCTTCCAGTCTGTCACTCTCATCATCCGCTTTAAGTTGTTCTTCCATGTTCTCTGATTTTTGTCGGAGTTTTCTCTTTCTGGCTTCTAATCTTTCCATGGCTAGAGCCTTGTTCCTTTCCCTCTCATTCAACATGCTTCAAATATACAAGATAAAACACTGTCTTCTTTAATTCATTATTGAAAAACAATAATGTTTCACCATTATTGTATTATTTACAATGTATATGATGAAAACAAGTAGTACTACTTAGAGTTCTAGTTCATTCTAGTATCAAATATTTAATTTGCTCATAGAAAAACAGCAATATCTGATAGCTAAATGGCGAAATTCAAACTATTTAGATATTTGTTTACATTCTTTATTCTCTTGCTGAATTTCAATTTTCGATGGATTGAACTGACTAAAACACCTAAATTGTACTTTTAAAATGTTTCCAAACAACAGTTTCAAACAAAACATGTAAATTTGCAGAAATTCTACAACCAAATCACATACTGTAAACCGTCTTCTATTAGCGAGTGTTTCATTTTCTGATATTCGTGAGGTCCCAACACATGTGTAGTACGATGTCACAAAAATAAAACTTTGTGAACTAGTCATCTCAATCGTGTTTGCCAACTTAAAGGCCGACGTTGGCAACCACCGGGTCATTAAAATGCATACCCGAGTGACATAGGCTTGGTAGGCGTGGTATACCGTCTTTGTAGAAAACGCCGTCTGCGAGCGGCGTGTTACATCAAAGACATACCAACAGGTAATCCTTTTATTATACTAAAGAGATGTCAGAGTCTCATCTACATGTATATTAAGCTGTCAATCAAAAATTGATAGGGGTAAGAGGATAAAAAGGTACCAATCAGATACCAATTAGAGATGTTAACCCTATAGCGGTCAGTGGGGAAATGACAGAAAGTTTACCTGTCCCCTTATATAGTGACCCGTCAGCCTTTAGGACACTGTGAATTAAAGATGATTTACAGTAGTTATACATGTAACTTTAAATATTACTTCTGCTTATGGAACTCCTGTGCCTCTTTCCCCAGAGTGATGATAAGAGCTGCCGAGTCAAGTTTCTCTTCCCTCTTCATCCTGCGTTGATCGTGCCGGAGTTTTGCGATGGCCAGTTGCCTCTGTTTTTCCTGCTCAATGTGACTGTGTTGATTTTTCAGCATTCTGAGTAATGCAGCTTTCTCATCCTCTAACATCATGTCTAGGTTCTCCAAAACATTCTATAAATCATTGTATTATGTGAAATACATGAACATGAATTAGATGTATATTTCTCACTCACTTACGTCGTGAGACAAAAGAAAAAACGTAGACGTAGCAGTTTGAGATTTCCTTGTCTCACACTCCACGTGACTCCTATTATGACGTCATAGAAAGTAACGTCACGCTATCGTTAGATTTGTGTAGGTTTTGGTATCGATTCTAGTTTTAAAAAAACATTAAAGTTATGATAAAATGAGGTGAGTGAGAAAAATAATCAATCACGATGTTACGACTGAGACAGGGGAATCTCATCCTCGTGCAAAAGATTTGCTACATCCACGACTCGGCAAGCCTCGTCGTGGATTGCAAATCTTTTACACTCGGATGAGATTCCCCTATCTCAGTTTCAACGTCATGATAGATTCTATTAATCTGCAAACAATATCAGGAATAAAGAATGTAAATTTCTTATACACTTGATAATGTAAGGTTATTCTACTTTCTGAACATAAAAGCACTAGCCAAGTTTTCAACAAAGCTTTCTTGATGAGTGAATTATGTGATCAATGCTAAGAATATGATGTGAGTGATATTTTTTTCTTGCAATTTCTGTACAGTGAAAACATAAAATTGAGAAAGTAAATCTGGAAACATCCTCAAAGCATAAGAATGTAGGAAATTGGTGAGATATGATCCTCATGATAATGTGATGAAATCCTGATCTTTCTATTTTTGAACCAATACATATCAATATCGAATTTTTACCCTCCTCCTTTTCTGTTTTTTATCTTTTTCCTCCTGGTCCACTAAGTTATCCAATGTTTCTTCATCTACTGGTAATCCTTGGGCTTCTCTCTCCTCCCTTAGTTTTTCCTTCCTTCTTTCTCTTTCTTCTGCACTCTGTTTGTCATCCTTACCTTCATCCCCAAGTATCTGACCAATCACTATAAAGGAAACATTCAAATGAAATAATTAAACATATTGTAATACAACAGTTGTTTGGGTGTTAAGGATTCTAATAGAATCTTTTACGGTTTTATTGGTGCACTCCGGCATAAATATAATACATTTCATAAAATATATGAAATGTATGTTCCTTTATAAGAAATGAAACCAATCACAGTATCCATACGTCAAATGTATGTGATAGGAAAATTACTCTACCTTAAAGTTTGAAAAATTACAGGAAGTATATGTAAATGTATATGTAAATGTACTTTGATCTTTATCTTGTACTTTCCAAACTTCAACTCTGCTAACTCTAATCAAGCATATTTCAAAGCATATTACCTCAATGTACTGTTACATGTACTTCATGATTTTCTCAAAAATTATTTTCCAATCCAAACAATCTTCTCAAGAGTTATCTACCCTGTTCATTTCAAACAGTCTACCAGATTTTATTTCTGCTTACTCAATTTAAGAATGACATGAGTCACCTACCCTGATCATTCTCAAGAAGTTTTTCAAACAGAGCGGCAGCCTCTTCATCCTTTCCTTCCTGACGTAACTTTTTCTCCTTCATTTTAAGTTCTACAAGTTTCTCCTGTTTCTCTTTGTCAGACAGCTTGTCCCACTCTGCTTCTCCCATCTCCTCTTTTAAAACCTTCAGAAGAAGTCAAAAATAAACAAATTTTGTTTTACAAATGTGTATGTACTTTGTAGTGTATTCAACAACGATTTACCAGACATGTAATTATTTATTTTGGAATTAAAAATATATCGCTCTGAAAGATGTTTCAAATATTGTTACGATACACATTGAATCATTAATTTTCAGAATATTTACCAGAATATAAATTTTAAATTATGAACACATCTAGCAATATTCATACCTTGTAAAGCAATATCTAAACCTGTAGGAAGCAATACAAAAGCATACTCCTTTTTCTTTTGGTTTTGTTTTGTTTTTCATTCTAGAAAAATACCTACTTAATGATAGCATACACAAAAAAAAAATCCTCTTGTATTTTAGGAAAATGGTCAGTGTAATGTAATCTTAACTTACAGCTTCTAGTAGTTTGTCCTTCAGAGTTTCGTACTTTTGTTCCAGAGCATCTATAAGCTGGCTGTTCTCTCCCTTCTCGTCTCCTGTCTTGTCACCTTTACCAACTTTATCGAAAATCACATGAGCGACGTTCTCACATGATTCCTCCTCATCCTTCATGATCTGATGTTTAACTAAGCTCTGTAAGGTCGGTACATCCTGAAAAACAAAATAAAAATGTTTTTTACTATGATATATTGTAAATTTACAAGTAACATACATGTAACTATCGATTTAGAACTTCAAAGCAATAAGCTAATGCATTGAGCCTAGTATTACATTACAATTTAGAGTACATGTATAAAGAGAATGTAAAGTAGACTGTTCATTAATATGAACATGTATTTCAAAAATGTCCGAATCCATTTTCATGTTAATTATACAAAGGGAAAATAGAATGAATCGTTTCAAAGAGAGTTTTCAGGAAAGGAAGAGAGGAAAAAACAAGAATGGCTCTGCTGATTGCAGATTTATTCAGATTTTGATAAACCTCACTCATGACCTTGACCCCACAGACATTGATGGATTATCTCAGAATTCAAACTGTGAAAACTGCCAAAGAGTCACACAACTGTAACAAAATGACCTTGACCTCAGTCTCACCTTAGAATCCAGATTCTCCAGCAGTAACCTTGTCTCATTGTCTTGTAGAATCTGTAAATCTGAAAGTAGGTTGACCTTGACCTCTTCATCAGATGTGCTCTCTCCACCCTCTTGTTGTTGTATCAACACAGTCTCAATGACATGAGCAGCCGCCTCCTACAAAAAATTCAACTTTCTTTTTTATATTCACAATATCACAAAAGAAAAATTATCCCTTATATTAAATAGAGAATAAGTGTCTTAATTTGTGTTTTGTTATGGGTATGCAACACACAACAAGGGCATTTATCGTACATCTAATCACGTTAGCGCATTTCATGCAATAAATGCACTTGCTGAGTGTTGCATACCCGTAACAAAACACAAATTTTGACATTTATTCTATATATATGCACAATAGTTGTCTGTTTCGTTCTTGTTTTCCGAAATTGCTTTTTCTAGGTAAAAGGGTGACGTTAAAATTCATCACACCGCGGGTTCAGTTTGCAGGTTAGAACAGCCGTCGCTGCATGTTTCTTTAGATTATATGCATTGTGACATCACGAGTGTTAATACACGAATTGCAGCACGTTCGGTTCAAAAGTAACATCTCAGGGAATTACATTGGTTGTGCATATATATGTGATTGAGAATCTGAAATTATTGATAACTTTGTTGTTGTTGTCATTCTCGACCTATTGTTTCAGTAAAAGGTACATGTATTGAGGAGAAGAAACTTAATCTATATGAAACTTCTGAAACTGGGGTATAACTAGCAAAGCATGGGCCATATGAAAATCCTGAATAAAATTAATCTATTATAAGGAGGTATAACCGGTGAAAAATTAGCCATATGGAAATCCTGAGTACAATTGCTTTTGATCATTCTTTGACATTTTACACCAATTATTTTCGTACTGAGTATTATTGTCAATAACATTTTACTTATTGACCTATTTTTCCTTCAATTCTACACAGTGTGCCGCCATCATGGATGATGTTCGTCAATGCAAACATACCTTGAGTATGTTAGAATGGTGTATAGGATCTTTACTATCAGACTGTCTCCATAATCTATGTAATTCTGATAACCATACATACCTTGAGTATGTTAGAATGGTGTATAGGATCTTTACAATCAGACTATCTCCATAATCTACGTAGTTCTGATAACCATACATACCTTGAGTATGTTAGAATGGTGTATAGGATCTTTACAATCAGACTATCTCCATAATCTACCTAATTCTGATAACCATACATACCTTGAGTATGTTAGAATGGTGTATAGGATCTTTACTATCAGACTGTCTCCATAATCTACGTAATTCTGATAACCATACAAACCTTGAGTATGTTAGAATGGTGTATAGTATCTTTACTATCAGACTGTCTCCATAATCTACGTGGTCCTGAAAACATACACGTGTACATACCTTGAGTATGTTAGAATGGTGTATAGGATCTTTACTATCAGACTGTCTCCATAATCTATGTACATGTAGTTCTGATAACGATACATACCTTGAGTATGTTAGAATGGTGTATAGGATCTTTACTATCAGACTGTCTCCATAATCTATGTAGTTCTGATAACGATACATACCTTGAGTATATTAGAATGGTGTATAGTATCTTTACTATCAGACTGTCTCCATAATCTACGTGGTCCTGATAACCATAGTTAGAATGGTGTATAGTATCTTTACTATCAGACTGTCTCCATAATCTACGTAATTCTGATAACCATACAAACCTTGAGTATGTTAGAATGGTGTATAGTATCTTTACTATCAGACTGTCTCCATAATCTACGTAATTCTGATAACCATACAAACCTTGAGTATGTTAGAATGGTGTATAGGATCTTTACTATCAGACTGTCTCCATAATCTACGTAATTCTGATAACCATACATACCTTGAGTATGTTAGAATGGTGTATAGGATCTTTACTATCAGACTGTCTCCATAATCTACGTAATTCTGATAACTCTTCAAGCTTGTTGTCCCTGTCTTCCTTTGACATTGTTTTTGTAGATTCTCTAATGTCTGTACTCTCATCCAAAATCTGAGTACAAAGAATGGATAATACATGCATGTGTATGAAATGATGATTATAAAAAAATTTACAAATGAAGCTGCAAAACAGATCTTTAAAACATAAAGAGGAACAAGTACTAAAAGTTGTCCACTATGTTTGTGGTAAGTGATAAGTGTTTAGTCAAAATATATGACCAATGAGCAGTGGGCTCTCATTTCTGATGTGTTTTTGGCTTCTCCTCTAAAACTGCTGCACAGAATTTCACAAAACCTTAAAAATCACAAACTTTTGAAACTCATTCTTAATTTCCACTATTAAAATTTACTTGTGAATCTTTATAGTCTTTCAATGCATGTTCTGAATTTTGTTCATAAAATTTTCTTCCAGATACTCAATACTGACATTTCTGAAAAAAAAAATATCTTCTACCCAAAAATAATACCTTCATCATGAGTTCCCGTTCATTCCTGTGACGTCTATCTATGGCTGAGCCGAGAGCCTCCCGTAATTCTACTGGGTCTTCAACTTCTGTCACATCCATGTTTATTTTTTCACTAACATCCTCCTTTCCCTCAGCCCTCCTCCTCCTTGCTGCTGCAATTCTTTCCTTTGCGAGCCTTTGTTGACGTTTTTTCTCCTCTTCGCTCATGTCTTGTCGACTGAAAAATTTTGTGAGGTTTTTGAGTATTTGACAAGGAGTGTGTTTTGTTTTGGGGTTTTTTTTTTTTGGCAAAATTGAATATCACTTTGTTTCAGATTTATTTTCAGAGATATTTCTTCTTAAATTTAATGGGTTTTTTTTAAGTCACACGATTCATTTTGTAGGATTGTTGTTTTTTCTATTTCTAAAAGGTTGAACAACACATAAAATAAAATTCAGAAATAAGATGACATGTATTACATGTAATATCCTTAACTTTAAATACATGTAAGTGTTACAAATCAAAGCCTCTATTTTACTGTGAGCCAAGCAGAATTTTACATGCAAATATTAAATCCTACATACTGTTTTTCGTTTTCCTCTGCCAATCCTAGAACTAGAGCAGCTGAATCAAACTTGTCCTCGTCCCTAGCTTTCCGTTCATCTCTCCTAAGTTTCATCAACTTGAGTTGTCGTGATTTCTCCCGTGACAATCTATCTTCTCCTTCTTCCATCTGACGTAGTAACTCTGCTTTTTCCTTCATAAATGATAATATGAGAATGTATGTAAAGGAACAACTAACACAATTTGAGTAAATCTTAAGCATTACAAGAGAAAATTGAATGATTATATAGCTCAGTCTGTGAAATCAGAGTTTTTCATTCATAATACATAAATGTACCATTATTTGTTTTCGTCAAAATGTACATACATTTGTAAATAGTTTTCACACATGGTGTAAAAAATATATAGAGTACCAGTCACTTCTTGCATTTTTTGAATTGTTATTCTTTTTTTACATAAAAATGACAATTTTTGAAAATATATTGTGCTGATGAAAAAAGTTTCTTTTTACATTTTTGTTATCACAATTCATAATTTTGAATTATGTGAAGCCAATTATATTGATTCTTTCAAGTTCAGAATGGAAACATTAGGATAAAATAATAAAGAATTCAGAACGATTTCCTTGTTTGTATAGTTACATGTATTTATGGATGGCAGTGTAAGGTAAAAAGCTTCAATGACAATTTCTCTTGATTTACCTCCTCATATCTGTGTTCTAGGTCAAGCAGTATGTTCCTCCTTTTCTTCTTCTCTTCCTCTTCTTCCTGAGCAATTTCTTCTTCCTCTAACTTATTACACTCTTCCTCTGACATTCCTAAATGTGAACATTTCAACACTTGAATTGTATGAAACAAACTATATTTCAAAATATACTTACATCATATATTTAACATAATTACAGATCCAAATTAAAAAATATATCATGACGCAATGAAATTCCTGTAGAAACGTCATATTTTGAGCATGTTTTCCCTGAATTTTCCATAGAATTTGATGGTATCACAATTAGTCTATGTCAAATACCATCCCTAATGAGAAGTAAAATATAACTGAAAAGACCAAACACAAGCAGTGAATTGATATTGAATTGATGTCTACCCTTAGCAAGCCTCTGTTTTCTCTTCTGAAGCCTCTCCTTCATTTTACGTTCCTGCTCCTCTTTTGTGTCTCCCATTAATCTCTTCAAAGTCTCTTGGTTCTCAAAGGCATCTCCTATAAAAGAAAAGAATTGAAAATAATAGATTTGTACGAGGTAATCATATCAAAATCTGATTCAGTGCTCTGTCACAAAGGTAAAAACCTTGGCAAAAGTAAGTCGACCACAGTTCTTGTCAAATGTGAGCACTTTATTCATCAAATTCTGAATGTTTTTATCATATACAAAATCAGTCATTATCAAAGTATTTCTTTTGTTATAACTTACAAAGCAGATGTTACTAGTATAGAGTTATTCCTTGAGCAATTTGATATTTATCCTGGATATATTCACAAAAGTTGAAATTTTTCTTTTCAAACCTTTACAGTTCATGGCATGTTTTGATCTTGAGAAATTAATATGCCCACATTACATTTTCTGTTATTATGTCAGGAAAAGTTTTTTTTTTTCCTCCTTAACCCTTACTATCTATTACTGACCTAGAATGTGAGCCAACTCATCCATTTTTCCCTCACGTCTGAGTTTTTTCTGCTTCAGTTTAAGTTCTGCCAGTTTTTTCTGACGTTCTAAGTCTGACATTCTCTGCCACTCAGCCTCCCCATACTGTAATAACAACAATTAAGCATAAAATTCTTTTCTCAATATTAATACAATACATGATGTGAATGATACCATATAGCAGTAAGCACAATGTTCATGTAAATATACATTTACATGTGAATATCCAACTATGATTGTGTTCTATGATGAAACAAATGTGATGAAACATGTTTAAAATTTTTTCTCAATTTTAGAATAACTGTCTCAATTGGTGTTTTCTTACAGGTATGCAACACAAAGCAAGTGCATGGAAGTACTATGCATCAATGCAATTTGTTGAGAAACTCTTGGAATGGAATCTGTTGATTTGTTGTTTGAAAACAAATTCAGTTACTTCACAATTCATTTGCTCTTTAGAAACATGGCACATCGATTGTTCTAAACTGCAATAGACCCTTTCACGATTAGGTTCACTCGCAACACTTTTGTCTTTTCATGTGATGCTTTACACACTCAAGAGAATGAAATGACATCATACCGCTCAAAACTGTGGCATGTACTGAGACATGTACAAGATACAAGAGCGCTTGTCTTTACAAAAAGTACAATCGCACAACTGAACGTGGGCGAGTGCTCGCCTTGTCATCAAAGCAAAACAATATGGCAAACTCGAATGACCGTCAAAAATTGAAAATTCAAAATACAAATTAAATGAAAATTTCAAAACAAAATATTCTCGAAACACTCAATCAAATATCAAAGTTGCATTCAATTTTTAAAAATTATGAAAATAATTTAGAAATATAGTGTCAAGTTCTTTTGATGAAACTTTTGTCATTGGCATTGCTGCCTTTCTATTTCATCTTGTGGTGTATTTTTTGTAGTATTTTCATCAATAAGATCAAGACTTTCCGTTTCATGACATTCGTCGCCATTTAGCAACAACAGATTACAGAGGCGAACTACCTCCCAAGAGTGCAAGCGAGTACTAGCGAGCGCTATCCCGTCCGCGTCCGTTCAGAAGATAGCGTGCGTGAACATCTGCGAGCGCTCTCTATCTTGAACATGCTACTGCTGTGCAATGAAGTAATTTGAATGTATTGAGTGGGTAAAATAACATACGAAAAGACAAAAGTTAACTGAGTGAAACTTATCTTGAAAAGTTCTAATGAACCTGCAGTAACCTTGTCCTTAACATGTCTTTTTATATGTAAAGTGTCAATTTCAGAACACAAGACTGAAACGAACAGTTGTGGTGCATATACATGTATATATGGAACAAATTTCATAATTTGTGTTTTGTTATGGGTATGCATCACGAAGCATGTGCATTTACCATATGTAATGCAAGTTTCATGTACAATGTCTGTACTTGTTGAATACCCATAACAAATCACAAATAAAGACACTTATTCTATAATTAAGCTCCCAGAGAGATCTAACCTCTTACCTGCTTTATCAGAGCATCAGCCAGTAGTTTATCTCTCAGTGCATCATACTTCCCATCCAGAGCTTCTAGTAAGTCTGCCTCAGTGCTGCCATCTAGTATCAAGCCAGGAGAGAAAACTACTACGACCACATTCTCTGCTACATTCAGTTTCCTATCACTGATAAGTTTGGCTTGAAGTGTGCAGAGGTCCTCTTCATTCTGAGAATTAAAATGAAGGAATATATAACATGTATAAGATTCAATGCATCCTATTCAAAATTCACTTAAATTAAAAAAAAAACATTTTAAGTAACTTTTGAATAGGATGCATTGAAGATGTTATGTCATGAAATGGTTTCTTTATTTATTTCATTCATGTATTTTTAATTGGTGTTGAGATTTACATTCACTGCATCAATATTAATCATAAAATCAGCCTGCATATGCACAGTTTTGTGGATTGTTGATACATGTATCTTCTGTTCGAAATGTTTTCTTCATTTTAACCTATTCTTGTGTTGAGAATAATAGAATCTATCACCAGATGTGATCAGGGACAAGGAAGTCTAACCAGAGTGTCCAGGATTTGCTTGTACCACTACGAGGCTTGTCGAGTTGTGGACAAAAGCAAATCTTGGACACAAGGGTTGGATTTCCCTGTCTCTGATCACATCTGGTGATTGATTAAAAAATGAGATTTTATGTATTCTTTTTCATATTTTGATCGGCTAATGCATCAATCATGTATGACGTCACAGTTGACGTTACAGTTAAAGGACACATGAAAACGTTATCTTATCCCACAAGGTAAGACAAGGATATCTTTTTCTAGTGTTTCCATGGATATCCCAGTCCACAGTGGGAAAAAAAAGAAACAAAAAAGCTTTTGCTGATATGTTTTTGAAACATACTGCATGTTCCTAAAGATTGAACAATGTATTACCACAAATCAAGTAATATGCCAACATGTATTTTATAAATGTAATCTTAATACACTTCATACCATATTTGCAAACTCTGTTAGAAGTTTCTCAGCTTCCATATTCTGTGCAAAAATCAGTTCTCCCATCAGTAGCCGATGAACTTGGGAATCTGAGGCCTCCGCTTTGGATTCTTCACTCATGCGGTGACGACAAATTTCCCGTTTTACCGTCAATCCCTTCTCAAAGAAGACTTGGTGCTCCTTGGACCTTTCTGTATTAAGAAAACAGAATGATGGATGAAATCTTGATTTCAGTGTATATGTTGACACTTTGGTATCAAACAGAAGGTTTTGTCTCAAGAAGTATGTGAAAGAATAAAAGTTCTATTAATCACCATTCAAAACTTACATGCAGAGACAAAGTTTTTAAAAGATGGTCAAATGTCAAGGTCAACAATGTTGGTATCATGGTAAAGTCTGGTAAAAGACATACATGTACTTGTAAGTTAAAAGTAATAATACATGGTTCTACTGAACAATAAAAAAAAATCTAAATGGGATAGATAATGACTATTTTATCACACAGATACCCGTATAAATGGAAATCTGAAGACAAATTTAAGGTTTCTGATAATCTGGGATGCAGAATGGAAAATAATCATGTCAGAGATATACATGTATATGTGAGTGCACAGCTATGGATGTCAATAGGACAACAACATGCAACATAATCTTGAATACATTGGCATGAAATAATAATGATTCTGTTCTTTATTTAAATTTTGTAGAAATCAAGATTCTGACCAACTGATGTATTGTACAAGTATTCATTCAGTAATTATATACCAATAGGCACATCCTGTCTCTGATCACTGATGGCCTGGAGCTTGTCCTTCCTTTGTTGTTGTGATAAGGGGAGTAACTCTTCCACCAAGGCTTTGTCGGGACTTGATGAGAGAAGACGAGTGAAAAATTCTTGTTCCGCTTGATGCTTGCTCTCCAGCAGTTCCACAGCAGAATTCTATAATATATCATTAAGAGAATATAGCATGGGTAGATCTAGAACTCTCTGAAAGCAGATCTAGCCAGTCAAGATAGGGGTGGAGGGGGGGGGGGAGAAGAAATCATTAAAAAAAATCTGAATAATAAGAACATTAATTTTGAAGAATTCTATGATGGGGGTGTTCCGTCCTTGAATAGCAAAAAGGCTATAATAATCTAAAATGGACCTAAAATTCATGCACATATACTACAAATGTAGAAAAACGTAGGTAAAAAATATTTCTTGCTGTGATACATGTATTACAAATGTATTTCAAATCTAAAGAAAAATGAAATACTAAAATCTGAAAATCACGTTAACTTTGCTGTTTCAAAGCTCTCTGTTTTAATGTTTTCTTCCACTGCTAACAGACTAAGAAATAAAATTAATATTTCCCAAAATAGTGATAATATCTCTTAATGACTCAATGATGGAGTTTTACCTACCATTTGTTCAGTAGTTGTAGGTCCCCTGGCCACCTGATCTTTAAAGGTGAACGTAGAAGCAGATTTGACATCAGGATCCAATCGGCTCTTGGCAAGATTTTCATAGCGAGTCTTGTCGCCGGTTAGCCTGTGACAACAGAAATTTCAAATAATGCTCTTGCAAGAAACAAAGAGGAAATTAAGATTGGTTGCTGCATATACATGTTAATATAATTTGGATGGATGAAACCTACATGTATGTGTATATTTAAAGAACCTCAACCTATTAGAAACTAGAACTGCAACAAAGTGGACAAAATATATCCCCTTTGGAACGTCTTTTATAAAAAGGATCATTTATGATGCAACGCTCAATTGTTCCAACTGAAACTCTCATTCAGGATTAAATGCTTTGGTATGAAAATTTAGTACTTAGTACACTGCTTTCAGAACTTCATAACCAAAATACTATTATTCTGGTTATGAAGTTCATTACTTCTTACATAGACCAAAGTTAAGGTCAAGGTCACAAGGTCAAAAGTCATGGTACAAAAATGTAGTGCTCTTTATGGCAAATGTGTGCATGAAATATGAAAGGCCTAACATTGATAGTATGAAAGAAATCTGCTTTCAAATCTATTTAACATAAATTGCAACATACGCCCAAAGTCAAGGTGTAGGTGACAAGGTCAAAAGTCATGATACCAAACTGTAGTACTCTTTATGCTGAATGTGTGTATGAAATATTAAGGGCCTACCATTAATAGTATGAAAGAAATCTGCTTTCAAAATTTCTTAACCTAATTTCAACATAAGCCCAAAGTCAAGGTCAAGGTCAAAAGTCAATATACCAAACTGTTGTACTCTTTGTGGTGAATGCATGTATGAAATATGAAAGGCCTACCACTAATAGTATGAAAGAAATCTGCTTTCAAAACTTCTTAACCTAAAATGTTGTTTAGGGTAGAGGTCAAGGTAACCAGATCACAGGGTAAAAAGTCATGGTACAAAAATGTAGTACTCTTTATATTGAATGTGTGTTTGAAATATGAAAGGCCTACCATTAATAGTATAAAAGAAATTTGCTTTCAAAATTTCTTAACTTAAAATGTTGTATGGGGTAAAGGTGACAGGGTCAAAAGTCATGGTACCAAAATGTAGTACTCTTTATGGTGAATGTGCGTATGAAATATGAAAGGCCTACCATTAATGTACATGTATAAAAGATTCCCTCCTTCAAAACTTCTTAACAAAACGGACAGACAGACGGACGGACAGGGTGATTCCTATATGCCCCCTTCTTTCTTGGGGGGTATAAGAAAGAATAAAACTTTAGATCACAGAGCTCTTCAATTTTAAAATAATTTGGACCCATGGTAAAAAACTTTTAAACTACAAAGTAGTTTGAAGGAACTCACTATGGAAAATTTATGCAATTTCCTTAACAGCTTATGTGCAAAGTAACATGTACCTGAACATACCATATCATATGCTTCTTATGTACAATAAAGAATGCACCTGCAAAATACATGTATCAAAAGCTTCTCATAGACCTGTTCAAAAGATTATTTGAAAGAAAAGGTCCCTATTTCAACAGACAATTAAACAGATTCATTTCTTACTTCTTAAAAATTCTTTAAGTCCATGAAAAAATAAGTGATTCATAAACCATGAATACATGTATGTCTTATTACCTAGGTCTTCCATCTGTCCTCTGCCTTTCTGCCACTCCCACTAGTAGTGATGTCACTGTAAACTTGTTGTCACGGTAACAAAGAAGCTCCTCCCTCCAAAGTCTGACAGTGTGAATTTGTTGGTCAATATCACTCATATACTCCTCCTGTAAACCTGTCAAATTTGATTGGGTAGAGTTTGAAATCTACTCTATAATCATCTTATGTCATTTTCAGTTTTTTCATTAAAATTCAAATGAAGAGGTATCCAAATTCTTCCAAATACCTCTCGACATGCTTTGATTTCATTTGATTCTTCAAAACATTTTCAAATTCCACTCTCACTAAATTACATGAAATCTGAAAAGTTTGAAAAATTATTTTTCTAAGGCCATGCAAAAAAATAAATTCTGGTTCTCAGATAATTGATCTAAAAAATATGGGTAGGTAGGTAGGGTTTTTATTTTTTGTTTTTATTTTCCGAAAACTACTTAAGCACAATTTTTTCTACTTAAGCACAATAGTTTCTCACATAACTGTGTCGCTGAATAGTTCGATTCCAATGGCAATATAATCCACGGCACGACTGTGTTGCCTTTTAAATTCACCATCAAGCAGACAATCACTCGTTCCTCCCCCCTCCCCCCTGGTCGCCATTTTGCATCTTGTGTACAATAACAAAGTACAGTATTTCCCTCCACAGAAGTCAGAGCACCTAAGCGTCTTGGTCGTGTAAAGTCTTAACAAAACCGACAAGCGCCGTTAAAACGTAAAGCGCTGTACTGAAACAGACATTTCTACTTTTCGTTTGTACAGAAATCCCTGTTCTATTAATAGAAAATTATATTTATCAGCATGAGAAATCTGGCGGGCGGCGGCTATTTTTTTCCCTTCCCACGATAAAAACGTCTCATCGGGAGGAATTTTGAGCGCGCGGCGGTGTCTGAGAATCAGGATTTTTTTTTATTTGGCCTAATCCAAATATATATTCATGGGCGCTGTTTAACCAATTTTTCATTTCTTGAACTTGTGTCATATAATCTATCATTCCTTCATGTACATGTACTTAATCATATGCCCGAAAACATTACCGATGTCTCAATCCATTTTATCCTCATAATACATACAACATATACATGTACATACATGTGTATACTAAACGTAAAGCGTGAATGGCCTTCCCGTTATAATAATGTACCTTTCAGTTTCTGTAGCAGGTGTTTCTTTTCCTCGGCAAACCTCATCCACAGGTCTCCTAGAGCGTTATACATCTTATCTGTAGGAACTCCATCTTCCTCAGAAAGCAAATCTTCCCCTGTAATTTACATGTACAATTTTTATTTTAATAATTCAATTTTGACATAACAAAATCTGTGAAAATGCTACATGTAGGTATGATGTCATGACAACTTTGGTGTATGGATATTTCAACATATAGCTTGTATAAATACAAGCAACACATTTGTACTCAGATGTATGTAAATGTGAAAAAAGGGGAACAAATTATGCTACATAATATGCTACTAACCTGCACTTGCACTAGTTAGTTGTAGAAATTCATGACGTCCTATGCCCATCAAACCTGTCACAGTTCTCTCCCATTTCAGACCACCTTGGACTTCAATAAGCCCTACATTGTTCCCTGAAAATCAACAAAACAATTATTGATCTCTATAAACCACAAATAAATTTGATATACTGTACGTGTATATTTGTATTACATGCCAATATTGTGAAGTACATGTACTGAACATACATGTAATATTTTGCTCATTCATCATGATCTAGTATACCAAACATACATGTATGCTCTTTTTTAGCGTTACACATGAATACATGTACATGCACTGTGCATGTGCAATCATTTTTTTTAATTTACATGTATTTCTTAATTCAATAAAATCAGATTTGTAAGTGGTTGTATGTGTACACAAGGGCCTCTGAAAGACAATTGGCATGTTAAATCATGGCTTAGATTTGATATTTATCATTTTTCACAGACAAATAGGCACTTATACTGATAAACAACAGCAAAATGTATCGAACTTCAGAAACTTTAACATTGGAAAAGAAATTGGAGAATGCTTGCTAGAATCCTCTCACCATGTTATAAATGGTATACATACCAGCTGTACGCATCTCAGTGATCTGTTGTTTGACGGTCGCTATCATTTGTTCTTTATCCCGAGCCGATTTTTTATCCCATTCCTTGCGTCCGTGTTTATGTCCCAAAGCTTCTCTGATCAGGGTCTCTTGCAGAGCTTCATACTTCTTTGTTAAAGCCTGAGATAATGAATTTAAATTGAATTTTTTTCATGAATATTTTTAAACCTAATCTGAAACAAATATCATTGCAAGTTATTGAACATTCCAAGTACTTAAGAAAATTATCTCCAGTTCGCAAAAAATTTCACATACACCTTTATCTTTACTTCAGAAATGTTATTAAAACAGGAATAAAAATAGATTTCACAACAATTCACAACAGTATTTATTTCTCACGAATAAAACTATCTACAAATCAATTATAAATACATCTCTATGGGCTAAATTGCATTTACTAAATAACGTTTATCAAACAGTTCATGAAGATTTCAATCAAGTAGCGAGACTCAGTACATATTTTCAGATAGACCCTCCTTCAGAAAGAAGTAGAAGACAAAACAAACATTGTCCAATAATATAACAATAATTTGAAGTGGAGCTATTTTAGTTTTACTGTTCATACCTTAATGAGTTGTTTTTCGTGTGCTTTTCCCTCACTCTGAGTCAGTATCACAAACACATTAGTGAGTTCCTGGCTGTCCCTCGAGTCTTTTTCTTTGGATCTCAGGTTTTCTAGCTCTGATTCATCCTATGGTTGCAGAAATTATATATGTGTAACCACATACGGTAATGTATTCAGAAATACAAAATGTATCAGAGGGATTAGTATGAATTGTAATGAAAAACCTGATTAAAAAAAAAAGTTTTTGATTTCAAATACAAGTAAGTATGATTGCAAACACCTACATGTAAACACATAATGTAGTAAAAATACCACTGCATACAGTTATTTCATCCCTATTTGCAGAACGGTCAAACTGCTGTCCTCAGGTAGTGAAAGAGACCTGGTAAACAGTTACACATGGCCGAGGTCCGAGTCCTTAGGTCAGAGACAAAATAGCTTGAAATGCTATCTGATTGTATGAACTATATGTGTTTGAGTTAATCCCTACCGCAGAATGCAAATGAAAATCAAAGACACTACTATGTGCACCTTTTGCAATGCTGACGATGAAACATTGCTTCATTTATTTTATTCATGTAATATCACACTCAGATTTTGGAATCAATTAGCTATCATTTTAAAAAATATAAACTCATACTTCTCCCCTGATAAAGAGACCATTATTTTTGGAAGAAGATATGAAAAACACAACTCCATCATAAACTTAGTACTTATCTTAGCAAAGAAATACATATTTACGCAAAAAAAGAACAATAGTATCATTGATATTAGTAGCTTTCTAATTTTGTTGAAGAATTATTGGAACCTTGAAAAATGCATATATAAAAGAAGGGGGGTCCTCCCAATATACGATTGTAGATGGGAAGAAATCAATAACATACTTTCACATTAAGGTACATTGCGGCGTTACGGCACGAAAAACTTTGCGAGAAGACATAGCCTGAAAATTTGTCTACATGAAATTTAAGATTTGATCAATCTTTGATATAATTTTCATGTAATCATTCCACGAAATTTTCGAGAATTTAAGCCTCAATGACGGCATTGACGTTCTAATTTGGAAATGTGCGTTTTCTGAACTAAAATAATTTCAATCTAGAAAATTTACCATGGAGGGTGAAAAGGGGGATCGAAAATATTGTTGCCATGTTGAGTATTGTATTTCTACTGATTATTGTGTATCTTGGGGGAAATTTGCAAATTTTATCGCCATTTTGCTACTTAATATTGAAAAATGCACTCTCATTCAAAAGGCAAAACACGGCTTGCCTCATTTCCACTTTCTCCATTAAGTTGTGGAAATCCTTAAAGTCCTTTTTATACGTAAAAGTAGAGAATGAGCTGAATTCGAATATATAAAAATATCGATAGGTCTTCTCGGCAGATTTTTTGCAATTTACGATTGAAAATTTGTTTTGCGTGTCTTCGGCGTCAATTTTACTCGCAACGTCAAAGTCACAGCGTGTTGAGATCGCATGTGTCAACATGACGTCAAGGAGTATGCGGAATATTTGATTCTCTGTAACGATCTTCTTTAAAACATCCAGAAACCAAATTTTCTTTTTAGATAATTAAGCAACAATAACATGGGCCGTATTCGGACGATACCTTATTTCTTAATTTATTTTTATCTTAATTTATCTTAAATTAGTTCTCCGTACATGACATTTTTTCTTCAAATATTTGAAAGCATCATACGGAACAGACGGACGGACATGCTCATTACTACCGGTATTTAATCCGACATACTTTGGCAGGGTATACAATAAAAATACCCTCTTGTTTATATGTACGTGTACTTTATAATATCGGAAAAGGGTTGGGGAGGGGCGGGCCATGTAAAATATACATTGTGATTTTCATTTCATGCTCGTTTTCAAAATCATTACGTTCAGTTGCCTCGATTGTCGTTATATATATTATCAAAATGAAATTTCCATTTCAATCTCCGAGTTCAGGAATTCCTCAAGAAGGCAGTACGGTATCTTTTTTCCGATTACAAAAAAAAAAAATCCAAACAAACAAAAAAAACTTGCACATATGTAGTCTCTTTGGCAAAGACCTTGCGTGGATCCCAAATCTTTAACACTGTAACCTTGACTCCGGAGTATAATCTACTTGTAAAAATCTTTGGTTTTCCATATATTCTTATCAGGGTGCGAAGCAAACTCCGGTCTATGAAATGGCATGTCCGCGTCTTTCTGTCCGTCCGCCAGCCCTCCGTCCGTTTTTTTTTTTCCTTCAACATTTTTGGGGAAGCTGTTACATATATGAGGGGCTGGACAGGGAAGGGAGAGAGGGGGAGGGAGGGGGAGAGGGAGAAGGGTGTGGGAGGAGGGGGCCGGAGGGTGGAGGTAAGGGAAGGGTGAAAAGGAGGGGGAGGGAGCGAGAGGGGGATGTAAGGGGGTGAGAGGAGGGAGGTACCCTCTGTCCACCAACCCCCCTTATATTCTGCTGAATGAAAACTGATTGGATCAGCTTATAAAACAGACCATACTGAGACAAATCTAACGCATCAATATGACCTTGAGATAGAACATACATATGTGTTTTAGTCAACAGCGGGAGAAAAAAAAATATAAGGAGCGTACATGAAGATAAACAAAGACGGAATGGACCCTGCGTGCTAATATTTGTTGTCCCATCTTTGTACTAGTGACCTTGACCTTGGCGTTCTCTCAAAACTTACATCTTCATTAAATTTGTTGAAGGGATACATAATGAGTTATACATTTCTCACAGGAATTCCTTGTGACAGGATCTTTCAATGAAAACCTGGACCTCTGACCTAGTCTCACAGACCTTGAAGTTTGACCTTTTCAAAATCTTTAAACTTTAATTGATACAGCTTCAATATTTCACCTTTAGATTCTCAGCCCGTCCTCCTTTTCTGTCGAACACGCCAATTGTGCACAGAAACAAGCAACAAGGAGAGCGAGAGAAAGAGTGATCAAAAGTAAAGCCTTCATCAGATCCTATAGAAATTTGGAATTACACGTGTATGTTCATTGTACCTTGTGATATAAGTATTGAACAAAATTACGCCATTTGCGCCCTATCGATAAATGTCGCGCAACGTAGCGTGACGTTACGATCAAGTAAGGTTTATGACGTCATAGCGTAGATGTGCACATAAAAAAATTCGAAGGTGAAACCTGCGTACACATTTGATTGTGATGAAAGCTTCCCCGCGAGCTACGTTAAGGCGATTTATAATTAGTACATTGACGGTATGAATTGGAGAGTGAAAGAGAACATATGTGTATATTTTATATGTTTATGTGAATAAAGTTTAAAAAAAAAATCCCTACCGCAGAAATTTCAAAATAGTTGTGAAATAGACAGATATATGTAATGATTCTTCTTACATGTGATTGGGTGATAAAAAGATTACTGATGAGCAGCAGTCGGACTGGTAGACAGGACAAGAGAAGAGGAAATTTCTGTCATTCTTAAAGTACTTCTGTGTATACAAATATTTTTTTTATGAATACATCTATATCTTCTGTAGATGGCACTTCAAACAAAACTTACCAGATTTACAATTCCCTCTAGAATACTGGCTATTTCTTTGTCCTGCTCCTCTTGAAGCTCTCTCAGTAGAGCTATAATTACATCGTCTTTTCCTGGTGAACGCCTCGTCTGTTGCTCTATCTCTTGACGTCGGCAAACAAAGCGAATGGCTACAGCTTCCTCCAAGATACAAATGTTCTCTTCTTGGTCACCTGAAATAAGGATAATTCAAATGAATGCGAATACATGTATATGTAAACAATAAAATCGATGATGATGATAATAGCTGATTTTCCAGTAGATTCATAGGGCGGTCTAACACCAAACATCACAAAATTTGATGATATTTTCATTGTGACGTCACAATTGAAAACATGACAACACATAAAGTTAGTGCGATCAAATATGTCATCACAATTAAAAATTTTGCTGAATGATGTGATGTCTGTGCATATAAAATCAAGGTTTAAAAGGGTCATAAATATTTTCTGGAAAATGGACTATTCAAATTAAATCTGACTGTAAGAGGCAATATTTCTATACCACCCAAAATCATGTAAAAGACTTCGTACAGTAGAAGAAATAGGCAGTAATATTTGATGCGAATATGAACTTGATTGAACTTCTAGATTAATCAACTAGAGCATGCCTTGTGATTTTTTTTTGTGATTTTTTTAAAGAAGGAAGCAAATAAGGTTACTGGCATATATGCAATACCATGTACAATACACTGTATAAGTTCAAACTGGAAAAATCATTTATCTTAGAAAACCATTCAGAACTTATCTCAGTGTTCTCCCCAGAAATTTCAGATAGCATGGTGCTAAGTCTTTGCGGTGCACCTTGTGTTGGGATGCGTCATTGCGCGTTGCATCATTGCATACTGTTTCATGTGTTGTTTCTTTATTATTAAATTGTTCAAAATAATTTTATTAAGGAAATAAATGTGTTAATAATACTTCATTCTTATCTACATGCCAATTATCATTAAATTTTAGACAGTGAGATCATTGATGTTCTATTTGTAAAGAGAGATTCATGACAGTTGTAAGAGTCAATTAGTTTTGGGCCTTATGAGAAAATTATCTGTCTCATGACCATAACTCCAGGTAGGTTAGAGTAAGAATTTGGCATATTACACTGATTTGAAAGGAAATTCTGTGAATGGGTCATTTTCCATGATCTCATAAAATATCAATGGGCCATTTCTTCAAAAAAGTACTAAGTTTGTCAATGGGCTATTTTGCAAATTAATGGGACTATGGTGCATGTCCTCTGTCCTTCCTAATGACTGATATCAGTGAATGTGTTATGTAAAGGGTGTCTAACCTTGAGTTCTGAATTTTTGGTTCAGGGAAAGGGCAGGTTTCACCTTTGAAAAAAATTGAAAATTATCTTTATACAGATTCCTACTTGAAAAATTGGGTCCGAATATGGAAACATTTACTCCCCCCTCCTTATTAGCCACTGCAATATTGTTTGTGGTAATCTCTGACAAAGAAAGCTTGCAGTTGTTCTACTTTGCCCACAGTATGGAGCAAACAAACCACCTCCCCCCCCCCTCCCCAACGAAATCAAGATCTATTTTATAATTTTCAATTGTATACAAAGCCTTCTATATCGCGCTCAGACTCATCAATAAAACGATGGTCCGTGCACCATGTTATGTTTTGATGATTAATTTCATCAATCCGTCTAAACTTCTTTTTAACTAGATTAAAAAAAAAAAATTAAAATACGGACGTACCGACTCGTTATTTATTCAAAGTAAAATGATTTTGCGAGAGCCATATAACCTCTTTCTTATCTTGTAAAAAGCGGCATTTTTTTTGTATGACAAATCGGCGAGGTAATATGTTGAACAGTAAGACGGATTAAAAACGTATTTTAATGACATCTGATATAGCGTATTTCTGTTTCCAATTTACCGTAACTCTGTAACTATATGACACTTGCTGGTCAACATGATCTAGCGATTATACATGTAAATGAAAACGCTTTCATGAACTACGTTATAGAATTGTCGTCTTTTGTTGGTCACTCGATAGACATTGACAACGCAGTTATTTTAAATGTCCGATAGATTGACGTGCGCCGTGCCGTAGAAGACAGACACGTTCTCAGCTCAGGTAAATAAAGCTTGCGGGGGGGCTACAAGACGTTTAACACCTTGGGTTGTATACAGCCGGAGCTAATTAACCGGGAATGCGGCGGTTAAATCAATCAATTAACGCAAAGGTGTACACAAAATAGTTAATACACGAATTTTTAGGGGGGAAAATATAGCATGGCGGCCGTAAAATATATCGTGGTGCTAATCCCGATAGCATGGCGGTAAATCTCGATAGCGTGGCGGGGCCGCCACTCTAAAACGGCCTGGGGAGAACCCTGCTTATCATATCCATGACATAAGTACGTAGCTTTGTTTATTATTATACAATTTATCACTATCCATACAAGAAGTGAATGTTCCTTTAACATTCTTATCACGACTGAAAATTCTAAAAAAAAATCTTATACATGGTAAGCATTTTTCATCTAAAATATGTTTATTACAAGTTGATGAAATATACATGTACATGTAGACATGCAGTACACATTTGAACGTACCAGATTTGTGAAGATCTAATTTCCTGCGCTTTGCGTGTAGTTCAGCCAATCGTAATTTCTTCTCCTCAGATGACATCATGGTAGCTGCTTCCGTCAAATCGTCCATTGTCTCATCTTGGAGATACTGTAATAGCTGCTCTCTCTCCTCATCATGCCGCAAGATCACCTGACGAAGGTACGCTGCCTGCCAACCAATCAGATCGCCTGTAACATAAAATGCAAAATAATGTCCAATCAGGCAGAACTTAACAAATGTTTTCAGAGTGACATGACATATGGCATGATATTCCTGATGTGCACAAGCTAGCAGAGAGCTTAGTTTAAGGTTTAAACTTGTTGCTCAATCCTTAATTTCTATAATTGTACAAACTAATGCTATTCAAATAAAATACATGAGTTGTTTAAACTAGGAACTAGGATTCATTATGTATTTAACAATCCTGTAATGCTTAAGCTTAGAACTAAACACTGACAAGAAACGAAAAGACATTAAATTTGCATGAAAATGTATAATTTTGAAGAGCATGTGAATTATTTTCAAACCTGGACTAGGATTGGGCATCTTATCTGTCTTCCTTTCATACATGTCATTATCCAGAAGTCTTTTCCTGCGTAGATTTGATCTCCTGGTCGCAAGCTCTTGTTGTCTGGTATTATCTGACATGTGTCTAAGAAGAAAAAGTTAGTACTGAGGCATTAAGAAAAATAGTTGCCAGAGTCACCTAATGCTCGACTGCATAGCATAATGTCTTTAATGACAACCAATTTCTGAAGCTAACTTTTTTCTCCAATTTATATAATTATACACAATTGTATACTCATGAAGCACCTATACTTTGCTCAATATTGGCTTCTAAAGGCAAAATCACTCAGCGGAAAAAGTAGGTCATGATCATTTTATGAAAGTTTGATCAAAGATACATCCACCATGTAAGTTTGGAACATGTAGCACTTATACTTTGCTTAATATTGGCCATTAAAGGCAATATTGCTATCTTAACATTTCCCTTATCATCTTAACATTTGACTTATCATTTGAAATAATTTCAAAAATCCCAACCCCAGGGGCTACATCCCCGTCTGGTAATATTAAACAAAGTATAATTATAAACATTAACAACAAAAAGAACCAACAAAATATGAATATAGGAAAGGTAATTGTGTGATCTTAACATTTACTTTATCATCTAGTTTGGACGATGCAGACGCTGGGGGTATTGCAATAGCTCTTTTGCACTAAAGTGCAGTCGAGCTAAAAATCTGTATAATAGCATCAAAAACCTAATATTTTTAATATATGGTTATTGATGAAGATGGATAGATGTTGCCTTTTCAAATTTTATCTAAAAGTCTTCATCTATCATGGAAGATATGTACTGTATTATGTACTTACATGTATATTAGTGGGATTTATATTTTGGGACAATTACCACTTTTTAAAGTGTAAATGGTTATAAAGGAAATAAGTCAACTGCATGAATTCTTGATTATGCTAATTTGTCAATTTGCTCAATATCATCCCTTTCCACAAAAAATTGGGTTGCACTTAAATAAGTACATGAACATGTAAAGTTTATGTAAATCTGAAAAATACTAATTTGTATTTTTTTTCAGTTTCAATTAGAGTATTTGAATATGCATGTAAATGAATATTAAATATAAAGGATATTTACCGTCCATGCAAGGATGCCTCAGCTCTTTCCAGCAGTCCTACAAACCGAGCAGCCACTTCAAAATCTTCCTCAGCCTTACAGGCGTATGTCTCTAATCGTAAACGTAAAATCTTAAGTCTCTGTACTTTGATAGGTAAGGATTTAGTATCACTCTGCTTCAGCCATCCCAACAGTGCTTCCTGCTCGGAGTCTAGCCGCGACGTCAAATCGGCCAAAATGTTGACATGATCGAAACTACCCTGCACTGCCTCATCTAAGAAAATATCAAAATGTATAAGCTCTCTCTGAATTCTGAAGCTTGTATTTCTTTCATCATTGTAGAATTGTAATAGATGATGACTTTCATGCAAAAAGTTCAAAATAAAGGGCCTTCATCTAAATTAAGTAAATATTTGTCCTGTTACCATAAATTGTTCCACTTTCTCTTTGATGTGCAAATCTTGATGTAAATTCTCCTTTTTCTTCTCCCATTAATTTTCTCAGTGATGGAAGCATCTACAAAATTTGAAATTGAACACAAAAACTCATGAGACCTACATGCACTATTACAAAAACAAAACAAAAAAAACCATGCCAGTTGGCTTATCCAAATGGTAAACTACTACATGTAAAATGTCCATTGTGTCCTATATAACAGTGACCTACACCTACCTTAGCTTTACCCCTAGGCCCTATCAGCTCTTCAAGCTCTCTGTAATTGCCCTCTCCTCGTATTTTCACTTCTTGTTTCTTTCTTTCCTTTATTTCTTTCTTTTTCTCTTTATCAGGTAGTCTATACAAAGGATACACACACTAAGAGTTAACTTAACAATACATAAATGTATGATACATCAATAAAACTTTTAAGTAGCAGGAAGCAAAAATCAAGGAAAATTTACATGCAGACCAGAGGCAAGATGCATTCACCACAAAATGAGCATGGAAATCAGAGAGACTTCCAACATGAGGAATCAAAGTGCAATGTAATAACGTTTGCATGAATGTGAATTCAAGACAGAGAATACCAGAATAATTATTCTTAATCAAAAATTAAGTTAAAACCTAAACTGTTTCCCGCATTTTCCATTTAAAAAAGTTTTTTTAAAGCCATAATTTCTCCACACCTTTTCCAATCAACACCTTTCTCATCCCTCAGACCCATTATGATCACTCTCTCTCTAAGAGCATCGTATTTCTCCTCCAGTGCCTGCATGTATTCCTTCTCATCCTCTGTGATTTCAAGAGTTCCCAGAATAACGTAGGCAATGTTATCGAAATGTTCTAAACGTCTTGTTTTGTTTTCTTTCACAATCAAATGGAGAACTTCTTCTTTGCTCTATAGGAAAAAGGAAATAGTTCAACGACTAATACTACATTTTAGATATAAATCATTCATAATCACGTAAGCATTAATTGCTTCAAAACTGAATTGTAAAAGACATAGTTTCCATAAAACCAATACATGTTCTATTATATTATATTAGTTCATTTGAAAAGAATCAATTTGAATCGAAACTATGTGCACATGACTTAGAAAAATTGCTCATAATTCTGAATTCATAAAGTCTGCTAATTTTGCATAAAATTTTTGATTTTTAAAGCTAATGTACATGTAAAGAGATTCCTACATAAATATCTACTTTATATTGACTACTCTGACTTTTTTTTAAATTTTAGCCACATTTACCTTAGAATGAAGTTCCTGTATCTTGATGTTAAATTCTACTTCCTGTCTTTGATGAAGATCAGCTAGAACACTGGCATTTGTTTCTTCCTCGGAGATTTTAGGGCTTGATTCCTGTAGCTCAATTTTCCTGTTTTCATAGTAAAGGCCCACAGCTGAAAGGAAAATTAAACATTTCAATGTGGTTAAAAAAAAACAAGGAAAACTTTAAAATGAATACATGTATCCTTCTTTTATTGAATTGTTTTTTACATGTTTGTAGAAGACTTTCAACAGATTTTCAGTTTCAGTCAGTATTTACGAAAAAAAATGTACATGTATATACGCCTTAGTATTTCTATTTCCATGTTGAAGAAAGCCTTTCAAAGGTAAACATAATTTGAATAACTTAACCATGCTTACTAGGATTATAAATAGGATGAAATAGAACACACTGATTATTTATTTCTTACATTCTAATACATGTAACACAATTATACATGTATATTGAATCTCTTACCATAATAGTCATAGTGGTACATAACGAATATTGTCACTCTCTTCCCATCTAATAACTGAACACAATGAATATTCAATCTTCTACATTCTAATAACAGAACACTATAATATTCAATCCCCCCCTCCCCTCTAATTGAGTCTTTGCAGAAAACAGAGTTATCTCCCATTTGAGACGGTATCTGGTAAAACTATTATGATGTCATGAAAATGGTATGATAAAGCCAATTTTATACCGTCATTTCCCAGAGTTTTAGGATTGTTTCCATAGAATTTGATGACGTCACAATTAGTCTACGTCAGATACTATCCCAACTGAGAAGTAACTCTGTTTTTCAAAAATAAGGAATAAAGGAACAATAATCAAAATTGAATCTCTTACCTTCCAATAAGATCCTCAGTACCACTTCTGGATCCGGAGAACTACTATTCTTCCAGTTCCTATGTTGATTTCTGAGGATTTTAAGTTGTTTATATCTCTCTTCCTGTCTCATGGACTTGGCGTCTGCCTTCTTTATGGCACTCTCTCTTCCCTGTAACATCTGAATAAGAGCCTCTCTTTCGTACAAATGTTTCTTGACAATCTCGGACACATATTCTCCCTGAGCATTAATGATTCCAAATTCTTCAAGCGTGTCCATGTCCGTTTCATCTTTTGGCGTTCTACGTTGCTTACGACCTTTTCTATCTTCCAGATGCTGTTGTTCCAGCCTCTCTGTTCTAATTCTGTCCCAGTCAGTCAGTCTATGAAAAATAAAAAGATGACTATTAAATGTGTAATATAAAACATGTACATGTAAGTGGAATTTTATCCGTTCTTTAAGGTTTGTTATGACTGCAAAATTTTGAACGCTGGTATCAATGTGTTCAAACTGATAATGCTCAGCAATATTTCTTGCAGTGACAACTAATTTCAAAGTTTGAGATATGTTACAAATTATTCATCATTAGATTCATTAATATACATGTATCTGAGAGGAACATACATGTGGGTTTAAAATTTACAGATATTTACTACTGTACTACAGGCCTAAACACTCAATGAAGTCTGAGTTTGTTTTCCAGATAATTTGTGTCGCATTATTAAAGAGTGAAAATTGGACTGTGTAGAGCAGTTTCAGGCAGTTTGGGGCATGAGTTACATCTCTGCACTAGATGATAAGATTCTGAATTCCTGTCTCACCTGTCCGATTTGTATTCATGAATTCTCTCTGCCAATCCTACAGAAATGGCTGCCGATGGGAAATCTGCTTCATCGCCTAGCAACAGCTGTTGCCGTGCCAACCTGCTATTCTCCACTACTAAAACAGCAGTGGATCCAGATTCTGATTTGACATGGGATAGTAAGAATTCTTTTTCCTCTTTACATCTTTTGGACAATCTGCATAACGCTGCTCCACAAGATACATCTCCTGAAGGAATACATGAAAAGACATACATGTATAGAGAATGAAACAATGTACATAATACTATATGTATAATTAATTTAGCCGCATTCACATTTTAGCGCAGTTATCACTGCATATATCTATACATGTACATTTGTATTTGCAATGAATTATTATGGGAAAATAGCTTGTGCGTTAATTCAGGATTACACTATTACATGTATGTGTCATTTTGCCTTTTTCTGCTAAAATGTCGTTGCGCTACAATAAGTATACATGCAGTATTGGGGCAATTCACTGCTTTGATCATTTACAACATTAGCTACAGAATGTGCCATAAACAAATTGGTAGGAATATAAAGAAAATGTTGAATTCAAATACATAAACTATTACTTGAAAATCTCTACATTTGCCCTTTTAACAAGAGTTATCCCCTCTTGTGCATTTCTAATTTCTTTTTCTTTGTAAAACAGGGCTTACAAGTATTTCTCTATAGCTCAAATATACGCACATTATAAGTAATTTTCAAAATATACATGTACAACTTAAAAATAAAGATCTTGAGATTATATAAGAAATACATGTACCTAAGATTTCAACCTTCTGATCTTAAAATCAGATTTAAAATGAAGTCATATCATAGACCTCTTGCCGAAATTCATAATGGCTGACAAAATTATGAAAAATATCCAAGGTAGGCAATTTTTGTGCACTTTTTCATAGTTATGTTACAATGGCATTGCGTCTTTTAACAGTGACGTCATAATGAAAAATAACGCCTTAAGCTGTTGAATAAGACATTTTGAAATTTCTAACAAGATCGGAAAATAGTCTATTGAACTCTTCATAACTCTTTCTTTTTCAAATCTGGTCAGTCATTTTGATGAATTTCAATCAATTTCTTAATGCATGTGACAACTTTAATATAGACCCACCATCAATAACAGCTTTGTATTCCTCCTGTAACTGCTTTCCTATGTCTATCATAGGATATCCTTGTGATTTCATAGTCCGCACTTTCTGCGCTGCTTCAAGTTTCCGCTGCTCGTCCACATTACAAATCTCCCCCATCAGAGAAAGAAGAGTTCCTCTCAGCGGAAGGTCTGAACCAGGTAATGAAGACACCTCCATCTCAAAATTTCCCTGCCTTCGGAGTTGTCTTTCTTGTTTGCATAGTTGCTCATACATCTCTGCTTGGTCCCCCTCTAGAGCTACAAAATACAAATATTTGAAACTGAATTCATATTTCGTAATTCAGTTAAATCACCTGACCTAGGCTAATTGTGACAAAATCAAATCTTATAGAAATCATCTTCAACCTAGGGGAAATGGTGGTACAAAATCAATGTTACCATATCAAATTCACAACATCAAAATTAGACAAAAAAGATTTTTAACTCCCTAACTGTAATTAACATCCTCTCAACAATGCATCTATAAAGAGAATTTCTGCATGACAAAGACTTCTTTACTAAAGGATCTACATGGATCAATACAATTTTTGCAGATGTCGATGCATTTTTGGTATCATTTCAAAATCCTTTGCAAAGTACCTCTTGCACTGTTATAACATGTATGCCTCAATTTCTTCTATATGGAGCAGATATGCCACATCTATTGAAACAACTTATAAATTTCATTTATCATGTTATTCTAGTTCTTACTTGACACCATCCTGGCCATTTCCATCAGGAGTTTTTCTCGCAGTAGGTCATATTTTGTGTCCAGCATTTCCATGACGTTATTTAGAGTGAGCTGATTGGTCGGTCTGGATGGAGCCTCGGCATCATCTGGTTCCAAGCCGTCATCAAATAACATAGATTCTACACCTTGTTTCTTCCATCTAAAATCCATTGACTTCAATTTTACTTTGGTCAAAATACATGTAAACATGTTTCACACAAAATTTCACTCATAAAATTTTATTACATTTCAAAGACTTCAATTCTATATTTCATGTCCTCAAAGAGAGACCTAAGGCAGACAGTATCGTCATCCAAGTATAATATGTTAAACGGTATACATATAACAAATATATTTATCTATGCATCTCCTAAGTTCTCAAAGTTGTCCACAAAAACCTACTTGTTAAGTTTACGCCATGCGTTACGTTGAGTATTATCATGGTATTCCTGCATCTCCAACTGACTATCCTGGAATTAAAGAATTAAAACTTTGAAGAAAACAGTTTATAAGAACAGATCTCAGCCTAATAACCAGTATGACACCCCCTCCCTCTAACTTTGTTGGCTATGGGGTATAATTAACTCTTGCTGGTGAAATCACTTTGAAAACTTAGTCCAGAATGTACACATTAGTTTGTACAATTTTTTTTGGGGGGGGGATTAATATTATAATGATATTCATGTAACGAGAAAGGTGTGATCAAAGCAGGTAGTAAGTCATTAATTAAAACTTAAATGTTGTCTACTGACAAAATCATCGAAAAATTGTTGAATGCTCCTACGTAGTAATACTGAATTACCTCAAGAGTTTTGTATGAATTGATTTCATCCTCCTTGAATTTCCTTTGTTTTCCGTCAATTCTTTCTTCCTCCTGAATGATCTGCTCCTTTGTCGCAGGTTCTCCCTGAGGATAATCACATAACCATAGTCGTATTTCATCAAAGCAGACATCAGCCGACGGATTGATCCTTGACTCAAGAAACTGACGCCATGTGTACATGGAAAATCTATAACAAAACAATTATAATTTTATACACGAAATTCACACTACATACATGTACATGTACATGGTACAAGTCATTCCAGTCATGATTTTCAAATAGCAAGCACTTCAATGTGTTCAAAAATTTCATGGATTTAATATGGTATGGACTATCATTGTCAGAGAGGTATCTGATAACAATAGATGACTTCCGAGATGTTTCATTTGATAGCTAGACTACGAACATCACATACTTTGGCGATGCTTTTCATTTTGACGTCACACATGAAGCACTAGAAATATAAAGTAAAACCTTCGATTAATTATGACGTAACAATTCAAAAGTTTGACAAGGTACTTGATGTCCGTAGTCTGGTGTGTAAACTGAAGGTTTTTAACAGTCGATTCCGAGAACCTAGAAAACGGACTTTAATGTATTTTGTGTCCATGTTATGCAAAACAATTAAATTGCATTAATTGAATGTGCACACAAGCATTCTTGTTAAAAACATCATATGATCATGAGTCCGAAAATCAAATCAAGGAATAGATATACTTGAAATACATATTATATATATTAATCACATGATACACCCATTATGCAGTTTACATAAAGCCATCTCTTAATTTAAGTTTATGATAACATGTTACATAACACTGGATGCATTGTCAAAGTGTGAAATGCTAAAGATCGTTTTTGACATCACAATAGAAACAGCAACGCTGGCGCATTCTTTGCAAGGAATGAAGAGATTTTGTCATTATTTTCATCCATTACGTTGTATTTCATATGTGATACAAAGAATCTCAAATGATGTTTCTATTTCATACTTTGATGTGGTGATCTGAGAAAAATAACTTGGCCATCTCACCTATCTCCATGAAATTCTTTGAACAAGAGTAGAGCATCTTTAAGTGAAATCCTGTGTGTGTTGTTATAATCTAAGGCTTGGAAATCCCAGAAAGCCGTTTCCTCTGTCGACCTACGACGCTCAATCTCCTCCAGAACTTCCAGAAACTCATTCCTGTGATGAAAATAAAAGTTTGAAATCAGCCATATAAGAAAGGGATCTTTAAACTCATTTCCCATGATATTCACACATATGCACATTGCAATCCCATCATTATAATCTATGTTGAATTTTTCTGTATAAGTTATCGGTTAAAATTACATAATGAACTCTTAAATCAGTCTAATTGTTCTTCAGAATTACCAATTTTACAACATTTAGAATTCCACTTTGAATAAATCACAGTATGACATCTACACTTGCAAGTTAACCAATATCAATGAGGGTCAAATATCATAATAATACATAGATTTCTACATATACAGTACACCATATTTGACTTTTAATAATATTACTACATGCCATTAAGGTACTTTCTTACAAGTTGGATTATCATACATGTATACATGGAAAAACTGATACCTTAATGACATTGTCAAAGGAGCTTGACACAAGAGAGCGCGTTTTACAAAAATAACAATTCAGTTTTTCACTAAAACTCACTAGGCCAATGACCACGGCCAACAAAACTTTTGCTGGCCTTGTAAAAATTTCTAACACACTATACAACTGGATAGTGGAATTTGTCTGTGGGTCTGTGGCTCAAAATTAGTTTTCATGCCGGCTGCAAAAAAAATTTAATACCATGATTTAATCACCTGTGTACTTGTCCTGGTACTCGACACACTTGACTAATGGCTGCCTGTACATGTTCTAGTGCTATCGGTACTAAATGAATTTGTTGGTGAAGCTGAAGCAACTGATCATCTGTCACAAACCCCTTACATGCCGTGTCGAGATTATTGAAAATAGCGACAAAATCTTGAATCCCCATGTCCTCTTCAAATCTTGCTTCTCACATCCTGTCAACAAAATGTGTGTATATAAGAAGATCAATATACTTTGTACATACTTGTAAATAGCACAAAAAGGACAACTGTCAATGGCACTTAAAAGTTTCTTTAGGTAATTCCTGGGTAATCAGGAATCACTTCTGTAAAATTTTGCATATTAATGACCTTTTCTGGAATCATTGTAATGTTTTTTTTTGGTTGATTGAGGTATCAACACCAAAAATTGAGGGAAAACTGCATCATGCGCGATTACTTATCATTTCATTTCGTCGCTTTTCAACGTTCTATAAATTGCAGCTTTGAAATTGTGTTGCTAACAACATTGCTTATGATGTTGCTAAGCACGTCCTTCTGTTTCGTGTTGATACAGTATCAACAATATCAATAAAATGTAAAGTATCAATAGAGTTATCTTTATTTAAATATTTGTAAAAGGCAAAGGAAAAAACAGGTGGTCTGACAGGAACTCATACTGTCACGCTAAAAAAACAGGTGAACAACCAGGAGATGAACCAGAGCTCCAGGTTTTTTTTTCCCTTTTGGGTACATGGCCCATGACGATAAAATTGGGAATTTCACAGCATTTTAATCAAAATTGGGAATTTGCAGCAAAGAGAAGGAGATCAAAATTATAATGTGATATCCTCATGCACTGAGAACATTCTGTTATCTTACTTTATGTTTAGCTTTGTTTTCATGCTTGGAGCAATTTCTAAACATGAAATTCTTGTAAAATTCATTATTTGACTGCATTTTTTGTAAATTATTTTTCATGATTATCATTGGGAATTTCTGGCCACTAGCCAGCCGGGCTAGTTGAGTGCAAAAATCTACTAGCCACCAAAAATTTTCACTAGCCGAATTGTATCAAAGGCATTCCCTTTGTAAGGTAGGTGATCTGGGGCAAGCCAACCCCAGCTCTTCCAAATTGATTTACCGGTATGTATGGGTGTCAATAAAAAGGGAAAAAGAAAAAATAAATTTTCACTCCAGGCCATTGAAGAAATATTTAAATGCTATAAAGACCAATGGTTTCTTCAGATAGGTCCGTTGAGTAGGCCAAAATTCACACATATAGAGTATACATAAAATCGAACGAAGATAACCACCATTCAATCCTTTAATTCTCTTGCGAATGTCAGTGGTTTGTGCTCACTTTTTAAATCGCAATTGTCATTATCAATACATGAAGAGATTTCCATGTTAATTTCTCCTTAGACTTAGTATTAAACATCGGCGACGTCACACTGAAATTAACAAAGAAAACTGTCCATCTAAATCTTTTTTCTGTTACTGTGAGCATAGTATTGGTCGTACAGACATATAACTTACACCGTTAGTTATGAGAGTTCAAGATCTAGCCCCCTATATAAACTTTCATCGCAAAATTTTCCGACAAAGTAGAGAAAAGTTCAATTTTCCGATTTCTGAAGTGAGCTGCCCTGACAGTAGTCTTGCATCAGCATGATGAAGAGCTCAAGTTCTCCATCCATCTGATCCCAAGTGATCCATTAGCATTTTTGGGGGAACTGCAACAGATTGCTTTTGCATGTGTTCTTGCATTCTCATGTTTTGGTGCATTTGCACATTGCTACAATCTCAAGTAGTTGCTGTGGATTATCATTGTATTGTATGTGTCCAACCTGCCAACAGCCCAATGCAGAGCTGAAACAATATAACAGAGGAAACTCGATCTAAAACAACTTTGATAATACACTTTTGTGTTATTTTCGTGAAATAGAATGGACGGAGATAAAATATTGAAAATACAAAGAAATTATACGATAAATCTTCCTTACGTTCAGATAGAAAAAAATTGTGTACATAAACACCAAGGTGTTATGACGTCATATTTCAATGGTGCAGTTCGGGCGAAAAGTAACTCGGCCCACGATCAAATATTCTGGAATTTTAAAAAAAACTATACTGTACTGTCAGTATTGTAAGATCGTTTCCTCTCCGTAATTTGATAAAGAGAAATCATCAAGCAATTTTAAGTTACAAGTAATCTTACTTTGATAGAAACGCACCCTCAAACTTATTGCAATGTTAAAATGTTTCGAAACGACCAACGACGAAAATTAATAGGGGCGAGTTGTTCATTATTTTTAGTAAACCAATCAGAGCAAGGATAAGAAAGTTCAAAGGAAGTGGAAATCTTAGAATCCCCGGATGACAGTGAGTTTTGAATGACATAAAATTGCAAGCCTTTGTCTTATATTGTGTGGTTGAATGTCAATTTTGTTGAAAACCAGAAAGGTAAAGCATTGTACTACAGACAAAGTCTACATAAATGCTTAAAAATCAAAATGATTAGAGCTCTATAAGCAGTAATCAGAGCAAACGCCTTTGAATAAAGGGGGATTGACTGAGAGTGAGAAATTTGATATATGTTCATTATCTCATAGTTCCATTTGGTCAATAACTTCCCAATATTGGTTAAGTTTTTAGCTCACATGTGCCAAAGGCTCAAATTGAGTGGACCCCAAAGTGAGCTGTTATCATAAAGTGTATTCATCCGTAAACCTTTCTCATATTTGACTTCTCCAGAACCAATGAAGGGATTTTTATGAAACTTGGTAGAATGAAGTACCTGTGATCCCTATTCCCTTTTGTAATTTGGGCTGCTGTTGACTGAGGTTGCCAGAGGGTTCAGCCCTTTCCTTGGTCGGACCCCAGAGGTTTGACCTGGAGGTTTCGGCTTTTTTTATTTTGGCCCTTTTTAACGTGGTTTTAACTACTAATCTGTTAGATGTCAACATCTCTTTTCTATAATATCAAACCATTCATAATAAAATAAAAGTTATTGAATATTTACAACCCATCAGGCGTGAATTCATATATAATTTTAAATGTGTTATATGCCAATAAACAATTTGAATTAATTGCCCAATTGCTAATCATTAATTAAACCAAGTTCAGCAAACTAATCAACACCACCAATGTTTTCTTAACCAATTTTCATACCAGAAACGGGCATAATTAATGCCATTGATGTGTTCATTGCCATGTTGATAATTTTAGTTACCATGAATCATTGATTTAGAAATTCGTTTATGCTATTTCGAAATTCGTTTTCAAAATTTAGAAATTTTTGCTTAAGACTTAGACATTTGTACCTAAGACTTAGACATTCATACCGGTACTTAAGATTTAGACATTCAGACAAAATGTACCTAAGACTTAGACAATTGTATCTTAGACTTTGAAATTCTTTTGTGTAACATTTAAAAATTTGTTTCTACCATTTGAAAGTTTGTTTTTACTTTTTCCATATCAAGAAATTTGTACCTTAGAATTTCTTTCTCACTATTTAGAAATTTGTTTCTGTAAGCTATTAAAAACATTTAGAAATTCGTTTCTCTTAAATATTTAGGAAATTTAGAAATTTATTTTCTGTAATGTTTAGGAAGTTTCTGTAATATTTAGAAATTCGTTTCTCTAATATTTAGAAATTTGTTTCTCATATTTAGAAAGTTACATATATTTGTTTAGAAAATTTCAAGTTTGATGCATTATGCGTTGTGGATTTTTGTGATAATGTATAGTCCTTATTGAAGTTATTCAGATCAAAATGAAGCAAAACACTTACAGTGGCGGATCTAGGATTTCAGAAAAGGGGGGCCCCAAGGTTTCAGCTCGAAGAAAATTGTTCACGGTAAAACTGACAAGCAAAAAAAAAAACAAAGGTCGAGACGAAAAACGTGACCCTCAAGAATGCTGATCTATTTAAGAAGTGGGGAGGGGAGTAGAGGGGAGGGGAGTTGATTGATTCATTTACTATAGTTTTTAGACTGGCGAGCGTAGCGAGCCAGAAAATTTTGTAAGATATGAAGTTTTCATTTGTTTTCAAATGAAGTCATCCATACATGTATATACAACTTAATTCTATATTGGCGAGCGGAGCGAGCCGTAAAATTTTTAGAATAGATTGTTACATTTTGTCATAAGAATACAATCTCTCTCTCATTTTCCATGCTCCATTTTTGTTTGACCAATTGGGGAAGGTTTGGAAGATTAGGGCATTACAACCCCACGATCCACCTGTCTAACCTGGTTAGATCGGCCCATGAAAATGAAGCATTCGGTAATTATTCAAGTGTTAATTTGATTTTGAATTTTGTATATGTTTATGACAAACACGATGACAAAGAAAGTTGAAGACAAAGTGAAGACGAAAAAATAGACAACTATTGAAAAAATTAGTGCGGCGAGCGAAGCAAGCCGAAAATTTCCCCAAAATTAAAGAGAATAAGCATAAAAAGAGTACTCTGAATCAATAACTTAGGGTGAAAAAGGGGGGGGTGGGCCGGGCCCCTGGGCCCCCCCTCTAAATCCGCCACTGACTTAATTCGAAAGACTTAATACATCCCTCTTGTGCATTATTATTTTTTTTTAAATGGATATACCTTGCAGTTTCATCCAATTTTATGCCATGTCAGGGTCATTGCTATTTCATTTTTAGCTCACCTCGACGAAGTTGAGATGAGCTTATGCTATAACCCCGGCGTCCCCGTCCGCGTCCCCGTCCCCGTCCGCGTCCCCGTCCGGTTAAAGTTTTTGGGGTAACTCAGTATCTGACAAAGTACTGATGCTACAGTAACCAAACTTGCACAAGTGATTCATCTTGGGATGCTGAGGTGAACCCATGCATCGGATGCAGCATCTGACCTACATTTTGCTTTTGAATGACTTTGTCAGTGTCTGGTTAAAGTTTTTGGGGTAGTTCAGTATCTGACAAAGTACTGATGCTACAGTAACCAAACTTGCACAAGTGATTCATCTTGGGATGCTGAGGTGAACCCATGCATTGGATGCAGCATCTAACCTACATTTTCCGGTTGAATGACTTTGTCAATGTCTGGTTAAAGTTTTTTGGGGTAGTTCAGTATCTGACAAAGTACTGATGCTACAGTAACCAAACTTGCACAAGTGATTCATCTTGGGATGCTGAGGTGAACCCATGCATCGGATGCAGCATCTGACCTACATTTTGCTTTTGAATGACTTTGTCAATGTCTGGTTAAAGTTTTTGGGGTAGTTCAGTATCTGACAAAGTACTGATGCTACAGTAACCAAACTTGCACAAGTGATTCATCTTGGGATACTGAGGTGAAGCCATGCATCGGATGCAGCATCTGACCTTCTTTTTCCGCTTGAGTGATTTTGCCTTATAAGGCCAATATTGAGCAAAGTATAAGTGCTACATGTACCAAACTTGCATATTGGATGTATCTTTGATCAAACTTTCATAAAATGACCTTGACCTACTTTTTCCACTTGAGTAATTTTGCCTTTAAAGGACAATATTGAGCAAAGTATAAGTGCTACATGTACCAAACTTGCATATTGGATGTATCTTTGATCAAACTTTCATAAAATGACCTTGATCTACTTTTTTCGCCTGAGTGATTTTGTCTTTAAAGGCTTATATTGAGCAAAGTATAAGTGCTACATGTACCAAACTTGCATATTGGATGTATCTTTGATCAAATTTTCAGAAAATGACCTTGACCTACTTTTTCCACATGAGTGATTTTGCCTTTAAAGGCCAATATTGAGCAAAGTATAAGTGCTACATGTACCAAACTTGCATATTGGATGTATCTTTGATCAAACTTTAATGAAATGACCTTGACCTACTTTTTTCCACTTGAGTGATTTTCTTAATATACATGTACTTAGAGATATGTTTAAATTGAACTTTGCTGCCGCGAGGTGAGCTTCGTAATCTTTGATTACACTATGTTTTTCCATGCGGGGCCGAACCCTCGGAGGCCGAAAAAAAAAGAAAAGGGCCAAAACCTCTCGGGTCCGAACAGAAAAAGGGCCGAGACCTCTGGCAACCTTGATTGATTGTCCCTTATAAAATCAAATCCCTTGTCAAGGTTTTTAAAAGAAGTTTATCGAGGAGTTTGTTGTTGTAACATGTGATCACAGCGTGGAAAGATTGTGGTTTGCAATTGGACAAGTGACCACATGAGCAGACTGATGAGTGGCTCATGTCCAAATGCAAGCCTTGATGTTTCCACGCTGTGATCACCACAACAACAATGCTGCAACGGATTTGGAGGGGTAGATATATAAGGTGATTGGAAACCGCTGTTTCAGATTGGTTTTTAAGAGGGATTTTAAGCAATGAACATGATGAATATCAAAGATGGAAGTGGAAATATGTCAGGAAGTGGGGAATGACCTACTTTCTGCCTATACAAAGGTATTTATGTCTCAATCATGCTCGCAAAGTGGAAAGGTTAATCGGGGCCTACTCCTCGAATAAAGGGAAAAGGGATTTGGGTAAGGACAATTAGTCAATGGCAGCATAATAAAACGATCCATGCTCGAATCGCACAAGGGATGATCGTGGTCCCCTACAACTGTTGTTGTTTTTCCTGCTCATCCGTCAAATGATGGGGCCACATGTACAAAATTTTACTCCCTTTACCCCAGACCCACTGAGTTTGACCTTGAAGTAAGACGTAATTGCCTAATTAGTCCCCTACCGGCTCGTTGATGTTTCTCAACCATTTTAAATTTAAGTCATTGATATGCATACCTGTACAACATAGGCAAACCTGCTTTGATTTAATTGAAATTAGCAGCGTCTATGCAAATCATCTTCCTTTAGTTTTCATGTAATTCCTAAATTGACCAGCAATTACACGAAATTACTGAACCTCTCAGGAATAACCAGTGTGCGAAATTAACGGTGGCCCAACGGCCAATGTCTACAATAAATTGGATCGGTCTATAGTGATCAAAAGTGCTATATAGACCAACCTGTCCATAGGACATTTGAGCATTTTTAGAAATATTAGCTTTGTAAACTTAAAACATCTGTGTACTACATGTAAGATCTCCAATCTGAATTGTGCAGCATTCCAGAAATTGTATTACATGTAGTACAAATGGAGAAAAATAATGAAATGATCAGAGAAATTGTTTCAGATTGAAAAAGAATATGAGTATTGTTTTATCAAATAAAATTCATAAAAGATTAGATTTTAGGGGTCTTTTTATTTTGTTCTACAGGAAATTGCTGCGGTCTATAGGAACTGAAATTACTGTAGACCAAATGTCTCTATAAGACTTTAAAAGTCAATTTCAACACTGAATTACATGAAATCCCTGATTACGCATATTCCCTGTAACATCTACATCATTACATGTTGTACCATACTGGTCTTTAATGAAAAGCTGCCAACAGGGGCACTAGTTTTTCACAAACACATCTTGTTTCTATTGATAATGGCATTACATACATCACGGATGGGGTAATTAAAAATGTAATTGTAATTAATTACAATTAATTACATTTTTTCAAGTAATTGAATGTAATATACATGTATAATTGAAGATTTTTTCAATTACATGTGATTGTAATTTAATTAGTTACAAGGCAAAAACTGCATGTAATTCCAATTACATTTCAATTACTTTTCAATTACATTTGCAACTGAAAAAATTGAATACACAGATTGATCTGTGAAAAAATAAACTTGTTGTGTAATCAATTATCATTGAGGTTAGCCACAATTGTTAAATAAACAGTTTGCCTTAATGACCATAAGGCCTAATATGACTTATAGTTATGAAAACAAAGTGTGGTTATGTGTTTGGTTTGTTCCCATTTCGCCTTAACTGTGAATTTCAGGTAAATTATATGTAAAAAAGTACTAAGGCGAAATGGGAATTTTAGTAAGACGAAATGGGAACCAAGGTGGTGCAATTATATTGTAATGAAATCTTAATTGGCATCAATTTAGTAATTTATTCAACAGGTTTCTTGCCTTTTAACTTCAAATCGTCTTTTAATCTAATTTTTTTCTTATCTTTCCATCAATATTTTTCCGCAAAAAGTAGATTTTTTTCACATTTCTTCTTCAATTGTGGGTTGATAAATTAACAATCAATTTGCATATTTAACCCCCCCCCCTTTCCCCAATATATTCATATGAAAATTAAAGAATAAAGAAACAGTCAACGGGATAGATCCGACCCAGAGTCAGGGTGGAGATGCCGCCTATTGTTTCATCCATATATGTACATGGAGGAGATAGCCAAACTCCGCGATATGATGGGACCCGCAGAAGTCAGCTTCCAACATTCTCTGCTAACGTACATGGAAGGCGGAAAGACTGTACCACCAATCCCTTCCACTAGGCAGATCAGAAAAGCAGACTTAGCGCCCCCAATAGTGGTTCACAAAAATGCGCCAGTCATAAGGTCCCCGATTTTTCATTGCATTTTATTTGTTTTCAAACTTCTCAATTAAGCAGTGCATCGTGTATTGAATTATGACAAAGAGTTAAAATCATCGCAAAGATTCTTCAATGAAACGATCCAGATGCGCCCTTCCCTGGAACTGGAAAAATGAAGAAACTCTTTCGACCCAATTTTGACAATCGAGTGCCCTGGCAATATTACTGCATAAAAGTTTTATTATTCCCTTTCTGACAGAGCCAGATGCTGCAGTTTCCACTCTGTCCATCTATGTACCAGTCCGTCTGTCTCACAGGGATTTATCGCGCTTCCCGGTTGCTTGATGTACTACTAAATGTTAGGTACATAACCCATAGTACATCAATCAACCGGGAAGCGTGATAAATTGCGGTGTGCGAGTACAACTTTTTGTCCATTATCATGGTTATGAAACGAAAAGAATACGGAATGGAACTGAAAGAATAAGCAATGAAATGAAGAGATATTAGAAAAAAATTTTCATCAAAATGTTGGAAAATGAAAAAAAAGGATGATATCGGCCATCCTTATTTGGAAAGCTAATACTTGCTATTAATGATAGATTCAAATTCATTGTTTATTCAACTAAATATCGATAATTGAAGTGTTTTTACAAGTTCCCATTTCGCCTTAATGGCAGTCACGAAAATCCACTAAGGCGAAATGGGAATTTTTTTTCTACCTGAAATTCTCAGTTAAGGCGAAATGGTTCTAACTTGTTTGTCACTTCAGCAATTACCCCCATTATATACATGTAAGTCTTCAATGCATTTTTACCTGGTTGGTTTAAACAGTATTTATTTATTAATTTAAAGTTTATTAAATACATTACAATATTAATAATATGAGGATTGAGTAACAAGATGAGAATCTTACGTAAAACTATCTCCCACAACCTGGTTGTCCACAGTAGAAAGAATTCATGAATAAAATGGTCACTGTTTACAAATGTGATTTGATCCCAATGTAACAAAATTCAGTTGGGAAGACTAAGTTATCAAAGAAAAGGACAAAATGGCTAGTCTTTTTAAGTGCCATGAATTCTGGAAGAAATTTCAAGGTGAAATGTGTGCACTGTACATTAATGGTTTCTCAGTGAATCTTTTAAAAAGACATTGGACTGTTGGGGGAATATTGTCCTGCACTTTCTTGCATTTTTTCAGAGACTTGAAATTACCATTCTGGCATTGTTAAAAAAATGATATGCTTAAAATAAATTCATTAAAAATGAAATGTAATGTGTAATTTAATTAATTACATTTGCAATGTAATTGTAATTTAATAATTACATTGCCAAAAACTGGCAAAGTAATGCTTAATGTAATTAATTACATTGCCAAAAATAACAATTTAATGTGTAATTTAATTTATTACATTTCAGTGTAATTGACCCCATCCCTGACATACATGTACACTTATTATTATTATTTTTTTTTTTTTTTGCAGGTGTGCTTTAATGTGTTAAGTTGTGGAGACATCAGCTTGTGATAGTGATACATTTATGGGCCTATGGTGTCTAGAAGAGGATTTCAACTTCATGAATAATGATGCAGCATGCCTTAAATAGCTGCAATCCGGTAGCTCGCCACTCCTTTGCTTCATACCTACCGTACATATAAATAAAACGTATTGTAGCCTTCTGGTCAGAATCTCCTTAGACAATCAGTGACCACACTTTAGTATTAAGTCATATTTGAGTTTACCATAGCTGTGCATTTCTTTGTGTGTTCTGAAGCATTAGAAAATTTAAACTGACAGTTCAGCAGAGTCAATTATAATTTATACATGTACAATATGGCGAATCTTTGCATTAAGATGTGCGAATCTATGTACCAACTACCTACCAGGATATTATGTATAGTACTGATAATCCTACAAGGAGCCATATTGGATTACTATTTAGTAGTTCACAAGGGAATATTCTGGATATCCTGGGTGATTGCTGATATTGCTGTTATACTAGCGTTCTTAGTAGCCTTTGTTATCTCTTTTCGACACCTGCGACTTGTGAGAGATACTTCCAGCGATTCCACGATTGTCCAAGCCGGTGCTCTGCCCATGGGATATATTGCATGGTTGATATACTCAGTAGCATTGGCTAGCAGAGTAGGAGTCATGTTCCACGACTTCACTTGGAAACTGGACGAAAATGACGTGTTCGGACCGAATACGTTAAAAATTGCAATATCTTTTGCTGCCATTATTTTCCTTCTTTTACTCTCCAGTCATCATGATGCTGAGTCTGACTCGCATAGAAAACACTATATTTCAGAAATCACCGCTACCGTTGTATTTGATATTCTAGACTCTGTCGACAGCTTGGATATTTTGTTCGAAAAAGATGATATTGATGATCTTCCAGCTGGAATGAGTCTTGCCATCATTTGTATCTCATGCGTCAATTTTATCATCCCAGTTTTACCTTTGATGACTCTGAGTCAAACTCATTTCGGTCACAAACCAAGTTCAGAGCATATCGTAATGCTACATAAATTATCACTCGTCTTTCTTGTCAATTTACCGTTGTTCATTTTCAGAATGCTAGTGTGGCATAGCCTTAGTAAGGAAATATCCATTTTTCCGGTGAAAAACGTAATCATAATGGGTCTTGTGTTCCATGATCTGTACGAGAAACAAAGAGAAAAAGTAAGGCGGCGACAGCAATCGCAGGATTATTATGACACAGGGGAAATGAGAGATTTAACGGATAATAACAAACCCTCCAAAGCATTTTCAGATCCACAGTAAAACTATGGATAGGTCAGTGCAATTTTATTTCTTTAACTGTTACTTAGTTTTTTCTTATTATAAAATGATCGAGAGCTTTATACCGTTATGTGTGTTTGTGTGTGGATTTTTTTTTTTTACCTTTATTACTTCCATGTACATAGTAAATGTTGAATTCCCTGTTTTGAGAATTGTGACTTTTTTGAAATTTGAATGAAACAAGTTTAACTTGTCGTAGATCATGTTTTAACTAAGTTTTGACTTCTTAGAAATGTTCATTGTTAACAGTTATGTTACTGAATTTTCTTTCATTTTATATTCACATACATTGTACTGCTAAAATATGATATGATATGATATGATTTATTCAGGTAAAACCAAGTCAACAGGGCAATATATCAAGATTACAGCAAAATAAAACATAACAAAATAATGAAATTTAAAATAAACAAAAAATGGTAATGGAATAAAGAGCAATATATTTGCTACAAATACAATGAATGAAATATAAAACTGAGGTAGTTTGTATATATATTAGGAATTTGTAATAAAAAAAACAAGAAAATCAGATTATGAATTTGGAGAGTTATGATTTCATCTTGTAATTATATAAATATAAAAACTGAAATAACTATCACAGGAGCTTTAAGATATATATTTAACTATCACAGAAACTCTAAAATAAGATATTGCACCTTAATAACTATGATTTAAACCCAAGGATAACCCATGAAAGCTTATAAGCTTATTTCCAATGGGGTCCACATAGTTACACATGTATGTGTAAAAACATTGTTGTACATAAATTTGTAAATTATGTATCATCTTTCATTTTATGGCCATATATACTTTTCACAAGTGAAGTGCTAAATGTAAAATTGAACAATGCAAGTTATTTTTGTACCTGATTTGTGCAATTTTTTTTCAATATTAAAAGTAGTATATTACATGATTCATGCATGTCCATCAAGTTCTTTTGACTTTGACATAATATTGTCATGAATACTAGTCTACAATTCTTTGAATGAAAGCATTTCTTATAGGTACAAATAGCTGTACCAAAAACTATTCAGCATTATAAAGGAAGTCAGAGCTGACGAGATAATTAATAGGTTTAAACCTGCCCTGAAAAAATCAAAATGTGTACATGTACATGTACCTTAAATAATGATTGTGGAAAAAATCTTTAAGAAAATGGATATTTGTATGATATGACAATACTGGTATTTGGTTCAAAATATGTCACTTTACCGCTGCATTCAAAAAGCGATGAAAAATAATTAAGAGCACTGTTTATTTCTGTGTTGTGTATACCGCTACTTCATAAAAGTCTCTCAAAAAATGAAAAAAATTATTTGTTTTCAAAATATGTAATTATTAATTTTCAGAAAACATATACATTTAAATACATGTTACGTGTATGGTAACAGTAAACTTGTGTAGCTCATTGTTCTTCTGCTACTGTTGTACTGCCGGTATACACAAAATGCCAGATTGCTGGCTATTTTTTTTTTTTTTTTTTTTTGCTTTTTGGAAAATTTTAATCGAAGTACTACCTGTTTATTAAATACAAGAAAAAATGCAAAGTATTGAAAATGTCCTGTTGTTTCTAAGACTATTTAAAAAATATACTATGTAATTTACCTTTATAGTAAAAAGTTGAAGGTATTCTAGCGCAGCTGCTGTTGAAACTAATAAAATATAATAATCAGCTTATCGTAGATACATGTCTTATGAAAGAAATGTATGCACCTGTTAAGAGTGCACTATTTAAGAAATAAAAAATGACAAGCCAGGCTCTATTGTCTCATAATGCCCGAGCGTCCTCAGCCAATCACATTTATTACCGAGCCGCGTCAGCGGCGAGGTGATAAATGTGATTGGCTGAGGATGCGAGGGCATTATGAGACAATAGAGCCCAGCTTGTCATTTTTTATTTCTATTCTAATGTTGACCAATTGATTCTTGGTAAAAACCAGTCCCTGCCGGTTTATCTGCTTTCAGAAAATGGTTAGGCTTGGCTTATCGCTATAGGGCCTATATTGGAGAATAGAGCCCGGCTCGCGTCTGTTGTCTTAATAGGGAAAAAGAATCAAGTCATATTAGAATTTCATATATACATGTAGCGCTTTTATTTGCTGTTACATACAGTATTGTTTTTGATTAGATGAGGTTGACATGGTTGAATTAATAATTTCTTAGGCTGTATACATACATGTACATTGTAATTTGTATTTCATAACGCAGAAGATGACATTATGTTTTAGAGTCTAACAAACTACATGCACATGCTCGTATATGTTGCAGTCTTGTTGGTTTGACTTGTACTTTTTTTCTCTCAAGATGTACCATGATGTATCCATATAAGGATGATATTATGACTTCTTAGATTGTAATATTGTTGTTGTTTATTTTTATCAGCAAACATCACTACATAACAGTGTTATTTTATGATTGAAAATATTTTCTTATTTTCACATCCTGAAATTGTCTCAAGCATCATTGCCTCTTTCATACGTATTGTTGAACATGTTACCGTAAACATGTACATGTATTTGAAATGTGAGTGCCATTATTATGTTAATGTACTGTATACGTAGAATCTTTCGCTGTGTATAAACCTTCGCAAATTTCGCACATAAGCTCCTACAGCGAAAGTTTGTCTCAGAGAATATAAAGACCGATGGCATAACTCAATGAAACCAGATGCAGATCCACAAATTATTGCCCATGCAAAAAGGCTTACTAATTTTTTTAAAACGGGGAAAGATTTAGTATCAGCGAATGATTCTACTGTTACATTATTGAAATTTTACCATGAAGTTTCCATTGTCCTTTGAAGTGTGTGACATTTAAGTTTGATTTTTTTCTTTAAGCTTCAGTGATGTTAAATAAGTACATGTACATACTTTATTCTTGTGAATGAAATACATGTATATTATAATATTGTGTAAGTTAAGATATTTTACAAAGAATTTAGATGAAAATGAAAAGTTTTGAAATTGGGACCAAGTCCCTCTGGAGTGAAATATTTTAATTAATATGTCTCTAATATAGAAATCTGAGTCCCAGACTAAGACAACTGTTATATAGCAAAAAACAGGAAAAAGTGTGTCTGCATCTCTGTCAATTATTGATAGGATGAATGATTGAGATATATTGTATATTAAATATGTTATAATCTTTAATCTTTAGAAGAAAACCAAACATATACAAAGGTGGCAATACGATTTTGAAGGCAGCGTTATTGGAGCGTTATACAATCTCTGGTGTTTTGAATATGATTTAACTCAAGATTGTGAAAATAAATATTTCTAACAGCAATGAGTTTTATTTCTGGATGTCCAAGTTAGTCTTTTCATCCTAATTATGGTATGGCAATGTCTGTCCCAATGAAAATGTGGGCTATTTACAGACCAGGAACTAATTTTCGTAACTTTTGATCGCTTAGTACTTCCTATAAACTAAAAATTGCAATGTTTTGCTTTTGAATTTGTATTTAGTGTGCAGAAGTGCTATTTAATTTAGAAAGGACAACATAATCTAACGTGAAAAAGATTATGCGCTTTTATTTGACGATGAAAGTTAAGAAAATTCCTAAAAATTTTCGTAAGTATTTTTGTAAAATAGGCTCCAGTTCTATTGTTGCCATAAAGGATCAGCCTGAAAAAAAAGGAAGATTTGATTTTTAAGGTCAAAGGTCAAGAAAAATTGAATTTTAAGGTCAAGGTCACATTCAATATTACATGTATCAAAACCAAGGATATTTTAAAGACTTACCACATAGGATCGACATAGCAAGTGGAAAGACCCTTTTGTTTATCAAGGTAAAATGTCAAGGTCATAAGTCTCCAATAGTACATGACTTTTGTTATTGTGCTTGACTATTAATTGGTATTGTACTGTTGGTGGTAAAGATTTGAAATGCCGTTACATTTTACACTCGTATTCTTCTTGAAAATATGCAAGAAGATTCACTTGTTACTGGTACATATACAACATTAGAATGTTCAAAGTCTGTTTATTTGATCTTGCTTGCAGTTCTAGTAGACATTTTTCAAGTTGACGTACTTAGGACTTCGCACTCCAGACTTCACACTTAAGGGGTCATGTAAAAAAAATCAGATGCAATTAGAACAGTTAAATCTGAACACACAATTGAGGAAGTGACACTAGAGAGTTTTAAATATGTATTTTCACAAACGAAAACAAATAAATTCTTCACACAAAGTATTCCAAGTATCTTGGAATAGAATCAACATTTTATTTCTGAGACACAGTCCCTTCCAAGTCCGATGTTCGAAGTGTGAAGTCCGTGAAAATGAAAAATGTCCAGTATGATGTCTTGCTAATGATATTCCTATGCACTAGGGAATTCAAGAGGAAAGTTATAATGGTCTCAAAGGTATATCATCAAGTAAAGATATAATTTTGATATATTGAAACTTGGACTTTAATTAATGACTATGAAACAGCAGTTACTGCAAAATAAAGTCAAAATTTGGAAGTCTCAAAAGAGAAATAAAATGTATGAAATTTCAAAGTCAGAAGTTTGGTGAAGAATGGATTGCAACAATACTGTAAAGTCCAAGATATTAAGAGCACATGTACTTGTTCCTTTGAGCTCATGTGGGCAATATTTCTGTCATTGGATACATGTATATTATCATCAAAATCTACCAAGTGTATTACCTTTCCAATGTGATCCATTGATCCACATTTGTATTTCAACGTCATTAATGGAAACGGTATTATACGATAACCCATTCTCATTTTTGGCTAGATTGTGAAGCAAAATCCAGCTTATGAAGAGGCGATATCCATCCGTCTATCTGTCGGTCTGTGTCAACAATTTGGTTGAGCTGTTGTGTTTAGGTTAGCTGTGAAAGAACAGTAAGTCGTACAATCTTCAAACTTGGAACAAAGGTGGATCTCAGGTATTGTGTTTGACCTCGACCTTGAAAAATGTAATTTTGCATTTAGGTTAGTTATGAAAGAACTATAAGGTGTACAATCTTCAAACTTGGTACAAAGATAAAGCAAGAAGAGAGGATTTGAAAGCAAGTTTTGTCTTTGACCTTGATGTTTGACCTTGACATTAAAAAGTGTAATTTTGTGTTTGTAACTTGTGAAAGAACTATAAAGGGAACAATATTTGAACTTGGTATCGAAATAAAGCAGAGTGAAAGGGTAATGCTTTTTACCTTGGCCTTAAGGTTTGACCATGACCTTGAAAAATGTAATTTTGTGTTTAAATTTTAGTTGTGAAAGAACAATGAGGGGTACAACCTTCAAACTTAGCACAAAGTTAAAGTATGGTCAGAGGATCTGAACTCGGGTATTGTCTTTGACCTTGACGTTTTACATTGACCTTGAAAAATATAATTTAGAGTTAATCTTTATTGTACAAATACTATATGGAATTTTACATTCCAACTTTGCTTAGAGATAGGTTATAACAAGTTGACTTTATTTCAGGTATTGACCTTGAAGATACTATTTTGAATTTGACTTTACCATAGAAAGGTCACAATAATACATCACATATCACATTTAAACTTCAAGTCACAGTTTCTGGTCCTAAAGTTAACCTAGAGGATTAACCTTGATTATGATTTAGACTAAGAAGTGTCAAAACTATAAAGAATTCACATCAAAACTTTGAATGGAGACACTGATATTGCACACTGCTGCTTTCAACGGACATGGTGTTTCAAAACACAATTTATTAACACCATCTTTAGCGGTATCTTGTTTCACAAGCTTTGGACAGATTTTCAATAAATCAAATGAATAAATCAAACTTGTAAACTGGACATGATTGCCAAAATTAACTGGCAGCCATCACTGACACATTTCTACTGCAAAGTAATTTTAAAAGCAACTAAAGAACGAGTCATCATTTGCAAAGAGTAAAACAGATATTCATGTACTAAGTACAGAAAAACAAACGACACAACATTGACCTTGACTTTTCTACCTCAAAATGAATTCCACCAAGCGAACACATGGTTTGTATGCATTTAAGCAGCGTTTTTTGGACACGACATCTGTTCTACATTTTATGCTAGCCATGTACTGTGCCTACCATCTGAAATTGTTCTAAGATAGAGACCAATACACAAGATCAGCATGTCCGTTCTGATTTGCATTTAGGCCCAACCTACACCATTGTTTAAAACTTGGGTAATTTTTCTGCCCATGTAAATTGATGACATTAAAACAATGAAGAACAATCAAAGAGTGTGTGAAAACATCCGTATAGAAATATATATAATACGTTAGAAATATTTGCGACCTTCCATATTATGATGCTGCATTCCCTGTATAGTAAATGCTACAATTAACATTTGACCTTAAACGAAAAGGACGTGAACAAGAACAAGTGAAGTTTTAACAAAATTTTCAGTTGATGGTAAATCATCAGCTCATGAAAATCCACCCAGTGCTGCTTTCAGGAATATTAACATTGCAATCGCTTTTACATCATTTGATTTCTTCAGCTTAGGCTCTTCACTACAGTTATCCCTCTATGAAACAGAGATGTAAAATCACAAGTGTAAGAGACAGTAGTTAATTTATTTTAAAGTATAAATCTGTATAGTAAAATGGCGAACATAAAAAAAAACCCATTAAAATTACAATGTAGATCTTTTGTTGGATATTTCTTCAATATACTAAAAACTTGTTATCACAGATATGATTTTTTCATTTTGTGAAAATGTTAATATATTTCTTGATACAGTTGAACCTGTCATAGTGACCCACTGTATTAAGAGACTTCCTGTTTTAAGAGACCAAAGTTTGCAAGTTCCAAGTAAACAATTTTCATGAAAATGAAGCTGTATTAAGAGACCACCTGCCTTAAGTAACCTTGATTTGACAATCCCTTGGAGGGTCTCTTAAAACAGGTTTAACTGTATACGTATAGATCTCAACATGCAATAATTAATCCATGTATATTATGAAAATACCGATATACAACTATAATAGATATAAGCCTAAATTTCCTGTTCAATAAACAATATATTAACACGTGTATACAAAATAAATTTGAAGTTAGTCAAAATTATGTACAAATGTAGGATGAAGTATAAGCAGATATCTTTTTTATGATTTCAGAAAGTATGTAGTTTTGATTTTGGCAGTACTGTAACATTGTGATTTATAAATAAGAAAGATGTGCTTTTAAACATTCTCATGCACCATCAGCAGCCATTTTGTAACTTATAACACATATCAAGGTCAAGGTAACAAAAACGAGAACTGCATAACAATTAGCCCAAAACGAGGAAAAGACATTTTTTACACAGTCAGTCTCCTTCCACAAAGGTTTGTCTGAGTTAATGTAAACACCAAGGACATACATGTGTATAACTCAATGAATTCAGAGGTGACTTTGCGAATCATTTTCCATGTGAAGCGTATACTTTTACAAAACCTTGAAAGAAAGTATTTCACATTAACCATGAGCAAAGGGTTCTACTTATACAGTATGTGCCAGGTTTTACTTATCAGACAAGCACTGGTACAATTAATTTTGAAAAACTTGCACCAGCAGCTAGTGGCATTGGTTTCTAGTTGGCAGCGCAAAATGGTGTGTAATACTAAATACATAGTGTTTGTACCAATATTGCATTATTATTATCTGAAGAGGCTATCTGTGTCGCAATAAAATATGAAACTATACATCGCTATTTTGTGGTACTTTACCCCTTTTTTATATATTCAAATTCATAACATTGGATCCTTTTCTCTGATTTTGGATATACTAAATACATATATAAAGTTAAACTAACTTTTTTACAAAAAACCTATCTATAGCCCTTTCACTAGCTATAAAGTAATGTATATGTACAATGAAATATTTCATATATTTTGGCACTCATATGATAAAATCCAAATTTAGTTTGAAAATACAACTTTCATTTCAGGTAACAAATCAACATACATTGCTGAATCTCTGCAATTCACACAAACACTCACAGGCAAACACACAAACACAACAATCAGATATATACATAACTTCTTTTAAGCACATGCACATATAAATAAAACAAATTCAATTTCAAAAATTCAAAAAGGAGTAGGTGTGGTAACCTGTCCTTTCGGCCCTATTTTCAAAGTTGTTTATATATCCATACTATTCTAGTTTATAAAATGTCAAATGTATTGTGAGTCCAAATCATTAAAAGTTTTTTTTATTTCACAGTCCTATACTGAATAATACGTCGCTAAAAACGCTGAAATCATTGAAAATATCAATAAATGAGCGATATTTCAATACAAAACTATGAAATCAAGTGGTAATCCAGGACTTGCCCATAAATATTTTTGTGTCAATAAATGGATTTCTGATCGGCCTTTTAATTTGCATAAAAAATTCTGGGTGAGGCCTGGAGCATAGAAGAATTTTGAAGATTTGTGTGTAAAATATGATGATTTTCCTGAATTTTGCGTCATTCAGTGTAAATGACGTCAAAACATGACGTCATACATCACGCACGTGACGTTACGAGGGCTCAAAATTATGACGCGGTATTTTCTCAAACATTCAACTTTGCGAAAAGTGATAATTAATTATTCGTTTATCAAAAATATTTTTCATCGAAATTATAGGGCCGATATGAGGGGTTAGCGCACCTAGTCCTTTAACAAAACATTCATGTATATGGTATGTACATGTAAACTAACAATTATCACAGATATTCTGAGACACTATTGGCTGCAGATTTCAGATATTGTTCGGTAAAAATAATCCATATGTATTATATGTGAATTATTTCCAATTTATTTCAACTGAAAAACATTTTTTTAATAGAATTGTGCGGAATGAAATTATTATTTCTTTGTAAAACAAGAGGCAGTACTCATTTCTCAAGAAGTACATGTACAATATTCATTACAAAACCACATACTAGTCAGATTGTCATCTGTGTTCAGTCATTTGTAAACTATAACTGACAACTAGACGAACAAAATATACAATGTACAGTAATAATAGGATAAAACAATTTTTTACATTGTGCTCAAGGTTTTAAAATACAAATACATGGCATGCAATTAAAAGATATGTAACATACAATGAAATTAAATAAAAACTATATCAAGAAAAAAAAGAATATGGGGAGTTTTTTACTCTATAATGAGAAAAACTGAACAAAGTAGTATATCATTTAAATTTTATCTTACAAAGACAGAATCATATTAAATGAACTGTTATGAGAATGTGGGATTGTCAAAATAAAATGAAATGTAATGACCAGTTTTGCGTTTCTTCCAAATTCCTAGATATAAAAAAATAAAAAAGTTAACCAAAAGCAAAAGATTTTCCAGTTGATTTTTTTTTTAAAGAGAAAAGGTTTCTGAATCTGATTTTACAAAGTTTTTTCTTCTTCCACAATAATGTTATAAATATTCTGACCAGATACATGTACATGTATTGCTTTCTCGTAAGTTTTATCATCAAAATAAGGTGAAAGCAAATTTAAACATAGGGTAATCAAAGATTACATAGCTTGCCGCAGCAGCTTTTTGTCAAAAATAAAAAAACTTCTAAAATTACAAAAAGCATTGTCATGAAGAGTCTATGCGTCTAACATTAGTCATATCCCTTAGAGAGCTAAAGATAGAGCCAAAGTTTAAGTAAAACTTTAATTTAAAAAAGTAGGTTAATGGTTCAGGTCAAGATCACTATGTTAATGGTCATTGTCTCAAATGAAAGGTCTTGGTATTAGTAAATATATGCATGAAAAATAAATATAATTTTTTCAAAAGTAGGTCAAAGTCCAAGATCAAGGTCATTAGGTCAATGGACATGGTCTCAAATGAATGGTCTCATCACAAGGTATCTACATGTGAAATATCAAAGCCCTATCCCTTATCATGTATCATATGCTTATAGTTCAAGAGATATAGCCCAGGTTAAAGTTTTTGAAAAGTAGGTCAAAGTTCAAGGTCACTAGGTCAAAGGTCATGGTCTCAAATGAAAGGTCTTGTCACAAGGTATCTACATGTGAAATATCAAAGCTCTATCCCTTATAGTTCAAGAGATATAGCCCAGGTTAAAGTTTTGTCTACGGACGACGACGACAACAACAACAATGACGACGCTGAGGGTATGGCATTAGTTCTCCGGACTTTTTTGTTCGGCGAGCTAATAATTAGCTAATTACAGAACAGCACAATTCCCATAAATCATATGAGCATATATGCACATGAAACTTGGACTTAACTTAATTTGACAAAGCATTTACTTTTCAAATTACATAATTCAAGTTTTGTAAATGCAGTGAAGATTAACACCATGTAGTCTGCAAATATAACATTTCCATAATTTGATTTTAAATAGTACATAAATAAAAATAAACAGACAATTTTCAACAAATATTGAGGTAATTCAAAAAGATAAAGACACTTTAAAACACATGAAACATGCAATATGATAGGCAAAAATTTCAGTAACCATAAACACTAAACAGCTGCATAAACAATGACAAAAGACAAAAATATATGAAGATGGTCAAGGTCATGTACTTAGTTCAAGGTCAAACTGTCATTATGGATTTATTGTGCTTGAGAATTCAACTCCAGCTCTCTTAGGAAGGACAGTTTTTCCTTACATTGATCAAACTTTGTTTGACCAATTATTTCCACTAGCAATGCCTGAAAGTAAATTAAAGAAAATCATTATACATGTATATATGAGACATTCTAAAGTTGTTTTTTCTTTTTGCATGAATGTACTAGTAAACAGATGAAAAATAAAATATTTTCAAAATAAAAATAAAAAACATGTGTTGGTGAAACACAAATGCCCCCGTATGCATCTTTGTCGGTAAAACTGAAAAATAGTTCACATTTTGAGGTCAAGGTCACAAGGTCAAATTTGGTATCCATGGAAAGGTATTGCCACAAGAAAGTCATATGCGAAAGCCCAATCACTTACCATTCAAAAGTTGTGGCTAAAATTTAGATTTTCAAAAGTAGGTCAAATTCCAAGGTCAATGTCATAAGGTCACAAATTTTGGTATCTATGGGAAGTCTTGTCACAAGGAATACACATGTGAAATATGAAAGCCCTTTCATTTACCATTCAAAGTTATGGCCAAGGTTATAAAGTTTTTCAAAAGTAGGTCAAACTTCAAGGTCAAGGTCACAAGGTCAAAAATTTCAGTAACCATGGAAAGGTCTTGTCACAAGGAATATACATGTGAAATATGAAAGCCCTATCATTTACCATTCAAAAGTTATGGCCAAGGTTATAAAGTTTTTCAAAAGTAGGTCAAACTTCAAAGTCAAGGTCACAAGGTCAAAACTTTTGGTGTCGATGGAAAGGTCTTGTCACAAGGAATATACATGTGAAATATGAAAGCCCTATCATTTACCATTCAAAAGTTATGGCCAAGGTTAAAGTTTTTCAAAAGTACATCAAACTTCAAGGTCCAGGTCACAAGGTAAAATTTTTTGGTATCCATGGAAAGGTCTTGTCACAAGGAATATACATGTGAAATATGAAAGCCAAATCATTTACCATTCAAAAGTTATTGCCAAGGTTAAAGTTTTTCAAAAGTAGGTCAAACTTCTAGGTCAAGGTCACAAGGTCAAAAATTTTGGTATCTATGGAAAGGTCTTGTCAAAAGGAATATACATGTGAAATATGAAAGCCCTATCATTTACCATTCAAAAGTTATGGCCAAGGTTATAAAGTTTTTTAAAATTAGGTCAAACTCCAAGGTCAAGTCACAAGGTCAAAACTTTTGGTATCTATGGAAAGGTCTTGTCACAAGGAATATACATGTGAAATATGAAAGCCCCATCATTTACCATTCAAAAGTTATGGCCAAGGTTAAAGTTTTTCAAAAGTAGATCAAACTTCAAGGTCAAGGTCACAAGGTCAAAAATTTTGGTATTTATGGAAAGGTCTTGTCACAAGGAATATACATGTGAAATAGGGCTGGGCGGTGCACCGAAAATTTCGGTGCTTCGAAATTAGAATTGTCGGTTCGATGCATCGACGTAGAATTGCTGATTTCGATTCGGTTCAGACGTAATTTATCAACGTGAATTATAGCAAAATAGTAACCAGAAAAATGTTTGAAATAGCTAAGAAATTACATTTAAGAAGGCCAAAAAGTAAGAAAAGAGTGTACATTTACTCATCGTGAAAAAGTAAGAAAAGAGTGTACATTTACTCATCGTGCCGATTTAAGTACATCCCTCCCTTTCAGACCTCCCACAAAAAGGAAAGTGAAAGTAGATCTAAGTTTCGCTTTCTGTGAATTTGTACAAGCAGCAAAAAGAATGGACCGGGATAGTAGTTGCCAAATATCATGAAAGGAAAGCTGTATGTCCACTGAAATATTTACTGGAAACCTGTTTATACTTAGTTGTTGAAAATTGAGGCGTTGAACCTTGCTAGTTTGTATTTATATCCAATTTCTCACAGTACATGCTGTTGTGTTGGAGCTCAAAATTGCATCAACAATAATTATGAATGTTAAACTGATATGGGTTTTTTAAATATATATACCCACACATTTTTCAGATATATATGCAAATTAATGCTCTATAAGGTTATACTGAACTGATGGCTTGGTAAAATCAAATTGAATTTAGATTTTTTTTTTTCATTTTTGTGAAATTTATCCATTTCACATATACTATTTTGTATCTTAACTCATTCAAATGAACCGAATCGAAATTAACCGAACCGAGGCCTTGTGATTCGAAACCGAACCGAATCGAAGGATACCTGAATCGTCCCAGCCCTAATGTGAAATATGAAAGCCCTATCACTTACCATTCAAAAGTTATGGCCAAGGTTAAAGTTTTTTAAAATTAGGTCAAACTCCAAGGTCAAGGTCACAAGGTCAAAAATTTTGATATCCATGGAAAGGCCTTGTCACAAGAAATATACATGTGAAATATGAAAGCCCTATCATTTACCATTCAAAAGTTATGGCCAAGGTTAAAGTTTTTCAAAAGTAGATCAAACTTCAAGGTCAAGGTCACAAGGTCAAAACTTTTGGTATCTATGGAAAGGTCTTGTCACAAGGAATATACATGTGAAATATGAAAGCCCTATCACTTACCATTCAAAAGTTATGGCCAAGGTTAAAGTTTTTTTAAATTAGGTCAAACTCCAAGGTCAAGCTCAAGGTCACAAGGTCAAAAATTTTGGTATCCATGGAAAGGCCTTGTCACAAGGAATACACATGTGAAATATGAAAGCCCTATCACTTACCATTCAAAAGTTATGGCCAAGGTTAAAGTTTTTGCAGACAAACAGACAGATGGACGGACAGACCAAGAATTATATGCCCCCAAATCTTCGATTACAAATTGTAACAATTAAATGATGGTAAAAATCTTCAAAATGGCATACCTTGACTATCTGATCATCCTTTACTGCGCCCATGGCTTCGTGACATCTCTGGAAATTCTCTCCTCCGAGTTCTACTGCAAGTTCACTGTAAATAGAATCCATATACTGAAAAGCTTTTAAAAGTTTTAAAAAATTCCTTTCAAAAACACTTATATGTATGTTGTAGAATTTAGAAACATTTGACATTTTGCAAGTCATACGATTGAAATATATACGTCAAAGTTGAAAGCTATAGCTAGGAAATGTTAAGTTGGCTTGATGGATTTGCTCAGGTAAGCTAAATGAAAGTAGATTCTTCAAAAAAAGGTATATATCGAATGTTTGACCTAAATAATGTGACATTGACCTTGATGGTGACATTGACCCTCTTTGAGTATTGAGTCTCACCATACTTTATCATTCCTGAAAGTTTAATTCATGGTAGTGAAATATATATCAAGTAAGTTATCGTCATTTACATGTAAAAGTAAGACTACCAGACAGACTGATAGACAAACATCAAATTACATGATCCCTATCTGGTGCTGACATGAAAACTGTGTTTGGCAGTTCATTTTAATCATTTGACAGAAGTGAAAACAATATTAATTCATAAGCAGGCAAAAAGTTGAGCATGAAAAAGAAATTATTCCAAGGAATGCATGTGTCGCCTGTGAAACATAGCGACACTTAGGAATCACTTTTATATAGGGTGTGACAGACATCCAAGTGTGACAGACAGATGGACAGCTTGACAATGGACAAAGTGTCACTATAGTATGCAGGCTACACAAAAAAAGCAAAACCTTGAGCTGTTTACTTACAGCTGAATTTGTGAGATAAGGTCCATGCATACAGATTCATTTTCTTGTGAGCCAACTAATGCTGTAATAAAACAGAACCATGCATAATCAAAGCATTACAGATACATGGCATTCAGAGAGTGAACTACAGGCTAAAGGTTAAGTGTTTAAATATTTGGTATTTGCTTCATTCTTAATAAAGATTTATAAGGCATAAAATGAACTTAAAAAGAAAAGCATGGGGGAAATGTGCGTACATGTATGACTACAGCATTTTGATTGCACAAAGCCAAAGTGTGGAAAAAGATTTAGACATTTTACTTAGTTTTAATTTCTTTTAAATACATGTACAATGTATCTTTAATCTTTACACTTAAAAGTGGATTTTCTTACCCATAACACCCTTTACTGATTCTGTTGTTTGTTTCTTGTCAAATGGAACATATTTCTCCAGAACTTTTCTGAAAAGAAGAGTATGTACATGTATACAATAACAGTACTGCAAATTTGTTTTTATTCGTCAGGTACCAATTTTTGTCATTTTCATCAGTGCCTCCCTTGACGAAATTACGTACCTACGAATATAAATACTCATGACATAATATAGTGTAGAAAGGAAACAATTAAATCAGTATCTTGGTAAACTTAAATAGCATCGGGAGCACAGAGGAGGGGGAATGAAAAAGCTTAAGATTCCAAGTTTTAAGAGTTCTTACAACAGGAAAATGATAAATCAATGAAAACTGAATACGCACACAACTTCGCATACTAGTATACAGTCATTCCAGCTAAAATGGAAATTTCCGAAACAGTATATGAGGAAAAATCACCTACGCTGAAATTAAGGAATTTTGATAGCTTCAAAAACTTAATTATAGAAAAAACTGAACCACAAATTTTCACCCGTATAAGTTTTCCCATTTTAAAGTTATTGAAGCTTGAAAATGGATGCAATTTCATGGTAACGGAGGTTAAGAAGCACGATCAGAGACATTTATCAGATCGAAACTTGCGAAACTAGCATAAAATCGTGATGAATGATGAATTCATGCAAAGAATATAGGTGAAACTTTTGCTAAAGAATACAAGAATGATTCCATAAGGATTTTTTGGGGGGAAAATATGGAATTTAAAACTGCTTTTTTTAAATTTCTTTTTTCAAAATATATCTATCAATTGTCATTCGATCTAAATGCTTGAATTTAAAGAAAATATGATATATTTCATTTCATTCCATACTTTAAACCCCTAGAGATTGATTACCACGATTTATAGTTCATTGCACCATGGACAATGAATAAAATGAACAAGATTTTACAGGAAATCATCAAGTAACGGAAGTTAAACGTACACATTTTTAACAAGCTAGACACATAATTTACATGAATTAATATCTTGCTTTTGTAAAACATATCAGTTTGACGCTGAATATAAATCTATTTTGAAGAAACACTTAATTTACAGTAAAAACATTAAGATAATACTGCTATTGTAATGGAAGTTAATAATTTCAAAATTAATTTGTAATGTTCTTTTAGTTCAAATCGAATAAAAGCATGCAAAATTACACTTTAAATGGATACATACAAATAGAAGTAAAAGTAGATTGATGAAATCATAACATACGACTTAAGATTGGTAGAATATAACAACAAAAGCAGGAAGCGGAAGTTAAAACAATAGGCTGTGGAATAAATGTTAATTTTCTGGTACGTATCTGATTAATATTGTCATAAAGGGATAATATACTGTTGTTGTTTTTTTTATTAATAGGATCCGAATTGCATATAAAACAGAAATACATGAAGTTATACATAAATTTACGTTTTATTTTCCATGATACGCAAGTAAATCTTCTCGATGATATCCCTTCCGTAAAGAAGAACTTTTTGTGCTTATTCTTCATTCTTGCATCTTCTTATGAACAAATTAGATTTAATTGTCCAAAATGATAAAGTCGTGATATCCTACCTATTTGCATGGGCCAAAAAGCATAGAATTGGATATTTGGTATCGGAAGTTAAAAGTAACGGAAGTTACAGTTTTCGTATCATTCGACTTCACATCGTGTAAATGTTAGAGTATTTGATGAAATATTCAGTATTATTTTAATGATTAAGACAAGAGAAGAAAAAAGTAAATGTAATAATATTGCTTCTGGAAGTAATATTGCTGAAATGTTGATCGCGGAAGTTAATTCCTTATCTGTCCGAAGTCAATTTGCTGTCTTTGTTCATGAACCAAGATATTATGTAAACGAATACACTGGATATGATTTGCCCAAACAAAAATAACGATACAACCTTATAAATTTCAGAAGCAATATTACAAATTGCAGAAACCAGTGTCTTATTCCATTGCTTTCTAAGGACCGTAACGGAAGTTATTGAACAATTGGCGACATGTGAGTCTTGACAATAGAAAGAAAATTTCGTCATACCTCATTGACAATTTTCATCTTTATTTACATCCATACTGGTACGAACTCCGATACCAATAGATGAGGGAGATATTCAAACATACAAATTCCACAAATTTGGAGGTTTCACTTATGATTTTTATCGAGTGACACGTGATTTTGTCAATTTAGCCATACTTTACGCTAACTACATTCTATATTTCTATCTAAGTATGACTAGAAATTATTTTGTTTGACGCAGATGATGGACAGGTATTGAAATATAACGATTTGTTCAGTGAAAATCGTAGCATTGCTTCTTATTTTGTAGTAAAATGTTGGCGACATTAATATTTAGTAAAATTCATTTATTTCTGGAATGACTGATAATGCATTTCTATTTACCAAATGATATGTTTTCACAACAAGTTAGGTAGTAAACATGTCTCTTAATTGATTGTTAAACAAACAATGACAGCAAAAACATACGGTACATCTGAATCTAAAGTTGGCATTTGAACAGACGTTTTTACATTTTATGGACCCTTTGATGACGAATTTACGTACTGGCGAAATGGTCATTTTGAACGAATTGATGAAAATTGGTACTGACGAAAATAAAGCAATTTACAGTAGTTCTTCACAATACATCTACTGTAAATTGCTTTATTTTCGTCAGTACCAATTTTCGTCAATTCGTTAAAAATGACAATTTCGTCAGTATGTAAATTCGTCATCCAAGGGTCCCTAAAATGTAAATTCGTCTGCTCAAATGCCAACTTAACATTTAGATCCGCCGTCAAATTGTCAAATCCGTCGTATGTGTTTGTTTTCATTAATTGTTTGTTTAACAGTTATCGGTAAACATACAATTAGACATGTATACCACCTACCTTGCTGTGAAAACATATTAATTAGTAATTAGAAGTACGTATGCGACCTTGTGTTCATATTCAGTTTTCATTGATTTGACATTTGCGTGTCGTAATAACACTATTTAGCAATGTCTTAAAACTCTTAAACTTAAACTTCCGCAGTGCTCCTGGTTCATTTTCAAGTTTAACAAGAGACTGATTCAATTTTTCCTTACTACAATTTATTTTTTGTCAGGAGTATTTATGTTCGTGGGTACGTAATTTCGTCAAAGAAGGCACTGACGAAAATGACGAAAATTGGTATCTGACGAATAAAAACCAATTTACAGTATGTACCCATGTGTACGAAAATAACTGTAAGGAATGTGAAGAGTATTTTGTAATTGTATAATATTACATCTAATATTACTTTTTAATGCATATTTTATATCTTAACCCATATTTATACATTTCTGCATCAGGATCTGTGATTCTGTAAACATGTTTATTTTCGTTGGGGGGGGGATTTCATTTACATCAAAACGTTACACTTAGGAGAAATATTCGCAGTATAAATGTCTCTGCCTTCGTAAAAATCTAGCAGGGTTATTTTCGCGAAGTTCCTTGATTCATGAAATACACAAAAATTACCCCCATGTGAAAATATGCATGTTTACAGTATTTAAATTTGTATAGTTCTTTTTACATGTGCAATGTAACGATTAAAGTTAACCAGACATCATACTGAGTGCATGATAAAAATTAATGTTCGACAATACTTCTTATGACAATGGAAATAAATATTGATAGCCAATGAAGACCTTATGTTATTCATATTAATTACCCATTCTGTGACTGAGCTCCATTTTCTTTGTGTCTGGAGAATGTGACATGTTGTCCATGGGTGAATAGACGCACCTCTTCACTACCATTCTGTGAAAGAAATCAGCAAAATGGCAAAAATAAGCATCTTCTAAAATAGAAATCAGCATTATTTATTAGGAAGAAACTTATATACTTATATAAATATAGATAATTCAACATTCATAAATCTGGAAACTTATACTTTTGATCCATTTATATATCGAGTCTTTGCGGAATACAGAGTTTTTTCCCCTTTTCAGACGGTATCTGAGGTAAAAGCATTGTGATGTCATGAAAATGGTATGGTAACATTGATTTTCTGCAATCATTTCCCAGACTTTTTGGACTGTTTCCATAGAATTTGATGACGTCATAATCAGTCTACGTCAGATACCGTCTCAGATGGGAAGTAACTCTGGTTTTCAAAAACAGCGAATATTCATGATACTAAGCCATAACTTCAGTCTGTCTGATAATGTACTGACAGATTATCTAGAACTGTGGCATTTTGAAAATTCTACAAAACATGCCAAAATATTATCAAGATGGTTATGTCTACATTTGCCACAAAATATAAACCTTGTACCTGAGATTCTGGGGAGCTAATATCCTCGGACATTCCTAATCCTGTGTCGGCACTGCTGGTGCTCTCACTCTTTTTCTTTTCTAGGTTAGAAAAGGAGGAACATACATGTACAACAAGTACATGTATTATATGAATACATTGTACATGTATACAAATATTTAAAACAGAAATATAGAGTATGTACTATACTACTATTTTATAACATTAAAGTTTCTCTTTAATGAGAAGATTTCAAAGTACATGTAAAACATGACAATTAAGTATGTGAAATAACTAAGTCTCAAGAATCAAAACGTTACTGTGACATGGTAACATGTAGTTGACTAGATCCTTACCAACAGCCATCTTGGATAAAATCTTCCTCTTTTTCTTTGGTCTTTGCTGAATGATTGATAAACAATATACTTGTACATACATGCATATCAAAAATAATTGAACAAAAATTGTAAAACAATGATTTAATGTGGTAATTGTTACTATGAAAAAGCAAAATATCATATTAGGCGACAGAAATTTAACTTCTAGTTTTACGGATTCTATTTTTTCAAAATAGGGTAGAAGGAGGCAATATAAAAAATCAAATTCAAGGAATTGTGGTCCCCCACTTTTGGGTGTTTGTCTTTAAAGAAATGCTTACAGACATCCCCCCATTCTTAAGTTTTAATAATATATCTCATATATTATCAACATTCTAAATATGAAAGATTAACTCCAAGAAAAGGTCAAAAGGTACAAACTTTTGTTTTGTTTCCAAGGGACAGGGCTTATAAAAAGGTATGCACATGTGAAATATTTAAGACCTATGATTTAAATTAAAATCAAAAAATTATGGTCGAGGTTGAAGTTTTTAAATGTGGGTCAACCTCCATGGACAAGGTCACAAGGTCAGGTTGTTGTTACCAACAGAAGGTCTCAACACAAGGAATACATATGTGAAATGTGAAAGCCCTATCACTTTCCATTAAAAAGTTATGGACAAGGTTATAGTTTTTGAAAAGTAGGTCAACGTCCAAGGTCAAGGTCACAAGGTCAAAAATTTTGGTATCCATGGAAAGGTCTTGTCACAAGGAATACACATGTGAAATATCAAAGCCCTATCACTTTCCATTCAAAAGTTATGGTCAAGGTTAAAGTTTTTAATAAGTAGGTCAAAGTCCAAGGTCAAGGTCACAAGGTCAAAAATTTTGGTATCCATGGAAAGGTCTTGTCACAAGGAATACACATGTGAAATAACAAAGCCCTATCACTTTCCATTCAAAAGTTATGGTCAAGGTTATAGTTTTTTGAAAAGTAGGTCAAAGTCCAAGGTCAAGGTCACAAGGTCAAAAATTTTGGTATCCATGGAAAGGTCTTGTCACAAGGAATACACATGTGAAATATCAAAGCCCTATCACTTTCCATTCAAAAGTTATGGTCAAGGTTAAAGTTTTTAATAAGTAGGTCAAAGTCCAAGGTCAAGGTCACAAGGTCAAAAATTTTGGTATTCATGGAAAGGTCTTGTCACAAGGAATACACATGTGAAATATCAAAGCCCTATCACTTTCCATTCAAAAGTTATGGTCAAGGTTATAGTTTTTTGAAAAGTAGGTCAAAGTCCAAGGTCAAGGTCACAAGGTCAAAAATTTTGGTATCCATGGAAAGGTCTTGTCACAAGAAATACACATGTGAAATATCAAAGCCCTATCACTTACCATTCAAAAGTTATGCACAAGGTTATAGTTTTTTGAAAAGTAGGTCAAAGTCCAAGGTCAAGGTCACAAGGTCAAAAATTTTGGTATCCATGGAAAGGTCTTGTCAAAAGGAATACACATGTGAAATATCAAAGCCCTGTCACTTACCATTCAAAAGTTATGCACAAGGTTAAAGTTTTTGTGACTGACGGACAGACAGACGGACAGACGGACGAACCGGTTTTAATGTCCCCGCGCTTTCGCGAAAGCGGGGGACAAAAATTTTGGTATCCATGGAAAGGTCTTGTCACAAGGAATACACATGTGAAATATCAAAGCCCTATCACTTTCCATTCAAAAGTTATGGTCAAGGTTAAAGTTTTTAATAAGTAGGTCAAAGTCCAAGGTCAAGGTCACAAGGTCAAAAATTTTGGTATCCATGGAAAGGTCTTGTCACAAGGAATACACATGTGAAATATCAAAGCCCTATCACTTTCCATTCAAAAGTTATGGTCAAGGTTATAGTTTTTTGAAAAGTAGGTCAAAGTCCAAGGTCAAGGTCACAAGGTCACAAGGTCAAAAATTTTGGTATCCATGGAAAGGTCTTGTCACAAGGAATACACATGTGAAATATCAAAGCCCTATCACTTTCCATTCAAAAGTTATGGTCAAGGTTAAAGTTTTTAATAAGTAGGTCAAAGTCCAAGGTCAAGGTCACAAGGTCAAAAATTTTGGTATCCATGGAAAGGTCTTGTCACAAGGAATACACATGTGAAATATCAAATCCCTATCACTTTCCATTCAAAAGTTATGGTCAAGGTTATAGTTTTTTGAAAAGTAGGTCAAAGTCCAAGGTCAAGGTCACAAGGTCAAAAATTTTGGTATCCATGGAAAGGTCTTGTCACAAGGAATACACATGTGAAATATCAAAGCCCTATCACTTACCATTCAAAAGTTATGCACAAGGTTAAAGTTTTTGTGACTGACGGACAGACAGACGGACAGCTGACAGACGGACGGACAGACGGATGAACCGGTTTTAATGTCCCTGCGCTTTCGCGAAAGCTGGGGACAATAAAAATTAAAATCAGTAAATTTCAACATTTCATGTTTCGTGCCACGATCACGATCTTAATTCAGCTTGTTAATCATGTTTTCAAAGCCTTATTCTTTAAAACACTTGCACAATAAAGATTAAGTCAGAGTGAAAAGTAAATACCATAAGTTTGATGAGCGGAACAAAATGTACGATCAGTTCATTTCATTTTTTTCCAATTGTGGTAAAACTAGTATTGGGGGATCCGTAAAACTAAGAATTAAATTTCTGTCACCTTACATGTATTTGCTAAAGAAATTAAAGGAAGCATAGGAACACTAATTAATGTGATTCAACTGTGTACAGGAAATGCATGAACATAAATTTATAGGAACTTCTTTTTTTCATCGATACAATGACAACAACAACACTTGATGCAAAGATTTAACAAGATACTTTTTACTTTATACAAACAATTCTGAAATTTATTTTATTTCCTTCTTTAAAATGACAATTTCAGAATGCTACAAGTAATATACTAATATGCCTGATACAAACCTTTTGATTGGTGGCCCTTTCGGATTCTGTTGTATCAAAAACTTCATCCTGTGTGGTGTTAACAGTTTCAAACGGCGTCAGATTATTTCTCATATTTTGCACCATTTGCTTAGCTGCCACATTTGGGTCAAGGTCAACACCATTATGACCTTGACTTTCATTTGACCCAATTGTACTATCAGGGTCTTCTAGGTCAAAGTAACTCCCGACAGTACGACTGTTATATTTCCTGACTTTTTCTATAATTGTTGTTCCGCCATTCACAAATGTACTATCATCTTCATCGTTGCTATGGCAACTGTCTGATGTAGTTTCACTTTCACTTTTATGTGAGGATAATTTCAGTTTCCTCATTTTTTCTACAGTTTTTGTCACGCTTTTCTTTTCCAGCTTGTCAAGTTGGATTTGTTGTTTTATGTGTTTCCATTCACCTGAAAATGTCCGTGACTTTCGAAATTCTTCCCTCTGTCTTCTCCTTTCTCGAGCGGAGCTTTGAGGTCTTGATCTCATACCACTCTTCTGGATGGTAAATTTCTTCTCTTTACTACCCCTTTCAGGCGAATCACTTTTATAGATAGACTGAAGAAAACATTCATTAGAAATTGAAACATAAATCATTTATTATGATAGAAATGTTTATGATGACTTACACAAAATATTAGCAAGAGTAAATATACATGTACCTATTCTTTTGAAAATATACATGTATAATATCATTCCAATTTTTGTCATAAGTCAATATCCAATTCTCTAAGCAAGTTCAGTTTCATTAAAATTCTTTGCAAATATGTTATCCTTGAAGTGTTTCTACTGGTATCACAGTGCATATACATGTATAAAGACAATAAATAATTTACAGATATGATAGTCAGAAGTTTTATTGACTTAAAAAAATTCAGGACTGAGGGATCCTCATAAAATAAGTAAAGACTCAAAACATTGGTATCTAGATATTTACAATGTATCATTAGATGAAAGAGTCATTAATTATGTTAAGTGACTACTGCATTTTTATCTACCTTGAGCTTATACAGAACGGAAACCCTGGAAAAAATATTAGTTGTAAATATATTTTTGTACCTTTGCCAAGTTCCTTTTGATGTATGGGTTTGTAAACACATCCGTTGCACTGGGTCTACATTCTGGTACTTCTTCCAGCATAGAGTAGACCAAGGACTTTAAACTCTCACTGTAGGCCCTGGGGAAAGCAGGTCTCTGGAATGAAATACATGTACATATTGTTAAGTCATACATACATATATGTTACGCATGGAGTTTAGCAAATAATTTCTTTCCAATTCATATACCAGAGACTTTAAACTCTCACTGTAGGCCCCGAGGAATGCAATTGTTCTATGGAATGAAACGTTAAGTTCAACAAATAATTTCCTTTCCATTCATACATCAATTAATCAAAATTAACATTTCAGACACTACAGTAAAGCAGATGACATGACATTTTAAGGCATTTCTGCTAAACTGTACAGGGATCTTACAATGTATTTTTCTTCATAAATCATGTAAAAAGGTCAAAACTTTTATAATCAATGGAAAGGCCTATTCACATCTTTGATTCTGGATGCATATTAATCTGTAAAATGTACCAACCTACCTAATATGTCCTAAAACATACTACCAGAAACAGACAGCCAAAGATGCTCATAAGGGCTATGAACTACAAGTACAACTAAGTCAAAGAATGAAAGATCCTGTCACATGATCTGCAATTTGAAGCTCATTTCTGGGGGACAAATATTGTATTGCGCATTAACCAGTAACGTCACATAACGCCGTAATTGTTTTAAGGAGTTCTTTTGGAGAACAAACGAAACACGATTTTGCGCAAAACATCTTAAAACAATGAAACATGCACAATCCAATGTTTGTCCCTGTTACTGACCTTCAAATTTAGAACCACAGATAAAAATGAAAAGGTCTTATGGTAGAAGTAAATGTAAGATCAAACCTAATAAAGAAATTCTAATATAACAAATGTTTTCATTTTACCTCAGAGCTGCAGACTTTTTTACACAAGGCAAACAGTCCCTCATCACTGCCGAAGGCTTTCTTCAATGCAACCATCTCATAGCAACAGCAACCAAAGCTCCATATGTCTGACTGTAAATTATCACAAAACGAGCTTTGTATATAATATGAATAGAAAAATATTGGAATTATCAAATCAGTATTCTGCAAAAGTATCTCTTTGGCCAAAGAGCTACATATTTCTTCTTCTTCAAGATAAAAAGTTCATATTATAAGAAAAGTGGTCTTTAAATGCAGTGATTCCTTATGAAAATAAATTATGCCCTATCCTTTTTTAAATAACTTTCTATAGTATTGCTTTCTCAAGTACACGTACCGAACCGAAGTTAAGGAACTAAAATATCTTTGCCCATAGGCAGTAGGTATCTGAAACAGATCTGCCAATATCTACCTGGTTTGACCTTGACCTTTTACCTACATTTTCGACAATCCAATTCCATGTGTCTTCGAAGTTTTATTAATGTTTATATTCAAGATGTTGGTCAAGCAATACAGTTAAGTGTACATGTTCTTTAGTTCTAAAGAAAATCTGAAATACTTCAATGAGAGAAGCTAGGAGTATCTTCAACATTTTCAATGAGTATTATTATACCACTACTTATTTTTTCTTATATAAAAAGATACTCATCAAATCTAGCTGTAATTCACCTGATAAGGCTATTTCCCTGCAAAGGATGTGTTAGTTGGGAACTGGGAAGACTATTTCTCTAGGGAAATAGTTTCGATAAGGGGCGAAGCTTCTGCACATGATGCTGGAGACGTCACAATGATGGTATGATAAATGACGTCACAATGATGGTATGATAAATGACGTCACAATGATGGTATGATAAATGACATCACAATGATGGTATGATAAAACACTTAAAGTATACCATTGAGGGAGTTAGCACATTTGAGAGTTGAGAGGGGGTATAAGAGATTCTGGTCCCCCTCGTCCCCCTCGACCAGACCTATATCCCTCGGCTTCGCCTCAAGAAATAGGTCTAGTCTCAGGGAACCACAATTGTGCTTACTCTCTCAATGCTATACTTTAACTGTGTATTTATAAACGATTTTTAAGCTTAAAGAGTGTCCATGTCTCTTTTTGGTTTTTTTTGACAAATACTTACTTTATGATTGTATGGAAGATGTTTGAAGAGTTCTGGACTCATGTATGCTGGAGTTCCAACAAAACTTTCTGCTTTACTTTGATTTAACTCGAGTAACCTGCAAAACATAAGTAGTAAAAAATATCTTTTGGTAATCGGCATATTTTCAGTGAATCCATGTTCAAACAGAGTTTTATAGTGGATTTTCTTCAGGATACAAAAAATTAACATGTACATCTAAAACAAAGTTATTTCATTGATTCCTTGAAATTTGTTAACAATGTTTTACTGTACGACTTTTTGTTTTCAGACCATTGTAACAAATGATGAAAGAGAAATGAATTGTAATATATCAAATGAGCACAAAATAATGTATTATAACGAATTAAGTACGGTCAAAGAACAATATGTATGCATCTCTTGATCCCTGCATGCTTTAATGTGCATACTTTAGTAATAGACTTTCTTGGCTATTCCAAGATCCCCTAGTTTTAAGCTCAGATCTCTCATCAAGAATACATTCTTTGTCTTTAAAATCTCTGTGTAAGACACACACTTAGTAATAGACTTACTTCGCTATTTCGAGATCCCCTAGTTTTAGGCTCAGATCTCCCATCAAGAATACATTCTTTGTCTTTAAAATCTCTGTGTAAGACACACACTTAGTAATAAACTTACTTGGCTATTCCGAGATCCCCCAGTTTCAGGCTAAGATCCCCCATCAAGAATACATTCTTTGTCTTTAATTCTCTGTGTAAGACACACACTTAGTAATAGACTTACTTGGCTATTCCGAGATCCCCTAGTTTTACGCTCAGATTTCCCATCAAGAATACATTCTTTGTCTTTAAATCTCTGTGTAAGACACACACACTTTGTAATAGACTTACTTGGCTATTCCGAGATCCCCCAGTTTCAGGCTAAGATCTCCCATCAAGAATACATTCTTTGTCTTTAAATCTCTGTGTAAGATCTTGTTGTCATGGAGATACTGAAATGGACAATTTGCACCTTTACCTTACTAATGAATAATTACATGAATAAGTGCAGATTAATAAATCAAATTCTTATCAATATCTCTAAGAAAAGTACATGGGTCTACTTTCAAGACATACACCACCCATATAGATTGAAGGGTAAACAGTTTTACATTTGTATGCGATGTAATCTAAATTATTTTTATTCAGCATGTTCAATTTGTAAGTGATCACAAGAGTCATTTTGGCTACTGTTGCTGCTTGTCGAAACACTGGTTTGATGATCAAGCCATTGTAATATGGTTTCATAAAGCAAATTTAAAAGTGAATGCCAGCAGGTGCATTTTTTCCATTTGGCTATCCAGCAAATACCTTTAATCCAGAAGCTATCTGATGAATCCAATGGCAAATCCGGACCTCCGGCAGTTTTTTCCCCTCTCTCTGCTTGATGTAAACCTCCAGGTCTCCTCCATCGCAATATTCTGTTACTATATTTAAACATTCCTCGTCCTCAAATGATTCTATATAATTTAGGATACTGTCGTGACTAACACGTGACAGGATGTCGGCTTCTTTCTTGGCTGCCTTCCTCTCAGACTCCTGACCTTGGAAATTGATACGCTTGACTGCATACTGCAAATAACAAAACATGCTTGGCAATGCATCTATGCATTTCTGTACATGCATCACAAATTACAGGTCCCAGACATTTAAATCCAAAGCTAGTTTCCAGGATTTGCCTAATTACACATACTGTATGGAAGAAGCATTAATCCATTGATCACTACAATGTTATCGAATCGTTTTGATAAATTCTGTTACTCTTGTTGCTGAATCTTAACAGGTTGCAATCACACAAACTCGATCATTTCAATTAACACTAAAATTAAGGTATATCATGTCTAAATGATATTTCTGAAAAGTGGGTTGGATTTTAACGAATCAACATGAAGTATAGCATCCCCTTGCATGGCAACAACAATTTTAAACATATTTTTAACCCATTAGCTTTTTTCAAAGGATTTCCTTTACTGTTAAATAGGTTGGTTTAGTTCTGTAAATTGTGACCTTGATCTTTGACCCCTAACCTTGAAAATCGTAAGGTGTATTCCTTTAACCATGGGCAACTCACATGCAGTTTGATGAACAGCAGAAGTACAAACCACAAACATTTTCTATTATTCAATGCTATTTTGTGAACTTGACCTTTGATTCCAGCCTTGAAAATCTAAAAAGTTGTCCACTCATCATGGGAAACTCACAAATTTTTATGAACACCAAAATTTAATTCTGGAGAGTCTACAAGAGTTATTCATAATTGCTGATTGTGACCTTGACCTTTGAATCCTTACCTTGAAAATCAATTAGGTTTTGTCCTCTCATTATTGGTAACTCACATGCAAAGGTTGACAAACTTTCTTAGTAAGTTGCAAATATTGAAGTGTTCATGGCTTTTCTTTTATTGCTAATTGTGACCTTGACCTCTGACCTTGCAGATCACAATATGTTGTCCTTCTATTAAAAATTTGATGAACATCACATAAATTTACATATTTTAAGGCTATGTGTCCAAAAGGTTTTTAATAATTCCAAATAGTGAACATGACCTTTGACATATTTAAAGTCTATCAGTCTACTATGAATATTGCAAATAATGATTTTATTTATACATTCACGACTGGGACCTTTAGTATTGTTAGTGCGCTTAGGTATATGTATATAGTGTATGTTTGATGGCTGGATACTTTGTTAGGGTCAAATTAATTCTTTAAAGTGGGGTAGTTTTGCTGTATACACAAATATAAATTCTGCTAAAAATTCTGATTTATCAACTCATGTAGATAATCAAAGCTACAATTTGAACAACAGCAATACTACTTGTCATATACTTCCAAACCCATTTCACTTTTTTCACTGACCCTAATCTATTGCAGAAAATATTCATTAAATCAATTAGGACCCAAATCTTCCATCTAAATTATTCAAATCCAAATTCTTTTTTGGCTTTAACACCTATTCACAATAATCATGTAGTCCATACAGTAAATAACAAACTACAATAATTGTTATAAAAGTATTACATATTTCAGCTGACATATATGACTGTTTCATTAAGGGAGATATCTAAAACGTAATGCAACGTTTCCATACAAATGGTAATTCAGTCCTATTTCCCATGATCTGCTGCATAGGAGATTTGGGAAGAGGGCCAATGACATCTTATTAACTCATGATAACTTTAATACTGCCGCGTCCGTCACAGAACACTGTAACGTAGGGAAGAGTTTGTTCTTTTACAAGGTGGAATTTGTATAAAATAAAATACCCGTTCAGAAGTATCTTTTAAATTTCTAACACAATATGTATTCAAATGACAAGGCAAGCATTATTCTATCCCCCCAACTCTCATTACTACCAGGCTGCATCTTATACTACTGTAGTACCTTGATGGACTAATCACAGATTTAAGCCATTTAGAAAGATATTTCTGGAATTTAGCATATGTAATAGTATCTGAACGGTTCCTAAATTATCATATTACATGAGCAGATATTTGTCACTTTAGACTGAGCCTTTGAGTCTTATTTACATTCTCTTCTATACTACTGACCATTCCTATTGTAAATTTTGTTCTTGTTGCAGTGAAATTAGTGTAGACAAAGAAACATAACTCTTACAATTATCACTTTAAACTGAACCTCTCTAGTCTATATAATCAAATAACTACTGGTCAGTCAAGCTGTGATTCAATTTACTGTGGACAAAGAAAGATAACTCTTACAATTATCACTCTGTCTATATAATCAAATGACTTCTAGTCAGTCAAACTGTGGACAAAGAAAGATAACTCTTATAATTATCACTCTAGACTGAACCTTTCAAGTCTTTACAATCAAATGACTTCTGGTTAGTCAAACTGTGATTTTGATGGTATTTTGATATAGAATAACTACATATATAACTCAAAATAAAACTCTAAATGTATCTGAATAAGTTTAGCAAGTTTCACAGTGCAATTTCCAAAGACTAGTCTGTAGAGGGGATTAGGGTGTTTCCATACAACAATTTACCATGCACACAGTCTAGATTTATAACTTTACGGTAGGTTTTAAAACTATGTCAATTTAAGTCAACTAGAACTGTGACTGTGAAGGGATTCTCTTAACTAAAAGACTTTAAAATGGCAACATAATAAGATTCCTCCTTCACATCAGAATAAAGGCCAAACTCTGGATGTTGCACTTTGAAGATTACCTACATATACTGTGATTATGCATTTGGCAGTGTGCTCTTATGTACATAAACGAGATTTTCCAACTTGAAGAATTTGTTATCCCCACTCTTAATTTCTCAAAAATCAAAACTTGATCAGCCCTATCTAGCTCCCATTTCTTGGGGTATTGGGGCTGCAAAATTCGTGAAAATTCTTGGGGGAATGTGGGCTACCGAATTTCTAAATTTAAGGGCCCACAAAATTTGAAAAAGTTATGAATAATCCACTCAATATTGATATATAGTTTCACATCCATTTTTCATTGAATGGTCGGATGATTGTTTTCTGATAGTTATGGTAACAGAATAAAAAAGTCCCACGCGGAAAACATACAGCAGTCATACTAAACGCTGTAACTTCCTTAATACATTTAATACCTCAGACAGTAATATTATGTCTACTCTCTGTCGTAAATGTAATCCAGTCACCATGTTATCTATTTTGTATTTGATATTTAAACCCCCTATTGTTTGTTTATGTCAAGGCAGGTAGCGCCAAAGATGACATTACATTTTACTGACAGTCAGATCAGAAGGTAGTGAAAAGTATATTAAGGATGAACAGTTTGGAGATTATAAAAAAAAAGGAAAGATCTCCAAAGACACAAAATCAAATTCATTCATCAGGAATTGCTATGTCCTGAGCAGATTTTGATGGACGTGGTTAGGCCTAGAAAAAAAATTGTGTGTTTAGGCTAACAGTCACCAGAAAAAGATAGGTAGGGACTAATAGGTCGGAAATTTTTTTTTAAATTTTTTTTTATAAATATAATGTTAAGGAATATGCATATTCAATATGCGTTGTTTATCGCAGCTTATAAATATTTACATATACAAAGGACAAAGATTATAAGTTCGACCAACTATAAGATAGCACTGTATGTCAAACTCCTTCAAATAGGTAGATCTAGCAGTCAATAAAAGCTTAAAAACCCTCAAGAAGATATTAAAGTTTGACTTGTTTGAACCCTGACAGCAGATGTGGACATAACCAGAAGTTTTACTCTTCTCGAGCAGGTAAATTTGAAGATACGAGAGACAAAGAATAGATTGCGCATGCACCAGTGACGTTATTTGATAGTTCTAGGACATTTACCGCGGAATCATGTTTCGTTTGTTCCGCGGAAAACATCTTGGAATTATCGAATTACATCACTGGTACATGCACAATCTATATGTCCCCCGGAACACTATCAAATTTACCAGTTAAAAACTGTCTCCTGCAAAGAGAGACAACTCATACGTTTTTTCGTCTTCTCTCAACAAAATTAATAAATCATACGCTTGAATTCTCCAATAAAATGAAGAGATTGGATTATTGCAAGATAAAATGGGATAATTTCCACTTAAATAAAAATTCTCAACATTTTATTACACAGATTTAGCCTAAAAAACATCTGTTTCCTACCAGCATTAGTATTTAAAGCAGTTGACACCATCGTTCCCCTTTCTGACACCAGGTGATGAAAAAAAAAAGACAGGATCCGTCGAAGTGTCAAGGTCACTCATGATTTTTTTCATCGTCATCAAAAAATAAGAACAAACTCAAAAAAATTAATTTATGACACGAGGCAGATGGTTTCTATGCAGCTAAAATGTCACTTCCGGTCTGTAAATTTGCATAAGAATGAACTTACCTTGATCAATTCATAGGAACTATTTTTTTGCTATCAACAGGAAGAGTCACTTGATATTAGTACGCATTGATAAAAATAAATCTTTCTGTTCGATGCCTCTCTTGCATCTACTTTAGTCAAGACGACAGTACACCAAAGATATTTACAGGGACCCCGTTGGGCCCCTGCTGAAGCGCGGGAAACCCCGAACATTCGGAATTTCGAGGAGACGGTAAATTTGATAGTGCGGAACTGGCCTTCAAACTTTAGTACCGCAGATAATGTGAAAGGGACTATTGCATGACTATGTAAAAAACTGTGCTCTCCTTAAAAGGCTTTGCCTATGTTCATATCAACATTTTAGATTTCAGGAAAAAATGGAATTCCCAGTATTACATCACCAAAACACATACTCTCCTGTCATCTTTGCTATCTCGAATCAAATAAACAATTCCAAAAGATCCGTTTCCTAAGATTTTCTCAAATTCCAGCTCCCATATTTCTTCCTCTTCCATATTTCATGTTTCTTCACGATGACAAATCTTGATCTAGCGTTCAATGTACAATGTATCTAAAACGTGTCAGCATTTCTCCATGCTGGTAGCTTCCTCGAGATATGTAAACATTCCAGATCTACGTCACATGAACGTTTCCTTGAGAAAATTTTGATGAGTATTTCAACGATTAAAATTATTAGTAAGTGTAATTTCCAATATACAAATGTAAAGGAAATATTAAAAGAGAAATAATACCATCCTAACATTATGAAAGAACATATTTTAAATAAAATTGGGTAAAATGAGATTTAAGCGCCTCTTCAACAACGATAAATTTAGCTCTCCTATCTGGAGGTAAATAAATTAGAGGGCAAATCGAAAGTGGATTTTCGTCTGTCGTTTTCTAAATTTTGAGGTTCTTTTAAAGAAAAATGGGATAGTATGCTGTCTTCAGTATCTTTAAATATACTTCTCGTTAAACCACGATTCTTTGTTTGTAATGTAACCAATATCTTACACTACGATCTGCTCTCGTGAATTCCATATTTCATTAAGTGTTTTCACGTGACATGGCAATTTTGGAGCTTTTTTCCCACTCCGAATTTAAGTGAAACTTTGTACAGCAATGCCTTCAAAATACACATCATATCATCCTGTGGTGTTTGTGCTCACCTTTTCAAGGTAAAGTCTTAAAAAGTTTTTGTTTTCATTTCTACCAGTTTGAAGCCCCCCCCCCCTTCATATGGCATAAATAAAAATCTTTAAAGATTAGATTTATTTTATTTGCAAATAGTAAGGTAATGCCACAGTAGCGGTTCTTCACTTTACATGGAAGTAGAAATGTAACATACAAGTTATGCAACTCATGTTAAGGTATCTTGTTGGCTCAGCACTATCAAAGTTTCCAGTTATAAACTGTCTCCCGCAAAGAGAGACAACTCATACGTTTTTTCGTCTTGTCTCAAAAAAATTGATAAATCATAGGCTTGAATTCTCCAATAAGATGAAGAGATTGGATTATTGCAAGATAAAATTGGATGATTTCGATTGAAATAAAAATTCTCATAACACAGTTTTAGCCTAAAAAACTTCTGTTTCCTGCCAGCATTAGTATTTAAAGCAGTTGACACCATCGTTCCCCTTTCTTACACCTGATGAAAAAAATAGACAAGATTTATTGATGTCTCAAGGTCACTCATGATTTTTTTCATCGTCATCAAAAAATAAGAACAAACTCAAAAAAAAAAAAATTAATTTATGACAAGAGGCAGATGGTTTCTATGCAGCTAAAATGTCACTTCCGGTCTGTAAATATGTAAAAAAATGAACTTACCTTGATCGTTTCAAAGGAACTATTTTTTTGCTATCAACAGGAAGAGTCACTTGATATTAGTATGCATTGATAAAAATAAATCTTTCTGTTCAATGCCTCTCTTGCATCTACTTTAGTCAAGTGGACACCAAAGATATTTACAGGGACCCTGTGGGACCCCTGCTGAAGCGCGGGAAACCCGAACATTCAGAATTTCGAGGAGACGGTAAATTTGATAGTGCTCAGATGTCCTGTCAAACTTGGTAAATTAAATGAAGATATCTTTCATTGTGTGATCGTTGACAAGGCAACTCAACCAAGGGTCTGGGTTGATTTTGCTTATACCATGCATACCTGTCAACTCTCCCGCATTTTGCGGGAGACTCCAGCGTTTGAACCTTAACTCCCCGCGTTCGCATTCCTCCCGTGAGGGAGACCGAAATCTGGGGCATTTCAATCCTTTCACCCAATTCCTCCCTCCTGTTCAAGTACTACCTAAGAAAGATAACTCTAGCGATCCTCCGAAGTTCGGAACGTTTCATACTTCATAGGAAAAGTATTAAGTTTGTTTGCAATACGAACGATGCCAGTTGTTTGTTTTACAATTAGTATGCAGCATGTTTATGTATCGATGTCTAAGGGTAATGAATGAAGCTGTGAAAACAGTTAAACTGATCATGTAATTGCTTTATTGACTAAATGCTATATAGCACTGATTAAAATTTTTTTCTGACATTCTGTATATATTGAAAACTTATGGAAGAATTTAGTACATGTAGGTCACACTGCACTTCAATCTGAGTCAGCTGAAACTGTTTCAAAGAGAAAAAACTATCAGAAAGATTGGAGTAAGTTGAATAAATGGGTTATGGCAAGATCAGTTGGGCCGAACATATTATGTTCTGGCTTGAATGAAAAGATAAATCAAACTAATTTATTGACTTCTCATCAGAAAAAGACCTTACCGGTACTACCCACAGCAAAAGGTGCTGTACTCATGTACAATGAACAAATGCAGAACAAGACTGAAGTAATAAAAATACAGCCATGTATCATGGAAATATTTGTCATTGTTTATACTTTTTCGTAGACTGGGTACATGGTTACATTCAATGACATTTTTGAAAGGTGGTTTGCACGACATGTTGCAATTTATTAAAAAATGTCGCGAAAATGGTTCATGCGCAATCTCCCTCTTTGTCAACTGCCAAAGGGGGAGATCTCCCTCTTTTGAATAATTCAAAGTTGACAGGTATGACCATGACAAAGCCTTCCAAGTCACATTGGACAAAAGCAAATCCTGAACAAACATGACAAAAGGGTTGTATTTTCTTGACAACAGACTTGGTACTTATGTTTCAAGGACAATTCAATTTTTTTCATTCTTGCATACATAGGTTTTTGGCCGGATTGGGAAGCAGATTCCGGTCTATGAAATGGCGAAGTCCGTCTGTCTGTCCGTCCGTCATTATGTCAACATTTTGGTTAAAGTGTTGCGTTTAAGTCTGTTGAGAGAAAACTGTGTGGAGGGGCAACTTGAAACTTGACATGGTGATAGACCATGATGAGACAAATCAAACACAGTAACAAAATTTGACCTAGGGACCTTAACCTTGGAGTTTGACCTACTTTTGAAAAATTTTAACCTTGGCCATAGCTTTTGAATGGTAAGTGATTAGGCTTTCATATTTCACTTGTGTATTTCTTGTGACAAGACCTTTTGATGGATACAAAAAATTTTACCTTGTGACCTTGACCTTGGAGTTTGACCTACTTTTGAAAAACTTTAACCTTGGCCATAACTTTTGAATGGTAAATGATAGGGCTTTTATATTTCACATATGTATTCCTTGTCACAAGACCTCACCATGCTCACCATGGATACCAAAAGTTTTGACCTTTTGATCTTGACCTTGGAGATTGACCTACTTTTAAAAATAATAAATCTGGGCTACCGTATATCTCATGAACTATAGAGGCTATGGCTTTTGAAATTTCACATGCAGAATCTTTATGACCAGACCTTTCAATAGTTATCATGAGTTTTGACCTAGTGACCTTGACATTGACCTTTGACCTACTTTTGAACTATATGAGGTAGGGTTTTGATATTTCACAAATAGATTCCTCATGCTCAGAGCTTTCATTCGATATCATGACTTTTGACCTTGTTACCTTGGCATTGACCTTTGACCTACTTTTGAACTTCAAGAGATAGGGTTTTGATATTTCACATATATATTTCTCATGACCAGAACTTTAATTTGATATCATGACTTTTGACCTAGTGACGTTGACATTGACCTTTGACCTACTTTTAAACTATAAGAGGTAGGGTTTTGATATTTTACATGTAGATTCCTCATGAACAGACCTTGCATTTGATATCATGACTTTTGGTCAAATGACCTTGACATTGACCTTTGACCTACTTTTAAACTATAAGAGTTAAGGTTTTGATATTTCACACATAGATTCCTTATGACGAAATCTTTCATTTGATATCATGAATGACCTTGACATTGACCTACTTTTGAACTATAAGGGGTAGGACTTTGATATTTCACATTTAGATTCCTTATGACCATAGCATTTTTTCATTGCGCAATAGTATTAATGACCTTTGACCTTTCTGTCTGCGCAAAAATGTATACGTCATCTAATACAAACACTTCGCAATCTGGCCTTACCGTCTTTAGCGGTTTATGGTTAATTCTTATCCAAAGACTCTAAAAACTATCAAGAAACCTTGCAGGCAGCAGTACTATGGAACATATTCTGTTTATATATATATATATTTTTTCAAATAATGTTGCTTGCAAATATGTAATAACTTATAAGTTAGATGTTGGAAGTAATTAAATCATGTCACAGGTTATCTGAAATTAATTTATCTTTTTTCACTTACATGTAGCTATGCCCTATTCCATGCCACACGGAAAACTTTTAGCAATGTCAAAGAGACCATTTCAGAGGAATGGACACCATCTTTTCATAATGAATCTGTTCACAAAACCAAGCCAGACTGGGTTTGTAACTTCCTTTAAACTTTCCTAGATATGCCCATATTGACTTCTTTGAATTCAAAATTCATAGTTTTTGTGTGTCTCTATACGGTATACAGATAATGTCTGATCAGTTTTTCATTTCATTAATGCTATCAGATTTAATGCTTCCCAAAAATTTAAGGAAGACAGGGGTTTTTTTTATTTTGGGGAAGGGGAAAAATTGAGACATTTTGCTGAAATTGGGAAAATTTTTATACAAATTCTCAGCACTCTGTAACCCTAAAGTATCAATTATTAACACTACTAATCCATTGGTTTGTTTGAACTTAACAACAGGGATGAATGAAAAACTGAAAGATGCACTAAGAAACAGGACATTTTGTACCGACTTCCAGGTTTTGAGTCTTATTTTCTCAGGTGATTTTTTCATAATTCCTCTTTGGGAATTAAAGAGTGATTTTGGGGGGGAAAATAGAGGAAATTTGGCATTAGGAAGGGGCCGAAATTCGGTCCCAAAACAAGGAAAAAAACCCTGGAAGAGCATGTACATGTACTCGTATTAATATGGTGTCCTTCTGTTTTGCCCTCTTTAAAAACTTATGGAGATTAACCTCTCTATCATGAGGTGTGATTCATGTAATTATATACCGGTATATTTGTATCTGTGTTAATGGAACAACTTTGATATGGTCCAATGAAGCTACATGTATGGGGAAGTGTACAATTAAAGATTTCGAATTATGAGAAAGTCTTATTCTAGCATCATTATCTATATACATGTAGATAAAATTTTCTCAGTGCAAGATTTAAAACTTGAATTTCAATACTTTATGGGAAATATTAAAATAGAAGTGCTACCGGTAGCCAGTTGATATATTTTGAGAATGTTGACAAAATTAAAAGTTTGTAAATGGCTTTATTATAGTGCAACTTTTTTTTGTAAAAGTACAGCACTCCATTGGACTGTTTCTAAATGTATTTTTCAATTGATATAAAATGAAGAATATAATATATGCAAAAGATGAAAACTTGAAATGTAGTTCATATATTATAAACATGTATAAGATTTTTCATGCTTATCAAATTCCTTTTCCAGATCTGGAATAAACATTGTTTGTTTGAGACCAAAGGTGAAGTTGAGCCGTACCTGGGCGTACTGGATGCTGTATTTATGATCTCTTATGCAGTGGTGAGAATATTTTGTGCCTTTTTCTATTCTTACAGGAATGTGTTTTAAAATTTTGGCTCCTTTATTTTCACTAAGACTAAAGTATAAAAATCTTTACACAGGGAAGCTAAGTTACATGTCATTCTGCACATATCATGTTTCTCTGTCTTGATTGTTCCAAATTTTGGCGGAAACAGAGAAAAAATTGGCAAATATATTTATTTGCAGAATTATGAATTGGCATACTTGACTTATTTTACATAAATAAAATATGAATCTCCCTAAAATAAGTACATATACAGTATTATATATGTATCTGCAGCCATTTTCACAAAAATATTTATGAACAATTTAAGGGAATTTTCGTAACTTTGGATCGGTTCCAGTGATTTTTTTTTGGCCTGATTTACCGCCGAATATCGGTGGCTTCCCCTCGTAAAAATTAGCTTTATTTTCCCAAAAATCGGCTCATATTTTCCCAATACACGGAGATCAAAATTGTTTTCAAGATTGAATTGAATTTGACACGAAACGTGCACAAAGTAATCGAAATCTTTTTAAAAGCATTCGGTGGCTTCACGTTGATTACTTGTTGATGGATGCTACGGGGACTGTCTAAGTACTAGAGCTCTATGTCAAAAAACTAAATAAAAAAAGATACAAGAGAGCTACCAATAATCCATTCATTTCTTTTAAAAAGGATTGCCATAATAAAGGTACTGGTAACACTCCCGTAATATCAGATGAAAATGAACTTATTAAGTCACCGACAGCACCGGTTCTCGACCCGAACAGGCCTCTGTTTCCAATAAAGAAGTCAATGACATCTCAAATATGGACAACAGTTACACGTCCGGTTCTGTTGGCAGTCTTGTCCCAGTTCCTGACAATCGTAAATTTGTACCCCAAAAGTATGAAGCATCGTACAAATGGTTTTACTTCTCAATAGTTAAAGAGAGGGGGGGGGGATTAATGTTTGATCTGTAACATGGTTATTAAATGAACATTTCTGTTTTGGACCAGTAATTTTAGCGTTGCTTTAAAAGAAATTTTGTTTCTAACATTTCCCAATTTTTCCAAAATGTCGCATATTTTCCCAAATGAAAAGGTACAGGTGGCTTTTAAAAAAGGTAAAAAAATCACTGGGTTCTTTCTTCTTTTCAAATAAATATATTGATATTTTGTTTCTGATTTTAGATTAAGTACACGTATGTAGAAATGATATTAGAAAACATAGTATAATCATAATGGAAAATCTTTTGAACATTTTAATAAACGACAAAAGTTATAAAATTTCCTGATTTTTTTTCATAAGAACTTTAGTGAAACTGGGCCCAGGCCATCAACTGAATAAAGAACAGAACATTCATAATTATGTAAAATCTGAATCAAATCCTCATGCAGACTCAAATATGAATGCTTGGTATGCATAATTCCTACATTGTAAAACTTTCAATTTATCTACTTTCAGGGATTGTATATTAGCGGAATGCTTGGAGACAGGTAAGGGATATGCAAGTTTTGAAAAATCCATTACATTTGTATGAATATCTAGATTGTTTATTTCTTTCAAGATTTATGAAATTCTGTGTCTTGTTTTTCTGTTTTACATGTGTATTACGTGTAACTATTGTATATTTCAGATTTAATATGAGATATGTATTGTCCATTGGAATGTGTTCCTCTGCGGTAATGGTAGGTAGAAATACATATACTGTAAACGTGGAAATTTTCGCATGGGGGTAATTTATGCATAATTCGCGAATTAATGGATTTTGCCTTTTTATTTTCCCATTCAAAAATAACCCTGTTGCATTCTTACAATGGAGGATACATTTATATCATGAATATTTCCCCCAAGCGTAATATTCTGATGTTCTAATCGCGAAATTTTCCCTCAGCAAACATAATCACGTTTACAGTAGTATATCTCAGTGAATTTAACTTTAATATTAAACAAATCTGTATTGTATGCTTCAGATTAGTGATGGAGAGAAAGATATCGTTTCGTAAATGCTCATTCATGCATGTATAATTTCCTCTTACATTAGACATGAACATTTTTTTTATCAGGTCATATTTTTTTTAAGTGCAGCTTTTACTGATTATCAGTAATAATATTTGGTCATTTTGATTAGGTAAACACAATGAAACAAATTATGCCAAATTTCTGCTGTGTAGTGCTTTCTTTCATGAAAAAAAATTGAAATAGATAATGATTAAAATAAATCTGTGTTTGTTTGTGTATAGAATAAGTTTATGATTTGTTTTGACAGGTATTTATATTTGGAGTGGTGTTTGAGTGGGCACACTACTATAACAAATACATGTATGTGTTTCTATGGATACTGAATGGTCTCCTACAGTCCACAGGCTGGCCAACTGTGGTCGCTGTCATGGGCAACTGGTTTGGCAGGTCAAGGTCAGTATGTCAATGTTGTTTCTAATTTTCTACAATTTGATTTCTAAATTAATTTTATGCACATGTCATATTGTTTCTCATTGTATGCATCACAAAAAACTATTTTCACATTATCGTCTTAGACTTGTATTTTAGGCACTTTCAGACACAACATCACAATATTTGACTGTAACATCGCAACAAATCTGTAAAGTCAAAGAAATAACTTCAAAAGTTGCAAAGTCAGATCTTGGCTTGTCTATAATGCAAGTCTAGGGGTAATGTGAAAATGGTCAGAATATGTGCAAATGATTTGAATTATACATATCACTATAATGTAATAGAAGAATGGGGAACTACACTGTATCTTGATTAAGGAAAAGGGTCAAGTCATGGACCTGATATAAAGTTACATGTATTTGACAGAACTGTGTGAAACTGATCGTCCTTGTAATTTAATTTTAAAAATTTTCAAAAATGTTATATTTCACAACATCCAACTTTGATTTTAGCCGAGGTTTGATCCTTGGATTATGGAGTGCTTGTGCTTCCGTCGGTAATATTATAGGTGCATTTATGGTTTCATCCGTGCTGGACTACGGATATCAGGTACCATTCTTAATTATTTTATCATGCATTCTACTCTTTCACATATTATAAAGTGTTTTAAGGTTTCCCAATCATCTTCATAGTCATTCTAACACAAAAATGTAATTTTGCTGAGTAGCTAGGTGATAGGGCTGTCATGTTTTATAATTTCATTTAGAACATGCATCTGTTACATACTGATGACAATATATATATTTTTTTTTATTTTTTTTGGCGTTTCCCCCTAAAAAATCTTCTTTTGACCTTGAGCATATACATGTAATTGGTAAAAGTAATGCTATTCCCTATTTTCGAAAACCAGAGTTACTTCCCATTTGAGACGGTATCTGACGTAGACTGATTATGACGTCATCAAATTCTCTGGTAACAGTCCTAAAAGTCTGGGAAATGACGGTAAAAAATTGACGTTGCCATACCATTTTCATGTCGTCACAATGGTTTTACGTCAGATACTGTCCCGCAAAGACTCAATATCCTGTATTTGCCATCTAGGGGCGTCAGCGTTTCTATAAGGTACATGTATAAAATTTGTATTCGTCTCCTTTCAGTATGCTTTCCTTCTGACATCATCTATCTTGTTTGCTGGTGGAGTCATTAATTTCTTTGGGCTTCTCAGTTCTCCTAAGGAAGTTGGTAAGCATTCCTGTACATGTAAAGGCATGTATTTTGAATTTCTAAGCAAACAAGATAATCAATGATAATCAATGATTTCCTTGATTGTAAGATGATAAATTAAGCTCATTTTCAACAACTATTTAGAGTTCTTGAAGAAAATACTTTTCTCATGACAAAACAAATGAATAATGATTGAAATGTACATGTACATGTATGTTTACTCAAATGTACAATTATGGAAAGAAATACAATTTCACAATAGAATTTACCATTATTTTAGTACTAATGAACCAGCTCAAGTAAGAAAAGGTAGACGAGATTGTTAAAGAAGAAAACAACATGAAGCACATTATCTCCTTGAAAAAAAATTTATCTTGATAAATGAGATATAGTTTTATTTTTCAAAACTTTCAAAGCTGTCTTTTACTAAATATCCTATCATGCTATTGCACTACAATTTGTGATACCAATTCATAGACATACATGTATGTCTAGAATTGTTGTGATTTAATTATAGGCCTTCCAATGCCTGATGAGGAAAACACAGTCATACAGCGGGATTACACAATAAACGACAGAGAATCAGGTATGAGATTTCTATGCCTATCATAAAGCATGAAAAATACTTATATTCATATATCATAGCCGTAACATGCCAACATAACATCCTTTAATAAATCCTTGTACTGAATGTTGCTAAGGAATCTAAAATTTAATGTTTAAAAACAGTAAAACCTGAAGAGTAAGGATGAGATTGGGGCAGGGGTACGTCAAGTTGGTTTCATTTCAGTTTACATTATCTGTCATAAATTTTTTCTGGACTTATATACATGTACATGTAGCTTTCGTTGTTCTGTTATTAAAAGTCTTCATAGCTTGATTGAGTTTGACTTAGATTGTTGTGGTTCATTTCAGACAAGAAGTTCTGTTATTTTTGAATTTGTTTCTTTTTACCATGTATATATTTGAATTTAGTTAACATTTAAAAAAAAAACATGTATACATTGTTGTATTTACACTGGACAATGGCCAAGGAGCCAAATATTTGTATATTTTTCGTTTTTATTTACATGTATTTTAAAAACAATGAACTAACCACATGAAATGTACATGATATTGCATGAACAGACTAAAGAAATTGAGGAAATATGCCCTAGCATAGAGTTGTCAAAAAACTTATGTACATGTACAAGTACTGGTAATTGCGCTTTTTCAGGTGTAAATGGAAGCATGTACATAGAATTACAGGCAGATAGTGCACGAGGTACGAATGAAAAAAATTCATTGAATTCAGTGGTTTCTGAAATGTGCATGTAAATTTGGGCTACAAGCTTGCTGGAAATTGCTTATAAATATTCTTCATTTTCAGTGCATGAGGCTTTTAGGAAGTTGCACGTTTATATTTTGTTTGTTAATTACATGTATTTTCTTTTCAAACTTGTTTGTATTTTTGCTTGCTTTTTTCCTGCATGGGAATCTGAACATTCATTCATTACTAAATATGTTATATAATTTTTGCTTGAAAACTTTTCAGATTTATGATTCATAATGATGCAGCAGCTATAATAAATTTATAATTTATGTATGACATTTCACACTTGAGTGATCAGGTTAGGTAAAATGGGACAGGTTCATTCCCGCCTTACTTTAAGTCCTTCAGCAACCAAACTTCCATGGATGATGCATTGAGGATGCTTACAACAATGCATGGTACGGAGGCTGCATCTGGCTTACATTTCATGCTTGAGTGAGCAGGTTAGGTAGAATGGGACAGGTCCATTTCCGCCTTACTATAAGTCCTCCATCAGCCAAACTTGCATGGATGATGCATCTGAGGATGCTTACAACAATGCATGGTACAGATGTTGCATCTGACCCTATTCTCATGCTTGAGCGACTAGGTAAGGTGAACTTAGGCATCTTCATTTCCAGCCTTCTTTAAATTCTTTGAAATATTTTGTGCAAAGTAGGTACATGCTGGTCATGTGACAATGTTGCCGTCGAGGTGAGCTCTGTCATCTCTGATGACACTATGATTTGTTTATTTGCCACTTTAGACATTCTACATTTTATGAATTAAAATTTTATGAAAACTCAAATAAAAAAAGATATTTTTATTAGAAGATCTTATTTAGAATGTTTGTATATTAGAAGATCTTCTTTAGAATGCTTGTATAAGAATTAAAGGGGATAAATGTTGTTGTAGAAATGCAAGGTAAACTAGCTTGTTGTCTATGGAATTACAGAAAGATTCAAAACAACATTACAATACGATAGTTAGATGTAGAATCAACAGTTTTGAATTTGCTCATCTTTATTTTTGCCCTTTTGGGACATAAGACTACATTGCACGGTCCTTTAATTTGCTTACAAACCAATAAGTGAAAGAATCATTCATGTATAATTGTGTTTGCCTGGCCTTTAATGTACCCTATGGCACTGTGTGAAAAGGGAAAAAAAAATTCCTGTTTATGGAAAGATAGGGCAAGTGGTAATATGTATGGGTTCTGCTGAATTTTATTGGCCTGATTGCAAAGCAATTCCGGCCTATAGATTGACGATGTCCGTCCGTCCGTCCGTCCCTCCGTCCGTCCCTCCGCCGTCAACATTTTGATTAAAGTTTCTGGTTGAGGCAAAATCTAAGGAACTATATGCAGTAGAAACTTTATATTATACATGAAGCTTGCCCATGACAAGACCTTTCAATTTATGCCATAACATTTGACCTAGTGACCTTGACCTTGGACTTTGACCTAGTTAAAGATTTTGGTTAAAGTTTCTGGTTGAGGCAAAATCTAAGTAACTATATGCAGTAGAAACTTTATATTATACATGAAGCTTGCCCATGACAAGACCTTTCAATTTATTCCATAACATTTGACCTAGTGACCTTGACCTTGGACTTTGACCTAGTTAAAGATTTTGGTTAAAGTTTCTGGTTGTGGCAAAATCTAAGGAACTATATGCAGTAGAAACTTTATATTATACATGAAGCTTGCCCATCACAAGACCTATCAATTTTTGCCGTAACATTTGACTTAGTGACCTTGACCTTGGACTTTGACCTACTCAAAGATTTTGGCTAAAGTTCCTGGTTTAAGCAAAATCTATGGAACTGAATGCAGTTGAAACTTTATATTATACATGAAGCTTGCCCATGACAAGACCTTTCAATTTATGTGGTAACATTTGACCTAGTGACCTTGACCTTGGACTTTGACCTAGTTAAGGATTTTGGTTAAAGTTCCTGGTTTAAGCAAAATCTATGGAACTGTGTGCAGTAGAAACTTTATTTTATACATGTAGGTTGCCTTTGATAAAACCTTTCAATTTATGCTGGATTATTTTACCTATTGACCTTGACCCAGTTAGTGACAAAAACTTACTTTGCAATCCGGCCATACCGTCTTTAGCGGTGTTTTATTTTCTATGAAATTTGAAGTGTTTCTTCCAATTCATGAATACAGCATGGAATTTTCAAATTTGGTTGAAATGCCTTAATAGTAAAGACACTTGACTACTTTTGCTTAACAAAAGTTTAACCTTATTTTCCAGATAGATTCTCTCTTGAAACATGGCACCTCTGTATCAGAATTTGTCTTTATTTTCTCAGATCCCCTTCTTGGTGACGATGAAAGTGACTCAGAGATTATTGTTTCACCAGTGCCTCCAGCCGAAGAGCGTCCTAAGGCTTTAGGCTTCTGTAAAGCTCTATGCTTGCCAGGAGTTGCCTTGGTGAGAGATATGAATCTATCGTTTCTAACAATTAGTAAAAGTGTCATTGATTAGGCAACACAATTTTGCGTTCCCTATTTTGTAGAACTGATATTGAAATATTGCAATACATGTTTGTCATCAATTAATCTTGATTATTTTAAATGCATCTGAAAAAAATTGAATGTACATATCAGTTTTAGAGTGTTTTCTTTAGGTTCATTCTCTTCTTCCTTATCCTTGAGTAGACATTAAGGAGAAAAGTCTGTCTGACTAATCTTTAAATTGTCACATTATAACTGTAATGCTATATTTTTGTTACAGTATGCCTTAGCCTATGCCTGTTTGAAGCTAGTCAATTACTCTTTCTTCTTCTGGCTGCCTTACTATCTGACAAATAAATATGGCTGGAGGCAGACAGTGGCCGACGATATCTCAATATGGTATGATGTCGGAGGCATTATTGGTGAGTTAAAATCGAGATATCATGTAAATTAAGGTTTATCTGACAAATATGGATCAACACAGACAGTGGCGGACGACATCTCAATATGGTATGTTGTCGGAGGCATTATTGGTGAGTTAAAATCGAGATATCATGTAAATTAAGGTCTATCTGACAAATATGGATCAACACAGACAGTGGCTAACGACATCTCAATTTGGTATGATGTATAGTACGGAGAATCATGTAAATTAATGTTTATCTGACAGACATCTATAGATGGAAACAGACAGTGATTAAAGACATCTTGATATAGAATGATGTCAGAGGCCTTATCAGTGAATATGCACTTTTGCAGTGGCCATACCAAAATATTATGTAAATTATGCAGAAATGTCCATACGATTTCTGCATAAAATTTAATGAAATCATTTACTGTTTTAAAAAAAATTATCATGTGTAATTTAATCAGTCGATGTATTAATTTTCTTTGATTTCCTTTTCAGGTGGTACAATTTTTGGATTTGTATCAGTAAGTACCATTTTTCATTGAATTTCATTATTTTGTAAATGGTGGCGTACATTTTGCAGCATTTATTTACTCATAGCTTCACATGTAGTTTGAGAGTACCATAAGTAAAGAAAATAGCTAAACTTGCCCCCCCCCCCCCCTCATTCCCCTTCCCTTTGCATAAGTACCGGTAAAGAAAATAGTTAACCAAAAAGAAAATGTAAAAATTTATCTGATTCTTCAATATGATTATCAAACTTCTACCAGCGATCGGTTACCTAAAAACCAATTCCTTTCAGAAGGGAGCTTGACCAGGGAGTTTGATATGAACATAAATGTATAGTTGGATAATAATTGTCTTGAAAAGAATATGTAATTAGCTTTCTGCATACAAGTTTTATACAATTCTTGTTTCATTTTTTCCAGGATCGTTTCCAGAAGAGATCCGTTATTGTCATACCCATGCTTTTACTTGGCATTCCTTCATTATTTATCTACAGTAAGTAACACTTCATTTTGATGACTTAAACTTGCATTACATGTATATTCTGTTTCATTTTCACTTACCAAAAAGTTTTCTGCTAAGGTCTGTAAAGTCCCAATGCAGTGTTTGAGACAAACGTTCAGGGGTTCAAGACAGAGATGTCTTAGAACAGGTAAATGTTGGATAGTTCTGTCCAGGTGAGAGAAAATTCTGTCTGGGGTTGATAGAAATATAGATTTGTTGCTCATCGATAATAATCAACCTATACACATGAAACCTTTATCTTTACAGACTCCTCCCTAAGTTCTACAAAAGTGATGAATAGTGTATTAATGTCCATTGTGGGATTCTTCATTGGAGGAGTGGCAAATCTCGTCAGTGCTGCAATCTCAGCTGATCTAGGTATTGTGAACGTGGTTATTTTCGCTGGGGGAAAATTTTGCAATTATAACATAAAGACCTTACGCATGGGGGAATTGTTCACGATAAAAATGTCTTTTCCATTGTAAGAATACAGCAGGGATATTTTCGCATGGGGGAAATTTCCATGAAATCCATTGGTTCGTGAAAAATGCAATAATTACCCCCACGCAAAAATTTCCACTTTCACAGTATACATACTCTACATATACATGTAGGACATACTTCTATGTTACTTAGTAATGTATACACTCTATGAAATTCTCTGATTTAAGAGACGTACATGTACAGTTTTGAGCTTGACTTTTCATCTTAATTAACTTATTATCTACCCTTCAACAATCACTCTTTGTCTGTCTTTCTGTCAGTATTTCTGTTTGTATGTCTTGTCCAAGCGGTATCTTTAAAAACTATGCATAGATTCAACAAACACCCAAGATCAAAAGATAACCATTGAATTTGTTAGACTATGCTTTTTTCAGTTTATATACATGTAATGTAGATGATTAGTGACTTTTTCCTTTTATATGTTAATTGACCGCTAATGAACAAACGATGTTACTTGTATTGTCAGGACGACAAGGTCCAGTCCAGGGAAATGCTGAGGCTTTAGCTACAGTGACAGGTATAGTTGATGGAACAGGCAGTGTGGGTGCTGCTATTGGACAGGTTAGTTTTCTTGATCATTGTAGTATGGCAAAATTCAGCTTGTTAGGCCTTACTTGATATTCTTTCCACGGATAACACATTCTTTATTTACTGGTATTATACATGTACATGAATGCATGTATGTATATCACTAAAAAGTAGATTTATTTGATACAAACGTACTACGAAACAGTACAGTAGCACTTTTTAAACAAAGCTGATGAGATATATTTCTCCTGATACTTCATCTTATTATTAGAAATAATAAGAAAACAAATGAATTCGTTCAATATTATATATTGTACATGAAAATGACAATTTAAATTGAAATGGCACGACTGACGCTGTGTGTCTGCCTGTTACAAAAGTATCAATCAACTGTTCAGTTCACATATAACATCATCTACACACCAAATCTAATCCACATATCAAAGAAAATCAAAATATATGTAATTACTTTGCATACATTTCGATGCAACAAATATATCTATATAATTGCAGAGATCAGCCAGTCCTGTAATATCAATGACTTCTGTATATCAATATAAATCTTAAAAATTCATTATACTTAAACCAAACATAGAATTTAAAATTTAGTGTTGTCGCAATGGCGTCAACGTGTCGAATGACCGAACACTCTCTTTTACCACGCTTGGCGCGAAAAAGCGCCACCTATCGACCAATAATAATACGAAAACAGGAGAAATTAATTTCATTCTAATTCACCAGTTCAAACGATTGAAATTATATTTCTCCTGATACTTCATCTTATTATTAGAAATAATAAGAAAACAAATGAATTCGTTCAATATTATATATTGTACATGAAAATGACAATTTAAATTGAAATGGCACGACTGACGCTGTGTCGAAGATACAAAGAACGGGAGAAACAACTTACTAAATAAAAATTAGGTACTGATAATAAAACAAAAATTCACCAATACATGTATGAAAAAATTTATATCCCTAAGTTTTTAGAAACGAACAATCTGTTACATAAATCATCTTTGACATATCCATCCTTAGCTGTCTCGGACTTCCATCTTCCGTGACGCTTAAATAATCTATCGGGAACCCCGCAATTTGCGGCAGCAGTGGCTCCCCCTGCCCTCAAACTATGCAAACCATATTTATGAATGTCAACAACAAAGGGAGAAAATGCTTCTATAAATAACTCCCGCATTCTGGTATAAGAGATATGCTTATTTTCTTTCCTAAGAATATAACCATTTCTAGTTTTCGTAAAATCTCGAAAAACGAAAGAATCATATTCTGAAAATTTCACATAACAGAAAAAATCTTCAATATTTGAAACCGGGCACAATTTTGTACCAGTTCTCGAGATAACCAACCAGTTACCTTCACGGTAAACGTCAGTTTTGCTCTTTTCTATAAAAATAGACATGTGAGTTGGAAAAAATTCAAAATCAGAAATTCTTAAATTAAGAAGCTCAGAAACTCGTAGAAAACCAGCATATGAAATAAGGCATGCACAAATAGTTCTCTTATTATACAAATTGTCATGAGAATGCAAAGCATCGTACATCTTCTGCAGCAAATCTGGAGTTATCGGTTCTTTCTTCACCGTCACGTTATGTAAGCGTCGTTTAGCACCCTCGAGAACATTTTTAACCAAAACACATTCTGTAGGTGATGGAGCACTAATCAAACTGTGTGCCCATTTAATACCATAAAATGCACTGATTACAGGACCGGGTGATCTAGAATTTTGCACCAAGCTGACGAGATACAATGCTACGTTAAAAGCCTTAGCTGGAAGCACTTCACTTTCAGAAATACCATATGATTGAGCCCACTTTTTCCACCTCATGAATGCACTATAATAGCACTTGACCGTTCCCTCTGATCTACTTTCCATTATTAATTCTGTGAGAAGATCTACTTTATCTGCTAAGGCTTTTGGTAGCTCCATAATATCTTGCTTGAATGCCTGCAAAAACATATGTATATAAAAACATTATTAATATGTAAGATATACATGAACATTCTTAATTATTAATACCAAAATTTATGCGCAACGCCATCATTCTAAATGGCAAATCTTCATTTCCAAATAAGCCACCACCTCTACCAGAAATATAGAAGTCTTTAGTATTTGGTAAATATACATAGTCCACCACCATATCAGAGAAACCACCACCAACACGGGATATCATTGGCCAGAAGCTGGCCGATTCCCACAGCGGCACAACAATCGTGCCCTGAGCTTTGCACTGTTGCATGTACCTGAGTACTTTGTGTATCAAACACGGCGGTGGGACAAACCACCCATTCAGTCTGAACCAATCAACCGTAAAGGCATCTATGCCCTTTGCTTTATGTGTCCAAAATCTAGAATAAAATACATCAAGCTTATGATTTAAATCATTAGCGAAAAAATCTATTTCGTGCGGACCCCATAATGCATCTAAAAACTGAAAAATCTTATCGGAAACACTCCAATCATCCCAATCAACAATTTTGCTAATAAAATCAGCTTTTTCATTCAAAGTTCTTGGGATCCAATCAATCTCAATACGAATACCATTCTCTATACACAAATGAAAAATAGAAAGTGACAAACTTTGAAGCTCAGGTTTCATGCTACCTTTGCGAATAATATGCACAACATTCTGGTTGTCTGAAAACCATTTCACAGTTTTATTGGACAGTAAATGACAAATGGAGGCCAAAATTCTAAAAACTGCAGAAAGTTCTCTCCAAGTAGAACTAAGTTTTCTCTCCGATTCAGACCACATACCATGAACTACACTTATAGGGTTGTCCACAATGTAACCTCCGTAACCAGATGAACTTGCATCACTGTACACAATACTATGACAAGACAAATCAGTTACAAACTTTTTCTCATTCAAGTAGTTAACACTACGCTTCCAAAATCTAACCTGATCTACGCTTGACCGACTTAGAGATATGTCACAATACCAAGATTTAGCAGACGATATGTCTATGCTAATGTACTTTGTCATGAGGTAGACAATATTTCCTAAAACATAGGAGAACGAAATTATTTGACCTACCAAACTAGCAGCAAGTTTGACATTTACTGATGAGTTGCTCTTTATAGCATTTTCTACATTCAAAATAGTATTTTGCATCTTAACAAACCTCCGTTCAGGGATTTTCAGCGTAGCATCGTCAGAATTTATGACATACCCCAAAAATTCTACCTGTCTAGACGGAACCCAGCAAGATTTATCGCACTTGGGAACAAAACCGGAAGAAATGAGATCCTGCTTGATCTCCTGGGCGATCTTATGACATTGCTCATAATCAAGATCAACTGCCAAACCATCGTCTAAATACATTTGTACCTGTTTTGCCTCTGAACGCCATTTCTTAATCAAAGGTCTTGTTAACTTTGTGAAAATATAACATGCCGAGCTAAGTCCAAATGGAAGAACAGTAAATTTGTAATACTTAGTATCCCCAGCAAAAGACCAGGAAAAACCTAAAAACGTAGTATGCTCTGGGTAAATATCTACATGGTGATATGCCGAATGAAGATCGAACTTTATGAAATAAGATCCTTGACTTACAAAATTCATTGCAGTGCGTATGTCTTCAAGTTTAATTTTAGATTTCCAAAGATGTTTATTGACATGGCGCAATCCTAAGATTAATCTCTCTTTTCCATTACTCTGTACCGAAACAGTAAGAGGATTGACAACATACGGTCTAACCGAACACTCCTCTGCAAGACCACGGTTCAATAGATCGTGAATAGCTTTAACAACAAAATCGCTATGCTTCATTGCAGACTGATTGTTTTTCAATACAACAGAAGTAGGAGTAGAATAAAATGGAATCTTGTATCCATGTTCTATAGTATCTAAAATAAAATCATAAGCATTATCTTTTCCCAAAAAGAAATACAGGATTTTAATCTACCCTTGACAAGTATTTGGGCCTGGCCTTGTTCATACTCATAATAATCGTTAGTGAAAATTTCAGAAGAATCAAAACAATTCAAATCAAAGTACTCATCTTTGATTCCATCAGTCTGCTTTACTCTTGGTTGCTGTAGCCCTGGTTGAGTTGAACGGACACTGATTCCTCCAATGAGTGAACGATCCACATGAGAAACAGGATCCCCTAGGCTTAGACTGGGGGTTGGTGTACTGACCGTAGCCGCCGGCTGACTGAAATACCGGTTGTCCAGCGATCCATGACATAAGTTGGGGGCCACGAAAGGGATATTGTGACGGAGGAACAAAACTTGGAGCGTGATCAGTAGCGTCACCACGCCCAACGACCTTCCCTTTCTTGGAGCTTTTGGCACGTTCCTTGCGTTTTCTAATGGCCCTAGATTCTGCTTTGTTGATTTTTGTTTCATCTTCGGAATCACTTGCAACGGGGTTGGATTCGTACTGCTTAGCGGTTTCCCACCCTGCCTCACTGCTATCTGCTATACGGATGAGTTTGTTACGCTTATTTAGCTTCTCTTCAGCGGATTTTACTAAGTCATTAGCGTACTCTAATTTTGAATTTTCAATGGCCCACCTGACTTGTCCAAGATCCTCCAAAATTTCTGAATTAAGGGTAAATTGAATTTTGTTTCCTTGTAGTTTCCAGGTATACTGGGAGTCAGTTTTTAGTTTTTTAACTGCTTGAGTTGACCCGCGAACTTCGTCACGCAATTCTGATAAATCGTTGGAAATTCTACTATTCAGGTTTTTAATTGATTCACCTTGTGACTTTACGACGTCTAAAATGTCTCTCAGCGACACAGGCTGTTCTTCGCTGGAAAAGGATTCCATTCGATTTCCTGACAGAATTAGGCAGACACGAGACAAACTAAAATTTAGTGTTGTCGCAATGGCGTCAACGTGTCGAATGACCGAACACTCTCTTTTACCACGCTTGGCGCGAAAAAGCGCCACCTATCGACCAATAATAATACGAAAACAGGAGAAATTAATTTCATTCTAATTCACCAGTTCAAACGATTGAAATTATATTAACGCTTTACAAATTGCAAATCTTCTAGAAATTTTATTATTTGTTTTTTCAGATTCTAGTACCTGTGATAGAAGATGGTCTTGGATGGAAAAGTGTCTTCTATCTCTTCATGATCATGGTATGCCATCAGTATTAATAACACTACTGTATATGCCTCTCTTGTACATGTAATTACAATATATAAGACATATAGAATTTGGGCTTGTACGTCCATTCATCTTTCATTCAGTTCCACTTTGAATAAAAGAGATAAATGTAAAACATTATAAATATAGGTGGTATGGCTTTCACATATAAATTATTAACATTATAAATATAGGTGATATGGCTTTCCCATATAAGTTATTAACATTATAAATATAGGTGATGTGGCTTTCACATATAAGTTATTTATATGAATTACACATTTGTTCCTACTTATACTTTTTTTTTAAATAGGACCATAGTTTACCTTGGAGCTTGCCCTTCTTTTACATGTTTTAAGCTAAAAAATGCCATTTATTATAAGTTTTGAAGGTTAAATATATAGGCATTTGTGCATTATCATAAATACTATATATATATCATAACTAAAATATGCAACATTTGATCTTTCAGACTCTCCTTACAGCTTTATGTATCCTACCACTTTTTATTCGAGAAGTACAAGATTTATCTTCCTCCTGCTCATATTCATGGTTCCAAGGAGTTCACAGAAATTCTCCCAACCTTGCCATTCCAGCCGATTCTACTGAGGACTTTTTAGATGAGGATTTTCATACTGCAAATGATGACTTATCCAATCAGAATTCAAGATGATAATGATGATAATGGTGCCAAATAAGTAACAAAGCATTATTATGATGTGTAGAAATTTGTATGTTTTTGGCATCCTTTGTTAATTTTAGAAATCAAATTATTGATCAGAGGATTGGGGTTGGAGATAAGATTTTTTTTTAAATACAAGAAGGGGGTTTCTTCATTCTGAGGGACACTCGGATATCTAGTCTAGAAATGCATGACTTTTTACAGGCACATTGCCTTGGTTTATGTACATGTACATTAGTGCTGTGCGATAAAACTGGTACATTGCAAAATTTTCTTCCCCAATATGTACATGTACTGTGATATGTTTTTCAGAAAAACGATTTAAGTTGAATCTATTATTTTGGTGCGCAATGCATGAAAGATGTAAAATGAAAAGGCAGGAAGGCCTATGTTTATCTGAATGTTAATTCTTTGATTGGGGATGTGCAATGACTCTGACATTCCAGGGCTTGGAATTCTAATTACTTGCCTGGTCGCCAATGGCAAGTGATAAAGCCTCCAAACAAATGGATCTCTGGCTGAACTCGCCTGTTTGAGAATAAAACTATGAGATTTTTTCAAGAAAGAAAGCAAAATTATACCACACGACTTCATTTATCTTTGTCAAATATCAACACCAAAATATTGCAATATATCGCAATATTTATTTGGCATATCGCAATATATTGCAATACCATTTTCAGCTGCGTACCCAGCAATTGTACATGTATATTTTTTGGAAATTTTATTTATTTCATTTAATTAGACTCTTGAAATGAAAATATTTAGTATTTTTTAAGGTACTCTCATGTCGGGTATAAAAACACACCAGAAATGTTATTTTTTCATTAAAATATGTAATGATTTTGTAATTGTAGAAACGAAAAGCTTAAGATGTGTTTTATTAAGCTCAACAGCTTCATAGTTCAATGAGATTATTATTTACTTTAAAATCTGTAACCTGTGTCTGTATATCAGATTTTTACATGTTGCTTACATGGAGATACATGAACAAATTTTAATCATATATGAATTGTGTATATTGATTAACTCTCACGAGATATTACCTACACACTTGAATACCTTGAGGATCGATAATAATGGCATAATGTACGTGTGATATACTGGTATATATACTCACATATATATGTCTATCTTTCCAAAGCTTTATTCTATGCCTTTTAACATGCATTTATTGTCCACTTGTATGTCTTCTGAAATGCACTATATTTAATACCGTATAACCAGAAATTTTCGCGAGTATCAAATTTCGCGATTTTATGGCAAAATAGGGTGTCTTTTTTTTTTGCGAATACAATTTTTCTAAAGTACAAACAAATATGTTCATATGATGTTACTGTTTTGTACCTTTCATTATTGAAATTTTAGTTAGTTCTATCATAGGAATACACTCAATTCACTCCACATTACATTTAGTCAGGAAAAGTTAAGAATGACACATGTACAATATGAACAAACGTAAAGGATATAACAATTTATGAAAAACCTTATCAAACACAATTTTTCGCGAGAATAAATTTTCGCGATTCAAATTCACTCGCGAAAATTAGTATCTCGCGCAAATTTCTGGTTATATGGTACTTTTGTGATATCTTCAAGGGAAATGAGATTAAAATGGATATTTTCTAAAAAAAATTTGTGTTATGAAATTTTCTATACATTACTAATCACTCTACCTCCTGATGAAGTTGATCATATACATGCATGGTTGGTACAAATGTACAAAATGTATTGCCATTTAAATAGATTCCATGCTCCATTGTAAAATTGATAAAAATTTACTGTTTTCAGTGATTTTGGCACAAAAAGACGTTTTCCTTAAAATACAAATTTTGCAATAGAAATCTCCATCAGGCTATGTGGAAGAGTGCAAAAAAAGTGCTTCTAGACAAAACGGTTTTGGAGGATCAAAAGCGAGATGCAGTCAATCCAGTGATCCAATAAGGAGGATTGCAATTACATCTAACAAAAGCTATACGTATGTTTTTGTGCACTTTCTGATTGCTCTCCATTGTCTTGATGTATGATCAATTTACTTAGGCAAAAAAGGTGCCCAAGTTTTGAACAATGGTTTAGGTAGGTGACTAAATGCAAATCAGAACGGACACGCTCTATGTAGCTGTAGTTGCGATCTTGCGTATTGTGCCTTATATGAAATTCATATGAATTAATGAGCATTATGTTAATTCACATGAAAAATTCATGTGAAATTCATGAAAATTTCACATAAGATTTATGTTAAAATATTTTACATGAATTTTGCTTAGATTTTACTTCACATGAATTTTTCTGTATGAGCTTAAGGCTTTATGCTCAATTGAATTTACATGAAATTGTAGATTCAATCCAAATCACATGAAAGTCAATATACAGAAAAATTCATGTGAAGTAAAATTTATGTGAAATTCATTTGAAATATTTTTGTTAATTTCATGTAGAATTAATTTTCACGTTTGTGCTTGTTTTACAAAAAAAAATTTCATGTAAATTTAGGCACAATTGACTGTGTATACATCCCAGACTATTAGTATTGTTTGCCACTTATTTTGAGAGAATATTCTCCTGTTGATTTTAGAATATCCAAGGTGAAGATCAACTTACTTCATATGTACATGTATAAATGCATTTCTGCATTACAAATCCAGCATTTTATATCTACCATAAGGTGAAACTACACACACTGGTTGCCCATAATCTTAGAGGGAGTTATTTGATTTTTGGGTCAAAAGTTCAAGGTCAAATTTGACATGAAAATCTAAACTCGTATAGTCTCTCACATCCAGGCCATAATGATTATGCTTTGCACAGGTACACAGGAAAGACTTACAGAAACCAGGTATAACATGTAAATCTGGATCAAAAGTTCAGTTTCAAACTTGGTATACAATAATTAGAAATATCAAGGAATGGATCAAGTCAGGAATGTCTACAAATTATTTTTTTTTATTTGCAGGGAGTCTCTTGACTACGCAAATGCATGAATTATGATTATCATAAGCATGCATTGATTCATGATGATCAAATATCTTAAATATACTGATGTATGTGGAAAACATGTCTTTCAGAATTAGTTCTTGACCAAATATATGAAACTGAAATGAATGAAATTGGCTTCCTCATGATTTGGGGACCCATACTGATTCATAGAAAAAAGGTCAAGGTCAAATGACATGTATTGGAAATACATGTAATTGTATTTTCCTGGCCACTACAACTCCAAATCCTTTACACTTATGTCTTGTCCTTAGTGATGTACGTAACAGTACAGAGGAAATGATTTTAATATGGATTCTATGTAAAAACCTAAAAAATCAGACATGTTTGGCCACGACATGTCTCAGATTTTGGATATTTTTTGTGTATAAGGTAAATATGATGTCCTCAGAACGAATTGACCTTCCATTTTTTTCTCCGACGTTCTGTTGCCATGGTAACCAAGGTTTTGCATAAAAACACTTTTAAACAAGGCATTTTTATGCATCCTGTTACCATGGAAACAAATGTTGAATGTATATGTAATTTTCCGAAAAAATTATTTAAATCCTCTTAAGTTGATACAATTTGATTTTTCGATGCTGCTTCTTTCTGTGTGTCATGTAAATTTGCTTCAATTTCAAGAAAAATTGATACTTCAAAATGAGCCATTTTCGACCAATTTAGGCCTTATTTTACCTATAATTTACTTACTTTTGACAAGAGTAATAATGCAACTGCATAAGATTTGAAATACAGTTGACTATTTCCTGAAGAGTATTATCCTAGGACTTCATGGGAATCGAAGGAAATTTATCTAGAAGTGAGATTTTTCTGTTTACATGCCTTTGAAATAGGTTACCATGGCAACATTTGGTACGAAGGTGTAAATACCTGTCGTAAGTAAAAAGCTCATCTCTAAAGATGTATGCCTGCTATCGTTACAAAACTTGGTGTGTAGATGTATTAAAGACCATTTGATGCTATCATGACCTTGAGAAAATGTCAAGGTCATTTGCTAAATTTTCAAGGTCATTGAAAAATATTTGTTATTTTCGGGCCAAATTTTGTGGTTTTTCACTAAAAAAAGACATGATTAACAGTAAACAGTATGGAACCTTGGGAAAACAATCAATTATCGATGAAAGTATGATAAATGTTTTATTTGTTGGGATGAGTATCAAAATTATCAAAGTCCATTGAAGACCCCAAAAAATGTCACATATTTTACGAGAAAATTTTAGAAAATCTCAATTTTATGCTCTTTTGAAAGTATGTCATACATAGATGTGAAATACAATTTAACAAAGTTGTGATGAATTCTACTTCTTTTGATCGGTTGTTCAACTGTAAATATTTAAAATCAAAATATCTAATGAAATAAGTTAGAGAAATCAATTTAAATTAATTGGAAATCCTGATTTTTGTCTTAATTTTAGTCTAAAGTTAGAAATGACCTTGAGATTTGGACAGATGACCTTGAAATGATTTGAAGGTCAATTGATAATGATAAATATAATTTGTATACAGGTATGCTATTTCATAATCATAGGACTCAAACATGAGGAAAAACAAAGTTTTTAAATATGCGGTATATGGTAATATGGATTCCAAGTTGCTATAGCAACGGATTTTGATTGGCATTTATGACAAAATGGTGAGTTTCACGATAAATTTTATTTCTTGATTTTTTCCAGCTATAGACATTTATTTTGGCAAGGTGATGTTAAATACCCATAACATTCACCAAATAATGGTTTTCAACCCTCAAAATAATCAAAAACAGGCCAAAAATGACCCTAAAATTAGACCTTATTTTTGCTAAATTTTCACATTATTTGACTGAATATCAACAACTACCTGATAACCCCCTCCCTCGAAAAAGTTATTCTTGTTAGAGTTGATCTTACAAAGAAAAGTTTTTGAGTTCATGAAGTAAACTTTGACCGTGGTTTCCATGGCAACAGAATGCCACAATATGTCTTATCTCTCATATTTATGGGGGTGTCAAATAGATTGACCCCGTTACCATGGCAACCGTTGTTCAAATATAACAATATGGTTTGTTTTCATTGTTTTTACATTAAGTATGTTAATTACAGAAAGTTTCATCAAAATCCATGACATGCCGTGGCCAGCTGTTTTAGGTTTTTACAGAGAATCCATATTAAAGTATCAGGTGTCTTGGATATACCTTAAAAGATTAAATATGTAATAGCCATCTAATATTAAATCTCATTTATAAATGATAGTTGTTGATCAGCAATGATGATATTCAACAAAGACCAATTGCTCATTGCAGTCAAAAGGCATGCAACTTCAAACACCATATCTACATGTATATGAACAAATTGAGTTTCTTCTCCATATCATATTCTTTATCCACAGTGATCAGGCTTTGATTCTTGATCTATACTGATTTAGAAACATCAAAAATGATTTTTCTTTTTTAACCTATAAAGTTAATGGGGTCCAAAGGTCAAGGTCAAATTTCAGAAATTTGTAGAGTGGATTACACTATCACGGTAGCGAAAAGATATTACTTGATTCGCAAGTGGTGGGTTTATAGAGGGGGGGGGGGGGGGGGGGGGGGGGGGGGGGGGGGGGTTAGTCCCCGAGTGTTTCTTATTCCGGATCAACTTTTACCGTTGCAGGTTCGTGTGGTATATCGACTGATGGCGGACTCTTCAAAACATCCGTTCCTACCAAAGTTCAGAGATAAGTTAAATGTACGCAAACTTCTGCAAATGAAATGGAAAACTTCATGTGAATATTTGATTATAAATGAGAGTAATCTTTGAAGATCAAATTTATTTCAATTTGAAGTATTTTTTTGTAAATTCTTCGAGGAAATTCGAGGCCCTGCACAACACAGATCATAGGGTATTGTGGACAGATCTGCCGATACTCGGTTGATAACTAAGCTATTGGATTGACCCTTTTGTTCAACCATTAAAGCTGTGGACCTTCAATCTGGTGCCCGTGCTCAATCCAAGCCCAAGAAAGTGGCAACTACTGAGTACTGTCCGCACGTCTTCCTTCATAACCTTCAGATAAACGAGATTTTGATAAGTTTGTCATGCATGAATTAAAATAAAATCTGAATCATTGAATAGATCTTGTTTAGTGGTAAATTTCGGTATATGTTACTGTGCATGGACGAGATGCGGCATTTTCTATGTTAAATTTCAGCGTGACGTCGCCAAGTTTAACATTGTGCCTATGGAGAGTGCCAGGATGTCAGGGAAAAAATTGGCATTGGAAAATTGCCCATCTAAAACTTGTTTTCAGGGTTCTCATTAAGTTTTGAAGTAGGAGGTCAATCAGGAAAAAGTAGGAGGCGATCACAGGGGTCTAGAATTTTTTTCAAAACCTACTTGCCACGGGCAACTCATGACTTAAAAATTACTTGCCCGATCAAAAATTCTTAAATTACATGTAGAGAAGGAAAGGTATACTGCAACTTATTTTAAAGGCCATGTTGAAATGTGGCATATCTAGCTAAAAATTGAGTGCTTGATTCTTCAGTAATTAGAATAAATGAAAACCCTGTCTTACCGGCAGAAGTAGGAGATGAAAAAAGAAATTTGAATGAAGAGGGAAAAATGTTCAGCTACGGCCAAGAAAAAAAACCAATTGGTTCTCAGGCCCCGCCGCATACATGGTTTACCCCCCCCCCCCCTTCAATTTTTAAAACCAAAAAAAAAAACCAAGAAAGAAAACCAAAAAAAAAAAAAACGTCCGACTAGAGAGATAGAAGTCCCGGGCTAACATATCGAATTCAAGAGAATTTACGGAATAAGGACCCCGATGCATGAAGGAGCAGGCACTCCGTGGAAGGTGAAAACATAGCTAACGTTTCTCCGGTCACATCTACAGTGCAGACGAGACAGATATACATTTTATAGCATTATCAGACAGACCCAGACCTTCAGCACGAACATCAGTGGCAGATCCAAGGAGTTGAAGGAGAAGGTGATGGTACTAGCAACGCGTAAATGACCGCTTACGTGGCCAGGCAGATGCGCAAATCTTATGTTCAGATCACCCGAAGGGTTTAATAATAATAAAGTGTTCTATTTCATTCAGATAAAATATTGATTTTCTCTATGACATTATTTTGTATTCTTGTTCTGCACCTGAGATTTAAATCTCTAACGTCCACTTGCATCTTATCTAAATGTACATGAACTTGTGTTTGCGTCCATCCGTAAAATTTTCATGTCATTTCAAGCGGTCATTCAATGGGTACAAATTGAAGTAATAAAACTGGACAGAAATGTCAATCACACGCTGAGGAAACAAATTACTAGCATAAAAGATGTCAACAATTTCCAATTTGTAGTTGTTCTGAAAATGTTTAATGAAAAAAAAAAACGGCCTGCCGCAAATGATTTGAAAAAAAATTAGCCTGAGAACCAACTTTATATTTTTGCTTGGCCTAATCTACTTGCCCACGGGCAAGTGAACACCTGCTTTGCACTTTTCCCGACCCCACTTTTCACTTGCCCCGGGCAACGGGAAATGGGAATTCTAGACCCCTGGATCAAAGGATGTGAGCGCCAAAGGCATTTCCAGCCATCTAGACAGTAAAAATTCTGTAGATTTTTTCCTTCAATAGTACTTTTATAACAAGTTATGTGAACAATTTCTAACGATTTACTGTATAGAGAACTGGGAAATACTTGTTTTCTTTCTATCCAAATAGATTGTAAACTACTGTAAATTGGTTTTTATTCGTCAGGTACCAATTTTCGTCATTTTCGTCAGTGCCTCCCTTGACAAAATTACGTATCGACGAATATAAATACTCCTGACAAAATATAGTGTAGAAAGGAAACATTAAATCTTAAGAGTGAATACGACAGGCAAATGATAAATCATTGAAAACTGAATACGTACACACAGTCGCATATAATGTACTTCTAATTACAAAATGATATGCTTTCACAACAAGCTAATTGTTTGTTTACCAATAATTGTTAAACAACACAATGAAAACAAACACATACGGCCTATACATGAATGTTAAGTTGGCATTTAAACAGACGAATTTATATTTTAGGGACCCTCGGATGACGAATTTACGTACTGACGAAATGGTTATTTGGAACTAATTGACGAAAATTGGTACTGACGAAAATAAAGCAATTTACAGTAACTCTTTAGCTCTCTGATTCCTTCATCATGTACATGAGAATAAATTTTATGTTTAGCTATCCCCCATCCCTTTTCGTCCATCATCCCCACCCCTTTTTCGCTTTTTAGCTTTGAACTATCAGTCATAATATTGGTACTTTGATATATTTTTTGGCGCTCTCCTCAGTGTGAACAATTTTATTTTTGAAATAAAAAAAAATCTTCCTCCCGTAATATGTGAGAGCATTGAGTAGTTTGACGAACGCTTGGTCTACAGATGCAAGATATGAAACGAGTATGAGACGTTTTGAATTCTGCGAGCGGGATCACGCACTCAGCAGTTATTGTCATATGCATTAATAGACTCATTATTACAATGAATTCTTGATATTGTTCGTAGAATTACTAGTACGTTGTTAACATACAGAAAATAGACCGAGGTAGAAGAGTATACGAACTTACGTATCAAGTTTACACGCAAAAGACCGGCCGTTGATTGTCTGTGACATGTGGAGGCGCGTGGTCAATAACTATACAATTTTCCTATTAAATTCTATTAACAGGCGTGAAAAGTCGAGATCTGATCGTTTTATTGTACTCCTTTAATATACGTTGCCGTAAAATGACCCGTCACGCCGCATTGAAATAAATATTTACTCACTGTAGTTACGGCAGTATTTATCGCTTAACGTGTACATACCGGTAGTGACAGTGTTTCTTAAAGGACAACGTAATTTCCTTTAGTGCACATTCAATTTTAAAGAAATTGAGATACTACAGTCATTTTTTTTATGGAAAGTAGGCGGCGATTTTACCCAAAGTAGGAGGAGAGAAATCGCCAGTCGCCGGCTCTTAATGAGAACCCTGTGTTTTATCTAATAAGACTTTTAAGTGAATAATATCAATTTGATTGCATTCACTGACTATCATATAACTTAAACCAATTTACGGGTAAGGGAGATCTAATTGATAATGATTCAGTCTTTCCGAAAACTTTTTTCAGCCACTAGTCTGAAGATCAATTTTACTAGTTTTTAGCTCTACTGTCAAAGACCAGTCAAGCTTATGCGATCTCCCTACGTCCATCTGTCCATCCGTTAAACTTTTCCCCTGAATGCGAATCCTCTGAATCTGTGAATGGTAAGAAATTAATTCTTTTTGCATTATAATGGGCCTATAGTCTAGTTGTGCACCTGATATTTTGTTTAAGATCCTGATCCCCAGGGGTCTTGGAAAAATGGGTGTGGTCATTTTGCCTTAATTACTTTGTAACTCTATGTAATCTTGTTAACACCAATTATCAGAAAGTATGATTAACAAAAATATATTCTTTGTGCTTTGTAATGGGTATTTGGTCTTGTTGTGCACATGATATTTTGTTTGAGCACCTGACCCCCTGGGTCTTGGAAAATGGGTGTGGTCATTATAACTACATGTATGTAATCTTGTGAAATTAAATTCTCTGAAAGTATAATTGATAGAAAGTGAATTCTTTTTTGCATAATAATGGGTTTGTGGTCTAGTTGTGCACCTGATACCGGTATTTTGTTTGAGCCCCTGATCCCCAGGGCCTTGGAAAATGGGTGTGGTCATTTTCTCTTACACAACTCTATGTCATCTTGTAAACACCAATTCTCTATAGCTACAATTGAGAGCGAGTTCATTCCTTTTGTATCATAATTGGTATATAGTCTTGTTGTGCACCTGATATTTTGTTTGAGGTCCTGACCCCCGGGGTCTTGGAAAATGGGTGTGGTCAATTTCTCTTACGTAATTTATGTAATCTTGTGAATACCAATTCTCAGAAAGAGTTTTGTATTTTAATGGGTCTGTGGTCTTGTTCAAGTTGTTGTGCACCTGATATTTTATTTGAGTTCCTTACCCCCAGGGTTTTGGAAAATTGATGTCGTCATTTTCTCCTATACACTATAATAACCCTATGTAATCTTGTGAACACCAATTCTCAGGAAGTATAATTGATAGAGTTCATTCTTTTTGCATTAACTTGTTGTGGACCTGATACTAGTTTTTAGCCCTTGACCCTTGGGGTCTTGGAAAAATGGATGCTACCAAACATCCAGGAGAGCTAGAAGTCTCATCAGAGACTTCTAGTTTTTGTATAGTTTCTTAAGAATTTCTTCTAGCCTAGCAAAAATTTTGGTAGCCTCGGGTGTCAGGCTAGTGAGTTTTGGGAAAGACTTTTGATCGGTATGAATTTCATTTAAATTTTTGTATGATAAAATAGTCAAAATCGTGTTTATCCAGTTTTTAAAGTGAGCTGCGCGGACAGTAGTAGATTTAGTATCATCATCTACTACGCGCTAATCGTTACCATGGGCAATGCCAATCAGTCAACGGCAGCATAATGGCAAATGCCAGAATCACAAACTTTAAAGAGATTACTGTTGGCATGGCTCACTTCGGAATCTGGATACATGTAAACACGATTTTGAATACTTCATCATGCAAAAATTTAAATTAAATGATTTCATTCAAAAGTACATGTAGAGGGATGAATACATCTTCAAAATGTACCTGTCATTTAACATTGAAAACACACTATCTAAAATATACCAAATTACAGGGGAGAACTATTCAATGATATGAATTTTATTTCAATTATTGCACAAAAAAGTAATCAAGATTCCAAAGTGAGCCCTGCGGACAGTACGGTAGTAAACTTCTCAAGTTCTCTACTGCTAAATTGCATTAGACTTACAGGCATAAAACAAAATTTTTGTGTTTGCTTATGAGCTACTTGAATTTTATTAGTCAAAAAGAAGATGAAATTATATATATATATCTTGAAAAGCATACCAAAATGTTGGAAATTGGACCAAAATTAGATAAGATCTTGCTACATGTAGATGAAGATGAAGGTACAGGTACATGTAAACAATGATTAAGATTTTACTGCTCAGAGGGGGATTTGGGTAGATATAGATGTGATCTGTGTTTACTATACTACATTGTATTTACATGTACATGAGATTGTATTGTACATTTTGCATATACATTTAGGTAATGTGCAAATACATACATTTGTAACATGTGCAAACAATATTATCCACAGGCTGTAGTTCATACAGCATGTATCATCCACATTCCACTTACATGTACATGTACCGGTAATGTACATGCATTGGTACAAATGTGAATTACTATGTATCATAATACATGTATTTAGTATATACCTGTATACATTTTAACTTTGTATATTGATTTATATCATTCCTTTACAGAGGCTGGGATGTCCCTATACAGAGGGTATACAAGATGATGGATGGATTGCGGAGCTTATATACGCTCCAGGGGAACCTCGCATCAATCTACTACAATGGCTGTTTGTTAGGTAAGAGCATGGTGACTTCACTCTGAGAAGTTACTAACAAGATTTGATACTCTGATATAAGTTCAGATCAACGCAAAATGAAGCAAAATCTATTTTGAGTCATGTGTAATACATGTACAATAATTCTTTTCTTAAGCAGATTTAAGTGATGAAAATATTCCTCATATTTTTTGAAGGGTACATTGTAAAAGATGAAAATGTGTCTATTGTGAGAAAATTCCTCCCATATAATTCAACAGGGTTTTTGCCCCAGAATCTTTCTTCACCATCCTACAACAAAAAATTCCAGTGATGCTGAAAAGTGCCAGTCCGAAGGATTTGAATGACAAAATTTCATTTAGACTGGCAAAAAGTTTAAAGTTTTGCTACAAAATTCTTTATTCGGACTGGCAACATTTTCAAAATGACTGACATGCCTTAAAAGTTTTTAACATCTCTGAAAGTCCTAAGATACTCATATCATACATGTATATGGTTTGACAAGTGATCTGAATTTAAAATGATTTAAAAGAAAACATATGTAACCTAGGCATAAAATGTAGAAGAAGGTAGCTGAGGACGAGGCATACATGTAAATTTTACATGACCAACAAACACATATCTTGTTTTTCTCCATTTCAGATTTGATTCCAGTTGAGGACAAGGCATACATGTAAATTTTACATGTTCAACAAACACATATCTTGTTTTTTCTCCATTTCAGATTTGATTCCAGGTGAGGACGAGGCATACATGTAAATTTTTCATGTTTAACAAACACATATCTTGTTTTTCTCCATTTCAGATTTGATTCCAGTTTGCATGAAGTACTGGATCCACAACCCAGATCAACAGGGTCAAGAATGGATTCTCGAATACAGAGTAAGATAAGCTATTCCTGTAGATTAGGACATTGATACGTGTGTATAAACATCATTACACATATATGTATTGAAAAATACTGAATCTATCCACATTTATCTGTGTTAAGGACAAGCGACACCAATTTCATGTTAATATTTGCAACATTTACATGAAAATGTACACTTATATGTAAATGTACACTTACATATAAATGTACACTTACATATAAATGTACACTTTTATGTAAATGTACACTTACATATAAATGTACACTTACATGTAAATGTACACTTACGTGTAAATGTACACTTACACATAAATGTATTCTTACATGTAAATGTACACTTACACATAAATGTACATTAACATGTAAATGTACACTTACACCTTAATGTACACTTACATGTAAATGTACACTTACATGTAAATGTACACTTACACGTAAATGTACACTTACTCATAAATGTACACTTACACATAAATGTACCACTTACACGTAAATGTACACTTACATGTAAATGTACACTTACACATAAATGTACACTTACATGTAAAAAAATACACATAAATGTACACTTTTTAGTATACATACATATACACACAAATGTACACTTACATGTAAATATACAATTCTGCCAGTCTTTTGGTAAAAGGTACATCTACATGCTTGTATTGATATTAGAATTTAGAATTGATTTTTATCAGGATTGTTGTTTGTGGCATCAACTCTTGGACTCTGTAGTTCAGAAGACGTGGACCTGATAAGGGTAAGAGTTTGCTGTGGTAGTCTATTTATTAAACATCAACAACAATGCCTAAAAGATGGAAAATAATAGCATCACTTTCTCATTAAAGTTTTGAAGATAATTTTAAACATTTAGCTCATTCTTGTAACCCTTTCGATAGTTGTATATGATTGCTTTTATTAATGAAGAAAAGTTTAAAGAGGTTAAAGGAAAATGAATGATCTTTCCTTTGATTAAGGTTAGGGGCTAACTTAGTTTTGACTTTAAGACACTTGTACTGAAAAGAAACTGGATTGTGTATCAGTCTGCAATCACAGTAATTAATTTAATTGATTGTTTGATAGAAGAAATGTTTTACCTTGTTTTATAGGGAGTAACAAAGGGCAGTAAGCAGGATGCTTTCTTGGGTTATCTACTGGACATTGTTTGTCTATGTCAAGAAACAGAGGGGACGCAACTCTTTGAGTAAGTGAAGGTACAATGTAACTCAAATATTTATGAATATTGTCACTACATGATCATTAGGGTACAGGTGTGTCGCTGGCCCTGCTTTCTTAGATTATGTATCAAGACAGAACAAACTTCTTCCCATTCATATGATCATGCATTTGTCATACAATTGGAATAAAGTCTCAGTGTATACTGCAAGTGTAAGGAGAGAGTTTTATATAAGAGCTACTCTTGTTACTCAATCCCAAATTTACAGATTTGTACTTATATCAGGTGTATTCTATTTTCAATAAATACTGTTTAAACCAAGTGTACTTATCTAGCGTACCTAAATTTTATCGGAAACAGGACAAAATCGTGTAATTGGACATAATAGGGTAATCATGAATTAGTGCAGTTGACTTATTTCCATTTGTTATCTATAAGGTTTGAATGATTTAGCGTAGTCTTAAATCAGTGCAGTATTAGTAGTGCTAACTCCGCTAAAATACAAAAATGTAAATTTAAGATAAGTGCACATATAGTGATCAACAATGTTAAATCAACTTTCATTCTGCATTGAGCTAGATCAAGATAATAACAAAAATTTGGAACCCAATTATATACTAGAAACCTTGAAAACAGACCATTTCACCTATATCTTAAAATATGTCCCCCCCCCCCCCCCCAATCAAATCTTAGTTGTCTAATCTTCAAGAGATGTTGGCCATCAAATCAAATTATTAATTTCATCAAGCTAGGCAAATGTTATACATGTACAAAAAATATTGAAACTTCTGACAGTTTTCAAGATGTGTTACTGTACAGGTAATGTGTACTTTGTTGTAGGGAGAGAGGTACATGTACTTTGGACAACCAGTTTAGTCAATGTTGCAGTTACGTAGACAGACTTGTCATTGAACAGAAAGTAGACAACTTCCTAAATCCAAGGTTCAACCTCCTACCTCCAGATCTGATGAAGAAATATGACGCTTCCTGTAACGACCAGGGGTTTCAGAGAGACAGGTCAATATCTAAACAAGATATGTTTGTGAACCACTAAGCTTCATCTTTTGTAGGCTAAATCCAAGCTAAGTCAGAAGATCAAACCCTGGTATAGAAAGGAAGGTCATGTCTGAGGAATGTATACAATAAGAAAGCCTTAATACTCACTGTTCAACAGTCTTACGCAGGGCAAATGCTTTGGGCAGAGAGACAGGGCAAAAGCACCCATAGTCGGAAACCAACGCTCGGTCATGCAAGCTCACCTCCCTCAGGTCATAACGGCAGAATTTTCGCTGGATAGCATTACAAAATTCTAATGCAAGTGCTTGTCATTGTATGTGTCATCAATAGCAAATACATGTATTTCATATTTCATCACCAAAAAAGGTTTTAATTAATGATGACAGTGGTTTATATTTGTAAATTTTAAGAGTTACAAAACAATGTGACTTACATGTATATTGGTTTTAAATAGCTCATTCATTGTCAAGTACTCTCATTAGATTTTTGAAATGCTATCCAGTGAAACTTCTGGCGTTATGACCCAGGGGAGGTGAGCTTGCGTGACCGAGCATGGGTTTCGGGCGATGAAAAGCACCATACCCTCAGTCTTCTTGCAGGCTTATAATAAGCTTAGATATACATTTTGCACAATTTCTTAACAATATAACAAATTCATGGTTATAAGACAAATCTTCACATGCTCAACCTACAAATACATGGGTATCTACGTTTGTAGTGGTATGAGTTTATATGGTGTCAGAGCAGCACAAATGCAGGTACATTTGTGTTGAATATCCATAAAAATTATTTTTCTGTATTTGTCAAATTACCTCAAAGATTTTATCGGCATATGATGATCAAGGTAGATGTGACTTTTTTCATGCACTGTTTTAATACTTTACAAAATGTTTCAATTCTTCATTCTTTAATACATGTAGATTCATGATTTGTATATGAAGTTTGCCGATGTTTACTGTCCTGAAAAATTATAGGGGCATCTCATGTTAAAATTTTATCTTCACTTTGTAGACCTCCAAAAGTGGACTTACATACAGCTCAGCATGAATTAGAACAACTACAGAAGGACATCAACAGACAGACAGAGATATTGTCAGAACTTGATAAGCAGGTAGGCATAATAGTGAGACTCCTAGCATTTAGATTTATTTATTATGTACTTATACTCCATAATTCAAAATCATACATAATGATCTCAAAGTTTCTCAACAATAGGGCTGGGACGATACTGCACCTAGCCGATCCGATACGTATCACGATACCTGATATCCGATACGATACATATCGCGATACTAAGTTTATTAATAAAACCTTCTCAAAAAGCTATTTGATAGTATTTATGTACGTCATATAAGAAGCTTTTTTCATTCAACATGATTAATTTATTCAACACTAGCTTTCCGTCTAGAATAAAGATGAAAAAGTAAATAAAACGGTTTGTTTTTGACTAGAAGAATTAAAAAACAAAATCATTTAAAATAAGGCCATGTAAAATAAAATCTATGTTTCTCAGACACTGCCGCTCGCTATAATTTGCTGCCGACGAGACGTTTTTATTGCAACTTCAGAAAAAAATATCCGCCGTGTCTCATCCTCGATCGTCGATTAAAAACGAAATATCCATTTATTTCATTGAACATGTTTATTATCCTGTAAAATCGTCAAAACTGTACCCGCTGAATAAATACTTTTAAAAGCCCTTATAAATCACGTTCCGTATTTACGTTACGGGTAAAAACTTTATCCACGCGTCATTTAAAGGGAATTGTATAGGATATACTAACAACGTGCCGACACGTGTCGCGGACACTTGGACCGCTGGCTATTCGCGTGTTTAATACATCGAGTATTACATGTATTAAAACGTCCGTATAGTTTTCTTTATTGATCTCCACAGCATATGTAAATACCTATGCCGAACAATAGCAAGTGTCCATTGTAATACTTCCGAATCTATTAATAATGACGTTCACGTTGTAAAAAGTATAAACAAGGACCGCCGACAAACGCAATAGAAACGTTGTTAAATCCTTAAATCTATGAATAAAAGAATGTATATTGTACCCGGGCCGTGTACATTATTTTATCAGACGGTGGTTAATGCTGAACACTTCATTCGATTTCTAAAGATTCTGCTTCATCCAGACTTGACTTCCGAAGATATACGCTATCGGCCAAATTTTTATTTACCATATGAACGGATCCATCCGAGGAAGTAAGGGGACGTATTTAATTTTAACTGGGTTTAAACAAGATGTGAGCAAATAATAGCCGTGAAGTCTCTTATGCGATTCTATTAAATACTCACGGCAATCAAAACATGTCATACTTCGTATATCAAATTTTGAATCGATTAGCTTCCTCCATTCAGACAGATGAGCTACGTCTCCCCCGTTCTCAGAAGGAATAGGTTATTTTACTTTAAAAAAAATCAACTTTTTTTTACAGGAGAAAGCCATAATTTTTTTTTTGGGTGGGGGGGGGATAAGATTTTTTTGCCTTACATGAATAATGGGAGGGGGGGGTAAAAAGGACAGACGACTTCTTTGCCTTACATGAATAATAAGAGCACTCTTGATGGAAAAAAAAACAACAAAAAATAAAAAGCCACTTTTTTAGACCCAATTATCTGAGAAACATAGAATTTATTTTGCATGGCCTAACAGTAAGAAGTCATTGGAAAAACCATTAAAAATCAATGGTTCTAATAACTTTGTCGTGTTTACGGCAAACTTTCTCATTTGGACTATGGCCCCTTCCACTTAGACTTCAATGGGTCATTCTCAAAATCAATGGCTTTTCTTCACAAAAGGGCCATTCCAAAAATGTTCAATTTTCGAAAAGCTTTGCATACAATGAAAGTATAATACATCAGATGTTAGCACATTTTAGTCGTAAAATTCCCAATTTAATCATTTCCAATGAATAATGTACAGTGCATGTATCACAGAACAGCCAAGATCAAACTTTCAGTCACTTTCAGCTTCATTTTCAGCTTTGTTGAAATTATTGAAGGGGGGGGGGTGACTGCAATTTACATTTCTGCACAAAATTTATTACTTCAATCTTAACCCATTGACTGACCACTTGAAATGACATGATAATTTTATGGACGAACGCTTACACAAGTACCTATACGACGTAAGTGGACATTGGAGATTTAAATCTCAGGCGCAGAACAAGGATAAAAAAGAATGTCGGAGAAAAATCAATATTGTATCATTACAGAAAAGAACCTTTCGGGTTAGCGGAGCAATTGTCAGTGAACAGAAGAATTTAGTGCTTCTGACTGGCCATGTACAGCAAGTTGTGATCCACACGTTACTGCTACTGCATCATGTGTAGATCTACGTTACAACGTAAATACAAGTACCGAACTTTTAGATAGATTTGAAAACCAAACATGGACACCTAGAATAATGGGACTATGTCGCAGGGTGCGTGACCTTCCCAATCACTGTACAGTTTAAATTTATATGTAAAATGTAGAAAGTTGGATTTAAACTTGAGTACTTGACAATCCGGAAAATTCAAACAGTCACGTTTTATATGTAAATTTTAACTTAAGTATCGTCGGGGTGTATCGATACTTGGATCGTGAAATAAAATATCGCGATGCATCGATGAATCGGAATATCGTCCCAGCCCTACTCAACAATCCATGTTATACCAAGTCTAATAGATGAATCTCATACATGTCATAATTCTTCAAAGAATAGGTAGAAATCTGACATCACATTGTTTAGTGATATACATGTATTTGACTATGACATTAAAAGTACAGTTTTGAATTTACTGTGATAATATTAGTTATACTGTGTTTTACAGGGGGGATACAGAAATATATTATTTTTCATCGACCCAATATATTTTTGTATCTCCCCTGTAAATCACTGTATAACGAATTTATCCTGCCGATGACTTTTGGTTTGTGGATAATATGTCAACATATTTTAAAGCATCTTGGTGACGTCAAAAGCGTAAAGCGTCTTAGTAGAAGCAGGATATTAAAATAATATCCTGTCAGTAAAATAATACATCATAATATTTGGTTCTTCTCGACCAATCAGATTGCAAGAAATTTGCCAGAGGCGGGATAATGCACTTTACCCATGGCTTTACTTATGATGTCATTGTAAAAAGCTGTCAAATAGTCATACATGTATATATTGTCATGTATGACATATGGTCTTAAAATGTATTTTAAATAGTCTGTATTGAAATGCATACAGAAAGCAGTTTTATGGTGCTACTACCTAGTGACATCATCATTGATTTCAAAAACAGAAAAGTTATGATTTTAATATTTCATGTTGAAAACAGCCAATGAAATTACATGCTACAAATGACATGAAGTAGAATAATGATAATTGATTTATCTTTCAGTTTAATTTCTGTGAAAGTGATGAAATGGAGAGAGAGAAGACCAGTAAGACATTAAGTCTGACTCTATCGGAGATGTCACAGCTTCTCACGGGATTCTCGTATTGTTTCGAGAACGACATGAGACAATGGTGTAACAAGACACCTCCAGATCTAACACAGCTAGGTCCTGCCTTCAAAAGAGTCCATCAGAGTTTTCCTACATTCTTGAAGGTATGTTGGATGTACTTATTACATGTACTTTAATTTTGATTTCATGATAAGGTTCGTTCAGATAACTTTCAACAATTGGAATTGTGGCTTAGCCACTTAGTATGATAAAATGATGTCATATTTCTCCAAAACATAGAATGCAGCGTCTTCACTGGATTATTGTTAGAGGTTAAGACAATTAAGAAAAGACCATAGTGATCTGAGCAAATCTTGGCCCATAAGTCTGTTGGATATGATTAACTGAATGATTGTGTATTTAATGAAACTACAAATTCTTAACCCTGGACCATGAAAAAAATGCTTTCATCTTAACAGTTTGTCTGTCTTGAATCTACAAAATGTACTTGTTTCAATTTACATACATGTACATGTATGTGCAGCAAAAGTTTCTTGTTTCAATCTAGATACATGCAGCAAAGGTTCTTGTTTCAATTGACATACATGTACATGCAGCAAAGGTTCAAAGAAGGATTTCAAATTGTATAAAATGGAATTTGCTATCTGTAAATATAACCTACAAATTAAGAAAGGAAGTTTGAGTGCGTTCCTGTGCACAAAATATTATAATGTTGTTATGTAATATTGCATTAATAAACACCTTGAAAAAAACTAAGTTTGGCTGACATACATGTATTACAGTCTTACAACCTAAAGACAGAATGAAATGTTCATCCAACCAATGATATGATATTTTACATTCAATGAAATCTAAACAAATGTGTAATGACTCGAGGATCAGTGTCAAGTTGAATTTAATACATGTATAATGTTTAAGCAGTAATTAATAGACAGCATTATAAACTTTGTTCCTACTTTCAGCTCCTTAAAGATTATGAAACCATTAGATCATCTTACACAAAAGTAGATCGTGATGCCAGTAAAAGCTATCAGTCAGCTGTACAGGGTGAGGAAATAGTTTATTTGATGAGAAAGAAATCTCTAACAAAACTTCATTTTTGTGTCCCCTGCAAAGCATATGGACACTTATTGTCCTTTTAGAATTTTGTAGATTTACCTAAATTATAAGTAAGAAATTGAGAGAGTGATATGATATATCAGATACATGAATTTATAATATATCAAAAAATTATTGTTCATAACGTGCATTTACACATAGTGATTTACCTAGTGGCATTTGAAAAACATAATGCAAAACTAATGAATTAAAAAATACACTGCCATCCATAAATTAGTATACACCATATCTGTGCATGTAGCTGTTAGAAAATGAAAAGTTTCAAATCCATTGCTATATAATTCTGAAGATGTAGATGTACCTTATAGAAATTATTTGTAACAAACTTGACCAAAATATTTGCATTTTTTGAATTTTTATTCTTTTTTGTATAAAAATAACAATTTTTGGAATAAAATTGTGCTGATGAAAAAAGTCTCTATTTACATTTTTGATATCAGAATTCATAATTTTGAATTATGTGAAGCCAATTATCATAGATCTTTCAAGTTCAGAATGGAAAAGTTTGGATAAACTAATAAAGAATTTAGAGTGATTTCCTTGTTTGTATACATGTACTTATTTATGAATGGCAGTGTATACTTAATTTCCAGTATAGCATTGATATTTCTGACACCTAACAGATTTGATAACTTTGTTACCATGGTTACAGGGAGCTGCCAGGAATCACAAACAAAAATGTTTGAGGAATGGGCAAATGTGATAGAAGATTCCATAAAACGACAAAGAAAACAGACAGTTAAAAGTGTGAAAGCATTATGGAATTCATCGCTAACAACTTCTTAAGTTTTGACCGTATTTTACTGTTATCTTATAACAATCATGTGTTCAAATCTAGGAATTTAGGATGTTTCACAACAGAATCTCAGGTGAATGATCTAAAAGTACGCATTTGAATTTTAGATAGTTACACCTACTATAAAGAACAGAAGAACAAGGATGTTGGACAAGTATGCATGGAAGTGAATACCTAAAAACTAAAAAATCCAACATATACAATATACATGTGCATGTATATTATTTTATGATAGGAAAGAAGCAGCAGCATTCTATGTATATATGTAAAATGTGTTTGAATGATAACAAAAAAATTTTTTTTGTCATAAGATACATTTTCTGTGATACTTTTCTTTGACCAAAATAAATGCCTCTTTAAATTTGCGAATCTTGAAAACTTTTTATATACAGTGTAGAGTAAATGTCTATATGTTGAGCAATGATCAACAATATAGATGGCACCAGTCGAGTTTGTGTAAAATTTCAAATGTACATGTATAAATTTCAAGTATGTTTCGGTAAAGTTAAAAGGATTTATTTCGCACACTTTTGCAAAAGCTAAGGAATATAGAAATCTATGTGTCCCTCCACTCATCATTCACAAAATCTTTAACCTTGGACAGATCTTTGGATTTCATTAATATTCTCCTTGTGGCATGACTTTTCATTAGTACCAACATTTTTTACCTTGACTGTGGTGTTTGAGCAAATCATGTGAAACACCCAAAAGCGGTGAACCATAATTCTCTGAATTACTGTAAATTGGTTTTTATTCGTCAGATACCAATTTTCGTCAGTGCCTTCCTTGACGAAATTACGTACTGAAGAGTATAAATACTCATGACAAAAATAAATTGTATAGTTAGGAAAAGGTGAATTAGTATCCTGGTAAACTTGGATATAAACTGGAAGTACTGCGGAGGAGGGAGGAAGAAGCTAGAGGATCCGAGTTTTAAGACAGTGTTAAATACATGTAGTGTTATTACGACACGCAAATGGAAAATCAATTAAACCGAACACAGAGTTGCATTTCATGTATTTCTAATAAAATTAATATTTTTCACAGCAAGGTAGGTGATATAAATGTCTCCAATTGTTTGTTTACCTATAATTGTTGAACAAACAATGAAAACAAATACATATGGCAGATTTGACGATTTGACAGCAGATCAAAATATTAAGTTGGCATTTGAACAGACAAATTTACATTTTAGGGACCCTTGAATGACGAATTTACGTACTCATGCGCGGATCCAGCTTTTTTCACCAAGGGGGGGGGGGGGGGGGTTCCAAAAGGCCAGGGGTTTTGGGCCGCCTTTAGGCCCCCAGTGGGTCCGGCGTATCTGGGGGACCAGGGGGCGAAGCCCGCAGAAGCTCGTGGATTTCCACGTTTTAATCGCCTGTAAACAATGCGAAATGAATACCTAAATCTGACGTAAAACTATAAACATAAAGGCATATGGGAGACATTAAAGACGAAAAATTAGTGGATGTTAGCAATACAATTGTACAATGGTTAATTACCCTATTTTTCATAAGCTTGCATTAGTAACTAAAACTGTATAAATATATTTTGAACCAAGCATGAATATGCAAGCTTATGGAAAGTATGGTAATTAACACAACTGATAAAAGTAATATGTTATCATTAATATCAATTCAATATGTATATCTTAGTTGATGTATCCTTTTATACAAGAGTTTATGTATTTGGCGAGCAAAAGCGAGCTGGAAAAAAATCCATATGAAACAATTTAATCTTATGTCGTATTTGGAACCCCCCCCCCCCCCCCCCCCCCCGAGATCTGTCAGAGGTGGGGACCATGGTCCGTGGACGCCACCTCTGGCAAATCTCGGGGGGGGGGGGGGGGGACCCGATCCCCCCCCCCCCCCTCTGGATCCGCGCATGCTATATTCATGAATGTACGTAATGTATGAGTTGAAAACATTGAACCAATTAATGTTATCCTTTGAGCAGCTGCTGTGAGGAAAGTCTGATCTAAGCATTAATAAAGCGATTACTGATATTATTGAATCTAATTAAGGATTCATGAATACAAATTTTATGTTTTCGGTGATTCTTTTTTTTTTTTTTTTTTTTTTTTTGCATCCCTCCCCCACCCCACACACACACACACTCCCTTATCTCCCTTATTTTTACTGCCCAAAAACATAAGTTACAAATCAGATTTCAATAAAAAGTTAAAAAATATTAAGTAATACTAATGTGTCCTGCGAATCCTGTGTCATCTGTAAAACATGCCCCCCCCCCCCCCCCCCCCCCTTTTAAAAATATGACCTTTGCATATTTTTATTTCAATATTTTCCATCTCCACTATTAAGGAAACATAAACTTTATACCTCGTAATTTCTGTTCACCTATCCCCAACCACCCCTCCCTTGCGAATTTTCTAGTAAATTATGTAATTTGTTTGCGAACTCTCTGGAAAAAAATAGAGTGACATGCCATCTAATTTTAGAAATATGACCCGTAGTATTTCTATATTTAGAGTTCTCGAATGTTGTAGACAACTCTAGTACAGACCATTCGAGAATTATCAATGTGTATATAAACACCGAGTAATCTATAGTTGGGCAGTACAGTGAAAAGAGTCATAGACAACGAAAAAGAAATCTACGAAGCAATTTACTGCTATTTACCATTATTCATACCAGAAAAGTTTAATTAGTATTTTGAAGAAGAAACAGAATGTCACGTAAAGCTCCTGCCATTGGTATCGACTTGGGGACCACATACTCCTGTGTGGGGGTCTTCCAAAATGGGAAGGTGGAGATCATCGCTAACGACCAGGGGAATAGGACCACACCCAGTTATGTGGCGTTCACAGACTCGGAGCGATTGATCGGAGATGCCGCCAAGAATCAAGTGGCCATGAACCCACAAAATACGATATTTGACGCCAAGCGGCTGATCGGGAGAAAATTCACAGACCTAGCAGTTCAGTCGGATATGAAGCATTGGCCGTTCAAAGTAGTGAGTGATGGAGGAAAACCGAAGCTACAGGCCGAATATAAAGGTGAGATGAAAACTTTTTCACCAGAAGAAATAAGTTCAATGGTTCTTACAAAAATGAAGGAAACTGCTGAAGCTTATTTAGGACAGAAAGTAACCAATGCTGTGATAACGGTTCCTGCGTACTTTAACGACTCTCAACGTCAGGCGACCAAAGACGCTGGCGTAATAGCCGGACTGAATGTAATGCGTATTGTGAATGAGCCTACAGCTGCCGCACTGGCATACGGACTAGATAAAAATCTTTCAGGTGAGAAAAACGTTTTGATTTTCGATCTCGGAGGAGGTACTTTTGACGTCTCCATATTGACGATCGACGAAGGTTCTATGTTTGAAGTACGATCCACGGCTGGCGATACGCATCTGGGAGGAGAGGATTTCGATAACCGGATGGTGAGTTATTTTGTGCAAGAGTTCAAACGAAAGTACGGAAAGGACATATCTAAGAATAACAGAGCGATGCGACGTTTACGCACTGCGTGTGAGCGTGCAAAGAGAACTCTATCGGCAAGTTCCGAGGCTGGAATCGAGATCGATTCCTTGAATGAAGGAGTGGACTTTTATAGTAAAATAACGAGAGCCAGATTTGAGGAGTTATGCTCAGATCTATTCCGTCAGACACTGGAGCCGGTAGAAAAGGCCCTCCGTGACGCAAAGATGGACAAATCTAAAATTCACGAAGTCGTTTTGGTAGGGGGATCTACCAGAATTCCTAAAATACAGAAAATGCTACAGGACTTTATGAATGGGAAGGAACTCAACAAATCCATAAACCCAGACGAGGCCGTGGCATACGGAGCAGCAGTACAGGCGGCCATTTTGAGTGGCGACAGAAGTGACATCATCAAAGATGTTTTGCTAGTAGATGTCGCTCCTCTTTCGATGGGTATCGAGACGGCCGGTGGAGTAATGACAAAGCTCATAGAGAGAAACACTAAAATTCCCACGAAAGCATCGCAGATATTTACAACGTATTCGGACAATCAGCCGGGTGTCAGTATTCAAGTGTTCGAAGGTGAGAGAGCGATGACCAAAGACAACAATTTACTCGGACGATTTGAACTGAACGGTATCCCACCTGCTCCTCGAGGCGTTCCTCAAATCGAGGTCGAATTCGATATCGACGCCAACGGAATCTTGAACGTCTCAGCTAAAGACAAAAGTACAGGGAAAAGTGAGAAGATAACAATTACCAACGATAAGGGACGTTTGAGTAAAGAGGAAATAGATAAAATGGTCTCCGACGCCGAGAGATACAAAGACGAGGACGAGAAGCAGAGAAAGCGAATAAGTGCAAGGAATGAGCTAGAAACTTATGTGTTCAACGTCAAGCAGGCGAAAGATGACGCCGGCGACAAGTTATCAGACAGCGAAAAAGAGAGTGTTCAGAGCACGTGTGACGAAGCTCTGAGATGGTTGGACAATAATACCCTCGCCGAGGTAGAGGAGTATGAATATAAATTCAAGGAGATTCAGAAAGCGTGTTCACCCATTATGTCAAAGTTACACGGAGGGCAGCAATCCGGACATCAGGGACCTCACCCCGGGGGATCGACAGGAGGTCCCACTGTGGAGGAAGTTGATTAAAAACTTGTTTTATGAAAAATCTTTAGACATTGTTATAAATTAATTTTTGAACATATGTATTATAAATCTTATTGTTCATGTTATTTTCTTTACTGTAAATTATTGTTGGTTTTGTAACGGTGCAATATTTATTTTTGTGGTAAAGCAAAAGCCCAATGCTGATAAAATAACAAAGTGAAAGTTTACATTTATTCACTGTATTTTATGGTATATATTGTACATGTATTATTTTGTGATTATTCATTGAAAATTGTCTGTTGATTATAAAGAACGAAAAACTGAACTCTGATTATATGTTATTTATCTTTTATGGTCTAGAAAAGGTCATAATCATAGTTTTACTATAAGACCCCAAGAGAAACGGTACGAGACATCCCCCTTCATGTCACTTTCGGGTTTTCCTGAAGTGGAGTAGAAAGTATATGCCCCAAATATGCTCTTACAAAAATGGTGAAAGAAGAAGAACGTTTCAATCAACAATTAATTAACAAATGTATCGTAATAGGTTGATTCTATTCTTTAAACCTGAGAATGGTTGGCCGAGTTGGAACTCATAATAACAAAATAGAGGGGTGGACAGGATGAAAGGGGGGGAAGGAAGGAGGCGGGAGTAATGATACAGGGGAGGGAAGGAGGAGAGTGGGAGGGAAGGATGAAAGGGAGGAGGAGAGAGGTAGCCCCCAGTTTCGCCTCCCCCTACCCAAGAAAATAGGGAAAAGATATTCTGGAAGAATCGAATACAAGAACCAAACAAGGCGTGCTCATGAACACAAATTCACAAACTAAGAAACATTGATCAATTCTGAAGAAAAGGGAATTGGATCTCCATAGGATTTTGTCCCTCTAATTTCCTATTACCTCGACAGTACTAAAGAACACGACGCGTAAACACATTGAAACATGACGAGGTAGCATGATTAGAAGGTCGATCATTTACTTCATAAACACCAATTGGGGAAGTTGTTCGGATTACAAGTACACAACGTTTCAACTTATCCGGATACATGTCTCATCAGACTTGCAGTTACGTTGACTTAGAAGTCTATACTCTAGGTGAGGATAAGTTGTTGGGATTTCGTTATGTTATGCTTTTTGTTATGGTATCATTCGCGGTGGGTGTTGCATGCAGTCAGAGGACGCTCACTCCTCCCATGCACCTATCGTGCCTCCATTCGGGGGTTCTCGGTTGCCTTGTTAATGGAGACTTACACAGTTATGTCAAATTTCCCTGGATATTTGACTCTTGAACCACATTTGGTACTTCTTCTCTTGTACATGTATATACTTTCAAATCCTCATAAGCTAATTATCCATATGCCTCTCGGCACATGCAGATATTCTACATAACAGACAAAACTGCATACACAACAAATATTTAAGGAAGTTATATCGTCTTCGTCGCAAGGAAATTAAAAGCATAAAAACTTTGCAAAGAAGGCACCAAATGCATGAAATAGTAGTATACCGTGAACAACTGACTGGTACACGCTTATAAAAGCTCGACCAACATAGACTTCATTTTCACATGTGAACTATTTTCTCCTATGGTATATTTGTATAAATTCCGCGACAATGGAAATTTAATATCCCTATGGGAGATATTAAAAAATAAACCGAAGTTCCGAGGTAAAACAAAATCAACCAGAATGATTTTTTAAAATCCCATGGGAAATTCAAATTGTTGTCTTGTTACTGGTTTATTTTTTGAATAAAAATATCCAGTGGGAATTTTTGTTTAATGTTCAAATGGGAATTTTACCTTAAAGAGTGATTATCTATCAGACTAGATTTAGATTAAACATATTTTATTGATATAAATAACATCAAAGGGATTGGAAACAAGTTCTCTAACTTAGTTGAATTCCTCTCCCAAGTTGAATTCCTCTCCCAGTTGAATTCCTCTCTATCAGACATGATATCGATTATGTAAATAATTTTTTCACTAGGTTGATCTTTGTGGGCTTTCTCATGGTCAAAACAATTCTGGTGTCGGAAATAAATAATTCAATGTTCACGCGATGACTCGACCTCAGTGGTTTCATTTGGTCTTAAAGAATAAGATTAGACTAAATATTGTTTAAAAATACTCAATTCATCGACCTTGACCTTGAGGTTTAACCTTCACCTGTTTAGAATATGACAATTTTAATGGTATTTTCTGTTATTAAATATTTATTTTCTACGTTTCCATTCATATAAGGATGCCGGTTGTTTGTTTCATTGCTACACATGAAAAGGCAGGGATACACTCCGAAAAAAAGTGAGATCGATTTAACCTCAAGCGAATACAGCTAGAACGAATGCGCATGCCTGGGCATTCCTGCTTCATTCTGTTTCCAAGTGCGATGAGAAAGAAATAACCGCTAATAATACACCTAAATCATGAAGGTAATGCAATTTGCCATCTCTACATTTCTTCAAATATCACATATATTCAAACCTATGCCATAATGCATGTCATACTGCAACTGATCTACCAAAACCGAAGTCTATGAGCTGAAGACGAATTTCCTCTGTTTGACTTGTTATGTCTAAATAAATACAGTGTTGCAATTTACTTTGTGCAAGAGACACTTAATTATATTTACCATATACAGTTGTATCAGAATAACTCCTCCACAAGACATCTTGTACTCCTACGGGCAATTTGGGAGTTCGATCCCGATCGCCGGAGTTCCGAATTGCATATAAAATTTTAATTCTAATATGACTTGATTCCTTTTCCCTATAAGACAACAGACGCGAGCCGGGCTCTATTCTCCAATATAGGCCCTATAGCGATAAGCCACGCCTACCCATTTTCTGAAAGCAGATAAACCGGCAGGAACTGGTTTTTACCAAGAATCGATTTTGTCATCTGTGTTTCATTGATCTAAGTTTGGTCATCATTAGAATAGAAATAAAAAATGACAAGCCGGGCTCTATTGTCTCAAGCGCGGACCCAGAGGGGGGGGGGGGGTCCGGACCCCCCTTGGAATTTTCGAAGCATATAGCTAAAATTTTTTATTAATATACATGTTTCATAAGATTAAGTCTCAATTCCCCTTTTGTTGTCGTAATATTTGAAAAATATATCATGAATTTGTATTAGAAATCTTTCATTTTGACGTTATCATTTCAAAAATTTTCTCTGGCTCGCATCCGCTCGCCAGAAATTACATACATATACATTATTTTCAAATGATCCTGTGCTTTCTATATTCAACACATATACATTACACCTAGGTCAATAAACTAGGGTACTAAGAAAACGGAAAGAAACTGAAAAAGACACAAATAGGATTTTATTCCAATTTTCAGAAAAAAAATTCGCTATCGCTCGCCATTTGTTGTATATACAATATTAGAACTGACAATCAAGTACTATGATGTGAAAATTCAATGTTTTAAGTTTTTTGCCCGCCATTGCTCTCCAGTTACCTGTTTTATTAATAATTAGAAACAGAACTGACATAAACTTTATTTTCTTGCGTTTGTGTTTGCTTTTTTTTTTTTTGCTCTTCAAAAATTTCGGACTTTAGGACCCCCCCTGAAAAAAAAATCTGGATCCGCCCATGTGTTTCATAATGCCCTCGTGTCCTCAGCCAATCACATTTATCACCTCGCCGCTGACGCGGCTCGGTAATAAATGTGATTGGCTGAGGACGCTCGGGCATTATGAGACAATAGAGCCCGGCTTGTCATTTTTTATTTCTTAAATGAAAAAATATTTTACGTAATTATTGATTATATGATTATTCAATATTGATATTTTTCTTTGTAGAAAGAACCAAATTTCATTTTCCATCTTTCATAAGTGAAAAATTTAGATTTAAATGATCCACAAATTTGGGTTACATCACAAAATGAACAATAATGGCACTGTTACACCTTTACTTTTTTGGTCAACGCACGAGCAACGACCAAGTAAACATCGCAGAATGTTGAGGTCGCTGACTGTTCGGTCTCTGACTGGTCGTTGTGTGGTGTCTGAAGGACGTCGTCAGAAAATTTTGTGCATACACAAAACCAATGCACAAAATTGCGGACGACTGCCCAGCGTCTAATCGTTGGTATGGAGTAGTTAGAGGATTATTGGGAGGTCGGTCAGTTTGCGTTCCCGTGCACTGTACAGTCGTTACTTAAAACTTTGAAAGGTCACTGATAATTCCAAGGACCATGTAACGACAGAGGAATGCATGTCTAACGCGTACATAGCAACCCTCTAGCAAAGGTCTAACATCCTCAACATTGTCCAACGACAGCCTAACATCCTTGGCATGTGCTTAACGTCTTGACAACGACCTTAACTACCTGTTCATGTTAAATGTATTTTTATCATAACATTAACAAAATATTTTCTGAAAATTAAGTTTAGTTGCTGTAAATGTTGTAGATTGTTAGAAAGTCACTAGCAGGTCGTTGGTAAGTCGTTATATGAATGTTGCCAGTTTTGAGCACGCCTTGTGGAATGTTAACAGGTAAATTGTCAACTAGTTTTATGCGTTGGGAAGACGCTGGGGTCGTTGGCCGTTCGCCACAAGGTTGCTACACGCGCATTGCAAATGTTGCTTCATAATGAGTTTTCTGACCAAACCCAAACGTTTGCCAGCATTTTAAAGGTCATTTTTTAAAGGTCATTACTTGTGCGTTGGCCAAAAAAGTGAAGATGTGACAGGGCCACAAGTGTTGACTTAATTATTTGATTTTATTATAAAATTGCATATCATACATGTATGTTTTAATCATACACATTACATTAACATGATGATCTCACTGCATTGAGATATATATTTGTTTATAGAGGGTTTACATTTTTTCTACCAAATTAAGTTAGCGTAGTCCAAACATCAAATTTCCAAATTGTGACCAAAATTCCTTATGAGATGTACTGGTACTCTGAAAAAAAGTTAGTAGATAATTACAACTAAAAAAGAACAGTATTTTGTCTTATCTCAATGTTTACAACTTACAATGAAAGTTCTGTTTGAGTGACAGGATCTGGTAGTCCTGACAACTGATTGTGCACTATATCTTTAATGCGAAAGCTCCTATTAGTACTCGTATTAGAATTTTCAGTCTATCAGAGAAAGTTGTATAACTTTCATGCCACAATAAGAAATAATTAAATAAGTACATATAGAGAATATTGATATCCATGTTCTATGAAATTTTCATGCGTTTTATTTTATTTTTTTTATTTACAGAGGGTATTTAGCCTTAGTAACAAAACCTATGGAGGACAGGGTACTATTACATACAGCTGGCAGAAAGCTCTTGGAAACTACATCGCTACTGCCGGGTCAGAACTTTCTTCTTTAAGAAATGTAGCTAGATGTGCAATGTACAAAGGAAGCTTTATTATTCATAAAAATTTCCAGCATATTGAAACAATATTTCGTAAAATTAATTTTCAATCGTCAAAAATTATTTTCGATACAACACAGAAAAATGGAAGATATATGTAATTTCTGTGATTAATTCATGTTGAAAAAGATTGCAATGAATGCTGGATTTCTGTTTAGTCATGCTCATGCTGGATTTCTGTTTAGTCATGCTCATATGCTTGAAAAAAATGATGTAAAATTGTCTTGTATAATTGAAAAAGGATGTATAATGTATTTGATTACTTACAGGCACGACAATGTGGTTCGAATGTATGACAGACATGGGGACATTAAGGAAGAAATCAACATGCCTGGGTAAGCTGTAGATGTATGCTTCATTTAATTCTATAGGAATCAATTCCCATAAAATTATTTTTATATTAAGGTTCAGCATTGGATGGAAACCTCCCTGAGAACAAAAGAATAGTATTCAATAACTTTTATTTTACACCCATCTATGCCGGCAGACAAATGTTTTATAGTGTGTTGCTGTCGTTATTAAGTTTATTTTCATGTCCTTAGAAGTGAGCTATAGATCAACCATTAGGCTATTGTGAAATTGTTATCACTAAATATATCTTATCTTTAATTGAAACATAAAATTTTAGGTATTTTGCAATACTTAATTTTATATCATAATGCAAAGTTGTTACTGCATGTGTAGTTATTTTAAAAGCAGGAAATCATATTTTACCGGAGTTGGCACTGTAACAATTTAAAATTTGCTGATTTAATACAATGCTAAATTATTTAACTCAAATTGATTATAATTCAAAATATGTCAAGAGCGCTAATTCTTATTACATTAATGCATGTACATGTATGTCAATTTGCCTATTTTTGCACTGTTTCCGCTAAATTTTGTTTACACTAGGATTATAACTATCATTCATATGCTGTCATGTGGGATGAGAAAAGCCCACCGAGGGGTCTGGTTTCTGGTCAGGGAACGAGGCTTGCCGAATTCCCTGACCAGAAACCAGACCCCTCGGGTGGGCTTTTCTCATCCCACATGATAAACATATGGTTGATCGTTTTTCTCCCATTTCTAGGGACCTTTCTTGAAATTCCATGAAATCGTCAACTTTCTCGAATTCGAAAAATGAAGGAATATTCGTTTTCAGCGCCCTCAAAAATGGTTTATTCTGAAAGAATAAACCGTAGTCCTTAGCCTTAATCGGTTTAATAAGAATTAGAATGTAGAAAAAGGAGTTTTAAAACGACGTTTTTGTTGAGAGGTCGCCGCTTTTGGTGCAAAAATCATGATGACACAATGGATAATAACGACAATATGGATAAGGCCTATACGGCCGACGTCAAAAGTCACGAGGGGGGCATATGGGATACAGTGACCCTACATGACGCATCCATATGGGGGCAAATGGGAGAAAAGTACATGTACAGTACACCAGAATATTAATAAAGAAATTGTTTTCCTTTGTATATAGTGCTGTTACTGGGATGGGATGGGACAAGGACGGGGACACACTGGCTATCATCAACGACAGAAATGCAGTGGTGACGCTGTGGGACGCAAACTCCATGAAGACTCATCAAATAGAGAGTGGACTAAGGTGATTCTTCTCTGAAATACATCTCATTCACGTCCCTTCTTGAATAGACGTTTCGTGTGAAAAGTTGAATTATCTTTGATCAAAATTCCATTATAATACTCGATTAATGAAAGATAATGAGACGATAAAACAAATGCAAATGCCATTTACAAAGGTAGAATATACTTTTGGTATAACATTCAAAAATATATTTGTAATGCTACAATGCTGTGTATTGCAGGGATACCCTATCATTCCTACTATGGGCCAAGACCGGACCGTTTCTGGCGATTGGGACCACCAAAGGAAATTTACTGATATATAACCACCAGACTTCCAGGTAACTTAGTAAATAAGTTTGTAAAGAAATAAATCTTTGACTTTTATGCAGGAACTTGATGATTCGAAGATAAAAACATTTACATGTACGTATTATGGATGTTAACTCTATTATAATTGAAAAAAGCACAATGTTGAAATAAGATGAATTTTTCTCTTGAAATGATTTGGTGGTTAGTGATACTTAGAAAAGAGTTAACAAGAAAAATTCGTATAGTGAAACAAAGTAAAAAAAATATATATATTTAGAAAGATGTCTCTTTAAACTTTGACAATGGAACATTCATCACCCTTTAATTTTGTTGGCTTAAACAGATTTCGGATGTACTGGTATGAGATAAATCTTTACATACGCATATTACTGGTATTTTCTAAATTGCAATGCCTACTGATTATATTACCAGATTATCAACTGTATAAGACTTTCAAGTCATCACTTTGAAAAGACATTCTCTTTTTCAGGAAAGTGCCCATACTTGGAAAACATACTCGTAGAATTACATCTGGTGCATGGAGCAACCAGAATCTGCTAGCTTTAGGGAGTGACGACTGTACGATATCCATCAGTAATGTAGAGGGCGACACTATACGACAAACCTCCGTTAGGGCAAATCCCCAAGACGTACAATTCTCAGAAATGAAGGGGGATGAGAGGAGCCAGATTGGAGAAAATACCGTACGATTCTAACATTTTCTCATTTCTTTATGTCTGTAGTATGTAGACCATCGAGGAGAAATCGCAATTTAGACAATTTTGTGAATTATTATTATGCTCAACATGCTTGTTCTCATAAATGTTGACACCACTTTTTAAACAACATTTCTATGACATTTACATTAAATAGTTTGCCCAATTGTGCAAGAATCAGTATATGTGCTTTCTCTCTTTGAAAATTATCAAATGAGACACATTATTATAATGAGACGACCATCACAGCAAAAACGTGGACGGCACACATTGTACCAACTCTATGTGTACATTAACACATCAAAACAAATATGTGTACTGAGTTTAAGAACAAAGTATACATGTACATGAATTCTTTTGTTTCTGTAGGTGAGTGTTGTTATTGGGAAGAAGACATTGTTCCTATATAACCTGAATGACCCAGAAAATCCTATAGAGCTGGCCTTCCAACAGAGATATGGGAATATTGTATCTTATAGATGGTAAAATTGAGTGTTTATGGTTTGATATTTTTAAAAGAATGTCAACAGAATTGATGGTCAGATTATGCGGTGAACCACATAGATTCATTTAAATTTAGATATGAAAGTTACAGGTACAAAGTCTAAGTTCTTAATGCTGAGGAAAATAAAAAGTAAAAAAATATTTGAAAGGTATATCCTCATCCTTCTAAACTGAAAAAAAACATAGATTAATCTTTCAATTGCAAAACACTTTAGATAAAATTCACGACTTCACAATGCATTTTTGATACGATATAAAGCTTGTATGTTCTATGTTAAACATTGTGAAAACACAAAATTTAGCGATTTGTTTCCTACAATAGAAAAGGTCATTTTGACCCCCCCCCCCCCCCCCCAAAAAAAAACCCCAACATTTTTCTTGAAAATTGGACTCTGCCATGAGATCATAGCTACATGTTATTAATTTTAAAACTTTAAATTTCTATTGATATTTTCATGTAGGTACGGAGATGGTTACATCATGATTGGTTTTTCCCATGGTTACTTTGTGGTGATATCCACCCACATGAAGGAGATCGGTCAGGAGCTGTTCCAGGCACGTAACCACAAGGACAACCTGACGTGTATAGCCATATCTACATCACTGAATAAGGCGGCATCTTGTGGTGATAATTGGTAAGATGCAGGAATATTAAGGAGGTATTGAACACTTGGACGCCAAATTCAATTTTTCTAAAAATTTCTGGAATTATATATTTCTTGTCTGTCCTTGACTATACAAACTTACAGTTGATTCTATCCACAGGAAAATTTTCTACAAGACTTTGAAATATGCATTAATCGAGGTTTTCGTGAATTTCTGGATGACGTCATAATGTTGAAAGTGTCATTCCAGTTCTCGTAAAAGCTATTGGAAATTAATTTTGATTAAACGTCCAAAATGTCTATAAATATATTGCACTTATATATGGAAAAGATAAAATGAATTGTATTTTAAGCACAGGCAGGATACTTGAATAAAAGATGACACTGTCGCTAAAAAATTACAATTTCGAGCCAATTTACTGTAGTTGCTAGTTAATTTTTAGGAATCCTGTGGATGAATCTTTGTCAAAAACTATCAAAATTATCAAGAATGTTCAGAGATGATTTCATGATTAAATGGGGAAAATTGAATTTAGGATTAAAATATTACAAGGCATTATATTTTCCAATTTTTTCTTCAAAAATCGTCCATTTTCAATGAATTGGCATCAGCTTTCCTGTAGCGTAAATTTGTCAACGAATACACTGTGATGAAGATTTAATTTTCTATTTTATACATGCTTAGTTTCAATGCAATACATTAAGTAATAATGTTTTTATTGCATTTTGAATGCAAAGGTTTTTGACGCCATTTTTCCCGATAACGTCGAAATGACGTCGTGGTTTGCTCATGGATAAAACTCCCAAAGTCCTAAATTTCGAAAATCGCCATAATTTCTTCAAACAACGCCGGAAATTATTCAAACTTCATCAGGATACTCAAATGCGTATATCAATCAGAGAATCAAATGCTTTAAGGGAGTTAAGAATGTATTTTTCCTAGGAAGCGAGAAAAAAAATAATGCCGCCGCCATTTTGGTGTTCAAACCCTCCTTAAACTATTGAAAATTGTAAAAATCTGAAAAAAGAGAAAATCAACGGAAAAACAATGAACATGTATATAGCCACATCTATGTCATTGAATAAGGCGGCATCATGTTGCGATAGTTGGTAAGATAAAGGAATCTCATGCACATGTACTTACCAACATTTAAAAATATTTTAATAATTTGCTTGACTGAGGCAGAATTGATATTTGTTTGTATATATCTACAAATACGTCATATTTTGTATGTAGAGTATGTCAGTAATACATGTATATATCAAAATTGTTACAAAGACCTTAAGAAATTTTGTAAGTTCCAAGAACCACTTTGATTTTTAAAAACAGACACAAAAAATTGCATATAACTTGCTATGCTCAGCATTTACTTGTACATTTATTTTCTCTGAATATCTATTCAAATAGAGAGTTAATTGCAAGTACAGTATGAAACAATGTAATTTTGTCTTGTATCTTCATGTATTTTTCTTTTAATTTTCTTTCAGCATCAAGATCCATGACCTCTCTGACCTAAAGGAGATGTTTGCGATAATAAACATGGAGGACGAAAGAGGCCTGGACAAACTCCACTGGTCAGATGATGGTCAGTTACTAGCTGTGTCCACTCAGAAAGGCAACCTTCATATCTACCTGACCAGGTTACCCATGTTAGCCTCGGCACATCAGACCCGTATAGCTCACCTGACCTCTCTACTAGAAGTCACCATAGAGGATAATGTTAACCAGGTGAGAAAAATGAATCAATCCCCTCTCTCTACATCGATCTGACCGGGCTAGCTATGTTAGCCTCGGCACATCAGACCCGTATAGCTCACCTGACCTCTCTACTAGAAGTCACCATAGAGGATAAAGTTAACCAGGTGAGAAAAAATGAATCAATCCCCTCTCTCTACATCGATCTGACCAGGCTAGCTATGTAAGCCATGGCGCATCAGACACATAGCTCTCCCAACCTCATTGCTAGAGGTCACTATAGAGCATAATGTCAAATTGGTGAGGAGTAGTGGGAATTGAAAGTACATCTAACAACCTCAAATCCCTTTTAGGTTCTTCTTTTTATGCCCCGGCATCCAGCAATTTGTCATCACCTTCTGTGAGAAAATTGCTGCATACTTTTAATCGTAAATGCATTAAAAAGAAATTGAAAAATCTAGAATTTCCACCTTCCACTTTTTTCGGAATCACCCCTACTTTAACATGTTTAATGTTATTGAGAAATGTGTGAGGCAAAAATGGCAAAAATTAAATTTTCTAAATTTTCAGTCTTTCTTTAAAGTCTTCAGTGACTTTCCTGAAACCGTAAGCTCATGCCTTTTGTTTACTCCACAGGATCAACCCCTAACAATTCCTATTGATGTAGAGCCCTCCTTCCTCGGTATAGGACCATTCCATTTAGCCAGTGGTATGAACAACAGAGCTTGGTTTTATCTACTGGGTGATTCAGGTAAGGTGTTAATTCAGGGCAGTTGTTTTAAATAAACCAAGGGGATATAAAGGGGAAGCAATGTTTCTAATTTTTTTTGCTGCATTATCTTTAATTGAAGAATTTTGATTTTACTCTGTAGAATCATGTTGCACCAATTTAAGAATAATGAAGGAAATAAAAACCAAGCCATTAAAAGATCATGATTAACAATTTAAAAGGTGCAACCTATTGATATTGTGTATTTCATGCACCATGATAAAGGGTTTGTGGGGATGGAAGTTCGTACATGTTGTTTTGTATCACTACTTTAGACCTCATATGACTTCTATAGAGGTTTATGGACAGCACAGAGTCTCTGTATATTTTAAACATGATACGTGGATACCGTATAACCAGAAATTTTCGCGCGATACTATTTTTTGCTATATTTGCGAGTGATTTGGAATCGTGAAAATATATTTCCTCAAAAAATGTTGTTTGATAAGGTATGTCATAAATTTGTATATCAGTTACATTTTTAGCTCACCTCGACGAAGTTGAGTGAGCTTATGCTATAACCCTACGCGTCCGCGTCCGCGTCCGCGTCCGGTTAAGAAGTTTGGGGTAGCTCAGTATCTGACAAAGTACTAATGCTACAGTAACCAAACTTGCACAAGTGATTCATCTTTGGATGCTGAGGTGAACCCATGCATCGGATGCAGCATCTGACCTACATTTTCCGCTTGAGTGACTTGGTTAAGAAGTTTGGGGTAGCTCAGTATCTGACAAAGTACTGATGCTACAGTAACCAAACTTGCACAAGTGATTCATCTTTGGATGCTGAGGTGAACCCATGCATCGGATGCAGCATCTGACCTACATTTTCCACTTGAGTGACTTGGTTAAGAAGTTTGGGGTAGCTCAGTATCTGACAAAGTGCTAATGCTACAGTTACCAAACTGGCACAAGTGATTCATCTTTGGATGCTGAGGTGAACCCATGCATCGTATGCAGCATCTGACCTACATTTTCCGCTTGAGTGACTTGGTTAAGAAGTTTGGGGTAGCTCAGTATCTGACAAAGTACTGATGCTACAGTAACCAAACTTGCACAAGTGATTTATCTTTGGATGCTGAGGTGAACCCATGCATCGGATGCAGCATCTGACCTACATTTTCCGCTTGAGTGACTTGGTTAAGAAGTTTGGGGTAGCTCAGTATCTGACAAAGTACTGATGCTACAGTGACCAAACTTGCACAAGTGATTCATCTTTGGATGCTGAGGTGAACCCATGCATCATATGCAGCATCTGACCTACATTTTCCGCTTGAGTGACTTGGTTAAGAAGTTTGGGGTAGCTCAGTATCTGACGAAGTACTGATGCTACAGTGACCAAACTTGCACAAGTGATTCATCTTTGGATGCTGAGGTGAACCCATGCATCGGATGCAGCATCTGACCTACATTTTCCGCTTGAGTGATTTGGATAAGAAGTTCCGGGTAGCTTAGTATCTGACAAAGTACTAATGCTACAGTAACCAAACTTGCACAAGTGATTCATCTTTGGATGCCGAGATGGACCCATGCATCGGATGCAGCATCTGACCTACTTTTTCCACTTGAGTGATTTCGCTTTTAAAAGCCAATATTGAGCAAAGTTTAAGTGCTACATGTACCAAACTTGCATATTGGATGTATCTTTGATCAAACTTTCATAAAATGACCTTGACCTACTTTTTCCGCTTGAGTGATTTTGCCTTTTAAAGCCAATATTGAGCAAAGTATAAGTGCTAGATGTTCCAAACTTGCATATTAGATGTATCTTTGATCAAACTTTCATAAAATGACCTCGACCTACTTTTTCCGCTTGAGTGATTTTGCCTTTAAAAGCCAATATTGAGCAAAGTATAAGTGATACATGTACCAAACTTGCATATTGGATGTATCTTTGATCAATCTTTCATAAAATGACCTTGACCTACTTTTTCCGCTTGAGTGATTTTGCTCCATAAAGCCAATATTGAGCAAAGTATAACTGCTACATGTACCAAACTTGCATATTGGATGTTTCTTTGATCAAACTTTCATAAAATGACCTCGACCTACTTTTTCCGCTTGAATGATTTTGAGCAAAGTATAAGTGCTACATGTACCAAACTTGCATATTGGATGTATCTTTGATCAAACTTTCATAAAATAACCTTGACCTACTTTTTCCGCTTGAGTGATTTTGCTCTATAAAGCCAATATTGAGCAAAGTATAACTGCTGGATGTACCAAACTTGCATATTGGATGTATCTTTGATCAAACTTTCATAAAATGACCTTGACCTACTTTTTCTGCTTGAGTGGTTTTGCCTTTAAAAGCCAATATACATGTACTAAGAAATATGTTTGAATTGAATTTTGCTATCACGAGGTGAGCTTCGTAATCTGTGATTACCTATGTTTTTCTTATTGTACAAGTGCCATTCTTAACTTTTTTTCTGATTAAATGTTAAGAGAAGTGAATTGAGTGTATTCTTATGATAGAACTATCTAAAAATCAAATAATGAAAGGTTCCAAAGAGTAACATCATGTGTTCAGATTTGTTTGTAATTTAGGAATTGCGAAAAATAGTACTCGCGAAAAATAGAGACACCCTATTTTACATATAAAATTGTAAAAATGATACTCGCAAAAATTTCTGGTTATACTTTTTTGTTGTTGTTTTTGTTGTTTATTGTAGGTGTTGAAAGATTAAAGGATAAGGGAGTAACTAGGCACTGTTAACAGTATCCACCTTAATGCTGATTATGTAACATTACAGAGTGTATATATGTACATATTGTATATTGCATAGTAACGTTTGATTTGTACATATTGTAGGTGTAGAGAGGTTAAAGGACAGAGAATACCTAGGCACTGTTAACAGTATCCACCTTAATGCTGATTATGCTGCTGTTGGGTTTGAGGGCAAAGTGCAGCTTCACATGGTAAGTGATATGACTTTATCATTCTTTTCTATTCAATGAAAGTCCTGGAATTTGACCTTGGTCATATGATAAACATGTGGAGGGGATTCAGAATATCAAAGAATTTCTTTATTTTCCTCTTCAAAAAATTTGCAAAGCGTCTTCTATTTGCAAGCTTTTTATTTTTGCGATATTCACGACGTCCTTCGATTCACGAATATAAAACGCTGCAAATAAGTCCTGCATGTGTAGTAAGATACGTACATACGATGTCGCAAAAGTAAAACGCCGTGAACTGGTTACCTCACACGTGTTCCGGCAAACTGAAGCCATAAATAAAATAAAATACAGATTACAGTAATTGAGGCATGTTTACATGTATATTAATCAGATGAAGGAAAAATCAGCTTAATTATCTTTACATTGTAACATGTTTAAATTTAATCTTTGAAACCAAATTTAGTTATTATCTATGCAGCTATGATATACAACATGTTGATTGCATAGGATATAGTATACATTTGGTATTCATTTACTCGTTTCTGTATACAGATTGAAGGAGAGACAACAGGTACAACAGATGAGAGGGAGACCCGCCTATTTCCTGATCCCACCCATGATGAATCCAGGGTCCTATGTCACAGTCTTACCCCTGATTTTCTCATCTATGGTACAGATGTAAGTAATATTTTGTTCATTCAAAATTTTAAGAAATGAGGCTGAAAATATTTTAAACTTTTGATCCATGTACATTTAGATTGTACACTAAACTTTTAAAGATAAAAGGATTTATTTTGATGTAATCATCTTTCATCTTAGAGGAATGGTATGATATTCTTGAACATGAGATTTGAAATATCATCTTACAAATTTCATTTGTTCAAAAGATGTTGAATTCTTCAGTCACCAAAATAAATAACATGGTTCCTGTTTTGTAATGCATGAAGTTGATTTTGCAATCATTTAATTTCCTTTGTTGTTAATAAGAAACGACCCTTCTGATTGGCCGAGAAATTTTGTTGATACCTGTATCAACACAAAACAGAAGTACGCGCTTAGCAACATCATTAGCAACGTCGTTAGCAACACGATTTCAAAGCTGCAAATAAACATTGAAAAGCGACAAAATGAAATGATAAGTAATCAATGCAATATGGGCATGATGCAGTTTTCCCTCAATATTTGGTGTTGATACCTCGATCAACCAAAAATGATTCCTTAATTACACAAATTTGATCATGGCTCCGCTCGCACCAGTGAAACTGTGTATAAACAAGGACGTTTAGAGCCACAAGGCTTAGGATAGATAATTATAACTAATGTAAGTTGATTTAATTACTTCTCTGATTACAGAATGGAGGCCTGAATTACTTCTACATAGAGGACTGGAATTTTGTTAACGAGTACCGTCACGTAGCTGGTATCAGACATATTTTCCCCGACAATGTAGGATCACGTCTGGTCTTTATAGACGAGAAAAGCGACGGCTTTGTTTATAATCCAGTAAGTATAGTGTTTCAGAAATATCTACATGAACATCCTTTTGTTATGCTTGTATGCGGAGTCTGGGGTTCACTTTGATCTTATTAGTCCCCTACCGGCAACACACTTTTGATCAGAGTTAGTATGGAATTGTTTTTCTCATACTGCTTTTAACCCCATGCGTCTTTGCATGCTTTTACATACATGTATACATTGTAAAATATCCATGAAATGTTTTTTAAGTTTGGAGATGTAAATAATTATTCGTACAGGATATACCTGACTGCACATCTCCTCTTAATGTTTCATTGAGTAAGTGGAAATTCAGAAGTTCTTACATGTACATATCAATTACTTACCAATTCCTGAGAATAATTAATATATTGCCTCTTGTATAATCATATTGACATTTGATTTAATAATTTATTTAATTCATGATTTAATTTAATTAATTTATAATTTAATTCATTTAATAATTTGTTGGATTATCTTTTAAGATAATTCTTAGATTTTTGCTGTTTTCTTGTAGGTCAATGATCAGACATTAGAAATTCCCAATTTTTCCAATACCACAAGAGGAGCAGTGTGGGAAAACTGGACTCCAGACAAGGTATGGTGATGAAAAATGGAGAAAAAATCTTTTAACATTATTCTAATTCCTTTATGAAGGAGGCTGATAAATAATTTGCAATGGAATAAGATGGTAATTATGTCAATTCTACATGTAGAAATCTGTGTACATAGTCATTATTGCTGATATCATGTGACTGGCATTGTTTTGAAAAGTCACATAGTAAGATTTAGTCAATTTGAACACTCCATTTTATTGGCCGGATTGCAAAGCAATTCCGGTCTATGGATTGACGATGTCCGTCTGTCCGTCCGTCCGTCCGTCCGTCTGTCCGTCCGTCCGTCTGCCGTCAACATTTTGGTTAAAGTTTCTGGTTGAGGCAAAATCTAAGGAACTATATGCAGTAGAAACTTTATATTATACATGTAGCTTGCCCATGACAAGACCTTTCAATTTATGCCGTAACATTTGACCTAGTGACCTTGACCTTGGACTTTGACCTAGTTAAAGATTTTGGTTAAAGTTCCTGGTTTAAGCAAAATCTATGGAACTGTATGCAATAGAAACTTTATATTATACATGTAGGTTGCCCATGACCAGACCTTTCAATTTATGCCGTAACATTGGATCTAGTGACCTTGACCTTGGACTTTGACCTAGTTAAAGAATTTGGTTAATGTTTCTGGTTCAAGCAAAATCTAAGGAACTGTATGCAGTAGAAACTTTATATTATACATTTAGGTTGCCCATGATGAGACTTTTCAATTTATGCCGTAACATTGGACCTAGTGACCTTGACCTTGGACTTTGACCTAGTTAAAGACTTTGGTTAAAGTTCCTGGTTTAAGCAAAATCTAAGGAACTGCATGCAGTAGAAACTTTATGTTATACATGTAGGTTGCCTCTGACAAGACCTCTCAATGTATGCTGTAATATTTGACCTAGTGACCTTGACCCATTTAGTGACAAAAACTTACTTTGCAATCCGGCCATACCGTCTTTAGCGGTGTTTTATTGGTCTTCTTTTAAAAGAAGTGAACCATATATACAATGTATAAACTCTCTGACTACAGAAAGCAAGTTTATACACAGTTTGCGTTTTTAATGATTTCTTTATCATATAATTATCTACACGTCTGTGAAGATGTTTTTAGATTTCTTGATAACTTTCATATGATTATTTATTCATGACAGGGAGTTTTCATCACATATGACGAGGAGAAGATGTACACCTACCTCTACTGCAGAGAGTCTATTAGAGGTAGAGCTTTACTATTATTCAGTCATGACACTTTTAAGATTGGATATTTTTATGCAAATATTTTTACTCTTGATGTGATTGCAACATAATGTAAGCTTTTGTGAATTACATGTAGTTTAATGGATATAATCAAAATTGCCTCAATTATTGCTAGACTTAAATGCTGAATGGTAATATTTTCTTTAGGCTCAATAGTGGAGTATGTAGGTGAAAGTAAACTGCCGTACGGAATGGTTCCCATAATGCTCTACAATGGGGAGGTAACTCTGCAGACTTCCAGTGGCCGATTACAAACACAGATTCTGGACACTCATTCAGCACTGTTTACAGAAACTGTAGAAGATATGCCTCCTTCAGAGGTCTGTATGAAAGTATACAAATATAATGGATAACAGCATTACTATTGAATAACAGTACATTATATACTGTAAATTGTCTTTTATCTGCGAGTGTTTCATTTTCGCGAGGTCCTTCGACTAACGAATATAAAACGCCGCGAATACGTACTAACACATGTGTAGTAAGTTACGTATATACATGTATATACGATGTCATGAAAATAAAATGCCACGAACCAGTCACTTCACTCGTGTTTGCGAACTTAAAACGCCTTGAATAAAAGACGGTTGACAGTATACATGAACAAAATGCATGGAAAGTAGCAACTACATGATATTGTATTAATTGCAAAAAAAAAAAATTATGTTGTGGTTTGCAGGAAAACAAATATCTCATATGGAAAACGATCACTTAGCAATATTTTTATAAGGAAGAACATTTTTTCTAAATAGACCCAATGACTAACAGCAAGAGATACACAAAAATAAAACAAAAAAAAACATGAAGTTTAATAATTGGTGCAGTTGAACTTTTGCTGGAGGTGTTATTGCCCTGTGACTTGAAAAAAAAAATGAAAATGGAAATTTGCTGGCATTTTGTTCTTGGAGGTTCGATGGATCCAAATGATTTTTGGTATACATACAAATGTATTTTTCATACTTGTATCCATTGTAGATGAGAACTGCACTCACCCAGGGCATCAAGCTACGGAGATTTAAGGATGTATGGATATTCTGTCACCATTTGAACGACATTGTGGCCTGGATGGAGTTAGGGAAGGGAGCTTTACAGGCCATAGAGATAGATTTTGGTAAGTTATCATTTGTTTATACAATATATAAGATGGCATTACTGTGGGGTCACTATTGCAAATGTTTGTAAATGTTGATAGTATCAGAATTTCAGTAAGTCTCCATTGTGGTAGTTTAAGAACAAGCATTTCCTTTATTTTACAGCCATTCGTGTTTATAGAGAGATAGCTGATGTTGGGATGGTTGCATCCTTACAACAAGTCAAGGTCAGTATTTAATTTATGCTGAAACAGCATTTCTTTTTTCATTTTATGAATAATTTAATAATCAACAATATTATTCAATTTTTTTCAGACCATTTGCATCAAAATTCTTGTATTATGACTGTCTTTTAAATAACAAATGTTGCTGTAAGTGAATCATTTTCGCCAATGTAAAGAAAATAAAAATAGAAAGTGTGTATTGAAATTCTTATAAAGATACAAATATTCTACTTACCTACTTCCTTCATACTCTCTTTGAATCCAGAACATAGAAGACAAAAACCTACTGTCAGGTTACGTAGCAATGTACATCGGAGAGTTCAACCTTGCTCAGGATCTATTCTTAGCATCTGGACGTCCTATTGCAGCTTTGGAGGTGAGTTTCTATAGGAACAAACATTTTCAACTCTTTGTTTACATACATGTATGTGTATTTCTAAGACATAAACATATTCTTTTTGCTTCTAGCATTATGACTGAAGTTTATCTTTGAAAATACTTCAATAGACCTTCATATTACCGGAAGACTTGCATTTTAGACACGCCAAGACCTGATACCACTACTTTTGACGTTATTTCTAATTATGACGTCATAAATTGGATACGACGTGATAGTTAAAAGTTACCTTAAATCATGTGATGTCGGGTCTTAGGATGTGTAAAATACAAGTCAACTGCGGTAATGTGAAATTCGTCTATTTAAAATGATCGATTTGTACATTTAGCATGCTGGGTAAATAGTTACAAAGATGCGAGAAAATTCATGTCACAAAGAATCTGCTTAAAATAAGTAATAATTGGTAGATTTAACAAATCAAGCTCAGCCCCAGACCATTATATGTATGTTGGAGAGAGAATGTGTTTGCATTTATGGGTCATTATTTTTGAATTTTTGATTACAGATGCGTCGTGACCTCTTACACTGGGACAGTGCCTTACAGCTAGCTAAAGCCCTTGCCCCGGAGCAGATACCATATATATCCAGAGAGTATGCCCAGCAACTGGAGTTTACAGGCGATTATATGACGGCACTTTCTCACTATGAGAAGGGCATTACGAGGGAGGAGAAAGATAGAGAGCATGATGAAGTCTGTGCTGCCGGAATAGCTAGAATGTCCATCAGGATGGGAGATATTAGAAGGTGAGTGTGGCAAAGAGGACATGAAGGGCATATTTGAAGGGTCAATTTTGTTATGATACAAGAAAGTCCAACATTACATCATTTGGCAATAGTTTGACTATGGCGACACTACTACAATTTTCACTTTACCATGACAATTCATAATAGCTTTTACTTATAACTTCACTATGCAAAAAGCTTTAATATACACATATAGGACCTTTGTTTTTCAAACCAAGAATCTTTGTTGATACATGTACTTGCATGTCAAATGGATCAGAATGCATGTATTTTGTGGATTGGACAGCTAATGTTCAGATACATATAAATATTTTAGTAAGAAATAAGTATGCTTCTTTAATTTTAAAAAGTTGATGCGGCTACTTCATTCATAATCAAGCAGTATTGATTTAAGTTAATGTTCATATACATGTATCTCTATTCATAACAGAGGGGTAGGTATGGCAATGAAGATGCCTAGTAGGATCCTGAAGAAAGAGTGTGCTGGTATTCTAGAAGGCATGAAGGTAAGAAAGAATCATAAAATAACAAACTTGGTGCTGTGGTCTAGTGGTAAGTTGATGGTTCGAGCCTCACTAGGACCACAGGTTGGCCAACATATACCTCTGTATGTTCAGTGTTAATACTAAAACAAAAGGTTGTTGTCTGTGTTGTTAACATGTCTGTGATGTTTTTAAAAAAACAAACAAACAAAATTTATCTCTTTAACAAGAAATGGCTATTTCGAAATATGAAACTGATATAGCAGAGCCAGAAATTGATTCAGAAGTACCAAGACTTACATTGTCATATTAACATTAATGTTCATTTGTTGTACATATATTTTAGCAATGGACAGAAGCTGCCATGTTGTATGAACAAGGAGGGTACTACGACAAAGCTGCTTCAGTCTACATCAGAGGCAAAAACTGGTGAGATGTAATGATGTCATACATGTACTTTCATTTTTAGATGATACATATTAGTCCGGAAACTTTCGGCTAATCCATACCAAATTTTGACATTGATAATGCATGGTTTTACAAACATTTTCTGGCTATTTTCACCACAGATTTGATGACATCATATTAAGATAATCTTCAATGTGAAGAAACTACAATGACAAGACCATGTGTACATAATGATTATTATGAAATAAACAAAGAGGTAAAATTTTCACTATATTTCATGTGCAGGGCCAAGGTTGGTGAACTCCTATCCCACATCACCTCCCCTAAGATCCATATCCAGTATGCCAAGGCCAAGGAAGCTGATAGTCGGTACAAGGAAGCTGCGGAAGCTTACAAAGCTGCTAAAGACTGGGATAATGTCATCAGGATTAATCTGGATTACCTGCAAAATCCAGAGGAGGCAGTCCGGATTGTCAGGGAAATCCAGTCCATAGAGGGTGCCAAGATGGTCGCCAAGTAAGACAAATTTTTACTTTTATGCTGATTGCAAAGTAAAGAGGACATACAGGGGTCATTTTGTCAGGTGCCTGTAAGATTTGTAGCCAAAATTTCGGATAGATACACATGTGTGGTCATAACTTACTTGATATGTATATGTATTACACTTCCATCAAATTGTTCAAGCTTGATCAGACTCAACATTGTGGGTCAAGGTCATTTTCAAGGTCAATGTGACATGATTTTAGGGTAAAACATGTGATAAGTGACATGCATGTTTTTGAACTGTCTAGACACATTACACTTGATTAGTTTTGTTAAGAATGGAAAGTGTTTTGACACAGATATCTCCAAATATTGAAATTCTATTGGAGTTCTGAATGTTCAAGTTTCCTGCTTTTGAAATTTATAATTTTCGCTTAGAACGTGAATTGTATGATGAAGTGATATTAGAATTTAGATAGAGGTTAATCTGAACAAATTGTTAATGCACCGGTCCGAAAAAAAAACATACATGTATGTACTCATTTTATTAAACAACGATTTTCTTTATAACAGATTTTTCCAGAGGTTGAATGACTACTCCTCAGCCATACAATTCCTTGTGATGTCTAAGTGTAACGATGAAGCATTCCAGCTGGCTCAGGCTCATAATCAAATGGAAACTTATGCTGACATCATCGGTAAAATTTTCACTTAATAAATTTACGATCTCTCTCTCTCTCTCTCTCTCTCTCTCTCTCAAGTTAAAGAGACGAGAAAGTAAGGTATTGCACAAGGGAAAATCCAGTAAAAAACGTTACTCTTTGTATGAAACACACCAATTTTGGATTACAAGAGCAAGAACTTTGATTGATTAATTGAATATGCAGTCTCAGTGATGTGATGTTGGTTATTTATTTATTTACCCTAGACATGTATATGTATATACACTGTACAGGTCCAGATGCCACTCCTGAGGATTATCAGAGTATAGCATTGTACTTCGAGAACGAAAAGAACCACTTCCTGTCAGGAAAATTCTTCCTTCTTAGTGGACAGTACAACAGGGTAATTAAAATTTTGCTTGCATGATAAAATCTTGAATAATCAATCACGTGTATGATGATTTATGAGAATAAAAAATCAAGAAGATCATAGTACCTACTTTAGAAGAAAATACAAATTGAACTCTTTAGAGTCATAGATACATGAATAGTTGAAGGATTGCCAAATGTTCCATATTGCACTTGCAGGCAAACTTTAACAAATGTCGATCATTTTTAGCTCGCCAGGACGAAAAAGTCTGGAGAGCTAATGCCATACCCTCGGTGTCATCGTCGTTGTCGTCGTCCGTATAGACAAAACTTTAACCTGGTCTATATCTCTTGAACTATAAGGGGTAGGGCTTTGATATTTCACATGTAGATACCTTGTGACGAGACCTTTCATTTGAGACCATGACCTTTGACCTAGTGACCTTGACCTTTAACTTTGACCTACTTTTCAAAAACTTTAACCTGGTTTCTGACAAAAACCTGTATAGGCGAGCTATGTAATCTTTGATTACCCTATGTTTTTATGTACATGTACGTCATAATCAATGGCCCATCTGACAATGCTCCGATAGACTATTTGATTATGATGTCTACGCATACATGCAAGTCGTCCAATAGGTGTGACGCCGGACATTCGGCAATCCCAGAATTCAAGATGAGCAAGAGAAAAAGAAAATATCTACGCATATACATGTAGCATTAAGGTTAGAAAAAGCTATAGGAAATATCTTCTCATTTGACATGTACATGTAGATTTTAAGCAGAAGACTTTATTTCACTGTGATGATGGTTGGTGTATTTCGTCTGTTCATACAAACAAATTTTATCATGTGCCTAGAAAGAAATGAAAGAGTATAAACATACATGTATTTATATGACCATTGTAATCTTGATCAGATTGACTATAGAGGTGTTATCTACATTGTATTACAGGCAATGAAACATTTCCTGAAATGTAGCGGAGAGGACAGCCAGGCTATAGAGCTAGCGATCGAGACGGTAGGGAGAGCGAACGATGAGTCCTTGACGCGACAGCTGATTGATTTCCTAATGGGAGAAACTGACAACGTACCCAAGGTAAGAAAGAAAAATGGGGGAAAACTTAAGTGGGTGGGGGACTGTCTTAAAATTCTGGTATTGAGTCTTTGCGGAATACAGAGCTATTTTCCCTTACAGACTGTATCTGACGTAGAACCATTGTGACTTCATTAAAATGGTATGGTAACGTCAATTTTACACCGTCATTTCCCAAACTTTTAGGAATGTTTCTTTAGAATTTTGTGATGTCATAATCAGTCTACATCAGATACCGTCTCAAATGGGAAGTAACTCTGGTTTTCGAAAATGGCGAATAAGTGTTACAATACTGAATAATGCAGATACATATATTAATGTTTTCACATTATGGAGACCATGTAAATGAAGATGGAAATTATTGGAATTCTAATATTTTTTATGATTGACAGTAAGGAATAAGGAATTACGTTTTGCTTTATTTACATGTAGGATGCCAAGTACCTGTTCCGTTTATACATGGCTTTGAAGCAGTTCCGAGAAGCTGGTAGAACTGCCATCATTATAGCAAGGGAAGAACAGAATGCTGGTTAGTATTATTCCTAAGTCAAACTTATCTGTCTTTGCTTCCATGTTAATAATACATGTATGTTCTGTGTAAGCCTCCATTGTAATGACTTTAGACCAGTTTTATTCTTAGTAAGTCTAGTACATGTAATTGATAAATGATGTGCAAAGAAATTGTTGCAGAATTATGTAGTTACATATATTTTACTTAGTCTTTTTGAAGTTCAGGCTCAGTACTGCTGTTTACATGAAAAGGTGTAACTTACATTGAAAATGAAAAAAGAAGTGAAGAAAACTTCCAGAGACTTATATAATTAATAGATTACACATGTTATATTGAAAGAAAACTAACATTTAGAAGTCTGCAATGAATAACTCATTAACCATTAGAAAATAATCCCATTTGGAGGAAGATTACATTTGATTAACAAATTACCTTGAAATGGAAGTACATGTACATGTATTTTATAGTTTGGAACAGTGTTTTTTTTTTTTTCCAACGGCCTCTTCATAACAAAAGACAATTTTCACATTATCACAATAGACTGGTATTTTATATAGTCCAAGACCTAACATCACAACATTTTATTTAACTTTTTACTGTTACATCACAACATTTTATGTAACTTTTTACTGTTACATTGTTACAGATTTATGATGTCAGAGAAAAGAAATAATGTCAAAAGTGGTGATGTCAGGTCTTAGCTAGTGTCTAAAATGATAGGCTAGCTGTAATATGAAAATTGTCTATTGGTAACTTGGCTTACCTTGTCGAAATTTCTCATCTCTTCTACCATTTTGTACATATTACTATAGGTAACTACAGGAATGCCCATGACGTGCTGTTCAGTATGTTCCAAGAATTGAAGCAGCAGAAAATTAAGATTCCGGCCGAGATGGCCACCAACCTTATGATCCTACATAGCTATATACTGGTCAAGGTAAGTCATGATAGAACATTGGCAAATCTTTATATTGGAAATCTAACTGTCAGAATTTTACTTTTGTGACCAAAAAATGTTTCAAATTTTCACTAGAAAAAAAACCTAAAATATTAAGCTATATTTGCAGAAAGAAAATTAATTCATCTTTTTCATGTGTAGTAAAATGATTGAAGAATCTAGAGTTACATGTACTTATATCTTTGCTTTCAGATTCATGTAAAAAGAGGTGATCATTTGAAGGGTGCAAGAATGCTCATACGAGTTGCTAATAATATTAGCAAATTTCCATCACGTACGTACATGTAACTCACAATTTAAATCACAGTATTTTCATATTAGTAAATTTTAGATATACTGTATTCTACATGTACATTCATTAACTTGTTTGCAGTTGAATCTCATGTAAAATCATAGAGTATTATTTAAAACAGAACTATTTTGTATACGGCTGATAAGAATGATACACGTGGTATTTGCAAAGTAAAGGAACAATTTAATGATCCTTTATTTTATTAATTAACATTTTAATTTTTTTTTCCACATGCATCTTAGGTATTCTTGTTGCTTACAAGACTTCACAATGTAAACTCATTCATTTATTTGTTTTTTGCAGACATTGTTCCCATACTTACATCCACTGTTATAGAGTGTCACAGAGCTAGCTTAAAGAACTCTTCGTTCAGTTATGCCGCCATGTTGATGAGGCCTGAGTACAGGAACAACATAGATCTAAAATACAAAAAGAAAATTGAGATGATCGTGAGGAAACCAGATAAAACAGAAGAAGAAGAACCCTTGATGCCATGTCCGTACTGTGGATTCCAGCTGCCTGAAACAGATCTGTTATGTCCCGAGTGTAAAAATAACCTACCGTACTGCATAATCACGGTAAAGAACTTAATGAAAATATTTCACAAGATTTTTGAGAATTTAACTGTTCATCATAATTAAATAATGTACATATGTCACACAAAGTAGAGGTCAAGGTCAAGGTCAGATTAAAGCTCAAGATCATGATAAAAGTGAATCAGCTGTAGTTGTTGATACATGCATGTAGCTTTGATTTCAATAATTTCTAAATTTTCAAATTGTATACAAATATTCATTTCATGTCAAAATATTTCTCAATTTACAGGGACGACACATAGTCAAGGATGACATGACAGCATGCCCAAAATGTGATTTCCCTGCTATATTCTCAGAATATATTAGGTAACGCCTTTTGATTACATGTTACGTTATTTTAATGTTGAAACTATGTGTTTGATTGAAATTTCATGGAAATACCTCTAGGTGTCTTTTATCTCGTTGCGTTTCACTTTCCATTAGTTTTATTTTTTTTAAATGTCATTTAGAGTATCTAAATAGAAATCGTAATTGATTTTCCCAAGACGAAAAGTCATTTATACCTGAAATAAACAGGAAAAGGTACTGTGTACAAATATTCCGGCTCTGTAAAAATTCAAATATAATCAACAAAATTTTGAAGTGGATTTTATTTATTTGAGAATATTTTCTATTCTTTTTCCAAACATTCACAAATCACCCTGACATTTTTAGATTGCTAGAAACTGAAGATTCCTGTCCCATGTGTTCAGAGAAGATCATCAAAGAAAATCTACAGAAAGTCTCCGACACCGATAAATATCTGAAGCAGGACGAAGGCACAGAGTAAAAATTCTCAACAGCAGAATCATGCACTATTTTCAGAACCTGATAAGGAACTATTGAAATCACAAAATTCTTACTTATCTTGAACTGTGGAAGAAGACATTCTTGTGAACCAACTTAGCATCTTTATAGATAATGCACACATGTTATGAATATCATACAAAATGAAATTGTATTTATGCTTATTTATGTATTTATTTATCTGAATCTTGGGCTTTATAGCTTACAAGGTTGTAATACTGAATATATAAAGATCTGATATGAAAAAAAAATCTTTATTCCGTCCAATTTACATGAAGTAATTTATTGATTGTAGAATTTCTACATTTTCCTACTCTTAAAAAAATGGGATTGTCTTTTATACATGTACATGTATGGATCTTCAATTTACTGTATTAACAGTAATAAAAAAATCTTCTTACACATAATTTTGAGTACTTTCTTTGTAATTAGAATATTCTGTGAGACAATCTTATAATTGAACATGAAGTTAAACCATCACAGAGACTGGAATACTGGGATTTTGAAATTCTGTTACATATGGATCATAATTTTTTTAATACATGTATGTTTGCCTTGATTTTTCTCCTGTCATGTAATATGGCACAGACATCAATATCTTTTCTATCATTCTGTCACACTTTCAGTTTTCAAATGAAAACTTGAAAACCCTTTCACCTATCCCAACAAAATTTAGATATACAATTACTTGTTGATTTTTGTGGTCAGTAGATCAAAGGTCAAGGTTACTGTTAGGAAACATACGCTTAAAATAGTGGTTTCCTGATGATACCGCAATAATGTTTAACCTATCTATATGAAATATGCTTCGTATCAAGAAAGGAAAAAGCCTATTCATTTTGGGATCAATAGGTCAAAGATGAAGATATTTGTAAGGAAAAATACACCCAAAATAATGGGTTTCAGATGATAACTTAAGATGCCTTACACGAATCAAAATCAAGTTTGGATATACGCCTATTTGTCAATAGGGGAAGAAGCCTAATAATTTTAAAGTTTACATGTTCGAGACCAAGGTCACTTTTAGTAAAATTACACTTTAACTGTTACTAGACAATAAATTGAGAACAGTTTCATCTATCTCATGCATATCTGGATTATATATATGCTTACTTACCAGAAAGGAAAGACCCTTATTGACTCTTGGGCCTTAGGTCAAAGGTCAAGGTTGCTGTTATGATAATGGTTTCCAAATGATGATTTTAAAAGATCCCAGGTTACACAAATCCAAATGAAATTTGTACATTGTATACATGGAAGTCTTATCAGGATAGGAGGAGGCTTATTGATGTTGGGATCAATAGGTCAAAGCCTTTGAAAGGTCATTGTTAGGAATTTTAATATGACTTGATTCTTTTTCCCTATTAAGACAACAGACGCGAGCCGGGCTCTATTCTCCAATTATAATAGACCCTATAGCGATAAACCACGCCTACCCATTTTCTGAAAGCAGATAAACCGGCAGGAACTGGTTTTTACAGGTCTAAGTTTGGTCATCATTAGAATAGAAATAAAAAATGACAAGCCGGGCTCTATTGTCTCATAATGCCCTCGCGTCCTCAGCCAATCACATTTATCACCTCGCCGCTGACGCGGCTCGGTAATAAATGTGATTGGCTAAGGACACTCGGGCATTATGAGACAATAGAGCCCGGCTTGTCATTTTTAGCTCACCTCGACGAAGTTGAGATGAGCTTATGCTATAACCCCGGCGTCCGCGTCCCCGTCCGCGTCCCCGTCTGCGTCCCCGTCCGCGTCCCCGTCCGCGTCCGGTTAAAGTTTTTGGGCAACTCAGTATCTGACAAAGTACTGATGCTACAGTAACCAAACTTGCACAAGTGATTCATCTTGGGATGCTGAGGTGAACCCATGCATCGGATGCGGCATCTGACCTACATTTTCCGGTTGAATGACTTTGTCAATGTCTGGTTAAAGTTTTTGGGGTAATTCAGTATCTGACAAAGTACTGATGCTACAGTAACCAAACTTGCACAAATGATTCATCTTGAGATGCTGAGGTGAACCCATGCATCGGATGCAGCATCTGACCTACTTTTTCCGCTTGAGTGATTTTGCCTTATAAGGCCAATATTGAGCAAAGTATAAGTGCTACATGTACCAAACTTGCATATTGGATGTATCTTTGATCAAACTTTCATAAAATGACCTTGACCTACTTTTTCCACTTGAGTGATTTTGCCTTTAAAGGCCAATATTGAGCAAAGTATAAGTGCTACATGTACCAAACTTGCATATTGGATGTATCTTTGATCAAACTTTCATAAAATGACCTTGACCTACTTTTTCCACTTGAGTGATTTTACCTTATAAGGCCAATATTGAGCAAAGTATAAGTGCTACATGTACCAAACTTGCATATTGGATGTATCTTTGATCAAACTTTAATAAAATGACTTTGACCTACTTTTTCCGCTTGAGCGATTCTGCCTTTAAAGGCCAATATTGAGCAAAGTATAAGTGCTACATGTACCAAACTTGCATATTGGATGTATCTTTGATCAAACTTTCATAAAATGACCTTGACCTACTTTTTCCCACTTTAGTGATTTTCTTATTATACATGTACTTAGAGATATGTTTTAATTGAACTTTGCTGCCGCGAGGTGAGCTTCGTAATCTTTGATTACACTATGTTTTATTTCTTAAATATACACTTGAAATAATAACTCAAGAGCACTTCACCAATCAAAATCAAATTTTGATATATGCTTACTTATCAGTAGGGCAAGAAGCCTATTGATTTAAGACCCATAGGTCAGAGTTACAGGAACCATTTCACCTTTTTAAACCAATTTTGGCTTTCCTGATATCTTTAGGAAAACCCAATAGATTTGTATTTTTTCTGGCTAGTTGCTGTCAGATGCTGTGTTGCTGTCAGATGTTGTGTTGCCACCGGATGTTGTGTTACCACTAGGTGCTGTGTTGCTGTCGGATGAACTGTCTTCTGACTGAAAATAATTTAGTTGTGTTAAATCAAATGAATCTTGATTATGTTATGTCGTGAATCTGAATGTGACGAGATTCACTCACGGTTAATGGTCATTGGTATCAAAGTACTGTTAGTTATAGTACATTATTTTATTGTAAGAATGTACTTCAAATAAAAAGCATCGTCTGATATTAGCAGAAGCTGTTCTTTTCGAATTAAATGAATGTTTTATATGTGGATAAACCACCGCAATATTAGATAATGCAGTTTCTGTGAAGTCTTTATTACCGCCTAGTGTCAGCCAGAAAATTTTCAGGAATTTTAAATGGACGGTGTCCCTGACAATTGACTAATTTTACAAAATTTTGTAATGCAAAATCTTTTCATATGAAAGTATACATTCTCATTTGCATAAATTCAAATTTTCAGGCGAATCTAACGCATGTATTCGCAGTTGTAGACCTTTAAAAACATAATTTTGAATTTGGGGTGCGCAGCTCTAATTCATTACACTAGCGCCACCTATAATGTATTGCGTTTTTACAATAGAGGTATATGGAGATTTAATTATTAAAAAATCGACAATATTAGGGTCGTTACTGCATATTTTCAAATAAAACTTTTTATGGCTCCTTTTTTCCTCTATCTAAACACTTTGGAATAAATTTTACATTTTCAGTAAAAAAAATTATTTTTTTATTCAGGGACACTGTATCTTTAAGCGAAATTTTATGGTATTCTTCAAGTTCAGATTACTTGTAAGAGCAAGATTACTTTTTTCTGTCGCACCATCATCGAAATTCAGAGCAAAATTATTTTTTTCGAAAAAAAACCAAAGCCCCCCCCCCCCCCCCCCAAGAATATCAAATGGACCGTGCCTATGGAGTATACATTAGAAAAAAAATTAATTATAAATAGGATTTTACATGATGGATACATGTACATAATAAAATATGCCATTTTTTAAAATGAAATTTGTTTTGTTTATTGTTTGTTTGTTTGGTTTTTTTTAATAATTTGACTTTCTTGTAAATTATATCTCTGGTTTTATTTAAAAGAATTTAAGCAACTAAACCAAACCTATTTTACCTTATTTAGATACAAAATAATTTTCTCACAGTCGAATAGTTCAAATGTTGAACAAGTGCTCAGAGAAATCACCTGCTTGAGTTGAAGGTCATATCTAAAAATAGATGGAGCGTGATTGCCTTGTGCAATACACTACGCAGTCGTGTATTACCTACCATGCGGTCGGGAGTTTTAGGGATTTTTGAGAAGATTATTGTATCTGATTGGACAGAATTTCATATACGTATGCCTTTGTGGTTAGAGACTCAAAAAATTTATAAAAGTATACGAAAATTAAGATAATAGGATGCCTAAAAAGAAAAATAAGGGTGAGTTTCAGATCGCCATGAGTGACTCGAATGGCGGCTAAACTGAAGACGTCATCAAAGTCTGTTTATCCTTCACTCAAGGTTTACGTGTGAAGAGAATTAATTATGATATAAGACTTCGTATAAATGTTTTAACAAATTTTATTCTTATTTGAAAAAAGGCTTGTGAAATTTCAGAAATTCAATGTAAAGAAAGGGAAAATAAAGGGGGGGGGGGGGGGGGGTCAAATTCTACTGCAAAATTTCATTTCAATTTCAATGTAGAAAACTGTCCTTGACATATGTAAGATCCTATGGCTTCCTAGAGGTTTGGACCCTTGTTTGGCATGGTGGCTCTCAAATCCCCTGTCTGTACAGGGCTCTCGATCAGCCCAATTTGGGGCCCATATTGGGCCCCAGTCCCAATGCAAAATAGTATCTTTTCTTCCCAATTTATTGACCATTTTTCCCAATTTGACAACTCTTGGAAAATTCAACAAAATGAGTTAAAAATTCTCATTTACTAGTCAAAAGGCATCCAAACTTATGTTAAATATTTCCAATTTTTTTAGCAAATTCCACTATTTTTCCCAATCAGCCTTTTTCACATAACTGCGGTCCAGTTGTTTTGGACGGCAAAATAAGAACAGTTCCCGCAATATGACGTCAAGGACAATCACTTTTTAACTGTGACGTCATGAAAGTCGGTACTTGCCGTCCAAAAAATGCTAGTCACGCAGAAACGTTATGTGAAAAGGGCTTAACGAGGCCCTGGACAATAAGATAACTCAAAAACAGAAATAGAGATTTTGATTAAATTCATATCATAATGTCATTTACTTATATACAAGAGTTTGGTGAAAAATGAATCAATTTCACCGCTTAGTTTTTCGGGGGGACCGTCTAAAAAATTTCCTTGTTTTCTCCATATGATTTCATAGAAAAACAAGATTTTTTGCATTATAATTGCAATTTATAAAAAAACTGAAATAGAAAATTTGATAGGATTATCATATGTTGAAAAGAGAAACATAAGACAAAATATATCAGGTTCTGTGGAAGTTTGACCGCCTGTGTGAGCTTCAGGGAACATTTCAAAATCATATTTTTACATATTTGCCTTATATTTTGAAATAAAGACATCATAAAGGATGAATATGTCCTTATAGTTCTTGTTTACGGCATATAATATTTGTTAGTATATATTTCTCTAGAAAAAGACAACAAAATTCAATCCTGAAAATATATCAGGGGTGATCTCAAAGCATATTTTGCAATTTTACACATAACTTGTACTCTGTCTTTATCAGTACAATTGAAATTATAAAAAAACTGAAATAGAGAATTTGATGACATGTTCATACATTGAAAAGTGAAACATAACCCAGAATATATCAAGTTCTGTACAACTTTGACCGCTTGGTTGAGCCTCAGGGAACATCTCAAAATCATATTTTCAGCATATTTGCCCTTTTTTTTTTAAATAAAGACATCATAAAGGATGAATATGTCCTTATAGTTCTTGTTTACGGCATATAATGTTTCTTAGTATATATTTCTCTAGAAAAAGACAACAAAATTCAATCCTGAAAATATATCAGGGGTGATCTCAAAGCATATTTTGCAATTTTACACATGACTTGTACCCTGTCTTTATCAGTACAATTGAAATTATAAAAAAAAACTGAAATAGAGAATTTGATGACATGCTCATACATTGAAAAGTGAAACATAAGCCAGAATATATCAAGTTCTGTACAACTTTGACCGCTTGGTTGAGCTTCAGGGAACATCTCAAAATCATATTTTTAGCATATTTGCCCTTTATTATGAAAGAAGGCCTCATAAAGTATGAACGTGGTCGTATATTTATTGTTTATGGCATATCATATTCGTAAGCATATATCTATCCAGAAAAAGACAGCCAAATGATATTGCCAAATATGTAAGGGACCATTTAAAAGCATATTTTTGCAATTTTACACATAACTTGTACTCGCAGATATAAAGTGAAATTTAAAAAAAACTGAAACAGAGAATTTGATGGAATATTCTTATATATTATAAAGAGAAACATAAGACAGAATATATCAAGTTTTTTCAAGTTTGATATCCAGCCGTTTTGTGTGAGCTTCGGGGAACATCTCAAAATCAATTTTTTTAACATATCTTCCCTTAATTTTGAATAAAGAACGAATGTGCTCATATAGTTATAGGGTTTGTTCCTGTCATACTTCCTACTCAAGGTACTTTGAGTAGGAAGTGTGACAGGAACAAACCCTATAACGAATTTATCATACCGAGAACCATTTCGTAACATACTCTGTGTAATTCTAACGTTTGAAAATTTAGTGACCTAACTCGGCGTCAAGGTAGGACACAATGTGACCGTAATACTGCGACGTCATTGGCTGAAATTAGTTTGAGGCGTGATAATACGACGTATCATATCCCTCTCTGGAAAGTCAGCCAAATGCTATCGCCAGAATTTACAAAATGTATGTAAGGGACAATCTCAAATCAAATTTGTGTAATTTTAAAACATATAACTTGTACTTGCAAGTCTCGAAGATAAAATGAGCAAAGCGTTTTTCTCTTATTGCCTTATCTTTTGTCCAATTTGATTCAGCAATATCGCTATCTATATCACTATTCTAAAACTTCAATACATCGTATTTTGGGGGAAACGTCTGAAAAGTTACATGGATTACTCACAGATCACACATTAATCTTTAAACTTTGCATGCTCCCCTTGCAGAATCGCGTACTCGACAGGTCTCGGATCTATATAAGCGTTTCTATAGGCGTTTTAACTATACTATAAAGGCGGCCGAACCCAAAACCATACTCTCTCGTAAACGACCCCCCTCCCTAGTATCAGTGACCCCCCCCCCCCCTTCCGAGGGAGGAGTTGATGTACTTAATTCATCCTTCTCTAGATGTCCACAAAGAAATCACCCTAGCTACGCCACCGTCAAGATTAAGTATAGTATTGCATGCTCACGCGAAATTGCAAAAATAATTCGAATACGATAAAAGATCATGGATGGATACATGTACCAAATGTAAAGTAAAATTCAAAAGAATAAGGAAAGTGGAAAGGGGCTAACCCCCATGCGCGGGAATAGATTGGGTCGAGTTGTTTATGAGCGACTCCTATTTCCCCTTTTCCCGATTATTGCGCATAATATTTTTAAATTCATAAAATGGGCCAAATGAGTTGCAATGACCGAGCTGGACCACCTCTCCCCCTCTCTGATATATTTCTATTCCATGCGATTTTATCCGACCGCTGAGCTAAAATGTACGTTGAAGACAATGATACGTCCATCATCGTGGTAATAATCATTTAAGGAATGGAGTATGCTGTAGGACAAAGTATTCTCTGGTTGAACCGCACTATATATTGGTAAGATTCATCTCAGGGGCGGATACAAGATTTGGGTTTAGGGGGGCGTCATGAATATAAAAAAGGCAAAGGGTCTGGGGACCGCTTCCTCCCTCCCCCAGTGGGTCCAGGACGAAGTCATGTTTTTGGTTCCTTTGACCACCAGAATGGAAAATGTATAATTCATACAAAAACGTTGAAACTATGTATTATTGAATATATCTGGCGAGCGAAGCGAACCAGCGAACTTTCTAAAATTGTTTAAGAGAGGGTTGGGGTACACAACCCAAATGGCATCCCCTTTGCTGCAAGAGTACATGTTTGTTGACTGAAATCTTAGTACATATGTCAGAAAAAGACCGTCCAAATAGTCACAGTAAAGTAAAGGTATGGAGGGCGTAGTATCACTTTATAATTCTGGCTATTTTAGCATGAAATGGTCATGCTTAGCAAATGGTGTGAAGTTAATCTAAATTGAGTTAGGTGGCGAGCGGCAGCGAACCAGCGAAAATTTTCCGACATTCGACTCAAAACAGCCTGAAAATGAGTATACACATAAAGGTTAAGCCCCCAAAATACCTTACTTCGACGATTTCAGAGGGGGGGGGGGGGGGCGTGCGACCTTTGTGCCCCCTTCAAAATTTGCTCATGTATCTATACTGAAATTAACCCCCCAAAATGAAGAATCGGAAAATGTATATATCTCGGAAACTTCTAAAACTTATAAGTAAATGTGAATTTTCGCTCCGGCTCAATTTCAGAGAATGAAACCCTGAAAATAAAATGCATACTATATATTTATACAGATACTTTTTCTGATTGCAGGACCGGAGCGCCTCGTTTTAAATGTACTTTATTTAATATGTTATATTTATAAATTGCTCATGAAACCTTGAGAAAAAAAAAATCATGTTGCGACTTTAATCTGAGTACTTCCCCCTTTTTTCCCCTGAAAAAAAGAAAATAACATAAATCTATGTAAAATACATTTGCTTACCTTCATACGTATTACGAGGATATATTTAAAATATACTTTAAATAATTCAATATAAAACTTTAATAATTGAATATGTTCCACTCGATCATAAGAGGTATGCAGGTCCCTCGCAAAATTTTCTAGTTTAACAATGCCATCCGACCTCATGAGAGCAAAAAAAAAAAAAAAAAAAAATTAAAGTAAAATGAAGATTCGTCAGCGTCGTTGCTTATGAAATTTGCGAGCAAGGTGAGACGATTAACTTGCTGCAATTTGGCTGATAATTCTGCCGATGAGACGAAAAGAAACATCAAGCCATTTCTGAACCAAAAAAAAAAAAAAAAATGATGAGAAAACACGTGTTTCCGTGCCGTGCATATGACTAGCTAGCAACCCCCCCCCTCCCCCAAAGCATTGGGATTATGATACGATGATTTATGATGCAAAAAAAATATGTGTACATAGTATCAGGAAAGTACATGTTGTTGTTGTTGGTTTTTTTTTTTTTTTGTTTGTTTGTTTTTTTACAAAATTAATGAATTAAAAATTGTTTTGATCGATGAAGTTCTATTTATTTTTCTATTTGTTTCTCGTTTTTTCTAAAGGCCCCCGTTATAGAATAAAATAACTATTTAGTGAGAGGAGGTGCACCAAATAATGATGATATTAAAAACCTTGAGTCCATCCTAGTCTGACGATCTCATCATCTAACCATGCTTTGCATTAATCTTCGTTTATTACGAACATACACAGATTACTAGCCTATTGATTTTTAGCGCGGCGTTAAATGCTTTGTCGCGTCATTTGATTGTGACGTCATAGTATGACAGTGCGTTAGGTGCAATGTAGAGATAAAAGATTGAACCGGTTACGGGAATGCGCGAAACGATGCGCACACGTTTTGTCCAGGGCCTCGTTAATTCAAAGGCCGGGGCCCAGTCCCAAAAATGGGTGTGAGAGCCCTGTTGTAAAAGTGCCTCCACTTGATATGAACTCTGGCTATGCACCTGCTTTACTTTGTTATCTACTCTAGACAAGTGAACATAATATAATACCTTACATGTATACTCCTTGTCAGATGTCGTACTCAAGACTGAGATTTCGATGAGTTTTGCGATGGAGACAAATTATTGGGTCAAAACTTTGAATAGATTACAACCAATTGAAGACGTTGTTAATGTGCTTTAATGATTTTACTCTTGAAATTGCTTGTATTATGAAAGTATAATAAATATAGACTTTGATCATGTATATACTCTCCGAGCAAAACTCTCTGGAGATGCAGTTTTGTATATGACATCCGACATGGGATAAGTAAAGAATCGTAGGTATGTACATTTACCTTGTCTCTAGAAAATGGTTGATGGGTGGCGCTGTCAGTACATAGTACTTATAAAAATCTTCGTGTTAAATAGTCATTTTGTTCAGTTATCTGAAACGACTGATGTAAAAATCTGATGACACTTCTGGTACCCCTGAAGTAATGAACAATCTGTTTCCATATATTCTATATAAACAGATTGGGGAATACTTCAGATCGAGTTATAATAGTTCGATCGGGCTATAATAGCTCCATGTAGCTATCATAAAACTAATTTTTTCTAAAGAAAAAATGAAAAATTTATTATCTTAAAATTTTGTTTACAAGTCGCATTAGTACTGATAAAGTACTACAATTTTTATATAGAAACCCCAGTAGAAATGTCAACAGATAAAGAGATAAGGAACCTCAAACTTTTCGTATTTTTAAAATCTTGTTGCTCATCATCGGTCCGTATTTGAATATAGGTTTCTTGTTAAAAGTTTTAATATATATGGAGTACAAATGGAATCAGTAAATATTTTTCAAAAATTCTTACTTTGGTTTAATTTTGTACTGACAATAGCTTGATCTAGCTATTATAGCCCGATCAAGCTATAATACCTCCATTTGAAGTTTTCCCCAACCTGATAAACAAGTGATAGTGAAAAAAAATAAAAGCAATTTTCATAAAAATCTTGACAGATTTTGTATTACATTTGCATGAAGCAGTCTTTATAAAAACTTAATGAAACCACTAGCTCGAAGAAAATTTCTATAAGTTTTTTGTTCAGTTTATATAGTGAAATAGACCTTCATATTACCCGTAAGACTTGCATTTTAGACACTCCAAGACCTGTCATCACTACTTTTGACCTTATTTCTAACTGTGACATCATAATTCAGATGCAACGTCACAGTTAAAAAATACGTCAAATGTTGTCATGTCCGGGTCTTAGGATGTGTTAAATACAAGTCAAATGCGGTAATGTGAAAATCGTCTATTCCACTAGCCCGACAAAATTTCTACTAGCCAAGGGTGTCAGGCTTGTGCGTTTTTGTAAAGACTGATATAAGAGTATTTTCATGACTTCAGAATTCATATAAATTCTGTATTGACACGCTAATTCCAAACAACCATGGTGCCGATATATTACATATACAATCTTGTATCTTTGTACGAATCAGGTGGGAAGAAGCAGGGAGTGGAGTCACATCCACCTAGTGATGAGGAAGCGGTAGAGAACTGGAGTACTGCGAGTATATTGTCGGAAGACCCTAGTCTAGACAGTGTCACAGAGGAAGGTACATGTAAAATAAAACTCACTTAGATTTGAGCAACCCCATATCTGTGTCTCTTTCACTTTTCAAAATGGTCTTTCTTTTACCATGTTTACATGTTACTTTGTTTAACAACCCTTTATTTGAAAATGAAAAGATTTAAAATTTACATGTAACAATTTGCTATAAAGATTATTTCAAGTTTTAAGTTCTTGAAAAATTTCAAGTTTCAAGTGGAATTTTAAGATATATGGAAAATGTCCTCAAGCTTTGTTCAAATCCAATAAAAGTTTTTAAACTGATACTTTTCAGGAACTCTGCACTATGTTAAAGTATCCTCAATTTTTTGATTAACTAACTGACTTTAAACATTTTAAAAAAGGTGCAGATGGGGGTCCAGATGAAACAACTGCTCAGGAAAACTTTGAAGATAAGTTAAAGGAGTGTATAGAAGGAGTGCTACAGAAAAGGTAAGGATAATAGCAATACAGGAGTTTTATATAGCCATCATGTTGTCTGCCTATTCATCTTGCTGTCTTTGGTTTTGAATGTATGACTATAAATTAACACTTGACACATATATGCATTATGCATCTAGTCTATCCTTCTTTTAAAAAGGATGGTAAAACGTGATGAAACTCAAAAACCCAATGTGGGTCAAAGTAGGTCTCAAGGTCACATACATGTATCTGTAATATGAAAATGTACAGTAAACAAGAATAAGAACAGAGAAATGAGAATCTGCTCAAATCATGGAAATTTATATATATTCATATGTGCATTTAACTGTGTGATTGTGGTCATTATTTTAGCATTGAAAAAAAAAATGTTAAAAGAGTTAATCCTTGATATTCTTAACATTGATATAGCAATAATATTTATATTTTGTGTTTTCCACAGTGCTCAAGGTCGGAAAGTGGCTATAGATGGAATATGTAAAGCTTTGTCCAAGAAGTATGTGTATGAATTCCTGCTAGACAGGTGAGAGAGCTTTCTGCCTCCAAAGTATTTAATATCACTCTCAAGTACATGTATGACTGAAATAGATGTACAGTGGCGTGTACATAAATTGAATTATCAACTGATTCTATAAAGTTCTTTTTCTCCTAAACATTTAGCAGGGTATTCAATAAATTTAAGGGACTGATTTAGAAATTTTAGGCGGATCATTCTATGGCTACAACAATGTTTTAAGAGGAAATATAGGCTTTTCGATGTGTAAGGCTGAAGAACTGATATTCATCTGAAAATGAAGTTGCCTTTACTACATTAATGCTTTACATGGATATGAACTAAAGCTTTTCTTATCAACTTTGTTACAGGAAGCTTACACTGAGTGATGGTCTGTTAAGAAGCTTGAAGCGAGGGAAAGGGGATGAACAGATGCTGGCGGCACGATGCCTCAGTCTATTATGTATACAGTTAGGGCCGGAGGCGGAGGATCTCTTTGATGATATTAAATCTCAATTACTAGTCGTTGCGACCGATTCATCAGCCGCACTGCGGGCGAGAGCAGAGGTAATTTTAAGATTTCACATTGATAAAGGTGAATTTTGGGCAGAGTGATATTTTTCAACTTTTGTTTAATTATCAAAGTCCTGTCATTTTCTACCTGCAAAATGCAGCACACTATCAATTTGCTTAAGTTATTACTTGAATATTTTAAAAGCTAAAATAACTATATTTCTTATACTTTCAGTGCGCTATTGCTGTGGCCATTTGTAATTTTGTAGCATGCAGCGATATAGATGTGAGTGTACTGTTTATATTTTATGCTTGCTATCAAGTTTTGAGGTTCATGGAAAGTGAGTTTATGTACATGTACATTTATGAAAAAAGCAAAGAAAAGTTCTCTGTTTTGAAAGTTATTTATATATACACACACATTAAAAGTTAACGATTGTATAGGAAAATAAAAACTTGAAAATTTCTGGAATCACAACAAGCTATTTCAATACTTTTAGGTAGTTACCAAAGTATTAGATGCTTTAGAGAATGTGTTCAGAGCATCATATAGAAAGGGAGATAAATCCATTCCGAGCCATACACCAGACACGTGTAAACTTCATGCATCAGCATTAACAGGCTGGAACCTTCTGTTGTCTATAGCACCCTCATTCTTAGTCATGAAACGTGTTGAAAGGTAAATTTTATGGATCTTTTTGAGAGGTACATTAAAATGGCTAGATAGATAAATAATACGTGTATTTTCAAAAAAAATTGACATTTGAAAAGTTTTACCCCGAATATTGATTAACTGTCATCTAGTCTGTCATTTGACTAAAGCTATTTCAAAGTCTCTCCAGAACTTACAAATGCATTAGTAGGCCAATATACACTTTATACATGTACTTAAATGTATGAAGCAGATGAATTTGCTTTGTTTGAATGGAGGAGGTAAATAAGTAGGATCCAACATAAAGGATATAACATAGTGTAGATATACATGTATGGTATTCAAACCTTATACCAGTCCTTACCCATTTCAGTCACATAGCCAGAATGCCTGATCTCCTTCACAGTGCCGATGTTGATCTCAGAATTACTGCCGGAGAAACGTTAGCTCTCATGTATGAACTAGCCAGGGAGGAAGTGGAGGTATGACTCGCATTTGCTGCGTTCAAATTGAGATTTAATACTGTTTGTATGAAATCTTTTTTCTACCACTAGCCAAGAATTCTACCAGGTGTTTGTATTGTTTATTAGACATTTCTACAAGCTTGGCAAAATTTTCATTAGCTCAAGACTTTGGGCTGATTATTTTTCATGAAGGCTGTATGACTTTTATCAAATTATAGTGCAAACGGGCAGAAAAAAGACCTGACCTTGACCTACAAATGTACTAGCTAATCATGATTGGAAGTAAACACAAAGAAAGACTTAATTACATGAATATTCTTTCAGCATGAAATGTGAGTGTATTCATCTCTATTTTGTATTTTCCAGCGTTATCGAGGTCCCGATATATATGGTCTGTGTGAGACACTGAAAAACCTTGCCACGGATTCCCAGAAACATAGAGCAAAGAAAGACAGGAAACAACAGAGGGCTAGCTTCAGAGATGTTCTTAGAGCTATTGAGGTAAATGTCATAGCTTTCTGTGAAAATTACAATAAGTATATTTGCAGCATGAATAGCTTTTTACATGTACACATCAATTTTTAGCTCGCTGGGACAAAAAGTCCAGAGAGCTAATGCCATACCCTCGTCGTCGTCGTCGTTGTCGTCATCGTCATCCGTAGACAAAACTTTAACCTGGGCTATATCTCTTGAACTATAAGGGGTAGGGCTTTGATGTTTCACATGTAGATACCTTGTGACGAGACCTTTTATTTGAGACCATGACCTTTGACCTAGTGACTTTGACCTACTTTTCAAAAACTTTAACCTGGTTTCTGACAAAAACCTGTATAGGCGAGCTATGTAATCTTTGATTACCCTATGTTCTCTTTGTGCTGTTTCTGTGATGAAGCATTGAATGATGAACTTGGCATATTTGGACTAGAGTCGCTGATAATCGGTGATTATTGCCAGTTTCTGATCTTTGCAACTTGTTAAATACATGTATGTTATTCAGAAAAAGCAAAAAGGAACAGTTATTCAAGAATTCAATGAGAGGTTGCACCCGGCAAAATATTGTAGCCTACCATAAAAGAATTGCCTACTCAAATTTCAGTTGATCATATGTATTTTTTGCACAGTATTCATTGTAAGATCTACCTCAAATCACCATCTCGCTGAGAATCCATCATCCTCCTTTCCATCTGGTAGTAATGCTTTTATGTCTATGGTGGATTGAAAGAAAAAGGTGTATTTATCACCTGCAACTCTTTCTGTATTGGGTTCCTGTTTTACAGTATATCAGGAATTTTTCGCTTGTGTCTAATTTTCGCTAAGTTCGCGAGCATCATCAAGTCGCGAAAAATTGACATAGCGATAAAAAGACACAGATCTTTACCCTTGATCTTGTTTATGTTCCTTAATAACACTTACATATACGGTTATACATGTATGTAACTGTCCCGGGGTATTAGTGAGTACTCATCTGACTAAGATAATTATATTTTTACAGATAACAGGTAAATTAATAGATTTAATTACTCAGCGTAAATCAAACACTTAATGATACTTTATACTTGCCATAATTTTTCGGTGTTTTGTCATTGCAAAGAGGGACAAAATGAGGGACAAAGCATCAAAATGAGGGACAAATATAACGATAAAGAGGGACATCTTTTATTCTATGAAATAAGGCTTTTATCATTAGTTACAAGCTTTTGTAGCACTCTCTTTCACTTAAGAAGGTGCAATATAGTCATAACATTGTGAAGTAATGTTAAAGTTGCAACACAAAAGTCCATGTAGTGTCTCTTTTCCAATATTTCCCCTCCAATCTGTATGGATTTTTCTGAGAATACTAAAACTTCTCTCTGCATCAGCATTTGAGTGTGCCACACACAACACATCCAAAGCTAACTTTGATAAATTGGAATAGAGAAACTTTCCATCAGGAAGTTTAACTTCAGACATGGCAACCCAAATTTGCACTAGATCATTGTTCTCTGTAAGTGCAGGAAGGTCAGAGTCATTTCCCAAGATATAGTCCAAAGCTTCATTTTCCACATCTTCTTTACTTAATGGGAGGTTAAACTTTTCTACCATGCCTGAAAATTGAATATGATACATATGTTTACTCTAATATGCATGAAAAGAGATTACAGTAATTTTATTTTGAAAGTCTAGTTTTCTATGGATATAATTGTGATATTGTGGTTTTCTACATAGTTTTTATATTTAAGGTTCTTTAATTGAATAAGTTTCTTTAATTAATACTTCCTAAATTCTTTATAAAGTACTTGCTGTCACCTGCTGAAACTGATTGTCTTTGTGATTGGTTCAGGATTGTGTGTGTTTTTAACAAGCTGTCATTGAATGGAAACTTCTTCTGCATGTTGTTCTAAACAGCAATGTAAAACGATAGTGCAATTGAAAAGACTTTTGTGCGGAACTGAATAGGAAGGTCATCTTCTTTTTCTTTGATTTACTACCGTGTCTCTAGACCAACTACTAGTAGGTCATCTGATAAGTGGTTTTCTGTGACATCAATGTCAGTCAAGCGTTTTGTTACAATGGTCCTAGTAGAAATGAATTTGCCCAACAGTCGTTTCCGAAGCCTCTCTGTTTTCTGTAGATATAAAGCCGATCATGGAAGCTTGGCTCTGCAAAAATGTTCGTGATATTAATTTATAATCTCTTCACAGTATTATCAAAAATCGATTAGAAATTTGTATGCATTGATAGTTCTAATGAAACATTGGATTACCTGGAATGTTGCGTTGAACTCATTTAGCACAGGTAGAATAAATTTAAGAAACAGGTAGTAGACATGAAGATCGTGGGAGTTGAGTAGATCCAGGGATTTTTTTTTTTTTTGCCCCATTTTTGGGGCCGTTATTCGGCCCCATTCCCAATGAGAAATAGTATCTTTTTTTCCCAATTATGGCTCTAAATTTTCCCAATTTCATTCAGATGGAATTATCAGTGGAAATAGTGAAATTTACTGGTTCAAAAGTAGCAAATTTACTAATTATTTGCCATATTGTTGTAAGCATAAGAAATTAAATCATATTTAAAAGAAAATTATATGATTAAACATTCAATTCTGAACTTTTGATTGTATAAACTGTCATTTTACTTTTATATTAATTTTAGTACTTTCCAAAATATTCTCAAATGTCATTAATTTTCCCAATTGCACGGGCCCCGACCCCATTCCCAAATTACTGAAAAAAAATCACTGAGATCCTTGCATCTCTTGGCTCTACCAGGGGTGTCTGAGTCAGGATGACTGTTAATGCACTCCAGTGATGAAGGATCCTAGCTATGGACTTATCTAAGCTAAGCCAATGTGTTGAGCAGAATTTGACTATCTTTAACTGATCTATGTCCGTGAAATCTAAATACTCCTTGTATTGTTCTTGTCTTTTAGCACTATATTGGAAGAAAAAATAGACATCCACCAGTAGATCTTAGACGGAGATTGGGAGTGATTTCACACACAAATTGGCTATGTGACACAAACATCCCAAGTCAAATATGCAAGGGTTTTTTCACGGACCCTGGATAGCACACTGTTCTTTTAACCGATCATCACATTGGCATTATCGCTCATATACGCAATACAATTCTTCCATGTAATGCATCTGTCACTGAAATTTAAATGACCATAGATAATCCAACTGTGGACAGTGCATGTACACCTGTGTTAAATCGATAGCTTTAAATGACTAGAGATCATTTCACCTTCGGGACAATTTTTTTAATGTCAGGATCAAATATCCTGACCAAAATAATCAAACATTTATCATCGCATGTGTCATTTGATTCGTCGATTATTAAGAGCCAATCCGGCATAAAACCATGCAAATTGGTCCAAATGACCTAGTAACCAAATTTAATGATTTTAAGTTATTTTAATAGATACATGACTAGGAATAATTCTGTCAAATATTTTTGTTCAAATATCCATGGTTACAGAGATATACCACCCCATCATTTTTCCCGCCAAATTTACAAAAAGGACGTAGAAATATCCCTATTTTCGCTGATGTACTTCTCTAAAATTTTAAGTATAAATTGAATTGGAGTAAATATTGTTATTGATATATTGAAATATAACATTTTATTCTATCTTAGGATAATATTATGTATGAAATTTTTTTTCCAAAGACAGCCACAACGTAACTTGAAAAGAGGTAAAAATCGGCTAAGTGAGAAAACGACGTTTTATACGTTTTTCACGCACCAATATCTTCTGTAAGAGAAGTTTGATTTTTATTAAATTTCATCTTTTAACTCTTTGCTTTAATCTTATAAATATATCAAAAATCCACCGCTGCCAAATGATTACGTATTTAGATGTAGACAGTTAAAATATGTATAAAAGATCAGCTTAACGAAAAAACGACGTTTTAGACGTTTTTCACGCACCAATATCTTCTGTAAGAGAAGTTTGATTTTTATCAAATTTCATCTTTTAACTCTTTGCTTTAATCTTATAAATATATCAAAAATCCATCGATGCCAAATAATTACGTATCGAGATGTAGACAGTTAAAATATGCATTAAAGATCAGCTTAACGAAAAAACGACGTTTTAGACGTTTTTCAAGCAACAATATCTTCTGTAAGAGAAATTTGATTTTTTTTCAAATTTCATCTTTCAACTCTTTGCTTTAATCTTTTAAATATATCAAAAATCTACCGATGCCAAATAATTACGTATCGAGATATAGACAGTTAAAATATGCATAAAAGATCAGCTTAACGAAAAAACGACGTTTTAGACGTTTTTCAAGCAACAATATCTTCTGTAAGAGAAATTTGATTTTTTTTCAAATTTCATCTTTCAACTCTTTGCTTTAATCTTTTAAATATATCAAAAATCTACCGATGCCAAATAATTACGTATCGAGATATAGACAGTTAAAATATGCATAAAAAATCAGCTTAACAAGAAAATGACGTTTTATACGTTTTTCACGCACCAATATCTTTTGTAAGAGAAGTTTGATTTTTTTCAAATTTCATCTTTTAACTCTTTGCTTTGATCTTATAAATATCTCAAAAATCCACCAAAGCCAAATAATTACGTATTGAGATATAGACAGTTAAAATTTGCATCAAAGTGAATTTTTGCGGTGTAAAAATGCAAACGAAAAATACGGAATCCCAAAGATTCAATCATTGCACACGTAGAAATACGCATACATGTGCGGCGAGTTGTGACCACAGCTGATTTGATCATGTCTTTTCACACGCAGGTACAGGTCAAACTCTTTGTTCAAAATTGTGCAATCGATAGTTGGGAATAAAAATAAATTTTATCGAAAACGTAAAGTATATTCCAAAGGGTCTAGAAAGAGGAAAAAAGGAGCCATAAAAAGTTTTATTTGAAAATATGCAGTAACGACCCTAATATTGTCGATTCTTTAATAAATAAATCTCCGTATACTTCTATTGTAAAAACTCAATACATTGTAGGTGGCGCCTATGAAATTTATTAGAGCTGCGCACCCCAAATTCAAAATCACGTTTTTAAAGGTTTATATAACTGCGAATGTATGCGTTAGATTCGCCTGAAAATTTGAATTTATACAAATGAGAATGTATATTTTCATTTGAAAAGAAAAATTTGCATTCCAAAATATTGTAAAATTAATTAATTTTCAGGGACACCGTCCCTTTAAAATTGAAGTGAGGAAATGATGCGAAGAAGCGAAGAAATTATCTCTTTTTCGCTTCTCCGTAACATTCCGTATTTTGTTTCTTCACATCATTTCTTCGTTTCTTTTCATATTCAGTACACGAACTAACAATGTCAGAATTACGCTTTTGCAGAAAAGAAGTTATATATAAAATGAAATTATATATCTCTTTGATGTTTGAAAGGCGTATAATGTATACATGTAGATCTACGCCCTTAGGTTAGCCCAGGAGTTTTTCTCTTTCTTTTCTGTATAATTTTGTTTTTGTTTTTGTTTTTTTCGGAGGGGAGTTTGTCGTTTTTTTTTTTGTCGTTTTTTTTTTTTTGTTTTTGTTTTGTTTTCGTTTCGTTTCGTGTTTTGTTTTGTTTTTCAATATTGGTTTTTTTTTTGAAAGATGGAGTACCATGAACTCTTTTTTTTTTTTTTCTTTCCAATAAAAGTACTTTTTTATAGAACGAAGACCGCTCTGCTGTAGTACAAGATAATATCAATACTTCGAAGGAGAAATACCTTGAATTAGGGATATGAAGGAGATAAACTTTTATGAAAGAATTGAGATTTTATAAAAGAAAGTGATTACTCTCATAATTTACGCGCATACGGACCGGAGCGGATGAATACGGAGCAAAACAGCTTATACAAACGCAAGGATTTAGAGCGATGGGGGGGGGGGGGGGGGGGGGTTCCGGGGAAAAGAGTGTTTTTTCTAGTACGATTTTCTTTTTTAACGCGGGAGGGGGGCCGGGGGGGGGGGGGGGGGGGGGCAGGTGGAGGTTAAGAAATATGACGGAGAGGTTGTCAGGGCCCCTGAAATTTGCCCCAAATTATTTTGACCTTGAATAAACAAAGACTTTTCTCATCATAACCATAGATGACCGATTTGGTTGAAAGCGCTATTTGACGTTGAGTTGAAATCAAGAAAGAGACAGTCATATCAAACAATTTTTTTTCTTGTTTTATGCACGAAAATAACAGAATGATCGAGGTTTTCTCGAAAAAAAATAAGGACTTGATATATAGTTAATTCATTGATTTACTTTAAGTGAGGATAATTCGTGCAACCTGTCTATTTTTTCTCTGAAATACGAATAAATTGTTATGTTTATAGGAAAGATCAACCTAACATTCTAAGAAAAAAAAACACGTTTATTTTATCAATTCAACAGATCGTTTTCAAAAGGAAAGAACTTTTTAAACACAATTTCCTATGAAACAATGAATTTGGAAAATCGATGAAAAGAGCAGCGAGTAGACTGTAAAGAAAACTTTTCTTTCCGATTTTCAACATTTTTTAAAGAAAATACCACAGTCATGTCAACAATACACAGACAGGACAATTTGTTCATATATCAGTGAATGAGAGATCATAGAAGAGTACATCGAACGACCCGTTGTCTACAGGACAATAGATCTACATGTAACAAATCTGATGACACGAAACTAGCAGTGGCATAGTGATCCTTTTATGATGAGCTTTCAGAAGTTAAACGTCTTCAAATTCAATAGAAGTGAGATTAAGTGCCCCTGCTCCAGGGAGACTCGAACCAGGATTCAGTGAGGAACCTTTCCGTAATTGGTTCGACGCTCTAACCAGTACTTACTGGTAGTAGCACCGACTATTTTAGAGACTCGTTCTTTTACATCTGTGAAGATTATTTCAAAAGATTTGGGATGGGTACATCTAATCACATCTAGAAATGAGGGAACGAGATTTGCTATGCAATCTTGAGCTAAACTCTATCAATGCGATAGTTTATCCGTGTCAAGTTCTTATTTTATCGTCATTGTTTACATGCTACCAGGGAACCTAACCACGTGACGTCATCACTAAAAGTCTGACTCGGTGGCGTCGTTCCGGGCTATCTCGAAAATCGTCTAGATTAATGATGGGGCTTATATAAGGGAAATTGAAAAAGATCTGAAACGATTTCCATCATTTTTAGAACATATTTTGTTAATATCTTAATTTTTTTTTCTAGATTATGATCAAAGATGCTTATCTTTTGAACATTTTTCCATTAAATCTTTTAATCATATTCCGCAAAATAATGAATATTCTTGATAAAATTTGCATATCTTAGATACATTTGGCAGCGACAGTTTTTTTATATATTAAAGTATGATACGTTTACTTTATTATACTGAAATTTTGTGGGAAAATTTTCTCTCTTATAGATGTTATTCATGTTCGAAATAGGGACGCTTTTGTCAAATCCCAATATAAGTCGTATTAGAGCGCCCCCTGGTGGCAAGTCAATTCGTATATCTTAACTTTGCGAGTACTATAATGAAGATGAATGGAGTAAGTATCTGATTTTATCATGAAAAGAATTACTGCATATCAAAATCAAATCTTATTCAACGATGAAAATAGGGCTATTTTAGTGTTGTTTTTGAGCCCTGTTAATGGCGTTATGCCATACAAACAAAATTGGCCCATTACTATAAAACGGAACATATATGAATTTTAAAATAATTTTTTTCTCGAATGTTTTTCATCATAGAATACAGAAATATACATAAAAATGTAAAACTTTGACCACCCTTTTGGACGATTTTTACGATTTTGCATGGTTTTATGCCGGATTGGCTCTTAAGCAAAACTTACCTGACGGGAAAATTACCCGATATACGGTATTCAAGTGAATGTGAGTTTACTTTAAAACTTTGAAAAGTTCATCCTAATATGTACTTTTAAAACGGCTTTTAATTAGTTTGTACAGACTGACATGATGAACTTGGCATATTTGGACTAGAGTCGCTGATAATCAGTGATTATTGCCAACTTCTGATTAGTCTCAGCCATTCGTTAGAGCAGACATGATTTATTTTCACTTTATAGTGGATTTCCTGCATCCAGAACTTACATGAAACCTTGCATTTGGTTTCCAAAATTCTGTTTTCCAGGGTCGCCTGATTGTGAAAATATTAAACCTTCCCGATTCAGAGTTAACATTATTCAGTGGATTCATGTTTCTTCTTCCATGTTTTTGTAATTGTCTGTTTTTCCACATAGAAAATGTAATGTTAGAAGTGTCTTAATTTCTATTACATTTTCCTTCAGGAAGGAGATTGTCCAGAACTTTCTATCAGATTTGGAGAAGAATCGTTTTATGTAGACTCATGGACGAGGAAACAACAGTACGATGCTTTCTGCTGTGCCCTAGGCTCCGGCATTTATCAACACCTGCAGGTTTGTAGCTCTTTGACAAGTAGATTTCAAGGTTTAACTTCACATTTAATGCATATGTAAGGATACTGGTTAATCAAACATGCTTGCAGAGAATGTCCCTCACTAAGAGAGTAAACACACAGAAAAGCTCAAGAATACCATGAAGATCTAACATTTTGGGTAAAGAAAATATGACGGGTATCTTTTGATTTCAAGAGGTAGATGGTTTACACCAAGAGTTAGACTGATGTGATGAACTTGGCATATTTGGACTAGAGTCGCTGATAATCGGTGATTATTGCCAACTTCTGATTAGTCACTTGCATCCACTAGACAGTCAAAAAAGGGACTTTACTTGTCTTCACTGTACATATTATCCTCCATTTACATGTATATTTCATACCAAATCTCCTTCAGGAAGGAGATTGTCCAGTATCGGGTTCGATGAAGGGTCATGAGAAGATGTTGCTTGTGTATTGTAATATAACTCCAATGTTTTTTCTTTCTTTTCCATTTCCGTCATCAAAATTCTTAAACTTTTTCTCCCTTCAGGATAACATGGTAATAAGAGAAGTATTTGATCTAGGACCGCCACGTATAGATAGAGGGAATAAAAAGTCAAACAAGGCGACAAAACTAGAAAGGGTGAGTAGTGGAAAAGTCCCTTAAGATGCATGCATCAGGCATTACTTAATTTCAAACTTCTACAATAGAGCATTACTTTTAAATTGAGTATTTAGCTTATATATGTACATTTGAGGTACTTCTCCATGCATTCTATATATTCGAATTGAGATAAACCTCTGTTGAGTGAGAACATTTTTTACCAAAATGACTTGAGAAGTTCAGTTCAAGTTACTTCAAACATACATGTAAGTGGTTAGGTTCTGTAACAGTACCTGAAGCTTGAGAGGAATTTCATTCATATTTGATTTGCCTATTCTATTGATGAAAGTCGTATACATTCAGATGATGAGATATTCACAGACCTGTACTGATAATGCCTGTGAAAGAACTTATTTTCTTCTGATGAATGTATGTTCTATATTTAATTTTCACCTAACATCATCTTATATTTGAAAATGAATTTGAGTATCAGACAAAATATAATGTATAAAGTTATATGTATGTATGTACGTTTCTGTATAAAAAAAAAAAACATGTGTAGTCCAAATTTCTTCTACATGTAAGTTGATCTTTGAACATGATAAATTTCTTTATTTCTTTACAAAGTCGTCATTAGAGTATCTGTTGTATGTCAGACATATTCAGAATCAAGAGGCTACTTTCAAGATATTTCATTTTATAGCCAGACTATGGACATCACATGCCCTATTTCTGTGCTGTTTTTCTTTTTGTCACAAATGAACTATTGGAAACATTGAAAAGCCTGTGATAGATTATAACATAACAATTTGAAAGTTTGTAAGTTATTTCATGTCGGTAGATTATGAGCGATTGCTTTTAAAGTTCCAATGAAAAAATGGAAAGAAAAAAAAAGAATTGAAAGGTTGCTTTAATTCAGGATATTTATAGATTGAGCGATATATATCGAAAACATACCTCCTCTGTAAAGGCATAAGTCGTATACATTCAGATGATGAGATATTCACAGACCTGTACTGAAAATGCCTGTGAAAGAAGTTGTTTTCTTCTGATGAATGTCTGTTCTATATTTAATTTCCCTTGAAAATTTACTGTTTACATTGACACGTCTTAGATTGAGAAGTAAAATTGAGCATCAGGCAAAATACACATATAGTGTAAAGTTACTGTTCATATATACATGTACGAGCATACATGTTGTACTAAAAATACCTCATGCTGATCTCCGAATATATACATGAAATTTGTAATGTAGTAGATGTACATGTGTTAATTGACCATTTTCTGATCTTGTTAGAAAGCATAAAATGTTCGAGTCTGCAACTTTTGGTGTTGTTTTATATTATGACGTCACTGTTAAAAGATACAATTCCATTTAGACCTAACAATGAAAAAGTGCGCAAAAAATTGCCTACCTCGGACACTTTGTCAGCCATTATGAATTTTGGCAAGTGGTCTATTGAGTGTTTTCAATAGTCATGCCAATTTAAAGGGAATAAAGTAATTTCTGCATGTACATGTATGTCCTTATTTTCTATGACTTCCATGTACATGTATATGAAGGATATGTGATGAATTGAATGAAACTTCATTTTGGCTCTATGGATGTGGAAGAAAGAAATGCAGTATTTCGCTGGTTCATATATTGTATGCATGTACCTCTTATGACCTGTAGGAAATACCCGTCATAGAGTATTATTTCCATCATTTTAGAATTGACCGTTTGTCACAATTTCTTTTTTTGCTCTATTTGTACGTAGCAAATATTAAAGAATATGAAAGAATTTCATTTTCAAAATGATGGAAATCAGTCCTATTGTCTTTTCAAAAACTTTCTAAAATCCATTATGATTTATATGTGGTTAACATTTTACCTATTTCATAGTCGTCTTTATCACTGGAGTATCTTTTATACTGGACATATTCAAAACCAGTAGACCTTTTTCTATATGTTTCATTTGATAGCCATACATTGGACATCACACACCCTATTTCAGTCATGTTTTGTCACAAATGAACCTTTGGAAACATATTGTAATAGATTATGAAATGACATTTGGTTACTCCATGTCCATAGTTATCAAGGTTTTGAGCGGTTGCATCCGAGAACTTTAAAAAGTTTAAAGGAAAACTTGAGCTGTTGCATCCGAGAACTTCTAAAGTTCAAAGGAAAACTGGAGAAACATTGTGATACAAATGTAGCTTTAAGGTTTATTTATAGATTGATTGAGATTTAGCAAAGTATATGTACATTTCTGCACCGAGAACTTCGGAGAAGGTACGAGTTGTATACATTCAGATGATGAGATATTCACAGACCTGTACTGAAAATGCCTGTGAAAGACTTTTGAGTTTGCTCCTGATGAATGTTTATTTCAAATTAATCGAATTGATCAAATCAACATTTATTCAAGTATGCATGAGTAAAAAATTTTTGTTGTGTTTTCATTTTCAGACCTTATGGAATGCTGCAGCCTTCAAAGCACGTACAAAAGCTAGAGCCAAACATCGGGATAAACGATCTGCAGTGGTGGGTGGTGATTAGAAGAAACTCGACAAGTTGCATCAAGACTAGAATCTGCCGTTATGTGATAAAAATAGGTTTGTGTGAATATACATGTACATAGATGTATGTTCATGATAATTGAGTGAGAGTGAATGGATTTTTAAATTGTATACATATATATCATTCTAATTTATTTTCAATATATAAATTGTAAATAGTCTTTTGACTTGAATTTTTGATGACGTCAGAGTGATATTTTATGTAAATTATTTTCATGAAGTATGAGTTGTGTAGTGTAGTAGTGGTTCAATTTTTGTTGATTTGAGTATGATGGAGTGAATGTATGGTTGCTTTTAGTCGTGAAAATGAGGTGATACTACATGTATTTCTAATGCGATTGCTTGTTGACCGTATGAATGATAAAATATGCCCCTTTCAGTTTAAGAGTATCGTAGAACGGAAGTTCCAAGTCACGTTTTAATAAGATTGAGATTCATGTCACACATACATGTATCTAAAGGTTCTGAATTTGCATATAAAAATTCATGTTGAAGTTATAGATATTTTTGAGGAATTTGACCACTTGTTACTTGCTATGCATAAATTTATTCACGCAGAAATCAGAATTTTGCATTTTAAGTCAAATATTCCTGAAAATGCATGATTGCACTAAGATTTTGTTCCTCCAAACAAGTAACTTACATGTATATGGTCATATGATTCTGAAGAATCAAAAATCAGAAACTTCCATTTTCCTCTAGTAAAATAAGTGCTATAATGTATTGCTTCAGGATGTTACAAATTTTTTTAAAGAAAAGAAATCCTTGATTACTGTATCGTTGTACCATTTGTCTGTTTGACAGATTTGCTGGTAAACTTTTAAAAAGCTTTCAAAGTCAAAAGTAACAAGATTACATTTGAACATTCTAAATGAAAATTTTGAATTTTGACTTTCCTTAATTTGAATGCATCTTTTAAAATCAATCGGGATGCATCTTATCAAAATAAAAAAAAAAGAAACTTTCATAAGATGATTGGATTAATCTCGAAAGATGCCTATCGATTATGCGGCAACTTCTGTGTTATATTTAGAATAATTGGAAATTATGTCATTATTCTGAAAAATTCTCTACAAGTGCAATTGAATACCAATTAAATGTTAATTATGAAAAAGGCAATAAAGAATGTTGTGACTTTTTGTGAGCTGATATTAAAAATAATTCTGTGATTTACATTACACATAGTGCTGCTACATGTAGATTTTAAAATCCAATCCAGAATTTTTTTCTTTGTGGTCAGGATTTTCTATGAATGAAAGTGCTTGTATGTTATGTATGAATTTCTAATTTTACGTGTGTAGAAGCACACATGTTGTGAACATGCTTTGTCAATTTGCTTTGCCTTTGTGAAACTTGAACACATACAACTGTTTTATTCTTTGTGTTCTATCCTTGAGTACCTCATTTTGTCTATTGAAAATTTTTAGGTGTTTAATTTTTGTGACATTTTATTTTCACTTTGACAGAAAGTCTGACAGCCTTGTGATGAATAAAAAGTGTAACACATGAAAACATACATGTATGTGCATACACACGTGTGTGTATAAATTATGAATACTCCGAAGAAAGAGGGAGGAATTAAGATTACTTTTGAGATTGAGAAACTGGAAGAAAATTAATTAAGATGAAATAAGTTGGAATATTTTCTGTAAGAATTGAATTTTTTCTAAAAAAAATTATAGAAATTCAGAACTGTACAATAGTCAGCAAAAAAATGAGGCATTAAATTTGCTTTCCCATGTCAGCATTCTCAGACATTTCTTGCAGTTTTAACAAATTGGATCTTTTGAAATTATTTACAGTGTATTTTGTATACATATACATGTATTTTAAAACACTTGCCAACTGTTGATTTTGTTATCAATATAGAGCATAAAGTCAAAATGTTTGAAAATATTTGATAAACCCTGTAGTATAAGCCATGTAGAAATCATTGTTAATCAACTACCACTGTACCAAACCAAACCATAATTTAAGGCATGTCAGTATTTTAATGCCAATGTTTTTGATGGGTGGATGGATTGAATGCTTTTGAAAGATCCATTCTCTTCTGTTTCATTTTATCTTTTATCTTGAGTTAGATCAATAAAAGTCATCAAAATGACTGAAACTGAAACAATTCAAAACTGGTTGTTTGAAAATGGAAATCAGTCTTCGAAAGAAAATAAAACCAAGGATTCATGGTGAAGAAATTACAAATTTCAGGAAAAGTTTTCTTTTACTTAACTTTGATCCCCTTGCAACTCTGTTGCTCTGATTTCTTGTGAACGGCATGGAAGACACAGCAATCATCATAGAAGCATCAAACCTTCTACAAATATCCTTCATGGGGAGAGGATGAGTCCTTATGATTTTCAATGTCAAAGGTCAAGGTCACAGCAGACTTGGGCTTAAAATCCTTGTGAACAGTATGGAAGACACAGCAATCATCATAGAAACATTGAATCTTCCACAAATGTCCCCCTTGGGGAGAGGATGAACCCTGTTGATTTTCAAGGTCAAGGTCACAGCAGACTTAGGCTTAAAATCTTTATGAACAGCATGGAAGACACAGCAATCATCATAGAAACATCAAATCTTCCACAAATATCCTTCATTGGGAGAGGATGAGTCCTTATGATTTTCAATGTCAAAGGTCAAGGTCACTGCAGACTAAGGCTTAAAATCCTTGTGAACAGCATAGAAGACAAAGCAATCATCACAGAAACATCAAACCTTCCACAAATGTTCCCTATAGAGAGAGGATGAACCCTATTGGCTTTCAAGGTCACTGGGAATTTCAAAATGGCTGAAATAATGCACTGATAAAATGACCTTTGGATGGACACTCTAGAAGGCGTGATTAATGAAGAATAATCCTCGAACTATGTATTGACTTTTACTGTCAAAGGTCAGGGTTATGACAATTCTATGAAAACCTTTGACGAGACTTTTCTCTGCCACCTTTACAAATATTTGAAGGGAAACAGTGTGGGTAATTAGTAATGGTTGGCCTTCTACAAGATTTGTTATCTTTAACGTGCAGGAGCTTGGGTCCCTGTTTGAAATGGGTCACTCGGTAATCTTTCTCTTGATTCTATGGAATTTACAAAAGGAGGATTTAAGTCCGTGTAATGTTGGGAAATATCAATGACATCATTATGTATATAATATGATGTGTAGCGAATCGGATTGCTGGACAATTTTAAAAAGCCTCTCGGAAAGTCGGCACAATCATTTGGGAATGACACGTACAGACGTACAAAATGCGTTTCAATACCAGGAAAGTAAAAGAAAAAAGGAAATAAAATTGTCTTTGTTCAATTTACTGCAGAATTGGATACATGAATCTAGCCGACTGGGTTAGGAGGGGTGCCGCATTCTATGTTGCCTCGACGACAGACGCAAGCCTGACCGTTGACCGTCAAGCTATCTCCTTCGTGGTATGCTCTGCAAAGAAAGATCATTCACTTTTAAACTCCTTTTCATTTTATGCATAAAATTAAGTTTAAGAAATCAAGATATTAGTCTTTCCGTTGTTTTGTACATCTTAATGTACTGCTGTATTCCATGGATAATTTGGTTTATAATATACAATATTCTGACTTTTGCCTCGGAACTGCTGCCAAGAATTTCACGAAAATCGACAGGAAACAAGCATTCCCCATGTTTGTTTGTTCGTTTTTAATCGATCAACCAAGATGTTCGCCATGCAATGGATCGAATCGGCTGACGCAGGTTTCACTTCTCCACACCGCTGCACAGATTTGACGAAACTTGATTAGAAACAAACATTCACCATGCTTGTAAGTTTGTGTTTTTTCCCAAACACCACAGACATGTAAACAATACTAGTACAAAAAACATGTACATAGACAAGGTTATTTTTTGTATATAAACACAGAACATTGAAAAGTATATGTCGGCCGACCCATGCTCCCAGCAAGGCTCGAACCAGCAATAGCCCGACGCCCTATCTGCTAGACCACGGCGCCGACATAGTTTGTTTTTTGGTTTTTTTTTTAGTAAATCAACCAAGATGTTCGCCAATGGATCAAATCGGCTGACACAAGTTTTATTTGACGAAACATGACTGGAAACACACGCATTCATGGTCCTCTACCATGCTTGTGTTTTTCGACCCGATCGGTAAAACAAGGATATTCGCGAATGAATCTGATTGGCTGACATGTTTTCGAATTCTCATGAAATCAATATTTCGAGACCTGGTCTTACACAGGAATGTTATTCATTCCGAGGTTCGCAACTGTTCCAATGGAAATTCCAATGATTTTGCCTTGCCTTCCCGACTTTGAGACTGAATAACTGATAGGTTCTTCTTTGATAATTATTCGACCCAATCAGGCATCAAGATGAATACTACCCATGGTAAGTAAGTACTCGATATATTCTGTCAATTTTGTGTTTTTCGACACGATCAATAAAAAAAAAAATGACCGCCATTTGATCTAGCCTTGAATGGCATATTTGGAAATTCAGAAGAATATTTGGTATTTTGAAAAAAAATATACATGTATTCTGGTGAGCGATTTTGGTCCCAGTGTTCCAATGTCCTTGGTCTGTGCCCTGTTTGGACATTGGAAGGGCTTCAACAAAGTTATGATATAACATAAATTATAAATATAATATGTTCGTGGATTCTACTGCTGTTCCTTTTAGAATGATTCAAATTTATTTTCATGCTCGTCATATCAATAATTAAGCATACTTACACTGCGCCGTACGTACAGAGGAAAGGATCTCCCCCGGATCCGCCCCCTTGGATGAACGTTGTAGTACTTTTTCTGGTAGGGTTAACAACAGAGCAATCTGTCATATTCTTTGCTCGAAGATGGTAGCCGTTGATCCACGCAATCTGTTATTTCAGTTTTAAAAATTCATTATGTTTATCTAATTTGTTCGAAATTCTGTAAATATATCTTTATTACTTATGCTTATTCTTGTTGATAGAGTTTTGTTCGGACGTAATGTGAACGATACAGTTTGCTTTGAACGTTGCATTTGTCTGTCCAAATTCGGTCCCAAAGTAACATGTTACTGGTGTATGGTCATAATTTCATTTATTTATTGTGTGTATGTGTCTGTCTGTTTCGTAGTATCATTGGTTTATCGATATGCATGTTCTTGCTCAGCGTCGAAAACGGACGCATGCGCAAATGATTGCCCTTTCATGATGTTCAACATTCTATGACGTCACAATAAAGCGATCATAGCGACTTCGCTAGATATTAACGCCAGTACGACAAAAGCAGTTTTATAATCAAAGATAGATATGGGATGCAAGTACAGCCGGATTGTGCCATGTGGTAAGCGAAAGATGGTGAGGAGTACCAAGGTGAGCCGAGCTGACATAAAGAACTTGGTCTCTGCGAGCAAAATTCTGAATAAACAGGAAAACAATATACCGGAACTTACTACAGAGGAGATACTAAAGGATTTAGCCTCAAAAGGCTTGATTGGAAACACTAAGGCCAAAACAGGAGGAGTGGCTTTTGACATTGGCTCGACTGGTCTGCCTTTAAAACCACCAAGAAGATTGGCTAAAATCGAGAAAAAGAAGACGATTGACACAGATATATACACTGCCGAGGAGAGGGCGCTGATGGCTGAAATTGTCCGAAAGGACGAGGCAAAAGAGATTGGCTTGAAAACTGATCTGAAGCAAGACAAGGCCAAGCGAAGAAGGATGTTTAAAGAAGCCGAAATGAAGTTCAAGGTAGAGAACAAGAGGAAGGCGTATGAAGACAGAATGAAGAAACTAGGTAAACTCAATTAAGTTGAGTTTGGGGTTTTTGTTTTTGTTTGTTTTTTTTTGATAGGGAAAAAATTATCAGTTATACTTATAGCTTCCATAATGACAAAAATCAATGTCGATGGGATGTTACACTTCTTTCTAAAATGAAAATGAAAACATTAGTAATGAATTGCCTTTTTATTAATAGACGAGGAGATGGAAAAGAAAAACGCAGAGGTAAAACGATAGAAGACGCCGAGGGGACACTATGACATGACACATGTATCAGGTACTCGATACATGAGCAGCACTGGCAGGTCCTACTAGGAAAACGATGTATTCGATGCATACGTGTAGCACAATCATATGTCTATGTGAAAATGAATAAAATTGTGAAAATAACAGAGGTTTACGTGTCGTATATTGAATCAAACTAACACAGTTAGAGGTGGTGTAATTCTGCGCCTCGTGGTGTCAACATCAACAGAAAAATTGTGTCATTTGCTTTTGATATGTTGAGCCCATTATAAGCATTGTTGAATGCAGAGGAAGGGTATATAGCAGACTTTACTATGACTAAATGTTTTTGTTTTCTTGGTTTAAACAGTATTTATTCAAGAAAGCATTCAATTACAATTCCATATATACAAATGCAGGAAGGGATTTGAAAAAAAAGCAGATCTGCTTATACTAATTCGTCTCCCTATTATCATTGCACTTACATGTTTGAAAGATGGTCATAAGTACAATAGAATGTTTTTGTTTTCTTGGTTGTTGTTGTAACAGCTGTTGTTTGTTTGTAGCTGCTAATTCATATAGCCTTTTTGGTCATAGGCAGTGCTTTCCAAAATTTTGTTATAACTGAGTGGAATCCTCGTTACCTAAAATGTAATTGTTTTTCCTGTAAAGTAGAAAAGAGTAGACAGTCGATTTGGAGGAGCCGAACATACTAGTTAGAAAGCATACCACGAACCATGGTAATTTGGTTACATACATGTATTTCATGATCAGGACTGGACCCAATATCATTCCCTGTGATACACCGAATTTTACATCTATATTGTTACATTTGATGCTCATACGTGATACGTAAATACTCTAGCGCACGGGAATCCCCTTCGATTAAACAAGGTAAATACCGTCTAAATCTACGGCCTTATATGAATTTATTTTAGGCTAATCATACGAGCATCGTTATCATTTTTATGATGGTAATCTGTTCTGGTCAAGAATGAAAGGAATACCAAGAGAGCATTGAAACAGAATATTTTGTTTATTTACGTGCAACATATTAATGTTCTCTGAATATACCTCTATTCTTGACCAGAAAAGATTGCCATCATAGAAATAATAATGATGCTCATATGATAGGCCTGAGATAGGTTCATATACAGTACATTAGACAGTATTTACCTTGTTTAAATGAAGGGGGTTCCCGTACAAGAGATTATTTGCATATCACGTGATATGCCACCGTGTATTCATAGCCACTTTAAAACATAGGGGGTAGGTATCATCGTGAAGTCTGCCCCTCCCCCTTCACTATACAAAACGTCCTATCTTCCCTGTGAAAATAATATTATTTATCTCAACAAAATACTATAAGTATTAAATGTCATTTACATCGCGGCGTTACGGCACGGAAAATTTTGCGAGAAGTCATAGCCTGAAAATTTGTCTACATGAAATATAAGATTTGATCAATCTTTGATATAATTTTCATGTAACTATTTCACGAAGTTTTTCGAGATTTTAAGCCTCAAAGACGGCATTGACGTTCTAATTCGAAAATATGCATTTTCTGAACTAAAATAATTTTAATCTAGAAAATTGACCAAGGAGGGTGAAAAGGGAGATCAAAAATATTGTTGCCATGTTGAGTATTGTATTTCTACGGATTATTGTGTCTCTAAGGGGAAATTTGCAATTTTTATCGCCATTTTGCAACTTATTATTCAAAAATCCGCACTCATTCAAAAGGCAAAACACGGCTTGCTTCATTATCATTTTCTTCGTTAAGTTGTGGAGGTCCTTAAAGCCCTTCTTACACGTAAAAGTAGAGAATGAGCTGAATTCGAATATATAAAAACATGGATAGGTCTTCCCGGCAGATTTTTTTGCAATTTAAGATTGAAAATTTGTTTTGCGTGGCTTCGGCGTCAATTTTACTCGCAACGTCAAAGTCACAGCGTGTTCAGATCGTATATGTCAACATGACGTCAAGGAGTATGCGGAATATTTGATTCTCTGTAACGGTCTTCTTCAAAACATCCAGAAACCCCCCCCCCCCTTTTTTTAAAGATAATTAATCAACAATTACATGGGCTGTATTCGAACTAGACCTTATATCTTAATGTAAAAATAAAATTCTCCGTACATGACATTTTTTTTCTTCAAATATTTGAAAACATCATACGGAACAGACAGACGGACATGCTCATTACTATTTAATCCGATATCTTTTGGCGGGGTATACAAAAAAATTCCCTCTTGTTTATATGTACATACACTTTATATTATCGGAAAAGGGTTGGGGAGGGCCGGTCCATATAAGATATACATTGTTATTTTCATTTCATGCTCGTTTTCTATCATTACGTTCAGCCGCCTCGATTGTCGTTATATATATTATTAAAATGAAATTTCCATTTCTCCGAGTTCAGGAATTCCTCAAGAAGGCAGTACGGTATCTTTTCTTCCGATAACAAAAAAAAAAAAAAATAAATAAATAAATAAATGAATAAATAAATAAAATGAAAATCCAAACAAACAAACAACTTGCACATATGTGGTCTCTTTGGCAAATTTTTAACACTGACCTTGACTCCTAAGTATGACCTTTTTTTTTTTGGCTTGTCAGGATTGTTACAGGTTAAAAATAAATATTCTGATCTTTAGTTACTGGAAAATAGATATTCCGGCCGGCCCTGCGTTGAAAATAAATAATCTGACCCGAAAAAAATTGCCAGCCCCCCCCCCCCCCCCCCTCCCCCCTCAGGATCAAATTGGTCGTACCCTTACAAAACAATTCCGGTTCGCTCTGCTTTCTGATATATATATATAAATCTTTGTCTTACGTCATATAATCGAACTTTCAGACACTATGTATTCCTAAATTCTTAAAGTAAATCACCGCTTTGTATATAATTTAAAAAGTATTGAGAAGATTAATTTTATTTTATAAGGCAGCCCCTCCTCCTTTTCTGTCGGACAACCCCCTACCCCGCTTTCCCCGATTGTGCACACTGGGAAACAAGCAAGAAGGAGAGCAAGAAAAAGACTGATCAAAAGTAAAGCCTTCACCAGATCCTATAGAAATTTGGAATTATATTCATTGTACCTTATGTCAGAACAAAAGAGAAAACGAATTAAAAGCAGATGGGAAAGTTTAAATTTGATTTTTGAAAACTAATCACGACAGCTTTTGAATTTCCATAATTTTTTATCACGATAGAAATATTAAGGATAATTATACTCTTGTATAATCCTGAGATGAAACCAAATTATATACAATACCGTTTAACCTTGTATATTTCATGCAATGTCTTACATGTATATGCAATATTATGTTATTATTATCTATAGAAGATATGTGCATTTTTATGTCAGCATACAAGTTGTGGTGAATAAAAACAATAAAAAAGTAAAGTCTTCTCCGTCCGTCTATATGGTACAGTAAAGAAATAAGATAAGGACGGAGGAGGATGGATGACAGAACATTAATTTCCAACGTAATATTTGAAGAAAAAATTGCATTCATATATCATTCCCTAGAAATAGTCAAAATATAACCAAACATCCCTCAAAGTTTCCGGTTCTCAGTGCAAGCGTGTCTAAATACATTGACTGAATTTAGACACAATGTAAAGTTTATGTTTAAAAATTTCGGCTCGCTACGCTTACTAGAAAATATAAGTATTTTAAAAAAAGCCATTATTTGCGCCCTAACGATATATGTCGCGCAACGTAACGTGACGTTACGATCAAGTTAGGTTTATGACGTCATAGCGTAGATGTGCACATAAAAAAATTCGAGGGTGAAACCTGCGTACACATTTGATTGTGATGAAAGCTTCCCCGCGAGCTACGTTAACAGAGACAAGAATGTTGGTGGTAGTATTACACTACTATTATGTATACTTTCGTCACTGTCATATAGAATCCGCGGGAAATTGTTGTAGCCGATTTATTGGAAAGAAGGGAAAGGAGGGCTGAAATATAGAAATAAAGAACTCTGACAACGGCCCCATGTGAAATAGCCTCGTTTCAACTTACACAATATATGTACATTAGATTTTCGTTGAATACGGAAGCACAGAAGGGACATGGACAATTTTTATAATGTTGTGGCCACGATCGAGATAATAAGTCGTGGCCGCGAGATAATAAGTCGTGGTCACGACTTAGTATCTTGTGGCAACGACTTAATTATCTCGCGGGCACGACTTAATATCTCGTGGCAACGGCATAATCGCACGACTCACTCTCTCATGACCACGATATAATTATCTCGTGACCACGACTTATTATCTCGTGGCCAGGACATTTATATCTCGTGCGCACGACTTACTATCTCGTGGCCATAACATAATTTTCTCCTGGCCTCGAGTTACTACCGTGTCCCATTGCCATTACCTAATCCTGCGTTTCTATTGGTTGATTTTCTCAAGCGCACGATTTTGCACAAAGATTTGAACTTGCTCTTACATTTTTATCGTATGACTTTGAAGGTTGACCATCTATTCAAAACATTTAGTCTTTGCCAAGAGCTTAATTTGTTATCCCCTCGCAGTAAGAGGACGACAACTATTGATTACCAAGGTCAGATGTCATAGTTCGAGGTCACAATTAGTTATAATAGAAACCGATTGAGGACACTCTAGAGGTCACAATTTACTTCTTATCTTTATCAAACTTGGCATATAAGTAGGCGATGGTGTGAAGATGACAGCCTTTTTTATTCAAGAACCTGAATTTTTCCACTAACGGGACGAAAATACATCCGCAGCAATATTCTTTGAAAGGTTAGTTATGTCTATTGTGACCTTGACCAATGACCTTGGTCCAAAGTCATGACATATCCATACGTCCTAAGGAACATTTCTGTAAAATATAATATGTGCTTTGTGATTTTGAGAAAATGATTTATTGACATGATTGTAATGTGCATTTCATCAACCAAAAAAAAAAAAAAAAAAAAAAAAAAAAAAAAAAATTATTGAAATCCATCAACAGGGGGGAGGAGTTATGCTCCGGATAAGGATTTACTAATGGTGTCCATTATATTGTATCTTAGGTCATAAGAAAAATTTCTTTGTAATATTATTAAAATCCATCAATAGGGGAAGGAGTTAAGCTCCGGACAAGATTTTGAGCATGATGTTTATTGTGACCTTGACCTTTAACCTATGACCTTATCTAAAGATCATTTCACACCTTTAGGTCCTAAGAATTTTTTTTAATATTATTGAAATCCATCCTAGACGTCCTAGAAAAAGGTTTTACTTATGGTCTCTATTGAGACCTTGACCTTTGACTTAAAGCCATGGTTCAAGGTCATGACACACCCTTATGTCATAAGAAACATTTCTGTGAAATATTACTGAAATCTATCAACAGGGGAAGAAGTAATGTCCTGGAGAAGGTTTTGACCATGGTGTTTCTGTGACCTTGACCTATGACCTTGGTTAAGGTCATGACACACCCTTAGGTCATAAGAAACATTTCTGTGTTATACTTAAATCCATCTATAAGGGAAGGAGTTATGCCCCGGACAAGGTTGAACTTATGGTGTCTATTGTGGCCTTGACGTTGGTTCAAGGTCATGACACATCCTTAGGTCAAAGAGACATTTCTGTATTATATTATTGAAATTCATCGACAGTGGAAGGAGTTATGTCCCGGACAAGGTTTTACTAATTTGTCTATTGTGATCCTGGAATTTGACATATGAATTTGGTTAAATGTCATGACACACTCTTAAGTCCACAGAAACATTTCTGTGAAATATTATTGAAATCCATCCATAGGGGGAGGAGTAATGCCCTAAACAAGGTTTTACTATTTTTCGGTGTCTATTATGACCTTGAACTATGACCTCGGTCAAAGTCATGACACACAATTAGGTCCTAAGGAACATTTCTGTGAAATGTTACCGAAATCTATCAATTGCGGGAGGAGATAGTTGTACTAATGGTGTATACTGTGACATTGACCTATGTATGGCCTTGGTTCCTAAGGAACATTTCTTTGAAATACTATTGAAATCCATCTACAGAGGAAGGAGTTATTGAATTCCATCCACAGGAGAAGGAGTTATGCTATGGACAAGGTGTGATGGACAGACGGATGAACACACAGACGAATGGACAGACAGGGGATTCCTATGAAACCCCCTTTTTTCGGGGAGTATAACTATGGAGATATTAAGCCGTGGCCAAGAGATAATTCGATAATTCTGTCGTAGCCACGAGATAATTCAGTCGTGACCACGAGATACTTAGTCGTGGCCACGAGCTAATTAAATCGTGGCTACGAGATAATTATGTCGTAGCCACGAGAAACTAAGTCGTGGCCACGATATATTAAGTCGTGACCACGACTTGTTTCATGACTACGACTCATTATCTCCCGATCACGATACGATAAAAAAAATGCACACGTCCCCTCTATTCTTCCGTAGTTGTAACACTTGGTGTATATTAATATATATTGTGGTGTATATATAATATTAGATTTATTTTAGTTGTTTATGTTGCAGGTTTGTTTTTCTTGTCTGTCTAAACTTTAAGTCTATTAAAATTGAATTCAATCACTTTTTATATTATATCAATAAAACTTATTTATATTCCATTTTTGTGTCGCCTGCTAAGCACAGCGACACTTAGGGATCACTTTGTTCGTTGTCCGTCTGCCTGTCACACTTGGGTGTCACACCCCATAACTTTTGATTGGTAAGTGATAGGACTTTGATATTTTACATGTGTATACCTAGTGACAAAACCTTTCTTCACATACCATCATTTTTGACCTCGTGGCCATGACCTAGATATTTGACCTTCATGAAATTAAGATTGACTATATCTTTTGATTGGTAAGCGATAAGGCTTTGTTATTTCACTTGTGTATTCCTTATGAAAAGACCTTTCTAAACATTCCATAATTTTTTACCTAATGACCTTGCCCTAGATATATGACCTACTTTCTTAAAAAAAAACGCTTCGCAGGCAACACAAGCATTCCTTGGATTGCTATGGTTGCACTCCACCATTATTTTGACATTTCGCGTTATCGCAGACCCCCCCCCCCCCCCCCCCCCACCTCTTATATTACTCATTATGGACAACCTAATGTGAAGTCATACTATGTATTTGGTATCAATAGATTCAGAAAATTTCAAATTTTTAATTTATGGACAATCTAATAATAAAATTTAATATAAGAACCACATTACCTGTGCTGAAATGGCATGAAAATGGGTTGAAATTTCATGCAAAAAGTACCATATTGGCCCATGTTTTGGGCAATTTTTCACCAAGATGCCTGATATTTTCCAGAAATTTCAATTGATAGTCTGAAAGATATATTCTTACTCTAAATCATATGGAAAAATCAGAGGGGCGGTACGGCTAGTTCTCGCGAAATCACTGTCGAACCGACTTGAATGATTTTTGGCGCGGGGAAATTCCGCCAAAATTCACATGGTCTTTCGCACGTTGTAGTGTTTATATAGGATACGAAACTAAGGATTCAAAAATTTTCAGTGTCCTGTTACAAACATATTACCTAATACTTTTCAACCATTTCATTACTTTTCACCCGTGCTTTATAAAAGCTGTCTTATTCAGGGGTATATGCCCTGATAGCCTTTTACATTAATATTCAGTACCCCTAATTTTATACGAAATGGTGGAACCCCTAATTTTATACGAAATGGTGGAGTGCAACCTATTTTACATTATTCGAGTGTATTGTTCTTATAAGAATATTTACATTTCAAGTTGATTTCCTATGTTAAACGCCTAATATTCAGTTTTAACGTTCATCTCACGACGACGGGGACAACAAACAAAAATCATTCAAATCACTGAATTATGTATGACAACTCTATATACGTGTATATATGTTCAGTTTCCACAGAGTTCATGTTTGCTATGTAGATGGCGCTACCGAAACGTACTCTTTTATATTATAAACAAGGCTTTAAAATCTTCAAATTGTTTATAAAAGTTAAAAATCATCATGAAAACGTTTAAGTAGATATTTACAACTGGTATTTACATTGTGAAAATGTTGAAATAGTTCATTTGTAAATGTGAGCCTTTATGTAGATGGCGCTACCGAAATTAAATTTATGAAGCACTGATTTTTCTCTTTATAAGTAAGGCCTTATTTTCTACAATTTTTATATAAAAAAAATTAAGAATCACCGTGAAAACATTTTGAAAATAAAAATAATTCAGTAATTTTAATATTTGATCATATATTTTGGCCCTTTGCAATGGAGTACTTATTGTCCTTCCTGGTAGGGAGAATCATTCAGATCTTAATTTTCACTTAATATGTATAAAATTTCGATGATCTTTTCAAAGATATTTTACATCTGAATGTAAATATAAGGAATGAGTATCTTATTTTTTGCGTTCATTGCTTTTACATTTTGGTTCGACAGACGAGATTTGTGCCTGTCGAACCAGTGTAAAAGCCATGAACGCAAAAATAAGACTCTCATTCCTTATTTTAAGGTATCCGTTGTACAAATAAATATCAACTGTATTGAATAGTTAGAATCACGGCATATCTTTACCTAAATATGCCATCATACAACATAAAAGATGGTTTCCAACATCAAAAATCAACATGACAACCGTCATATAAGATACGGAAACTATCGAGACACTACCGAAGATTACCGAGACGTCAGCGAGATCTCCATTTGTACATTGCATACGTAAACGTATTTAATACCTTTTCTGTATCCCTTATACACTTATACAATGAAAATAATCAGTATGGCAATTTTATTGTATATTAGATATCAACGAAAAGGTTCACGGTGTCAATAGTCCGCATCAATAACCCTAACAAACTGTGACGTTGTGACTTCATGACGGGCCTGAGTGATAATCTGTTTTGCCTTCCTCAAGAGAACTAAACTCAGAGGTGAATATTTCATGTATATCATGAATGTTTCTCTTTGATTTCTTTACAATCCTATACATTTTATTTGAAAGAGACCTATAAATATCCTCTATAACAATTGGAAATGATACGAATGTTATGTGAATAATACAATTTTCTTTTTTAAAAACACTGCATTTGTCTGTCCAAAGTCGGTCCCATGAGTTAATAGGTGTATGGTCATATTTTCAAAACTCTACGTAATAATTTCATTTATTCAAATTATTGTGTGTCTGTGTCTGTCTGTCTTGTAGTTCTTGGTCAGCGTCGAAAACGGACGCATGCGCAAATGATTGCCCTTTTATGATGTTAGACATTCTATGACGTCACAATAAAGCGATCATAGCGACTTCGCTAGATATTGACGCCAGTACGACAGAAGTAGTTTTATGATCAAAGATAGATATGGGATGCAAGTACAGCCGGGTTGTGCCGTGTGGTAAGCGAAAGATGGTGAGGAGTACCAAGGTTAGCCGAGCTGACATAAAGAACTTGGTCTCTGCAAGCAAAATTCTGAATAAACAGGAAAACAATATCCCGGAACTTACTACCGAGGAGATACTAAAAGATTTAGCCTCAAAAGGCTTGATTGGAAACACTAAGGCCAAAACAGGAGGAGTGGCTTTTGACATTGGCTCGACTGGTCTGCCTCTAAAACCACCAAGAAGATTGGCTAAAATCGAGAAGAAGAAGATTGACACAGATATATACACTGTCGAGGAGAGGGCGCTGATGGCTGAAATAGTCCGAAAGGACGAGGCAAAAGAGATTGGCTTGAAAACTGATCTGAAGCAAGATAAGGCCAAGCGACGAAGGATGTTTAAAGACGCCGAAATGAAGTTCAAGGTAGAAAACAAGAGAAAGGCTTATGAAGACAGAATGAAGAAACTAGGTAAATCCGATTTAATGGAGTTGTTTTCATTTTTTATTATTTTTTGTTTTTGTATTTTGATTTTATTTTCATAAGGAATTATAACTTTCATAATGACAAAAATAAATGTTGATCGGATGTTACACTCCTTTCTAAATAAAAAAAAAAACCCCATCAATGTTTGATCTTTATTTATAGATGAGGAGATGGAAAAGAAAAACGCCGGGGTAAAACGATAGAAAGACGCCGAGGGGACACCATGACATGACACATGTATCAGGTACTCAAAACATGAGCAGCACTGGCAGGCCATGGATTCGAGTCTTGTTCATCGATGCATACATGTAGCATATAATGTCTATGTAAGAAATGAATAAAGTTGTGAAATGATATAGTTATTGTACGTGTCGTTTATTGATTAAAGATAGCACGATTATCTATAGTTGCGCCTAATTGTACCTGGACAACTAGGCGTCAAACATCAGAAGAATAATTTTGTCATTTGCTTTTGATATGTTGATAAGTATACTGCTGAATGCCAAGGAAGGGTATTTAGAAGCATTTACTATGGCTAAAATTTTTTTCTCTCTGCTAATTGATACAGAATTTTTGCTCATACGAAGTACTTTGCAAAATTTTGTTCTAATTGATAGATGTCCTCGTTACATAACCTCACTTGTTTCACTCAAAGTAAGAGAGAGCAGACTGTCGATTTGGGGGAGCCGAACAAGGTAGTTAGAAAGCATGCAACGAATTGTCGTAACTTTGTTACATACACGTATTTCATGAACAAAATTGGACCCAGTATCATTCCCTGTGTTACACCGAATTTCACATCAATTGTTATGTTTAATGCCCATACTGTCTGTAAATGGGAAAAAATTCCTAATGTTGTGACATCAAATAATCCATCTGATCAGTTTTCGTCTAAAGGTCGGTCATCAGTTTACGATATGTATGTATTTTTTCGTGATCAAGGAGGACTGTGTATTTGACGACTGTGAACTTAAGGCCCCTTCACATATGGACGAAAGCCCTCCGACGTCAACTTGCGCAAACTGGCGAATAAGGTTTTTGCAAAATTCGTTTCCGTTCGCATATCAACGTTATACTTCGTTGTCGACTTCGCACGGATTAGTTTGTGTGCGTCCTGATTCGTTCCGCTTAGTTCTGTTCGTCGTTAATTTTTGAACAAGTTCAAAATTTCTCGGCGAATAAAATTTTCGTCCATCATTCGTAAGTATTCGTTATAATGTGTTATAATGCGTCAATCATTCGGTTTGCATTCGTTATATGTTCGTCGACGTTCGCAAGGGACTAGAATGTGACCTACTGTTTCGCATATTACACAACGTATTTGCATTCCAGGCGACTGAAAGCGCATCTTTGCGATATTTTACTGATTGGTGCGACCTGTAACGAATAGCGACGATGCGTAAATAATTCAATCGGAATTAAATGGCGAATAAAAACGAATTATTGCGATAGGTTGACGATACGAAACGAACAGCAAACGTTTTAGTAATAATCATTACGAAGAGTTACCTCTGCATACGAATAGCAACGAAAACTTTCGATGGCTTTTTGAAACATCTTACAAATTTATTTATTTTTATTGTGAAAGGGGAATTATTCTGGAAATTATTTGTTCAAAATGGAAGATACATAACGTCTGGTTCTTAATTGTACGACTGCAATAGCCCATTAGGAAGTGCTACGGCAACAACTCAACACCTATCAGTATATCAGATGCTGTATCAGATGGAGAAGAGAAGATCTTGAGAAGACCATTGCTGCAGCACGACATGTGGCGCCAATTTTGGAATTTACGATCAACTCATGGTTGAGCTCAGGAGAGACATCCTAGAACCTTCAAGAAATTAGACTTTTTGGCTGCATATCACTGCTTCTGACACCCCCCCCCCCAAAAAAAAATTAGAATTGATAAAGAAAACTATACTCCCAAAACAATTCAATCTTAATGAACTTCTGTTTTCTGAGTGGCCTTGACCTATAAGAGTTCAATAAGAATTTCATGTGTTTGTCAATTTATTTTTCATATTAATAACCTGAAACGACAAGTTCATATATATAACCTTGACATTTAATCCTAAAATTACCTTGAATACCTTTGAGGGAAAGCTCAGATCATGCGAAACATTTTGTGAAGTCTGCTGAATTAGTATTTTCACATCCTATATCACATTAGTAGTGTAAGCAGCCTGGGTAGCCCAGTAGTATTTTTAGAACAGGGGAATTCCGTGTTTTGTGTATGGGAAAGGGGGAATTCCGTGGGGAATTCCATGTTTATTTATAGAATGGGGAAGTCCATGGTAAATTCCTAGGGAATTCCCAGAACTATATTAAGGTGTTTGGATTGTCCCAGACCTACATTTAGGAAAATTCTAGAAAATCATCTATTCGTGGAAGGTATAATTTCCCCCTACAACTAGATGAAAAAGAATAAAGACAAATTGAAAGTTTACATATATTTTATTCAACATTGTACATATTTCAGAAAAAGTCTATGCACTGTACTGTGGCCTCACATTCTGACTCGCCATAGGTGAGCGTCCTCTGTTTGCTCCATAGATAGGTCGTCCTCTGTTTGCTCCGTAGATAGGTCTGGGGTAATTTGGCCTGTAGCTTCCGTAGTTGTTTGGATACGTGTTGTATTCCTGTTGTACAGGGCAGTCTTTGGCCCAGTGTCCCGTGCCTTGGCACTTGTAGCAAACGTCGTTTTGCTTCTTGGGTGGCTGAGGACATTCGGTAGCAAAATGTCCCTCTTCATTGCAATTGTAACATACGTATCTGGCTTTCTTCTTGGGTGGTTCATCTCCCTCTTCTGCATTTCTCTTGTTATCCATCAATGTTTGGATGTCGGCTTGCATCTTGGAAATGGATGTCTGTACATCTTCCATCATGGTAGTCATGCGCTGACAATTGCTATGGATGTCGTCCATTTTGTTGTCTGCAGGCTGCTGCTGTACATTGCCGTTTGGCCATTGAAATTCAAAGTTGGTTAAATCAATATCAGAAACTTGTTGAGAAGTCATCTTAGTTGTGTCTCCTATGAAGCACATAGCATGAATGACTAGCTTTGAAAATGTGTGTGAAATATATACTCAAATCATTGTTCTAGGGTGTTCTATCTAATTTGCATATGTCCTAGTACAACTCTAAGTGCACTTGAACGACCTTTCGTGTCAACTGCACGTGTTACTTTGACTTTCAAACGACCTTTCGTGTCAACGGCACGCGCTGGTTACTTGCCAGTGAGAACTTTCTAGAACATATGCCTTTCAAACGACCTTGCGTGTCAACGGCACGCGCTGGCAGCTTGCCAGTAAGAACTGTGTAGAAGTGTCAAGAACCTATGACGTCATTTTATCCTGCACCTGCAGCTTTGACTTTGAAACGACCTTTCGTGTCAACAGCACGTGCTACTTTGACTTTCAAACAACCTTTCGTGTCAACGGCACGCGCTGGCAGCTTGCCAGTAAGAACTTTCTAGAAGTGTCAAGAACACATGACGTCATTAATGTTGGGCGCGCTACAGAAAAGTTGGTCAGTACAATAAAGTCAGTCACCTGGAATTCTGTAGAAAAAATGGTTAGTACAATAAGGTCAGGCAGAACCTTACCAAGAATATTTTAGGTAATATATATGTGACACGTGTCTTTCCCGTTCAAGGTCAGAGTCAAGGTCATGGATGTAAAACTCAAGGTCATACTCAAGGTCAAATGACACGTGATCACATGATCGGTCACGTGACCGAATTTTCTAGAATTCCCCATGTATATATAAACCCCAATTTTCACAGAGCCAGCATCATTTTGTCCTTGACAAGAGACCGAGATGGCTGCTGACAAGAAAACTGTTGCTGACATTAGAGAAAAGACCCGGGAAGATGTTGAATCTACCCAGAGGGAAAAAAGAGAAGAAGAAACCAACAAACAGCGTGACTTTGACGCTAAAGATGTACGGGATTACTACGACATCAATGTCAACAAGGCCTATCAGTCCCGCAAGTTTAGGACAATGGGGAAGAAGTATACCGTCCAGTTTAAAGATATGAGTAAGGACATTTCTCCCACCCAGTTTCCCAAAGTGCTGCCCAAGATCATGAATACTTTGGTGGACGATCTTAAAGACGAGAACGGGATCAAGGATGCAGATTACGTACGGGCCATCGTACACCATCCATCTTTGAAATCTGAAATATGGATCCCGTTCTCCCAGAGTACCGAGATGTCCGGGGACGCCATTTTGAAAGAAGTCCAGAAGGTCCAACAATCCAACGAGGACTTTAAAATGGAGGACGGCCAGACCACTATTGATTTGCTACATGTTGAGATGCCCATGGGGAGTGGTGGAGGGTCCGTGAAACACCTACATAATGATAAGGAGGCATTCAGAAAAGGAAAGAAGTCCATTGTCAGTATTGTAAATGACGAGGACCATATGTGTTTGTCCCGGGCCATCGTCGTGACCATAGTCCACGCCAATAAGCCAGAAAAAGACTCGGAGGAGTGGAATAAAGAGTGGAAGCACATCAGACAAGCAAATTACAAACTGCAGAAGGAGAGAGCTAAAACACTATGCGACCAGGCAGGTGTGTCCAGCGAGCATGGGTGCGGTCCAGCCGAGTGGGAGAAGTTTCAGAAAGTCCTGACACCCAACTACAGGCTAAAAATCTACCAGCAGAACGCTGTAGCCAAAACTCTGAAGTTTGACGTTCTGTACAAGTAAGTATTGTTTTGTCTTCTTTGTGAATTTATTTGAACTTTATTTTGTGATTCTATGTACTTAATATTTTTTCTCTTTACAGAGGGGCCGTAACCAATGATAGAATCCAACCCAAAATCTTGCACCTACTGTATTCCGACAACCATTATGACGCCATCACCTCTATGCCTGGTCTGGTGGAGAAACAATACTATTGCGACTTTTGTGATGTGGGCTACAAAAACGCTGACAACCATAGAAGTACCTGTCCTATCCGCTGTTACTGGTGCCTGTCTTCACCCCCTTGCCCCTGGGAAGACGCCAATGTTGAATGTAATAGTTGTGGCGGTAATTTCCATAGTCTGAGATGTTACTGGAACCATTTCAAACCCAACAAGTCCGGTAATAGCGTATGCGACCTGATGACTAGATGCGAGGAATGCGGTAGCTGGATTACTAAGCGTTTGAAGCCTGTCCACAAATGTGCCGATAAAGACCATTACTGTAGCATCTGTAAAGAGCAGGTGGGAGAAGGACACTTGTGCTACGTGCAGACGGTACCCATCCCGAAAAAGAAAAAGAAGAAGAGCGACCTATACATCTTCTACGATTTTGAGTGCACACAGGAAACCGGAGAGCATATCCCTAACTTTTGCGTGGTTCATCGGGCCTGTGAAGCTTGCATTAACCTACCTATCGAAGACTACTGCCAGACCTGTTCCAACCTACCGGGAGGCGGACGCGAAGTCATTTTTAAGGGGGAGACCACCCTGGACCAATTTATGGTTTGGTTATTCAACACCTGTTCCAATGACGGTAAACACAAGAAAATGTGTCATGAGGGAGCCACAGCCATCGCCCATAACATGAAGGGATACGACGGCCAGTTCATCCTCCACTTTTTGGTCAACCGAGCCTGCATTAAACCAGATGTAAGTTTTAATTTTTATTTTTTCTTGAATATTTCTAAACTAACTAACTTTATTTGAAATTCAAAAACTTTATTTATTTTAAACAGGTACTGATGAATGGTGCTAAAATCATGACGATGTCTGCCCACGGTGTGAGGTTTGTGGACTCCTACAACTTCCTACCCGATGCCTTGAGCCGTCTACCATCTGCCTTTGGACTGACCGAGCTGAAGAAGGGTTACTTCCCTCATCTGTTTAACACTACAGCCAACCAAAACTATGTGGGACTGTATCCACCTATCGAGACTTACATACCCGACGGGATGAGAGGCAAAGCCCGAGAGGAGTTCCTGGCTTGGTACCAAAACAAAGTGCAGAGGAGAGAGGAGTTCAACTTTGCCAAAGAGATGGAGGAATACTGCAGGTCTGACGTAGACATCTTGAGACGTTGCTGCGGTAAATTCAGAGGCACCCTCCTGTCCCTCGTTAAAGTGGACCCGTTCGTGGAATGCATTACCTTTGCCAGTACAGCCAATCTAGCTTTCCGCCGCAACTTCATGCCTAGGGAAACTGTAGCCATCTTACCCCCGGAAGGATACTCACCCGAGCGGAAGTACTCCATCAAAGCTTTGAGATGGTTGAGATGGATTGCCCACGAGACTAACCAGGACATCCGCCATGCCAGAAACGGGGGAGAGATGAAGATAGCCCACCTGTCTATCGACGGCTACAACATGAACATGCAGACCGTCTACGAGTTCTACGGTTGCTTCTGGCACGGGTGTCCCGAATGCTACCCCAACATGAAATTGGAAGAACATCCGGTCAGACACGACTGCACCTTTCAGCAACTGTATCAAGCCACCCAGGACCGCCAAAACTTTTTGAACGAGTTGGGATTTAGAGTAGAACACATCTGGGAACACGATTACGATCGTCGGTGTAAGGAGGATCCGGAATTCGGAGCGTTCGCCAAGAAAATGGCCGAGGAAATCGTGGACCCCTTACAACCCAGAGATGCTTTGTTTGGAGGTAGAACTAATGCTACTAGACTATACTGTGACGAAGGAGACATGCGTTACATCGATGTCTGTTCCCTCTACCCCTCTGTTCTAAAGCACGGGACTTTCCCTATCGGACATCCGGTTCTGATCACGGAGAACTTTGACGATATCAGAGATTACACGGGCTTAATCAAATGCCGCATCATACCGCCACGCAAATTGTACCATCCCGTATTACCTTACCGTTATGGAGGTAAACTACTGTTCCCCCTTTGCCGCACCTGCGTGGAGATGAAAGAAGAGATCGGCCCGGACTACCGATGCACTCACAACGCCCAAGCACGAGCCTTGACCGGAACTTGGGTGATCGAGGAAGTTAAGATGGCTTTGGAAATGGGATATGTTTTAGACTGTGTCCACGAAGTGTGGAATTTCCCTCAGACCTCCAGGACCCTGTTCAAAGACTATATTGACACGTTCCTGAAAATCAAACAGGAAGCTAGCGGATTTCCTCCCGAATGTGACACCGTGGAAAAGAAAGCCGAATTCATCAAAGAAGTGTTTCGGAGAGAAGGGATCAGACTCGGAGATGTGCAGAAAAACCCCGTCCTACGTACCATAGCCAAGATGTTTTTAAACTGCCTATGGGGAAAATTCGGACAACGCCAACAACTAACTCAGAACAGGTAAGGTTTTATTTCAAATCTAAAATCATATTTTTTGTGTTTATTCAAATGATATTTGATTAATACTAATTTGTACATTTACAGGTACTTGTCGGATCGTGGAGAACTCCTGGAACTGATGCAGGACGATACTAAGAAGGTGATGCATTTAGAACTGATTCAGAACCAGGAGAACGACGAACTGGACCTCATCTTGGCCAACTTTTCCGAGAACGACGACTTTGTACCGCCTTGTAATTTCGGGAACGTGGTGATCGCCTGCTACACTACAGCTTTGGCCCGCTTGAAATTGTACGATGCCTTGCGCCGATTGGACGACAGAGTCCTGTACTTCGATACCGACAGCATCATCTACGTACACGACGATCACAAATGGAGTCCCCCCATCTTAGATAGTTTGGGATGTTGGACCGACGAATTAGGCGGGAAAAAGATCACGACCTTCGTGTCGGGCGGACCCAAGAATTACGCTTACCAATTGAACGACGGCAGTACCGTGTGCAAAGTCAAGGGCATGACCTTGGATTACAAGACCAGTCAAATCATCAATTTCGAAACGATGAAAAACATGGTACTGAATCAAACAGATGTGGACAAGGTCACGGTCACTTACCCATCCAAGATTGTGCGCGGGAAAGATCACAAGTTATTTTCCAAGGACATGACCAAGGACTATCGTATCGTGTATGACAAACGTCAGATTCTGGAAAACCTGAACACTTTACCTTACGGATTCTAAAAGGTCAAGGACGTTTAAACATTTTGTATATATAAAGACTTGATTCTTTTTCACAACTCATTCAGAATGTTGCTGGCTGTCTTACTGTACATATACTATTGGTTCCAAAGAAGAAGAAGGTACCATAGAGACTTTGATGATTTTTTCGAACGTCTGAGACGAGCCATACGTCGTAACAACAGACAAAGATTGATTGAAGCAGCCTGATGTTTTTGACTTTGCTAACTTTGATTGGATACTTTTGTACGGCGGACTGTCCTTACATTGATTGGGATTGGGACGAACACTTTATTTTGAGAACATTTAAAGACGGATCACCATGTATCCTGGTCACCAAAAAGACGCCCAAAGTAGCCATGACGCTGTACTGCCCTCCTACCCACTGATCGAATACTTGTCGTTTTCACTACATCACATCATTACCTGTATCATAGGCATGAACTTACGGATGTCGGGACTGAGACACAAGTGTCCGGGATGTAAAGACAGACAGTGTTTTTGGAGATTTTGTGGAGCTTACAACGCCATGTTTGAAGGCGGTAAAGATGGAACTTTCATGCAAGACTTTCTATTTTTCTTACGTCTCATGTTTAATGATCCACAAGTGTTTGATGATGACATACCTATGATGTATACCTTAGTTCTGGCTTACATTCATTCTCTTGAACCTACGTTTGAAGAAAACTTTGTTTGTTCTTTATAAATAAAATGTTCTTTGCATTCTCTTGTCATTCTTTCAACATGAGTACTCACGTACAGACGTTAGACGATTTGAGTGCTTTCGTGTTTAAACACGAGTTTACCATGGTGGTCGCCGGACCCAGTCGTTCCGGTAAAACCGAATTTGTCAAACAATTGGTTCGATACAAGGACGAGGTCATTCATCCTCCTCCTCAAAAAGTAGTCTGGTGTTATCGTGAATGGCAAAAAGCTTACGAAAGTATGCAAGGTCAAGTCAAATTTGTCAAGGACATTCCACCAGAAGACGAAATCTTGGTGTCAGACCTCAACACCAGACACTTGTTGGTCTTTGACGACATGATGGGTGGTCATAGCGGTGAATACATTGTAGATTGGTTTACACGCAAAGCACATCATCGTAATACCAGTGTCGTATACATCACACAAAACGTCTTTGACCGCAGTACCCATCACCGCACTATCAGTCTCAATACGCATTACATGGTCTTGTTTAAAAATCCCCGAGATAAATCACAAGTTGAAGTGTTGTCCCGACAATTAAAACTTCCCTGTTTGAATTATGCATACCAGGATGCTACCAGTAAACCCCACGGGTACTTGGTGGTAGACATGACACCCACTACTCCCGATACTTTAAGGTTGAGAACGGACGTGTTCCACCACCCCCTGGCAGGAGGGATCGTGGTGTACAGTCCCAAAAACATATAAAAATGAGTGTGGTACCTATTCTGACGTCAGTATCACACTGGTAGAGACTGCGATCGCATCAAAGAAAAATGGCGTTACCTTCAGCCTCTAGTGAACTGGTGAAAATTTTAAGAAAACTACGGAACGAAAAAGATGATAACAAACGTCAAGACTTGGTAGATTTGGGACGTCAAGCCTTGTTGAAATGGTTCAGTATGGGTGCCCGTAATATGATCAACGGGAGTTTACCCTTGACCAAACCTACCCAGAACTACGTCAAGAGAAATTTCGAGCTCTTGAAAACTTTAGCGGATCGACACTCGTCGGCAGACGAAAAACGTCAAATCATCCTGAGACGAGGAGGTGCCGGGTTTTTAGGTGGTATCATCATCCGTACCATGCTACAATGGCCACAACGTGAACCTAATCGTCGAAAATATTATACGATACGTTCCAAAAAGAGTGGAGGATACAAAACCGGTTCCCCTCAAAAATCTTCTAGAAGGAGGAGGGCACCTAAAAAGGCAGCACCCAAGAAAAAGAAGACAGCAGCACCCAAGGCAGCTGCAGCAGCAGCACCCAAGGCAGCACCCCAGAGGAAGAAGAAGAAATCACCCCAGAGGAAGAAGAAGAAGACCCCACAAAAACTCATAGCTACACCTGTTGGATATGCCAGTGCCGACGAGTTTCAGAGAACGGGAAGAGCTACCTTTCATCCTATGACGTCCACCCCTTTAAGTGCACCGGCCACGACGGCTTTGCAAGCATTAGACCGTCAAATAGGTCCCCCTCCCCATTTACAAGCCATGCTGCCCCTATCCCCGCAACCGGGTCCCTCCACCCAACGCCTATCCCCGCAGCCGGGTCCCTCCCACCAACGCCTATCCCCGCAGCCGGGTACCTCTTTTCATTCCCGCCAACACATACGCTTATCCCCGCAGTCGGGTCCCACCCAACACATACGGTATGCCCCCGGAAGAAAAAACGTCAAGTTTACGGCGCGCAAGAAATTGGGAGATAGAGGGGGACCTTGGAAAATGGCCAAACGTGTATAAAAGGCAGCGAGGTGGAATGAAAAGGTCATAGTGTACCCAGACATAGATGGAGTAACATGGGCAAGAGTGGATTAAAACCGCATGCGGATATCCTAAGACTGTTGGCTAACAAAGGATATTCCACCAAGTTCAAACAACGTGTGTTACAAGAAGCACCTAACGCTACCATAAGTAAATTGTGCGAGTGCATTTACAACACTTTAAAAGGGGTGGTACCATTAAGCAAGTGTCAGAAACGCAAGTTGGCACCTAGCAAGCACGTGTTAAGGAAACTGGTGCAACCGGGTTTGTCCGTGCAACAACGCCGCAGAACACTGGTCCGTCAAACCGGTAAAGGATTACCTATTTTACCCTTGATATCCATGATCGCACCTTTATTACTAAAAGGTATTTAAGATGGCCCGCAAGATGGTATTGGTACCTCAAAGCTTTTTGGAAGAGATGCAGCAGAGTCGGGAAAAAGATATTTTATCTTTACCCCATCCTTTACCTTATCCCCCCGAAGTAACGGCAGCCGTCAAAGCGGGTCAAACGTTAGACACGTTGAATCAACGAGGAGACTTGACTCCGGCTCAACAGGCTGCTTTGTATGGACAAGAACTGCATCGGTACCGGACCTATTTACATAAAACCAAAACGAAACCAGCACCTACTGCACCTACTAGTACAGCAGCAGCAGCTTCCAATGACGTCGCCGTGGAACCTCCGGCCGAAGAATTGATCGATCAGATCGTGTCCAGTGCCCCTAAACCCATGCGTGGAAAAGCCAAGATGATGCTACAACACATGCAACGTCATCCTCAAATATTATCGTGGGATCCCAAAGGACGGGTCAAGTACCGGGGTAGAGTGATTCCCAATGCCAACATCATCGATTTGGTCAGTGATTCCGTGCGTTCCACGGAACGGAAAGGATACCGTCCTCAAGGCATCGAACTCTTTAGTCGAGGATTGAGTGAAATGAATATGCCCAGAGATTACGTCAGGAATGCCAAATTCATCAAACATTTTAAAGTGGCACCCTCCCCCAAACCGTCCACTAGCCAACCGGCCGCTTCATCGACACCTACTTTACCCACGCTGGCAGCGGCGGCGGCCCGCAAAGATTCGGATGACGAGGATGAAGACGAGAGTGGATTTGTCGACGCTTCTACCATTTTAGCCACCCCTTCACGTATAAAAACACCGGGCATCGGGAAGAAAAGTCAGTCGGACTTGGAGAAAAGTTGGTTGAGACTCCCCACCGGCTTTTCCTCACCTCAAAAATGGTTGTTCGGAAAAAAATAGATTTACCTTCTGTCTTACACCGTTTGTATTACGATCCCGAGAGTCCCGTGGCTTTTGCCGGCATACAGGCTTTGTACAGAGAGGCCAAACGTATTTATCCTAAAGTGGTGCGCAAACAAGAGGTGGTGGATTGGATACAAGAACAATCGACGTATACGTTACACAAACCGATCAAACGTAAATTCAGACGTAGTCGTACCATCGTGTCTACCATGGACGAACAGTGGCAAGGGGATTTAGCCGATGTCTCTAGCATGAAAGACTGGAACGATAAGAACACCTTTTTACTCTGCGTCATTGACGTCTTTTCCAAGTATGCCTGGGTGGAACCTTTGAAAAACAAAACGTCAAAAGAAATGATCCGAGGGTTTGGTGCCATCTTGAAAAGAGCTAAAGGACGGAAACCTAGACGTTTCCAAACGGATAAAGGCAAAGAATTTCTCAACAAGGAATTTCAAAAGATGTTGAAAGAAGAAGACATTCATTTTTTCACCACCCATAACACGGAAACCAAAGCCAGTATCGTAGAACGGTTTCAAAGGACCTTGAAAGGACGGATGTGGAAATATTTTACCCACAAGAAAACTAGGAGATACGTGGAGGTCTTGCCCCGTTTGGTTAAAGGCTACAACAGTACCAAACATTCCACCATCGGGAGAGCCCCTCGGGACGTGACGCACCAAAACGTTTTGGACGTCTGGTTGTATGCCTATGCCCCTCAAAGAGTCCAGAAAAAGAAGCAGAAACCTATATATAAGGCGGGTGATCGCGTCAGAATCAGTAAAGCCAAACACACTTTCGAGAAAGGATATCTCCCCAATTGGACGACGGAACTGTTTACCATTAAACGTCGAGTGGTGGGACGCGTACCTTACGCTTACGTGGTTCAGGACGATCACGGTGAAGAATTGGAAGGTACTTTTTACGAATCGGAATTACAGAAAGTGATCAAGAGAGACGACGTGTACGAAGTGGAAGACATTTTGAAAACCCGGAAACGGAAAGTGGGCAAGAAAACGATACAGGAAGTGTTGGTCCGGTGGAAAGGATATCCTCCTAGTTTTGATTCATGGATCCCCCAGAAGGACATGATACGGTAGACGTGGGATTGGGGAGTAGAGAACCCTCTACCACCTCCGTACGTTGGAAATGGTGTGGTGAAGCTCTACCCAAAGGACAGATCGTCTTCTTTGCTCAAATGATTCTGGCCATGACGGTCATTATAGCCAGTATCGCTTGCTTAGCCCTGGACAAAGACAACAAAGAATTTTGGATGGTCATGTTGAGTGGTTGCATGGGTTATATAATGCCCAGTCCCACCTTAAAGATGTCAGAATCTAAACTACCTGGAAGAAGGACACACCAATAAGGATCATCATCATGAGTGACTTTTACGTCACTTTACCCAGCGATGGATCGATGCAGGATTTCCCGGAAAATACCATTTCAACGTTTCGAACACGATTACCTCAAACTATGAAATTAGAGGAAAGAGACTGGGAAGTGGCCCTTTCGGAAGTAGTGTATCCTACCGTTCTGAATAATGTGGATGACGGCTGTAATTACTTTGAAATCGTGGTGCCTTATTACTATCAAGGTGCTGGGAGTTTTATTTTGCACACTTCGGATACCAATCGATACCGGATTACTATGAAGAGTAGAACACCCCACACATTGAGTGAGATTCCGGGACTAGCACGACCTACCAATGAGAGAGGTGAAGTTCAAAACCCTAGGGCCAATATCCTCAGGATAGCGATTAAACATGGTTTTTACCGATCGGCGCGGGAACTGGTGGATGAAATCAATTACGCCTTGGAACATGCCATTGATCCGGTGATGAAAGGCTCTGATGCCAATCCCCCCAACCCCAACAAGATTCGATTGGTATACAACACGTCCTACAATCGTGTGGCATTGGAATTTACAGGAGCTACCATTAATACCATACATTTTTATTTCGTCCGATTCTGTAATCGGTTAGCCTTACAACTAGGATTCCTCACCACGCAACACGGTAGTCATCCCACTCATTGGTTACGTACCAACCAATTAGCCCCCGTACCACCGGACGTCTACATGGGTATGAGTGGCTTGTACTTGTACAGTGATGTGGTGCAAACACAGATTGTGGGTTCACAGAATCTACAGTTGATGAGAATCATTCCTTTTGAGAACCAGAAAGAGAACAATACCAATGGCCATGCGCAATGGGAAGGAAGACATCGGGAGTACCTTCCGATCAGCAAGCATTATTTCGACACGATTGATATCCATATAAGGAACGACATGGGAGAAAAAGTGCCATTCTTTTCCGGTAAAGCCATCGTGAAACTACACTTCCGGAGAAAGCAATTATGATCGTACATCGAGGAATTCCGCGACAGAGAGGAAGAGGGGGAGGGTATGTGGGACGTTGGATGAGACCTTATCATCAGACGGGACGAGGATTCATGGATATAGCCAAAGCGGCCATGAAGCGAATTGGTCCCCAAGCTTTAAAGTCGGCTTTTCATGTGGGACTGGACCTGATGCACGGTAAACCTATCAAAGATTCGTTAATGACCCGGGGTAAACAATTTGCATACGCGGCCGCCAGGGAAGCCCCCTACGTGATGAGAGACGCCCGTGCACCCAAGAGACAGGTACAGACCCATCAAAAGAATATGAGACAAGCCGTGGTAGATCGCATGAGAAGAAAGAAGAGAAGAGTACCACCACCACCAGCAGCATCCTCAGCCGCCTCTCGACGTACCCATAAAAGCCGTGTCAAAAGGTCAAGGCCTCATTTGCAAAGAGGTCGTGGAAGGAGAAGGTCAGCAGCTCTCAAGAGGATTCTCGGGAAAAGATTGAGAAAAGCCAGCAGGATTAATAGAAAAAAAGTCAAAAGAATCATTAAAAGAACGATAGACATCTTTGATTAGTGTCCAAGATGATGCACCGCGAATCATGCGAATGTTCAACGGAGGGATTAGAGATTGATCGGGTTCCTCAAACCATGAGCGTTTTAGAGAAAGCTCAATGGGAAGAATACTATCCTCTCAATGCCATAGACAACAGGAATGCCGGAGCACCAGTGGAATTCGAGATCAAAGGTCACGGTGAAGACTTTTTGGATTTGACACAGACTTACGTGTACATCAAACTCAAGATTACCCAAACCAATGGCAACGATTTGGCCAACGATACCCAGACGACCCCGGTCAACAATTTCTTACACAGCATGTTTAACGAGATCGATCTGTCCTTGAATGGAAAAATCATTTCACCCAGTACCAACACGTATCCGTATCGAGCCTATTTGGAGACCTTGTTGTCCTACAGACCCGATACCTTGAAGAAATCTATCAAAGCCAGCAATCTATGGGTCAAAGATGAAGGGGGAAAAATGGATGCTGGGAATCCCCACCAAGACGATAAAACTGAAAACGATTACAATGAATCTCTGAGAGCCAGACACAGTTTGATAGCGGGAAGTAAGGAAGTGGAACTCTTTGATCGTCTCCACTTGGACATGTTTCAACAAAAGAATTACCTGGTCAACGGTGTCGATGTACGTCTGAGATTCAATCGTGCCAGCACCCCTTTCTGTTTGTTTGGCACTGCCGACGGAAAAATCAAGATTTCCAGCATGATGTTATTTGTACGCAAAGTGCGTCCGATGCCCGGTATCATCAATCGAGCCAACGCATTATTGAATAGCAGTACGGCCAAGTATCCCTTGAGACGGGTAGAAGTCAAGTCCTTCACCATTCCTGCCGGTACCCGCTCTAAAATCACGGACAACGTCTTTGCCGGACAATTACCCAAGAGAGTCTTCCTGGGCATGGTGTTGAATACGGCCTTTAACGGGAGTATCGGTACCAACCCGTTCAATTTTCAACATTTCAATTGTACCAAGGTGGAGATCAGCCTGAACGGAGAAACACAGAATACCCGCCCTTTTGAACCCGATTTTGACGATAACTTTTACCTGCGCTCATACATGTCCCTGTATCAAGCTTTGGGACGTATCGGAGAAGACTGGGCACCCGCCATCGGCTACAAAGAATACGGTAACGGATTTACCCTGTGGGGTTACGATTTCACTCCCGATCAGAATGCTCAGAGTTTCGAAAAATTTCACCTGATAAAAACCGGGAACATGAGAATAGAACTACAGTTTTCAGCAGCCTTGGCAAACACCATCAACTGTATCGTGTACGGAGAATTCGACAACGTGTTGGAGATCAACAAGCAGAGAGAAGTCAGTGTGGATTACTAACATTATGCAAGGACTAAGCACCTCTCAGATCTACGATATATTATCTCAAGATCCCGACGTGGGACCTCATTTTGGTGGGGTGTATGCTAGGGACCGTTTACCTTCGACGTCTATAGGTCAAACGTTCGTCTTGAATACGGACACGGCATCGGAACCAGGTGAACATTGGGTGTGTATCTACATCGATCCCCGTACCGGGATAGGAGAATACTTTGACAGTTACGGATTACCACCCCTCCGGGAATTTGAAAGGTTTATGGTATCGAGATGTCGACAAATGACGTACAATCCAGTGTGTTATCAAAGCGACGAGACCAGCGTATGCGGACATTATTGCATTTATTTCCTGAAGAAGAGAAGTCAAGGACTTCGGAACCCGTTCCAGATACTACCTCATCCCAAAACACCCCGGGGGATGGAGAAACTTTGGAACGACCGTTACGTGTACCAATGGTTTCGGAGACGATATCGGATCCCCCCAGTCCCTCCACAGAAATGCCAAAAGTGTCGACCACGTCGAAAAGACCGCCACCGGACTTGCTCGAAACTATGATGGCCTTTTTATTCTTTGAACATTTCATGTTGTATATATTTCTGTATTACACAATAAAATTGTAAGTGTCTGACAATGGGACGACCCTAATCCTTGTCGGACACGTTGTGTTAGCGGGGTACCATTAAACAGTTGCAATTGAATCACGTGACTTTTTTTTCTTTATAAAAGAGCTGTTTTCTTCTCCACACCATCATTTGTTCACGATGGCTGGACAAGGAAGCACCTCTTCGATGGACGCTAGTGGTTTTGCCAAGCATTCTATCCAGAACGATATCGAAACCGATTCGGTACCTTCTTACTATAGATTATGGGAAGAGAAGTCTCCTCCTGCTACTCCTACTTATCGCCGCAGTATAGAACAAGAAATAGTTCTGGCTCCCGAACCTCAGAAAGTCTACAGTTTACAACCGTTGTATCCAGAATACGTGGGATATTCAACACGTCTCAAAACGTTCAAGGACTCTTGGCCTAGATACTTGCGATGTCCCAAGGTCGAGGACATGGCACGTTCTGGATTATTCTATTCCCAGATTGGGGACAAGGTCGTCTGCTTCCAATGTGGATTAGGACTCAAGTTCTGGGAACCTAACGACTGCGCTTACAAAGAACATGCTAGATTCAGTCCTCAGTGCAAATATGTCAAAATGGTGTGTGGTTAAAAGGTCAAGGACGTGTACATATATGTATATATAAAAGACGTTGTTGTTGGCATCAGTATCAAATCATGAATCCGTTAAAGATACCAGACGAGGACACGTATAATCACACGGTGTATTACACGGACGATTATCGACCTAACGAATATCATACGTATGGTCGAGTGAGGAGGGAATTGCACTTGCTACCTTACGATCCAGATTTCATCGGGTACCATTTAAGGCGACCCGTCCAACAGACGCCTACCCTTCAAACGTTAGCTGCCAGAGTAGTCATTAAGGAAATTCAACCACCCCTTCAAAGAGAGAAACTATTGAAACAGATACCACAACAAATCCGGATTTTAATCAATTAAGTGCACGTGGACATGATCGATTACTGGTATCACTGGGCATTCGGCACGAGAGGACCTCGCGAGTACGAGTACGGTATCCGGGTGGCGGATAACACTTTCTTTCAAGTATCGGACAAAAGAGACAAACTGATCATCAAACCCAGGGCACAGAAACGGGTGTGTTGTAGACTCAATCACCAATGTGCCTACATGAAAAATGTCAGACGCCGTGCCGTCAAAAGACTACCCATCCTATACTGCCCCATCAACGGCGTATGCATGTGTACGTGTCGAGACGCGTACCACCGCGTGTACGTGCCACCCACGTGTACCGTTACCGACATGAGACACATTTACTGGGCCAATTCGTTACTACCTGCGATCTTGAGAAGGCACGACCTGGAAGACAAGATGGATGTCCTGGGATTTCAAAGGTCAAGTGCACACGGATTTAAACTGAAGAAGTAACAAGGACGTTTTGTACACATATATACAAGACACTTTTTGAACAATGCCATCAAATCATGGATCCGTTGAAGAAACCACACGAGGGATGCAAGTTAAAGTTAATGAGTCAATTCAAAATGCAATCTCTACAAGACATCGCCGCTAGAGCAGTGATCAGAGAATGTAAACATCCATTGAAGAGAGAACTACTCTTAGAACAGTTACCTCATACCATCAGGATTTACATCAACCAAGTACAAGAAGATTCCATCGATTCGGTCGACGATAGATTTATCAAAGTCATCGAATGTGACGGAGAACGTAGAATAGATAGAAGAGAATGGGTTAAAAAAGGAAACAAGTTCAAATTATCCGGATGGGGACTTAGTCTCAGGTTTACACAATTAAAGTCGGTGATAAGATTCCTTGCCAATGGTATCGATGACGATGAGTTAAAAACAGTAGAATTACCTGATGTCTATGCCATTGAAGAATTACCCGACTCCAGAAATTTCTATTTTAAGATTTTAAAATAGTTCTTTGAGGTCAGATGTGGCGGTGGTAATTTCAAGGTCGTTTGAACATAATATAAGGAACTTTTATTCAAGCGTCACTTCATTCAGACAAAAACTTCAGAATGGAACAGACGTGTGAACAGAGCTCCGCTGCTGCTGCTGCTGCTACTGTCGATAAAACTCAAGACACTAAAAAAGATGACGACACGGAACAGAGATGTGAAAGACTGCGAAAAGAAATAGCCGCTTATCAAGAACAAAGGCACAAGATGGGGATCGATTCGTACGATGACTTTATGAAATATCAAGAAATTGTTCATCGCGAACAACTGGAGAAACAACAGAAACGAGATGTCAAACAACTGATGAAATTTCAGGAACAAATGGATCAACACTTGGGTGGCCATTTCGAATTGGTGGACAAACCCACGAAGCAATGCAAGTTCGAGTTCGTTCATCTCGATGACGGTTCCGTCGATTTTATAGCGACCCGGATCGGACTGAAAGTTTTGAAATTCATCAAAAAGAAAAAGGAACCGAAACGTCTGACCCAGAAAAAGATGAAAAAGGAAAAACCCGAAGTCAAAGAGGTCATCTATGCGGCCATTCATCCCGAATGTGTAGGTGCTGACGATCACCAAAATCAACAAATGCTGGAAATCTGTCCCAAGTGCAGACGATACAATGAAGAGATGCAACAGTGACTTTTTTGTATTGTAACAAACCTTGAACATTTGACTTTGAATATTTGTCCTTGAACTTTTGTTTGTTCTTGACCTTTGTCATTAAAGTATTGAATGTCATTAAAGTATTGAATGTCACGTGATCTCTTTTTTCCTTATATATATATGAAGGATTACAAAATCTAGTAACATTTCAATCATGTCTGTCGAATACGTAAGAGGTGATCTTTTGACTTTAGAAGTAGAAGCCATAGCGCACGTCGTCAATTGTCTTTGCGTTCGTCCCCATGGATTGAGTTTAACCATTGCCCAAAGATATCCAGAGTCAGATGTATACGGTCGGAGAAGGTCACAAGGGGGTAGAAACTTGGCTGTCTACCCAGATAGAGGCACACCGGGTACCATCGTCACATATTACAGTCACCATAAATACATCGTATCCCTCTTAGCACAATGGGATTACGGTACAGCATACCAAAGACATAAACGTCACATTCCTCCCTATCGGGATACAAGGGAAGAACGTACACGATGGTTTCGAGAATGTTTAGAAGCATTAGGTGACCTTGAGGTAAATACTATTGCTTTCCCGTATAAGATGGGATGTAACCTGGGCGGACAACCTTGGCCTTTGTACGAGGAGCTGATTGGACAATTTGCGCGCCAAACGGGAAAGAGAGTACTGATAGTTCAGAAAGTCGGTTAGGGGCTTTCCTCGACGTCCGCAAGTACTAGCATAAATAGGAGGAGAATTTTTTAACCACTTCACACAGACTTTTGATCGGAGATGAGCAGAATGGAAATGAATGTTGAAGCTAGACTGACAGAGGACGAGGAGGCCATTTTAAATTTGGTATTTATCATGGAGAGGGAGGACGGGGCAGAAACATCAGCCCCACCACCACCACCACCACCTCCACCAGCAGCACCCCAGCCAGCGTCACCACCACCAGCTGCCCAGCCAGAACAAGAGATGACCAACCAGGAGATCATCGCCTGGTTGGAGGGATTGATTGAAGAAAATAAAGAGTTGAAGAAAGAAGTAACGAGGTTGGAGAGAAAAGTAGCAAGACAGATAGCGGTGATGACTACACGACGATCGGGGAGGATGAGAAGACCAGCACGTCATTGTCCCTACTGTTAGTAGGTGACAACCTAAATTCAACGGCCCTTTTAAGGGCCAACCATATGTTTAGAAAAGTAGTCAGAAGTAAGTCCAAAGCAAACACCAGTTCCACATATTTTATTTTTTCACAACATCTATATACATAACATTACACATCAAATGTCACTTTTTTCTTCTTCTTTTTAAATTCTTCCACCAAGTCCCGTTGACTTTCGAAACGATCCCAGGCCACGTATTTACACCATGCCACCACTCTGTCTTTGATTTCTTTTTCCAAGATTCTCGAATGGTGACTTCTGCAACACTGACAGTAAGCAATGATAGTCATATTAGGGTCTTCGGGATGCACCAATTTCAATCCGTCTTGGGGGTCACTACATTCGTCGTTGAAACACGCCTCTCCCAATCTCACGTCTTCTTCCGTACATGGTACCCAATTCCTTTCGTCGAAAAAAGAATTGACTTTTTGTTCTGCCCACGTATTGAAATGGTCACCGTCGAAATTGTGGGGATAAGTACGATCTTTCATGATGTAACGTGCAATGGATAAACTATACATCATTTTTTTTTTTTTTTGCGTGTGTGTGTGTCTGTCTTGTTTCAATGCAACTTGTGAAATGAACTCTTAGTTGTAAGGGACTGGGGTTTTATATTGATAGCGTCTGAAACCATGGTTACTTTTTCGAAAAATGTGGGTAGCCCTTAAAAGGGCTGTTTTGATATGACTAAAAAAAGTCATCTAGTGACGGTGTGAACACCTCTTGGACTTGCAGGTAGGGCAAGAGGACAGCCATTGTTCCACTTTCATTTTAGCTGGTACTGTAGGCACCTTGAAAATGGGCTCCGGGCATATAGTAATCTCCCGCTCCCAATCCTCCTCCTCGTCGATGACCATTGCTGGTGATGTGGGCGGCTCAACTATTGTACTGCTGGTGGTGGTGCTGCTAGGTTCGAACATCTGATACCTATACCGCCTCTTCTTGACTTCTTTCTTCTTTTCCTCCTCCCTTATCTCCTGATCCCAATCTTCTTTATGGCCGGGATAGGGATAGTTTTCCCGATACAACATTTTCTCTCCCATGGCTTGGAAATACTTTGCCATGGCCAGCAGCTTTTCGGCATGCTCGGTCAACTTCTGCGACGTCTCGAAGTACTCGTATGAATTCATTTTCGTCTTCTTCTTCTCGATTGTTCTCGCAAGGAGTGAAGCACATCTGCTCAAACCTCTCCTATTTATGCTAGTACTTGCGGACGTGAGAGTACGCCCCATGTAAACAGTTTCTGGTTTTGGCGGGAATTTTATTAAGATATGGTGACTCATCATACAATAAGGTGACACTTTCTAAATCATAGAGTATTCAATCCTATATATGTAATCATACAATAAGGTCACATTTTTTTCTAGAATAAGACACAAAATGAAAGAAAAGGTCATGCTTTCGTGAAAATTCATGGTATTTTAGATAGAATACATTAAATGGTAACTTTTAAACCCATATTTCATTCATCAAGTATGCTTTAAGAAGATGTATTCTCGTGAAAACCGTCACTGTAAAATTTTTTGAAAGGTTCAATCCCGCTTGACATGTTTTGGGTTTACTCTCACGTCCGCACTATAGGTTATAAATACAGCACGCACTCGTCAGTTCAGCAGTCTTTCCTGACAACTCAACATGGAAGTAACTGAAAGCGATTTCCCAATCTTGATGTCCATCCTCAACGAGCAGCTGGAAATGGACAAACAGACCAATTGCCAACCACAGCAACCACAGCAACCAATACCACAACAAGTCATACCGATGGAGGTACAGAACCTTTATCCAACCCTACCAGCCAAGGTCGAACCACCCAAGAGACCACCACAGCCCGACCCTAAGAAAGTAAAACACATAGTGGAGGAGAGGAGGAAATGTTCAGAGGAACTTAGAATTAAACTGCTGCAACAAAACCAAACTGTTATCATAGAGGAATTGAAGAAGACCAGAAAAGTACTCAAGACGATGTACTCTATTCTACAAGGGATACAGAATGCCAGAGCAGTCCCCAGTGCTCCACCTGAGATCAGACACGAAGATCACTGCTGTCTATGCACACAGTAGAAATCAACAACAAAAACGGCCCTTTTCAGGGCCACCTCTATTTTTAGAAAAGTAGTCATCAGATTCATCTAGAATTTTCTTAAATGTAGGTCTGGGACAATCCAAACACCTTAATATAGTTCTGGGAATTCCCTAGGAATTTACCATGGACTTCCCCATTCTATAAATAAACATGGAATTCCCCACGGAATTCCCCCTTTCCCATACACAAAACACGGAATTCCCCTGTTCTAAAAATACTACTGGGCTACCCAGGCTGCTTACACTACTCACATTATATCATTGGTTAACAAATGACCTTGATCTTTAAGAAATTGTCCATTTTAGTGGCATGTCCAAAAGCTCACAATCAAAAACAATTTGTCGATGTATGATGATAATATAAACAGCCTATTCATAAGAAGTTGAGCGTGATCCCCTCTTGGTAATAATTATAACTCTTATATAATTACATGTATAGAACACATAGATGTATTTTTCTAGCATTGTATATATTCTTTCATATTATTTGGTCAAGAAATACATTTTAATGAATGTTTGAAATATTTCATGCAGTAAATGCTATAATTTTGCTATAAAGTGACCTTGACTTCTGAAAGATATTATGTGACCTTTGACCAAAACTGGCGTTATCCAAATGAACATACTTCTGAAAAAATCAAATTCTGATGTATACATACATGTTTTATATAAGGATGTACATGTATGATCTCAGACGGACAGATAGAGAGATGGACTAAATGATGGACTCAAAGACAGCTTTTTTCGGTGATCATAAAAACATAAATAATTTGCTTTCAACAAATAGATCATGGAGTTTATTTTCACGTTTAGTGTATATTACAAAACAGCCACATAGTTCTTACGGACCACTAGGCCGATTTTCTGGCTGCTTCCTTCCCGATCTCCTACACGTACCTTTCCCCTTTCCTCTTGGCATAATTTTACTAACGTCTGCTAGTCTACAGGAAATGTCGCGGCTATAGCTTCGGAAGAGTTCGTATCAATGCGCAACGCTGCGTAAACTTTCGCATATTTACGCTCCTAATCGCAAGTGAAAAAACAAATACACAATGCTCATTCTAACTTATCACAGCGCAAAGTCGTAACAATTCGCAGTGCTTCGTTTCTTATTCGCAATAAACAGTTCCATTGCGTTTGCATTTCGTTATGATCATATTTTTGAAGACTGTTTTCGTTCAAAATTCGTCAAGTTTGACAAATTTTACTCATTCGCAAGGCTTCGTTCTATGGATTCGTCTATATGTGAAGGGGTCTTTAGTGATAAAGCCACTCATAGTCACTTTGAAAGTGTAAATGAAAGGAATACCTTATTCCAACATTTTCATTCTCTTCAAAATATTGTTTTACTACATGTATTCACCTCGTGGTTAACCTCCCTGACCTGGTACCACGTGTTACCAAAGATATGTAGAAGTCCACCGTGAGTAATGAAACAGTCCCCCGCCATCAGGACGCCAATTACTCGATGCTCCTCCCCGGCTGTCGGAAAATAAAATTAAGTGACAAATATTTTCATTTATGTAATACCAAAAACTGTATCATGACTCTTCTGAACTTTGTTGTTGGTAAGCAGAACTTCTTGAGACAATCATAAACATGAGGCGTGTATATCTAATTGAGTTTATAGATCGATGTTAAAAAGGATTTGAAATCAGGGTTCATCTAAACAAAAATTCAGATGACCTAAAAGGGTCTTGAAATGATTTGACGATTTGTGTTGTTAATTTACAGATACGATACACCTTCTTTTTCATATTTTGGAAATATCAACCCAATTCCATGAATTCTCATTCGGAGAAATATTTTGAGGAACCGAATACTTGTATATGTAAAACAATTCGTGAAAGTTAAATAACTGACAATCATGCCAAAAATAAATAAATAAAAGAAAATAAATAAGAAAATAAAATAGAATAAAAAATCATAAAAAGAAGAACTCATAGTGCAACGAAGGTCTACATATTGGACAAAGCACAGAATGACTTGCTGTTTTGACGAACTAAAATAAATTTAAAGCTAGGTCAATATTGACTTACGTCCATCCCTGGCATAGATGTCACTGTCGGCAACACAAACACAAAGTCCCTCCTTTAATTTTTGCTGTATGGTGGCGCTCAGAGCAACCGTGAGGGCAGCACCAACGACAAAGACTCTCAGACTTAACATGGTGTCGTTAGTACGGAATGAACCCAACCCAAAATGGCTTGACAGAGATAAGGAAGAGGTTTGTCTTGATAAGGAAGACTGAGAGCAGTGTATAGAGTCAGTGAACTTAATATTGTGCTACATTGCATAATTGTAAATCAAAGTCCTTCCCAAATGATTCATTTGAAGAACTGTTACAGTACTTTAAAACAAAAATCTGGACATTAAACTTTACAAGCAGAGAAGGCGTAGCTCTGTCGCAACCAGATTTGTAATAAACTAGAAGCTCGTTATATATGTCTTGATAACTTGTCGACGTTCAAAACCACAAACTAGCCTACTATCGAAAAAAAAAATTAAGTAATTAAAGAATAGTTACCTTCTCTGTTACGATTTCCAAACAACTCAATGGCGAATTAAATTCTGTTCAATGAATTCTGGAGTTTGGCTATGGAAGGCTATGGTTGATTGCAATTTGCACAGAAGGACATTTTAGAACCGGAACGAGTTTGCAATACTTTTTGAAGTGAAGTAATTGACGGAAGTGGATAAAGACTTAAGTGAGCATGTGCTGGACGTAGTAGTTGATTGGCGTATGCTTATCCACATCAGAGATGATAAAATTATGCCTCTTTGAATGTACATTTGATGTTGAAAATGATAATTAGATATATTCATATAGCGCCGATATGACTTACTGGAATTCCTGTAAGCACCAAATTGATCTCTGAAAGAGGGTTGTGTACACGCAATCCGGATAACAATACCATTTGCTATTGTATAGCGGACGACTAACCATTGACCAGTATGTATTTTCATTCGTTTTTCAAGTTTTTGTGCGTCTGCTTTGATTGTTTGAAGGACCGATCCCTATAGGTTTTATTGTGTGCCTCCGTGATCCATGTTGTTCCAGTGTTGAAGTTGTTTTGTTGTGGCATCCTGCGGGTGTGTTCCTCTGTGTTTAATGCAGGAAAGTCTTCCTTATACATTCTTGAGATTATGGCTATGACCAACACTAGAAAAAAATCATCTATGATGGCCGCAAACCAGATGACAACTCATTACAAAAACAAAAACTCTTCCTTTATTTTTGAATAATTTAATCATTATCATATAAACAGATTTCATTGATGACTAGTTCTGAATACGCTGCATTTATATCACCAACAATATGAAAGACTTGTCTACCGGTAGTGACGTCATCTTCGTATCGCTTCACCTGAAAATCAAAAGATTTATTTAAAACATGAATATTCATAGGATTTATTACGTCTCAAATATATTTTTCACCTGCCATTTTGCATCTGTACAGCATATGTCTTTAATAATTTCTTCTGTTCCTTTCTTATATTTTTCGGAATAATCAAATTTGAAAAAAAGATATTTTAAAAAGTAAAGTATACAATCATTCATAGTTCAATGAAAATTCTCACATTGTGAAAATGACAGGCGCATTTTCCCTGTAAAAAATCCCTATATCTGCTCATAGTCATATTGAACGTGGGAACTGTCCTGAACCCCAACTTCTCAGCATCATTTAGTAAATTTGTTTCCCGCGTGTGCATGGCGTATTGGTCTTTCTGAAATGAGATAAAGGAGGCAGCCATTTTGGTTTAGGCGATATAATAGAAAATAGGACCATCATAAAATATATACAATCATATAATCGTTTGAATGGTGCTACCGATTTGCTGGATAAACGAAAAAAAAAAAAAAAAAAAAACAAGAGGCCCAAGGGGGCCACATCGCTCACCTGAGGTGACTGTATGTATGTTTTCAATCAAAGTCAAGACCTGAAGGAAATTGCTTTTAGTGAAGCTTTGAGAATGACAAGGTGTACAAGTTACTTCCTGTAAAGTTTGGTGACACTCTGTGCAGTAGTTTAAGAGGATAAGTCAAAAATGTGTCATTCAAATAGAGCCTATAGAGGACATCTTGGATTTCCAATCGGCTCAAAAAACACAAACTTAGTAGAGGGCAATGAGTACTTGCGTCCTGTGAAGTTTCAAGAAATTCTGTGAAGCGGTTTCAGAGGAGAAGTTGAAAATGTGTCAGCCAATCAGAGCCTGTGGCGGCCATCTTGGATTTTGTATAGGCTCGAAAAACGCAAACTTGATAGAGGGTATGAGTACTTGCTTCCTGTGAAGTTTCATGAAATTCTGTGCAGCGGTTTCAGAGGAGAAGTCGAAAATGTGTCAGCCAATCAGAGCCTGTGGCGGCCATCTTGGATTTCTGATCAGCTCGAAAAACACAAACTTGGTAGAGAGCAATCAGTACTTGCTTCCTGTGAAGGTTTGTGAAATTCTATGCAGTCGTTTGAGAGGAGAAGTCGAAAATGTGTCAGCCAATCAGAGCCTGTGGCGGCCATCTTGGATTTCTGATTGGCTCGAAAAACACAAACTTGGTAGAGGGCATTGAGTACTTCCTTCCTGTGAAGTTTCATGAAATTCTGTGCAGTGGTTATAGAAGAGAAGTCGAAAATGTGTCAGCCAATCAGAGCCTGTGGCAGCCACCTTGGATTTCCGATTGGCTCGAAAAACACGAGTTTGGTAGAGGGCATTGAGTACTTGCTTCCCGTGAAGTTTCATGAAATTCTGTGCAGCGGTTTCAGAGGAGAAGTTGAGAATGTGTCAGCCAATTAGAGCCTGTGGCGGCCACCTTGGATTTCCGATCAGCTCGAAAAACACAAACTTGGTAGAGGGCATTGAGTACTTGCTTCCTGTGAAGTTTCATGAAATTCTGTGCAGTGGTTTCAAAGGAGAAGTCGAGAATGTGTCAGCCAATTAGAGCCTGTGGCGGTCATCTTGGATTTCCAATCGGTTCCAAAAACACAAACTTGGTAGAGGGCATTGAGTACTTGCTTCCTGTGAAGTTTCATGAAATTCTGTGCAGTGATTTTGGAGGAAAAGTCAAAAATGTGTCAGCCAATCAGAGCCTGTTGCGGCCATCTTGGATTTCCGATCGGCTCGAAAAACACAAACTTGGTAGAGGGCATTGAGTACTTGCTTCCTGTAAAGTTTCATGAAATTCTGTGAAGCAGTTTCAGAAGAGAAGTCGAAAATGTGTCAGCCAATCAGAGCCTGTGGCGGCCATCTTGGATGTTCGATCGGCTTGAAAAACACAAACTTGATAGAGGGCATTGAGTACTTGCTTTCTGTGAAGTTTCATGAAATTCTGTGCTGCGGTTGCAGAAAAGATATCGAAAATGTTAAAAGTTTACGTCGGACGGACGGACGATGGACGGACGACGCGCTATGACAATAGCTCACTTGAGCTTCGCTCAGGTGAGCTAAAAACAACAATACTTGTAGGGGACCATGATTACTTCATTCCTACCAAGTTTAACAAAAATCTGTTCAGCGGCTCTGGAGAAGAAGTTGAATATGTATGAAAATCATACCCCCCCCTCCTTCTTCTTGAGTAATCTAAGTAACCGGAGAGAGATAGTTATACAGAGGCTAAAGCAAAATAACAGGATCCCTCCCCCTCCTTCCACTTTGTTATTGATAACATTGATCTATTCTTACATTAACATTTTGAGCTGCTCTCAATATTGTAATTTCAAAGTTGTATATCTAAGTCTTCACAAGATAAGTTTGAAAATACTTATTCATCTTTTTAAAATCATTTAGTTTACTTTTCCATACTTATTTAATAATTCAAAATATATAACATTCAAATGAATGGATAATCCAAAAATTTAAACCTCAAAAACATATATCAATATTAAAGATAGACAACTCTTGCATACATGAACATGTACCAACTTATACGAAACTAAAGTTACCAGGGTACCAGAACTTGAACCAACAAGACTTGGGTCCATGTTCACAGTAAACATATCTATTCATGATTGAAAAAATACTCATTAAAATCTGTTCAGCAGTTCTGGATAAGAAGTTGAATATGTATGAAAATCACCCCCCCTTTCCTTTTCACATAAGAAAATAATTCATAAAAAATCAAAAAATTAAAATTTCACGACGGACGACGGACGGACGACAGACGACGGACGACGGACGACAGACGACGGACGCCGGACGGTGCGCTATGACAATAGCTCACTTGAGCTTTGCTCAGGTGAGCTAATAAAGGGAACAAAAATTTTTTTAAGTGAAAAATGGAATTTAAGGTATTCAGATGATCTAAAAGTGCATAATAAGCTGACAAAATGGGAAAAATGAAGAAAAAAAAATTGAGGAGTGCTCGTGCCGGGACTTCAACCCATAAGACTTGGGTCCATGTTCACAGTAAACATATCTATTCATGATTGAAAAAATACTCATTAAAATCTGTTCAGCAGTTCTGGATAAGAAGTTGAATATGTATGAAAATCACCCCCCCCCCTTTCCTTTTCACATAAGAAAATAATTCATAAAAAATCAAAAAATTAAAATTTCACGACGGACGACGGACGGACGACAGACGACGGACGACGGACGACAGACGACGGACGCCGGACGGTGCGCTATGACAATAGCTCACTTGAGCTTTGCTCAGGTGAGCTAATAAAGGGAACAAAAATTTTTTTAAGTGAAAAATGGAATTTAAGGTATTCAGATGATCTAAAAGTGCATAATAAGCTGACAAAATGGGAAAAATGAAGAAAAAAAAATTGAGGAGTGCTCGTGCCGGGACTTCAACCCATAAGACTTGGGTCCATGTTCACAGTAAACATATCTATTCATGATTGAAAAAATACTCATTAAAATCTGTTCAGCAGTTCTGGATAAGAAGTTGAATATGTATGAAAATCACCCCCCCCCTTTCCTTTTCACATAAGAAAATAATTAATAAAAAATCAAAAAATTAAAATTTCACGACGGACGACGGACGGACGACAGACGACGGACGACGGACGACAGACGACGGACGCCGGACGGTGCGCTATGACAATAGCTCACTTGAGCTTTGCTCAGGTGAGCTAATAAAGGGAACAAAAAATTTTTTAAGTGAAAAATGGAATTTAAGGTATTCAGATGATCTAAAAGTGCATAATAAGCTGACAAAATGGGAAAAATGAAGAAAAAAAATTGAGGAGTGCTCGTGCCGGGACTTCAACCCATAAGACTTGGGTCCATGTTCACAGTAAACATATCTATTCATGATTGAAAAAATACTCATTAAAATCTGTTCAGCAGTTCTGGATAAGAAGTTGAATATGTATGAAAATCACCCCCCCCCCCCCCTTTCCTTTTCACATAAGAAAATAATTCATAAAAAATCAAAAAATTAAAATTTCACGACGGACGACGGACGGACGACAGACGACGGACGACGGACGACAGACGACGGACGCCGGACGGTGCGCTATGACAATAGCTCACTTGAGCTTTGCTCAGGTGAGCTAATAAAGGGAACAAAAAATTTTTTAAGTGAAAAATGGAATTTAAGGTATTCAGATGATCTAAAAGTGCATAATAAGCTGACAAAATGGGAAAAATGAAGAAAAAAAATTGAGGAGTGCTCGTGCCGGGACTTCAACCCATAAGACTTGGGTCCATGTTCACAGTAAACATATCTATTCATGATTGAAAAAATACTCATTAAAATCTGTTCAGCAGTTCTGGATAAGAAGTTGAATATGTATGAAAATCACCCCCCCCCCCTTTCCTTTTCACATAAGAAAATAATTCATAAAAAATCAAAAAATTAAAATTTCAGTATAAAATACATATCAAAGCATTTAGTAACTTAAATGTGATAAATGTGCAGTTAATGAATGTGTAAAATCATACACATATTGAGTTATTTAAAGAAATAGTGCAAAAATGTGCATTTCTGACAAAGTCCGAAACGACGTCAAAAACGCGTCAAAAATTTGACTTCCGAGTGGAACCAAAAATAACAACACTTCTTGAGATATCTCTCTAGATCATCCTGATTCTTTCGGTTTGTCGATACGTGCTTCTGTTCTGAAGAAGAAGTTTGTCAAAGGAGGGAACCCCCTGTGACCTACTTTTGCCTATGGTGGCGCCACCTGTTGATGGATCCGGACGAAAAACAACAACACTTGTAGGGGACCATGAGTACTTCATTCCTACCAAGTTTCATGAAAATCTGTTCAGTGGTTTTGGAGAAGAAGTTGAATATGTATGAAAAGTTTACGACGGACGACGGACGGACGACAGACGACGGACGACGGACGACAGACGACGGACGCCGGACGGTGCGCTATGACAATAGCTCACTTGAGCTTTGCTCAGGTGAGCTAAAAAAAAAAAAAAACCAACAACAACTTATATATGAAATCAAAATTTGACAGTCCTCAGTTCGTATTTTCAAATACAAATGTAATGCAAAACTCATACTTACTTTCGTGTAGATTCCATTTATTTGTCTGTGGAACCCTGATCCAAGACCCTTGCTGATCAATAAAACATTGGTAAGATTTACGCTGAAATACAACGAAGAATTCTTTGTTCAAAATTTGGCCTATAGAAATATATACGTATTCCTGTTTTTAAAAACAACCAGAACGAAAAGAAAAGAGACACCAACCCTTTTTTCTTTGCTTTTTTTATTCCAATAATTTGTTTTGTCGTTTTGTTGTTGGTCCTTATGATTTCTTGTTTTCTGTGTTTCTGAACAATGCTATTTAAAAATAATTATTTATTTAAAAAAAAGATTTAAGTTGATCAGCGTGCGTTTGTGCAACGGGTTGACGTTTTGTTTTTCAATTTTCATCCGTTTCCTTGCACTATCCAATGAACAACATTAGATTTTAATTCATATTTTTAATAAATATTTCTAAAATTTTACCTCAAACGAAAAATCTCTAATGAATCAAATATATTTATGAGTGATCAGTAACACTTCCTCAATTACCTCCGCAATGCTTTCTTTATCACGGTTAGATGATATGTAGAAAGCCATTGTGTACCTCCGACAACAAAGACAGTGTTATGGTTATTCTCCAAAGGCATACTCCTAAAACAATATAAACTATAAATCAATTTTGTTTACATAGCATTTGTTTTATGTCCAAAGATTGGCGATGCTCGAAATATCTAAATTGACTCAGTTTTTACGCCCAAGAATACACCGATGTACACAAAATGTACCATGAAAATAAACGTTGTATAAAACAAAAATAAATGAAATAAATAAAAAAAAATTAAAAAATTAAAAAATTGAATAATCGAATAACTACACTTATTTATTTTTTTAATATATATAAAAACAAATAAGATAATAATTACTGTTTGATAAGTTGATAGACCGTTTTGTTGAAAGGTGGTCTGTGGTTTCTGTCCATCCAGAATTTCGGATAGTAAGCAAATCCGAATAACGATCGTCCGCCGTTTACATCCGAGTACATTTTTGTTTCGTGCGTTTTTTCCCACTCAACCAGTGTACCGTTCACTTTTTCCATGACGTAATGGAATATTCCCCTATTCGTTGAATCTCCAATGAACAAAACTTTTCTACCCGCGAAGCATCTGCGTACTTGGTTGTCCATAAGGCGACCCGTCCTACATTTTGTAGGCTGCCATTGCGCAAATTTCCAGTTGCAATTTTCCTCGACGTCGCAACTTTTACAAGGAACATACCACTTATCTGAAAAAAAGTTTTATAAGATAGGAATAATGTGTGGTTCTATACTTTTCATTATACAACAAACTATACTAGAAATCGAAAACACAATTGTAACAACATTTTTAGTAACTAAAGATGTCCGACTTACGAATGTCTGCAGACGTCGAACAGGGCGGTAATTTCAGGCGTTGCTGATCAAATTCTTTCCAGTTTGTGTAATTTGTAGTCTCCAAACCACATTTCTTCGATGGAATGAATCTCATGGTGCAATCCTTAGAAAAGTATGTACAATTTTCATTACATCTAAAAGTATAATTGTACTGTAGTCAAATTTTAAGTCTCAAAGACCGCAGTACTAGAATCCCATTCTGCATGTTTGAGATATTTTGCTTTCAACGAGATCAAGAAAGTGAGAAAATATCAAAATAGTAGATCTATATTATTTTTTTCTATCTGGATTTTTAGGTTTTAGGTACAATTCCAATGAATTTCAGGGAAAGGAGAAGGTTTTGGATCGGTAAAATATTATTCCGGTAAACTTCCGTTGTATGTTTAGCCGAGAACTCACTTGTTGATACGCGCAGACTTTGAGGGAATTAATCTTAACTGGAACGTGGTGTCCTCTCTCGAGTCTCTTAACAATGAATTTGTAAATGTTCAGTGTTCGTGGATAGTCGTCACTTCCGTCCATGACGTGTATGTTGATTGTGGTCTCTCCAATCCCAAACGTGAAACTCATATTCTTCCTGGAAAATACGTATATGGCTGATGTGATGACACGTTACGAGTCGCAAACTTATTAAGAAGGTAGGGGATCTCCAACCAGACCTGGTTGTAGTACCAACAACAAAACACCAAAACACCCAAAGCAAATACACAGAGAAGACGAAGTCCTTGTGTGTGTTTCGTTATAACTGAACTTTTATCATCTTGAATTACTAGTATTGATTGGATTGAAAATTTGTTTTTGTTCAGGTATTTTTTTCTTTGTTTTGTATAGATAAGATATCACTAGTATTGTCTACGAGATTAGTCCCTGAACAATTAGTCGATGTAATATTTACCCAATATCATCAAGCATTCCTTCTGCCGCGACATTACAAGCACAATGCATGGGAAAAGCGAAGATTTGTAATGAAATGACGTCATACGGTATCGTCATCTTGTACTCCGTTTTATAAGGACTAAATTCAGGCTCTGAAGAAATGGGTTGTGGCGTAATACTGACGGTCTTCAAGAATGGCTTTACCGATATGTCATCTGGAAACAAAGAACGGATCTTTTCTTAATTTGCACGATTTTTTCCAAATATTTTACTCCATTGTAAGTGATACGAAATGAATAACATAAACTCTTCAATGACTTACCCTGCTCACAGTCCAAAGCTGTTCCTGAAAACGTAAAATTTTACGTTTAGAAATGAGGCTTCACAGTGTACAATGTATGCATGACACGTCTACTTTACTCTCGATTTTGTTTCCATTTATTTACAAAAAAAGCTTATTACATGTATATAGGATCTCAAATGAATTTTCATTTCATACGATGTATTATGAAACGAGTTGCAAGTTTCATAATACATCGTATGAAATGAAAATTCATTTGAGATTCTTTTTATCACATGTTATTGCCTAAAAATGTGTATTTCTAACGTGAAATCAACGTTTCCGAGAACTACTGAGGCGAATCACGCCGTGATCTAGAAGTCGTCTGCTACGCCATGAGAAGTAGCGTCCCCATCGTATAGATATTCTGTGCGTAAGAGAAAGGTATTTCAATTTTGAATAGTATTTTAATGCAAACATTAATTCAACAACAACAACAACAATTTTAATCATTGATATTGACTCCGGGTCTGAATTTAACAGTTGACCGATATTTGAAAGGTCACATTTGTCAAGGTTTATGTGATTAGGTTCCAAACTTGACCAATCGCATTCAAGCAGAGTGATATGTAACGTGTTATCATATCATATATTTATGAAATGGCTTTATGAAACTGCACAACGGGTGAATCATGTGATAAACATGTATATGTAACAGATAATTTGCAATTCTTACCATCAGGGAAGATTTTGGAGTCATGTGAATAGGCGGCGTCCAGTTTTCTCCTTGTACTGTGAGTTAAAGATACCCAAATTTGATACTAATATAATCATTGGTCATTGTGAAATCAAAATTTTTTGTTTGACAAATCAATCAAAGATTCGACATCCATTACTGAGAAAATCCAAAGGAAATTGCTGTTATAATAATTCAATAAAAATATGTTCATACTCTGTATCAACAAATTTAACAGATTTTTTTTGGAACAATATCATACTTGAAAAGAAAAACTCACAATACTGAAATCTGGTCTATATCGTCATCATCCGTATTTCCAAATGTTAGTTTCATTTCACGAATCAAGGGTATGACGTCACCAGTTGGATGACATTGTTTATCGTCTGCTCCTTCTTGCTCTTTGATCGTCCTATCATAGTCTGCTGTTTGTTTTATTTTTGACTTCCATTCCATTAAAAGACGTCTGATATTTTCGAAGATCTGATCATGCCTTTCCATATCCAACCCGGGAAATACCTACGATATTGAAAATGATTTGCTTGAACCGATTTTTTGGTCTCTATTTTCACGAAAGGCTTATTAAAAATAGCTGTCGAAGGAATCAAGTGTAGGACTAATAGTATAGAAACTCATGTATTCTGAAACTTTTTTGTCAAACGCTATAGATAGAAAGAGCACTAGAGATAGACAGAAAGTGTATTAAAATTGCACACTAGGATACAATTTGAAACGAACATCAATCTTGCAGAGCACCAAACTACACCAGTAATCTTTTTCTCATTCTTAAAGAATGGTTCCAACTTGCAATCTACATGTATTTTTTGATGTTCGTTGCAAGCATTGTCAAAAGAAAGTAGAAATTTCAAGCGGTTTCACCATATTACCTGGAGGAACGAGGTTTGTGACAGCTTTTCTCGCTCATAATCCATTAGATATACCAAATCGTGGTCCATCAAGCACATACTATATCCAAACTGACATTCCTACAGACCAAAAAAAAAAAAAAAAAAAAAGACCAAATAGTTTTAATACAGTCTATTCAAATTATAGTGGGATGTGTTCTTTTTAGAATCGCAAAGTCTATCTTTGATGATAAGGACGCAGTCTTTGATATGCTTTGAGTAATTTTTAAAAAATAGTTTTAATACAGTCTATTCAAATTATAGTGGGAGGTGTTCTTTTTAGAATCGCAAAGTCTATCTTTGATGATAAGGACGCAGTCTTTGATATGCTTTGAGTAATTTTTAAAAAGCAAATTAATTTCCAAATCATCTTGATTGCGAATATCACATTTTTTTATCCTATTATTTTAGGGACTAATAAATGTTATTACCTGGTAACTGAATGCAATGTTACTCTCTACTTCGTCTAAATCAGCAGCTACTTTATACGACATATCTTTATGTGGTCCGACAATAGACCAAATGTCTTTCATTGTTTCAAGGTCAGATATTGCTTTCTCCATAATCTAAAAACATCATTGTGAAAGTTGTATATCATTAAACCTTTCTTATTACAAAATTAGAGTCTACAGATCACGCCGAATTAAAAAAAAGGTAGGTGCTGCTTCATTTGGAAGCCGAAATTTATAATAGAGCTTGAAAATTAATATACAATCTTCATTTCATCTTTGTGTGCCAAGATTCCGATACTTTTCAGTTAAATCCAAATAAGATAATGTATATTATATTAACCATTTTTCGCGAATTAAATGCGAAGCAATAATTATTTTCGCGAATCATTCATTTTGCGATTTGAAAAGAAAATAAAGATTATGAGCATGGTAGCAGTTGCATTTTGTATCAATCTTTTTTTCAAGTTCTTTGCCATCCCTCTCGTATTCGTGATTGAAGGTACAATAGCATGACTTGTTGTATTTGATTTAGAACTAGAAAGGTTTCTTGTTGCGGTTGCAACAAGAGTGTCTTCCTCCTATACAATTTTTGGTTTGGAAATATGAAGGACGTCACATTACATGTATTTATATTATATATTTAAGTTTTCAAATAGCAGTAACATTAAATTTTCAAACCGATAATTGTTGGTGAGCAACCATTTGATTTTTTTGGGGGGGGGGGGGGGGGGGGGGGGGCAGGAATTCTATTGCCAGCCGGTAAAATTTTTTCAGCAATTTTCTGAGCAGGCCATTTTTTTCAGCCATTACCAGAGTCGGAGAAAAATTTTCGCCGGTTCTTCGGGCCGGATTTAAACAAATTGTCAAATGTTGTGAATGTCTGTGTAAGTTAAACTCCCCGCTGTTACAGAGTATGAGTTAATAACCGTTCCTTCAGATGTCTCTTTGCAATTAGCGAATTTCAGACAGATTGTATGATGTTTAAATAGAACCTTTTCTAGATTTTTGTGCCTATGCGTATTAGGTCTCTGGTAGATACAGCTATGTGAACAGTTTGTATTTATATTAATTAATTTTTTGACTTTAAATTGTCTGGCACAAAGGGCCAGCAAAAATTTCCATATCATGCAATGTATCCTTACTTTTGCATGGTCCGGGAAAAAAAGAAATTGCCGGCCCTTTGGGCCGGAATATTTTTTTCAGCATTTTTCAGAGCCGGGATTTTTTTTTTGCAAATTCTTCCTGCCCCCTTCCCCCATAAAAAAGGCGAGCTCGTAGCTGTAGAACCAATTTTCTTGAGAAGAGAAATGGTAATAACAAGTTACGTTCAATATATATATATATAAATACCATGAGGTTCTCGCTGTGCAGGTTCAAATTTGGACCCCCCCCCCCCTTCCCTTTTTTCAAAGTTTATTTTGAATTTCCATCATGGCGACATCGTTCAATATAAACAGAACTGTTTTCGAAAAACGAGGGGAGGGAAGAATATTGGAGAAATTGTTCATCAATTTGTAAATAAACCAACCGAAAATTATGTTCGAACGTTTGCTAGAATTAGAAATTAAACTTGATGTTCAAAATATAGTTATTGAAGTTTAGAAACAGGTTTGTAGGTTAGAAATCGGAATCAAACTACCACTTTTTGTGTGTAAATTCTGGTTTGTAGCTGATCTCTTCTAAATTAATCAACTGTTTTAAAATCAAATTGTGTATATCGAAATGTATTTATGAAATGCATATTCATCATTGCCGTGAAATCGGAATTTGAAAATCTCAACACTGCTTTTCTCGAGTCGGACTCGGACTACCAATTTTAGTGTGCGCCCGATCTGTTGGCGTGAAGGTGTATCGAAATACCCAACTCAAAATTTCGATGCTCATATCTTTTCAACAGTAAGAGATAGGAAAAATCAGAAAGACTAAATAAGACAGATATATGGATAAAAAATAATAATATTGAAATTTTTAGGAAACTTCATAAGCTTAATTTTTGTTTACTATTATAAGCAAAAAAGTGTCTTCCTCCTATGAACTTCTGAATTTGGAAATATGAAGGACGTTGAAGGACGTCATCGTAATAAATCGTTACAGTGTGCATTTAGCATTTCATATCTTGCATGGCTGTCGACTTTCAAAAAGAATGGAAATTGTAGATAGCAAAATACGAGATATTTAAGCTTACAAATAGCAAAACATGAAATTTTCGGTCCTTTTGAGTAATTCGACGCTCCCGTCAAATATTTGAATCTACTAAAAAACATGATAAAAAAATAACAGAGACCAAAAATAAAAAAGACCAATCTAGCTTTTACTCCAAACGTAACGTTGGAGAACTTTCATTGTCCTAGCTTACAGGGTTCTTGAGAAATCGCTGATCCAATTTTCCACGGTTACGAAAACAATAGGTCTTCCGACGGAAGTCGGAAGACCTAATTATTGTGAAGGTCTAAATCGGCAAGGCATTTTTCATGTTCATTCATTACCTTCAGCAAGAATCTAAACATACCGTTGATGAAAATTCTTTGAGATCCTATTTTCTGCGAAACATATTTTTGCGTTTCCACACGATTCGCAAAAATAGCTAAAATACATTAAGTACCCCGTGAATATTTGTGCCCATGCGGTAAGGAGAATCGGAACATCGGCTCGCGAAGATGAATTTGCCTCAATTTCGATTTAGTGAAGTACTTTTAGAAAAAGAAGTCCCATTGTAGGCATTTCGAGGAAACTTTTAGATTCTTTGTCTGTCTGTCGGAAGAAAGTCTTCTACACCCGTCTGTATGTAGACATACACGCCCTCCCCATTTTCATTCACACTTGCATTGAACATTTGGTTTTAATGCTAGTCATAGTTTATATTCACCTTGATGGCAACAGGTAATAAAGATGATGGCATTACGAAATCAATGGATAGATAATCAAAGCACCTAGGGCAACTGAAATAAAACAGATATAAAGCAAACTAATCAAAACGTAATGAGGAAAAGGAAATGGAAAGACGTAAACAAATTAGACACATTAGAAAGAGGTGCGATTAATGTAGATTTCTTTAAGAATGGCTAGACAGAAAAAAATACAATATAACAATGAAAGTAAACTTTCTTCAGAGTTGCTCTTTATTTTCCTTAGATTAAAAGTTAGAATTTGATTGAGTTATGAGAAACGTAAGTTATATAAATTCAGAATTCGGTTAATTGATACCCTTTTTTCAGAATGGTTCATAGGAATTCAATAATAACGAAAAGAAGTTGTATTTCATTTTCTGAGATTAAAACTTAAAAAAGGACTGAATAGAAAACAATAATTATAGTTTGTATGTTTGGAATTCATACAATGAATCGTAAATGTTACATGGAAATCTTTAATTAAATATAGTTGTAATACCACATACCTACATGCTGAAGCATTGTTCAGATTTTGTTTAAACCATGCGTCATACTCCGCAGAAATCAGCGTTGTGAGAATGGCTTCCCGGATTGCCTCGTCCAAGTTTTTCTCTATATTTGTCCGTGTAAGTTCCATGATATGAAAACCAATCCGGTCAATAGTTGTAGATATCTGATAAAAGAATATCAAACCTATAGTTCTCATGCAGTCTACGAAAAATTTATCGTTGTAGCAATTGGTAAAATACATTATTTATTTTTACGAATTCGTGATCAGAGAAATCTAACTTCATATGTTACTAGTCCCATGGTTCCAGGCTAAGAAAGCACCATTATAATGTAGTCGAATGTCTGATAAGTCCTCCAAAAGTTTTTGATCCCCCCTCATTTTCTCCAAGATTGTTGTCATAAGTGTCTGAACCCCCCCCCCCCCTTCCCCACCTTTTTTGTGCAGATACATGTACACCCAAAGAAATGGGAAAAGTAACTGAAATAATTTTGAATTCCCAGTGACTTCCATTTACCTCTTTGATAATCTTCCCATGTATGTGGTCAACAAGATAAAGTTGAGAAGTGCGATCTACGTAGAGTCGTAATGGTAGAAATGACGTCACCAGAACATGTGCCCTCACCATGACGTGGTACCCCTCCCCTCCTACCAAACCTGGTGGCACCATCCATAATCTCTCCCTGGATACACCTCTGAAAAAAAGATAAACTTTAAAAGATAATTTCCTACTTTTTATGCCCCCGGAATCACAGATTCGGGGGCATATAGTTTTTGGCCTGTCCGTCTGTTTGTCTGTCTGTCTGTTTGTCCGTTTGTCTGTTTGTCCGAACTAAAAACTTTAACATTGGGCATAACTTTTGAATGGTAAGTGATAGGCCTTTCATATTTCACATGTGTATTCCTTGTGACAAGACCTTTCCATTGATACCAAAAGTTTTGACCTCATGACCTTGACCTTGGCCTTTGACCTACTTTTCAAAAACTTTAACATAGGGCATAGCTTTTGAATGGTAAGTGATAGGCCTCTCATATTTCACATGTGTATTCCTTCCATTGATACCATCAGTTTTGACCTCTTGACCTTGACCTTTCACGCACTGAACAGAAATTAAATGGTGTTTATACTAACAAAGATGCCGCCGGGGGCATTTGTGTTTCACAAACACAGGCTTTATTCTTGACTGGAGGAATGCTGTATGGTATCGAGGGACTGAATTTGATTTCAGATCCCCCCCCCCCCCCCCCCCTTTTTTTTAACAATTAACCATTCGATCTCTTTTTTTCTTATTTTTTGAGTCTTTTGACAAAGATCTGTCCAATTGAAATTTTGAATATTATTTTTAGATAGTCTGCATATTACGTTTTCCTTTTCGATTATGTTAATGGTGTCTGCATCACTTTACGTACTTGATACAACAGACGTCCAAAAATTGGTGATTTACCTATTATAACTAAGATCACTGTCAGCAGTGACCGAAGCATCCACCAACAACCCATTGTATTGATGGTATATCCTTTCTTCATGTAGATTCTGCATCTCATTTCGTATCAGACATTTTACGTTTCTTTCTTCTGCATCTACAAGAGAATTGTGGATTTTACCTTTCTTTAAAAGATCAAATGGAAGTATTTAAAAAAAAAAGACCCCCCCAAAAAAATCCCCCTCAAAAGACCCCTCCCCCCATATAAAAGACACCCCCCTTCCTCAACGGAGTTCGAACTCTGTTGCCAAAGAGCAGCCTTCCGAGCAAAAAAATCCAAATACTGTGACCAAGACATGCATGTTTAGGATAAATTATCCTCATTAACTCAAAGAAGCCAAAATAAATTATTGCGAAAAGAGATAAAAACTCCTGCAAAGGGAAAGTGGTTTTAGGGAAGGGGGGGGGGGGGGGGGGTAATCAAACCTTACCTATTTGAAGCCCGTTTATAATGTCCATTACAGAGCATAGGAACTGCGGATCGTCGATAACCTTCCGCAATGCAGGAATATAGTTCATCTACAAGAAAAAATAATCATTTTCAATAATTAATACTAGTATATCAATAATTAAGGTTCTGTGAGAATTGTAGAAATCAAAAAAAAAAAAAAAAAAAAAAAAAAAAAAAAAAAAAAAAGAATAAAATAAAATTGAAAAAATCAGATTGATTTTAAGCTTAAATTCATTTTTGATAAATTGAGGAACTAAAACTAAGTTGGTTTTTTTTTTCAAATTAGTGCATTTTTAGTTCACTTAGCATTATTTCATCGTGCTCAATCCCAACCTGGTGAATCATGTATGTCTTAAAAACAAATTTGACTTTTACCTTTTGAAATTTGCCAACATCGCTTTCGTTCGGAAGTTTATTTTTTCTTCCTGTGTTTACTAGAATGGAATATCTGTTTTTCTTCAACATGTCTACAAGAAAAAGAAATGCGGAAACGTCAATGTAATCAGAAATATATTGCCAAAGCACGTATTTGACATATCAAATGAAAACATTTTTAGTTAGATTCTGATATTAAAATATGAATTTTCCAAAGTGAACAAATATACTTTAAAATCTGATGGAGTGATGATGTATAGTGTAAACTTTTTACCAAAATTCTGAGTCCGTTCCAGGTTGACTACTCGAACACTCTGATTAAGCGGCTTTGTCAGCTGACGTACCATCTCAGTCATGTTTTCTTGACCAGCAGAGATAACCACCACAGGCATTAAGGACAATCCCAGGAGCCGCTCCTCTATCTATAACAGTTTATTAAACCGAAGTTACCGTATTGGGACTAAACTCAAGATAATGGACATCTTCGCGAGCAAAATTAGAGATTCTCTGCAATCATCTATTGGACCTAGCCACAAACACACACACACAAAAACAAACAAACAAACAAACAAACAAACAAAAAACAAACAAAAAACAAAAAACCGACCAACAGCACTATGCTGTTTGGATGAATATCCATACAAATAGCAAAGTGCTATTTTAGCCGTTTCTGTAGCAACTATTGGACCATGAACACGAAAAATGGATCACGAGAGAGACCGCATTTTATCTCAAGAGTTATCTGTAAGGGTGGTTTTCAAAAATAAATTAAATTGACAAGTTAAAACAAATGCAACCTCCATGTCGAAATTTATTGAAAAGAACATCGATCAGATTTGAGTGATTCGGAAATCTATTTTAATGCCTGTGGTAGTCATTCAGATATCTAAAATTGCTTTTGATATTATTTTTTTTTTTAAGTCTGCAAAGAAAGATTAAGTATCGACTTTTATACACTTCAAAATATGGACAGCACCATTTATGTAAAATGTTGAAAACAGAACATTGGCGATTTCTTAAGCAGGGAAGACTAAAATTTCCTGCTGGTATGTAACATCGTTGTCTCAATTTGACAGTAAAATTCAGTCCGTTTCAATCATAGTACACGGCATTTCAATTGTATAAGTATCGTACTAGCAATTTCTTAAACAAGACCACTTTGATAACGAATGATGAGATTTATTACTTATTATAGCAGTATAGGAAACTGCAAGAAAAGAGCCCTTCGATGTCTTTTAGTTGAATCTCTTTAATTATATTAATCTTTGAGAATAGGTTTGCTTGTTATTGGTGTTTACGCTTCATGGACAGGTAAAGAGCTTTCTGAAGAAAACAAAATTCAGCACATTAGAAGGAGAAAAAGAGCATGTTTACGTTTAACCTACAGACGTTAAACGTTGATACGTATTTGATGAGCGCATTTAACTCCTTGACAGTAAATCATTCCTCTGTGTCACCTTTTTAACACGACCTCATCGTTATAGGCTACAAACACACGTGGTTTATGACAAGCATTTTATCCTGAATGTTTACATTCCAATCTTCAAGGAAATATCTGATTATTAAAAAAAAAGAACGTAACAGGAGCGGATTGAGAACAATTTTCCAGGGGGAGTCCTACCTGTCGGGGGGTCCAGCCTATGAAAAAATAAATGCACAAACAGGAAAAATCTGGGGGTTTGTTGGGGGGGGGCAAATTCTACGGGGAAAGGGGGTCTGGACACCCTATCCCCTCTTCATCCGCGCTTGCGTAAAATGAAACATGTTGCAGTTTTGCGTTGACGGATCCGTTTCATTCCTGTTTCCTACCATTCGGCAGTGATATGCAAAGTCTGGAACTAGGAACGCCCTGAAAAGTGCGAAGTCAGATAACCTTGGGGGTTGTGTTACCCATTGATAAACGCAACTCACCCTGATAAATGCACGGGAAAAAAAGATACGAAATATACTCTGTAACCACTCAATGGTAATTTAAGGAGGTTTTTATTTATTTGATATTATAAATGACTCGCTTTGATGGTGGCATTTTTATTGCAAAGTTATTTTCGGACAGATCTTTTTCTCTTCATTTATCAATAATTTTATGAATCCATTTCATAATAAATGTCATTTTCTCTTGTAGATTTCAAAAAACTTTGCCTGATTACATGAAGAGGTTCTAATTGTATCGTGCACGAGAGTACAAAGAAAATTTTGTATTGCTACTTCATATTTTCGATCGTATCGAGAGAGGATGCCAGCATGGCTGCTGTGTTACGAAAATAGTAAAAGAAGAAAAGTAAGCGTGTTAATGAATGAGAATTGTTGGTAATTATTACGTCTTTGACGAACGTTCTAAGAAAATAATGTCTAATTCAATAGACATGCTTGAGCGCTTAATTGATGGTGAATCATAGCATTTGCTGCATTTGAATCTATTTCACTAATTTGAAAAATAAAAGAATGTAAATGTATGCTTAAGATGCATTCGTTGTAGTATAATGTTTCTTATTCTTCAATTTTTTTTTGTGATTTGCAATTTTTGGAACGAAATAACGAGTATCACTGATTTAAGGTACACAATATATCGTTCATACGGTCAAACTAATAGAGTAAGGGGACAAGATAATGCTGTATGTTATTTAGATTTTCAATTTTTATCATGCCCCGGAATCAAAGATTCGGGGCCATATAGTTTTTGGCCTATCCGTCTGTTTGTCCGAAAAACTTTAACATTGGGCATAGCTTTTGAATGGAAGGTGATAGAGCTTTCATATTTCATTTGTGAATTCCTTGTTACAAGACCTTTCCATTGATAACAAAATTTTTGACCTCGTGACATTGACCTTTGATCTACTTTACAGAAAATGGTGTTATACTAACAAAGATGCCATCGCGGTCATTCGTGTTTCACAAACACAGGCTTTATTTATATTTTTAAGTGTACAGATAGTTACATTATATCAACTTCATTTTTTTTCAAGATTTTCCCGAAAGGGAGCAATTTTGAAGTTAGTGATAGGCTATCATATACTAGTATCTACCATTCTTAATATAAGCTTCGAATACATGGACATGAAAATATAATTAATATTGTAAAAGATACAAGCGTTTGAGTTCTGAGGAATGCTCTTCCTTATGTACGAAGACATTAGTTCTACTAAAATGTAATATTTTAGAGAAAATTAGAAATAAAAATTTGTAGTTAATTACTTTACTCCATAATATATAATGAATTAAAAAGAATCGTTTTTATTTAAACCATAAGCTACGTACTAATTTTTCTTTTATTCAAATTACCTTTTTCAGTCGATGAAGTATAACAGTTGATCTGCCGGACACATATTTTCTCTCAGTTTTGATAATTTTTCCATCCGCAACGACTTTAACGTTGTTCAAAATCCGTCTTTGTCCTTCATACTTCCTTTGCTCTGAAACCTCTTTTCTGATCGTAGAAATTCCACTTCTATATGACAGAAGTGTCGATAATGCCACAAATGTTGACAAGAAAATCAAAATTCTTCTTAAATTTTGTCGTTTCAATGGTATCATTTTTGGATTTTAGAGCTGTTTACCAGTTGCATTGGTGACTTCGATATGTTCTGAAATCCAAGTTAAAGCAGATGTAAATTTTCAACAAGCAATCAACTTTGCTTCTATTTCTTGACAGCTCCAATCGCCTCTGTTTATACGTTATACGAAATTTACGGAGAATTTTTTTTTCATCCCGGAAAAAGCATTTGTACAATATTGAATTACTGATATATGTAATCTTTGCTAAAGAGGACGTGAAGATTGCAGATTGGGTCGGGATATTTTAAAATTAAGGGGTGGTGGAGCAAAGATTGAGACGAAAAGAAGAAAATTAGAGGAATTCTTTGCATTTCTTTTTTATTTACAAATCACATTTGCAAACACTTGTTGCATATATATTAAGCAAATGCTTTTCGTGCATTTGACCTCATTCCTGTAATAATAGAATGGCGCAATTTCACAGATGAATTATATTTTACGATGTATGAAATATCTAGTGTCAGCTGTTAGCGATATACAACCATTGTTTATTTCTCACTGTTTACCACACGGTAATAGTTAGTCCTGCCAAATCCTGACACCTGAACCCTGGACACACCTTACCTTTGTGTTATGGTGCCCTAAATTGTCAATCAAGCGCGGGTCTAGAAGGGGTTAAGGGTAAGACCCTCCTGGAATTAGACAGATCGCTGATGTTTTTGCGTTTTATCATAGCCGTAACTTGAAAAAGCGAAACCCCCCCCCCCCAACGGTTCGGACCCCTCCTGCAATTTTTTTTCTAGATCCGCTCATGTTGATGCTATCTTAAGAGGGTCGCGACGTATGTGGTATACAGTGTTTGAAATATTGAAATAAACGACTCGCAGCATGCACGGTGTCATGAGAATGTGTTGGTTGGCACTGCACGCAAGCTTAATATCGGCTCAGCCCCCCCTCTCTCTGTCAAAGGTCTTAATCCCAAGCGTTTATATATATGTAATTATCCCCATCCTACACGATATAACGAAAACAACTTAATTATGGCCAGATGTCTAAATTTCTGATTTTGAAATGAAAATACATGTATTTTAAATAATAATTCATTTTTCTCCCCCTCTAGCGTATCTAGAAGAAGATTAACTCAAAAAGGACAAATTTGAAATAAAATTTCAAAACTAAAGTCCAGAGGCACTGATAAATATTTTCTTTGTCTGAAAGGAGAGTTTCGTAATTTACTTTAAAATATGAAATGATTTTTCGTACATTATTTTTTTTCCAATCCTATTTGAGTGGCTTCGAAATTTATCACTCATTTCAAATTTCTTGTAATTATAATATCTAAGAACTGTTTCATTCTCTGTTAATTCTCTTCAATAATTTATAAAAAAAACATGAATGTTTAATTCTGTAACTTTCAATATCTATATTCTATTATTCAATTCTTTTTCTAACGTCTCTTTTATTTTTTTTTTTTGAAAATAGAAAGAATACGTACATATTTCAATACCATACAGAATGAATCAAAATGTTACTTTAAGATCATAATCAAAAGCAAGTTAATTAATGATCTTCCACAGAAAGAGAAAACCTTAGTTACGTGCATTTCGAAAGATTCCACACAAATTATTTTACACTTGTGGCTGCTGATTACAAAATATAGAAAAGGGGGATAATGAATTCTAAATCATTTCCTGACTTTTACTCGGAGGTATGTAATTTAGGAGACATTTTGCCCATTAAACCACAAAGGTAGAAAATTAATTCCTTTCATTGAATTGTCCGTTTAAGTCGAAACATCTAAATTACTTCATTTCCTGTGTATAATCATTCATTCCTAAACATTAGAATCTGGTGTAAATTTAGGTTAGGAATACCCCTGAATACGAGAGGAGGAAATTTGTACAAAAGGAGTTCGTTCAAACAGTGCCAGGTATCGGTGATAGTACGAAAGATAAAACGTGCAAAAGATCAAAGACAAACTCTCTGCGATATTTTTTTTTAGATTCGAAAGCTTACAATACTATCGATTTTCATTTAAAAGCTTCTCCCACCGTATTTGGCAGATTTTTTTAGTCTGCATGTATGCTATTCACATATCTACATGATGATCATGTATGTAACCATACCCCCCCCCCAAAAAAAAAAATCCCAAAAGCTTTTCATCCCCTTAAAACACACGCACACACATAAAAACAGTTGAACATAGAGAAGCAAACTAATACCGAAGAAAATATATCAAATCGAAGTTCCAGTTAGTATTAATTCAATATCATTATTATTCTGACAAGATACAGAAAATGTTCCGATTGAAAAAAAATAAAGCGAAACAAATCAATACTGTGTGCACAGAGTATGTGCTAAAGTGTGAGGTTATCAAAAATGTACGACTCTAACCCCTCCACTTCCTGGACACTGAACGGCTTATAGATGAAATTAGGAGATGCAACTTATTTTTTTTTTTACCAAGATCCCTTCTTATCTTGTAAGACGACTCGAGAAAATTAATGAATGGGATATGTGAAAAAAAAAAATCATTTTAAACGTTAAAAAATATGAAAAATTGATATTTCGGCGCCAAGGCATTTTCGAATTTCATTGAAAAAAAATTAACATAGTGAAATACTCAGTATAGGATCCGACATTCATATTTATACTTACCAATATTTCCTTCTTTCATAAACAGTATGTCTTCAAATATTTTGTCTTCCCATGCTATATTAAGATAAGACATAAGTATAAACCTCTTGTTTAGATCCGTTATGGCGACACACAACAGATGTGCCCACCAATATTCCATTAACAATATTTACCCCATAAAGTATAATAAAACACATGACATTATGAGAGTCTTTTTCATATTACCATATATTTTATGACAGAATGAAAATAAAGATTATACGAAGGTAACAGTACCCTAATATCCAATTTCATGACAATGTACTTTTATTGAATACCTTAAAATAGATACGATATAAAAATGCAAAGCTTTTATCTTTCAAAAGAGGGGAGAGGTTAGGTTTGCACCGCAACAAAAAGATGTTAGCACATATTAGTACCTAAATTGCAAGGTATCGGTCTCTTTCATGAAATTTTCTAAATGCATTTCAATATAAATCTACATTTATATAATTTTTACATTAAGACATACAGTAAAATCGCAAGTTATCAGTCCTTTATATGAAATAATCAAGATGCATTTCATTGAATGATGAGAAAAAAGATTTGAATATAATTTTTCATGCATTAGAATTGCAAGCCACTAGTAATAAAGATGTCTATTTCGAATGCATTTCAATGAATGATGATGAGAAAAAAAGATATCAAAAGAACATATTTTTTTACATTAAGACATACATTAAAATGCATATAAATGTAGATATACTGACCTGCCTCGCCCGCAGGGATGTAAGTTTCCTATTACAAGAGCAGTATCATGTGACATGTGTCGCGGGATACCTTAAGACGCATACCAACGAGTAAATGAAACCAACATCATTTCATAGGTGTCGTATGTCAAGGAAAAATAGCCCTAGGGTCGAGTCCTTTGTAGTACAATTAATAATTCCCCATAGTACAACCGAAATCTCTTCTCCAAAAGTTTATATGTTAAACACCCCACAATATCCTGGCCAAACAATTTCGAAAATTTTAATCTTCTTTCATTCAGGGGTTTAAGGTATACCGCTGTTAAGTCGATCGCTTTTAAGGATGCGCGAGAAACTACCGGTGTAAAATTACGACAGGCTCGCGAAAAACAACGTATAGGTCAGCTCAGCGAATAAAAAATTGGACTTAAATCATTAAAACAGAAATTATATCTTTGAAAAAAAAAATATTCAAATTAACTATATTTTCCAATTTTAAGGTTGTAACGCGAGGTATGAGAAAAATAAATATAAAGGTGTAATAATAAATGGATACTGCTAACGATACTTTAACAGAAAAAAAAAAATGCCAGAAGGAAATAAATAGGTTACATTTATAAATTATGTACAACAATGTCCGCGAGAAATATTTTCAAGGCGTAAAAAAACATATATTAAGATGATAAATGAATATAAAAGACACTTTAAGAGAAATATATTTGTTTCTAAAAGTAAAGTAAAACATATGAACACGTGCCTGATGATCTTTAAGATGTGATTGTATTGAAATGTAAAAACTATTTATGTAGAAAAAAAAAAATTAAATTGTCTGTCTTCTTAATGGATTTCGCTGAAAAGATAATGAGAAAAATTTAAACAATCTGAAATTCTGAAACTAGAGAAAATGAAGAATACAAGAGATACAGCTTAAAAAACCAAACAAACAAAAAGCAAAAACAAACAAAACAAAACAAACGAAAACAAACAAAAACAAAACAAACTAACAAAAACAAACAAAAACAAAACAAAACAAAAGAAAAAAAAAAAATTCTTGGGATGTATTGTAAATAAACACCACAGATGCTTGTACAAGTCCCCTGTTCCCTGTATCTCTGCTCCTTCCTCTTTATCCTACAATGAATAGAGAGGAGTAGAGACTGGGGCCATGGGAAAGAGAGATGGGGAAAGTGGGAGGAGTGGGGAAGGGGGGGGGGGGTATTCAATTACATATGGAAACACCTGCCTTATGAACCACAGATAAGTAGCTGTAGTGAATTCTATGTAGAAATAGAAGTCAAGTGATCTCGAAAAAAGTTCGCCATAATTCCTTTTCAAATATTACGATTTGTTGAGCTCTCTTGACACATTTAAAGCAAACACCCGGAAGATCAAAAGTAAATAAGTTGAGCGGAAACTGTTTAATATTGATTCAAGACCTTATTATGGCTTATAGTATATAGATAGGGGTCAGTTAGAGGTGAAACATTGTGTAATATATATTTACCATAACTCACGCTTTTTCAGTTTTCTCGTTCAATGGAAACAGGATGTAGAAATGAAAAAAAAAAAAAAAACTGAACATATACAAAAAACAATGCACAAAACCTGGGATGCAATATACGTTTGTATCACGGATTTTCATATATAACATAAAATTAGTGAAATGTTTTTTGTTTTTTTTTTCGAGTAAAAAACAATGTTGTATCAGGTCACTTTTTACGAAAAAAAAAAAAATGAAATAAAATAAACACTATTGTATGGTTTATGAAACTCGTAAAATTGATATCAGGAAGTTTGGTTCTGTACTTGATGTCTTAGACCTAGAACGTCATGGCGAGGCAATTTTGTATCAAACAATTTTTTGAGACATTATCATAATGTTGACATAACTCCATAAGTTCCAGAAGTTTTACATAGAAACTGATACGGTTATTTCTGTCAACAATGCTTATATTAGGTCCAAGACCTTGATATCATATAGTATCATGATTACATTTCTGGTTAAGTCCCTAGGTGAATCAAAAATGTAATCATGATATATGTGTTAGAATACAGAAATTACTCTGTACGAATTTCAAAATTTTGGACAGTTTGTATCTTTGTTTTCATTTTATGGTGAAATGATAATCAAAGACAGATCGAAATGTAATCGAAACAGTACAACACCAACGAAACAAGGAATCAAACAATGAACCTACAAAACAATCAAATACCTTCTTTACAGAGGATACATCATCGAAAATAAAATCTGTAATTGTGAAACACGAATACCCCCGTCGGCATCTTTGTTAGGTGAAAGTCAAGGTCACAAGGTAAAAAATGATAGTATAAACTATGTGAAAAATCAAAGCCCTAGTAATGTTCATGTTAAAGATTTGAAAAGTAGGTGAAGGTCAGGAGATCACATTTTTGAAATAGAAAAGTCTTCACACACTGAATACATATGTGAAATATCAAAGCCCTATCACATACCATTCAAAAGTTATGCCCAATGTTAAAGGTTTTGAAAAGTAATTCAAAGGTCAAGATCAAGGTCACGATGTCAATTTTTTTGGGTATAAATGGAAAGGTATTGTTACAAGGAATACACATGTGCAATATCAAAGCCCTATTGGTTATGCCCACTGTTAAAGTTTTGCCACGGACAAATAAACAGACATTCATGGAATTTCTAAAACGTGTTCCCGTAGCATCATATCCCACCCATTCTGCTACGTGTGTCGGTTCATTTTTGGACATGATAGCTTTCATACTCTTTGACCATTTTACATTGTTTAGATTTAGGATCACTGACGAGGGTTAAGTATCCGAAACGTGCATGTCTGGTCCATGCTGCAAATTTATCTGTTCTTAAATAATGCTATTGAATTAGAAGAAGTTTAATATTTGTACCACTTGGTGAGTGTCACTGCTGGTGGACCAGGAGTCCCTAAAGACACATATAGCCAAGTTCGATCAGCTTAGGTTAATCGTTTCTTCAACACATTCGAAAATTTCTATGATCAAAATTTCTTAGAATTTCTAAAACGTGCATCCTTTAGCATCACACCCCACCCATCCTGCTACGTTTTTTAGTACGATTTTTGACAGAGTAACTTTCACACTTTTGGCCATATTACATTATTTAGATTGAGGATCACTGACGAAGGTAAAGTACCCGAATAGTGCATGTCTGGTCCATGCTGCAAATTAATCTGTTCTCAAATGATGCTATTCAATTTGAAGAAGTTTAACATTTCACACGCTTTGGCTATATAAGATTATTTAGATGGATGATCACTGACGAGGGTTAAGTACCCGAAACGTGCATGTCTGGTCCATGCTGCACATTTATCTGTTCTTGATTAATTCTATTCAATTTGAACAAGTTTTACATTTGTACCACTTGGTGGTGGACCAGGAGTCCCCGGGGACACATGTGGCAATGTTCGATCAACTTCGGTTGATTGTTTCTTCAACGCATTCCAAAATCTCTGTTATCAAAATCATTGAAATTTCTAAAACGTGGGTCCTGTAGCATCATATCCAACCCATCCTGCTTCGTCTTTCGGTTAATTTTTGGACATTAAGACTGAGTATCACTGAAGAGGGTAACGTACCCGAAACGTACATATCTGGTCCATGCAGCAAGTATATCTGTTTTTAAATGATGCTATTTTATTTGAAGACGTTCAACATTATATGTCTTTCTATCATGCCTGGTTCCAAAATATATTTTCCAAACGTATGTAAATCATTCAAAAATCCATGATGGCCACCAAAATGATTTTCGTATTCCTGACATCTCCGACATTTTTCTTTACTCGTATGAAGCTGAATTCATTCAATCTTTGGTCTCTGAAGGGAAAAGACACTTAGCTTCAGACTTTATTTCACTTACAGACATATAGACGATGTGCTGTCCATCAATAGTCCAAAATTCGCGGATTACCTTAGCAGAATCTATCCGTAGGAGCTTGAAGTCAGAGAAACTACAGAGACAAATAATTCAGCATCCTATTTGGACGTATTGCTGTCATATGACACTGATGGTCACATGTGCACCTGACTCTATGACAAACGTCACGACGTCAGTTTCAGCATCACAAACTTTCCTTTTCTGAGTAGCAACATTCCTTCATTGCCTGCTTATGGCGTGTTCATATCTCAACTGATACGTTATACCAGAGCAAGTAGCAAATATTCAGATTTTGTTATGAGAGCTAGGCGTCTTTCAGATAAGCTTCTCAGCCAGGGATACGTTTGGGATCGACTACGGTCGATATGGGGAACTCGTTATACACTCGTTATATAGAATGGTGGATGATATTCTGTCTTAGACCATTTGAACCATCCAACCACAGACTATACTTGTATCTTCCGAAATTGAAGTTACCGGATGTGATATTTCTGCCAAATTGAACAGACGGGTGTTGCATGCAAGCAGGAGATGCTGACTCTTCCTGGGCATCTTGTTTCACTCCCATATTGGGAGTTCACTTCTTTTTATGTGATGGAATTTGTTTGTTTGCTTTCTGTCTTATCCTGACGTTGCATGCCTTCGTATCTTCAACGCATTCTAAAATTTCTGTTATCAAAATTTCTTGAAATTTCTCAAACGTGGGTCCTGTTGCATCATATCTCACCCATCCTGCTACGTCTTTCGGTACGCTTTTTCGACATAGTAATTTTCATACTTTTTTGGCATATTGCATTATTTAGATTTGAGGATCACTGACGAGGGTTAAGTACCCGAAACGTGCATGTCTGGTCCATGCTGCCAATTTATCTGTTCTTAAATGATGCTATTCAATTTGAAGACGTTTAACATTTGTGACTTTTTGAATTATCGATTTTGTACTCTATATTGGGATATGGTCATTGTCCATATTTGTCATCAAAAGGCTTCTAAAACGTAGGTTAAAATTGCATGATTAGGTGTATGGGAGGCCCATTCCCACCCGAAGTACATATCAACAAACCGATATCTAGGTTCATAATGACATTATGCATCACTTCTGCTACTGCAAATACTTCCTTTGATCCTTAATCGAGCACGATGCCTGTAGAGTAAAAAACAAAGAACTATAGAAATTTCAGGAACAATTGAGCATAATACCTACATGTACCATCCTTTACTTGTATTCCCTCTTATTCATTTGAGGCTCTGGTGACAACACTGAATGATTTGCTGATAACTCGAAGACCTAAAGTGAATGTGTAGTTACAAAGTATCGCCAGACCATCCAAATCTATAATAGAGAGATCCTCCCCTCGAAAAGAAATATTTAGGTATTCTGAGACGAATAGCTTCATGTCCAGTTTATATTTCTTTCGTCCCTGTATTCTGAAACTAAAAAAGATGAAAAGCTTAAATTATCGACAATATTACGTCGTATTCCGAACCCCTTCTTTTAATCATAACGAAAATCAAAATTATCAAATAAAAGTGTCCTAACTCTGATACCAAATATAGCACCCTATGTGACCAAATAGCCAGCATGAATGTCTGGTAACACTGCATTTGACTATTTTTGTGATAAAGAATGTTAAAGAGGTCTTCAAGAAGACAATACCCTGTACTGACCGCAACGGAGCACAACCGAGGGATGCAATGAGCATCAGACAAACCAACTTCAACAAACAACATGGGATATTGAAACTCACAACAAAACCTATGAGGAGAACATTCAAAGTAGGCGCACAAAAAATTAAACAAATAACAATGTGCTCTCGGTGCCGACTTTGGACGACTACCGCTATGAAATTTCGAATGGTGTACCTATCCGGATTACGTGCACAAAGATCTTCTGAGACGTATAGCTGCTGCAAGCAAAAGCTTTCAAACTGTGATGTGACATCACAAATAAGGCAGTTATACAGAAAGACCCTAGGTAACACAAAAAACAAAAGGTTTGATATTTCTCCGTTCGTCATTTTGAAGTAGAGATCCAAAAGTGGTGTATCTCACTCAATGTACAAGATTGTCAATATTGAAATATATGTTCTGTTGTAAAATTGCAGGGCACCATATGAGCATTTCAACATGTCTCATCAGTGATACTCAAGACCGAAAAAGACGAAATCAAATTCTTATTTTAAAATCACGAAGAGCAAAAGTCTAAATTTGACCTAAAATTTCTGTTAAAGAACCTGCTAAGCCTTAGGACAGAGCTATACCATCAGGGATATACCCCTTAGTTATAAAAAAATTTCATTTCATTTTGCAAATATTTGCAAATATATTTCAAGTCAGTTGCTTATACACTGTGAAACTATGCGAACGATATCCCCAGGGACTAAACGATCCACCAGCAGAGATACCAACTTAGTAGTTAAAATTGTCAATATTGAAATATATGTTATTATAATGTAAAATTTCAGTGCACCATATGCGAATTTGGAAGTTTGTTTTTATGTAAACTCTTTCGAGTAATTCTAGCTGTATATCTTTAATATACCCATCTGGACTTATTATATTATATTAATTTGATATATATGCACAACCAATGTTATTCCCTGAGATGTTACTATTGAAAGGAACGTGCTGCAATTCGTGTATTAACACTCGTGACGTCACAATGCATAAGATCTAAAGGAATATGCCGCGACGGCTGTTCTAACCTGCAAACTGAACCCGCGGTGAGATGAATTTTGACGTCACTCTTTTACCTAGAAAAGGCAATTTCAGAAAACAAGAATGAGATAGACAACTATAGTGCATATATATAGAATAAATGTCATAATTTGTGTTTTGTTACGGGTATACAACACACAGCAAGTGCATTTATCGCATGAAATGCGCTAACGCGCATTACATTTACGATAAATGCACTTGCTGTGTGTTGTATACCCGTAACAAAACACAAATTAAGACACTTATTCTCTATAAGAAATCCTGTTAAAAAGTTCTGTTAGAACGTTTGACAAAAACAGCTAGAAAATAGGTTCACGATATATCAATTACGTACATCTTCCTTATGCATTTCAACAAGGGCTCAGAAAGCAGCTCTCGGAGAGTTATCCTACCTTGACAAAACCTGGGCCTTTTTCAAGTAACATAACTTCCATATTGTCAAATTGTCATACAGATTCTGCTAACAGGATGAGCTTCAGTAATATGAATATCAATGAGCAGAGAATAATTTTCTTCTTGGTACTATATAGAGAATAAGTGTCTTAATTTGTATTTTCCTAGGTAAAAGCGTGACGTTAAAATTCATCTCACCATGGGTTTGGTTTGCAGGTTAGAACAGCCGTCGCTGCATGTTTCTTTAGATCTTATGCATTGTGACGTCACGAGTGTTAATACATGAATTGCAGCACGTTCCTCTCAATATTAACATCTCGGGGAATTACATTGGTTGTGCATATATATGTAAATGATAAATGATATAATAACCATCAAACTACAGTTATCTTATATTTGTTTACATCGGAATCCATACTTCAATTATTTCGCGTTTTTTAATTATAATTAATTCATTTTATGTTAAGAGTCAGCTTGAAGAGTTATGCAACATTCTGTCTTAATAATTACCGAACGTAAATTATGTAAATTAATATTCTTTTTGATGCGGATTCATATTGTTTTACATAATCAGACGCCTTGATCAAACATACTAGTATCTTTCGTTTGTAATTTGACTATGAAAATCACCGATCAACATCGGTATCAAATGAAAAGAATGCGTTAGAGTGAACTTCTGATATCAAATATTAGGTCTGCGCAATATGACAGACTCTGTTAACTCACGTACTTTGGGTAAGCATCTCCACTCTTCACTTTGATCGTACAGTGATAATGTGTCGAATTCGGTATTTAAAAAGGTACACGTCGGACTTCATGAATTAAAATGCCCACCTAAAATTTGAAAAATAGAATTCTATCATAATGCAAATTTATTTATTGCTTCATAATCTTAAAGGGAATGTATTTTTTTTAAAATGAAGTTTATTGTTCTGATCAATTGAAACGAGCTCAAAAGGTAATAAAGTTCTTCATATTCTAAACAACATGGCTACATGTGCCCTCGGGGACTCCTGGTCCACCAGCGGTGACACTCACCAAGTGGCACAAATGTTAAAATGTTAAACGTCTTCAAATTCAATAGCATTATTTAAGAACAGACAGATTTGCAGCATTGTCACTGCTGGTGGAACAGGAGTCCCCGAGGACACATGTAGCCACATTCGATCAATTCGGTTTGTCGTTTCTTCAAACGCATTCGAAAATTTCTGTTTAAAATTTTTTCTCAAATTTCTGAAAACGGGTCCTATAGCATCATATCCCAGTCATCTTGCTACGTCTTTCGGTATATTTTGGACGTAATTTTCATAGATTTTGGCAATATTTCACTGTATAGATTGAGGATCACTGACGAGGGTAAAATACCCGAAACGTGCATGTCTGGTCCATGCTGTCAATTTATCGGATTTTAAATGATGCTGATAAATTTAAAGACGTTTAACATTTGTACCACTTGGTGAGTGTCACTGCTGGTATAGCCAAGTTCGATCAATTTCGGTTGGTCCTTTCTTCAAACGCATTCAACAATTTCTGTTTAAAAATATTTCTCAAATTTCTGAAACCTTGGTCCTGTAGTATCATATCCAAGCCATCTTGCTTTGTCTTTCGGTATATTTTGGACGTAATTTTCATAGATTTTGGCTGTATTTCATTGTTTAGAATGAGGATCACTGACGAGTGTTAAATTCACGAAATATGCATACCTGTTCCATGCTGACAATTTATCTGCTTTTAAATGATGCTAATGAATTTGAAGACGTTGAACATTTGAACCAGACATGCACGTTTTTGACGACAAATATAGATAACCATATCCCAATACATAGTACAAAATCGATAATTGAGAAAATCATAAACCAAAGGCATACAAAACCAGGATAAAACAAGAACCGAAACAAACAAAGAATAACCATCACTCACCAAGTGGTACAAATGTTAAACGTCTTCAAATTCAATAGCATCATTTAAGAACAGACATATTTGCAGCATGGTCACTGCTGATGGAACAGGAGTCCCCGAGGACACATGTAGCCACGTTCGATCAATTCGGTTTGTCGTTTCTTCAAACGCATTCGAAATTTCTGTTTAAAATATTTTCTCAAATTTCTGAAAACGGGCCCTGTAGCATCATATCCCAGCCATCTTGCTACGTCTTTCGGTATATTTTGGACGTAATTTTCATAGATTTTGGCTATATTTCATTGTTTAGATTGAGGATCACTGACGAGGGTAAAATACTCGAAACGTGCATGTCTGGTCCATGCTGTCAATTTATCTGATTTTAAATGATGCTGATAAATTTAAAGACGTTTAACATTTGTATCACTTGGTGAGTGTCGCTGCTGGTAGACCAGGAGGCATCGAGGGCACATGTAGCCATGTTCGATCAATTTCAGTTGGTCGTTTCTTCAAACGCATTCGAAAATTTCTGTTTAACAATTTTTCTCAATTTTCTGAAACCTGGGTCCTGTAGCATCATATCCCAGTCATCTTGCTACGTCTTTCGGTATATTTTGGACGTACTTTTCATAGATTTTGGCTATATTTCATTGTTTAGATTGAGGACCACTGACGAGGGTTTAATTCCCGAAACGTGCATGTCTGGTCCATGCTGTCAATGTATCTGCTTTTATATGATGCTAATAAATTTGAAGACATTTAACATTTGTACAACTTGGTGAGTGTCACTGCTGGTAGACCAGGAGTCCCCGAGGGCACATGTAGCCAAGTTCGATCAATTTCGGTTGGTCCTTTCTTCAAACGCATTCGACAATTTCTGTTTAATAATTTTTCTCACATTTCTGAAACCTGGGTCCTGTAGCATCATATCCAAGCCATCTTGCTTTGTCTTTCGGTATATTTTGGACGTAATTTTCATAGATTTTGGCTGTATTTCATTGTTTAGAATGAGGATCACTGACGAGTGTTAAATTCCCGAAATGTGCATGCCTGTTCCATGCTGTCAATTTATCTGCTTTTAAATGATGCTAATGATTTTGAAGACGTTGAACATTTGAACCAGACATGTCCGTTTTTGACGACAAATATAGATAACCATATCCCCATACATAGTACAAAATCGATAATTCAGAAAATCATAAACCAAAGGCATACAAAACCAGGATAAAACAAGAACCGAAACAAACAAAGAATAACCTTCACTCACCAAGTGGCACAAATGTTAAACGTCTTCAAATTCAATAGCATCATTTAAGAACAGACAGATTTGCAGCATGGTCACTGTTGATGGAACAGGAGTCCCCGAGGACACATGTAGCCACGTTCGATCAATTCGGTTTGTCGTTTCATCAAACGCATTCGAAAATTTCTGTTTAACAATTTTTCTCAATTTTCTGAAACCTAGGTCCTGTAGCATCATATCCCAGCCATCTTGCTACGTCTTTCGGTATATTTTGGACGTAATTTTCATAGATTTTGGCTATATTTCATTGTTTAGATTGAGGACCACTAACGAGGGTTTAATTCCCGAAACGTGCATGTCTGGTCCATGCTGTCAATGTATCTGCTTTTATATGATGCTAATAAATTTGAAGACGTTTAACATTTGTACCACTTGGTGAGTGTCAATGCTGGTAGACCAGGAGTCCCCGAGGGCACATGCAGACAAGTTCGATCAATTTCGGTTGGTCCTTTCTTCAAACGCACTCGACAATTTCTGTTTAATAATTTTTCTCAAATTTCTGAAACCTTGGTCCTGTAGCATCATATCCAAGTCATCTTGCTATGTCTTTCGGTATATTTTGGACGTAGTTTTCATAGATTTTGGCTGTATTTAATTGTTTAGAATGAGGATCACTGACGAGGTTTAAATTCCCGAAATGTGCATGCCTGGTCCATGCTGTCAATGTATCTGCTTTTAAATGATGCTAATGAATTTGAAGACGTTGAACATATGAACCAGACATGCACGTTTTTGACGACAAATATAGATAACCATATTTCAATACATAGTACAAAATCGATAATTCAGAAAATCATAAACCAAGGGCATACAAAACCAGGATAAAACAAGAACCGAAACAAACAAAGAATAACCTTCACCATATGAAAAGAAGCGAACTCCCAATATGGTAGTGAGACCAGGTGCCCAGGAAGAGTCAGCATCTCCTACTTGCATGCAACACCCGTCATCTTAATTCGGTAGAATTTTCACATCCGGTTACTTCCCTTTCGGAAGATACAAGTATATTCGGTTGTTGGATGGTTCAAATGGTCTAAGACAGAATATCGTCCACTTTTTTGAGTGTGTAACATCATAATGTATGACGAGTTCCCCATATCGACCGTAGAACTTCCTCAGTGACGAGGTTAGTAGGCCACTAAAGTATATCCCTGACCGAGAGGCTTATTTGAAAGACGCCTAGCTCTCGGAACAAATTCTGTATATTTGGTACTTGCTCTGGCATAGCGTATCAACTAAGATGAGAACATAAGCAGGCGATGGAGGGATGTTGCTACTTAGAAAAGGAAACTTTGTGATGTTGAAATTGAAGTCGTCACTTTTGTCTTAGAGTGAGGTGTTCAAGTGACCATCATTGACGTAGGACAACATTATGTCCAGATAGGATGCTGAATTATTTGTCTCTGTGGTTTCTTTGACCACCTGTCCTCTCTGAATGTCAGTTGGACTCCTCGGGTGATTACATACATGAGCCCGCTTCAGCCGGCAGAGCACGGACTGTATTACGCATGTCCTCTTTTTATATCCATTTACATATTCATCTGTGTTTCTAGGGCCTCTACGTTTCGCGGTCTTGTTTGTGTGATGTCATCTTACAGTGAGGAGGTTGTTTTACACAACAATTGTACGTTCTTCGAGACCTCTGGGTAATTGGAGAAGTGAGAGGGTTGTGCGCAGGTAATCCAGGATAACCACACCATTTACTACTTGCGTGACAAATGGCCGTCCAAAGTCGGCACCGGTTGCCCATTGGTATCGTCGGTTTATGTGTTGTCTTTTGTGTTTGATGTTTACATGTCTTGTGTCTCTTTTCCGTCTCGGGCTGTACTCGTCTTTTATGTTTTTGTTTCGGGTGTTTTGGTGTTTTGCTGTCGATGCTGCAACGGGGTCTTGTTGGAGATCTCCTCCCTTCTTTCAAGCTGCTAAGGATATGTTCTGCTCTGGTAATCCGCGAATTTTGGATTATTGATGAAAAGCACATCGTCTGTGTATCTGTAAGTGAAGCTACGTACGTATCTATTCCCTTCAGAGACCAATAACTGAATGAATTCAGCTTCGTACGAGTAAAGAAAAATGTCAGCAAGGAGTGTGGCACAATTAGTTCCCATTGGTATTCCGACAATTTGCTGGAAGACCTTTCCTCCAAACACCACAAAAATGTTGTCGATCAGAAAGGTTAACATCTGAATAATTTCTGCTTCAGTGTACTTATTTTTTGAATCGGACTTTTCTTTAACAAAGTAGGTTTTGGCATAATTAACAACAATATTTGCGATTGCTGTTCTTGCTTAATTCTTTCTTTCAACTTAGAATGTGGGATTGTTGTGTAAAGTGTCGAAAAATCAAAGGCTTTGATGGAATGGACTCTATTGAAATGAGTGGATTTCAGATGTCCTAAAAGTTCCTTGCATACTTAACCCTCGTCAGTGATCCTCAATCTAAACACAGTAATATGACCAAAAGGTGTGAAAGTTATTTTTCCAAAAATGTACAGAAAGACTTATATACATGTATTGCAGGATGATTGGGATTTTTCGATCAACTTTGGTTGATCGTTTCTTCAACGCATTCGAAAATTTCTGTTTTCAAATTTTCTCATTTGTCCCGTCTGTTCGTCCGCTTTTTCTTTTGTCGTTCTGCTGTTTGGGTGTTGAGGATCTTTTCCCTGTCTTTGTTTTGCATCATGTTTTCTTTCTCGGGAAATTGTATGCCTATTAATTGTGACTGTCAGGTTTTCTGATTTAGGGTTTTGTGTTAGACTTTCAGTACCTAATAGTAATAGATTCTATGTAAACTTCTTCAAATTCAATAGCATCATTTAAAAACAGATAAATTTTCAGCGTGGACCAGACATGCATGTTTCGGGTATTGAACCCTCGTCAGTGATCCTCAATCTAAATAATGTACTATGACCAAAGAGTGTGAAAGTTATTATGTCCCAAAATATACTGTGGCCATAATTACATTCCATAAACGTTGCTTCTGTCAACAGAACCGCATTATGAACCTTTCAGGAAATTTTTAGTCTATAGTACCTTACAGGCATGAGAAACACCAACAAGGATATTGTACATGGAATACATTAAAAGCAAGCCTTCCTTGTGTTATTAAATTGGAAGCAATGAAATGATATGAAATCAGCCTGACGATTACTAATGGTTGGAGTGGAACTGATGTTGACATTTTGAAATTGACTCCATTTTGCAATATATATTTCAAATTATATTTTGTAACTGTTTAAAAAAGAAAACAGATCGATCTCCTACGATTTGTCATTTGATGATTTTTTTTTATGAATTATTTTATTATGAATCCTTGTACATGTATTAGTTATACAAACGCATTGCCACAAGATAATCGACCAAAGACTTGAGAATTGCCTTTCCAGATTCATCGAGTACACCATGTTCGCGATCTACAAGTTCAAGATCCTTTACACTCCTCTCCAGTGGTTCTGCCAAAGCCAGGGCTCTCTCGAAATATCCTGCTCTTGCATGAAAAGTTACCAGACCTGCTGAGACATAGGCTGCGTGTAAACTTGTGTCGTAATCCCGCATTTGACGTCGAATCGCCGACATAACTTTAGCTTTGGAAAGCCTTGAAGGGTCTCGGAACATACCGTGAACAAGATCAGCATAGAACAGAGAAGTATGAATGAACTCATGCACAATTTGTTCTGCATAGAATGCAATAGACCATGGCTTCTGGGTACTTGGATCAAGCCAAATCAAACCAATAGCGGAACTGACAGTCCCTCCCATGTGGACACGTGACTGTGACTTGTAAAAGGCAATACATCCAACCAGACGATTGATTGCTTTATACACTTCCGGAAGTGTACTATTGATTAGGTCTAGTGCAGCATCGGTAGCACGTGTTATCTCCTCTTGTTCGTCTTTTGTGAAGAGATGGGATCCATTTTGTACAAAATCTTTGTCGAAAGTCTCCAGACCTGTTCTATGCATTCCTCGGACCAGTTCTTCGTCATCAAAGCTGTAAATGATTTTATTTTCATCTGCAGGTATTTTCATATTCTGTATTTTGCTCAGTTCCTCAAAGAATGTAGTCTTTTGGTTCATTTGATTCATACTTTCCCCCGTCATTCCGACAATTGCTAATTTTTGATTGTTGTCACATAGTTTATAAATAAATGGCCAGAATAACTTACTAAAGTCCATAAAATGTGCGCTGATTGTAGATACTTTATATGTCAATGGATTAAGTAAATTTTGGAACTGATGTTTTGACAGACCATTAATTGGAAAGGTTTTCAGCAAGTATATCCATTGACTATGATAGTCTTCAAGATTTGTTGGTATTTGGGAAGTTTTACTACCTAATATGTTTTCCCAAAGAGATAGGGTATTCAGCATTTCTGAAAATTCTGATCGTTCTATAGTAGTGTTTGCTCCTTCTACTAACATTTTCCAGAGAATATCCGTGGAATTGGCCATTGCGTCTTGAGCTGAAAAGCCATATTTGCTTATTACCTTTTTCGAAATTGCAGGTAATATGTTGAGGGACCTTGTGACGGTTCCGCTCTTTGCCCTTGTTTCTAAATTATTGGAATTCTGCCCTACAAAAGAAAAGAGTGTCGGTATCTACCTTGACGAATCTTTTTAATCTGGTTGATAAATCTTGAGATATTAACATCTTATATCAATACGTACCAACACGACTTTCAACCTGAGCTGATGAATCTTTGGATATCAGTATTCTATTAGTAGGAAACAGGTGGTTGTCAGGTCTGTTGAGGGACCTCGTGACGGTTCCGCTCTTTGCCCTTGTTTCTTCCAACGAACTACTATACCCTACAAAAGAGAAGACAGATTTTGACTTTGTGTTCATTACCATTCCACCATGGTCAACACAAAAAGCGCGATATAATCTAACCATAAGGCACCTGCCCAACAATAATTTTGATTATTTCTTTTTTTTCATTTCTTTTTAATTACTCTGTTCTGGGGAAATTGCACACTAAAGAAAGAGAGATAAATCTCATCAATCTGAACGTTACAGCAAAGGAGCTGTTAAGAGTCTAAATAATGAAAATTATAATGTAATTGAAACCTTATCACACACGTGCTCTTTTTGTGAATTTGAGTTATGGTGATTTTTGAATTTTGTAGAGTCAGTATCTTGTCTAAAGCCTAAGTCAAGGGTATTCCAGTCTTGAATAGTCGAGGGGAAAAAGAGTTTCTAGGTATTTGGAGTCTTTAATTTGGAGTACTAAAGTCTGTAGGATTTCTCAAAGCATAGGATTTAGATCGATGGTAAGAAGTAAACTTATTGTACTGCCCAGAAAGTCTTGCACTGTGTAAAGGGGGAGGAGCAAAATCAGCCGTTTTTGGGCTCCATTTTTTGTTATTTACAAAAATTGTTTTCTTACTGTTTTTTATCTTTCAAATAAAGGTAGAGATATTGTTGTTCATTGAAATTGAATCGAAAATAGATATTATCAATTAATTTGAGTGTGATTCCCTGCCCAAATTGCTCGCTGTTACCGAAATTAGTGGTAAAATGATAACAACCAGATTCCAACATTCTAGTTTATGGTATTTATAAAGCAAGCGCATGTAACAAAGTTATACTTTCCATGTACATTCAGAATATCAAAGAGAATGTCCCATACTAGTTTGAATCTGTTACATACCCTTGCCCTGGGGCTCGCAACTGTAGGATTGTTTGTCCCTTGCCGAAAATCTGAATTTCTAATGTGAAGACTTAGAGCTCAATTTTCAATCTGTTTACCCTAAATGGTGTGGTTTTCGAGAAATCACATAAAATTTGTCCTTTCTGTTAAGAAGAAGCATAATGAATAATAGAATAAAACCTTTTTTTTTAGATTTGATTGGGGCAAAAAATGGTCACCTTTGCCCCAACCCCCTTAGTTGCAGTAGAATATATGAAATTCTCCGTCGTTAGTTTTCCAGACTTTCTTATTGTATGGACAGCGGAAAGGGTATAAAAGACGTCAAATCTTAACGAACAAACATGATACTCGATTAATGTAAAATGTAAATATAAACAAGTTAAATTGAAGATTTTAATATAAAAGAAAACGCCATTAACTGTTGATTTCCACTATAATAAACAAAATTATTGAACGACTGTGAAAATAATTTGCGTTAACGACATGGAATGAATCATTATTTTATATTTTTATTCTATTTGGATTTAATTCCTGGAAATGATTTCTATCCCATTTACAGACAGAGTTATTCATCATTTCAAATCAAGAGTTATCTCTCTTTTCAACAATGCTCGACATGTTCATTTCATCTTAAATAACAGTGTGTGATTTTTCCTGCCTGCTCCGAAGTTTAGTCGTTTTTCCGTATCCTGTGTGTAGTAGATACTGTTTAGATATTCATTTGTCAGATCAGATCTAAACTGCAGAACTGAACGAGACGACACGTGTCTGGATGTTCCTGGATTTGCCATTCTTCCTCCCGCCGCCAGCCATGGCGTTCGAGGCAGTTTGTTGCGCTGTTCTGTGGTTTTGATATTTTCAACATGTTGACATGTGAGTTCTCATTATATTAAATTAAAAAAAAAGGAGAAAAATTATGTATAAGCCAATTTTATGATTCTTCGGTGCTTTTAAAAATATTTTTAATCAACAAATGTGTGATTCCAAGAAAAGTAGGCCTAATCATTGGTAATATTAGAAATTTCTATTTACGCTTGAAGCGCCATAGCAGAATATATGGTATTTATCTTCAGATTCTGTATTATTTTTGTTTGAGGGTGTAATCTACAGTATGGGCGCTGTAGTTCCAATTTATCACAATGTAGTAATTCAAGGTCGTACAATCACATGTGACTGTCATGTTGGTGACGTGGCGTAAGAATTTTACCCAATCAAAAGATGCCACGCAAACTCACATGGCGTCAACTCAAAAAAGAAGGGAGGAGATCTCCAACAAGACCCCGTTGCAGCATCAACAGTAAAACACCAAAACACCCGATGCAAAAATACAAAAGACGAGTACAGCACGAGACGGAAAAGAGACACACGACATTTAAACATCAAACACAAAAGACTACACATAAACCGACGAGACCAATGGGTAACCGGTTCCGACTTTGGACGGCCATCTGTCACGCAAGTAGCAAATGGTGTGGTTATCCTGGATTACGTGCGCACAACCCTCTCACTTCTCCAATTACCCAGAGGTCTCGAAGAACGCACAATTGTGGTGTAAAACAACCTCCTCATTGTAAGATGACATCACACAAACAAGACCGCGAAACGCAGAGGCCCCAGAGACACAGATGAATATGTAAATGGATATAAAAAGAGGGCATGCGTAATACAGTCCGTGCTCTGCCGGCTGTAGCGAGCTCATGTATGTAATCACCCGAGGAGTCCGACTGACATTCAGAGAGGACAGGTGGTCGGGGCCCTGTCTTCTCTAAAGAGGTTTGGACAGGGCCCGTCATGGAGTCCCGTCATCACAGTCAGTCAGAGTGCAAGTCTCAAGGATGCGCTTGTACAAGACTGTAGATTGGTCAAGTACCAAGCCTAGTGTCCGTCTGGTGACATTAGGATCATATCCACGGTATAAAAGGCGTTTGATGATTCTGGCGCATTTTCGATGGTTATGCTGCCTACCTTTGATCCTTTTTATTTTGTTTATCATATCACCATAAAAGACAGGTTGTGTAATACCCATAGTAATGTACTCTGTTGCATGTATAGATCCGAATTTCAAAAGAAGTTGACTGTAATTTTTGTAAAACTTCCAGAAAGTCTTAACTAGTTTATGAAAGCGGAAACCCTGACCTAAAAGTTTTTTTTGGTAATTTGTAAATTTCTACTGTGAAAATCCAAAATATCAGTACATGCTCTAGCGTACCGGATGAGCTGTGATATGTAAATGCATTATGACGGTAATCTTGGAACATCACCGTCAAGCCAAGGGAAATTTACTATGTTGAATCCAAAATCATCCCTTTTGTCATATACACTTGTATGAATCTTTCCGTTTAAAATTTTGATATTTAGGTCCAAAAAGGGTGTTTCTGTATTTGAAAGGTTTGCCTTGTTAAGGGTTAATTCTTGTGGATAAATTTCATTCTTATATAATTCAAAAGCAGGATTGTCAATGGTTAGAATATCATCCAGATACCTAGAAGTATTATTGAAACAGTTCAGCTCATCAAATTTTCTTTGCTTTTGAAGATTTTGGATAAATTCTTTTTCATAAGTGTATAAAGATAAATCTGCAACAAGAGGCGCACAGTTAGTACCCATAGGAATTCCTACAACCTGCTTGTATAGATCCTCACCAAATCTAACATGAATGTTGTCCAAGAGGAAGGACACGGCATTACACAGGTCCTTACATGTCCATGATTTGTATGATTTGTAGTCTGTCGAGGAAAAGAAACCCTTCGATTCAGATGTACAAATGTAAGTTTTTCGCTCTCGATCAAAACACCATTTAATGAGATTAGATAATCGATCATTAATTTTGTCATGAGGAAGTGTGGTGTACATATTAGAGAAGTCGTATGAAGAAATCGTATTGGCTTGGAAATTTCCAGATTTCATTTTTTCAATCACATCCCCTCAAGTCACGTGCTATTTGTCTCCAATCACAAAATGCGATGCATCCTATGGATGACGTCAACTAGTGCCATGTGCTTCTGATCGAGTTTTCTTTTGCATAAATTAACTGTTCTTTAACTCGGTCGTGACCTTAATGACCTGCCTCTGAATCTGATCACATATAGGCTAATACACCGTACATACTGCTAGTTTTCTTCTTCTTATTTTTTTATGCATTTTGTGAGAATACCTGCACTCTCATTGATATATTTTGGGAATAACATAAACGTACATATTATTCACGTACGCAATTAGGTATTACATATCGTAGTGAAAAATAAATAAATAAATAAATAAATAAATAAATAAATAAATAAATAAATAAATAAATAAATAAATAAAATAAAATAAATTTAAAATAAATAGATCTATTAAAAAAATTCTAACAGCAGCGACTTTTGGAGTCCCCATTTACGTATTGGTCCATTGGTCTATTCAGTTAAGAAAAGTTATACCAATCCAGAATTTTCAGAGATTCTTAAAACTTCATTTACTCAGCTTTTTACTGATCAACACCGATATCAAATAAACAAACATAATAAACATCAACAAAAACTGATTTAATCTCAAACTGACAGGCAACTGTCATTAATATATTGTTGCACGCCAGATTAAAATTCCCTTCGTATTTATGTAAGAATTTACAAATATTGGAAACGCGTACGTACAGTAAATAAATTATAATTACACAATAAATTACAACTCTCGCGAGAAATGCTAGATCCATCTATATATTGATAACGTACAGGCGCGTAGCTGACCCTGTTATGAAGTGCAAGCCCGATCTGGCGAGGGGTCTGGTGGCGGTCCCAGTGGTTCCTTCGTGAAAACGGACAACGATTTCAGCAAATTTGAGTGCTTAAAATGCATTTCAAATGCACATTTTAAAGCTAATCTTCCCAAAATCTGTACTGTCAAAAGCCACGAATTTTCAATAAAATCGGACCACTGGGTGACTGAAACCCGTTTTTGAGCTAGTATTAAGCACCCTATTATCGGCGCATGTTTTTTTTTTCAATCAAGATTATACCATTTCTAATCAGTTGTATAAATATAGATTGAATAAGAAAGAATACGGCAGGGTGAACCATCCTCGCCTTCTTAAGGTTGTCATGTTCTAAATGCACGTCGAATGTTATTGCAAAGCTACGAAGGATAGATCAGAAAAATAAAAACTCAAGAATAAAAAAAAAACCATTCTTTCCGAGTTGATAGATAATTCAATTCGTGAAATTTCAATACAATATTCTGTACTTTAGTGATAGAAAAATTCTAACGACTTTATTTACATGTATCTATTTCTTCATCCCGGTGAATGTGGAGAAAAGAAAGTGACGAAAATCTCTCCTAACCCATGGTGCTTCGCAACACAGTAGCTCGACGCCAACAACCCTGAATCATATACGTCCCTTATCTACAGTACTTTCACTTCCCTTGTAAAAATGAGAGAAGAAGGATGTGCGATTGTGGATCCATGAAATCGAGCTCCTGTGCTTCGCGAGTATGTTTTAATTCTTCGCAATGAGCTGATCTGAGTTGACTTTTTTTGAAATCTATTTTATTTTCATTGTTTTCTTATTTATTTTTTCATTGATTGATTTATTTTTTCATTGATTGATTTATTTTTACAATTATTCATTTATTTCTTATTTCAGTTTTTGGTTTTATCGCCGAATAATGTGCAAGCCCAGGCTTATTGGCTTACATGGCAGCTACGCGCCTGACGTATGATGTATAAATATTTTCTAAAAGAAATCATTCTTACACACGGGTATAAAAATGATTCAATTCGATGGGACCCCCCTCTTCCATCGGCCATCTTAACATCTGTTCATCACCTGTTAAATATATAGTTTTGTACTAGAACATTGATTAGATTTTGTAATCGTATAGAACAATAGATATTCATTATGACATATTATAAATAAACAAATATTAATTATGATTAACGTAATTAAACAAAACAATCGGATCATACTATTGAGGGTAGAAACTAAGTTCAGGTCAATGTGAAACTAAGAATAAACAAATGAAATCAACACAAAACAAGATTGAGGTCGTCGTATGTAGGTCATCGTCAGTAACCGATGATTATACTTTATAGACAAGAAACTCTCAGCAATAAAACAATACAAAATCAACTAGTTTTTAGTTTCACGAAATCAACCAATTTGTTTTTAGTTTTATGAAATAACGCAATAATTTCGAAATAATAACTGAAATAATTAAGTAAATAAATAGATCAGTACATAAATTAGGCTTATAGAAGAGTTAAGAAATAGACAGATAAATAATTTCATCGATACCAGACAATATGACAACAATATGGTCACCAGGCAAATCTGCTGATATTTGCTTCGGCCTGCTTAAGTTACAAAATTTCAACCTTTCTTTATGAAATACACGTTTGAAGTTTCTGCGAAAGTTTAAAAACGTACGGTAAGTAGCATCTGTAATACATATCAAAAAATAACTAAACAAACAGAGGCTTAATTTTGCTTAACTAAATAAGTAAATATATAGATGAATAAATAAATAGTTGAATAAATGAATAGATAAATCAATAAATAGATAAATCAATAAATAGATAAATCAATAAATAGATAAATAAATAAATAGATAGATAAATCAATAATTAGATAAATCAATAATTAGATAAATCAATAATTAGATAAATCAATCAATAGATAAATAACTAAATAAATTAATAAATAACTAAATAAATTAATAAATTAATAAATAACTAAATAATTAAATAGATCAATAAATAGATTAATTAATAGATTAATAAATAAATAAATTCATTCATTTTTAAGATAAGTTAAAAAAAATACATAAATAAAAATAAATAAATAAAAAAAATTTAAAATAAGAAATAAATAAAAATCTACATTAGGTAAATATTGAAAAATTGAAGAAAAGAAAAATTATAGGTCTTCAAATTTATAAATAACACTCGGATTTATTTATTTTACCTATCGTCAATGCCAGTCGTGTAGCTCCTGGCGCAATAAATGAATATCCATATGATCATGATGGTATACAGATGATAATTCAAATCTATTTTTTACAGGCAAGCTGACCAAATTAAAAGGTTTATCGTACTAGAATCTGTTCTTGAACCGCACTTTTTTCCCTTCGCTAATTTACTCATTCCATCGATTGAATTTTACTTGAAATGCCGGCCACGGTATCATTTAGTAACAGACCGTAGCACAAATTATATCGATAAAGCAGTTCGATCTGACTTTGCTCTTAGTAGTTTTTATCATTAACTATCATATATTCAAAATGAGGTTGTGAAACTAAATGTAGTTTTATATTCAACCATCTATCTCCTCACTTTAATTTTTAAGATAAGTTTATATTTATCATTCCATTACATACATAGACAATTTAAAGTTAAGTTATCATAGATACATGACTTTCGTCAAGTTATTCTGAAAACTTGTCAAATACCTAATGGTCAGATGAATCAGGTTATTTGTAAGTGAATAAGTAACAATTAAAGATATAATGAGATAAACAAATAAACAAATAAAAGATACCTAATTGTAGGCCTTCAATTGCAAAATAAAAATAAGTAATTAAGCTCAATCATTCAATATTTGATTAAACTAACATGAATTCCTATTTGAATAATTCCTATAAGAAAAAGTTTATTAAAGTACATGTATATCAATGAATAAAACAAGTTCAGAATTATCACACTGGAATAGGAATATACAAAACATTCATTAACGTTGCTCTCCGGCAAGTTAGGAACCACTTAGTGCCTATTTTTTTCGGAAGTCATATATTAGCACATTTACCGCTGTCATGACAAGCGTGACAAGACAAGACAAGACAATGTTTATTTACTAACTCAGGCACACAAAGGTGCTACAAGAGCAATAAATAATACAATTGCAGTAAACGTTAAGGCAAACAAAAAGTAAATATTACAACATAATATATAGAATAAAAAAATAAAAAAAAAAAAAACATCACAAAGACATCTATATATAAACTTAATACTATACATATAACTCCCGAAACAACTTATCTATCTTCCTAAAAAAAAAAAAAAAAAACACACACATACATTTTCAATAATTCTCTTATAGCATATAGATAAAAGTCCTCTAAGCATAGATTCAGTGCTCTCATTTAACAATTAATTTTATATAAATCTATAATAGTGACACAGTGAAAATTTGTTGCACACTCTGTGCAACGAAATGTCGAAGCTGCGGGCGCGCCCTTTTCTCTTTAAGTTCTCCCTCGCGCTCGCAGAAAGAATTCTCAGTCATGGGGTAGGTTCGTACCCTAAGGGCCGCCGTGTAGAAAGACCTTTTTGTAACCTCTAACTGGTCCTTCGTCGCTTTGGATTGAATACTGGAATAGTAACGATAAGGGGTGGCGGGCCACGGGGTGTGTCGATTCCCCGGGCCGCCGTGTGGGCTGCTTCTCTTTGTGATCAAATGCTGGAAATGACGAATTAAAGTCGGATTACTAAAAAGTTTTTGATCTTTATTTCCTCGCATCCAAATCTTGAAGTGAGTGAATATGACAGATACAAAACATTCTAAACTAAATATAATAAAGACTTGACAAGTATACATATAAGAACAATATAACATAAAGAAATCCAGAAACAGCGAAACTAAATAAATTTCAATAATTTTAACTCGCTCCCAAAATTATAAGACGAAAGCTCAAATTGATAACATTGAAGTAAAGAAATATAGTTTTCATTTAACGTACAAAATAAACGTATTTTCGATTATTTAAGAAATATAAAACATATTGATCATATTGTAATGATTACCTGGAAATGACGAATTAAAGTCGGATTACTAAAAAGTTTTTGATCTTTATTTCCTCGCATCCAAATCTTGAAGTGAGGAACGCGCTCACGGAACCCCCTTGCAACCTTGGACGCGGATTTCCAGGAATCAACCAATCAAAATCAATAATCAAATATTTGACCTTTTGACCCGTTTCTTACTGCCCCAAAAATCTTTTTATCTTTACCTTGACTTGACAGACGAGACCACGCCCTGATCTCTTTTGTCCACAAGGGACGGTCACTCTAGAGAAAAAAAAAACGAAGCTCGCGTGTATAAATTGAGCAATAAAGTTTAGATAGCAATTAACAATTAATTTACTTAACAAAAGTCTTAAGCTGGCAAGTGCAAACAAAAAGTTCTTACGGACACTTTTATAAGCCCTAAAGTAATCAAATACGGAAATCCACTAGTCTACATATTTACAAGGATTAATGGTCATTTTCATGACTTATAGCCGAGACTCAAAAATTAGAAAATATAAATAACTTCTATAATTTTGAACTTTTGAAAATACACTTTCTTAATCTGACAAAAACTCAACAAGCTGCTTAATTTGATACTAAACATGACATGTTTTTTTCAAAAATGTTGTATATGAAATTTTTCCATTCAATGAAATACAAAACAACAAAATCAATATAGAATATAGCTGTCCTATGACAAATTCGAAATATTGAAAATATTTAAATTTGCTTAATGACTACTTAAGTAGTCATTAAGCAAATTTAAATAATTTCAATATTTCGAATTTGTCATAGGACAATAGTATGTGTGCTAGCAACTTATATGTGATCATTATGACAATATTTGTCATTTCAGCATACATCTGCTATAATATTGTACACATGCACAGTTTATTTATTCCAATACTTAAGGCAGTTTGTCATGGCTTTAATGCAAAATTAGACCCCCTGTGGCGGATGTCTTCATGCTTTCAGCGTTGCTGACACATGAAGACATTTGGCACAATTTTGCTCGAAGCCCCGCTAAAGTTTCTGTTACCTTCCAGTCTCTGTGGCCAATAATTGGGCTTCAATATTGTGTTTTGATTGTGTGTGATTGATTGTGTATATTTCCTACGACATATACTTTGATAGTCGTCGTAGACCTTAAACAGGCATTTATAGTGAAAATATTGAAAATATGCAATTTTAATGAAAACTGTACAATGTCATTGTACATGTATAGTTCACTCATTGAAAAGTGATTGAATATTGAAAACTGGTTGAATTTGATTGAATATTGAAAAGTGATTGAATATTGAAAAGTAATTGAATATTGAAAACTGATTGAATATTGAAAAGTGATTGAATATTGAAAAGTGATTGAACAATTGAAAAGTGATTGAATAATCGAAAAAATGATTGATAACATATCTTTGAAATTACATTTACACAAAAGTGAAATGATTGTGAAATAATATAATTAAAGCCTTGACAGAAACTGCCAGCACATGTGTTCTTTATTCATTTCTATGCAGTTAACCTCAAAATCCAAATGAACATACAACAAAAAAACATCAACGACTTAAATTAAATCTAACAGACAATGCTGCAAGATAAACAACTTTAAAAAATAGATCTAACAGTCACCGATGTTACAATCAATAGACAATACTCTAATGTACGCTAGGTGGCGCTAGACGCGAGCTCGAGTGCATGTGACGTCATCGTTTATTGTGTATAGCCCTTTCACGCTAACGAAGCGTCATCTTGCGGAGCATGCGCATTGAACGCACTGAGTGGATACTGAGTGCTCTTTCGTTTGCCTTTATTTTAATTTGAGCTCAGATCAAATGTGCCCGGGCCGCTATTTATAGCACCGAGTCGTTCTAAACAAAGACCGCAGAAGAAACCAAGAATCCAAAAGCGCATCATATGACACGAAATATATTTGCTGAAATGATTGGTATATCAAAGAATTCGTTTCCAATATTTTTTCCCCTCATTTTTCCCTTTTTACTTTTCATCTTTCTTCATTATTTCTTCTTTTTTTTTGTCTTGAATTGAGATGCCTCAGTTGATATGATCTAGACTGAACCATTTCAAGGAGTTTATAAATATAGACTTTTTATCTATTATGACTCTTATGTTGTCTTTGCGTAAAATTAAAGATATAATTATTTAATGAATATAGAGCTGCTCTAATACATCATGTATGTACAAAATCGCAAAGGTTTATGCTATTTTGCACATCAGTATTAGTATAACGTTTCTCCCGATAAATTTTAGGCATTGTCAAGGATCGGTTTGTTTTGTTTTGTTTTGTTTTGTAGTTGTTTTGTTTTTTCTTTACGAGAGGCAATTACCAATTTTGGTACTGTTCTTTCTTTCTTTAGTTTCGATTTACCTACCACCCCCCCCCCCCCTCCCCGTCCAAAAAAAAAAATCATACCAGGAAAGAGGAAAAAGGAAAACAATACAAAGTAAACAGAGAACTTTGTATTACGAATATATCGATAGTTAACATGTTGCTTCATGCAACAGTGGCAGATTCATTCGTAGGGGGAAGGGCAAGTGCCCAAAGAGGATAATTATGAGATTGTTTTTACAACAAAATCTTTGAAATTAGTCAGAAATAGCAAAAGAACTATCAAGAAACTTGCCAGATTTGGGCAAAACAAAACGGTGATCCATTGGGAATCAGGTCGCATTTCGGCTACAATAGTGCTTAGTAGTATTATCAACATGATCAAGAGGAGGATGTAATACACAACAAATGTATGCTTTTCGACATTACCGATAACAAAATAAAACCTTGCTCTTTGTGTTGATACAGGGAATGAGGTACCCTGCGTGATCTAGCGTGTTGTTCGATAACTCGTACGGATCTTGTATGAGCTTCCTCCAGCCTGACATTTGCAAAAATGCTCTTTTTCTCAATATTTACGTATATACGTGCATTTTGTCTTCAAAATCATGACCCCCCCTTAAATGGCCCTCTGCATAACTTTTTCTTGATCTCGATTATAATTTTTTTCATAAACATGTATATGACAATTGTATAATTATGAGCTTGAATAGCATTGCAAGCCTGAACCCTCAAATAAGCAAAATGAATATAAATAACTAATTTTAGTAGGGTAGGAAAAGACGTGCCCAAACCGAGGTTCGAACCCGGGACCTCTATCCCTGCAAGTAAGTACTCTAACCACTGAGCTATCCGAGCCGATACACCCGGCTCTGCCACACCCCTCCACCCATCAAATTTTGAGGTTTCGTCAACCTCACAACAACACAACATCCCTGGTTCTACCTCTTCCCGAGGCTGACTCTCAAGGCATCAAATGTAGTAGGGTATAGGAAAAGATTGCCCAGACCGGGGTTCGAACCCGGGACCTCTATACCTGCAGGTAAGCACTTTAGCTATCCGGGCCGATAATCCGGCTCTGTCACAAACTAAATAAATAGATAAATAAATAACAATTTCTTGATTTTACAATTTTTCAAAAAAAAAAAAAAAAAAGAAAAGAAAAAAAAAAAAAACCCCAAACAAACAAACAAAAACAAACGATCACCCCAATGTTCAGAAAGTCTGTAAAAAGCTTATAAAACATAATATCAGGTACCTTGCATTAGATGGGGTTGAGAAAAATCTTCGCAGCATCAACTTTGGGAAAAAATAGCAGTGCTGTCAGATCGAAAAAAATTTTACTGAATTTATTTGAGTTATTTTAGTTATGTACAGCAACATTGTACATGCAGGTATTAACTCGTAACTTGAGTTGGGTTTGGGAGTTTGCATATGTATTATGCGGATTCTAGGAGGTGACTCGGTCCCTCCCCCTAAGATCTAGGCATTGGGAATCAGGTAAATTATTTACTCAACATAAATAATGCGGAAGTTACACAGAGAAATAAAATACACACGTATAGCCTATGGGGTGAAACAATAAAAGAATAGAAAACATAATTTTCAAAATAAATAAAGTAATTAATAAATTGACTGCAAACAGACTGAGGATGATATACAAAAGTACAGAAACTGCATTGAAATGGAGCTGGAGGTCACCACCGTCTACAGGGAGCCAAAAATTTTTTTATATAGAGAATAAGTGTCTTAATTTATGTTTTGTTACGGGTATACAACACACAGCAAGTACATTTATCGTACATGTAATACGCGTTTTTCTGAAATTGCCTTTTCTAGGTAAAAGAGTGACGTCAAAATTCATATCACCGCGGGTTCAGTTTGCAGGTTAGAACAGCCGTCGCGGCATGTTTCTTTAGATCTTATGCATTGTGACGTCACGAGTGTTAATACACGAATTGCAGCACGTTCTTTTCAATAGTAACATCTCAGGGAATTACATTGGTTGTGCATATATATATTTTTAAAGTTGACTTTTCAGTATAAAAGACTTTATTATGAATATTAGGCAAAGGAACCATTTGCTCATCTTAGAATAATCTAGTCTTTGTTTAGGAGCGCCGGTTGATAATGTAAACAAATGATGTATCTAGGCATGTTTTCTGATTGTTAAAATGCTTTGGAGTCAGCTATTTTCTCTTTAAAAAAATATAAAACCATTAATTAATGTTTCAAACCAATCAAAATGCACCAGCGACTCAAATAAAATGCCTTAGACGTTGTGTCTTTGTTATGCACATGTTCTATGACGCGCACCATATGACGCGTTATCCACTCAGTGACGTTTCTGCATAAATTAGTGAAAGTGCTATACACAATAAACGATGACGTCACATGCACTCGAGTTCGCGTCTAGCGCCACCTAGCGTACATTAGAGTATTGTCTGTTGATTGTAACATCGGTGACCGTTAGATCTATTTTAAGTTGTTTATCTTGCAGCAAGGTCTGTTAGATATTATTTAAGTCGTTGATGTTTTTTTCTTGTATGTTCATTTGGATTTTCAGGTTATTATAGTGGAAATCAACAGTTAATGGTGTTTTCTTTTATATTAAAATCTTCAATTTAGCTTGTTTATATTTACATTTTACATTAATCGAGTAAATTATGTTTGTTCGTTAAGATTTGACATCTTTTATACCCTTTCCGCTGCCCATATTATTGGTCTTCATGGAAGAACCGAAAGTTAACAAAGAATATTTACATTACTAGTAGATTCCCCATGTTAAACGCCCATTAGGCAACTAGAATTATATTCCAATAACTTGGGTTGCTCACGTGCAAGTTTTGCATGTAGGAAGAATTTACCAACGTTCAAATACATTTGACACTAAAACAGGCAAAATATGCGAAGTGCATGAAAATAAAGATGACAGATATTTAGAATTAATGTAAATATAAGTAATGACTGTCTTACTTTTGGTGTTCATGGGTGTATAATTCTGGTTGGACACGTGCAAATTTTCCGAGAATCGCTTCGCGATTCACGGAATTTGCACGTGTCCAACCAGAATTATACACCCATGAACACCAAAAGTAAGACAGTCATTTCTTAAGTGAGAGTTGGCAGACACGTTTATCAACTATGGAAAAAGCAGGCAAGACGTATCTAATGCGATATTTTGACAAGATTACAAAGGGGGGGGGGAAATGATTGTAGTTGTACCAATATATAATAATAAATAAAAATAAACAAACATGATGTATGTATACCAATATGGTACTTACGGATTTAACTCGTTTCTAATATGAGAAATTCAATAACAGAAAATGGATATTTGCTCTTCAAAAAGTATGAATCTCTTTCAAAAAAAAAAAAAAAAAAAAAGTAGATCTGCTTACTGGAGTCTTCAACTTCACCAGAACATATATGGCCACCATTCTCGCCTACCCTTTTATTCATTTATTTAACCATTTATGTATAATTATTTATTTATTTTTGCTTTTTTGTCGGAGGTATTTTTGTTTTCGATTAGTTTTATCAAGGAAATATATACCTTGGTTTTATATTGCGTGTCAAAAATCTTATGTATCCCTACGCCTTCGATATATGATAATGACCAAAAATAAAATGTTTAACGTCTTCAAATCATTAGCATCATTTTAGAGCAGATAAATTTACAGCATGGACAATACATGCACGTTTCGGGTAAAACACCCTCGTCAGTGATCCTCAATCTAAGCAATGTAATATGATTAAAATCTGTGAAAATTTTGTCCTAAATATACCGAAAGACATAGCAAAGTGGCTGGGATATAATGCTACAGGACCAAGGTTTTAGAAATTTGAGAAAATTTTGTAAACAGAAATTTTCAAATGCGTTTGAAGAAACGACAAACCGAAATAGATCGAATTTGGCTACATGTGCCCTCGGGGACTCTTGGTCCACCAGCAGTGACACTCACCAAGTGGTACAAATCTTTAAGGTCTTCAAATTCATTAGCATCATTTTAGAGCAGATAAATTTACAGCATGGACCAGACATGCACGTTTCGGGTACTTAGCTCTCGTCAATGATCCTCAATCTAAACAATGTAATATGACCAAAATCTGTGAAATGTTGGTCGTAAATATACCGAGAGACATAGCAAAACAACAATAAAAAACCCCACATTGCGTTGCAATCCGGCAAACTATGTTTAATCATTTAATTTAATCATTCATTGTGTGAAATGAAGTAATGAGCAACTAAAGTCCTGCTCTTGAAGTTTATTCTGAGTCTCTGACCGTTATATGCATATCAGATATGTCAACTTGTTTCGTTAAAACCTTTTATAGATCTGTTTCAATCTTTCTCTTTCCCAAATGCATTGAACATTATGTTTGTATTTTAAGTGCGCAATGTACAAAAAGGGTCTTACTCCGTTGCAATGCGTACAAAAACAGGCTTGTTCTCAATTTTTCTGTGGAAATCTGGTTTTAGAAAGGCAGAAGATAAAACTTAAGCTTCCTTCAATTGTAAGGTAAGTAAATATGTATATACACAAATCAGGATATACGAATTATGGCTTATAATGAGTTTTTAAGAAAGTTGCCTTCAAAAAGTAAACAAGTCACCACGTGGTTATGCAGGCTTCCTGACAAAATTAGGCACCTTGGAAGGACCGTGACAGAATAGATAATTACGTGATATATATCGCTACCGAATGATTATAAGATTATCTTTCTCTTTATCTTGAATATATCATAAAATGCAAAGTTCAATCGAACAATCTTTCCTGAAGCGGAAGTTTACTTCATATTTTTTTTCCAGCGTACATGAAAATGCGTACTGATTAAACCCCCTGAAGATACAATCAATCGAAATTGATAGAACTTGGCTACATGTACCCTCGGGGACTCCTGGTCAACCAGCAGTGACACTCACCAAGTGGTACAAATGTAAAACGTCTTCAAATTCAATAGCATCATTTAAGAACAGATAAATTTGCAGCAAGATCCAGACATGCACGTTTCGGGTACATAACCCTCTACAGTGATCCTTAATCTCACCAATGTTATATGGCCAAAAGTATGAAAGTTATTATGTCTAAAGTGTACCGAAAACCGTAGCAGGATGTCTGTTTACAAATGCAGCACAGTCGTTATGACATATTTTGGAAGACGTGTACAATGCCGTCGTATCAAAACATTTGTCACTTTACCTCGTCTTTAAACTTCAAAGGCAAGTGCCAACTGGCGTTTCGGCTGTATGGAGATTATGTTCGGATTGGTAGGATGGTATGGATTTCTTTATGATGGAGATGATTTACGGTTTATGATGAACATTCTATAACCTGGCCTCCAACCTTTTCTTATAATGGGTGTGTCGGTATCTACGATAACGAATCTTTTAATTTGGTTGATAAATCTTGAGATATTAACATCTTATAAGTACTAACACCACTCTCATACTGACCTGATGAATCTTTGGATATCAGCATTCTATTGGAAGGGAATAGTTGGTCGCCCGGCCTATTGAGGGACCTTGTTACGGTTCCGCTCTTTGCCCTTGTTTCTTCAAACGAGCTAATCTGCCCTGCAGAAGAAAAGACAGATTATTTAGGCATGTATTCATTACCATTTCATCATTGTCAGCACTATTATGCGAGAAATACTAGTAATGTAACCATAAGGCATCTGCCCTACAATAATTTTGAGGTTTTTTTCATTTCTTAATTACTTTGTGCTGGGGAAAATGCACACTAAAGAACGACTGATAAATCTGATCAATCAGAACGTTACAGCAAAGGAGCTGATAAGAGTCTAAATATTGAAAAGTATAATGTAATTGAAACCTTATCATATGAGTGTTTCCTATTTCGGTAGGTGTCACATGACGTCTCGATAGTATACTATAAATAGAAAATACACGGGGGTACATGTGTAAATGATACTTTAAATGTGTCTGAAAATCCATTTGGCTTGAAGTACCAATGTTGAGATTTAACTATCCGAAACATTTGGAAAAAATTGGAACACTTAAATTTATTTGACAAATTAGTTTCTCACCAAATGTGTGGCGATATTTGTCACGTCGCTCTTATAATCCTTTTTCGGTGTATCGAATATGGAATGGATTACTACTTGAGTAATAACATTGATATGTATTGAATTTTGCTTTAAGTTTGACCTTGACCTTTGGTCTTGAAGGTTTATAACTTATAGGCATGTTTCTCTATTATCCTAAATCTGTACATGTATATAGAATATGAAAGCTGTACTTTGAGAACTACTCGGGTTTTAAAACAGTCCAAAGACTTAATATTTATTGAATTTTGCATATGTTTGTAAGTTTGAAAGATCAAATTTATAGGTATGTCACCCTCAAGAATTTTATCCATGAATGAAATATGAAAGATGTATTAAACTTAAAACTACTCGAGTTATCGCGTCAGAACCAAATTGTTGACAGACAGACAGACAGACAGACAGACAGAAGGAATAAGTTATTCCTATAGGTTAGGCTCCTGCATAAAAGGATATGTCTCTATTATTCATTTAAGAATCCCAAGATTGTATCAGACTCTGCCTAGGGTATATAAAGAGTATAGAAAAAGCTGGAGACAAGCTCGGGATTCTTACTTGACTGAAATGGAGATTTTTGATTTTCAGAACAACCAAAATCACGTCTATGAGCATGTATGGTTTTGAAATCCTTAATAACATCTTGTTGAGTACAAAAAGGAGATAGTGCTAGTAATAAATCCAAGCGATGTGGATTTATCATATGATTAGAGAAAACCGTACGTAGAAATCGGAATTTAGCACTTTTAAGACATTCATTGTAATTTTGAGTCATGATATCCGATATAGATCTGTGTATTTGTACTAAAGGGAAAATGAGCCATTGATCTAAGAGTCCTTCAAACATTATGAAGGGTAATTATGCTAATTAATCATGCAGTGAAGACAAACACAAAACCCGGCATCCGACTCCAAAAACCACATCCTAAAGACTTACAAATTCTTGAAAAAAGAATTAACATGATTAAGAGTTATGACTTGACATGGTATCTCTATTGCCATCAAAATCACTAACACCATTCTTGTTTAAACATGCAGTATGGTCAATATGACGCGTTCAATTGCGTCATATCAAAATATGTGTCACTTGTTTTTAACTTTAAAGGCAAGTGCTGACTGGCGTTCCAGCGGTATGGAGATTATGTTTGGATCGGTAGGACTGGTATGAATTTCTCTATAATTGAGATGATGTGTGCATGGTTTGTGATAAGCATTCTATAACCTGTCGTCCAACGTTATCTTCAGATGGGTGTGTCGGTATCTACGTTGACGAATCTTTCTAAATTTGTTGAGAAATTAACATCTTATACGTACCAACACCGCTCTCAAACTGAGCCAATGAATCTTTAGATATAAGCATTCTATTAGTAGGGAATAGTTGGTCGCCCGGTCTGTTGAGGGACCTTGTGACGGTTCCGCTCTTTGTCCTTGTTTCTTCAAACGAACTAGTCTGCCCTACAAAAGAGAAGACCGATTTTTACATTGTGTTCATTACCATCAGCCCGTATTTATTGAATTTTGCCTAAATTTGACTTTGACCTTTTACCTTGAAAGTTCAAATTTATATGTATGTTACTCTCATGATTTTTTTATCTGTGTATGAAATATGAAAGCTGTATACTTAAAACTACTCGAGTCTTCGTCAGAACCAAATTGTTGACGGACAGACGGAACAAGTTATTTCTATAGGCCAGGAATTAAGAATCTCAAGATCGTTCCAGGCTTTGTTAGCCTGAGACCAGCGCGGGATTCTTAAATGACTAAAATGGAGATTTTTGATTTTCAGAACAACCAAAATTACGTCTACGAGCATTTGTGGTTTTGAAGTTCTTAATAACATCTTGTTGAAGAAAAGGGAAGGATCTCCAGCATGACAACCCTGCAGACACCCAGCGAAATAAACCCACAAGAAACTGACACAGATTGACATCAGACAAAACTGCACAAGGACGAAAGAACATGATATAAAATAATCGAAACAGACGCACAGAAACACCAAACATCAAAGACAACACATAGAATGGAGACCAATGTGCACCCGGCGCCGACTTTGGACGGCCATCTGCTATTAGCAGATGGTGTAGTTATACGGATTACGTGCGCACAACCCTCCTACTTATCCGGATATACAGAGGTCTCCATAGACGCACAATTGTTGTATAAACATTAAACTTCTTACTGTAAGGTGACATCACAAACGAGAAAGCTAAATGCAGTGACCTCTAGTAACACATATTTTATGTTAATGTATCTAAAAAAAGTCTATTGCATGCGTTTAACAGTCTGTGCTTTGCTACCTAAAAAAGTCTATGGCATGCCTTTAACAGTCTATGGCATGCGTTTAACAGTCTGTGCTTTGTTGAGTACAAAAAGCAGAGATGAGTTAAAGGAGATCCTGACGATAATCTCAACAGCACTCACAATAGAGCACAAAATTAAACATCGACGGATCCCTAGCAAGCTAGAAGTGGGACCAGGTGCCCGGGAGGAGTAAGCATCCCCTGTTGGCTAGCCGCACCCGCCGTCGATGTTTATGAAGCATGGAAATGAAAATATATAGAATTCATGCACTGTGTGACGTTATGTCTATATAGAAAGTGCTATGGTGACAATATCAGGGAAGTATATTCAAAACACTTACTGTCAAACCCCTCGCGGGGAACTTTTTTACGAGCTCCACACGGCAAAGGGCATAAGTGTGACATAATGAGTTAAAGAAGATCCTGACGATAATCTCAACAGCACTCACAATAGAGCACAAAATTAAACATCGACGGACCCCTAGCAAGCTAGAGGTGGGACCAGGTGCCCGGGAGGAGTAAGCATCCCCTGTTGGCTAGCCGCGAGTACTAGTAATAAATCCAAGTGATATGGAATTCGTCATGTATGTTCTGAGAAAACCGTACATAGAAATCAGAATTTAGCATTTTTGGAGGCATTCATTGTAATTTTTTGTCATGATCCGTGTATCCCATATAGATCTGTATACCATGTACTAACGGAAAATGATCCATCGATCTAATAGTCATTCAAACATTATGTAGAGAAATTATTTTAATTCATCATGCAGTCCGTAAAGCCCGACACCCGACTAAAAAAATCCCCCACATTTTAAAGGCTTACAAATTCTTGAAAAAAAAAAATCTTTTTACGAGATAAAAAAAAATCAGACAAAAAGAATAACACAGCTCGATCCATAGAAACATGTATGACAACTTTATGGAATGAATGATCTCCAGAATGAGTTGCACGTGGCGCTGTAAAAAGCGCGCCGTCCTAGTAAGTAAAGTTTAAACATCTTTAAAAAATGAATCTCATATCTTTTTCTGTTGATGCAGGCTTCCCCGAAAAATCGGACGGAAAATTGCATCAGTGCGCGAAGCGCGTTGATGCATAAGTGTTTCGTCCCATGAACATTTGTTTCATGGTCTGATAACTCGTTGATGATTTTGTACAAATTTATGTTTCATTTGGTCAAATCTGACCACTTTGTAGCGCCAACTTCGGTACATGTATACCAACGTGCGCTCTGTCTATATACAAGTTTACATACAGATGTAAGTTGGCATGGGAATTAAGATGGCCGTCCGAGCAGCATGTCGAAGTTTGAAAGGTGACGCATACACAGAATTTACCTGAGTAAGAGTAATGACTTGAAACGGTATTTCTATTGACATCAAAATCACTAGTGCCATGTTAAACGTATTCAAATTCAATAGCATCATTTTAGAAATGAGTGAAAGACGATCCTGACGACAATCTCAACAGCACTCACAATATAGCTTTAAACTGAGCATCGACAGACCCCTAGCAAACTAGAAGTGGGACCAGGTACCCTGGAGGAGTAAGCATCACCTGTTCGGCACCGTCGATGTTCGCGCACAAAACTGAAAAACTATATCCACAAAACATGCACTGGCTGAGGTAATGTCAATATAGAAAGTGATATGGCGACCATGTCAGGGAAAGACATTCAAAACACTTACAAGAACAGATAAATTTGCAGCATGGACCGGACATGCACGTTAAGGGTACTTAACCCTCGCCAGTGATCCTCAATCGAAACAATGTTATATGACTAAAAGTGGGAAAGTTATTATGTCTAAACTGTACCTAAAACCGTAGCAGGATGGGTAGAATAAAATTCTACAGGACCAAAGTTTTAGAAATTTCATGAAATTTTGAACGCAGAAATTGTCGAATGCGTTGATGATACACACAATCGAAATTGATAGAACTTAGCTACATGTGCCCTCGGTACTCCTGGTCCACCAGCGGTAACACTCACCAAGTGGTACATGTGTAAATTTTAAACGTCTTCAAATTCAATAGCATCATTTAAGAACAGATAAATTAGCAACAAGGATCAGGCATGCACGTTTCGGGTACTTAACCCTCGACAGTGATCCTAAATATAAGCAATATTATATGGCCAAAAGCGTGAAAGTTATTATGTCTAAACTGTACCCAAAACCTTAGCAGGATGTTTGTTTACACATGCAGCACAGTCAGCATGACACATTTTGGAAGACGTGTACAATGCCATCATATCAAAACATTTGTCATTTTACTTCGTCTTTAAACTTCAAAGGCAAGTGCCAACTGGCGTTTCGGCTATATGGAGATTATGTTCGGATTGGTAGAGCTGGTATGGATTTCTTTATGATGGAGATGATTTACAGTTTATGATGAACATTCTATAACCTGGCCTCCAACCTTTTCTTATAATGGGTATGTCGGTATCTACGCTAACGAATCTTTTAATTTGGTTGATAAATCTTGATACATTAACATCTTATTCGTACCAACATCACACTCATACTGACCTGATGAATCTTTGGATATCAGCATTCTATTAGTAGGGAATAGTTGGTCGCCCGGCCTATTGAGGGACCTTGTTACGGTTCCGCTCTTTGCCCTTGTTTCTTCAAGCGAACTAATCTGCCCTGCAGAGGAAAAGACAGATTATTAAGGCATGTATTCATTACCATTTCACCATTGTCAGCACTATTATGCGAGAAATACTAGTAATCTAACCATAAGGCATCTGCCCAACAATAATTTTGATTTTTTTTTCATTTCTTAATTACTTTGTCCTGGGGAAAATGCACACTAAAGAAAGACTGATAAATGTTATCAAACAGAACGTTACAGCAAAGGAGCTGATAAGAGTCTAAATATTGAAAAGTATAATGTAATTGAAACCTTATCATATGAGTGTTTCATATTTCGGTGGGTGTCACATGACGTCTCGATAGTATACTATATATATAGAAAACACACGGGGGTACATGTGTAAATGATACTTTAAATGTGTCTGAAAATCCATTTGGCTTGAAGTACCACTGTTGAGATTTAACTATCCGAAACATTTGGAAAATTTGGAACACTTAAATTTATTTGACAAATTAGTTTCTCACCAAATGTGTGGCGATATTTGTCACGTCGCCCTTATAATCCTTTTTCGGTGTTTCGAATATGGAAGCTATAAATGGATTACTACTTGAGTTATAACATTGATATGTATTGAATTTTGCTTTAAGTTTGACCTTGACCTTTGGTCTTGAAGGTTTATAACTTATAGGCATGTTTCTCTATTATCCTTTATCTGTACATGTGTATAGAATATGAAATTGTTAAACGTCAAAAATTCAATAGCATCATTTAAAACCTGATTAATTTACAGCATGGACCAGGCATGCACGTTTCGGGCACTAAACCCTCGTCAGTGATCCTCGGTCTAAACAATGTAATATGGCCAAAAAGTATGAAGATTATGTCCAAAAATGTACCAAAAGACGTAGCAGAATGGATTGGATATGATGCTACAGGACCCACGTTTTAGAAATTTCAAGAAATTTTGAAAATGAAAATTTCAAATGTGATGAAGAGACAAACGATCAACTTCGGTTGATCGAACTTGGCTACATGTGCCCTCGGGGACTCTTGGTCCACCAGCAGTGACACTCACTAAGTAGTTCAAATGTTAAACGTCTTAAATAGCTGTACTTTGAGAACTACTCGGGTTTTAAAACAGTCCAAATACTTAATATTTATTGAATTTTGCATAAGTTTGAAAGTTTGAAAGATCAAATTTATAGGTTTGTTACCCTCAAGAATTTTATCCATGAATGAAATATGAAAGATGTATTAAACTTAAAACTACTCGAGTTATCGCGTGAGAACCAAATTGTTGACAGGCAGAAAGAAGGAATAAGTTATTCCTATAGGTTAGGCTCCTGCATAAAAGAAATGTCTACATTATTCATTTAAGAATCCCAAGATTGTTCCAGGCTCTGCCTAGGGTATATAAAGAGTATAGAAAAAAAGCTGGAGACAAGCTAGGGATTCTTAATTGACTGAAATGGAGATTTTTGATTTTCAGTACAACCAAAATCACGTCTATGAGCATGTATGGTTTTGAAGTCCTTACTAAAATCTTGTTGAGTACAGAAAGGAGATAGTACTAGTAATAAATCCAAGCGATGTGGAATTAAATATATGATTAGAGAAAACCGTACGTAGAAATCAGAATTTAGTATTTTCAGACATTCATTGTAATTTTGAGTCATGATATCCGATATAGATCTGTGTACTATGTACTAAAGGGAAAATGAGCCAATGATCTAAGAGTCCTTCAAACATTATGTAGGGTAATTATGCTAATTAATCATGTAGTGAAGACAAAGAGAGTCAAACACAAAACCCGGCATCCGACACCAAATCCACATCGTAAAGGCTTACAAATTCTTGAAAGTAGAATTTACATGATCAAGAGTTATGACTTGACATGGTATCTCTATTGCCATCAAAATCACTAATGCCATTCTTGTTTAAACATGCATTATGGTTAAAATGAAGCGTCGTCATATCAAAACATGTGTCACTTGTTTTTAACTTTAAAGGCAAGTGCCGACTGGCGTTCCAGCGGTATGGAGATTATGTTTGGATCGGTAGGACTGGTATGAATTTCTCTATGATTGAGATGATGTGTGCATGGTTTGTGATAAACATTCTATAACCTGTCGTCCAACGTTATCTTCAGATGGGTGTGTCGGTATCTACGTGACGAATCTTTCTAAATTTGTTGAGATATTAAAATCTTATACGTACCAACACCGCTCTCAAACTGAGCCGATGAATCTTTGGATATCAGCAATCTATTAGTAGGGAATAGTTGGTCGCCCGGTCTGTTGAGGGACCTTGTGACGGTTCCGCTCTTTGTCCTTGTTTCTTCAAACGAACTAGTCTGCCCTACAAAAAAGGAGATCGATTTTAACATTGTGTTCGTTACCATCTCACCGTTGTGAGTACAATTAAACGCGAAATAATCTAATCATAATGCATATGCCCAACAATAATTTTAGCTATTTCTTTTTTTTCACTTCTTAATTACTTTGTGCAGGGGAAAATGCACACTAAAGAAAGACTAAAGAAAGAGACATAAATCTTATCAATCAGAACGTTACAGCAAAGGAGCTGATAAGAGTCTAAATATTGAAAAGTATAATGTATTTGAAACCATATCACACGCGTTATTTATATGTCGGTGTTTGTCACATGACGTCTTGACAGTATACTGTATATATACAAAACACACGAGGTACATGACTGTGTATATGGTATTTGCTAAACAAAACTTAAACTGTGTCTGAAAATTCATTTGACTTGAAGTACCACTGATGAAGTTTAACTATCCGATACACATGTTTGGAGCTTTAAAATTGGATTGAAATATTGTTAAAGAAGGTAAGAAGTTGGAAAACCTCAATTTTTTTAACGAATTTGAACGCTTTAATTTTAATTGACGAATCAGTTTATCGCCACATGCCTGGCGATATTTGTCACGTCCCTCTAACCATCCGTTTTGTTTGTATCAAATATGAAACTTGATTACTACTTGAGTAAAACATGAAAACAAAAAAAATTGAAATGTACTGCATTTTGCCTATGTTTGACCTTGACCTTTGATCTTGAAGGTTTAAAATTTATATGAATGTTTCTCTAATCATCCTTTATCTATGTATAGAATATGACAGCTGTACCTTGAGAACTACTCAGGTTTTTGTGTCAGTCCAAAGACTTGATATTTATTGAATTTTGCCTAAATTTGACTTTGACCTTTAACCTTGAAAGTTCAAATTTATATGTATGTTACTCTCATGATTTTTTTATCTGTGTATGAGATATGAAAGCTGTATACTTAAAACTACTCGAGTGTTTGTCAGAACCAAATTGTTGACGGACAGACGGAACAAGTTATTTCTATAGGCCAGGAATTAAGAATCCCAAGATTGTTCCAAGCTTTGTTAGCCTGAGACCAGCGTGGGATTCTTAAATGACTAAAATGGAGATTTTTGACTTTGAGAACAACAAAAATTACGTCTACGAGCATTTGTGGTTTTGAAGCTCTTAATAACATCTTGTTGAAGAAAAGGGAAGGATCTCCAGCATGACAACCCTGCAGACACCCAGCGAAACAAACCCACAAGAAACTGACACAGATTGACATCAGACAAAACTGCACAAGGACGAAAGAACATGATATAAAATAATCGAAACAGACGCACAGAAACACCAAACATCAAAGACAACACATAAAATGGAGACCAATGTGCACCCGGCGCCGACTTTGGACGGCCATCTGCTATTAGCAGATGGTGTAGTCATAAGGATTACGTGCGCACAACCCTCCTACTTATCCGGATATACAGAGGTCTCCATAGACGCACAATTGTTGTATAAACATTAAACTTCTCACTGTAAGGTGACATCACAAACGAGAAAGCTAAACGCAGTGACCTCTAGTAACACATATTCTATGTTAATGTATCTAAAAAAAAGTCTATGGCATGCGTTAACAGTCTATGGCATGCGTTTAACAGTCTGTGCTTTGTTGAGTACAAAAAACAGAGATGAGTTAAAGAAGATCCTGACGATAATCCCAACAGCACTCACAATAGAGCACAAAATTAAACATCGACGGATCCCTAGCAAGCTAGAAGTGGGACCATGTGCCCGGGAGGAGTAAGCATCCCCTGTTGGCTAGCCGCACCCGCCGTCGATGTTTATGAAGCATGGAAATGAAAATATATAATATTCATGCACTGTGTGACGTTATGTCTATATAGAAAGTTCTATGGTGACAATATCAGGGTTGATGCATAAGTGTTTCGTCCCATGAACATTTGTTTCGTGGTCTGATAACTCGTTGATGATTTTGTACAAATTTATGTTTCATTTGGTCAAATCTGACTACTTTGTAGCGCCAACTTCGGTACATGTATACCCACGTACGCTCTGTCTATATACAAGTTTACATACAGATATAAGTTGGCATGGGAATTAAAATGGCTGTCCGAGCAGCATATCGAAGTTTGAAAGGTGACGCATACACAGAATTTACCTGAGTAAGAGTAATGACTTGAAACGGTATTTCTATTGCCATCAAAATCACTAGTGCCATGTCAAACGTATTCAAATTCAATAGCATCATTTTTAGAAATGAGTTAAAGAAGATCCTGACGACAATCTAAACAATACTCACAATAGAGCTTTAAACTGAGCATCGACAGACCCCTAGCAAACTAGAAGTGGGACCAGGTACCCGGGAGGAGTACGCATCCCCTGTTCGGCTAGCCGATGTTCGCACGAAACTGAAAAACTCTAGCCATAAAACATGCACTGGCTGAGGTAATGTCAATATAGAAAGTGATATGGTGACCATGTCAGGGAAAGACATTCAAAACACTTACAAGAACAGATGAATTTGCAGCATGGACCGGACATGCACGTTTAGGGTACTTAACCCTCGCCAGTGATCCTCAATCGAAACAATGTTATATGACTAAAAGTGTAAAAGTTATTATGTCTAAACTGTACCTAAAACCGTAGCAGGATGGGTAGGATAAAATTCTACAGGACCAAAGTTTAAGAAATTTCATGAAATTTTGAACGCAGAAATTGTCGAATGCGTTGATGATACACACAATTGAAATTGATAGAACTTAGCTACATGTGCCCTCGGGACTCCTGGTCCACCAGCAGTGACACTCACCAAGTGGTACATGTGTAAATTTTAAACGTCTTCAAATTCAATAGCATCATTTAAGAACAGATAAATTAGCAACAAGGACCAGGCATGCACGTTTCGGGTACTTAACCCTCGACAGTGATCCTAAATATAAGCAATATCATATGTCTAAACTGTACCCAAAACCTTAGCAGGATGTTTGTTTACACATGCAGCACAGTCAGCATGACACATTTTGGAAGACGTGTACAATGCCATCATATCAAAACATTTGTCACTTTACTTTGTCTTTAAACTTCAAAGGCAAGTGCCAACTGGCGTTTCGGCTATATGGAGATTATGTTCGGATTGGTAGAGCTGGTATGGATTTCTTTATGATGGAAATGATTTACAGTTTATGATGAACATTCTATAACCTGGCCTCCAACCTTTTCTTATAATGGGTGTGTCGGTATCTACGCTAACGAATCTTTTAATTTGGTTGATAAATCTTGAGATATTAACATCTTATTCGTACCAACACCACTCTCATACTGACCTGATGAATCTTTGGATATCAGCATTCTATTAGTGAGGGATAGTTGGTCGCCCGGCCTATTGAGGGACCTTGTTACGGTTCCGCTCTTTGCCCTTGTTTCTTCAAACGAACTAATCTGCCCTGCAGAGGAAAAGACAGATTATTAAGGCATGTATTCATTACCATTTCATCATTGTCAGCACTATTATGCGAGAAATACCAGTAATCTAACCATAAGGCATCTGCCCAACAATAATTTTGATTTTTTTTCATTTCTTAATTACTTTGTGCTGGGGAAAATGCACACTAAAGAAAGACTGATAAATGTTATCAAACAGAACGTTACAGCAAAGGAGCTGATAAGAGTCTAAATATTGAAAAGTATAATGTAATTGAAACCTTATCATATGAGTGTTTCATATTTCGGTGGGTGTCACATGACGTCTCGATTGTATACTATATATAGAAAACACACGGGGGTGCATGTGTAAATGATACTTTAAATCTGTCTGAAAATCCATTTGGCTTAAAGTACCACTGTTGAGATTTAACTATCCGAAACATTTGGAAAAAATTGGAACACTTAAATTTATTTGACAAATTAGTTTCTCACCAAATGTGTGGCGATATTTGTCACGTCGCTCTTATAATCCTTTTTCGGTGTATCGAATATGGAAGCTATAAATGGGTTACTACTTGAGTTCTATCATTGATATGTATTGAATTTTGCTTTAAGTTTGACCTTGACCTTTGGTCTTGAAGGTTTATAACTTATAGGCATGTTTCTCTATTATCCTTTATCTGTACATGTGTATAGAATATGAAATTGTTAAACGTCTTAAATTCAATAGCATAATTTAAAACCTGATAAATTTACAGCATGGACCAGACATGCACGTTTCGGGCACTAAACCCTCGTCAGTGATCCTCAGTCTAAACAATGTAATATGGCCAAAAAGTATGAAGATTTTGTCCAAAAATGTACCAAAAGACGTAGCAGAATGGATTGGATATGATGCTACAGGACCCACGTTTTAGAAATTTCAAGAAATTTTGAAACTGAAAATTTCAAATGTGATGAAGAGACAAACGATCAACTTCGGTTGATCGTTTGTCTCTTCATCACATTTGAAATTTTGATCGAACTTGGCTACATGTGCCCTCGGGGACTCTTGGTCCACCAGCAGTGACACTCACTAAGTAGTTCAAATGTTAAACGTCTTAATATCAATTATCTGTAAGGACCAAAATATTTTGGAAACAGCATGTCATGGATTTTCATGATTTTCTCTATAAATGGTATGTATAATGCCCTGAATACAAAAATAACATTTTTTGGAAAATAAATATTCCGGTTGCCATGGAAACGAGGTCTGCCTATTTATAGCACTAAAAAATGGTCAAATAAGTCATCTTTGGTTATTATGTTGCCATGGAAACCATTGTCCGAGTTAATTGTTGTTAACAACTTATAATCTTTAAAACCTCTATTTTAAGAAAAAATAACAAATTTTTGACATTTCTTTCAATTAGCCGGATCCTATCAAATCAAAATCAGTCAAAAATTGCCATAAAATAAGGTCAAAATCAAGGCCTATTTTTATCCAATTTTTACCATTTTTAAGCAAAAATAACACAAAATGTCAGGCTGATAACACCATCACTGTTGTCAGAACAAAATAGATTTCATGTGACATATATAATCACTGAAAAAAATAAGTGGGACCTTGCTTTGTTTTCCTACATTTTGAGGTCAAAATTGGTTGCCATGGCAACTTTTCATTTGACACATGATGACAATATCTTTGCAAATTGATTTTTAGCATGGTTTAAATAGCTTTTATTGCTTAAGCTTTATGTAGGGACAACAGGAGAAATTATTCTTTATTTGAGCACTTTCAAAATTTTTTCAAGGTCATTGACTCTAAGTTCAAGGTCAATTCAAATTATAGGTTCCAATTTCAATCAAATTTGCATTTTTGTTGTTATTTGTTGTTACTAAATTTAGGCGTGACTGTCATATATTTTTATCAAAAATACTTCTTTCTAAAATTAGGACTGATAGATGGAAAAACATTACAATTTTTTGTTCAGAACATTTCTCCTAAAGAAATAAGCCCCAGACAAAAATCATGATAATCTCACATTTTTTTGATATGTATGTATGAAATACTAGCTAAAAATCAAGGATGTCATTGATTTTGAGATTTTTGCAACTTTGGTCAATAAATAGGGGATATATCCAAAATCACTATGTATGTGTTTGTTTTACTCAATACCACATGATTTTTGAGTAACTGCCTCTCATATTTTTTAAAAATCACAGAATTTTGCCAAATTTTGTGAATTACATTCAAGATGACCTTGACATTGGGTCCTGTGACCTTGAAAAATTATAAGGTGATTTTTTAATCAATACTGCTCTTTTATATGCACTGATTAAAAAATGCTTAAAAATATATAACGGACAGCTGAAAATTTACAAGTAAATTACTCTTTGTGTAATAGCACTGAACAGAATGTCACCATGGTAACCATTTTTATTACCCTTTTGAATAAAATTGTGAAGAGGCCCCACTCAAATTTTAACATTTTCTTAAAGATCGAGGATTAAACTTTAAAGATAATTGGCAGTAGAAATCAAGTTAGCCTGACATTTCAGATTATTTGCCCTTAAATTTGAGCAAAATCATGTTCAATTAGGAGCTTTTTCTGTCTTAAAAAGGGCTTCTTCAAAACAGGCTTTTGCCTACATTTTGAGCATATTGACAAAGAGAATAGCGGGCAGAAACATACTTCTTGTGTAATATTTATACTATTAAAGATATAAAGAGAAAAATAAGGACATTTCAGTTGACTACAATCGCTGTTACCATGGAAACGAGCCTTGTGAAAATGCCATGTTACAAGTATTCTACTGATGCGTAAAATTTCAAACATGGTTTCCATGGCAACGAAAACTTTAATTTGTAAAAAGAAAGTTTATTTTTGTCTCAGTACATCATATTCACCTTCCACACCAAAAATCTTCAAAATTGGAGACATGCTGTTTCCACGTGCTGTTGAAATTATTTTGGTCCTAACAGAGAACTCCTATTAAATAGCTGTACTTTGAGAACTACTCGGGTTTTAAAACAGTCCAAATGCTTAATATTTATTGAATTTTGCATAAGTTTGAAAGTTTGAAAGATCAAATTTACAGGTTTGTTACCCTCAAGAATTTTATCCATGAATGAAATATGAAAGATGTATTAAACTTAAAACTACTCGAGTTATCACGTCAGAACCAAATTGTTGACAGACAGAAAGAAGGAATAAGTTATTCCTATAGGTTAGACTCCTGCATAAAAAAAATGTCTACATTATTCATTTAAGAATCCCAAGATTGTTCCAGGCTCTGCCTAGGGTATATAAAGAGTATAGAAAAAAGCTGGAGACAAGCTAGGGATTCTTAATTGGCTGAAATGGAGATTTTTGATTTTCAGTACAACCAAAATCACGTCTATGAGCATGTATGGTTTTGAAGTCCTTACTAACATCTTGTTGAGTACAAAAAAGGAGATAGTACTAGTAATAAATCCAAGCGATGTGGATTTATCATATGATTAGAGAAAACCGTACGTAGAAATCGGAATTTAGCACTTTTAAGACATTCATTGTAATTTTGAGTCATGATATCCGATATAGATGTTAAACGTCTTTAAATTCAATAGCATCATTTAAAACCTGATAAATTTACAGCATGGACCAGACATGCACGTTTCGGGTACTAAACCCTCGTTAGTGATCTGTGTATTTGTACTAAAGGGAAAATGAGCCAATGATCTAAGAATCCTTCAAACATTATGAAGGATAATTATGCTAAATCATCATGCAGTGAAGTCAAAAACAAAACCCGGCATCCGACTCCAAAAACCACATCCTAAAGGCTTACAAATTCTTGAAATAAGAATTTATATGATTAAGAGTTATGACTTGACATGGTATCTCTATTGCCATCAAAATCACTAATGCCATGCAGTATGGTCAATATGACGCGTTCAATGTCGTCATATCAAAATATGTGTCACTTGACTTCGTTTTTAAACTTTAATGGCGTTCCAGCGGTATGGAGATTATGTTTGGACCGCTAGGACTGGTATGAATTTCTCTATAATTGAGATGATGTGTGCATGGTTTGTGATAAACATTCTATAACCTGTCGTCCAACCTTTTCTTCAGATGGGTGTGTCGGTATCTACGTTGACGAATCTTTCTAAATTTGTTGAGATATTAAAATCTTATACATACCAACACCGCTCTCAAACTGAGCTGATGAATCTTTGGATATCAGCATTCTATTAGTAGGGAATAGTTGGTCGCCCGGTCTGTTGAGGGACCTTGTGACGGTTCCGCTCTTTGTCCTTGTTTCTTTAAACGAACTAGTCTGCCCTACAAAAGATAAGATCGATTTTTACATTGTGTTCGATACCATCCCACCGTTGTCAGTACGATTATGCGCAAAATAATCTAATCATAATGCATATGCCCAACACTAATTTCAGCTATTTCTTTTTTTCACTTCTTTTAAATTACTTTGTGCAGGAGAAAATGCACAGTAAAGAAAGACTAAAGAAAGAGAGATAAATCTTATCAATCAAAACCTTACAGCAAAGGAGCTGATAAGAGTATAAATAATGAAAAGTATAAAGTATTTGAAACCTTATCACACGCGTTATTTATTTGTCGGTGTTTGTCACATGACGTCTTGACAGTATACTGTATATATACAAAACACACGAGGTACATGACTGTGTATATGATATTTGCTAAACAAAACTTAAACTGTGTCTGAAAATTCATTTGACTTGAAGTACCACTGATGAGGTTTAACTATCCGATACACATGTTTGGAGCTTTAAAATTGGATTGTAATATTGTTAAAGAAGGTAAGAAGTTGGAAAACCTCAATTTTTTAACGAATTGGAACACTTTAATTCTAATTGACGAATCAGTTTATCGCCACATGCCTGGCGATATTTGTCACGTCCCTCTAATCATCCGTTTTGTTTGTTTCAAATATGAAACTTGATTACTACTTTAGTAAAACATGAAAACAACAAAATTGAAATGTACTGAATTTTGCCTATGTTTGACCTTGAAGGTTTAAAATTTATAGGCATGTTTCTCTAATCATCCTTTATCGATGTATAGAATATGAAAGATGTACCTTGAGAACTACTCGGGTTTTTGTGTCAGTCCAAAGGCTTGATATTTATTGAATTTTGCCTAAGTTTGAACTTGACCTTTAACCTTGAAAGTTCAAATTTATAGGTATGTTACTCTCATGAATTTTTATTTTTGTACGAAATATGAAAGCTGTATACTTAAAACTACTTGAGTTATCGTCAGAACCAAATTGTTGACGGACAGACGGAACAAGTTATTTCTATAGGCCAGGAATTAAGAATCCCAATATTGTTCCAGGCTTTGTTTATATGATATAAACAATATAGAAAAAGCATGAGACCAGCGCGGGATTCTTAATTGACTTAAATGGAGATGTTTGATTTTAAAAACAACCAAAATTACGTCTACGAGCATTTATGGTTTTGAAGTTCTTAATAACATCTTGTTGGAGAAAAGGGAAGGATCTCAAGCATGCCAACCCTGCAGACATCCAGTGAAATAAACCCACAAGAAACTGACACAGATTGACATCAGACAAAACTACAAAGTGCACAAGGACGATAGAAAATGATAGAAAATATTCGAGACAGACACACAGAAACATCAACGCATTTGAAATTTTCTGTAACAAAATTTCATGAAATTTCCAAAACGTGGGTCCTGTAGCATCATATCCCACCCATTCTGCTACGTCTTTTGGTACATTTTTGGACATAATAATTTTCATACTTTTTGGTCATATTACATTGTTTAGACTGAGGATCACTGACGAGGGTTTAGTACCCGAAACGTGCATGTCTGGTCCTTGCTGTAAATTTATCAGGTTTTAAATGATGCTATTGAATTTAAAGACGTTTAACATCAAATACAACACACAAAAGGAAGGAGACCAATGTGCACCCGGCGCCGACTTTGGACGGCCATCTGCTATTAGCTGATGGTGTAGTTATCCGGATTACGTGCGCACAACCCTCCTACTTATCCGGATATACAGAGGTATCCATAGACGCACAATTGTTGTATAAACATTAGACTTCCCAATGTAAGGTGACATCACAAACGAGAAAATTAGCATTTTGGGAGACATTCATTGTAATTTTGAGTCATGATACATGTATCCCATATATATCTGTATACCATGTTCAAACGGAAAATGATCTATCGATCTAGCAGTCCTTCAAACATTCTGTAGGGGAATTATTTTAATTCATCATGCAGTCCATAAAACCCGGCACTAGACTAAAAAAAACACATTTTAAAGGCTTACAAATTCTTGAAAAAATGAAACTTTTTACGAGATTAAAAAAAAAGCAAAAGGAAAGAATAACATAGCTTCATAGAAACACGAAGGGCAACTTTATCAAATGAATAATCTCCAGAATGAGGTGCACGTGGCGCTGTAAAAAGCGCGCCGTCCTAGTAAGTAAAGTATAAACATCTTTGAAAAATGAATCTCATATCTTTTTCTGTTAATGCAGGCTTCCCCGAAAAATTGGACGGAAAACTGCATCTGTGCGTGAAGCGCTTTGATGCAAAAAAGTTCCGTCCAATGAACATTTGTTTGATGGTCTTAATACTCGTTGATGATTTTGTGCAAAATCATGTTTCATTTGGTCAAATCTGACCACTTTGTAGCGCCAACTTCGGTACATGTGAACCCACGTACGCTCTGTCTATATACAAGTTTACATACAGATGTAAGTTGGCATGGGAATTGAGATGGACGTCCGAGCAGCACGTCGAAGTTTGAAAGGTGACGCATACACAGAATTCACCTGATTAAGAGTAATGACTTGAAACGGCATTTCTATTGCCATCAAAATCACTAGTGCTATGTTAAACGTATTCAAATTCAATGGCATCATTTTTAGAAATGAGTTAAGATCCTGACGACAATCTCAACAGCACTCACAATAGAGCTTTAAACTGAGCATCGACAGACCCCTAGCAAACTAGAAGTGGGACCAGGTACACGGAAGGAGTAAGCATCCCCTGTTTGGCTAGCCGCACATGCCGTCGATGTCTGCGCATGAAGCTGAAAAACTATATCCACAAAACATGCACTGGCTGAGGTAATGTTTATATAGAAAGTGATATGGCGACCATGTAAGGGAAAGACATTCAGAACAATTACAAGAACAGATAAATTTAAAGCATGGACCAGACATGCACGTTTAGGGTACTTAACCCTCGCCAGTGATCCTCAATCGAAACAATATTGTATGACTAAAAGTGTGAAAGTTATTAAGTCTAAACTGTACCTAAAACCGTAGCATGATGGGTAGGATGACATGCTACAGAACCCAAGTTTTAGAAATTTCACGAAATTTTGAACGCAGAAATTGTCGAATGCGTTGATGATACACACAATCGAAATTGATAGAACTCAGCTAAATGTACCCTCGGGACTCCAGGTCCACCAGCAGTGACACTCACCAAGTGGTACATGTGTAAATTTTAAACGTCTTCAAATTCAATAGCATATTTTAGAACAGATAAATTAGCAGCAAGGATCAGGCATGCACGTTTCGGGTACTTAACCCTCGACGGTGCAAGCAATATTATATGGCCAAAAGCGTGAAATGACAAATATGGATAATGACCATATCCCTGTTTACAGCACAAAATCGATAATTCAGAAAATCAGAAACCGAGGCATACGAAATCAGGATAAAACAGGAACAAAAGCAAACATACAAAAACCTCCACCATATGAAAAGAAGCGAACTCCCGATATGAGAGTGAGACCAGGTGCCCAGGAAGAGTAAGCACCTCCTGCTTGCATGCAACACCCGCCGCTTCAATTCGGTAGAACTGTCACATTCGGTAACTTCCATTTCGGAAGACATAGAGTACAATCTGGGTTGGATGGTTCAAATGGTCTACGACAGAATATCACCCATCATTCTGGAGAGTGGGACATCAAAGTGTATGACGAGTTCCCCATATCGACCGTAGAACTTCCTCAGTGACGATGTTAGTCGGTCACAAGCATATCCCTGACTGAGAAGCTTATCTGAAAGACGCCTAGCTCTCAGACCAAAATCCGTATATTTCGTACTTGCTCTGGCATAGCGTATCAACTGAGATATGAACACGCCATAAGCAGGCGATGAAGGAATGTTGCTACTCAGAAAAGGAAAGTTTGTAATGCTGAAATTGAAGTCGTCACGTTTGTCATAGAGTGAGGTGTTCATGTGACCATCAGTGTCGTAGGACAACATTATGTCCAAATAGGATGCTGAATTATTTGTCTCTGTAGTTTCTTTGACTTCAAGCTCTGAAGGATAGATACTGCTCAGGAAATCCGCGAATTTTGGATTATTGATGGACAACACATCGTCTATGTATCTGTAAGTGAAGTTGAAGTCAGAAGCTAAGTATCTTTTCCCTTCAGAGACCAGAGATTGAATGAATTCAGCTTCGTACGAGTAAAGAAAAATGTCGGCAAGGAGTGGGGCACAATTGGTCCCCATTGGAATTCCGACAATTTGCTGGAAGACCTTTCCTCCAAACACCACAAAAATGTTGTCGATCAAAAAGTTTAACATCTGAATAATATCTGTTTCAGTGTACTTATTTTCAGAATCGGACTTTTCTTTTACAAAGTAGGTTTTGTCATAGTTCACAACAATAAATTTGTATTTGCGATTACCGTTCTTACTTGTAAACGCATTACTTATAATTTTTGCGAGTCTTTCTTTCAATTTAGAATGTGGAATTGTAGTGTAAAGTGTCGAAAAATCAAAGGCTTTGATCGAATGAACTTTACTAAAATGAGTGGATTTCAGATGTTCTAAAAGTTCCTTCGAATTCTTTAAAATCCACATCTGGTTGATACCACTGCGAGAATATACTGTCGAACAATATTTTTGAAGCCCAGATTTGATTTCAGATAAAACTTTGGTGAGTAAGATCGATACAGATTTGGTAGAACATTTTGAGGAACCAGCGATGAAACGTTGTTTGTACGGATTCTTATGCATTTTAGGTATGCAGTATAAGTATGGCAAATCTAAATCTAAATTGTTAGTTTGGAAGCCAAAGGAAGCAAGAGCTGATTTGTGGTTATCTATTATTTCAGAGGCAGAAAGGTTTGTAGGGGTGTAAGTGGGATTTCCAGGTGTCGAATTTAAACCCAACTCTTTAACTAGACTGTCGAAATAGTACTTTTTGCAAGTAAATGTGTAATTATTTGAGGCTTTGTCCGCTGGTGTGATGACATAATGTTCTTGGAGGTAGGTGAGCTCTGTGATAACATCAGGGTCTTTAAATATAGACTCGAATCTGGTGTTCACAGTTGATTTTAATCGGTTAATTCTAGATAAAAGTAACCCTCTGATGGATTTTATCCATTCGGAAAGAGTGTCGAGCTGTACATCCTCTTTCTTTGCCCAACGTCTTGCATATTCCTCACAAGATTCCATGATAATTTTCAAATTTTGGTTCCATGTAAAGGACATACTTTCTCTGTATTTGGGACCCTTTTTTAACAATTCTCTCAACTTGTCGTTCTTGACTATACTAAGGTCACCAGTAATAACGTGTCCACAAGGAGAGTAGTTGAAATTCGATGAAGAACATTCGCAAGGAAGTGGATGTAGTGAGGGATTACTTAAATCAATACACTGCAGGAATCGTTTGTAATTGTAAATTTTAGATGCAACTGTTGGTGTGTAGCTATAGGAAATACAAGGAGTTTCTTTTCTTTTGAAATATGGTGGAATTTTTTCTGTGACAGTTTTGTGATTCAAAATTTGACCAAGATTCAATTTATCAATACCTTTGTTTGCAAATCTTACTTTAATGAAAGGGCGGTTTTTTTCTCCTCTGATTTATCTGATCTAACTGCTTGAAATAAACGAAAAGTAGAAATGTCCAAGATGACTCCTTGTAGTCTGTATTCTGGGGAACGTGTATCGGTATATGTGAGGTCCTTCGTATATTCGTAGATTTCGTGTAACTTCCGTAAAGGAACAGAGTATAATTTGGTACGAATATAATGCAGTCCTAGAGGCTCATTCAAAAGTTATTATGTCTAAACTGTACCCAAAACCTTAGCAGGATGTTTGTTTACACATGCAGCACAGTCAGCATGACACATTTTGGAAGACGTGTTCAATGCCATCATATCAAAACATTTGTCATTTTACTTCGTCTTTAAACTGGCGTTTCGGCTGTATGGAGACTATGTTCGGATTGGTAGAGCTGGTATGGATTTCTTTATTATGGAGATGATTTAAGGTTTATGATGAACATTCTATAACCTGGCCTCCAACCTTTTCTTATAATGGGTGTGTCGGTATCTACGGTAACGAATCTTTTAATTTGGTTGATAAATCTTGAGATATTAACATCTTATACGTACCAACACCATTCTCAAGCTGAGCTGATGAATCTTTGGATATCAGCATTCTATTAGTAGGGAATAGTTGGTCGCCCGGCCTATTGAGGGACCTTGTTACGGTTCCGCTCTTTGCCCTTGTTTCTTTAAACGAATTAGTCTGCCCTACAAAAGAAAAGAAAGATTATTTAGGCATGTATTCATTACCATTCCACCATTGTCAGCACTATTATATCTAACCATAATGCATATACCCAACAATAATTTTAGCTTTTTCTTTTTTCCTTTTCTTAATTACTTTGTGCTTGGGAAAATGCACACTACTGTCCGCGCGGCTCACTTCGGAATCTAGATAAATGTGATTTTGACTATTTTATCATTCAGATATTCAAATGAAATCGATTCTATTCATTAGATCTCGCTTAGTCGTAAATATTGTTACAAGTTATCAACTTGCAACTAGGTCATAGGCGGCACAGGCTTGCAATATAACCTAGCCGTCATCGCTATTTTCCTACGCCGTTTCACGTAAAACCCGAGAGGCATCGCAAGTACGGCATGTCGTAACAGTGACGTTATTCGGACTACTGACGTAAACAGTTCAACAGATTCAAAAGCAGAGGCACATATTTGAGTGATTTGGGGCGAGAAAATGGGCTATGGAGACAACGATTGTTATCATGATGTAGGAAAATTTAAATGACTCACATCTAAAGACGGTAGGTTTCGATTTATACCTAGAATTTGTATTTTTACTGGAGACTTCTCGCTCTGCTGATCGTGTTGGCAACGTACGAAGGAAGAAGGATCCCTGATACTTCATTGTATTGCATCGAATGAAAAGCATTGCATGTACACTGTACACCTCATAAATGTAGTCAAACCTGATGGTATATACTTGCAATACTTTATTTTAAAATATGAAGCCCCTGTTCCAGTCTGCAAGAATCTTGCAGACAAACAATAGGCGATGACGGCAGAGGTAGATTTCAAAGTGAAGAAAAGCGGAACTGAAATCGGACGCATGCGTAGGAGAATGACAAGTTATATGATGGTAAGTGCACGCAATCAAATTCTATAAACAAAACAAGTTTTAGATGGGCAATTTCCAATGCTAATTTTTCCCGTGACGTCGTGACGAGCTCCATAAGCTCAATGTTAAATTTGGTGACGTCACGCTAAAATTTAACATTGAAAACACCCAATCTAAAATTCATTGTATCTGTATTATATGATTGCATAAACCCACGACCGTACAACATATACCAAAATTTACGACTAAGCGAGATCTGTTCAATTATTTATATATATATTTTTTAATTTTTGCATCACAAAAAATAATCAAAATCGCGTTTATCCAGGTTCCGAAGTGAGCCGCGCGGACTGTAAAGAAGGAGAGATAAATCTTATCAATCAGAACGTTACAGCAAGGGAGCTGATAAGAGTCTAAATATTGAATAGTATAATGTAATTGAAACCTTATCACACACGTGTTTCATTTTTTTCACATGACGTCTCGACAGCATACTGTATATTATAGAAAACACACGGGGTACATGTGTAAATGATACTTTAAATGTGTCTGATGTGCTTGAAGTATCACTGATGAAGATTGACTATCCGAAACACGTGTTTGGAGAATTAGAATTTGTTTGGAATGCTGTTAAAAAGGTAACGAGTTGGAAAACCTCCGAATTGGAACATTTTATTTTATTTGACAAATCAGTTTATCACTAAATAATGAAACGAGTTGTGTGTTTTATATCCCCGAGCCTTCATAATACATCGTATGAAATGAAAATTCATTTCAGATTCTTTCTATCACATGATTCTGCCAAAAAAAATGTTTATTTCCAACGTGAAATCAACTATTCCGAGAACTAGAGACCAATGACGCCATGACCTTTAGAAGTTGCTGCTACGCTATGAGAAGTAGTTCTCCATCGTAGATGTTCTGTGCGTAAAGGGAAAAATATTTTAACTTTGTTTAGTACTTTAATGCAATAATTCTTTCAACAATAACAGTTTCAATCATTGACATTGAATTTGCGTCTTAATTTAACATATGACCGATATTTGAAAGGTCACACTAATGTCACAGTGTAGGTGATGAGGCTTCGTATTCGAGCAGAGCGATATGTAACATGTTATCATAACATTTGATTATGAAATGACTTTATGAACCGGCATAACGGGAGTATCATGTGATAAATGGGGATATTTAATCATGCTTTATCTGTGTATCAAATATGATAGTTGTAACTTGATTACTACTTGAGTAATCACATCAAAACCAAAGTATTGATGTGTATTGAATTTTGCTTAAGTTTGACATTGACCTTTGACATTGAAGGTTTAAAATCTATAGGCATGTTTCTTGAATGATTATTTATCTGTGTTTATCTGTGTATAGAATATATCTGTATCTTGAGAACTAGTCGGGTTTTTGTGTCAGTCCAAAGACTTGATATATATTGAGTTTCGCCTAAGTTTAATCTTGAATTTTTACTTTGAAAGAAGAAATTTATTCTCATGAATTTCTATCTGTGTGTGAATTATGAAATATGTATACTTAAAACTAATCGAGTTATCGCGTGAGAACCATATTGTTGACATACAGACAGGATAAGTTATTCTTATAGGCCATGCTCCTGTATAACAAAAATGTCTATTTCTTCTATTTTTGATTTTCATGTGTAAAACACTTTTCAATAATTAGAATCTTATTAGCTCCTTTGCTGTAACGTTCTGATTGATAAGATTGATCTATCTTTCTTTTTTTTCTTCAATTTCCCCAGCACGAAGTAATTAAGTGATAAAAAAATGAACACAGAAATGTCTATTTTTTTCATTTCTTCTAAAATTTCAGATATGTCTGAGGACTTTCTGGAAATTTTACAAACATAATTGTCAACTTCTTTTGAAATTCGGACCCATACAAGAAACAGAGTATGTAACATTGGTAATTTCAAATCCATCATTTCATGGTGACCTAATTGACAAAATAAAAAGGATCAAAGGTAGACAGAACAACCACAGAAATTGTGTTAGAATCACCAATTGCCTTTCATATCGTGGATATGATGCTTATGTCACCAGACGGACACTTGGCATGGTGTTGGACCAATCTACAGCCTCCTTCTTCGTTTTTGGGTCTCTGCGTCATGCTGTCTGTTTGTATGTTCATTTTACCGTCCTAAGTCGGTACCGGTTGCCAATTGGTCTCGTTGGTTTATGTATAGTCTCTTGTGTTTCAAGTTAATTTTTATGGTACATGTATGAGTTGGTCTGGTTCGTTCATGTTTGGCCTTTTGTGCTTCATGTTTCTATGGTGTGAGTTGGTGTTCCTTGTCCCTTTTGCATCTCTTTCTGTGGGTGTCTGTTCTGTGTCATTTCATTCGGTGTTTTGTGTTGTTGGAGATCCCCTCCTTTGCTTCATTTAATTAAGAATTCCAAGATTGCGTTTTAGGCTTAAGTCTAGGGCATATAAAGAGTATAGAACAAGCCGGGGAACAGTTCAGGATTCTTAGTTGACTAAAATCATGTCCACGACCATGTATGGTTTTGCAGTTTTTAATAACTACTTGTTTAGTACAAAAAGCAGAGATTACTAGTAATAAATCCAAGCGATATGGAATTCTTCATGTATAATCTGAGAAAACCGTACGTAGAAATAAAAATTTAGCATTTTTGGAGACATTTATTGTAATTTTGAGTCATGATACATGTATCCCATATAGATCTGTGTACCATGTACTAATCATTCATCGATCAAAGAGTCCTTCAAACATTATGAAGGGTAATTATGCTAATTCATCATGCAGTGAAGACAAAGATAGTCAAACACAAAACCCGGCATCCGACCCCAAAAAGAAAAAAAAAAATACAAAGGCTTACAAATTCTTGACTACATCACGTAACTTTTTTAAGAGATAAGAAAAATCAGACAAACAGACGGAGCTCCATAGAAACACGAAGGTCAACTTTATCTAATGAATTATCTCCAGAATGAATCGCAGGCGGTGCTGTCAAAAGCGTGCCGTGCTAGTTAGTAAAGTTTAAACATCTTTGAAAAATGAATCTCATTTTTTTTTGTTCATGTAGGTTTCACCCGAAAGTTTAGGGGGAAAATGCATTAATTTGCGAAGCGCGTTTTTGCAAGAACTTTTGTTTGATGGTCTGATAACTCGTTGGTGATGGGCAAATCTTATCACTTTTTAGCGCCGACTTAGGTACATGTGTACCCGTGTACTCTCTGTCTATAAGCAAGTTTACATAAACATACGTTGGCATGGAATTTAAGATGGACGTCCGAGCAGCATGTCGAAGTTTAAAAGGTGACACATACACCCTAGGGCAAAGATCGGCAAATCATTTTTTAGTTTTGGTGTCTTCAATGATATCTAAAGTTAACATTCAGGTTGACCCCATCATTCCCAGCCGGACTTTTAAAAGAGAATAAGCAATAAATTGTAGGTTTACTGAGTGTTGGCGATAATCTACCCTTAACAACGCACAATTTATTTCAAAATGCCATAGAATTTACCTGATTAAGAGTTATGACTTGACGTTATCTCTGTTGCCATCAAAATCACTAGTTCTACTCTTGTTTACAAATGCAGCAAAGTCAGTATGACGCGGATTTGATGACTTGTACAATATCGTCATGTCAAAACGTTGTCACGTGACTTCAGTTTCAAACGCGAAAGGCAAGTGCCGACAAGCGTTCCGGCTGAATGGAGGTTATGTTCACGTTGGTAGAACTGGTATGAATTTCTTTATAATTGAGATGATATATAGTTTGTGATAAACATTCCATAACCTGACCTCCAACCTTTTCTTAAGATAAGTGTGTCGGTATCTACGTTGACAAATATTTTTAATATGGTAGATAAATCTTGAGATATTAACATCTTATGTGTACCAACATCACTCTCAAACTGACCTGATGAATCTTTGGATATCAGCATTTGAAAAGCAGGGTTTATTTGGTAGCCCGGTCTGTTGAGGGACCTGGTGACGGTTCCGCTCTTTGCCCTTGTTTCTAAATTATTGGAAACATCTTGCTCTCGAAAATTAGGATAGAAGTTATGTTCTGCATATCGAAGGACATTCGAACGTAATGTGACAAGGAATTTTTCATCAAACGAACTAGTTTGCCCTACAAAAGAAAAGAGAGATTTTCCATGTGTTCTTTACCATTCCACCGTTGTCAGCACAATTATACCCGAAATAATCTAACCAGAGATAGGGTATTGCACACTAAAGAAAGAGAGATAAATCTTATCAATCAGAACGTTACAGCAAAGAAGCTGATAAGAGTCTAAATAATGAAAAGTATAATGTAACTGAAACCTTATCATATGCGTGTTTCATATTTCGGTGAGTATCACATGACGGCTCGACAGTATACTAAATATATACAAAACACACGGGGTACATGTGTAAATGATACTTTAAATGTGTTAATTTGAAAATCCATTTGGCTTGAAGTATCACTGATGAGGATTAACTATCCGATACACATGTTTGGAGCATTAAAATTGGTTTGAAATATTGTCAAGGTAACGAGTTGGCAAACTTAAATTTTTTAACGAATTGGAACACTGAAATTTTCTTTGACAAATTAGTTTATCACCAAATGCGTGGCGATATTTGTCACGTCCCTCTAATCATCCTTTTTCTGTGTGTTGTGACTTGATTACTACTTAATTAATCACATCAGAACCAAAGTATTGATATGTATTGAATTTTGCCTAAGTTTGACCTTGACCTTTGACCTTGAAGGTGTAGAATTTATAGGTATGATTCTATAATGATCATTTATCTGTGTATAGAATATGAAAGCTGTATCTTAAGAACTGCTTGGGTTTTTATATCAGTCCAAAGACTTGATATTTATTGAATCATGCCTAAGTTTGATCTTGACTTTTGACCTTGAAAGTTTAACTCTATGGGCATGTTACTCTCATAGATTTTTATCTGTGTATGAAATAAGAAAGCTGTATACTTTGTACGCCTCGAGTTATCAGAACCAAATTGTTGAGGGACAGAAGGAATAAGATATTCCTTTAAATGTAAGGCTCTTGCATAACAGAAATGTTTATTTCATTCAATAAAGATTGTTCCAGGCTAGGACATAAAAAGAATCTAGAAAATGCCGGGGACCAGCTCGGGATTCTTAATTGACTAAAATGGAGATTTTTGATTTTCAGAACAACCAAAATCACGTCCATGAGCATGTATGGTTTTGAAGTTCTTAATAACATCTTGTTGAGGATAAAAAGGAGATAGTACTAGTAATAAATCCTGGCGATGCGGAATGCAGTATGATTTGAGAAAACCGTACGTAGAAATCAGAATTAAGCTTCTTGGAGCCATTTATTGTAATTTTGAATCATAATATCCCATTTTGATCTGTGCACCATATACTGAAGAAAAAATGAGCCATCGATCTAAATTTCACACATGAGTAGCGATGAAAAAGATAAATTTGACACAAAATTTGTTTCTAGGTCACCAGGTTACCATGGCAACGCTCTATAAAGTTGAAACATGGGCAAAATTGAGTTTTAAGCTCTATAATTTGGTCTTCATATAATATCAATGGACGATATTTGATATATTCTAAAGATTGGGACCTAGCATTTGAATTATAAGTAATGCGTTTACAAGTAAGAAGGGTAATCGCAAATACAAATTTATTGTTGTGAACTATGACAAAACCTACTTTGTAAAAGAAAAGTCCGATTCTGAAAATAAGTACACTGAAAAAGATATTATTCAGATGTTAAAATTTTTGATCGACAACATTTTTGTGGTGTTTGGAGGAAAGGTATTCCAGCAAATTGTAGGAATTCCAATGGGGAACAATTGTGCCCCACTCCTTGCCGACATTTTCCTTTACTCGTACGAAGCTGAATTCATTCAATCTTTGGTCTCTGAAGGGAAAAGATACTTAGCTTCTGACTTCAACTTCACTTACAGATACATAGACGATGTGTTGTCCATCAATAATCCAACATTCGCGGATTACCTGAGCAGTATCTATCCTTCTGAGCTTGAAGTCAAAGAAACTACAGAGACAAATAATTCAGCATCCTATTTGGACATAATGTTGTCCTACGACACTGATGGTCACATGAACACCTCACTCTATGACAAACGTGACGACTTCAATTTCAGCATTACAAACTTTCCTTTTCTGAGTAGCAACATCCCTTCATCTCCAGCTTATGGCGTATTCATATCTCAGTTAATACGCTATGCCAGAGCAAGTACCAAATATACGGATTTTGTTCTGAGAGTCTTGCAGATGAGCTTCTCAGTCAGGGATATGTTTGTGACCGACTAACATCGTCACTGAGGAAATTTTACGGTCGATATGGGGAACTCGTCATACACTATGATGTCCCACTCTCCAGAATGGTGGATGATATTTTGTCATAGACCATTTGAACCATCCAACCAAAGATTGTACTCTATGTCTTCCGAAATGGAAGTAACCGGATGTGACAGTTCTACCGAATTGAAGCAGCAGGTGTTGCATGCAAGCAGGAGATGCTTACTCTTCCTGGGCACCTGGTCTCACTCCCATATCGGGAGTTCGCTTCTTTTCATGTGGTGGAGGTTTTGTTTAGTTGCTTTGGTTCCTGATTTGTCCTGATTTTGTATGCCTTCGGTTTCTGATTTTCAGAATTATCGATTTTGTGCTGTATACAGGGATATGGTCATTATCCATATTTGTCATTTCAAATAAACTCGAGGTAGTGTCTGATATTGTCATAACGGCCGGTCACCATGACCACCAAATTAGCCAATGTATTGATTTCAAAATGCTGTTTCTCTTTTCCAATTTGTCTTCACTCTTGATGGGTGTATGATAAGGAAATAGAATTTATTTTATAAAACGTGCACATTCAAGATAATCCTTCTTGTTGCTATGTTAACCAGTTACCTTGGCAACGGTAACTATTCTCTACAATATTACTAATTTTGCAGCTTCAGAGTTATTTTTAAAATATTTGCATCATGAGGAACAGATGATAATTGTAGGAATATATCCAACAAAAGAAATCTTTCAAAAACCATGAAAAAGTTATTGGCAACATGTTTCCATGGCAAAATTTTTTAAAATTATTTTTATAAAAGAGTTATTTTAAATCCTAGAAAGTTCAAATTTTATATTGATAAAGATCAAGTAAGCCTCTATCAAAATACAAGAAAACAAAAAATCAAAATGGTTGCTATAGTAATTTGGCCATACAATGTAAAAAGAAGCATTTTTGGCTGTTTTTTCAGCATCCACTCCTACCCCCCCCCCCCCCCCCGAAAAAAAAACCCGAAACAAGCTTACACAACTATTTTCACATACATGATTAAAGTCTAATTTCTATATAAGATTGAACATTTTTCAGAAGCCTTAACCTTTTATGCCCGTATCCAAGGATTTAAAGTGGGCTTAAGTGCAATTCTACCTAAAAGCTGATTTTCCAGTAAACCCGTGAGACAGTAAAACACAAGAAAACACAAAAATGGTCATATGTTTCATCTGGAAAATGAACAATTGTTCCCATATCAACGGGCTATTTCCTGAATATTTATTTAATTTTTTTCCTTTTTTTTAATGAAAGGTCTACGTGAATTAATAAATTATCATCACTTTGAATTCAAGTCCAATGATCTAATAACAAAAGGACCCTATATATGGTCTAAAATTGCTTTCGTTTTTTCCGATTTTAGTTTATATTGCCATAGGAACGAACAAAAACGTTGTGTCATTGTGAATGTTGATGTTTGATTTGCATCAAAACTCAAAAATGTAAGTAAATTAACATTGGATTTTGGACAACAATGCCAAAAACACTATTTTATAGGGTACACGTTGCTATAAAACATATAGAAAAGACGTTAATCCCAACAACATTGATATTTAATTTGAAAGAGCAATGATAGGTTATTATCATTTTATTAGTTTTGTTATAGATTATGCTGCATAAATAATGTATGTGACTTCAAAAACGTACAAAAAATTCAATTTGTCAATGTTAAGAGTCCGATTCCATGGCAACCAGAAGTGATGTTAAGAAAAATTTTATCATTCTTTTACTTTTCGGTCAGACCCAACCCTATGTACATGTATGAATTCTATCAAAATTTGAGACATATGCCTTGCCATGCGTCCTTAATAAAAGTGCAAATGCTTACAGGGAATTTCTATTCAAAGATATGACTTGTAACGTTATCTCTATTGCCATATAAATCACTACTTCCATTCTTGTTTACACATGCAGCACAGTCAGTATGACGCGTTCTTGATGACGTGTTACAATGTCGTCATATCATAACATTTGTCACGTGACTTCGTTTTTAAACTTCAAAGGCAAGTGCTGACTTGCGTTCCGGCTGTATGGAGATTCTTCATCTATTTCCTGTTGTCCTTCGAGTTCGGATTGGTAGGACTTTTATGATCGACAACAGAATTATTTACTAAAGCGTCAAAAGTGACCAAACACATTCTAGATGAGACAACATATCTTATTTTGTAACAATGGCAGGTTTACATTCACGCCTTTATATCATTTATCTGAAAACGAATAGTTGAAGTATTAGTCTTATACGGATTGCCACGACTCTATTACGACTCAATACGTAGAATGTTAAAATTTTTGAAGGCTTTCACGGACTGCGTGGACTGACCATGCCTCATGCCGACTAAGGGTACAATACATGGATTCAAAGAAAGATACATTTACCTAACACGAGGTTTAGAGCTTGATCTAGCTTAAAATATAATTATTATAAACATTACGGACAAAGATATGCTATTGTGGGATTTTTTTAATGCTCAATAAACTTCTGCAGTTTCAACGTCAGGTAATCGAAACCTTTTTCCAAGGAATAATAGGTTCTATCACGATCTACTGAGTGAGACCAAAAAAAAAAAAAAATTACACGAGTGACGGAAATTTCGTCTTTTCCCCGAGCGGATCGTAGCGGAACGAGGGAAAAGATGAAAAAATTCTGTCACGAGTGTCAATTTTTATGTCTCGCTTAGTAGAAAGTGAAAGAATCTATTTCTTCTTCCATGAAAGATAAGAAAAAGGGAATTTAAACAACATTTCATGCCATATAACGCCATGTTTTCTGACAATGTTACTATGACGTCACAAGAGCCTTTGAGACAACTTATGTGTCTCACATAGGCTGTCTCACAGGGTAAGAGCAAAACTGGGGAAGTGGGGGGGGGGGGGGGGGGGCGGATGAGGCCAATGACCAAACCCCTACATATTTTCACACCTACTTTGATAAGAAATATGACAGGAACGAACCCTATAACGAAGTTATCATGGCCAGAATCATTTTTTATGTTTTCTTTATAATTTTTGACGTTTGAAATTTAGGTGACCTACTTCAGCGTTAAGGTAGGACACCTCTTGATCGTCATACTGCGACGTCAATAGTTGAAATGTGTACGCGGCGTGATAATGTTGTGATATAAATACACTAGAGATATATAGACTATCGCGCTTCCTAGTTACGTGATGGTACCATGGGTCACATCATAGGCAGGGGACAAAGGAATGTTTTGAAGTTATTTTAAAGTCGCCACGCTTGTCACATATTGAAGTATATGTATTTCGGTGTCCATTGTCGTCATAATATGAGAGAGCATAGGAATCGGAGTAAATTATGTAAGTAATGCTTTCATTGGTTTTATTTATTCTAGATCACATGGATAGATAATACTTTGGTAATACGCGAAATTTAGATTATTAATTAAGAGCAGACCGCAAAAGCTGTCTTCCACATAGTCCAATGCAAAAGCAAGACCCACTAGAGGTAAGGCCACCCGATAAAGCAATCAAAGAACTCAAAACGGTTCAAATGAATACAAATAATTGATGAAATTCTTCCGTACTATAGTACTGGTGTATCGAAACTCGGATAGGAAACACTTCAATTACCAGTATATGTTAAACGAATTCATATCAATTAGCATCATTTGAAAGCAGACAAATTTATAGCATGGACCAGACATGTACACTTCGGGTATTTAACCTTCGTCAGTGATCCTCAATCTAAACAATGTAATATGGCCAACATCTGTGAAAATTATGTCCAAAGTATACCGAAAGACGTAGTAAGAAGGATGGGATATGATGCTAAAGGACCCAGGCTTCAGAAATTAGAGAAAAGTTTGTAAATATGTACAATTGGTTCAAAAATTATGAAAAAGTATTTATGTCCGCCCTAAATCTTCTATTCATGTAATGTTGTGCTCTGTTTGAATTTGTAAATACAACGTAAACATATATTGAAATTGAAATTGTCATTTATTTTAAATGACGAATAAGCAAAGAACAAACTGCATAACATATTATATACATCAAGTATTAAATCATTAAACTAAATAGCTAAATATTTTCATCAAATTCAAGGATGGGGGTCAAAATCCGCCCAAACATCACAAAATATCATCATACAGTATGTACGATCATCATATATGCGTACATTCATCTCAGTTTGCATATGATCATAAACACATTTTCTAATTACAAATAAATTTAACCCAAATGAAAAATGAGAGGCGAACGGGGTGGGTGGCGGGAAATAATTTCGTCAATGTTTACTTTCTAAAGGATCAGAATAGAATGATTGTATTAACGCTCACCAATTTAATCCAGTGATGCTACGTACATTATGAGCATGCGCGAATATCATATCATCTTTACTGTATGAAGAATGATAACTCTAATTCAAGTTTAGGCTGCCATAAAATTATTTATTTGTGAATAAATGTTTATTTATGTCCGCCCTAAATCTTCTATTCATGTAATGTTGTGCTCTGTTTGAATTTGTAAATACAACGTAAACATATATTGAAATTGAAATTGTCATTTATTTTAAATGACGAATAAGCAAAGAACAAACTGCATAACATATTATATACATCAAGTATTAAATCATTAAACTAAATAGCTAAATATTTTCATCAAATTCAAAGATGGGGGTCAAAATCCGCCATAAAGTGCTGTAAGCACTTTCCCCATCCACAACATTTCTTAGTTGAACTATCGATAGTTACGAGATATATTATTTGGCGTTGAAAGGTATATGTATTTATTGTATCTATCTATTTAGACTATTATATATTTTTTTTTCTTATAATATCTTTTTTGTTTATTTTTATTTACATACTATTTAATTTGTCATTATATCTTAAAATTGAGTGATCGAGGTCCCATGAACCTACGACCGGGGGTACACATGTGATTACAAATGACTAAAAAGATATAGATTCAAGAGAAGTCAAGGCCCCATGTACCTAAGACTTCTAGTTAATAAGTCAGGGTCCCATGTACCTATGACTCGTGTGCGATGTATTTAAAGCCAAGGTCCCATGTACCTATGACTAAAAATTGTGTTTGAAGCAATGCCACTAGCGTCTTCACGGACACGTTGAAGCCAAGGGCCCATGTCCCTATGACTTTGATGACGTAAGAGCAAGGGTCCCATGTACCCAAAGCCCAAGATATCTTGATATTTTAACGGAATCGTAATTCCAAATCGCGTCAGAATCGCCGGATTATTTTATTGATAATTGCCACCGCTAAGATTGTAACTGCACCTGCCTGGCTTTGAATTTCCTATAATCTAACCCGATTTGATTAATTGCTGTTTGAAGAAAGGGACTTGTAAGTCACAGAAAGATTTAATGTTTATAACGGTCATAAATTCACACTAGCGCCGTAATTTATATAATTAAAGTTGGGGTATGTTTCCCTGCACAATGTTTAGCGAGACATATGTACACTAATTGGTGTTTTAGAATCAGTCGGCTAGATTATTTATGTAAAAGAGAAAGCCGTTCCCTTTTCAAAGAAGCAACACCTGTTCAATGTATTTATTATTTGTAACCACTTCTTAAACAATCAAATGATAAGCCGCCTGTGAAGTGGGCGCTAACGAACTTCTAACATGATAAGTTAGATCTTAAGCATTTCCGTGGAAATATTTGTAGGCAATTGATTCATCTGTGGAAAGCGATCTCTGAATTCCTTGATCTGTAAACGAGATAATTTATCGCTCGCAATGTTGGTAGTCCCTGGAATGTGGGTGGCTTTGAATAGAATGTTATGTTTGAGTGCAGTTATAACCAATCTACGGACAAGTTTCATAATTACGGGGTCCTTAGATGTTTGTTTGTTTATTATATGAACAACGGCCATATTGTCTGAGAAAAATTCGATAGAGTTATTTTCAATAATATGTGAATATAATTCCAACGCAAGTACTATAGGGAAAAGCTCCTTGACTGTAATATGGAGGTCCGTCCATTCATAATTCCAAGATCCATAAAACCATTGAGTTTGAAATGTGCCTCCAAAGCCTATATTACTAGCGTCTGTATGCAAATTCAGGTGACTTGATGTATACCATTTGTCCTCGAGAATTAAAGCCTTTCCGTTGAAATGTTTGATGAAAATTAGCCAGGCCTGTATATCAGCCCTGGCTTCCGAATTTAATCGTCGGAAATGATGAGGCTTTTGTATTCCTCTTGTAAGGTCTATAAGACGGCGCAGAAACGTTCGGCCGGGGATAACTACCGAGCACGCAAAATTGAGTAGACCTATTAAAGATTGAAGTTCCTGTAAAGTTACTTTCCTTTTGTTTTGAACCCTTTTAAGAGAATCTGTGATTTTTGTAATTTTGTCTTGCGGAAGTCTTAGTTCAAATTTAACACTGTCGATTTCGATACCGAGAAAAGTTATTCTAGTGACGGGTTCGACGGTTTTTTCGTGTTTAATTGGAACCCCGATGTCATTACATAATGATATAAATCCAAACAAAGCTTTCGAACATTTGTTCGTTGAAGGAGGGCCCATGAACAAAAAATCGTCCAATACGTGAACGCATCCCGCAGTTTGGAAGTAGTTTTCCATGACCCAATGTAGTGCTTTACTGAAGCGTTCAAATAAATTACAGGAAAAACTAAGCCCAAACGGTAAAGTTTTGTCGAAGTAAAACTTATTTTGAAAGGAGAACCCCAATAATTCAAAGTCAGATGGATGAATTGGTACATTTTTAAAAGCTTCCGCAATATCGGTTTTAGCCATGAGAGCACCCTTTCCAATTTGTTTTAGCAAGACAACCGCATCTTCTATGGATTGGTATTTCACCGAACAAAATTGCTGTGGTATGCCATCGTTCACAGAGGCACCTTCTGGATATGAGAGGTGATGAATTAAGCGGAAAATACCTGGTTCTTTCTTTGGTACCATTCCCAAAGGCGAACATTGTAAGTGCGGAAAAGGCGGAAACTCAAACGGGCCCTCGGCCCTCCCTTTTGAAATTTCAGAGTTAATTATTTCATTCAATACTTTAGGATTTCCACGTGCAGAATTCAGGTTTTTATGAACACGAAATGATCTGGAACCGATGAAAGGTATTTTAAAACCGAATTTAAATCCATTTGTGAAGTATTCTTTATAACTATCTTTATATCCGCGTAGCCAAAATTGTAATTTTTCTGCTTTGATGGGTGTTTTAATTTGAAAGTTATTTCGCAATTGTTGTTGACTTTTTTGCTCCAGGCTGTGCGGTTGCTGTTTGCTGTGTGTTTGAGTTTGTTGACTGTTGTTTCTGTTGATTAGCGTCACAGTTTCCTTTCGGATGTGGACCTCTGCAGTATTGGCAAACGTGTGGGAATTTGCAGTTTCGCCTTGGACATCTGCCAAATTTGTTGTTGTAGTCATAGCAGTATGACCTGTTTTGGTACTGTGAATTCGGACGAAAAGTGCGCTCACTTGTTTTTGTTCCGTTCCCGTATTTCTGTTGCTGAAAGGCCTGACCAATGGCCTGTTGGTACAATTCTGTGTTGATTTCGTCCCATGGTAAAGACTCTGGGTCCGACTCTCTCCACTCCCTAAAAGTCCTATCGTACGTCAACGCCGACGATAGGGAAGTTTGATTAGCGAGGGTTGTTATGGTATTTGCATATTTCATTAGTTTGCAACACTCCTCGGGATGTTTCTCGCAGTAAATACTAACAAATATATGGAAAGCAGAGTTCCAGTGAGCTATTGAGATGAATTTGTTGTTTTGTTGTTTTGCTTTCACAAAAGTGATTACTCCGTCTTTTTCTACCAATGTCAGTTGTTCTTCGTTTTTGTTCTTCTTGGCAGTCAAAGTTTCCATATCGATATATTCATTGGCCCATATTTTTGATTTAGTCTTCGGCTCAATCCCAACCGACAATGGTTTTGCGATGGATTTGGAGGAGAAGGTATCCTTACCGGGCTGGGCGTGGTCAATCTCCTGAATTATTCCTGATAGCGGCGATGATTCCTCACCTTGTGTGATCTCTCTACTATCCGACGCTGTGCCGGAAGTATTGTCCTGGCGAAGTTGCTCGACTACTGATTTAACTATGGAGGGCACTTCTTCTCTTATACATTTCTTTATTTGCTCCTCCATAGACTCGGCTGCGTTAACCTGGCTCGATTTTCGTTTTGTAGCCCGTCTTTGTTTCTTCGCGGAATCCATATTCAACCTTGCAAAGTGAATACAAAATATAAGCATAAAATTATAAGCAAATTAAATTTTACACGTTGTGTAACTTTCACGATTATGCTTTTCATGCATGTATAAATATACATTTCCCATTCATTAAAGTTCCTTTTTATGACTAATTATTCGAACATATATTTGGTTGAAAGAATGGTTATATTTCATCCTATATGATCTTTTTATAAAATTGGAAGGGAAACGTATTTAAAATTATTTGTGTGTGACTTTTTTTTTTTTTTTTAATTTGCTATAGCTACCAGGTAGAATTCATAACTTAACTTTGATAATATTTATGAATCTAAATGAAACTATAAATCGAATGCTACCGCAACGAAATCATAGCATTATTGTCGAGTATTTGACACAGACTACCGGCTATTGAACAAAATTTGAGTGTTATAACATTATTTCTTGTATATTAGCATCAAAATACGAAAAGTAAAAATTATAATGTACTGGAACGTGAACCAAGTACCATATATATGCACGTTTCAAAGAAACATCACTACTTAAACATGCTCTAGTGCTATTGCATCGAATTTAACAATCTAGCACCTACAAACGTACGATAAAATCGTTTCGGAAGGTACCGAAACATCATCTAGTGTTCTTGCACCGATTCATCAAGACAGTACCTACACGCGTGCGATAAATTCATATCGCAAGATACGGAGACATCATCTAGTGTTCTTGCACCGAATCAGCAAATTAGGACCTACACACGTGCGATAAATAGATATCGCAAGGTACCGAAATATCTTGTGCTATGGTATCAAATCATCAAATTAGTACCTACACGCGTGCGATAAATACATATCTCAAGGTACCAAAACATCATCTAGTGCTATTGCACCGAATCATTAAATTAGTACCTACACGCGTGCGATAGATACCTATCACAAGGTACTGAAACATCATCTAGTGCTATTGCACCGAATCATCAAATTAGTACCTACACGCGTGCGATAAATACATATCGCAAGGTACTGAAACATCATCTAGTGCTATTGCACCGAATCATCAAATTAGTACCTACACGCGTGCGATAAATACATATCGCAAGGTACTGAAACATCATCTGGTGCTATTGCACTGAATCATCAAATTAGTACCTACACGCGTGCGATAAATACGTGTATATATCGCAAGGTACAGAAAATCATCAATATTATATAGTGTCGAATACAATAAAATATAAACTCAGTTTGCATCTCATGTAACAAGTTCTGTAGCTTGGGAACGCAGATTATTTCGATGTTTCCTGATGTCCAGTAATAATCGCTCCCCGAATGTTTTTAAAGTATTTTAATAGCCCCGAGTTATTAAAATGAACTCCATCACTATATACGGACAAAGAAGGGTCTTTTATTCCTTTTATGTTCCAATACCGGAGTTTCGCGCAATTTGGTATCTCCTCCTTGAGTCTGAGGTTGGCCCTGTAAACTAATGAGTTATAGCGGTCCACGGGCACATGACGAGTTGTTTTACGAAAAATAAATTGCATCGGCACCACTTCCTGCAGATGATAACGTGTTACCCACATCGAACAAAGGGATGTCAACCGCATAACTAACTCGTCCGTAATTTCTTCATTAGCTAAGTCATTATCAAGGTCATTCCCTCCTAATTGAACAATCACTTGATCGGGGCGAGTAGTTTTGATTTTGTCCTCCAATACTTTTATGTGATTAGATTTTTTTGCACACCCGCCGCTTAATCCGAATAAGATTACACTATGGCTACTGTCAAGTTTGAAATTATCCCATTGTTTCCTTTTTATGAACGAATATAAGTGATTTATGTGAGAACTTCCAATAATTAACGTCTTCATTGACATCATTAACATCCAAATTACCCTTTAGACAAGTTCCATAAGCCTCGATTTGTTAGGAAAAATTAATTTACCAATCTGGTCGTAGACTACAACATGATGATGATGAGGCATTCGTGTAAAAGAAAGTACGTTCCGAAATACAACAAAAAGTTAATATACATTCATTTCTATGCGTGTTGTTCTCAGAAATACATGTAAATATGCCAGTCCTTACCCTTTTAATCACTCGTATAATCCGTAAACAGTTTACACAAGTATATAATAGATCCTGATTTATTCAATGAAATAATTTCGTCAATGTTTACTTTCTAAAGGATCAGAATAGAATGATTGTATTAACGCTCACCAATTTAATCCAGTGATGCTACGTACATTATGAGCATGCGCGAATATCATATCATCTTTACTGTATGAAGAATGATAACTCTAATTCAAGTTTAGGCTGCCATAAAATTATCTATTTGTGAATAAATGTTTATTTTTTTTTAATTTACATAATTATGATTTTTATCAAGCTGGTTAGTATGTATATAGATTTCAAAAGGATGCAAATCAAAACATGAGATTATCGTATAAAAATAAAAAGCACTTATTACTTACCCGATGACAAAATGGTAAGCGTTAGTAATAACAGTATCCTTATCATCATTTAAACTACCCTGCAATCAGTTTTAAACAAGTTTAATAACAAAGTATGAGAAGGGAGGAGATCTCCAACAAGACTCCGTTGCAGCATCAAAAGTAAAACACCAAAACACCCGATGGAAAAACACAAAAGACGAGTACAGCACGAGAGGGAAAAGAGACACGCGACATGTAAACATCAAACACAAAAGACTACACATAAACCGACGAGACCAATGGGTAACTGGTGCCGACTTTGGACGGCCATTTGTCACGCAAGTAGCAAATGATGTGGTTATCCTGGATTACGTGCGCACAACCCTCTCACTTCTCCAATTACCCAGAGGTCTCGAAGAACGTATAATTGTGGTGTAAAACAACCTCCTCATTGTAAGATGACATCACACAAACAAGACCGCGAAACGCAGAGGCCCCAGAGACACAGATGAATATGTAAATGGATATAAAAAGAGAGCATGCTTAATACAGTCCGTGCTCTACCGGCTGTAGCGAGCTCATGTATGTAATTACCCGAGGAGTCCGACTGACATTCAGAGAGGACAGGTGGTCGGGGCCATATCTTCTCTAAAGAGGTTTGGACAGGGCCCGTCATGGAGTCCCGTCGTCACAGTCAGTCAGAGTACCAGAGTGCAAGTCTCAGGATGCGCTTGTTCAAGACTGTAGACTGGTCAAGTACAAAGCCTAGTGTCCGTCTGGTGACATTAGGATCATATCCACGGTATAAAAGGCGTTTGATGATTCTGACGCATTTTCGATGGTTATGCTGCCTACCTTTGATCCTTTTTATTTCGTTTATCATATCACCATAAAAGACAGGTTGTGTAATACCCATAGTAATGTACTCTGTTGCATGTATAGATCCGAATTTTAAAAGAAGTTGACTGTAATTTTTGTAAAATTTGTAAAATTAAAAGAGAAACAAAATGCCAGGAAATGAACATGACATTATATGTGCTAATTATCTTAAAAGATCTGCAACAAATGAAACTAGAAATCTAAGGAAAGGCAGTTGTTTTCAAAACCACACCATAGGACTGCACCTGTCGTATTTTGAGATGTCGATTTTTGTGAAGCCGCTGTGGTTTTATCACTCGGTTTTCTGGTCGTGCACGTATCAGTGTCTCCTTGCTTTACTAAGTGAGAAGTAATGGTGTTTCGAAGGAAATAACCTATCCAATGACCAAAATAAGCCAAAAACGAAGAACATTTGACATGAATCATTTTCAACTCGAATCAGTGCTACCAAAAGTCTCATACGAAAACCAAGAGACGACACAAGATTCAAAATGGTTCAGATAAGAAAGATCAAACTTCTACATAAGGTGTACCTTATTAACCTTTACTTTGAAATGCGCATCGGTTTAACAAAATTCATTTTTCATGCTCTGTGCTTTTAAATTTTGATTTATGAAATCAAAAAAAGAAAAAATGATTGAATTGAGTATTAACTAAAATTAAGAATCATATTAAGAAAATTTTTGATGGAAAAATGAACAGTAATAACTGATGAATTAAATAATTAATTAATCAATATAAACATGTAAGTAAATGAAACAGGATAAACAGTATATCTAATGAATCGGAAAAAAAGAAGAAATAATAATAATAAAATAAAATTGAAGTATGTAACGTCACCTTCTACTCTTCACCTTCTTTAATTTTGGAATGGATCTTCAAACTTCTGCAAGCGCAATCAGTTGTGAGATCTATATACTGCAAATGATAAGAAAATTCATGCAAATATTTATACATGTATGATAATATTTCATCCAATCAAATTCAACTTTTGGAACAAGTGATCATCACGACCTTATGGTGAAAGTATGGTGGCATATTTCTGCAATCACTTGTCATGATTAAGTCGACTTGTAAGATCTTTTAAAAGTCGACATATAAGAATATACAAGTCGACTTAAATCATCTTGGTCTCTAGCACACAGGTCGTGATACTGCCAACTTATGACATTCACGTGTTAGATGTTACACGTCTTCAAACTGAAATCATCATTTAAGAACTGCAGCATGGACCAGACATGCACGTTTCATGTACTTAACCCTCATAAGTGATCCTCAGTCTAAACGATGAAATATGGTTAAAAACTATGAAAGTTATGTTAAAAAAACACCGAAAGACTTACATGTAGCAGAATGGGTGGAATATGATTCTCAAATTTCTGAAACCTGGGTCCTGTAGCATAATACCCCAGGCATCTTACTTCGTCTTTCGGTATATGTGCAATGTTCAACCATTCTCAATCAAATAACTAAATCAGTTTACCAAAACAATTGACTAGATTGAAGAACTTAGTGTCACTGTCGGTCCGTCGCGGTGTGAAAATTGTCATTAAATAAATTAATAATTTTTCTATTACAATTATTGTCTCTAATTTGATGATACTAGCTTCTGTTACTTTACTTTGTCATCTTTTTCAAAATCCACGTTCCAAATTAGAAAGATATTTCAAATCCAAACTAAGTAACTTACATGAAAAATATGTCTTTGCACCAGCTGATAAAGCAGCCAACAACACCATTATCATTTGAAAACGTTACTACATATCAACTTTGGTTTCGGAACTTTCGTCTACTAATACATATATCAAAAGCAATGAAAGTGCTTCTAATTCTTTAAGCAAGCATAACATTCAATATCTCTATCTCTAAGTTGGATCTCCCAACACTATATTGCATACCGAAACTGCACAAGTCTCCGTACAAATTTCGATTTATGGCTAATTCTAGTAACTGCTCCAGTACAATTTTGTCTAGAAAAATGACGTCAGCACTTACTGCTATTAAAGAACACGTAACTAGATATTGTGAAACGGTTCTAAACAGGAACGATGTAAATTTGTTTTGGTCTATTAAGAATTCAGGGAATGTGATTGACAAAATGAAATCTGTAAATTTCCAAGCCAATACGATTTCTTCATACGACTTCTCTAATATGTACACCACACTTCCTCATGACAAAATTAATGATCGATTATCTAATCTCATTAAATGGTGCTTTGATCGAGAGCGGAAAACTTACATTTGTACATCTGAATCGAAGGGTTTCTTTTCCTCGACCGACTACAAATCATACAAATCATGGACATGTAGTGACCTGTGTAATGCCTTGTCCTTCCTCTTGGACAATATTTATGTTAGATTTGGTGAGGATCTATACAAGCAGGTTGTAGGAATTCCTATGGGTACTAACTGTACGCCTCTTGTTGCATATTTATTTCAATACACTTATGAAAAAGAATTTATCCAAAATCTTCAAAAGCAAAGAAAATTTGATGATCTGAAATGTTTCAATAATACTTCTAGGTATCTGGATGATATTCTAGCTATTGACAATCCTGCTTTTGAATTATATAAGAATGAAATTTATCCACAAGAATTAACTCTTAACAAGGCAAACGTTACAAATAAAGAAACACCATTTTTGGACCTAAATATCAAACTTGTAAACGGAAAGATTCATACAAGTGTATATGACAAAAGGGATAATTTTGGATTCAACATAGTAAATTTCCCCTGGCTTGACGGTGATGTTCCAAGATTACCGTCATACGGCATTTACATATCACAGCTCATCCGGTACGCTAGAGCATGTACTGATATTTTGGATTTTCACAGTAGAAATTTACAAATTACCAAAAATTTTTTAGGTCAAGGTTTTCGCTTTCAAAAACTAGTTAAGACTTTATGGAAATTTTACAAAAATTACAGTCAACTTCTTTTGAAATTCGGATCTATACACGCAACAGAGTACATTACTTTGGGTAATACACAACTTGTCTTTTATAGTGATATGATATACAAAATTAAAAGGATCAAAGGTAGGCAGCATAACCATAGAAAATGCGTCAGAGTCATCAAACGCCTTTTATACCGTGGATATGATCCTAATGTCACCAGACGGACACTAGGCTTGGTACTTGACCAATCTACAGTCTTGTACCAGCGCATCCTTGAGTCTTGCACTCTGACTGACTGTGACGACGGGACACCATGATGGGCTCTGTCAAAACCTCTTTAGAGAAGACAGGGCCGCGACCACCTGTCCTTTCTGAATGTCAGTCGGACTCCTCGGGTGATTACATACATGAGATCGCTACAGACGACAGAGCACGGACTGTATTACGCACGCCCTCTTTTTATATCCATTTACATATTCATCTGTGTTGCTGGGGTCTCTACGTTTTGCAGTCTTGTTTGTGTGATGTCATCTTACAGTGAGGAGGTTGTTTTACACCACAATTGTACGTTCTTCGAGACCTCTGGGTAATTGGAGAAGTGAGAGGGTTGTGCGCATGTTATCCAGGATAACCACACCATTTGCTACTTGCGTGGCAAATGGCCGTCTAAAGTCGGCACCGGTTGCCCATTGGTCTCGTCGGTTTATGTGTAGTCTTTTGTGTTTGATGTTTACATGTCGTATGTCTCTTTTCGTCTCATACTATTCTCGTCTTTTGTGTTTTTGCATCGGGTGTTTTGGTGTTTTGCTGCTGGTGCTGCAACAGGGTCTTGTTGGAGATCCCCTCCCTTCTTCTACAACATTTATAACAGCAATGGTTAAGTAGACAAACAACTGAAAATAGTTTTAGACAATCGGACAGAATTTCCTCTGAGCCCTCAGCGGCCAGCCCCTCCCCCTTCTGTATTTTAACGCTATCGATTATTTATTTTAAAATCGATTTTCGAAATTTTAGGCCTATCATATGGTCTTTATTATCAATTATGTGATGGTAATTTATTCTGGTCAAGAATAGACGTGTATTCGCAGAACACTTAAACAGAATTTTTTCAATGCTCTCCACATGTTATGATATGGTGCACGGACAGATACAAAATTTTCTGTTTAAGTGTTCTCCAAATATACGTCTATTCTTGACCGAAATGAATTACCATCATATAATTTATAATAATGACCACATGATAGGCCTAAAATAAGTTCATATAAAGTAGATTTAGACAGTATTAACTTGGTTCAATCAAAGGGGATTCCCGTGGATCATATCATTTGTAGCACGTGATACCCCACGGTGATATAAATACCTTCGACCTTAAACATCTTAGCGCCTTCTCTTCAATGCTATTTGAAAATAAATTGTATTAGGATATCTACTGAATCGATCCTTTAGGAAATTTGGTGCTGCGCACTCTCTGTACAGTAAATGCACAAATCTAAACCAGTGGGCGCTACTGAAATGAATTTTTGGTGGCTTCTGAAACTTACTTTGACTGGAAGCATCATTGATGAGGATTTTAAAAGGAGATATTGAACATTTGGACGCAAAATTTTTCTCAGAATTTAAGAAATCATTTATTTCTTGTCTGTCCTTGATTATACAATCTATTCACAGGTAAATTTTCTATGAGACTTTTAAATATGCATTTTTAACGTATCCGTTAATTTAAGAAATGACTGTCTTACTTTTGGTGTTCATGGGTGTATAATTCTGGTTAGACACGTGCAAATTCCGTGAATCGCGAAGCGATTCTCGGAAAATTTGCACGTGTCCGACCAGAATTATACACCCATGAACACCAAAAGTAAGACAGTCATTACTTATATTTACATTTATTCTAAATATCGGTCATTTTTATTTGCATGCACTTCGCATATTTTGCCTGTTTTAGTGTGAAATGTATTTGAACGTTGGTAAATTCTCCCTACATGCAAAACTTGCACGTGAGCAACCTAAGTTATTGGAATATAATTCTAGTTGCCTAATGGGCGATTAACATGGGGAATCTACTAGTAAATATTTCTAAATGGCCTCTTTTTTAGCTCACCTGAGCCAAAGGCTCTAGTGAGCTATTGTCATAGCGATCCGTCCGGCGTCCGTCGTCCGTCGTCTGTCGTGTGTCGTCTGTCGTGTGTCGTGTGTCGTCTGTCTGTCGTAAACTTTTCACATTTTCAACTTCTTCTCAAGAATGGCTAAAGGGATTTTGATGAAACTTGGTAGGTATAAAGTACTAATGATCCCCTACAAGTGTTGTTGTTTTTCGTCCGGATCCCTCAACAGGTGGCGCCACCACAGGCAAAAGTAGGTCACGGGGGGTACCCTCCCTTGACAAACTTCTTCTTCAGAACGGAAGCACGTATCGACAAACTGAAAGCATCAGGATGATCTACAGAGATGTCTTAAGAAGTGTTGTTATTTTTGGTTCCACTCCGAAGTCAAATTTTTGACGCTTTTTTGACGTCTCTTCGGACTTAGCCAGAAATGCAAATTTTTGCACTATTTCTTTAAATAACTCAATAAGTGTATGATTTTACACACTCATTTACTGCATATTTATCATATATAACTTACTTAATGCTTTGATATGTATTTTATGCTTAAATTTTATTTTTTTATGAATTTTTTTCTTATGTAAAAAGGAAGGGGGGGGGGGGTGATTTTCATACATTTTCTGCTTCTTTTCTATAACCACTCTTCAGATTGTCATGACATTTTGTAGGTATGAGGTACTCATGCATGGTACCCTTCAAGTGAAAGAATTTTGTCAAGATATCCACTTTTGGATTTTTAAGGAATATTTTTTAAGATTGTACATAGGTATAATGTATGTTTTCCATGCCCAATGGACCAATGGGAAGTGGCTCCAAACCCCGGCAGGACCCCAACAATTTTTTTTCCCTTATTAGCTCACCTGAGCCAAAGGCTCTAGTGAGCTATTGTCATAGCGATCCGTCCGGCGTCCGTCGTCCGTCGTCTGTCGTGTGTCGTCTGTCGTGTGTCGTCTGTCGTGTGTCGTCTGTCGTCTGTCTGTCGTAAACTTTTCACATTTTCAACTTCTTCTCAAGAATGGCTAAAGGGATTTTGATGAAACTTGGTAGGTATAAAGTACTAATGATCCCCTACAAGTGTTGTTGTTTTTCGTCCGGATCCCTCAACAGGTGGCGCCACCACAGGCAAAAGTAGGTCACGGGGGGTACCCTCCCTTGACAAACTTCTTCTTCAGAACGGAAGCACGTATCGACAAACTGAAAGCATCAGGATGATCTACAGAGATGTCTTAAGAAGTGTTGTTATTTTTGGTTCCACTCCGAAGTCAAATTTTTGACGCTTTTTTGACGTCTCTTCGGACTTAGCCAGAAATGCAAATTTTTGCACTATTTCTTTAAATAACTCAATAAGTGTATGATTTTACACACTCATTTACTGCATATTTATCATATATAACTTACTTAATGCTTTGATATGTATTTTATGCTTAAATTTTATTTTTTTTTTATTTTTTATGAATTTTTTTCTTATGTAAAAAGGAAGGGGGGGGGGGTGATTTTCATACATTTTCTGCTTCTTTTCTATAACCACTCTTCAGATTGTCATGACATTTTGTAGGTATGAGGTACTCATGCATGGTACCCTTCAAGTGAAAGAATTTTGTCAAGATATCCACTTTTGGATTTTTAAGGAATATTTTTTAAGATTGTACATAGGTATAATGTATGTTTTCTTACCAAAAATAGGAGAAAAATTCTCAAATCGCACCGGGTTAAACACATTGATACTACTTTTGAATGAAGAAATTTTATTTGAATCACAAAAAAAAAAATGCCGTAAAGATTAAAAGTACACAACTTTTTAAATATTTTTTCAAAGCCATGCACCTGGTTCCGGACCGGAATTATTCGAATTTTATGATCTGAGGACCCATTTTCACACGCATTCTTCCACACATGTAGATGTCTCACACACATTAAACTATATTCAAAATTTTATTTCATCTATCTAGTAAACAATCACGGGAAGACAATTCAAGATAAACATTGTGTGTATTTTCCACCAATTGTTGAAAATAATAAGAAAATAATCGGAACTATTTGACAGGACAATGACCTAGATATGCATTAATTCATCTTCGTCCCCAAGACGCATCGTATTCCGCTAGGCGCTTCATTGCAATACAAACCGCAAAGTAGTACTGCGATACATTTCAGGAGATACAGTGCAAACGGAATAGATTTTTATACTTGGAACACTTTCATAATGGTTATCATTCATGTACTTGGAACACTTGCATATACTTGTTATCATGTATAAAGTTTGCTCGAATTTCCTCTGTCTTAGACTCCCTTAGATGAAGTAATTTACGGACTGATTTCTTGAAGAAACGTCTAATGAGTAATCTCTTCCTCTGGATTTTGAGAATGCATAGGACATTTAATATCTGAAATTCTTGAAAATAAATAATTCCGTTCAGAGTTCCTGAAATCTTCCAATGAAATGTTGGACCACAGAAGCTGTTGTTTTAATAGAGGAAATAAATTATTATTCACAACTTTAAGCCACTGTGTTCGTCATCTTGTATGTATAATATTTCTAAGAGGAACACAGAGGCCTGAGGTTGTGAATAATAAAACATTTTCTCTCATAAAACGACAGGATCCTGTGTTAAGACATTTGGGAATTTTTATCTGATCAAATAATAGATACATGATGAGTTTTTATCGGACCAAATAACTTCTTGTCGGCAAATCCAATGCAACCGATACATTTCATGAACTCTCTCCGCTAACAACTTGTCCGTGTACAATGCAGTTAACAGTAAATAACGATGTCGTAGGTCTGCTAGTTGGACAAGCTTAACAATTTCATGGGCCTTTTAATTTGTTTCAAACTGCGAAACCTAGAGAAACCACTTGAGTTGTTGAACAGCGTATGCTGAAATGCGACGCTCCTTCTCGCCTGTTGAAATATGCATAGGCAAGAAGCGTCGCATTTCAGCATATTTACTGAAAATTATTTGTTCAAATGGCTTCACTGGGTCATGAGGTATGATACAACATACACTGCTTTTTTGGAAAACAAACTGGCACAATTTCTGCACAACTCACTTGAATTGATGAATATTGGATCAAAACGATTTTAACTGTACGTTTCATGTATTTGAGATGAAATCAATACTATTCAAAAGCATAATTCATAGATTTCAGTGAATAAAGGCAAAACTGAAAAATCTTTGTTTTTTATGCCCCTGGAATAAAAGATTCGGGAGCATATAGTTTTTGGCCTGTCCGTCTGTCTGTTTGTCTGTCTGTTTTCCGAAAAACTTTAACATTGGGCATAACTTTTGAATGGAAGCTGGTGATGGAGGTTTCATATTTCACATGTGTATTTACCAAAATTTTTGACCTCATGACCATAACCTTGACCTTTCACGTACTTCTCAAAAACTTTAACATTGGGCATAACTTTTGAATGGTTAGTGATAGGGCTTTCATATTGTACATGTGTATTCCTTGTGACAAGATCTTTCCATTGATACCAATATTACGCTGACCCTGACCTCTCACATACTTAACAGAAAATGGCGTTTATACTAACAAAGATGCCGCCGGCGGCATTCTCGTTTCACAAACACAGGCTTTATAATTTCTGGCATGCTAGCTATCAATAATGAAAGGTTTTGTGTTCAATTTTAAATAAACTTAATTTGTGAAATCATTTCATTGTTTTATTCTTTTTCTGCTGCACATTAATGTGGAATTTTACAATATGATTTTATTTTTGATGTTGCATAATTGAACTATACTAGCTTGGCATATGACGTTGGACCACTTTATCCGTTTTTTTCAAATCAGTAAAAAAGTTATTGTTTTGAAATGTGACTATTATATTTTTTTCTTTTTTGTACTTTTAAAGGTTATCTGAAAAAAACCCTTCTCTGCATCCGGCAAAAATCTTTTTAGAAAGGTTGTGGGCTAAAATCCTGGTACTGGCACTATCAGTATTCAATGTCAGTATGTCAATTAGAGCGTGCATGGGTATCAGGTGAGCGTTGTGCCCCTTGGGGCTCTTGTTTAAATTTTCATTCCGGTTCTAGTGAAGCTATTTGAAATTAATCTGAATTTAACGTACAAAACCTTCATAAATGCATTACACTCAGGCATGGGAAAGATTATATGAAATATGTTTTAAGGTATGCGTTGTACAAAAATAAATATCAAGTGTATTATACAGTTAGAATTACGGCATATCTATACCTAAATATATAATAATGCAGCATAAAAGATGGTTTCCAACATCAAAGGTCAGCAAGCCAACCGCTAACTAAGTCACGGAAACTATCGAGACACTGCCGAAGATTACCGAGATAATTCTAACACTATTTAAATTGACGAAACGTCAGCGAGATGTACAATGGATGCGTAAAAATGATAGAAGCTTTGTTTTAGCACTCTATCAATTTGACATCATACATTTACCTGACTATTTCGGAAACTTGTCATTTCATCCATAAATATTATCGAAATTAACGGAGGTTAACATTTTAGCACCATCCCTCCAATGCTATTTTGAATATAGATTTTATTTGGATATGTCAATGAATCGACCTTACAGGAAATTGAGAATATCGTACTCTCTGTAAAATAAATACACAAATTTAAATTCTAAAAATAAAACCAGAGGGCGCTAGTGAAATGAATTTGGGCGGCTTATGAAAAGCATTTCGTCTGGAAGCATCACTGATAAGAATTTAACGTTCGAAACATGTGCCTGGTGCATAATGAATTGGTTAGAAATTTTCTTCAAGAAGGTATAGAGTTGGAATCCTACGGCATTATTGAACAAAGGCAGGATATTGAAATGAAAGATGACACTGTCGCTCAAAAAGTGCCAATTTTGAGTAAATTGACTGTAGTTGATAGTTGATTATTAGAAATCATGTGGATGAATATTTGTCAAAAACTAACAAAATGATAAACAATATCCAGAGAGAATTTCATGATTAATTGAGAAAAATTAAAAGACAAATATGGATAATGACCATATCCCTGTATACAGCACAAAATCGATAATTCAGAAACTCAGAAACCGAAGGCATACAAAATCAGGATAAAACAGAAACCAAAGCAAAAAAAAAACCCTCCACCACACGAAAAGAAGCGAACTCCCGATATAGGAGTGAGACCAGGTGCCCAGGAAGAGTAAGCATCTCCTGCTTGCATGCAACACCCGCCGCTTCAATTCGGTAAAACTGTCACATCCAGTTACTTCCATTTCGGAAGACATAGAGTACAATCTTTGGTTGGATGGTTCAAATGGTCTATGACAGAATATCATCCACCATTCTGGAGAGTGGGACACCATAGTCCACAATTTTGAAATTCGCTACAATTTCTTTAGATACTTGTCAAACTTAATCAGATCGTAATCAATTTTGCATATCAATCAGTTTACCAAATGTTTTAAGGAAGTTAAGACTCTACTTTTCCTAGAAAGTGAGAAAACAAGTAATGTCACCGCCATCTTGGTGTTCAATCCCTCCTTAACATTTCAAACACGTGTCTGGTGCAAATAAGATTGGTTTGAAATGTTCTTCAAGAATGCATAGATTTTGAACACTTCCGTATTATTAATATAAACACTTATTTCCTTTTGCAGTGTGGAACAGTTAAATTCCTTCCCCTTGTATTGATGTTTCTTACGTGTATTAATTATTTTTTTCTAGTTCTGTTGCCTGAAAGAAGCTTCGTTTTGGGTCCTTTATCAATTTGACAACATATATATCATTTTGCTATTTCGGAAACTTGTCATTTCATCCAAAATAACATCGAAATTAGATGAGGTTAACACCTAAGCACAATCCCTCCTATGCTATTTTGAACATAAATTTTATCAGGATATGCTACTTAATCGACCATACCGGAAATTTGAAACCGCAAAGTAAATACACAAATCTAAATGCAGAAAATAAAACCAGAGAGCACTACCGAAATAAATTTTTGGCGGCTTCTGAAAATCACCTTGGCCGGAAGCATCACTGATGAGGATTTATAATCCGAAACACGCGTCTGATTCATAATAGATTGGTTTGAAATTTTCTTCAAGAAGGTGAAAAAAATTGAGACAAATTGAATGCTTCGGCGATAGACTTCAAGTGAGCGGAAAATTTTTCAGGAATATAAAGCTTGATTTTGAGGCAACTCTTCAAATTCAGATCATATACACGGAATCAAAAGAGGAAGAATGTTTTTATGTTACACCATAAGCAAATTTATTTTTTTCAGCAAAATTTCGACAAGCTTTTTTCCGAAAAAAATCAAAGCCCCCTCCCCCATATCAAATGGAACGTGCCTTATAATTTTCTTTCAATGTGTGTATCTGTTGGAAGGACGAAACGTTATTTGAGAAAGATTTGAACGTTTTCCATAAAATCTCCGAAATGGAATATTCCGACACCAGTATAGCTGCATGCAAAGGAGGAGATAATGTTTACTTGTTATTTATCTTAGAGGCAGCACGGCAAAATATTGCCCCTTCATTACAATTGTTACTATAAGCTATTTTAAGAAATAACTGTTTGTATAATCTGGTGGGTCATGCACCTATCAATTACGTGAATCACGAAAATTCACCTTTGGGCACAAATGATAAGACTGCATGTCATTATTTATAATTTCGTACTCAATTGAGGACACCCTATTTGCAAAATTTATACAACGAAGTTTTATCGTAAAATGGTTTAAAATATTACCATTTGAACATTTGTATTTTACTTGCATATATTTTGCTCTGAAACTATTGTTAAATATGAGTTTTCATTCTGGGATATTCAGTATTTCAGCAAGTTTTGGAAATTGTTATTTGCATAAACAGTATGTAAATACATGTATGTCCCATATTCATGTCAGAGTCAGCGCTCTATTTCAATCAGCCATTTTGCTGCATTGTGGTATTATTATGAAACATACGCGGTGTTCCGTTAGGGACATCGCTTCTTTGCGCTTGAAATGGACACGCGAAGAAGCAAAGTTACTTCCATCGTAACTATGCTTCATCGCATCGTAACTTCGCTTCTTTGCATCGTAAATTCGCTACTTCGTCTTCTTGTTTCAAAGTAGCACATGCACAGTGAAATGAAACATGGTTAGGGCTAGTGTCATGATTAAGGGTTCGGTATAGGGTTAAGGGCTATGGTTAGGGTTAGGTGTTAGGTGTTAGGGTTAGGGTTAGGGTTAGGGTTAGGTTAGGTTAGGGTTAGGGAAGGCAAAGAAGCAGAGTTGTGAAGAAGCAAAATTGCAAAGAAGCGAAGTTGCGAAAAAGCGAAGTTAAGATGCGAAGAAGCGAAGTAGCGATGCGATGCGGCGAAGTTGCGATGCGAAGAAGCGAAGAACATTTTCCTAACTTCGCTTCTTCGCATCGTAATTTCGCCTCTTCGCATCATAATTTTGCTTCTTCGCATTGTAACTTCGCTTCTTCGCAATTTCTGAATGAAGATTTCCCTTAGGATTTTCAGGTTTTCTTTCATATTTGATATAGGAAGTAACTTTTGGTGGAAAAGGGGGCCCCCTTGTTTACAATATATATGTTCCTGGCGACCACGGCAGCCACGACGGCCCAAACGTAGCAAGCCGTGGGATTTTTGTCAGTTTTTGTAAAATTATATGTTCTTAAATGAAGCAATTGAATATGAAGACGTTTAACATTTGTGGTCACGGCTAATCGTAGCGGGCCTTGACAGCTCTTAGTAGACATGGTCAACCGGATTAGTTCGTAACAAAGCATTACATACCTTATCAGAGCATGGCAGGTCGTGGGGAAACGTACAAACGTTCGTAACAAGCCGTAGGTTGAAACGTAGTGCGCCGTCAGGTCCCTAGGATACAGGAGCCGCGGTTCGTCATGAATACCTCGATAGACCGTGCGAAAACTTAACAAGACCTAACAGATCTTGAATACAAAGATAAAAACTGACAACAGTCCAACGGCGTGCAACGTTTAGGGCCGCCGTGACTGCCGTGGTCGCCAGGAACATAGTGTAAACCTATCGTAAAGTAGATTATTTGCACCGTTGGTGACCGTGACAAATGTTTTGACTGTTTAAACATTTACTCCGCCAGCCACGAAAATCACGGCTAGCTACGTTTGTCGATCCCGTTCCCCTACGTTATCTCATGATCACCACGTTTCGTCCTCGCAGGCTTGAAACGTGGCTTCCGTGGTCGCCAGGAACATAGTTTAAACGAGGGTTTTAAACATTCCGTTCCCCTGCGATATGTCAAGGTCACCGCGTTTCGTCCACGGTGGCTCGAAACATGGCTTCCGTGGCCGCCGGGAACATCGTGTAAACGGGGGATTAAACAAACGTGCAGCGACGACTGTTCTTACCTGCAAACTGAACCTATGGCGACAAGTCACATTTTATCCCAGAAAAACGCGATTTCAGAATACAGGAATGAAAGAGACAACAGTTACTAAGATGTATATAAAGTCATAATTTGTGTATTGTTACGGGTATGCAACACACAGCATTTATGATTATAATAATAATATGTAATTATAATTAGAAAATTAGACAACTTATTGTCATTTTAGAATACTACTGTAAACGGGGAAATGATTGCGGTGGTTGTAATTTCGCTATGTTCGCGGATTTTGAATTTTCCGCGAATATTTAACCACTGCAATGATTTTGTATGATTAACAAAAAAACATTTTAACAGTTCTTTCGTTTATTGCACTAAAGATGGTAATATTGTTTATTTATTAAAAGGTATTACAATTATATTAATCATCATACCAAACTTATATATAGAAAGAAAGAATAAAACAGTTACACGTAAAGCGCGCAGAATATTTCTTGTGCAAAAAGTAGGCAAATGGATGTACTAAGTAGTTATATAATTGGTATCAATCTACTACTCCTTACTCTACAATTTATGTGAAATTGTTTCTCTGCAGTTATCACTAATTACTACGTGATTGTCATTAATTAAACCAGGAAACACTTATAAGAACAACAACATGAATACAAACAACAATCCAATTACGTGTACATGTTTGCATGCTCGACAAAATCTTAAAATCAGAAGTGAAAATTTTTTTTAACCTTCGATGCCGCGAAATTAAAACCACCGCAATTGGCTACATTCAGAAAACCGCGAACTTTTGACACCGCGTTTACAGTATTAGAATGATTTACACTGTCTTATTTAGAAACGAATATTAACGTGCATGTCTGGTCCATGCTGAAATTTTATCTGTTCTAAAATGGTGCTATTGAATTTGAAGACGTTTAACATTTGAACCACTTGATGAGTGTCACTGCTAGTTGACCAGGAGTCCCCGAGGGCACATGTAGCCAAGTTCGATCAACCGGTTGATCGTCTCTTCAACGCATTTGAAAATTTCTGTTATAAAAATTTCTTGAAATTTTTAAAACGTGGGTCCTGTAGCTTCATATACCACCCATCCTGCTACGTCTTTCGGTAACGTTTTAGACATAATAATTTTCAAACTCTGTGGCAATATATCATTGTTTAGATTGAGGATCACTGACGAGGGTTAAGTACCCGAAACGTGCATGTCTGGTCCATGCTGAAATTTTATCTGTTCTAAAATGATGCTATTGAATTTGTAGACATTTAACATTGCATAAAATGAGCTAACGCGCATTACATGTACGATAAATGCACTTGCTGCGTGTTGCATACCCTTAAAAAACTCATTTACACACTTTTTCTTTATACACTTACTTAGCCCCTATAGTATGTTCTGATTAGAAATAACAGCAATATATTCTGCATTTTTAATAATACAACAAATTGAATGCTACATACAAAGAATATAAATATAAAGAATGAAAGGTATATCATCTTGCATATATGATAAACGTAAATTGGTCCGTGTATAATTTGTAAACATGCAGGATCCATGTGTACTACTACACCCTAAACGAAAAAAAAAATCCAAATAAATCGTGTCAAAATCATGCTAAAATTGTGTTAAAAGCGTCACGGTGTTTTGACAGTGTATTACAATATTGTTATTTATAAAAATATCAACGAAATTAAAAAAGGTTTTCATCATATGACCATCCCTCCAATGCTATTTTGAACATAGATTTTATTTGGATATGCTACTGATTACTTAATCGACCCTACAGGAAAATTGGAGTCGCGCACGCTTCAAATGTTAAACGTCTTCAAATTGAATAGCATCATTTAAGAACAGATATATTTACAGCATTGACAAGGCATGCACGTTTCGGGTACTTAACCCTCGTCAGTGATCCTCAATCTAAGCCAAACATGGCCAAAGAAAGTGAAAATGATTATGTCCAAAATTATACCGAAAACGTAGCAGAATGGGTGGGACATGATGCTACAGCATCCACGTTTAAGAAATTTCAAGATTTTTTGATAACAAATGCGTTGAAGAGACAGACGATCTACCGAAGTTGATCGAACTTGTCTACATGTGCCCTCGGGGACTCCTGGTCAACCAGCAGTGACACTCACCTAGTGGTTAAAATGTTAAACGTCTTCAAATTCAATAGCATCATTTAAGAACAGATAAATTTGCAGCATGGACCAGACATGCACGTTTCGGGTACTTAACCCTCGTCCGTGATCCTCAATCTAAACAATGTAATATGGCCAAAGAGTGTGAAAATTATTATGTCCAAAAATATACCGAAAAACGTAACAGGATGTCTGGGATGTGATGCTATATGACCCATTTTTAAGAAAGGAGCAGGTTCGGTAACATGGTAAATCGGCCCTAATTTTAGAATGTTTTAGATTTCGATTGTATTTCGTATCAAGGAAGTTAAATGTATGGTTGTTTGAAATACCAAATAAATATTTTAATTTACGAGCAACACACCGAAAGATATGGCTTCAAAATCGACTTTAAGTCGTAAAATGCTGAAAAATCGTAAGAAATGGGCATAATTCTAGTCAAAATTTATGAAATAAGTAGGGCGCCAGCTCTCACCCAAAATAATTTTCATATACAAAGTTAAATTTGCAATTTATCTTTCGATCTACATAAAATTTATGATGGGTGAGGGTTGGCGCCTATGCTAATTTTAAAGATATATGCAGAAAATATGGCGATTTTCCTTCATTTGCCGTCATGCAGAGCAAATGACGTCACAATGTGACGTCATAACTAACGCACGTAACGTTTTGACACTGAAAAATATTTACTTTCTATTTCGGCAGTTATTTGAGAAAAATTTAAGAGATGCTGAATCATAATTTTCATAAAATTATTTTTCGCAAAATTTTAGGGCCGATTTTGGTAGTTAGTGAACCTACCCCTTTCAAGATTTTTTGATAACAGAAATTTTCGAATGCGTTGAAGAGACAGACGATCAACTGAAGTTTATCGAACTTCGCTACATGTGCCCAGTGACACTCAGCAAGTGGTTCAAATGTTAAACCTCTTCAAAGTAAATTCAAAAAACGATACCAGAGGGAGCTACGGAAATGAATTTTGTTGGCTTCTGAGAATCACTTTGGCTGGAGGCATAACTAATGAGGATTTAATATCGGAAACACTTGTCTGGTGCATTATAAATTGAAATGTTCTTCAAGAAGGTATAGAGTTGGAACAAGTATCGTATTATTTAGAGCAAATCACTTCACGTATTTCGAATCGACTTATTAACATATCCTGCAACCATTTGCAAGAGAAAATGAAATACACGATTTAAACATTATTTGTTTTGAACTTGGTCATTAATTTCTGTATCAGATGCATCTTTGGAAATTTGATATGATTTTTGGCTCGGCATACTTTATTAACCTGAGCGGAATGTGGGAGGAGTGTGGATTGGAGTGTCACATTTCAAGACAGTTGACCCTATAATCAGGATAGTGAGGTGAATCATTCTTAGAATCGGGTCAACCGCAGAATCATCTGTCAGACCAATTCATCGTGCTGACATGGTCGCCATAGCACTTTCCATATATATATATATAACCTCGACAGTGCAATGCATGTTTTTATATATTGTTTTTATTTTCGTGCATGAACATCGACGGCGGGTGCGGCTAGCCAACAGGGGATGCTTACTCCTCCCGGGCACCTGGTCTCACCTCTAGCTTCCGCTACGTCTTTTGGTACATTTTTGGACATAATTATTTTCATACTTTTTGGCCGTATTACATTGTTTAGACTGAGGATCACTGACGAGGGTTTAGTACCCGAAACGTGCATGTCTGGTCCATGCTGTAAATTTATCCGGTTTTAAATGATGCTATTGAATTTAAAGACGTTTAACATTGCTAGGGTCGATGCTCAATTTGGTGCTCTATTGTGAGTGCTATTGAGATTATCGTCGGGATCTTCTTTAACTCATTTGTGTAATACTTATGCCCTTTGCCATGTGGAGCTCGTAAAAAAAGTTCCCCGCGAGAGGTTTGACAGTAAGTGTTTTGAATACTTTTCCCTGACATGGTCGCCATAGCACTTTTTATATAGATATAACCTCAGACAGTGCAATGCATGTATTTTATATATAGTTTTTATTTTCGTGCATCAACATCGACGGCGGATGCGGCTAGCCAACAGGGGATGCTTACTCCTCCCGGGCACCTGGTCAGTGATCCTCAATCCAAACAATGAAATATGGCCAAAATGTGTGATAATTACTAGTATGTCCAAAATATACCAACAGACGTAGCAAAATGGTTGGGATATGATGCTACAGGACCCAGGTCTAAAAAATTTGTGAAATTTTGTAATCTGAAATTTTCGAATTCGTTTCAAGAAACGACCAACCAAAAATCTGTGATCTCTGAAAGAAAAACGATACTTAGCTTCTGACTTTAACTTCGCTTACAAATATAAAGACGATTTGCTGTCCATGAATAATCCAAAATTCGCGGATTACCTTGGCAGAATCTATCCGTTGGGGCTTGACGTCAAAGAAAATACACAGACAAATAATTCAGCATCCTATCTGGACATAATGCTGTCCTATGGCACTGATGGCCATATGAGCACATCACTCTATGCTAAACGTGACGACTTCAGTTTCAGCATCACAAACTTTCCTTTTCTGAGTCGCAACATCCCTTCATTGCCTACATAAGGTGTGTTCATATCCCAATTGATACGTTAAGTCATAGCAAGTAGCAAATACACAGATTTTGTTTCGAGAGCTAGGCGTCTTTCAGATAAGCTTCTCAGTGAGGGATACATTTGTGATCGAATAATCTCGTCACTCAGGAAGTCAACGCTCGATACGGGGAACTCGTACACTATGATGTCCCATTGTCCAGAATGGTGGATGATATTCTGCCTTAGACCATTTGAACCATCCAACCATAGACTACACTTGTGTATTCCGAAATGGAAGTAATTGGATGTGATATTTCTGCCGAATGAAGCGACAGGTGTTTCATGCAAGCAGGAGATGTTGACTCTTTCTGGGCACCTGGTCTCACTCCTAAACTGCGAGTATGCTTCTGTTCATGTGGTGGAGGCTTTTATTTTGCTTTTGTTCCTGTTTTATCCTGGTTTGTTATATCCTGAATTATCGATTCTGTACTGTGTATTGGGATATGGTCATTGTCCATATTTGTCATTGAATCATCGTCAGTATTACTTAATGCCAAACAGGTTGAATAGAAATATATGTATTAAACACAATTTGGGAATAGCAATTATAATCTTGCATCTTTAAAACAGTATTTTTCAAATTGGAGTCTTAGATTTGATAATTCAAATGATTAAATTCAATATATATCTATAATTCTATAATGGTTTTTTACCTAATTATATATAAAGATTTTGGAAGCATTATATAAAAAATCTAAGTGTTTCTCGGATCATAGTTTGGCAACTACATGTATGATGAGGTTTGCCAAATCATCTATATCTCAGATTAATGGGCTCTTTTTTAAGATGACATGGAACGTGTATGAATCACCGTCGTATTCTTGCAAGTAAGCTACTTGTTCAGGGTTATGTTACACAACGGCTGAAATCATCAATGAGGAAGTTCTTCGGTAGCTACGGGGATATAATAAAAGCATATCAGATCCCCCTTTCCAGAATGATCAGTGACATTCTGCATAGTGATTGAGTGGCTGTCGTCATCACCAAAAATGACATACTTACCAGATATGTACATCAAAATGTACATCGAAACAATCACCGAATTTGACAGGTTTGCATGCAATCAGGAGATCGATGCTGACTCTCACCGGGCACCTGGTCTCACTTCAGAATGTTATTCATTCCGGGGTTCGCATCCGTTCTGATGGGAATTCTCACGATTTGGCCTTACCTTCTCGACTTTGAGACTGAATAACTGTAAAAAGAAGGGAGGAGATCTCCAACAAGACCCCGTTGCAGCATCAACAGTAAAACACCAAAACATCCTATGCAAAAACACAAAAGACGAGTACAGCACGAGACGGAAAAGAGACACACGACATGTAAACATCAAACACAAAAGACTACACATAAACCGACGAGACCAATGGGTAACCGGTGCCGACTTTGGACGGCCATCTGTCACGCAAGTAGCAAATGGTGTGGTTATCCTGGATTACGTGCGCACAACCCTCTCACTTCTCCAATTACCCAGAGGTCTCGAAGAACGTACAATTGTGGTGTAAAACAACCTCCTCACTGTAAGATGACATCACACAAACAAGACCGCGAAACGCAGAGGCCCCATAGACACAGATGAATATGTAAATGGATATAAAAAGAGGGTATGCGTAATACAGTCCGTGCTCTGCCGGCTGTAGCGAGCTCATGTATGTAATCACCCGAGGAGTCCGACTGACATTCAGAGAGGACAGGTGGTCGGGGCCCTGTCTTCTCTAAAGAGGTTTGGACAGGGCCCGTCATGGAGTCCCGTCGTCACAGTCAGTCAGAGTGCACGTCTCAAGGATGCGCTTGTACAAGACTGTAGATTGGTCAAGTACCAAGCCTAGTGTCCGTCTGGTGACGATAGGATCATACCCACGGTATAAAAGGCGTTTGATGATTCTGACGCATTTTCGATGGTTATGCTGCCTACCTTTGATCCTTTTTATTTTGTTTATCATATCACCATAAAAGACAGGTTGTGTAATACCCATAGTAATGTACTCTGTTGCATGTATAGATCCGAATTTTAAAAGAAGTTGACTGTAATTTTTGTAAAATTTCCAGAAAGTCTTAACTAGTTTATGAAAGCGGAAACCTTGACCTAAAAGTTTTTTGGTAATTTGTAAATTTCTACTGTGAAAATCCAAAATATCAGTACATGCTCTAGCGTACCGGATGAGCTGTGATATGTAAATGCCGTATGACGGTAATCTTGGAACATCACCGTCAAGCCAGGGGAAATTTACTATGTTGAATCCAAAATCATCCCTTTTGTCATATACACTTGTATGAATCTTTCCGTTTACAATTTTGATATTTAGGTCCAAAAAGGGGTGTTTCTGTATTTGAAAGGTTTGCCTTGTTAAGGTACTAATCTTATGTTTATTATCAGAGAGCCCATCAAATCGCACAGACACGTTGAACTTTTATCGTCTTGAATTCTGAGAGGCAATCCCTCTATACATCATTTTTAAAGAGTTCAATTGATAAGGGCCTTTGATCTCAGTGTTCAATACATTTTGGGAGAAGAAATTCCCGCAAGCCGTTTATTCTATATTTCATTCATAATCCTGACATGACTTGAAATTTTCTCCCTACATGTACTATAGAACTCGCCTGGTGTAAAACCTCCAACAAACTTCAAGTTTAATTCGCTAAGCGCCACTCCTTCTCGTGCTAAAGAATTCGCCTGGTATAAAACCTCAAACAAACTTCCAGTCCGCTGATTTACACACAGTCTCGTGCTATAGAACTCGCCTGGTGTTTACGTAAAATCTCCACAAACGATCAGTCCGCTAAGCTCCGCCTATTCTCTTGCTATAGAACTAGTAGCCTGGTGTTAAATCTCCAACAAGCTTCCAGTCCGCTGAGCTCCGCCTATTCTCGTACTATAGGACTTCTCTGGTGTAAAACCTCCACTCCGCTAAGCTCCGCCCATTATCGTGTCATAGTTCTAACTCGCCTGGTGTAAAATCTCCAACAAACTTCCAGTCCGCTAAGTTTCGCCCATTCTCGTGCTATAGAACTTGCCTTGTGTAAAATCTCTAACAAACTTCCAGTCCGCTAAGTTCCGCCCATTGTCGGCTACAGCTAGAACAAAATTATCAGAATAGAAAAAAAACCTAGCTATCTGTGATTTGTTGTCCAGTCATTCCCCTCGTCGCATGAACCAATCAAATTATCACCTCGTCGCTACGCTACGCCGCTCGGTAATAATTTGATTGGTTCATTCGACTCGGGTAATAACTGGACAACAAACCACGACTAGCTACTTGTTATTTCTTGTTAATTGTTATTTAATGATGAATACTGTAGAGAACAATTATGTTTGAAAATGGCATATTAGATTATACATGTACAAAAATGACTGTACATACATACATATTAATTAAATCATTATAATCCTTCAATTATGATTTAGCTTAAAGTTTTTTAGCAATTTTAATATTTGTCAATGGCTATGAATACCATGAAAAAAAAATCCAGTGAAATGTTATCTAGGTCAGACTTTGACTTTCCAGCAATATAGTTCAACATGGCTTGGGTCACAATAACCTTTGGCAGTACAGATTCAGGCCACGACGTACAAAAATATGGAGGGGGATTAGGGTCACAATGCTATTTGACTTGCTTACATGCTCTATGCTATGTTGCTTCATTCAATGTTTGATTATTCCATGTTCATTCGTCTTGCGTTCATTTCAAATTGACTTTATCTTTCTTCTTTGTGTAATTTTGCTTCCCTGTGTATTTTACATTTGTCCTTCGTCAATGCACAACTGTCATTATACCATGCGTTATGACATCCTTCTTTCTGACATTATCTTTTCTTCGTCAATGCTAACTTCAGTTTTGATACCAGATGGCGCTTCGCGCGACCACATGTGCCCGTTCCTTGAAATGAACTTTGAAACATCCCCTGTCGTTAGAAATTTCTTTTAATTCTACTACAGTATCGTTCGAAAAGTAATTATATTATCGCACGAGAGGACATAAGTAGATTGGCTGTATAAATAATTGAAAAATATTTTGAAGTAATTAGAAAATATTTGATTTTGTATGCATAAGATTTTTGTGAGTCCTCTATGAAAAGTCATCTATGAAAAGTCATAATTTTAATTACTTGACTTTTATATGCCCGTCAATGGCGTTTCTGTACCATAAATCGATAGGTTCGGGAAGAGTCTCGGTGGCGTAGTGGGTATCACGTATACCATAAGGTATTATTTTACACCTTTCCGAGAGGGTTCGAATTCCGGGCGAGGATACATTTTTTTTCCTTTTGTCAATTTTAAGTATAATGTAACTTGTCCATGTTGTCCATCTGCCCAGTAGAGGATGTAGAAAAAAATTGGGGGGACTTATAAAAATAAAATGTTTTTATGCAATTTCTTTTTCAGTTTTTCTTGGGGGGGGGGGGGGCATTGTTTTGGAAAAAAATATGTACGTTATCATTATTCAGTTGAAATAAAAATTCATTTTTATTACAAAACTTTGCAAAAGCTTCGTTGGCTTACTATTGTCGCTTGCAAGTCATCTATGAAAAGTCATAATTTTAATTACTTGACTTTTATATGCCCGTCAATGGCGTTTCTGTACCATAAATTGGGTGATTATTGCATAAAAAGATAAAACTTCTATAATAATTGACTTTGAAGTATGGACTTTAGAAGATCAATGCTCAAGGTCAATCCTCGCAAGCATCAAAAGCTTGGATTTCAATCTTAACCTTGATCTTGGGTCGAACAACAGTGGCAGATTTAGGGGATGCTCCTGCACAGACCAATATTTTCCCGGCAAAACAGGTACATCAGTAAAATCGGCAAAATTCGCCCCTTGACCCCCGGCAAAGGGGGCGCTGGATCCGCCACTGAACAACAAGAATCTGACAAGTTTGCCATAGTGCAATCTAATTAAAATTATACCTTCCTTGCGCTCCTAACACGGAGTATAGGAACACAATTAAGGTATAAATTTTGGCCATTGTTGAAAAAGGCTGTGAATGACGCTGAACTGTTTTTGTGTCATATTCCTGAGTAGGCATAGTCCTGGACCAACGGCGTAGCTCTGCCTGAAAAAGTGGAGAGGCACAACATCCCAAAATTTCTTAAAAAAAAACAAGCAATAAAAAATAAATAAAAAATAAAAAAATAAATAGATGAAAAAAAAAAAATAAATAAAAAAAGGGGGGGGGGGGGAGGGATTAAAAAAAATATGGGGGTTTCATGTTCTGTATGCAGAAATTTTAACATTTCTGGTGCTATTCTAAATTTTAAGTATACGAATAAATGTCTGGCGAGCAGTAGCGAGCCAGGAATTAAGTTTAGCGAAATATTGACTTATCAGAAAATACTTTCTATACCCTCTATCATTGCGTGTAATAATATTCTATATAGATTGAGTTAAATGTCTTCATGTTCATTGAAAAAGATATGTATAAAGGATGGATCAGAATAGCTAAAATTTTCAGAAAGTCTATAAAGAACTGGCGAGCGGTAGCGCCCCCCCCCCCCCCTTTCTCCTACGCTCCGCTTGTCTTGGACAACAGCTTGGAGTAATTTTGGCATACAGAGATGTCAAAAGGTAAAGGTCAAAATTATGAAAGGAGACTAGAAACTGCATTAGTGACTGAATCAATGGGGCCGGGGGTGTTGATCTCTAGGTTCGATCAGTGTAGGACGCGCGGCAGTTTCAATTTATCTCGAATTTTTCGATATGAAATACCGCCTTTCCCACGATATCTGAGAGAGAAAAAAAACTGACTTCTACATAATTTCGCACTCACAATTCAGAAAAGAATATTATGTAGCCGATGGGATTCGAACCCATGCGGGGAAAAAAATTGCTGTCAAAATCCGGCTTGCTTACCGCAGAGTCACGAAGTCATTTACATAATCACGCAAAACTTTCTAGAGTTCTCAAATCGCCAAATTGCTATTACTGTATAAATAAAAAAAACAAACAAACAGAAAAGGTCCAAATATTTATCATTTAATGATTTCTTTTTTTGTTCAAATATTTCAATCGGCTTTTGCTTTCTTCCGCTATTTATAGCTCATTTTTCCAAGTACTGCAACAGGGGACGTCTCAAAGTTAATTTCAAGGAATGGACACAAACGGAGCGCCACCTGGTATCAAAATTGAGGTTGGCATTTACGAAGCAATAATGGCATTAGGACGAAAAAATGATGGCACAATGAAAGATGTCATAACACATGGTAGAACGACAATTATGCTTTGACGAAGGACAAATGTAAAATACACGGAAGCAACATTGCATAAAGAAGAAAGACAAATGCAATAAAGTCAATTTGAAATGAAAGCAAGATAAATGAGCATGGAATAATCAAACATTGAATGAAGCAACATAGCATGAAGCATGTAAGCAAGTCAAATAGCATTGTGACCCTTATCCCCCTCCATACAAAAAATCATGCGATTTCGGCATGATTTATTATAGTTCTCCCTATATATATAACCTAATTGCGAGACGCTTTCAACAACTTCATAAAAAGAAACGGAGACTTGCAAGCAGGTCTAGATTTATTAGACTTCTTACATAAATACGATTTAATATTCTTACATGACATGAGATTTTCTCCTTATATGTATGTACCATAGAACTCGCCTGGTGTAAAATCTCCAACAAACTTTCAGTTGTTGTCCAGTAATTCCCCTCGTCGCATGAACCAATCAAATGATCACGCCGTCAGTGTCCGTTGTTTAGCAATAATATTGTAAGACAATGTTTTTATTGACAATTGCAACGATGCTGAACAATTGATCAAGTATTTTTAAAATGTCAATGGGAAATCCATATATCATTCCTCTTTACATCTATACCAGTTGGGAGGCAATATAAGCTATGGTTACGACGGAGATCAGATCGACGTGGGAATACTAATAGATTATTTTGTTGCTTTTAAAACAAAAAATACATCAAACATGTTATCATTTATTGGAATTTCTAAAACGTAGATCCTTTAGCATCATTATTCCCAACCATCATACCACGTTTGTCGATACATTTTTGGACATAATAACTTGCACACTCTTTGGCCATATTACATTAATTGTTTAGATTGAGGATCGCTTACGAGGCTCCCTAGATAATTACAAAAAAGACATCCAAATTTTCACTTTTTACTAAATATCTTAATTCACTTTGGGCAAATATTTCATCATTATAGACAAGTTTAAGAAAATAATTCGTCATTTTGTCTCCATGATCCCATGAATAATAACGTAAAAATACACATCAGTACATGCATATAGCACATGAAACAAAATATCAAGGTCAAACCATTATAAATGGTTGTTGTATTCTTTTCTATTATAGCAATTGATTGGTAAAGACAAATTGAGATGTATCCATATCAACAGTAAAGATACAACGGTTTTCAACACCCTCCACCCCCATTTTTTTCTCGGAAAATAAAGATATATTGTAACCTGTAGCTTTTCATTGATATCATTAAAAAAAAAATGATAAATTTTACGCATACAGGCAATTTCATTGTAATGACCTTGATCATTGAGCTTGATAACACTATTGAATGTGTATCAACAAACTCAAATGCATTCCGAGATACAAGACGACATGAAGCATAACATTCCCTTGCCTAGTAATAAATACCCTAGGACTTTTCATATTGTCTCATTCTGAGATGTTTTTGATTTTTTTCTTTAAGTTTTCTTTGATATTGACATCTGAGCTTGAGCTTAAGCATTTGACCTTGAAAATCAATCAACTTAATTCAATCATCCAATCAATACAATAGTCGCGGAAAATTGAAGACATCATCCTTCTTAATTCATGAAATGTCTCTACATAGAATAATAAAACACCGCTAAAGACGGTATGGCCGGATTGCAAAGTAAGTTTTTGTCACCAACTTGGTCAAGGTCACTAAGTCAAATATTACAGCATACATTGATAGGTCTTGTCAGAGGCAACCTACATGTATAATATAAAGTTTCTACTGTATACAGTTCCTTAAATTTTGCTTAAACCAGAAACTTTAACCAAAGTCTTTAACTAGGTCAAAGTCCAAGGTCAAGGTCACTAGGTCCAATGTTACGGCATAAATTGAAAGGTCTCGTCATGGACATCCTAAATGTATAATAAAGGTTTCTACTGCATACACTTCCTTAGATTTTGCTTAAACCAAGAACTTTAACCAAAAATCTTTAACTAGATCAAAGTTCAAGGTCAAGGTCACTGGGTCAAATGTTACGGCATAAATTGAAAGGTCTCATCATGGGCAACCTACATGTATAATATAAATTTTCTACTGCGTACAGTTCCTTAAATTTTGCTTTAACCAGAAACTTTAACCAAAATATTTAACTAGGTCAAAGTCCAAGGTCAAAGTCACTAGGTCCAATGTTCAGCATAAATTGAAAGGTCTCATGATGGGCAACCTAAATGTATAATATAAGGTTTCTACTGCATACAGTTCCTTAGATTTTGCTTAAACCAGAAACTTTAACCAAAATATTTAACTAGGTCAAAGTCCAAGGTCAAGGTCACTAGGTCCACTGTTGCGGCATAAATTGAAAGGTCCCATCATGGGCAACCTAAATGTATAATATAAGGTTTCTACTGCATACAGTTCCTTAGATTTTGCTTAAACCAGAAACTTTAATCAAAATCTTTAACTAGGTCAAAGTCCAAGGTCAAGGTCACTAGGTCCAATGTTGCGGCATAAATTGAAAGGTCCCATCATGGGCAACCTAAATGTATAATATAAGGTTTCTACTGCATACAGTTCCTTAGATTTTGCTTAAACCAGAAACTTTCACCAAAATCTTTAACTAGGTCAAAGTCCAAGGTCAAGGTCACTAGGTCAAATGTTACGGCATAAATTGAAAGGTCTCATCATGGGCAACCTAAATGCATAATATAAAGTTTCTACTGCGTACAGTTCCTTAGATTTTGCTTTAACCAGAAACTTTAACCAAAATCTTTAACTAGGTCAAAGTCCAAGGTCAAAGTCACTAGGTCCAATGTTCGGCATAAATTGAAAGGTCTCATCATGGGCAACCTTAATGTATAATATAAGGTTTCTACTGCATACATTTCCTTAGATTTTGCTTTAACCAGAAACTTTAAACAAAATCTTTAACTAGGTCAAAGTCCAAGGTCAAGGTCACTAGGTCAAATGTTACGGCATAAATTGAAAGGTCTTGTCATGGGCAACCTTCATGTATAATATAAAGTTTCTACTACATATAGTTCCTTAGATTTTGCCTCAACCAGAAACTTTAACCAAAATGTTGACGGCAGACGGACGGACGGACAGACGGACGGACGGACGGACGGACAGACGGACATCGTCAATCTATAGACCTGAATTGCTTTGCAATCCGGCCAAAAATTGCTAGAATGACATTATTATAAGCTCCATGACATAACCGTGATTTTTTTTGTCATTTTATAGGATGAATATCAAAGTTGGATATCTTTAATGCCATTTGCCTTACAAAACTGAGTGTCCAGAGAAAAATGAATAATAAAGATTCAGCTGGCCACTTGTAACTTACAAAAGTGAAAATATGTACAAGTTTTAAAAACTGAAAATTTTCTGATACTAGGCTATTCTGTAGAAAATTATGATGATCTTTATAATATTAAAGTTCTAGTTAACTCTGCACGAGTTGAACTTTCAATGTATGTTGATATGCATAGTATTTAAGTACAGGTCTACACGAGAATCCACCAGGTATGCAGATATTACATAAAGAAATTATGATGATTTTTTTTTTAGAAATATGGATGGTATACATGCATATATACATGTTTGGTTTTGTGAGGCCAGATTTTAACATCATACATATTTTTTATAAAGAGTTATGAAGGAATAAAGGCAACACAAGTGGAGCATCCCTTCCAATTGCATGTTCTATGCAATCAGCAAAATGATTTTAAAATCAAGTCTATAGTAACCCTCACCATGAAAATCAATAGGATTCATTCATCCTCTCCCAATAGGGAACATTTAGTAATTCTATAATTATTGCTTTGTCTTCTATACAAGGACTTTCTGCCCAAGTCCACAGTGACTTTTGAACCTTGACCTTGAAAATCAATAGGGTTCTTCATCTCCCCAGATGGAAATTTTATGTGATGTTGAGTAATCCTTTGATGATTGCTTTGTCTTCTATGCTGTTCACACAAACTTTAAGCATATGTCCACTGTGACCTTGACATTTGGCCTTGAAAACCAATAAGGTTTATCCTCTCACCAAGGGAAGCATTTGTGGAAGGTTTAGTGATCCTATTATGATTGCTATGTCTGCTACGCTGTTCACAAGGACTTAATTAAAGTGTACGTCCACTGTGACCTTTAAACCTTGACCTTGAAAATTAATAGACATTATCCTCTACCCATGGGGAAGATTTGTTGAAGTTTTGACATTTTTTACAATGATTGCTTTCTTCTATGCTGTTCACAGAAAAAAATCTGGTTATATACACACACACTAAGTTACACACCCTCACACGCATGGGCCCACAGCAGTGATAATAAATCCCCTCCCTAGGGGATAAAAAAAGTTTGGAAAGCTTTTCCTCTTTATAATTTGATCAAATTGTTCACCCCAGTAACAGCCTTGATCACCACTCGATGATGCAGAAAAATTACTTCGATACAGAACATCCATTTTCAATAGAACATCTGAAGGTATTTTTTTCTCCCCCATCATCAAAACACCTCTTTGCCATGAAAAATATAAAAGCATTCTATAATTTATTATTTCTTTATATTTAATTTGTTTATCTAAAGAAATCATAAATATCCTTAACTAATAACCTTATGATTCAACAATAATACAACCCGTTACAAATTAACTTGAGGTAAAGTTTGAATCTTTTCTCATCAAATAATTGTAAAGTATATTTTGAAAAAAGTAAAAATTAACCCATCATGAAAAAGGGTAAAATCACAGATAATATCTTAGCACCACATTTGAAAATAATTTTAAATCAATTCATTAAAAGGATTTCCCAATTGTTATTCTGTCTTTTCGAAATACAGAGTTACTTCCCATTTGTGCAGGTATCTGACGTCAACGCATTGTGACGTTATCGAATTCTATGGAAATCAGCATGAAATTCAGGGAAACAGGGTTACAAAAATGTACATATATGATGTTTTCAAAGGAATTTAATGACGTCACAATGCTTTTACATCAGATACCTGCACAAATCGAACGTAGGACTGTAAATTAGAAAAGACGGAATAAAGTACCCTGACTGTATCAAGCACTCTTCTCTTTCAATGTGACTAGGATAATGTGTATATCCATTACATTAGTACCTGTTAAGCCTGTTTTCACAAGGTCTGAACCATTTTTGACCTGACTCAACAAATTAAACACGTCATTGTTCTCTAGATAGGTCTCAATGTCCAACTTCTGATTCTCACAATTTTGTACAAAATACTGATTAACAATGGCACCAGCAGCATCTGTCGGTCCGTCTTGTCCGTCTGTACCTCCGCTCAAAAATTCTATATTGAATTTATCCAATTTGTCAACATGTGCATTCAGCTCCATTGCACAAGCTACAGCCATTTCTTGATTCCTTCCTCCTCGTCCCTTGCCTTTCACCAGCACTGTAGTTTCTCCACTTGCTATTAAGCAAAATCCTTTTCCAAAGCTATAAGCTTTGAAAGACTTATCCAAAATCTCGTTCACAGTTAATTTGTCTAATTCGGTTTCTTGCATAAGTTCCGTTTCTGTCTGTCTCAAATCATCACTGGGACGAGGTCCGTATGAAAACGCAATGAATTTGGCAAGTTTTCCGAACATTTTACCCCTCTCTCTTGCATCACCCTCCAATGTGGTTGAAAACAAGAAGGGAAGATAACCCAAACTTTCTGCTTTTTCGCACGCAGCTTTTGCGGCCATTGTGTTACTACCGACAATTACGTTTTGAATAAATTCACTCTCCTTGTCTTTTTCATCAGTGTCTCTGGGATCCCATCGTTTCTGCGACACTTGATTTTTCAGATATTTCCTCACAGAGTTTGGTATTTCCTTTTTAATTCCGAGACGTCTCATGATGTCAAGGGCCATTTGTGGTGAGGTATCGTCCAGCACTGTTGGTGAGCTAGCTATAATGTCCAACCTGTCTCCTACAACATCTGACAGAATCAATGACACAACCTGAAAGCATGTGACAGAGAAGGCCACTTTAAAGTCTTGTTCCGTCTTTTGCTTATACAGAATTGCTATCCATTTAGGACAGAATCTGACCTTAATGCATTATTGTTATTATGCATACGGATTCCTGTAGAACATTGTATTTAAAGCATGTTTTTCCCTAAATAATACACTGGTTTCTATAGAATTTGTTGACGTCATAAGTTGTTTAGGTAATCTATATATTGAAAAGACTGAATACCATTAACATGAACATTTTGATTTGAAATACATGTACATATATATTAGGGAAAATATTATAGGGAAAATATTATAAGAGAATGAAAAGATTGTGATTCAGTTTATATATGCACAGCCAATGTAATTCCCTAAGATGAAACCATTGACAGGAACATGTAGCTTTTCGCATGTAAATTTAACGCTCGTGACGTCACTATCCATTAGCTCTACAGAAATATGCTGCCACGGCTGTTCTAACCTGCAAACTGAATCTGTGGTGACCTTAATCTTAACGTCATTTTTTTTTACATGGAAAACACGATTTCAGAAAAAAAGAATGAAACTTACAATTGTAGTGCATATACATGTATATAGAATAAAAGTAATAATTTGTGTTTTGTTACGGGTATACAACACACAGCAAGTGCATTTATCGCATTAAATGCACTAACGCCCATTACATGTACAATAAATGCACTTGCAGTGTGTTGCAAACCCATAACAAAACAAAAAACATAGGTAATCACAGATTACGAAGCTCACCTCGTGACAGCAAAATTCAATTCAAACATATTTCTTAGTACATGTATATTGGCTTTTAAAGGCAAAACCACTCAAGCAGAAAAAGTAGGTCGAGGTCATTTTATGAAAGTTTGATCAAAGATACATCTAATATGCAAGTTTGGAACATCTAGCAGTTATTCTTTGCTCAATATTGGCTTTATAGAGCAAAATCCCTCAAGCGGAAAAAGTAGGTCAAGGTCATTTTATGAAAGATTGATCAAAGATATATCCAATATGCAAGTTTGGTACATGTATCACTTATACTTTGCTCAATATTGGCTTTTAAAGTCAAAATCACTCAAGCGGAAAAAGTAGGTCGAGGTCATTTTATGAAAGTTTGATCAAAGATACATCTAATATGCAAGTTTGGAACATCTAGCACTTATACTTTGCTCAATATTGGCTTTTAAAGGCAAAATCACTCAAGCGGAAAAAGTAGGTCAAGGTCATTTTATGAAAGATTGATCAAAGATATATCCAATATGCAAGTTTGGTACATGTATCACTTATACTTTGCTCAATAGTGGCTTTTAAAGGCAAAATCACTCAAGCGGAAAAAGTAGGTCGAGGTCATTTTATGAAAGTTTGATCAAAGATACATCTAATATGCAAGTTTTGAACATCTAGCACTTATACTTTGCTCAATAATGGCTTTTAAAGGCAAAATCACTCAAGCGGAAAAAGTAGGTCAAGGTCATTTTATGAAAGTTTGATCAAAGATACATCCAATATGCAAGTTTGGTACATGTAGCACTTATACTTTGCTCAATATTGGCTTTTAAAAGTGAAATCACTCAAGTGGAAAAAGTAGGTCAGATGCTGCATCCGATGCATGGGTCCATCTCGGCATCCAAAGATGAATCACTTGTGCAAGTTTGGTTACTGTAGCATTAGTACTTTGTCAGATACTGAGCTACCCCCAAACTTCTTATCCAAATCACTCAAGCGGAAAATGTAGGTCAGATGCTGCATCCGATGCATGGGTTCACCTCAGCATCCAAAGATGAATCACTTGTGCAAGTTTGGTTACTGTAGCATCAGTACTTTGTCAGATATTGAGCTACCCCAAGCTTCTTAACCAAGTCACTCAAGCGGAAAATGTAGGTCAGATGCTGCATCCGATGCATGGGTTCACCTCAGCATCCAAAGATGAATCACTTGTGCAAGTTTGGTTACTGTAGCATCAGTACTTTGTCAGATACTGAGCTACCCCAAACTTCTTAACCAAGTCACTCAAGCAGAAAATGTGGGTCAGATGCTGCATACGATGCATGGGTTCACCTCAGCATCCAAAGATGAATCACTTGTGCCAGTTTGGTTACTGTAGCATTAGTACTTTGTCAGATACTGAGCTACCCCAAACTTCTTAACCAAGTCACTCAAGCGGAAAATGTAGGTCAGATGCTGCATCCGATGCATGGGTTCACCTCAGCATCCAAAGATGAATCACTTGTGCCAGTTTGGTTACTGTAGCATTAGTACTTTGTCAGATACTGAGCTACCCCAAACTTCTTAACCGGACGCGGACGCGGACACGGACGCGGACGAGGACGCGGACGAGGACGAGGACGCGGACTCGGACGCGGACGCATGGGGTTATAGCATAAGCTCACTCAACTTCGTTGAGGTGAGCTAATTAAGACATTCATTCTTTATGAGTATAGACAGAGGAACAGTCATACAGCCCTTTTACCCTCCTCCCCAAACTCCTTCAAATATTTAAAGACGCAAGAAAAGTTAAACATGTGTACCAACCTTAGCAGGGTAAGCTTCCCTAGCGAGTCCACCTCCTTTGAGTTGTTCTATATGCCGACGTATCACATTTAGTTCCGATATCGTAGCTCCGCTTAACGACACACGCTTGGTTAACTCTAGTGTCTCCTCCAAAGATATACCTGGACTTGGTAATGGTAGTAATGCTGAGCCTCCTCCTGCAATGGTGAAATATTATATTGTTAAAATACAGGTCTATATTTAAAAACTTTTACGAGGAAAAATGTGTTTTACCTTATGTTTACAAAAAAACAAAACATAAAAAAAATTTCCCCAATTTTCCATAATTTTTTTCCAAAATTTTTTTCATGCATTTGACCTAATAAATTCTCATCTCACATTACAAGCATATATTTTCATGGTGCCTTTTCTCAAACATGGAAAACATTCTTTCTATAAGTATATTAGCATTATTAATGGATTATAACAAAACACATTGAAAAAGAGAAATGTTGCAATATGGGTTTAAGGTATCCGTTGTACAAATAAATTTCAAGTGTATTGTATAGTTAGAATTATTGAATATTTTTACCAAAATATACCTTATACAACATAAAAAATAGTGTCTATCATCAAAGGTCGACATGCAAACCTTCACTCAATCCACGAAAACTATCGAGACACTGCCAAAGATTACCGAGATAATTTTAACACTGTTTAAATGGACGAGACGTCCGCGAGATCTCCATTTGTACAATGGATACGTTAAATAGTCTAACTTAAACTTAAAAACAAGCAACATTTCATCCATTACTAAAGGGACTGAAGTCTAGATTTACCAGAAATCAGCACCAATAACAGATCTTCCTTGGTTAATTTTCTGACCATTGTCTGTATAAGTTCAGCAGTTTTCATGGCGTCTTCATCTGGCATATTGTCCTGGGCTCCCTCATATATCCTAATCCTAGATCCACTCCTTGGCAGCAAGTTACTGAAAATTAGACATAAAACTAAAAGAAATAAATGAAGTATATGTTTATAGAAATGAGCTCACAATCATTATCTACATCTGGAAATATTGAATATATTTTGAAATCAAAAGTCATGTTACTTAAGATTTTTTAAAAGATTTCTGTAAGGCTTTATTTCAATATCAATAAATGAAATAAAATCATAAAGTCAAACGCTAGGATGTACATGTATATTGCATTTTCCTCATGGAGGATTGCTAAATTGTACTTACTGAAGAAATAAAATTGAACGGAAACATTATATTTCTATAGTTTTGAAAAATTACATGCATAGTACGTGTATGAGAATCAGATTTCATGAACTTACCCTTTACCAGCTTCTTGTAGGTTATTTTGGAGACCAAAAGGCACACTGATCATTCCCTCTACTAGATTATCACCTATTCTCTCCTCCACTGCCCTAGCCATGCCTGCAACAGCTTTACCAAATCCCACAATGTGGACGTTTTTATTCATTGAATATTCCCTGTTCTCCACAAGGAGGGAACCATTTTCAACATGCAAGACTTTTCCGATCATTTTACTTGGCGAAACGGATTCTATCGCAGCATCGAATACCACAAGGGCATTTTCCCTGGGATTTAGAGAAATTTTCAGGTCTGGTGTAGTCATCATTACATTAGAATTAGATCTTCGCAAGTGTTGATGAAGATAACTTCCTGAAGCACTAATACGAGAAGAAAAGGGGAAGAAGTGAGGAAAACAAAGATGGAGTAATGAAGAGCCCAACTTGATGTAGCGTTTCATCTGTCCTTCTTAATGACTGCTGAAGCTGGAAGCTGGAACGTGTCCTTACATTTGTTCCAAATTCTGCAATATATAAAGGAAAAGTCATTGAAAATTAAGAAAAAAAAAAAAATCATTAAATTATGTCACACAAAAAGGATTAAAGGAACACCATGAGATATCATAAAGATGAATGAGGAAATTTGACAAATTGTTTTCATGTGATTTTACTGTTACATAGAATAACCCAAATACTACCTCTTTCTGTTACCTACATTTAATATCTATATGAAAGTCAAGGGCGTAGGAGAAGGGGGGCAGCGGGGGCACATCCCCCCCCAACTTTGAAAAATGGGGGGGGGGGGGGGGGGGGGGGGGGGGGCACAACCATGTTTGTGCCCCCCCCCCCCCCCCCACTTTTCATCACAAAATTTTATGATGCAGTAACATTGTTTAAAATATTAACATTTTGTACCAGAAATCTACAATTTTTTGGTCAATTTTCAAAATTTTCCTTTGGCTCACTACCGCTCGCCAGTTCTCTATAGAATTTCTGAATAATTTAGCTATTCTGATCCATCCTTTAAACATATTACAATATCAATGTACATGAAGACATTCAACTCAATATAGAATATTATTACATGTACTTGTTAATGATAGAGGGAATAGAAAGTATTTTCTGATAAGTCAATATTTTGTTAAAAAAAGTTTCCTGGCTCGCTACCGCTTGTCAGACATTAATCATCATGCACTTAAAATTTAGAATTGCACCAGAAATGTTAAAAAATTGTCCATACAAAACATGAAACCCCATATTGTTTTAAATCTGTTCCTCTCCCCCCCCCCCCTTTTTTTTGCTTGTTAGAAATTTTGGGATGTTGTGCCCCCCCCCCCCCCCCACTTTTTCAGGCAGAGCTACACCATTGAAAGTAGCAATAATACAATATCATACTTCATGTATTTCACAAAATTACCTAAGGTTAATATTCTAATCAAATAAAAGATATGTGTTTGTGATACAAGGACATCTTTGTCAGCAAAACAATGTTTTATGCTATGAAGGTCAAACTTTGAATTCAAGGTCACAAGGAAAAAAATGATGCCAACAGAAATGTCATCCCACAAGGAATACACATGTAAGATATGACAATCCTTTCACTCAACATTCAAAAGTTATAGTCCAGGCTAAAATTTTCAAAAATATGTAAAATCCGAAGCCAAGGTCAAAGTCAACTTGCACACAAGGGCATAAGAGGCACAGGATTGCAATATACTTTTCATGTTGTACCTGTAGTCTTTGACTGAAGGAGACAGTGTGCTTGCGTGGAAGTTAGGTCAAAGTCACAATGTCAAAATTTTGGTATCAAAGAGTCAAAGGTCAAGGTCACTACAGACTTGATTTTAAAATAATTTTGTTGAGACCTTGACCTTTGACTCTTGACCTTGAAAATCAATAGGGCTTATCCTCCTCATGAAGAACATTTATGGTAAGTTGACCTTTGACCCTTAACCTTAAAACAGAATTCAATTGGGTTCATCCTCTCCCCATGGTGAGCATTTGTGGAGGATTTTATGTTTCTAAGATGATTGCTTTGCCTTCAATGTTGTTCATAAGGATCATAAGTCTAAGTCCATAGTGACCTTGATCTTTGACCCTTGACCTTGAAAATCAATAGTGTTCATCATCTTCCCATCAGGAACTTTTGTGGAAGGTTTGATATTTCTATGATAACTGCTTTGTCTTCTATGCAGTGTTTTCACAAGGATTTTAAGCGAAAGTCCACAGTGACCTTGACCTTAGAGCCATGACCTTGAAAATCAATAGTGTTTATCCTCTTCCCATGGGGAACATTTGTGGAAGTTTGATGCTTCTACATGTATGATCATTGATTTGTCTTCTATGCTGTTCACAAGAATCTGGACACACACACAAACAAACAAACGGCCGAACTGCAGCATTGCTAAGTTCCGATTCCCCTTTTGTTGTCATAATATTTAAAATTGTAACATGAATTTGTAATGGAAATTTTTTTATATGGACGTGGGTTTATGCAGTCATATTATACACACAAAATACCTTTTAGATGGGGCATTTTCAATGTCAAATAAATTTATTGATATGGCCATTCATCATTTGAGAACATGTATATGCAAATAATATCCCCCCCCCCCCCCCCCCACACACACACACACAACACACACATGCTAACTTATATGATATATCGAAAATGACTTCGCTTCACTTCTAGGGCTCTGCAATAATTCATATTAGATAAAACATCAGCAGCCTGAGTACTGTAGTATCTATGCTGGAAGATCAAGTCTGATGTGGGGCAATTTGTTCCTATTCTGTTGTTTGCTTGGGGAAAAAGCAAACAACAGAATAGGAACAAATTGCCCCACATCAGACTTGTCGGACTAGAAGATCGCAGGCAGCTGGTCCAATGTATCCCTCTAGTCTTGCTTGCAAGTCTCCGTTTCTTTGTCTCGCAATTAGGTTATTGAAATAGAACTAGTATCCCTCATATTTTCTTCAAATACAAATTATCGCTGTAGTCCAATGCTAGTCCGACTTGCAGACCTACGACGGTGTTATCTGTTTTTTCGTCTTCGAAGACGAAAAAACAGATAACACCGTCGTAGGTCTGCAAGTCGGACTAGTCCAATGCAGAAGTGTTCAAATAGTTGTCACCTTTTGAATGTCAACTCTGAGCAGCTAGCAGCTGAGTGTGAAAATTGTTTTACTTTCGTTTTCATACATGGTAAGTCAACTTACATAATAATACATTCGATCTAAATCAATTCGAGCTGCATTTCTTTCTTTCCTTCAATATCACCGCTACCTCACTGGGAGAACATATCTTAGGAGGAGGAGACAAAGAAGGAGGAGTAGACAAAGAATGAGGAGTAGACATAGGAGGAGATAGAGTAGGAGAATTTTAGGAGGATGAGACAGAGAAGGAGGAGGTGGAGGAGAGAGAGGAGGGTAATGAGAGAGAGAAGGAGGATTATATTGAGGTGAAGAAGGATAGAGGTGGTAGAGATAGAAGAGGCGGATATAGAGGAGGATGAGGTAGAGAAGGAGGAGGAGTATGAATAGTAGGATGGGGAGGAGATAAAGTGTGCATGTCTGATCCATTATAAATGATGCTATTGAATTTTGAAGACGTTTAACATTTGAACTACTTGGTAAGTGTCACTGCTGGTGGACCAGGAGTCTCTGAGGGCACATGTAGCCAAGTTCGATCAAATTCGATTGATCGTCTGTCTGAGTCATCAACGCTTTCAAAACTTTCTGTTTCCAAAATTCATGAAATTTCTAAAATGTGGGTAATGTAGCATCATTTCCCACCCATCCTGCTACGTCTTTCGGTATATTTTTGGACATAATAATCTTTGAACTCTTTGGCCATCTTACATTGTTTAGATTAAGGATCACTGCCGAGGGTTGAGTACCCGAAGCGTGCATGTCTGATCCATGCTGCAAATTTATCTGTTTATAAATTAATGATGCTATTGAATTTGAAGACGTTTAACATGAGGAGAAGATAGAGAAGGAGGATTACATTGAGGTGAAGAAGGAGGAGATAGAGAAGGTAGAGATAGAGGAGGAGGAGGAGGAGGAGGAGGAGGAGGAGGAGGAGGAGGAGGAGGAGGAGGAAGAAGAAGAAGAAGAAGAAGAAGAAGAAGAAGAAGAAGAAGAAGAAGAAGAAGAAGAAGAAGAAGAAGAGATAGAGGCATAGGAGTAGAAATAGGAGGAGATCGATGAGCATGAGATAAAGTATGAAAAGAGATAGAGGGAGGAGATAGAGAAGGAGGAGGAGAAATAGGATGATAAGATTGAGGAGAAGAAGGAAGAAATAGAGGAGTAGGAGATAGATGCATGAGGAGGAGTAGAAATAGGAGGATATATACTGAAGAGGGATAGATAAGGAGGGGATAAGAGGGAGAAAGGATAGAGGAGGAGGAGAGATGAGGAGAAAAGGGGACAGAGGAGGAGAAATGAGGAAGATATAAATCAGGAGAGAGAGAGAGAGAAAGACGATGATTTGAGAGGATGAGGGGATTGAAGAGGAGGAGATCGAAGAGGAGGAGATAATTTGAGGAGGAGATTAATTGAGAGGAGGAAAAAATAAAGAAGGAGATACATGAGGAGGAGGTAAAACTGAAAAAAAAAACTTGTTTCACTCATCAGCCGTTTCCTTCATTACACGCTAGAAATGTTTGAAGTAAGAGAAGGTCGAGCTGACTAATCCTGTCGCATTTGGTGGACAGCGTTGCCTCTGTTCGCTGCATCGGGACGAAAATGAAACTCACAGATAATGTAGTTCGAAATTTTAAAGTTGCCAAGATATTCCGGGAAAATACAGACAGAATAAATAGAATAGATTTCTCTACATGTGGAAATACCTTAATTTCAAGCAGTGATGACGATTCTATCGTTATCTACGATTGCCAAAATGGAACGTTAGTTTTTGCCTTCTTTTTTCCCATACTGGTCAAGTCTGGTGTCAGAACAGTTTCTGGACAGTAACAGTTTCCGGACAGTCGGCTTTTTCAAGTACTTTGAAGGAAAAATTTTCAAAATTTGTGACAATTTTGTAGATTTTTAAATGGAGAATTCAAATCATGAATCTGTAAAAAAATTCATCTTATTTGTTTTATCGGGTCCATATAATCACCACAAATCACCTCAAATCACCACAAATCACCGCAAATCACCACAAATCACCTCAAATCAACTACAAATCACCACAAATCAACTACAAATCACCTTTTTTTCATCATACTTATATGATTTTTGTTTCAATTTTAACAAAAATCCAGGTTGTTGATACACAAAAATGCAAGCACCAACACTTTGTACATGTAGATTCTATATATATACAGCTGTTCATCATGGTCATTCCAACATTTATTATAAATTGCTTGATCTAATGTCTTTTGCGTCTCTTTTCGTTTCGGGGTCTTTTTCTTTGTCCGGGTTTCCTTGCTGTTGACTTGGCCTTATTTACAACACTAAACCTGCCGTCTAAAGAGTGGATATATTCTGGACTTGTCTTCCTTAGGTCCGCATTCAAGAACTTCTTAAAGATTCGGTCCCTCTCCTCCTTAGACTTTGATCGGTATGCCGTTTCTGCAATTTTGAATTTCTTGTACTCCCCAGAAAGTCAGTAGTTGCCAGTTCCACTCAATGACCTTTTTAAATCCAAAAACTGTAGCTTTATAACGTTTGTGATTTTTTCAATTAATGATGGTGTATTTTGTGGCTTCCAGTCTATTTCCAATTTTAAAATGTTATTCATGGACTCACTGTTGTTGTTGGTCCAGGACTTTTGACCTGCTGGTTTGCACACATACTTCAGTAAATTTGACTTAATAATGTGGTTTTCAAAGTAATTTAGAAATTTTTTGTTTTCAGTTGCCAGATCTTTCAACGCAATACATTTTTTCTTCAAAATCGAAGGTGTCATTTGCCAAAACTATTCCCTCATCACCAAAAATTTTATCCATAATGGATTTTCTTTCCGAAGCTGTTACACCTGCTCGGTTTTTTAGATAGTCGGACAAGTTATCTTTCAGATGTTTTGTGCAAAGCTTTCAGTCAGCATTAGGAAAGCAGTCATCGATGGCCTTAGTTAAAGCTTTTTCGGCATCACTACCAAATTCCATTGTTTCAGGAATACGCAAGTCAATATTTTTTAACCCTACAGCAAGCCTTGCACGTATATGAGAGAAGAATGAGTGATAGACAGTATAGCTGGCCTCTTTGTGAAGCAAGTGATTCATGTCGGGGCTGTAAGTCAGCAAAAATATATACTCAACACCAATTCCTGCAAAATATATTCGCAGTGCACGTTCAATTGTAGTTGATTTGTAGTGATTTGTAGATGATTTGTGGTGATTTGCGGTGATTTGGGGTGATTTGTGGTGATTATATGGACCGTGTTTTATCGCTCCACTTTTTCACGCCTTGGGTGATTGGCCGATAAATGTGCCCACCGTTTGTGCATGATGTGCCCTCTTTGGCCCAACTCACGTAGAAGTGCCCTACTAACTGTCCTGTTCACTAAATCCAGAGCACCCTGTTTTCCCGGTTTTCTCTAAAATATGATACGTACTGTCAACTTCCAAAAAGATATCAATTTTATAGTACTCCTTTAGTTGTAACAGAAAATATCATTGTTTTGGCTGTACGTCAATTAAGTCAGAAATAGGACGGAAAATAAAAAGTCTACAGGGATTTTCTATAGTAAAACCGCTGAAATGCGTGACTTCGGGAGCTTTGACGTCACTGTTTACTATTGTTGACACAGATGACAATATGGCAGCTGTGTGCTTGAAATTAACATGGAAATTTCCTGTAGACATTTTATTTTTCATATTGCAGTTTGCAGGCAGCTGTTAGCATGGTTAGGGTGAGTTGAAGTTAATATCCAAATACGACTAAAGGAGGTCAATATATTATATTCGGAAACTATAATTTAAAGGAAAATTCTGCAGATGACAGAATAAATCGCCAAAACAGGGTGCTCTGGATTTAGTGAACAGGACAGTAGCACCCTACCCTTTTCATTTTCTATCTGGATCACTGCTTTCAGTATGTGCCTCTGTGGGCAAAGCATTATTTGAGTGAAATTTGAATGTTTTCCATTAAAGGACAGGGGAGTTTTCACAGAAAACCTTAGGAATCGTCCAGAAACTGTTCTATATATCATATCATTTTGATATCTAAATTAATTTTTTTTATTAATTATTGAAAATTTAACCATATGCGACGGTTTGGGTATCATGCCCGGTTAGCTCAGTCGGTAACCGGGTAAGAGCGTCTGCCCTGTAAGCAGAAGGTTTCGGGTTCAATTCCCGGACCGGCCACATTTTCCATTCCGCCTGTCACAGTATTTGGTGCCGTGAGAGTGAACCTCAGGAGTTGTTTGTGGTTTAGGGCAACTATTGGGAAGAACCAGGGATTTATTTGTCTTTCTTTGTGAGGTTTCCGATTAACAACTTTGGGAAACCTCAAAATTTGGCGGGGTGGAGTGTGACGGTTTGGGTATCGTGCCCGCTTAGCTCAGTTGGTAAGAGCGTCTGCCCTGTAAGCAGAAGGTCTCGGGTTCGATTCCACATTTTCCATTCCGCCTGTCACACATAATTATGATCTTGCTCAAACTAACTTCATTTGGAAATTATTTCATGGGAAAGGAATTGTGTTTTCTGAGCAAAACATAATCTCGTTAGAGATTCTTCCATGTGTCTATTTACTGTTTACTAATACTAATAAGCTCCCAAGAATCTCCTTTCAACCTTACTTCAATGGAAACTGAGGAGCTTCTTTTTCGTCTAGCACAACCTACATGTAGACAAAAAAGAAAGAAGCTCCTCAGTTTCCATTGAAATTACTCTCAACCATTCAATACTCTATTCATTGTTTTCGACCCCATTCAACAATACCCCTTGTTCTGATAATAAAAAATTGTGTACAAACCAAAACAAAGGGGGACATTTGTGTCAGCTTTTAAAATCAATGGTGAATGCACGATTCTCAATGGATTTTGTTCTACTTCAGCTATGTTGGCACAAATCATTAGAAAACATGTGCATGGCATCGTTCTGAAGAGAAGCAGACCGAGTCTGACCTGATCTACCTGCGTAAAATTTAGCAAGTCAGCTTATATATAAGAAGTGGCTCAGATAGCAGAGCAGGAATATAATTGAAAATTTGGTTATCTTGTATGTACATGATGTATATCACTATTCACTAAATACATTTAAACTTGCCTCATTAGCTCTACTGGTCTATGACCAGTCGAGCTTATGCGATCACCCTGTGTCCGGCGTCCGTTAAACATTTCTTGTGGTTTCCAGTCCTCTAAAACTGTTGGTGATGGAAAGTTAATTCTTTTTGCAACATGATTGGTCTATGGTGTAGTTGTGCACCTGATATTTTGTTTGAGCCCCTGACCCCGAGGGTCTAAGAAAATGGGTGTGGTCATTTTCTCCTATATAACTCTATGTAATTTTGTGGTCACCATTTCTCAGAAAGTATAAATGATACAAAGTTACTTCTTTTTGCAATATTGAAGATCTATGGTCTAGGTGTGCACCTGATATTTCATCTCAGCCCCTGACCCCTGGGGTCTTAGGAAATGGGTGTGGTCATTTTCTCCTATACAACTCTATGTAATCTTGTGGTCACCATTTCTCAGAAAGTATAAATGATAAAAAGTTAATTCTTATTGCAATATTAAAGGTTGATGATCTTGTTGTGTACCTGATATTTCATCTTAGCCCCTGACCCCTGGGGTCTTAGGAAATGGGTGTTGTCATTTTCTCCTATGCAACTCTATGTAATCTTGTGGTCACCATTTCTTAGAAAGTATAAATGATACAAAGTTACTTCTTTTTGCAATATTAGTCTATCATCTAGTTGTGCACCTAATATTTCATCTGAGCCCCTGACCCCTGGGGTCTTAGGAAATGGGTGTTGTCATTTTCTCCTATACAACTCTATGTAATCTTGAAGTCACCATTTCTCAGAAAGTATAAATGATAGAAAGTTACTTCTTTTTGCAATACTAAAGGTCTATGATCTAGGTGTGCACCTGATATTTCATCTTAGCCCCTGATCCCTAAGGTCTCGGGAAATAGGTGTGATCATTATCTCCTATAGACCTCAATGTAATCTTGAAGTCACCATTTCTCAGAAAGTATAGATAATAGAAAGTTAATTCTTTTTGCTATATTATATGTCTATGATTGAGCCCCAGGGTCTTAGAAAATGAGTGTGGTCATTTTCTAGTATACAACTCTATGTAATCTTTTGAACACTATTACTTAGAAAGTATGACCGATAAAAAGATTTTTGCATTATGTTCAGACTTACGCGCAATGTTATGCTTGCGCATCTGATATACTTTTTTAGCCCCTTACCCTTGGGTCTTAGAAAATAGTTGTGTCATTTAGTTATGTATTTTACTAAACAACCAGGAGAGCTTCAGTCTCGTCAGAGACTTCTAGTTTTTTGAGTGTGTTGTGTAAAAGGGGTAGGGCCCGAGACCCCTAAATCGGCCCTCAATTTTTCTCTAAAAATAAAATTCATGAGAAGTACTTGATATCCCTCATGAAAATACACGAATGTTTACTGCTTTTAATGAAAAGTAAAAAAAAATCAAACAAAGCGCCATTCAACTGTAATGACGTCATAAAGTGTCGTCATTTTGATGTTATTGACAAAATATGGCAAAAATTGCTGGGAATTTTGTCTTTTGTGGAAGAACTCAATGTGGCTGCATGCGTTAACTGAGATTAAACGTTAATGACAAAAGGATATAATGATAATCTTTCACATATAAAGGACCTTGCACGAATTGACGGGAAATCCGCCCAGATAATAAAATCTCCTCGAGGGTTACGAAAACTATTTTAAGGTATAAAATAAATATTTATGGATAGAAAAATTTATAATCTATAATATTCACTCAAATGTTCATCATTTACATCACCTACTTGGCATTTATTCGAAATCGAAGCAACGCGGGGTCCACCATTTAGAGTCCGTGATATTACGTTATAAAATTCAATAAGATGAGATGAAATCGAGAAAATCGTTTTACTCTGAGTTATATTAAGTTTTCATACATTTAGTGATTTAATAAACGGTAGAATTACTGTCCTCCTTCAAAAACTAGTATTTCTTTTCTGTGTTCAGAACTCCATTTTTGGTTCATCGCTATAGTCCCAATAGGTCACAATGGATGAATGCGCTTAGTGCGTTTACATTACGAAAAGATACATGTAAGCGAAAAACTATCGAAAAAAGAGATTTCTTGTGGTTAATCATACAAAGAAATAACAGAGTGTTTGATAAATAGAGGAAAATAAAATATAATCGAGAACAATATCCTTTGTTGGAAGTGTTTGAATGAATATCTCAAAAGAATAAAAATGTAGTCGCAAAATGTTTACTACTCACCCAAACCATAAAACGACATCATAGAAATAATTAATTAATTAATATATTAATTAGATACATGCATAATTGCAAAGTATCATCACTCTAAACCAATCGAAAGAAAACGTGATAGATTTATGTATAATTACTCAAGATTGGGAGCCTTTTCACCCCCTCCCCCCTCCTTTTTTATATTTCGATCGCCTGGTTGACATCGTTCCCCACCTTGCTACAGGATCTTACTCGCCATGCTTGAAGATCTTGTCAAACTAAAGTTTCTATTAAAAGGAAATCCTTTAGCAAGGTGGGGAACAATACTCTAAAAAACTTTTCCAGTTTCCATAGGCTTTATTGTTAAAATCGACTGTTTTAACCCAAATTATACACAAAATATAGGTCGCATGTTTGAAATATGACTATTTTCATAAAATTCAGCAAAAATCTTACCGAATTCAGAGTGTTCATTTCTTTTAATGAGAAAAAAAATTTCGGTCCCAACTGGGCGGAATTCCATACTTATCGTTCGAGCTCCTTTTTCATCTTAGTTTATGCGGCCATTGCTAATTTAATAGAAATATGTAGTTTTTGCATCAATTTCGTGGAATTTGGTGTTTTCAAAGGGCTAAAAGCTATTGGTATACCCAATGTTTATAAAAATATATTCGTGATTCTGTAGAGAATGTTAACATTTACTGGATTATAACACATCAACACTTTAGAGTAAAATACAGATAATCACGATAACAAACTGATGATAATACTTAGAAATGTGCTTTGCTTTAAATGGAGTTGAAAACCGAAAAATTGAGGTTCATAATTCAAACTGAAAAGAACAATTCCTGAACCGTTAAAGCCCTAGTCAAAACGAAGATTGACAAAAATCTATCATTACTTGTCAGTGCATTGTCAAAATAATTGTGGCAACCCCAGTTTGCACTATAACTGTGGCAAAGTCGCTGAAAAAGGATACCCATTATTTCTAAACAAATATTTGATTAAGTAAAGTTTGGCTTTAGTATTAATGTTTGTTTTCACTATTAACTTCATATATATTCAGACCAAAGAAGACTTTGAATAGCAAGAAATATGGAGTGGATCTCATATGTTATACACATGCTGTGAATACTGCTCTCCATGGATCAACTAAAGTCGATGGTACATTTCACATGATACTTGCAAATGTAGTTACGTACATTGATTATGCCAATTTATGGTAAAACAATCAAACTTTAATTTGCTTTAATCAAAACCTGTCTAAGTGTACAAATCATCTTCCCCTATACATGTACTTTCAAATTATATTTTCCATGATTAAAATAAACAATTTTGCATTTCTTTTAGAAAGCAAGTGCACTAGAAATTAATTAATTTTGAAATTTGAATTTATATTTTTTTCTTACAAATGTTACAAAGGCACAAGTGTTTTTCATATATCTTTTTCTTTTGTCATTATTGAGAAAATTTAGACATATTTCTATACATGTATATGATTTTGCAGACACCATTCGTTATCTCTCTCTCCATGACAACAAGTATATCAGATACTTTCCAGGCCACACAAAAAAGTAAGTAAACATGTAGATGAAATGACAAAATGTACCTTTCTGCTACAATAAACCTGCACTAATTCTCTCATGCAACAACATGAGTAATATTTGCTATTTTCGAAAACCAGAGTTACTTCCCATTTGAGATGGTATCTGACGTAGACTGATTGTGACATCATCAAATTCTATGGAAATAGTCCTAAAAGTCTGGGAAATGACGGTGTGAAATTGACGTTACCATACCATTTTCATGACGTCACAATGGGCTTACGTCAGATTCCGTCTATTAGGGGAAATAACTCTGTATTTTACAAAGACTCAATAGACACAAGATTGTTCCTGACTGAGATATAAATTCAATAATTTTCCATTTTCAAGTTTTCTGTCTTTTCAATGTACAGAGTTACTTCCCATTTAGGACGGTATATAGCATGGATGGTATATGGCATGGACGGTATATGGCGTGATCTAGTTGTGACATCGTCAAATTCTAATGGGAAGAAGCGTAAAATTCAGGATTACCATAACATGCTCCAAATACAGCAATTCTATAGGAATGCCATTAGGTCATAATGCATTTATGTCAGATATAGTGTTGTAACGATAGTCGCCGATGTCGCCGCCATCGTTGCTGAAACTTGAAAGTCGCCGACTATCAATAATGGTTTTGAAAATCGATTGTCGCTGTTGAAATTATGTGAAGCGATCCGTGTATATTTACACAAGATAAAATGAAAACAATAGTTTTTGGACTTCGTCCTCATAGATGGCTTTGCCACGAGTTCATATTAAGAACAAGGAATGTTCAACATTTAATTTATTACCAATGATTTTAAATAAGAATCAGATTCCTAAATCACAAGCACTGAGTATTCTCGTTCTGTAAGATACAAAACATACAACAATTTTAAGCAAGAGAAAAGTCTGATTATCCCGATTGTGATATTGATTGTACTCCTCCGATAGTTTAAGATAATTGAAAGTGAAGTTTTTCTGACTTTACAACACTAGTCAGATACCAATGTAATCTTGGATGGGAGGTTACTCTGTATATTGAACTATTACAATTTACATGGAATAAGCCTCTAGTTGTCCGAGCTAAAACTTTTCATTTTCATGTCGCTGACAAAAATACAATTTCATTTTTACAATTGCTGTGTGATCACTGATTGACAATAAAGTGTTGTAATTCAGATTTAAAGAGGTTTATCATAAAAAGTAGACAGTGACGTACATCAAAAGTCAATCTAATTTAAATTCTGCTCTCTGTATTTTGTAAACTATGTGCAGTTTACGAAATACAGAGAGCAGAATTTAAATTAGATTGGTAAAAAGTAAATCCCCTAAGTTTGTTCAAAGGATTAAAGGTACAACATTGTATATCTGCTTGTATCTTGTACAAAATGTGTGCATTCTGATTGCAGGAATTTATCAAGAATATGTCAATTTATATTTGTGATGCTTGACCAAGGTTTAAAGCTTGTTAGGCCGAGGTAAAAGTATTCATTTGTGACATCACAAAATTTTAGCACTTTGTCTCTCGCAATGGGAAGCATCAATTAGTTGCTGAATGGGTTAAAATCAGTTTATTCAATATGAAAAGCATTGTATAGATAGATGAATCAATTGTTAAATTAATTGTTTTACATCATGGTAAGCAAAATTAAGTGTTTCAGATTTTGTCGGCACTGTATGAGTATATAAATATATTTGTTTGGAGACGTTGCTGAAGATGTGCAATTGGTTTTTTCAGAGTTGTCTCCCTGAACATGTCTCCGATCAACGATTCCTTTCTCTCTGGATCATTAGACAAAACAATTCGACTCTGGGATCTGAGGTCACAAAACTGTCAGGTAAAATAATGGACTTGAATTATCGCATGTCAAAACACATTGTGATATGATTCACATATTGTTTTACCTGGTAAATACATGTAATTTATTGAAGTATCGACATATTTTAACATACATAAAGCATTCCGGGGAAATCAATTGCCAAAATATGTGAATTTATTACAGGGCCTGATGCATCTGCCAGGGCGGCCTGTAGCAGCCTTTGACCCTGAGGGCCTTATTTTTGCTGCTGGTATCAACTCAGAATGTGTTAAGCTTTACGATCTGAGGTCCTTCGACAGAGTAAGTATCCTGTTATTACTTGTATGATTGATAAGCCAAACTTTGACAGAGCAAGTATCCTGTTATTACTTGTATGATTGATAAGCCAAACTTTGACAGAGTAAGTATCCTGTTATTACTTGTATGATTGATAAGCAAACTGTGACAGATTAAGTATCCTGTTATTACTTGTATGATTGATAAGCCAAACTTCGACAGAGTAAGTAATTCTCTGTTTACTGGAATGATTGATAACCAAACTTTGACAGAGTAAGTATCCTGTTATTACTTGTATGATTGATAAGCCAAACTTTGACAGAGTAAGTATCCTGTTATTACTTGTATGATTGATAAGCCAAACTTTGACAGAGTAAGTATTCTCTGTTTACTGGAATGATTGATAAGCAAACTTTGACAGAGTAAGTATCCTGTTATTACTTTTTTGATTGATAAGCCAAACTTTGACAGAGTAAGTATCCTGTTATTACTTGTATGATTGATAAGCCAAACTTTGACAGAGTAAGTATTCTCTGTTTACTGGAATGATTGATAAGCCAAACTTTGACAGAGTAAGTATCCTGTTATTACTTGTATGATTGATAAGCCAAACTTTGACAGAGTAAGTATCCTGTTATTACTTGTATGATTGCTAAGCCAAACTTCGACAGAGTAAGTAATTCTCTGTTTACTGGAATGATTGATAAGCCAAACTTTGACAGAGTAAGTATCCTGTTATTACTTGTATGATTGATAAGCCAAACTTTGACAGAGTAAGTATCCTGTTATTACTTGTATGATTGATAAGCCAAACTTTGACAGAGTAAGTATCCTGTTATTACTTGTATGATTGATAAGCCAAACTTCGACAGAGTAAGTTATTCTCTGTTTACTGGAATGATTGATAAGCCAAACTTTGACAGAGTAAGTATCCTGTTATTACTTGTATGATTGATAAGCCAAACTTTGACAGAGTAAGTAATTCTCTGTTTACTGGAATGATTGATAAGCAAACTTTGACAGAGTAAGTATCCTGTTATTACTTTTATGATTGATAAGCAAACTTTGACAGAGTAAGTATCCTGTTATTACTTTTATGATTGATAAGCCAAACTTTGACAGAGTAAGTATTCTCTGTTCACTGTTATGATTGATAAGCCAAACTAGATGTACTGTATAAAGGTATGTTTGTATGCAAAAGATCTATTTTTAGCCATGAGCCCTCTCAAAACACAGAAATTGGCAATATTCTGTGAAATTGCTGCAAAATCTACATATATCTAAAAAATTAGTAAATGGTTAAACTGACATAAAAAGTTTAAATGTAAAGGAAAGTTTTTATCGTAGTTAACACATGAGGCCACATCAAATTCTTCTTCATAAGAGATATTACCTTTAATTTTTGCCATCTTTTGCGAATAATGTCAAAATGATGTCACTTAATGATGCTAAAGCACTTCGAGTGGTGCTTTGTAAGATAGTTTAAAAGTGGGAAACATTCATTAATTTCTATGAGAGATATCAATGTATCTATTAAGAAGTTAAATTCAAAGGAAAATTGTAGGGCCAATTTAGGGGTCTTGTGTACCCCTTTTAAACATTTCTTGCTGACTAGAAAGTTTGGGAAATAAATAATGAACTTTATTCAGAGATCTACTGAGTACTGTAAATTAGCATGTATTTTCATTTCTGGCAATTTCTGCATGAAAGATAGTAGAAATGCAGAATCTTAATAAAAGTACATGTAGTCAGTTGACAGCCAAGAAAATTTTTCAGTTGTAGTCTGGAGTAGTATTTAAAAAGATTTACTTGTAGATTTAACAAAATAAAAAAGAGGCAAGTTCAGCCGCTGTATTTATTTCCTAATGTCTTTCTTTTTGTTATTTAGGGACCATTCACAACGTTTAAGCTGACACAGGATAAGGACTGTGATTGGACGGGTATGAAATTCAGTCCCGATGGTAAACTGATACTCATCTCCACTAACGGACAGGTGTTAAGGTTGATCGACGCCTTCCAAGGGACACCACTCCAAACTTTCATGGTAAATGCTCTGATTCTATTTTTCTTAATTTAGAAGGACATCTTTTTTATAGTTGATGGATTCTTTTACAATAAACAAATTGCTAGTACAGTGGACTCCACTTATTTGACTATCGCATAATCGGGTCATTCGTTTTATTGACTTGACTATCTCTGCACCAAACCATTTCCTATCTATTCTATGTTAAAATTTTGCCGTAATCGACTGGACTAAAACCAATATCCCGTTTATTTGACTCGAAAAATTTCTTAAACTTCAAAATTTGTAAGATAGATTTCACAAATTTGCCGTTTCTGACCATACGAAGTCAGGTAAAGTTGTTTCCCCGGCGTTAATTACCCGTAATTGGCTTCCGTACAACTTAATTGCCGCTGGCGGTGTGCGATCTTAATTAGCAGCACGTGTCAATAAGAAAATTTACCTGGACTAATTGATCAAACAGCTGAATGTATCAAGGAAGGACGAAGAGAAAAGAATATTTGCGTATGTCACATCAACATTGGACATGTTAGCTCTGTCGGCAAATTAGAAGCGTGTTAATTTCGACGAAATTCGTGCGAGTTATCAAAGAGCAAGTGAATGTCATTGCGATGAAAATTACAGAAAAAGAAAAATCAAGATATCCGTCATGCATGTGACATTGTTTCAGGCCTTTGTGAAAAAAATCTAAGGTACAAAAGTCGAAACGAAGCGTGAACAGGTCACTACGCGGCTCCAGAACGTAACTTTTCTTTTTTTTCTTTTTTTTTTTACATATGAGGACTTGAGAACGAAAGACGCGATTAAACGTGCAGCGTGTCAACTGGATGACCTTGCCTCACGCCCCACCCTCCAGGGCGGGGAAGAGGACTTGATGTGCCGGAATGTGTTTATAGGATACAGACGCAAACGGACACGAACTCTGATATACATTTATTTTTTATTCTTTCGTAATCAATAAGAACCACGCGTTATTCGGTCTTAATAATTGAAGTTAGCTTAGTTGTACATGCCTTGAAATTCAGTAAAGTTCTGAAACGAGGTTGCGCAGTCTTCAACCCACTGGCCCGATGTCCGAGGCTAGAAAACACTTTGCCGGGCCAGTAGAATTTTACTTATAAACTAAACAATTATCAGGTAAAAATTGTCTTCGGGCCAGTGGTGGAAAAAAGTTTTCGTAAAGACTGGATAGGTTGAATTATAACTGTGGAATAGTAGCTGGTCCAAGGGGAATGACGGTCTTAATTTGAGACGTAAAAGAGGGAAACAGAGAAAGGGCCCTCCCCTCTTTTTATACGGGAGAATTTTCTCTACTCGATGTTCAACAAAGAAACAGAAATATTCCGCTCTCAAAAAAAAAAATAAATAAATAAAAATTCAGAGTTCCGTGAGCTGATGTAACTTTCATGTTGTCAAAATGACGTCCGTTCATGTCCTTTACTTTGGATCTGCTACTTGTATACACCTGTACAGAAAATCAATAACTCTTCACAAAGGTTTAAATTGTCAAAATGACGTCCGTTGATGTCCTTTACTTTAGTTCACCTGGACAGAAAATCAATAACGTTAAACTGACCAGGGATTTAAATCCTATTGTTCGGAGAATAATAGACGTGACGGCCAGTACCTGCCTAAGGTTATACACGCTTATAGAGTACATAAAGGGCGGTGCATGAATTACAAACGTCTTTCCTACAATTTTATTATTATTATTTTAATGTAGCAGACTTTTACTTCATTTTTTCGGTTTTTTTTTTCATGAAATTTTTTATGATCAAATGCGACATCGAGACGTATACATGTTTTAAAACACGTGAAAAGAAAGATAACTCTTACTGAAATTCAGCCCTTGAAATTCCCTATCTAACCGTGTACATCGATTTGGTACGTGAATTTGACGACCCGAGTAGTCACGGAAATTGCCGAGTTGCTTATTCGAATATTCGGTTAATCGACTGGAATTGACTTGACAAATGGTCAACCCAAATAAGCGGATTCCACTGTAATCAGATTTAATAATTTTCCTTTAGTTATTATTTATTCTAAATTCAAAAGAATGGCAGATGTATAAGCTATGTCTGAAAACATGTATTTTGCTACATGAAGATTTTTAGTCTTTTAAAGAACCCTAAATGATTTTCATAGCTTTTTGCACATGTCAATTGTATAGTTTGTTGGCACCTTTGATTTTCATAGTTTTTGGCACATGTGATTTTGATGATTAACAAATCAATACAGCCTTCGTTCCAGGTTACTTCTATTTGCCATTTAGAATTTCAAGAATTTCAATTTACAGTATCTTGACATTGAAAATATTGTTACCTGTTGAAAAAATTCTTGGAAAAATAGAAATTCTCAAGGTGTGATTTTTATTATCACTTTAATCGACAGACAAAAGGTTAAACTAGATACTGACCAAGTTTCGTTGACCTAGACCATAGAATAAGGGAGAAACTCCAAAATGAAAACTGAATTCCATGATTTTTTTATACATCAGTAATCACATTGTTGAAAGTGACATTGTTTATACATGTATTTACAGGGTTTTCAGAACAATAAAGGTGTGGCACTAGAAGCATCATTTAGTCCCGACTCCAGATTTGCATTCTGTGGTAAGGAAAAGTTTGATTGGTGGATTACCATATATCTGACCTGGCACATGTTTGCAGACATATACATTATGATGTCATACATGTGTTATAATCAAATGGCCCACCAGGAATTTGCCGTTGATTTTGCAGGGTGGCCACAGACTCTGGAAAACAGGGAAAATTTGAAATTAAAATTCCCTGCAGGGAAATTTAAAATTTCATGGAAATCAGGGAAAAATCAGGGAATTTCATTGTCAGAAATATAAAAGTTTTTCTTTGTAGATGATCTTTGTGTTTATGCAGTGCCTTCTTGAACATCTAGGCATTTATCATCTATATAAAATGTTTCAATGAAAATCAATATTTTATTACATATAAATCTCTTTGAATTTACATGGCATCGGCAGACATTAACCCCAAAAAATTCTTGGAAAGTAAAATTAAAGAATCAAGAACTTCGATTACATATTCGAGAAAAAAACAATGTGATATTATTTACATGTATAAGATTTTGATCCAATACTGTCAGGGAAAAAAATATATGGATCAGGGAGAATCAGGAAATTTCATTCTTCAAATTTTGTGACCGCCCTGATTTTGACATCATAATTTTTAATTTAAAAGTCCATTGTACATATGTATATAATACAGGACCACAGTGTAAACTAGTCCCAAGACTAATTGTGTTTATCCTGTTGAAGTAAAGGAAATTATTATTATTATTATTATTATTATGAGATGTCGGACATTTGGTGATTAAGCAATAGTCTCCAATAAAATATTTTCAAAAAAATGTTTTGAAATTGCTTAACTATTTCTTGGGAGTTCAGACAACTTAAAAGTATAGAGGTGATGTCTCTAAAGTGATGTCTCTATCTCATTCAGTATTTTTGAAACCAGTATTTTTATGTGTTTCATGAATATCATGTGAAATGGAAACATCATTTGAGTCTTTTTGAGATATACATGTACTGTAAACGTGGAGATTTTCCTGTGGGGATAATTTTCACGTTTTTCGTGAATCGATAGACATCGCGAAAAATTCCCCACGCGAAAATATCCCCGCTGCATTTTAATAATGGGAAAGACATTTTTATCACGAATAATTCCCCCACGCGTAACATCTTTATGTAAGAATTGTGAAATTTTCCCCCAGTGAAAATAGACACATTTACAGTACTTATGACAATATAAACTATGATTTGAAAAAAAAAATAGTTGAAATTAAAAACTATTGACTTCTTTTCTAACCAATAATACACCAATGTAACCAATTGAATCTTGCGATTTTTTTTTTCGAATGACAATGATTTAGATTGTTATGCAACTTGTCTTTTATCAAAAGATTATGAAATACTGATATGTAATTGAATATTTAGGATAGTGATTGTAAAAAATATCACCTATTTTTTATAACAAAGGTTCAACAGATGGTAGAATTCACTGTTGGAATACAGAGACCGGAGTTAAAGTAGCAGTCATGAATTGTGACCATCCAGGCCCTGTTCAGTGTGTACAGTTCAACCCTAGATATATGATGTTAGCCACAGCCTGTACCAATATGGTAAGGAGTCTATATGATAGATTAACATTGATATACATGTATGTTTATTGTTGCAAATGGTTCATTTTCCAGTTAAGAGTTGTGACCGTTTCTCCAGACATCACATCTTTTGGCAACATTTTTTCATTGTGACATCATATTTCACTGCATAGTTTTGATGCGTTAAGATGCATGGACACATTTCTATTGTGATGTCGCATTAAAAATGTTTCCAAATTTTGTGATATTTGACCGTCTGGATTACCTGAAATAAGCTATTGGCATTCATACATGTACATGTATATTCCTTTTGGTTTATCTTTGAATTAACATGTACATGTAGAATAAAAAAAAAATTAAATTCAGTTTTTGTATAGATTTTGCAGTGCAAAAACTGTTGCAAGTACATGAACAGGGACATGTACTAAGGATTGTCAATTTCAATTGCCTTACTATACAAATTTTCTTTGGATGATATTTTAAAACAACCAAAATTAAGATTCATACCTTTGATCTGTAAAATAATATTTAGAAGGGACTTGGATTTCTCGCACATTGGATAGGCTGATTCCCCTTTTCAGCAGTGTTGGAGAATTCGATCCGGCACCCCTGATCCGGCATCCCTGATCCGGCACTGTTGATTGTTACTTTATAATGTCAAAGACAAATTAACATACGTTATTTCATGTGCACATACATTTAGCATTACGTTCAGTCATTTTGACGCATAAAAAAGAGGAATTTAAAGGTTTCAATGTGCGAGAAAAATAATCTAGCACCACATTTGAGTTCCAGATAGAAAAATATCAGTCTCGGATGGGATGATGAAAAAATATCAGTCTCAGATGGGATGATCATAGTCTTGTTTGGGACTTGATCAATCACGCCCTCGGCTGATATTTTTCTATCCAGAACTCCATTAATCTATTTTCCTTTATTTGTGTTAGAATTCACTGATTCGTAATTGTTTGAGGGTAAGAAATGTACACATATCTTGTGCACTGATGACAGCCATATTTTCTTTTTTCATCGCAGGCGTTCTGGTTACCTTACATCGATGACTGAGATGACATTATCACAAACTAGGTTTATTTTTAAATTTCTCCACTGAAGATAATCCACACAGACTGTTTATGTGTAAGGAATGAGAGAACCAGTATTTCGTAGATTATAAAAGAAACCAACGAATGTACGATCAGAGAAATCTACTTCTTGACATCAGCCTTGGAAAATGTTCTTATCTATATGTACATGTATGTGGATTTTAATTAGATTTTGCAATAGAACTTAGGACATACGTTTTATTCAAAATAAAACATGTACACCGTACATGTACATGCATAAATCTAACATGTATGCGCTTCTTCGCTAGGTTAGGATAAAGTTGCTTTTGAAGAACCTGTATGTTTAATGCTGATTTCTTTAGCAGTTTTATATAATCTATTGTTCTTAATCGACCAAAAACATAGAACAGAAAAAAAACCCAACCTTCAAACATGTCAAATGTTTACTATCTTCAAAGTTATTTATACGTTGTAGAACTATTTTCTAGAACTATGTATACATATTGATAAATGCATGTTCCCTCTTAAAACATGTCAAGGTGATTTACATGAATGCATAACTAATGGAAAAAAAAACTTTGTGTTATCATAAATTCAAGCAATTAATATAGAAAGGGGTAGAGCCACAAAGCCCGATATTGGCCCTAAGTTTGAACATTGTACTTCATAGAATTTTTAACTGTTATTTGACATTTTGAAGCGTTCTCTACTGAATCACGAATCTATCTTTTGTAAACATTGCGTTTATTACTAGCTTTAAGCCCTTTGAAAACACCAAAATTGGTCATGTTCCGTGAAATTGATGCAAAAACTACATATTTCTTTAAAATTTACAATGGCCGCATGTATTAATTAGAAGCGGTAAACATACGTGTATTTTCATGAGAGGTATCAAGTATTCCTTATGAAATTAATTTCTAGAGAAAAATCGAGGGCCGATTTATGGGTCTCGTGGCCCTACCCCTTTTTTTGTTGGAGAAAAAAGTTTATGACTTTGTGTATTTACCATAATATATGCATGTTCCATGAATCTTTTTACTGTTGTATTCTGTGTTTTTGTAATGTAGATGTTTGTGCATGTTCTTATTTTAGTAATATTCAGATTTTGGCAAAGAAGCGTGCTTGATATTTCTACAGATATTGATAAATGATACAACATACAAGATATTCATGATAGGTGTCCTACATGAATTTTTTCCCGCTTAAAGTGGAATTACCATAACTTTGAATTAGGTTTAAAAATATTGTCAATTCTATAGGCTCTCTGCTTGTAAATCATCAATTTCTACCCCTTTAATTTTATTTTTTGTTTGTAAGAATCACGTCAGAAATACATGTATATTCAAGTGATTTTCCCATATTTGAGCCACATTTGCCAGAATTTGAAGGGTTGGAAATAAGAACTTGTACATACACATGCGTTGTTTATGTTTATGGTACATGTAGTAATTAACAGACAATTACTGAAAGGCAGCATAGCCATTTCCATCATTTGAAGTTCATTAATTGTGTTAAAAATATGTGATGTATTTTGAAATTTACATTGTAAATTTTCATTGTCTTATGTTTAATTGAACTGTAGTGCTAGATCTAAGAAATCTGGGATCCAAATGGATCAGTTCATACTGGTACTTCAATCATGAAACATTTTGCTCGTTTTTTTTTAAGAGCAACAAATTCTTATTTGAATGTCTTGATTTTTTCCTTTGCCATCTTTAGCATGATTCTTTGTTTGTAATTATTCAATTACATAATTGAATCACTTAATTGAAAATTATTTCTGGACGTTTCTGAGTCTACATTACTGTACTGTCATATTGTATGAAAGGAAAAAAAATTATGTTTCAGATAAATACATGTATACCACGTAACGTAGCTGCATATTACATATTGAAAGGCAATACAAACTCTGTTTGTTCATATTGAAAATGTGTTCTTTCATTTAAATGTACATTCATCTGGATGAAAAGTGCCCTAGGCACATCTTTGTTTTGTTTTAATATAGAGAAGTGAATCTGTTGTAAGTTGTGCATCATGTACCATGAATCGTCTACCATGGGAAAAAATGTTTGGAAACGAAAATTGAGAAACATAAACATTTCTTTAGTAATCATTTCACATTATAAATGTATACCAGTTCGAATCATTTGTAAGTAGTAAATTTTCTACAGGAAGAGCCATTATTGTGTCTTTATTGAAGAGCGGGAGTACATGTATTGTGTAGTCATGAACACAAAGGCAGAGAGTGGGCTGAAATTTTTTACATGGCAAGTATTTTATTGAACGAAATTTGTACATGTGTACTTTGAAAAATTTTGATGAAAAATTTTGTCAAAATTTCATTCAAGGAAAAGGGAGGAAGATTATGAACAGCCCCTTTCCCTCTTTCCTGTTCAAAATTCCCTTAAACATCAATAGTTTTACTGTTAGGGTAGCCACGGAAACAGCCAACGACACTTGGATATTTGGTTGGTAGGGGTGTGTTGGCCGCGGGAATGTACATTGAACAAATCCGGGACACAAATTCAGGATATGGCTGGCATGAATCGGCAAATTTTCCAGGCGATTATTGACTGTATCTCACTTGAATAAAATAAAACTAAACGATCGGTAATCATATTTTACCTTGTTAAGCTTTAATATCAATGATACGGCCGGGATTCTACTTGCCTCCGCTTCGACTCTTTGAATTCAAGCGCCATGTTTATAGTTTACACTCATGCGTCAGGTCAAACACGTGACACCTTGACCCATATGTATGGATGTTGTTATGGAAACAACCTCACGATGTCACATGTTTGACCTGACACATGAGTGTAAACTATAAACATGGCGCTTGAATTCGAAGAGACGAAGCGGAGGGAAGTAGAATCCCAGCCGTATCATTGATATTAAAGCCCATATGTTTGGACCTACATGTATATTACTCAAATTTATATCTGAAGCAAGTGTGCCTTCTATATTTAATGACTTAACTTATGTTGTTTGTTGATTTGGGTTTAAAAGAGATGGATAGTAACATAACTAGGTCAAGGTCACTAGGTTAAAGGTCATAGTATCGGGTGAAAGTGTCTACAAATGAAATATCAAAGCCCTATCTCTAATAGATATAAAGATATAGCTAAAGTATTTTTTTTAAGTAAGTCAAATGTCAAAGTCACTAGGCCAAATATTACTTGAAAGGTCTAGCCATGGGTAACCTTCATGTATGTAATATTATGTTTCTACTGCATACATTTCCTTAGGTTTTGCTTCAACCAGAAACTTTAGCCAAAATCTTTAACAAGGTCAAAGTCCAAGATCAAGGTCACTAGGTCAAATGTTATGTCATAAATTGAAAGATTAATTTGTCATTCATTGGCAACCTTCACGTATACATGTAGTACTATGTTTCTACTGCATACAGTTGCTTAGATTTTGCTTCAACCAGGAACTTAACCAAAACCGTAAAATAGGTCAAATCCCAAGGTCACTAGATCAAATGTTACAGCAGAAATTGAAAGGTCTTGTTACAGGCAACCTACCTGTATAATATTACATTTCTACTGTGTATAGTTTCTGAGATTTTGCTTCAACCGGAAACTTTGACGACTGACAGACAGACATCATCAATCTATAGACTGGAATTGCTTTGCAGTCTGGCCAAAAATTCAACTAAAATTTGAAAGCCTTTCACCTGAATGTACCTGATCCTTGTGTGGACTTATAAGTGAGTTAAAGAAGATCCTGACGATAAGCGTAAAGAAGTTCAGGGTGACTAGTAGTGATGCTTTGTGAATAAGTGGTTCATACCAGACTGTCAATATGCTCCCCTGCATCTGAAATTCCATTTTCCATGGTGTAGCTCAGTGTTGGACATGGTAAAATTTTTATACTTTATTTATAAAACTTGCATAAGTGGTTAGTAATATAGATGCTACATTTTACCTACTTGAACATAGACTTTTTGTGTTCGTCTCTTCGAATTCAAGCGCCATGTCTATAGTTTACACTCATGTGTCAGGTCAAACATGTGACATCATGAGGTTGTTTCCATAACAACATCCATACATATGGGTCAAGGTGTCATGTGTTTGACCTGACGCATGAGTGTAAACTATAAAAATGGCGCTTGAATTCAAAGAGTCGAAGCGGAGGAAAGTAGAATCCCGGCCGTATCATTGATATTAAAGCTTAATAAGGTAAAAAAGCCTGTGTTTGCGAAACAGGAATGCCCCCGGTGGCATCTTTGTTAGTATAAACGTCATTTTCTGTTGAGTACGTGAAAGGTCTAAGTCAAGGTGACGAAGTCAAAATTTTTTGCTATCAATGAAATGGTCTTCTCACAAGGAATACACATGTGAAATATGAAAGCCCTATCACTTACTATTCAAAAGTTATGCCCAATGTTGAAGTTTTTGAAAAGTAGGTCAAAGGTCAAGGTCACGAGGACAAAACTTTTGGTATCAATGGAAAGGTCTTGTCACAAGGAATACACATGTGAAATATGAAAGCCCTATCACTTACCATTCAAAAGTTATGCCCAATGTTAAAGTTTTTAAAAAGTAGGTCAAAAGTCAAGGTCAAGGTCAAGAGGTAAAAATGTTGGTATCAATGGAAAGGTCTTGTCACAAGGAATACACATGTGAAATATAAAAGCCCTATCACTTACCATTCAAAAGTTATGCCCAATGTTAAAGTTTTTGAAAAGTAGGTCAAAGGTCAAGGTCAAGGTCACGAGGTCAAAATGTTGGTATCAATGGAAAGGTCTTGTCACAAGGAATACACATGTGAAATATGAAAGCCCTATAACTTACCATTCAAAAGTTATGCCCAATGTTAAAGTTTTTGAAAAGTAGGTCAAAGGTCAAGGTCAAGGTCACAAGGTCAAAAATTTTGGTATAAATGGAAAGGTCTTGTCAATAGGAATACACATGTGAAATATGAAAGCCCTATCACTTACCATTCAAAAGTTATGCCCAATGTTAAAGTTTTTGAAAAGTAGGTCAAAGGTCAAGGTCAAGGTCACGAGGTCAAAAATGTTGGTATCAATTGAAAGGTCTTGTCACAAGGAATACACATGTGAAATATGAAAGCCCTATCGCTTACCATTCAAAAGTTATGCCCAATATTAAAGTTTTTAGTTCGGACAAACAGACGGACAGGCCAAAAACTATATGCCCCCGAATCTGTGATTCCGGGGGCATAAATATGATTACCGATCGTTTAATTTTATTTTATTCGAGTGAGATACAGTCATTAATCCCCTGGAAAATTTGCTGATTCATGCCGGCCATATCCTGAATTTGTGTCCTGGATTTGTTCAATGTACATTCCCGCAACCAACACACCCCTACCAACCAAATATCCAAGTGTCGTTGGCCGTTTCCGCGGCTACTGTTAGTGCCAACCAAGTTTCAGAGAGATTTTTACTGGCTTTTAGTGATAATTCCTCTACCTATGATTGAAAATTCCCTCGGCCCAAAGTTTTCCTGGATTACAAAGTCATGAAAATGTGAATATCTATGGAAATTAAAGTGTTGAACTAAAAATTAGATTCCAAGGATATTAAATTAATTTTGCCTTTAAGTATGATTTGCTATTTCTAATATGACTTGATCTTCTCCCTTCATGTACTATAGAACTCACCTTGTGTAAAATCTCTAACAAACTTCCAGTCAGCTTAGCTCCGCCCATTCCTCATGCTATAGAACTCATCTGATGTAAAATCTATAACAAACTTCCAGTCAGCTTAGCTCCGCCCATTTCTCATGCTATAGAACTCACCTGGTGTAAAATCTCTAACAAACCTCCAGTCAGCTTAGCTCCGCCCATTTCTCATGCTATAGAACTCACCTGATGTAAAATCTCTAACAAGCCTCCAGTCAGCTTAGCTCCGCCCATTTCTCATGCTATAGAACTCACCTGATGTAAAATCTCTAACAAACTTCCAGTCAGCTTAGCTCCGCCCATTTCTCATGCTATAGAACTCACCTGGTGTAAAATCTCTAACAAACCTCCAGTCAGCTTAGCTCCGCCCATTTCTCATGCTATATAACTCACCTGGTGTAGAATCTCCAACAAACTTTTGGTCTGCTAAGCTCCACCCATTGTTGTCTACAGAACAATATTGGAATAGAAAAAAATCACTAGCTAGCTCGTTGCTCAGTAATTATTTGATTGGTTAATGCGACTCGGGAAATTACTGGACAATAAACCATGGGAAGCTAGTTGTTATTTCTTAGATAAGTATCTTGACTTTCTTAAATGAGAAGAGCGAGAAGGCACATTTTGGTACAAAGTTCAATGTTTCCTTGTCAACATTTGGAAATCTGACATGAAATAATTATTTTAGAAAATCTAGGTCAAGATAATTTTGCTACAATTAACAAAGAAGCAATATACATGCAAAATAAGTATTTGGCACTCTTCTGTTTTGCCAAATATAGGTCAAGGTCAGTATATGAAAATTTGGTCAGATATGCTCAAAATATGGCACTTCTCTGTTGCTCAATACATTGTACTGGAATTGTTTGAACACAAAAAGTCTATGTTCAAGTAGGTTAAATGTAGCATCTATATTACTAACCACTTATGCAAGTTTTATAAATAAAGTATATCAATTTTACCATGTCCAACACTGAGCTACACCATGGAAAATGGAATTTTAGATACAGTACAAAGAACATAACTTGCAAGGGAGCATATTGATGGTCTGGTATGAACCACTTATTCACAAAGCATCACTACTAGTCACCCTGAACTTCTTTACGCTTATCGTCAGGATCTTCTTTAACTCACTTATAAGTCCACACAAGGATCAGGTACATTCAGGTGAAAGGCTTTCAAATTTTAGTTGAATTTTTGGCCAGACTGCAAAGCAATTCCAGTCTATAGATTGATGATGTCTGTCTGTCAGTCGTCAACAATTTGGTTAAAGTTTCCGGTTGAAGCAAAATCTCAGAAACTATACACAGTAGAAATGATATATTATACAGATAGGTCGCCTGTAACAAGACCTTTCAATTTCTGCTGTAACATTTGATCTAGTGACCTTGGGATTTGACGTTTTTTACGGTTTTGGTTAAGTTCCTGGTTGAAGCAAAATCTAAGCAATTGTATGCATTAGAAACATAGTATTACATGTATACGTGAAGGTTGCCAATGAATGACAAATTAAACTTTCAATTTATGACGTAACATTTGACCTAGTGACCTTGATCTTTGACTTTGACCTAGTTAAAGATTTTGTTTAAAGTTTCTGGTTGAAGCAAAACCTAAGGAAATGTATGCAGTAGAAACATAATATTACATACATGTAGGTTACCCATGGCTAGAACTTTCAAGTAACATTTGACCTACCGACTTTGACATTAATTTTGACTTACTTAAAAAAAAAATACTTAAGCTATATCTTTATATCTGTTAGAGATAGGGCTTTGATATTTCATTTGTAGATGCTTTCACCCAATACTGACCTTTAACCTAGTGACCTTGACCTAGTTATGTTACTATCCATCTCTTTTATACCCAAATCAACAAACAACATAAGTTTAGTCATGAAATATACAAGGCACACTTGCTTCAGATATAAATTTGAGTAATATAGGTCCAAACATATGGGCATTCTCTATTAATAACTTTTTATTGACAAAAACTTACTTTGCAACCCAGCCATACCGAAAGTAATTGGAATATGGTGAAGAAATTAATGTTTATTCAGGGGTGAACAATTTGCTGTAAATAATATCTATAGAAAATTTTTATCTGGCATTTTTCTTTAATATCAATATCTTAATAGTCAAATTGTCATGTAATAGTTTTGACCTCTTATACATACAGACAGTACCAGACATTGCATCAATTGGCAACATTTTTCATTGTGACGTCAATTTGATTGCACCGTCTCGAAGTGTTGTCATGTTTTCTATTGCGACATCACAGTGAAAATATTTCCAAATTTTATGATGCCTGGTTGCCCAACAGGATACTAGTAACATGGAATTTTTTACATGGGGGTAAATCGCATATTTTACAAATCTATAGAATTCGTGAGAATTTCACCCATGCAAAAATAACTCTGCTACCTTCTCACAAAGGCAGAGACATTTATATCGAGAATATTTCCACCAAGCGCAAGTCTAGACGTTATAGTCGTAAAATTTTCCCCACGCGAAAATAACCACGATCACAGTATTTGGGCCGGGTATCATCCATTGTTTCACCATCCATACCCACAGAGATATATTTATCTCATACTTGTACCACATACTTTGTGTAAAATTCACTAAAACATAGGGTAATCAAAGATCACATATCTCGCCTATACAGGTTTTTGTCAGAAACCAGGTTAAAGTTTTTGAAAAGTAGGTCAAAGTCCAAGGTCAAGGTCACTAGGTCAAAGGTCATGGTCTCAAATGAAAGGTATCCTCACAAGGTATCTACATGTGAAATATCAAAGCCCTACCTCTTATAGTTCAAGAGATATATAGCCTTAAAGTTTTGTCTACGGACTACGACGCCAACGACGCCGAGGGTATGGCATAAGCTCTCCGGACTTTTTCGTCCCGGCGAGCTAAGGATATACTAGTATCTCCCTGCCTGAATCTTGAGTGAGCATGCACTTGAATATTGATAAGGTCAAAGAGGATTTTCAAGCGAAACCCCCCCCCCCCCCCCTCCCCTCAGTTTCATTGAGAATAATATTAGGTTCTATCACGATCTACTGAGGGAGACATAAAAATTTACACGAGTGACAGAAATATGGTGGCTGATTTGTGCCATGTCGCGTTGTCGTGCCGCGCTTTGTCGCGTTGTCGCGCCGCGCTTTGTCGCGTTGTCGCATTGTCGCGTTGTCGCACTGTCGCGTTGTCGCGTTGGCGCCTTCAAAATGATAGAACGAATGTATTTTCAACTGAACCGTTTAGATTCATTCATAAATTAAATGTTTGAAACAAAAAGGGTATATTTTCTACTTTATTTAAGGGCAAAATGCCTGTTTTCCGTTTAAAAATAACAGATTTCTGGACAAATTCTATAAATTCATTATCTTAAGTAGAATTAGAGATTCAAAGCTACTTTCATATAGAAAATAAATTATCTTATCAAATGAAAGTAAAAATAATTTAATAATTCATTTAAATCAGTGTTTTGGGGTAAAATGTCATGCAATTTCACGCAAAAAACACTTATTTTGAGAAAAAAATTACTATTTCTTTTAATCTGCCTGAATTGACACATTTTAGCTTTGATAGGTATTAGAATTTAATGTGAGAACTGAAATTCAATTTCTATGCTTTTTTGGGGCAAACCCCCCCTTATTTTTGTGCAAAAATCACTTATTTCTTTGAATGATTTTAAAAATTTATATACTTTAGTAATTCAAAGCAGGAAAGGTTTCCTATTACGTAATGATACTTAAGTAATCATGTGAAATGAGCTAGAAGAGATTGGTTTGATTATTTTGCTATTTTGGGGGAATGCCTGAATTTTTATTTTAAAATCGCCGATTTCTGAAAAATCTTTATTTCTTTGAAATGCTACATAATTTATGAGATTCAAAAGTTTAACCTTGGGTATATCATAATTTGTCCTTAACTTATATGAGTTTTAGGTATCATTTATTAATTTCTTTGATATTTTGGGGCAAAAAAAGATATATATTATAAAGGCAGATTAAAAGAAATAGTTACTATTTTCTCAAATTAAGTGGATTTTGTTTGGTTTTTGCATGAAATAAAATATTTTACCCCAAAATACTGATTTTAATGAATTATTACATTCTTTTTACTTTCATTTGATTAGATGAATTATTTTCTATATGAAAGTAGCTTTGAATCTCTAATTCTAGTTAAGATAATGAATTTATAGAATTTGTCCAGAAATCTGTTATTTTTAAACGGAAAACAGGCATTTTGCCCTAAATAAAGTATAAAATATACCCTTTTTGTTTCAAACATTTAATTTATGAATGAATCTAAACGGTTCAGTTGAAAATACATTCCTTCTATCATTTTAAAGGCGCCAACGCGACAACGCGACAATGCGACAAAGCGCGACGCGACGACGCGACAATGCGACAACGCGACATGGCACAAATCAGCCACCATACAGAAAAGATGAAAAATTTTCATCATGAGTGTAAATTTTTATATCTCACTTAATAGAAAGTGAAAGAATCTATTTCTTCTTCCATGCAACATAAGAAAAATAAACCATAAACCGCTAAAGGCGGTAAGGCCGGATTACGAAGTGTTTGTATTAGATGACGTATACATTTTTGTGCAGACAGAAAGGTCAAAGGTCATTGATACTAATAGATTAAAATTAATGTGCAATGAAAAAAAAGCTATGGTCATAAGGAATCTAAATGTGAAATATAAAAGCCCTACCCCTTATAGTTCAAAAGTAGGTCAAAGGTCAATGTAAAGGTCATTTGATCAAAAGTCATGATATAAAATGAAAGGTCTAGTCATGATGATTCCACGACTGAAATATCAAAATCCTACCTCTTATAATTTAAAAGTAGGTCAAAGGTCAAGGTCACTAGGTCAAAAATCATGATATCAAATGAAAGATCTCGTCATAAGGAATCTATATGTGAAATATCTAAACCCTAATTCTTATAGTTTAAAAGTAGGTCAAAGGTCAATGTCAAGGTCATTTGATCAAAAGTCATGATATCAAATGAAAGGTCTGGGCATGAGGAATCTACATGTGAAATATCAAAACTCTACCTCTTATAGTTTAAAAGTAGGTCAATGTCAAGGTCACTAGGTCAAAAGTCATGATATCAAATTAAAGTTCTGGTCATGAGGAATCTATATGTGAAATATCAAAACCCTACCTCTAATAATTCAAAAGTAGGTCAAAGGTCAATGTCAAGGTCACTAGGTCAAAAGTCATGATATCAAATGAAAGTTCTGGGCATGAGGAATCTATATGTGAAATATCAAAACCCTACCTCTTATACTACAAAAGTAGGTCAAAGTCAATGTCAAGGTCACTAGGTCAAAACTCATGATATCAAATGAAAGATCTGGTCATAAAGATTCTGCATGTGAAATTTTGAAGCCATAGCCTCTATAGTCCATGAGATATAGCCCAGATTCATCATTTTTAAAAGTAGGTCAATCTCCAAGGTCAAAAGTTTTGGTATCCATGGTGAGGTCTTGTGACAAGGAATACATATGTGAAATATAAAAGCCCTATCATATATTTTGTTGCTGTATTTGATCCATCTCATCATGGTCTATCACCATGTCAAGTTTCAAGTTGCTCCTCCAAACAGTTTTCTCTCAACGGACTTAAAAGCAACACTTTAACCAAAATGTTGACGCACCGACGGACAGACAGACGGACAGACCGACTTCACCATTTCATAGACCGGATTTTGCTTCGCAATCCGGCCAAAAAGGAATTCAAACAACGTTTCATGTCATCTAATGCCATGTTTTCTGACGACGTTACTGTGATGTCACAATAAGATTCTCTTTTAACATTGGTCAATTGGAGCCTTTGAGACAATGTTTATGTCTGACATAGGCTGTCTCACAGGGTACGAACAAAACTGAAGAAGACTACCTCATGAAAACTTGCATATATCATAAGGACTTTGATTATTGATGAATAGTAAACTGATTTTCTAAAAAATCTTGCAAACATCATAAATTAATAATAACAAAGCCATTGATTACAATTTCAAAATTTTATGCAAGGTTAAAACATCACATCATATCCATATTTTTTTTTTTTTGGAAGAACAAAGAATTCAACAGACAATGACATAATTTCAGATCTCGGGGCACTGACAATAACATAAATAGTAACCAAAACTTCCAAGAAAGTTGTGCATGTACTACATTATTTATATAAATTTCAGTACAAATGTATGTACTTCCAACTTACCTGTACCTGTACATGTGGTTTTGCCCCACAAAAACCTGATAAAGGAGGCTATGCATTGTATGAATACCTGAGTTTTATTTTCTTTTTGTCATGCGATAACTCAATGTGAATATTTTATCATAAAATGAAGATCTATACAATCACATGAATCATATACAATCATATATAAATTATTGAAATAACCTTGTTACATGAGATGTATGAACTCTGAATATAGTACTTTTAATATAACGACATATATAAAGTTCGATCCTAAATATGATTTTTTTAAATACAGAGGATTGAAATAAAAAATTGATTAAAATAATTAATGTTTTGTACAAAATTTAGATACGGAATGCCTCAATAAAACATAGGGTAATCAAAGATTACATAGCTCGCCCACACAGGTTTTTGTCAGAAACCAGGTTAAAGTTTTTGAAAAGTAGGTCAAAGTCCAAGGTCAAGGTCACTAGGTCAAAGGTCATGGTCCATACTTGCCATTGTCCCGGCCGGGACAAAAAAATGTCCCGCATTTTCGACCGAAAGACACGGAAAATCCCGATTTTTGGACGTTTCATAAAAAAAAAAAAAAAAAAATCTGCGTAATCATGGTAATATTGATTATTCTGTGTCGATTTCAGTCGTTCCGTCTTTTCTTAAACTTTCATTGTTTATTTAAACGTTTCCAATTATCTACGCTATATACCCATATACAGTCAGCCGATAACCTATGTTTTGATAGTGTTGATTAAAGGTCGGCTGTCCCACAAACATCGCTAAATACATTCATGCAGCCTTTCTCTTGTTGGTATTTTTTAGCTCACAAAAGAATTCGATCAATGAAATAAATAAAGCAATAGCAATAGTTATACAATGTTCGAGTGATACCATTTATGTAAGCCAAGATATGAATTTATTTTTATGAGAAGAAACAACGTGATGTAAAACATGTGAACAAGATTTAAAAAAAAAAAAAGAAAAAAGAAAATACGACAACTACGGAACGCTCTAAAGTAACTATAATATGCTCTTTATTATTATCACGTCAAAAAACTCTCAGTTTCATTCAAAGTACGTTTGCTTTGTGCCGTTTTTAATACCCGAGTCGTTAAGTTATCGATTGTGTATTTCATTTAAATTGCCAACGTCAACGCAGGCAACAGCGCAGATGTTTAATACTTATGTTCAGAAAGTTGTGAATATAAAACGTGAACAATTGAGTAAAAGACTTTTAAAATTTCCACAGAGAAAACTTAAATAGGGTAGACAAGTTCACTGAAGCGCCATGCACTTTTAGAAATGCGTCCGACCAGGAGCCATTTACGTATACGGCGTGCGTTAATAAGATTTATTTTTTACTCTGACGTTCTTTCGTTTGCAGAGGGCAATAATCTAGTGCAATTTTGGATTGCAATATCTGAAGTTCAACCTCCTAAAAGTGTCCCTCTTTATGTCCCTCATTGGCGTTATATTTGTCCCGCATTTTGATGATTTGTCCCTCTTTTTGTCCCTCTTTGCAATGACAAAACTCCGAAAAATTATGGCAAGTATGGTCATGGTCTCAAATGAAAGGTATCCTCACAAGGTATCTACATGTGAAATATCAAAGCCCTACCCCTTATAGTTCAAGAGATATAGCCCAGGTTAAAGTTTTGTCTACGGACGACGACAACGACGACGACGCCAAAGGGGTATGGCATTAGCTCTTCAGACTTTTTCGTCCCGGCGAGCTAAAAACAATGATATAACAGTATTCTTGAATTATCTTTGAGAATCTGAAAATTTGAACATGACCAGACAAACAATTTTACAGCTAACTGAATACTTTATTTTACAATAGGATGAAATTCAATGTGACATCTCTACTATGTCTTTACATACAATTTTCAAAAGTACATGTAACTTTTCATTCATATTGAATGCCTTCATAAAATAAATATGAAATAATAATCAACTAGTTCAAGCTATTCTCAATCCCTTCATAAAATAAATATGAAATAATAATCAACTAGTTCAAGCTATTCTCAATCCCTTCATAAAATAAATATGAAATAATAATCAACTAGTTCAAGCTATTCTCAATCCCTTCATAAAATAAATATGAAATAATAATCAACTAGTTCAGACTATTTTCAATCCCTTTATAAAATAAATACATGTATGAAGTAATAATCAACTAGTTCAAACTATTCAGATACAGAATCTACTACACTTTCATACATGCACTTTAGTCTAAAAGTAGTAAAAAAAATATTTCAAAAAGTAATGATACAGCTTCTTATCTAATCAGACAACAGTACTGTACACATGTACATACAAACATGTATATTTATATTAGAACATCAAAATTGAAATTGAATGAATCCCGCTAAATAAATAATCATACAGTAATTTCTCTTTTGTTTAATTAATACAACATGTAAGCATTTCCACATTTTATGCCCCACATCGATCAATGATACATTCAGATTTCATAGATCTAAAAATACACATACATTTATCTTGCACCCAAATAAAATTCAGGAAGAGGACCTCGAGTACTTGCTTCCTGTAAGGTTTCATAGATTTCTGTTCAGCGGTTGCAGAGAAGTCGGAAAAGTGTCAGCCAATCAGAGCCCTTGGCTGCCATATTTGTTGACCTATCAGCACAAAAAACACAAACTTGGCAGAGGGCCTTGAGTACTTGCTTCCTGCAAGGTTTCGTGATATTCTGTTCAGCTGTTGCTGAGGAGAAGTAGAAAATATTTCAGCCAATCAGATCCCTTGGTGGCCATATTTGAAATTTTTTGTAGCGGTTGCAGAGGAGAAGTCAAAAATGTGTCAGCCAATCAGAGCCCTCGACCGCCATATTTGTTGACTGATCTGCCAAAAAAACCCCACAAACTTGGAAGAGGACCTTGTGTATTTGCTTCCTGTAAGGTTTTGTGAAATTCTGTGCAGCGGTTGCAGAGGTGAAGTGGAAAATATGTCAGCCAACAAAGCCCTGGGCTGCCATATTTGTTGACCAAACACAAACTTGGTAGAGGTTGCATAGTGGTTGCAGAAAAGGTGTTGAAAATGTTAAAAGTGAACGATGGAGGGACGACAGACGACACGCTATGACAATAGCTCACTTGAGCTTCGCTCAGGTGAGCTAATAAAAAATACAAACCTTAGCACTAAATAAACAACAGAAATCTAAGTATCACCTTAAACAAATATTTACATATATAAATACTCATGATAATGAGATACACTTTAACACTAAGGTATAAAACTAGAGGCCCGAGGAGGCCATATCACTCATCTAAGTTGCAGACAAAAGAATGGTAGTGGAAAATTTGGTGGAAACCATTGAGTATTTGCTTCCTGTAAGGTTTTGAGAAATTCTGTGCATCAGTTAATGTGTCAGTCAATCAGAGCCCTTGGTAGCCGTATTTGTTGACCAATCAGCACGAAAAGCATGAACTGGGTAAAGGAACTTAAAAACTTGCTTCCTGTAAGGTTTCGTGAAATTCTGTGCAGAGGATAAGTCGAAAATGCATCAGCAAAACAGCCCTCTGCAGCATTATTTCTGGTCCGATCAACACGAAAAATACAAAATTGGTAGAGGACTTAAAGTACTTACTTCCAGTAAGGTTTCATGAAATTCTGTTTAGCTGTTGCTGAGGAGAAGTCAGAAAATGCATCAGCCAAACAGAGCCCTCGGCAGTCATATTTGTTGACCAATCAGCATGAACAACTCAAACTTGGAAGAGGACTTTAATTACTTCATAATCCTTTAAGGTTTTGTGAAATTTTGTGCAGTGGTTGTAGAGGAGAAGTAAAAAATGTGTCAACCAATCAGAGCCCTGGGCGGCCATATTTGATGACTTATCGGCACTAAAAACACAAACTTGGTAGAGGACCTTGAGTACATGTACTTGCTTCCTGTAAGGTTTCATGAAATTCTGTGCAGCTCTTGCAGAGGAGATGTTGAAAATGTAAAAAAAATTATGCTGGACTGACGGCCCGACTGATGGATGGACGACAAACAGCTAGCTATCACAATAGCTCACTTGAGCTTTGCTCAGGCGAGATAAAAAACCTAATAATCTTAATATCACATTAAACAAATATTTACACAAAGAAATAAAACTTTTTATGTTCTCATGATAAAGAGAAACACTTTAACACTAAAATGTACAAAACACAACTAAGCACTAAAAAAATATCACAAAATTTACTGTTAAATTGATAAAAGAATCTGTACAATATATTTCATGAAAGAATTCTGAAAACTTAAAATAACACAACAAATATTGACGAAAAACAAAGGAAAAAAAAGCCTAATCTAGCAGATAAAATAAACAAAGGATAAATATTTTCATCACAGAATGTTGACAAGTAAGCTGCAAAAAATCTTCCCTTGTGACATAGAAATGATAGAACCTAATCAAAACTTAGTAAATATACTTACAAAACAGATAAAATGCTTTATGTAAAACACAAATTAAAAAGTTTCACTAATGATGAGAGATGCAGCTGAATGATGTTAAGCGTCTTCATTTAAGAACAGATAAATTTGCAGCATGGACCAGACATGCATGTTTCAAGATTACATGTACCTGCTTTATATGTTATGCAGTGTTTATGAAAATCATGACTCTTTAGTATTCTAATTCATTCTGTTTGTTTCACACATTCTGATTGGTGCACAGGTTTTCTACAAGCATGGATAACAATGATATACATGCCGCAAACCGACTCACTTGACATACTGTAAAATGTATTCCTGCGTAAATTTGCATGTTACAAGCTTTAGCGCACTTTTTACGTATGACGTCAGTATTCAGTATTCCCTGTGCTATTTGCTCCAATGACGTCATACTGTGACGTAAAACTACAAGTAATGAGCTTGTAAACGGCGTTCTCTACTTATAAACAACAGAGCAAATAAGTTTATTCTTGATAACACTTTGATTTTTTGCCATTGTAATAAACACAAAGCAGTTGTATTTTATATTTTTCAGCGCAATAGTTTCTGTTGGTCGTTGTTAGTCCTCCGTAACAACGTCACCTCTAAAGCGATATGCGTGACCCTCTGAGGGGTATAAAGAGTTAAAATATGTCACATGAATTAGAACAGGGATAAACGTACTGTGTTTTGTGGTTCTGACAGGTATATGTTGGGTATACTGTTGGAAACATACTTTATACCGTCGGGGGCTTGCCCCCGTTATAACGGCATTTCCAACAGAATATCCAACATATACCTGTCGAAACCACAAAACACATTACGTTTATCCCCTAAATTTAAATTCCTTTTAAAAATGAATTTTCTACAAAAAAAATCAAATAAAATTTACATGTGCCTGTAGCTACAATATTTCTAGTTAATCCAACTTTTCTTGAAAAAAAAAAACTGTTTACAGAAAATAAGAGTTATCCTTCTTTGTCTCTATTAAAATAGCACAAAGTTACAAGTCACAACAGATTTCAATGACTTAAAAAATAAATCAGATTAATAATTAGCACCATTTCCTCTATCATAGTGTACTTGAATCATATGTATTGTATTTGATTCTAAATTGCTATTCTACAAAACAAACATAATTAATGATGAATAATTTGGACATGTAAAATTAATTCTATGTTTCTCAGATAATTGGGTCTAAAATAAGTGGCAAGATAGGTAGGGTTTTTATTTTTTGTTTTTTTTCTCCACCAAGAGTACTCTTATTATTCATGTAAGGCAAAAATAAAATCGTATGCCCTGTCTAATGCCCCCCCCCCATATTCATGCAAGGCAAAAAATCTTATGCTGTCCCCCCTTTCATCCCTTCCCCCTCTCCCCTCCCCCATTTTTCTTCATAGAAAACTGTCTTTGAACCGTCAGTCAAAATAATGCTACATGTACATTAAAATTTATGGCTTTCTCCTGTAAATAAGTTGATTTTATTTTTTTAAAGTAAACTAGCCTATTCCTTCTGAGAACGGGGAGAAGTAGCTCATTTGTCTGAATGGAAGAAGCTAATAGATACAAATAAACGAAGTATGACTTTAATTGCCTTGAGTACATTTAATAGAAAAGAGCGTAAGAGTATTTGCTCACACCTTGTTTAAGCCCAGTTCAATTTAAATACGACTCCTCACTTCCTCGGATGGATCCGTTCATATGGTAAAAAATTTGGCCGATAGCCTATATCTTCAGAAGTCAAGTCTGGATGAAGCGGAATCTTTAGAAATCGGATGAAGTGTTCAGCACTAACCACTGTCTGATAAAATAATGTACACAGGTACAATATACATTCTTTTATTCATAGATTTAAGGATTTAACTACATTTCTCCTGCGTTTGTCAGCGGTCCTTGCTTATACTTTTTACAACGTGAACATCATTAATAGATTCGGAAGTATTACAATGGACACTTGCTATTGTTCGGCATAGGTATTTACATATGCTGTAGAGATCAATAAAGAAAACTATATGAACATTTTAATACATGTAATACTCAATGTTTTGAACATGCGAATAGCCGGCCGTCCAAGTGTCCGTTGCACATGTCGGCACGTTGTTAGTATATCCAATACAATTCCCTTTAAACGGCTCGTGGGATAAAGTCTTTTCCTGTAATGTAAATACAGAACGCACCGTGATTTACATGTATACGGGCTTTTAAAAGTATTCATCGGGTACAGTTTGGACAATTTTACAGGACAATAAACATGTTCAATGAAATAAATGGACATCGTCGATCAAGGATGAGACACGGCAGATATTTTTTTCTGAAGTTGCAATAATTTCTGAGGTGGCAAATTAAAGTGAGTGGCAGTGTCTGAGAAACATAGATTTTATTTTACATGGCCTTACTTATATATAATTTTTTTAGTAGTTTTACTTTCATTAGGTGATATTTTCAATCATTGTCTACATAACTTTTATACTAAGAAATATTATCCTCACAATAACAAGAATACCAAACTGTAACATTATCATCATGATTTAAAGAAAAGTGAGCAGTAAAAACGAAAATAAACAAATATCATGTATTGCATAAGTTAATAATTTGATTAAAAAAAATATGTCCTTCATCATCAATAGACCTTTTTCATATTACCGCTAGACTTGCATTTTAGACACTCCAAGACACGACATCACAACTTTTGTTGTTTAATTTTTCATTATGACGTCATAGACCTGTTTCGACATCACAGTTAAAAGTTACGTCAGATGTTGTCATGTCGGGTCTTGGCCTGTATAAAATTCAAGTCTAATGCGTTAATGTGAAAATCGTCTATTATTTAATAATGCTTCATTTTGCTGTAGGGCTAATACTAGCTTTCTTCATAGTCTTGTTGGGCTTCCTTCTAGCTCTGCTCACATTACTACTGGCTGGTGAAGCTTCACGATTGGAAAGATTAGATCGTAGATTGTAGTTTGAATTGTAAGAAGTACGACTCCTCCTGCTCCTGCCGGACAATTCTGAGAAAGTACTTGTGCTTGTTACCAGTCCTAAAAACAACAACGGAAAATTCAGGTATCTGTTGTACAAATCAATATTATATGCATTATTTATAAATAGAATTCTAATATGACTTGATTCTTTTTCCTTATTAAGACAACAGACGCGAGCCGGGCTCTATTCTCCAATATAGGCCCTATAGCTATAAGCCACGCCTACCCATTTTCTGAAAGCAGATAAACCGGTAGGAACTGGTTTTTACCAAGAATCGATTTCATAAAAAGGTCTAAGTTTGGTCATCATTAGAATAGAAATAAAACATAGGTAATCACAGATTACGAAGCTCACCTCGTGACAGCAAAATTCAATTCAAACATATTTCTTAGTACATGTATATTGGCTTTTAAAGGCAAAACCACTCAAGCAGAAAAAGTAGGTCAAGGTCATTTTATGAAAGTTTGATCAAAGATACATCCAATATGCAAGTTTGGTACATGTAGCAGTTAAACTTTGCTCAATATTGGCTTTATAGAGCAAAATCACTCAAGCGGAAAAAGTAGGTCAAGGTCATTTTATGAAAGATTGATCAAAGATACATCCAATATGCAAGTTTGGTACATGTATCACTTATACTTTGCTCAATATTGGCTTTTAAAAGCAAAATCACTCAAGCGGAAAAAGTAGGTCAAGGTCATTTTATTAAAGTTTGATCAAAGATACATCCAATATGAAAGTTTGGTACATGTAGCAGTTATACTTTGCTCAATATTGGCTTTTAAAAGCAAAATCACTCAAGTGGAAAAAGTAGGTCAGATGCTGCATCCGATGCATGGGTCCATCTCGGCATCCATAGATGAATCACTTGTGCAAGTTTGATTACTGTAGCATTAGTACTTTGTCAGATACTGAGCTACCCCAAACTTCTTAACCAAGTTACTCAAGCGTAAAAAGTAGGTCAGATGCTACATCCGACGCATGGGTTCACCTCAGCATCCAAAGATGAATCACTTGTGCAAGTTTGGTTACTGTAGCATTAGTACTTTGTCAGATACTGAGCTACCCCAAACTTCTTAACCAAGTCACTCAAGCGTAAAATGTAGGTCAGATGCTGCATCCGATGCATGGGTTCACCTCAGCATCCAAAGATGAATCACTTGTGCAAGTTTGGTTACTGTAGCATTAGTACTTTGTCAGATACTGAGCTACCCCAAACTTCTTAACCAAGTCAATCAAGCAGAAAATGTAGGTCAGATGCTGCATCCGATGCATGGGTTCACCTCAGCATCCAAAGATGAATCACTTGTGCAAGTTTGGTTACTGTAGCATTAGTACTTTGTCAGATACTGAGCTACCCCAAACTTCTTAACCAAGTCAATCAAGCGGAAAATGTAGGTCAGATGCTGCATCCGATGCATGAGTTCACCTCAGCATCCAAAGATGAATCACTTGTGCAAATTTGGTTACTGTAGCATTAGTACTTTGTCAGATACTGAGCTACCCCAAACTTCTTAACCGGACGCGGACGCGGACGCGCGGGGTTATAGCATAAGCTCACTCAACTTCGTCGAGGTGAGCTAAAAATGACAAGCCGGACTCTATTGTCTCATAATGCCCTCGCGTCCTCAGCCAATCACATTTATCACCTCGCCGCTGACGCGGCTTGGTAATAAATGTGATTGGCTGAGGACGCTCGGCATTATGAGACAATAGAGCCCGGCTTGTCATTTTTTATTTCTTAATTACAGTATATTTACCTATATATACAATAACATAACCTTAAATTTAAAGTCTGTTTGCATCATCAAAAGTCAATATATGCCAACTGTCATCTAAACCATGGTACATACCGAGACACTGTCAATGGTTATTGAGATACTGTTTAAATGTGAGATCTTCATCATTTGTACATTGGATGAGTTAAGAATAAGAAATACAGAATTTAATTCTTTTTAATATTTATGTCCTAATGTTCCTATTTTTAATAATTATAAAATCCTTTTGAAGTCTACAAAATGTAAGAAATTCAAAATGTAACAATGTAATGCACATTTGTTCCTAGCATCTGTGTTTCTGGTAGTAAAAGCTATATGAAAAAAATGAATTTATTTTCTGAAACCGTTTTCCTTTCATTGTCTGGAAACATGAAAATATTGATTTCCCCAGGAGCAGGACAAATGGACAGACTGAGGGACAGACAAAGGCATCACTTTATAATGTGTGTCTGCCATTTCTAGTTGGGATACCACACTGCAGAAGACAAGAATCTACAAAGGTTCGCTATTTGGAGAGGATGGACATTATCAATTTTCAAAATAATTGGTCAGAAAGTGAAGGTCGCAATACATGTACATACATTTAGTGTCAAATATACATGTACTATAAAAATGGGATGCAAGGATTTGAGTTGCTATCAAGTAGACCGCTTCCTTAATTTTATAATGGCTGATAAAGTTTGAAAAAATGTTCGAGGTACTGGAACTATTTGCATTCTTCTTCATTGTTAAGTCACAATAGAATGGTGACACCATTCTATTGAAGACACCATTCTATTGTAACTTAACAATGAAGAAGAATGCAAATAGTTCCAGAACCTCAAACATTTTTTTCAAAATTTATCAGCCAATGGTAAGATTGGAAAATGGTTTATTGAAGCAAACAAAGTATTTTGGTTGTGCTAATATTCAGCAATAAACAAATATATATCCATACATACCATTTGATAAATGACCATGTTTGCCCGTTTTTGTCCATGTGGAAATCCTGCTTTTCAGTTCTAACATGGACATTGGAGTTGAGCTTCGATGGAGATCACCGTTCATAGAAAAATCACTTTCTAAAGTTGACAGAGGAGTGATGAAATTATCGGAGTCCGAGTCAGTATCGTCTTTTCCTCTTTGCAAAGGTTGAAAAGTGCTGTGCGTGGGTAACGATGCGACATAATTTTTACTTGCTCCATGTGAGGTGCTGGAATCTATATCGAGATTGGATTCATATCCTGTACCTGAAATTAAAGAATTTAAAATCATAGACATTTCAATCAAAGCATTATAGACAAGATTCCATTTTTAGGGTTACCTTACGCGAGTTTTACAGAAACTGATGGGTATCAGTGAATCCGCTGTCAGAAATTGAGTATTGCCAAGTGGTAAAACAGATAATCCTGACAGGGGATTCTTCAATACTAGTATTGTACATCGGAAGACTTTTAGTTAGAAATTGATAATTGAAACATATTCACAATCAGAAAGCCTTAGGGTAAACCGATCGATTATCCATTTAAATCGGAAAACAGTATCCCATGCAAATTGCAACCAAAAAAGTTTGCATTTTTCTGTGTGAAATTTAGAAAATTTGCTGAGAACAAAATATAAAACATTCAATTTCAAATTGTCTGCCTGTTTACAGGTAAAGCAACAAGTAACGGCATATGTTCAATTGAAAAAGAGAAAATAAATTCCTTAGCACAAAACACATTCCTTTCAGTGACAATGGATTGTAAGAAATTGAAATCGATAATCGGAATCCAAAGACTTTTAGCGATGGACAATCGATTGTCGGCACTAATTGGTTCATCACTATTCAATACCCTGTCAGCTTTTGGGAAACATCAGTATGGCAACCATATTTTAATGATTTGGTCAGCTATTGAGCTAGAAAACACATCCTGCTCTTTAAATAACTTCTTTCCATAGAAAAACATGACTTCATAGCAAAAACTGCAGTGAATGCTAATCCCCTTGCAGTTTTTTCATTGCTCAACAAATAAGAATTCATGTTACAGAGTGCATAAAAATTTATGTATATCATAAAATTTTGAACCAATCAGAATGGTTGTTATATTAACAAATAAATGATTAATATTTCTATTACTGTCAGCAGCTAATGAGGTTGTGTGGTTCAATGGTTGTTGAGCAGGCAAAGGACCAGGTGTATCCATGGCAACTGGTCTGACAACATAGCGTATTGATTCTGGACTGCTATCTGGTGTTGGTAGTTGTATATTATGCCCTTGAAAAAAACAAAAGTAAAATTATCAAGGAAGATACATACATGAACACAAGATGCAGTATTACTATTTTCAGTATCTAAATAAAATTCTTGGCTGTATTAACTGTGTTGAAAAATTGAATTCATTGTAATATACATGTAAATATTTTCAAATAATTTTCACATGGGGGTAATTTTCACGTTTTTCAAGAATTTATAACGATCGAAAAAATATCCTCAACATGAAATATACAACCAGTACAGCGGAAACTTCCAATTTCCCCAAAATAACAAGCGTTGCAATGGTCATTTCGAAAAAATTCCCCCCCCCCCCCCCCTCCGCTAAAGTAACCATGTTGACAGTAACGTAAAATTTATTCCAAGGTTTAATCTAAATTAGGTCTAACATTACAAATCGAATAAAGAAAATTCCAAATCTTCTTAAACCTTGAAGTAAATGACGTAAATCAGAATTTTGTTGTCGAATTTCCAGAAGCAACTTGTTGTTGATCCAGTTTACGTCACTGTAACGGTAGGCTGTGTATCCAATGACAACGAGACATACGACAGCACAAATCTTCCTGCACAGCCATTGGTGCTCATATAACATCTCCTGTAAACAATAAATATTATGGATGTTCTGTGTCAAAATTATCTACATGCATATAATCATTCAATATCAGTCTGGTTGTTTCTTCCATATATACAATGTACATGATATAATTAGTATACAATTTATCATTGATGAAAGAAACGATGTAACATGGTCTTTCTATTGTTCCATCAAGTAACACCACTATTTCCCAAGAACTAACGCCCACGTGAAAGGGCCTAAATGATCTTTTCCTAAAACAATGAAAGAACTATAAATACATGTACGTCTCTTGGGACCACTCCATAACCAGTAGCAGATTCAAGGGAGGGAAGGGGAGGGAAGGAAGGGGATGTCCACCCCCTGGCATTGACCCAAAATTTTTTAAAAAACAGGTATAGTTTGGCCCATTTTCAATTAAAATTGGCAAATTTCGCTCTTTGACATGCAGCAAAGGGGGTGCTGGATCCGCCACTGATAACTATATATTAGTAGCCATAAATATCTTTTCTTTTCAGCAAGCAAATTCATTGCAAAAAGAATATTATTGTAATTAATCTAATTGGGCTCAAATATCAATTAGAATATGAATGATGATGTCATTAATTCAAACTTACATCCCAGTTGTCCCTAGCATCTTGTCCAAAAATGCTTAACCACTCTGCCATATTCTTAGAAAGTAACAACCATTCAATGGCTATGTTAACTGTTATAATGGCAAACAACCAAAGTCTAGCACCTGATGTCCGAGCGGTTGACGTCACAATGTAGGCTACAATCATGGCAAGAACATAGTAAACGATGGAATAAAAGCCGGAGATTTCTCCTAGCACCATAGTCTGTAGTTTAACTAAAAGTTTCTGCTGCTCTGATGTTTTCTTCAAATCTGACGATAGAGATTGAAGGTTTATAGATGATTCTGAGATTGAGTCGCTTAGATTATTAGCAGTTGCAAGAATGCGATGCTGATTTTGCAGACTTTCTCCTTGTTTTTCGATAATTTTGGACTGCAATTCGCTGGCTGTCTCCAATTGATCAGCAACACTCTCAGAATTTTTGGCCAGTCTATTGATTGTCGTTTCTGTCTCATCATGCCACATTTGAGATTCTAAGAAATAGCAGATATTTTGAGTGTGTGTGAAGAAAGTCGTGAGAGATCCTCTATCGGCATCATCCAAGAAGAAAACGCATTCTTTAAAACTCATTGTCTCGTCGCACTCATGTGTTGGTCGACCTTGGACTTCTAAGAAGCAGTTGAGATAAGCTAGTGCTAAACGACTTTGAACATCGTCCGTAAGAGCTTTACACCCATCAACTAACGCTTTGATAGCCCCTTTCCAGCAAGTGCCATATCTAGGTACAAGAGACTGCTTTTCCATTAAACTGAATTGAATTTTCCCGTCTTCATATCTCGCGCGATCGATATCATTAAATCCAACGATATCATTGGATGTTGTAAGTTTTGTTAAAAATATGATGAAAATGAAAATGAATATCCTCATCTTAGGGCATGAAATATAGTCTCTAGACTTCACTGATGAATTCCGTGTTCAAGTTTCCAAAGTTAACTTCACTGCCATTTATGTAATTGTTACTGCATGATACCAAGAGTCCTATTCAGGCAACCCAAATAAAGTGTAGCGCCAATCAAATTTCCTGCTCATTTCATTGGTGGTGAATGCACAATGCCTGAAATGGAGAAATTAAAATTGTGAAGTTAATCAAAATTATTATCTTAATATAGCTCTCTATGTCATTTGTATAATATGTGATCATGATGTACAAGCTCATACATGATACTTGTAGTACATCTCAGTTGCTTTACTTTTGCTGGTGGGACATCCCTATAAGCTTAATTAATTAGTGCAGAATTGATTATTTTAAAAACTACTGTTAATGTGGTTATTTTCACGGGGCGAAATTTTGCCATTATTACATCAAGACTTTCTGCGTGGGGGAAATTTCGCGATTAAAATGTCTTTCCCACTGTAAGAATGCAGAGGGTATATTTTCGAATGGGGGGAATTTTCGCAAAATCAATCTACTCATGAAAAACGCGAAAATTACGCCCACGCGAAAATTTCAATGTTTACAGTAATTTAAAGCTGACAACAGTTACAACATATAGATCGCTTGTTCAAGTCCTACTGGACTCCATTTCTATACAAAGGTGCTGTTTAATGGAGCTTTCATAAATTGCACACTTGAATAAAGCCAAAATAAGCTTACACATATGTATAATGAGATGAAGGAAGAACTGGGTGAGAAGAATAAATCTTAAGGAAATGGGGATGGGAGAGGTGGTGTCAGAGTCTATATTTTCTAGTCAATTTGGGGTCACATCTATAAGGAACCATTCCAAATAAAGCTGAATTTGATAGATGTAAAAACATCAAAGTGGATAACAGATTTGACACAAAGGTGTCTCATAGTTGTGGCTTATTTAAAATTTGTGTGAAATTTACAGACATATAGATTCAATTTGCTTATTTGAGTCACACTAAGCTCAATTCCTAATATGATGTTGCAGCATACATGAATTTTACTTTCTAAGTTTGGCTCTCATTGCATCATTTTTTTCTCCTTCCATTATTGAGCCACTAAGTGTCTGACTAAATAAAAGTGGTGGAAACTGTAATATTAGTCTTGTCACAATATATCTCTTATCAAAATGCAGGGCTCTCGATCAGCCTAATTTTAAGGCCCATATTGGACACCAGTCCCAATGCAAAATAGTATCTTGTTTTCCCAATTTATCAGTTTATTGACACTTTTTTCCCAATTTGACACCTTATGAAAAATTCAATAAAATGAATAAAAAATTCTCATTTTCTAGTCAATATACGATCTTTTGTTGATTCTTATCAGCTAATTTGCATGCATATCCAGACTGATTTAATTAAGAAATAACAACTAGCTAGCTGTGGTTTGTTGTCCAGTAATTCCCCAAGTCACATGAACCAATCAAATTATCAAATATTTTGATTGGTTCATGCGATGAGGGGAATTACTGGACAACAAATCACAGCTAGCTAGTTGTTATTTTAATTCTAATATTATTCTGCATGAGTTCTATGGCACGTAAGTTTGATGGAGATTTTACACCAGGCGAGTTCTATAGTACATATAGGGAGAAAATCTCAAGTCATGTTAGAATATAATATTAATCATCTTAATATGTATATAGCATAGGAGTTTGGAATTTCATTCATAAACAAATTATGCTTGATAATTTTTACTTATGCCACCTCTGGCAAATTTCTTGCAATCTGATTGGTCAAGAAGAACCGAATAATATGTTGTATCATTTTACTGACATGATATTATTTTAATATCCTGCTTCCACTAAGATGCTTTATGATATTGACGTCACCGAAATGCTTTGAAATACAATAATATGTTGACATTACATACTCAAGCCAAAAGCCATCGGTGGGATAAATTCGTTATACAGTGTTTTACAGGGGGGATACAAAAATATACTGGGTCGCCTCGCCCAATACAACTTTTTTCATCGACCCAATATATTTCTGTATCCCCCCTGTAAAACACTGTATAACTGATAATACATGTACTTGTCCCTGTATATATATTAAGTAGTAGTATACTCATGGTGTCAGAACATTTTCCAGACTGAGTAAAAGTTTCCAGACAGTCATCCTTTTCAAGTACTTTTTGAAGGAACTTATTTTCAAAATTTTGTAAATTTTAAAATGGAGATTTCAAATCATGAATCATATAAACAAATTTTGCATCTTCGTTGCTTTATCACACCACCTTTTCACTCCTTTCTGGCAGTTAATTCTGCCCTGAGTCATGAGTTTAATATCGCGCATCAGGGGATTAGTTGCCGATGATTAAGCTCAATACTTTTTTAATCTGTATGTGACTTGAGAAGTTTCGGTTCTATTTCCAACATTATTTTTACACAGTCATTTGTAGAAAATATTGGAGAAAACAACATCTGAAATTCATCTAGTCCGGCCTGAAATTGATCATTGAGATTGACTGACAGCTTTAAATTTAGGTGTCCGGAAAGTGGTATGACAATTAATTGTAAATTAATTGGGAAAAACGGCCAAAATAAAGGGTCATAAAATCAGTCTATTCTTATATTCTTTCTACATGAGAGTCTGTGGGAGTTAAGCATTATTCAGGAGAAATTTTTAAATTTTCCACAAGACACAGAGGATCGAGGTTTTCAATTCACAGAAAAACCTTCAAATTTGTATGGAAACTGTTCCAACACCAGTATAGTATATATTTACAAGCACATAGATACCATAAAGTCATTCTTTATGAATGAAAATTCACACTAGTTCTTACAGTAGTCCTAGCTATAGATCACAGTCATGCATTAATTAACAGTAAATGACAGAATAATATCAAATAGGTAAAGATTATTTGTTTGCAAAATTCTTACAGTTAACGTTAATTTATCCCTCATTAGGAGTCTGAAATACTATGAATAACAATACAGTTTTAACGATTACCAATTACTCATTGCCATAACATTCTTGAACCAATTAGAAATCAAATTCAAATTCCAAATTCTGAGAATGATTCACAACGTCCGCGCTTTCTACTTTCGCTTTCAGAAAATGTACTAATATGGTGAAATCGTGTACCTTAAAATTCTACTCGCGGATTCTAAATATCGTTTAAGATATATATAGAGTTAGTTTGAAAGTATGTTTTCCATCTATATGTCAGGAATTTATTATTCATAATCATAGTTAACCATCAATCTTCAAAAGTTTAGGAACTTATCACGACAAATCATTTCCCGCACATTCCGTTTTCAGTCCACATTTTAGAATCAGTCAGACATAGACGTACCTGCCCACTTTCACAATGTCCAAGTTGCAGTTTCTCCCTTTCAGCAGTTTTCTAGATCCAGGATTTTGGCATAGGCTTTCAGAAAATAAACTTGACCATTATGGTCTGGATGACAGTGAAAAAAGAATCCAGGGATTTTATAACAATGGTAATAATTTCAACATTTGACATGAACTGACCACTGAATTACACTTTATAAAACTTTATACACTACAAACATGTAAAGTGAGGGACCATATTTCGCCGGTGACCTGATATATCGCCATTTCATAGTTAATTGCTTCTCATTGGTTATCGGAAATATTTGTCTAGTTTGTTTTTCTATAGCCTTAATCAAATATGACCGTAGCAGTCAAATTGTTTTGAATTATTAATTATTGCAACATCGCCTGCACTAAATTTTGACCAGAAAATACCACATGCAAAATGAGGAAAATTTCATGAAAACACCTAATTTTACTAAGACATGAACATCCAAAAGCTTTATAAAAACCAATGTAAGAAAACATATTTTATTTGGCATCATTTCTAGAAGTAGTGGTTTCCTTAGTGGAAAATAACAATTTTGTCTGTTTTGTGCAACTACTGTTCGCGCAGCTGACTTTGGAAACTGGATCAACGCAATTTTGTTAAATTTGTCATGCGAAAATTAAAATAAAATCCATATATCATTAAATAAATCTCGCTTAGTCGTAAATTTTGGTATAATTTTGTTACATCATACATGGTCGAGGATTTTAATGCAATCATAATTATACAAGCAAAATAAATTTTAGATGGGGCAATTTCACTGTTAAATTTCAGCGTTACGTCGCCGAGTTTAACATTGAGCCTATGGAGAGTGTCACGACATCATGGATATTATATAAAAATTAGCACGGGAAATGGCCTATCTAAAACTTGTTTTGTCCATTGTTGTCTATAAAGTTTTATTGCGTACTTCACTGTATCCTATAACTTAAACCAAAATTTACGACTAAGCAAGATATATTGGATGGTATCAATATCATTTAAATTTTTGCATGATAAAGTAGTAAAAATCGTGTTTATCCATTTTCCGAAGTGAGCGGCGCGGACAGTAGGATACTTATCAACAAAAACGGTGAAATATGGTCACCCTAGAAAACATGGAAACAAAATGTTTTGACGTTTTATAAGGAAAAAATGAACTGTGTAAAATAGATTCCTTTTGTAGTATTTCAATCGAGAATGGAGTTAAATTAAATTTCAGCCAAATCAATTATCGAATTGGCCTGCATTGTATTAATTTGTATAAGCAGGAGTGAGCTCATTGACGTAGTCTTGGTGTTCCCCCAGAATTTTCTGAAGATGTTTGACTATTTCTTGATTGATAGATATTTACATATTTTCCAATTACAGGTGATCTACCAGGAATGCCCTGCAGGTTAACCATTGAATATTCTGCATTTGATCTGTAAGTTTTTATTTAAGACATTTTTCTCTAATTTCAAACCACATATGATATTGCCACTCCACTGTATTTAACTGACTGTTTGATTTAGGGGGGAGGGGGGAGGGGGTAGTCATCAACCCCCTCCTCCCATTAAAGTGGTCTATATACTATAGTATTTAGTTCCTGACTTTGTACATGTGTTTTTTTTTTTTGTTATATTTTATTTATACTTCTGTAACTATGAATTCTACTTTCAAAATCAATTCATGTACCAAGAAAGAAAGACTCGATCAAAGACTAAGCGGTGCAGAAAATGTTCATACTTTGACCTTTATTGTTTTTATTTATAGAATAACTGTCTTTTGGAATGTGATTATACTGTGATAACCTACAATGGATCCAGGAATTATGTTCCATAATGCGCGTTAGCGCATTATGAGAAACATAATTCCTGGATCCATTGTAGGTTATCACAGTATAATCACATTCCAAAAGACAGTTATTATATATATTTACATTCAAGTTTTTCACTCTTTAATGACGTTAGAATACGTTTACAACTACATTGCTAAGGCACTGTTACTAGGTACCGTCGAAGTACAAATCAAGCCAACTCACTATGACGTCATAGTTCAAATCACGCCACTGCGGTTATACTCCTATAATCACAGTGTAAATTCTATACTAATGAACGGGCATATGTAAATATGTATGTATTAATGTATCAAAATCCTGTAATATCTTTCATCTTGTACAGCAAAGCATTGAAGCAGGTATTTTTGTGAAGAAAACTTATGCCCTCAGATCATTAAAGCATTTATTCTGATTTTTAAACAAAATTGTTAAAATTTGTGTCGGCCCCTTCCCAATGCCAAATTTCCTCTATTTTTCCCCAAAAATCACTCTGAAATTCCCAAAGAGGAATTATGAAAATTAACCTCAAATAAGACTCGAAACCTGGAAGTCAGCACAAAATGTCCAATTTCTAAGTGCACCTTGAAGTTTTTCATTCATCCCTTGTTCAGTTCATTAGCAAATCAATGGATTAGCATTGTTAATAAATGATACTTTAGGGTTATACTGTGGTGAGATTTCGTATACAATTTTCCCAATTTCAGCAAAATGTTGCAAATTTTCCCAAATGGGACAGGCACAGGCACCTTCCCCATAATAAAAAAAACCCTGCTTTTAATCTGATACGATTACAGAACATAAAACCATTTCCTATGCAATCAGTGTAAATTTACACAATTTATTCTGATACAAGTTATCAAAAATTGTGAAAAACTCCTCTTAACAAAATCCTTGAAATCGGTAATTTTAAACTAATTTACCCAGCTTTCAATCTATTCAAAAGGGCTTGAAAATATCATTTACATAATCTAATTATAATGCTTATAAAACAATCTGAGATACAGTTCTAGTTCAATTGCGAGGACTATTTTATTGTATTTCCATGGAATTTCAAACTCCTGATAATCTGATACTCCTGTTAATCTGATAATGATCTCCCGACAAAATAACTATCAGATCTACAGGTTTCTTCTGTTAAGTCTCAATATCAATATGAAAATGCCATGATAAAAATGTTACCCTTTGATATAAGATAAAATGTACGTAACACAATTAAAGAATGATGTAAAATGGAAATCTTTTAGGGAGTCCAAGATTCCTCCAAGATGTTTTCCAATGTGTGGAATCCTTCGTAACACAAACACGATTAACCAGTTCAAAGAGCTCGATAAAAAACAGTTCATCAATCAGCTTGGCCATCAGGTATTGTATTATTACACACTTGTACTGGTATCTAGCCATGAATCTCTTACACAAAGGACAGTTGCTACAACGCCCCTTTCCTTTCTGATATTATGAAGATTATTTATCATATGATGATTCAAAGATCGTCCTAACAAATATTTGGTTTATTTTGTCGCACGCCGTGGTCTAGTGGTAAGGGTGTCGGGCCAGTGACCGTAAGGTTGCTGATTCGAGCCTCACTAGGACCATGGGTCGGCCGACATATACTTCTGTATGTTCTCTGTTAATACTAAAAAATGTCCTTGTCAGTGTGTTGTTTACGTGACTGAGGTGTTTAAAAAAAATATTTGGTCTATTTTTGGTAAAACTATCATGCTCTGTACAAACCCCTTCACTGAGACAACAACAGAGGGGAAAAGCAAAGAGTTTAGCGGAGTGACCTCTGTGTAAGAGATTAGTATTTAGCATGTTTAGAGTAATTTACATGCAAGTATTTTCTTGTCAAAATGATTAGAATGGAAAAAGAAAGTATGCTTAGAATTGATATATGATAACATGGAGACAATGATCATGTAGATCTTCATTTGGAAAACATATATATTTTATGTAGACTGGTACTTAAATATTATCATTAAGTTCAGAATAATGAAAACATTTGAATTCAATAGACATGAAATACAGAAAATATGCAAAATGTCACTCTTGTATATCATTACCATTCATATGAAAACTCTTATTAGGAACATGTACATATAAACTTTGACAGATATGGCAGGACATCACAAGTGGAGCAGCATGGACCAATCCGGGCCTCTTGTCACAATTTTCTCTTCTTACTTTTGCTGTAAGTAAACAAAAAAAAAATAGAAAAAAGTAAGATCCAATTGAAGTAATACCTGCCTTCTTCTTCAGACCCTGACAGTAAAACTGGTTATTATGTAGCTCAAATGACCAAAAACATTCTTGTCACAGGGTATAAATTTGTGAAAGATGAAACCTCAAGAGCTGTATATGGATGAGTTATGCCCCTTGATGACCTTCAAAATTCAGTTACTGCAAGAGATAGAGATATATAGATAAAATTGGATTCATAGCTTGGTCATGGACAAATACAGAGCAATTTTTATTTTGTCATTGTTGAATTTTTTTGAAGGAGTTATTCAGTTTTCTGGACTTTTTTTCTGCAATTGATTAAAGTATTGAGATGAAGTTTGATACATAGTTTGGCTTGGATAGTTACAGAGCCTGGGTGAGCTTGTATTTTTCACAAGTGAATTATTTTGAAGGATTAATAAACATTTCACTGCTGGTAGGATACGTTGTAATGCTTACATTAAACAGAATTCTTATATAAATAATTTAGAATTAAAAAATTAAAAAATAAAGTGGAATTTAACCCCCTGTGTTTGTCAAAAACTCTACATTTACTTAACCTATACAGTTCCCGCTTTTTTCATGGTAATTGAATAATCATTTTTTTTTCTATCCCCTTAAGATTTTTCTTGTTGTTCTGTAGATTCGTGCCTGCTTATGTTTTTTAGGACTTAAAAAAGTACATATACTATTACTGGTGTGCGTTTCCCTGTCTGTGTCCAGCAGAGGAATTTACTCTGAATTCACCTCCAGTTTCCCTGGGTAATTCATGGAATAGTCAACAGGTTAGTGTACAAAGTTTGATTGTGCTAAAAATATGCACACGTGAAATATACATGTATTTAGAATTTGCATAGTTTTAATCTGACTCAATATGTTAACAAACTGTATTTGCTTAGTTTTTGTGTTGCCTGCGAAGCATAGCGACACTTAGGGATCACTTTGTCCGTTGTCCGTCTGTCCGTCCGTCTGTCTGTCTGTCACACTTTGGGTGTCACAGCCCTTAACTTTTGATTGGTAAGTGATAGGGCTTTGATATTTCACATGTGTATTCCTTGTGACAAGTTCTTCCTATACATACCATAATTTTGACCTAGTGACCTTGACCTACATATTTGACCTACTTTTCAAAAAAATTAAGAATGGGTGGTATCTTTTGATTGGTAAGTGTTAGGACTTTGATATTTCACATGTGCAATCCTTGTGGCAAGATCTTTCTACTCATACCATAATTTTTGACCTTGTGACCTTGACCTAGATATTTGACCTACTTTTGAAAAAAAGTAAAGATTTTCTATATCTTTTGATTGGTAAGTCATAGGGCTTTGATATTTCACATGTGTATTCCTTGTGACAAGACCTTCCTACACATATCATAATTTTTGACCTATTTACCTTGACCTACATATTTGACCTACTTTTCAAAAAAATAAAGAATGGATACACCTTTTGATTGGTAAGTGTAAGGACTTTGATATTTCACATGTGCAATCCTTGTGGCAAGACCTTTCTGCACATACCATAATTTTTGACCTTGTGACCTTGACCTAGATATTTGACCTACATTTGAAAAAAAGATAAGATTCGCTATATCTTTTGATTTGTAAGTGATAGGGCTTTGATATTTCACATCTGTATTCCTTGTGAAAGACCTTTCTACACATACCATAATTTTTGACCTATTTACCTTGACCTACATATTTGACCTACATTAAAAAAAATTAAGAATGGATACACCTTTTGATGTGGCAAGACCTTTCTACACATACCATAATTTTTTACCTTGTGACCTTGACCTAGATATTTGACCTACATTTGAAAAAAAGATAAGATTTGCCATATCTTTTGATTGGTAAGTGATAGGGCTTTGATATTTCACATCTGTATTCCTTGTGAAAGACCTTCCTACACATACCATAATTTTTGACCTATTTACCTTGACCTACATATTTGACCTACTTTAAAAAAAAATTAAGAATGGATACACCTTTTGATGTGGCAAGACCTTTCTACACATACCATAATTTTTTACCTTGTGACCTTGACCTAGATATTTGACCTACATTTGAAAAAAAGATAAGATTTGCCATATCTTTTGATTGGTAAGTGATAGGGCTTTGATATTTCTCATCTGTATTCCTTGTGAAAGACCTTCCTACACATACCATAATTTTTGACCTATTTACCTTGACCTACATATTTGACTTACTTTTCAAAAAATAAAGAATGGATACACCTTTTGATTGGTAAGTGTAAGGACTTTGATATTTCACATGTGCAATCCTTGTGGCAAGACCTTTCTACACATACCATAATTTTTTACCTTGTGACCTTGACCTAGATATTTGACCTACATTTGAAAAAAAGATAAGATTCGCTATATCTTTTGATTGGTAAGTGATAGGGCTTTGATATTTCACATCTGTATTCCTTGTGAATGACCTTCCTACACATACCATAATTTTTGACCTATTGACCTTGACCTACATATTTGACCTACTTTAAAAAAAAATTAAGAATGGATACACCTTTTGATGTGGCAAGACCTTTCTACACATACCATAATTTTTTACCTTGTGACCTTGACCTAGATATTTGACCTACATTTGAAAAAAAGATAAGATTTGCCATATCTTTTGATTGGTAAGTGATAGGGCTTTGATATTTCACATCTGTATTCCTTGTGAAAGACCTTCCTACACATACCATAATTTTTGACCTATTTACCTTGACCTACATATTTGACCTACTTCAAAAATAAATTAAGAATGGATACACCTTTTGATGTGGCAAGACCTTTCTACACATACCATAATTTTTGACCTTGTGACCTTGACCTAGATATTTGACCTACATTTGAAAAAAAAGATAAGATTTGCCATATCTTTTGATTGGTAAGTGATAGGGCTTTGATATTTCTCATCTGTATTCCTTGTGAAAGACCTTCCTACACATACCATAATTTTTTACCTTTTTACCTTGACCTACATATTTGACCTACTTTTCAAAAGATAAAGAATGGATACACCTTTTGATTGGTAAGTGTTAGGACTTTGATATTTCACATGTGCAATCCTTGTGGCAAGACCTTTCTACACATACCATAATTTTTGACCTTGTGACCTTGACCTAGATATTTGACCTACTTTTGAAAAAAAGATAAGATTCGCTATATCTTTTGATTGGTAAGTGATAGGGCTTTGATATTGCACATATGTATTCCTTGTGAAAGACCTTCCTACACATACCATAATTTTTTACCTATTGACCTTGACCTACATATTTGACCTACTTTTCAAAAAACTTAAGAATGGATACATCTTTTGATGGGTAAGTGATAGGGCTTTTGTATTTCACATGTGTATTCATTGTGACAAGACCTATCTACACAGACCATAATATTTGACCTTTTGACCTTGATCTAGATATTTGATCTACTTTTGAAAAAAAGATAAGATTTGCTATATCTTTTGATTGGTAAGTGATAGGGCTTTGATTTTTCACATGTGTTTTCCTTGTAACAATGCCATTCTACACATACCATAATTTTTTTACCTTTTGATCTTGACCTAGCTATTTGACCTTCTTTTCTAAGGTTGTATATGAATTTCATTTGAGAAGACTTTTCTACTGATACCAATAATTTGATCCACTTTCTAGAATAATAATCAAACCGCTTCGCAGGCGACACAAGCATTCCTTGGATTGCTATTTTTGGAATCATTGCGTCTTATATTATATAAATATTACAAATGATTGTATTTCAACTACATGTATTGTAACTCACTTTGGAAATGGCATGGTAATAAAAGGAGTAAAAGAGCTACTTTTCTTGTTACAGACGAAAGATTTCCTTACAGAGTATGATAGATTCCAGACCAGTCAGGGACAATATACGGGTTATTTCCTTGTCGTACTTTCAGCGGATGGATTCAAAGTCAATAGCTTGAGCAGCCTTAGTCAAGTTAACACAGAAAATTCAAAGGTACATTTTCAACACTTACTTTCTTAAAACTAAGAACAAGAATTTTGTCTGTTGTTCTTCCAGTTTTAAAGATTTGAAATTTAAAAAATTAAGAAAGACATTTTGTACATGTATATATAATACTCATCAGAATATAATTACCAAATGTGTTTGTTAATCTGAATCTACGCATTTTGATTGGTCGATCGCATTTATTGTGACTTCCGTTATGAGGTGATAAAATGTCAAAATTGGTACTACTTTCACACCAAGGCCAAAAATTCTAAAACTGTGTAACGCATGAAAGAAACAAAATTTTACAAATGGTCTCAAAGTATTGATTGAAACTTGAAAAAGTTTCAAGTGTAGACTGATGAATATTGCAGTCCAGTACTAACAAACAGAAACTTTTCCAGGTATATTTTGGCTTTGCCGACCCATGTACATTAGATGTCAATCCAGGCTGGCCCCTCCGAAACTACCTGATGCTGATTGGCTACCACTGTGCACATCTACTGAATATAGACGTGTTGTGTTTACGTGATCGTAGTAAAGACGGAGTGAGAGATGTATCACATAGTCTGTTAATGTCTGTACGGATGTCAAACGTCAGAGATTTACAAGGTAATGTTGGTTAACAAACGACTCACTTTATTATCTACCTAGATAACACCTCAGTTTCCTAGAGACATGCATATCTCCTCAGTTCTAAATTAACTCCCATTCAAATTGTGTTAAGCAACAGGTGACAGGTGCATGACATGTACATTTTGAAACATTGTTACAGAGTTAAAAAAGAAAAAAAAAGTATTATGTAAGTCTAGCTCAGCATCCTGGTTCCTTTCTACATCCTCTACTATAGCGCTCTACAGATGTCAATATCTTAAAGGAGTAAAACTTCCATGTGAAAAAATAAGATACATGCACTTCTAGCAAAGACTTAGTGTACTATATACATGTATAAAATCTGAGCTTTGAAAAATTAATTTCCAAATAATGTATTGTACATGTATGTGTACTTATTTTAGCAGAATTCATATTTTAGCGGAGTTAGTGCTATAAAGACTGTGCTAATTCAACTTCAGATGACGCTAAATTATTGAACTTTTATAGATTAATGTTGAAAATAAGTCAGGTGCGCCAATTCATGAATACGTATATAGTTACGCTAATATGTCAATTTGTCCTATTTCACCCTGTTTGTGCTAAAATTTGATTGCGCTGAAAAAGTGCACATACATTATATAATACATTACAATCTGTTAATCAAATCATGTCACAGATTGTTTTCATAGACTAGTTAAAGCTATTAAAACAATCTGAAACATTCTTCTCTAAAACTGTATATTTCTTCTTATTTACAGAATGTCCAAAATGTGTTGGTTGGGAAAAGAATGAGAAGGGAAAACTTCTACCCAGAGTTGTAGACCTTAGTGCTAGTATGGACCCTACAAGGTAAGCGTAGGAACTGATGTCTGTGCAGGTCACTTCAGAAATAGGAAATCACAACTTTGCCAACTTTTTTTACAAATGTTTTGAAAGATCCACTAAAGACAGTTCTATTTTTCTCGCAACTTTTGATATAACTTTGATACTCATACATGTACGTGAAAGCATCAGTAAATGAAAGCCAGAACCCCATTTAAGATGTGAGATTTTCTATGTCGATTTATGCCATGATGTTTTTTAGATTGAATCCATGCATAAAGTTGCCAACATTGTAGCAAAATTAATGTTCTGTTCACAAGGAATGTTTAATATTTTATTTGATGCACATTAGATTTTGGCTGTGTTCACACGACAAATAAAATTTGCATTAGATTTAATGCTCATTAGATTTTGTCGTGCAAACGCAAAGCGAATCTAATTCACATTAAACTAGTGCATGCATATATGATGTACTTGAATTCTACGCTATGTATCACCACAACTTGACACTTTAAACCACCCTTGGACCTTAAATCATAGAATAAGGAGCCAAAATATGTCATTTCATTAACTATGTGCACTGTACCGATTGACTTTCCTAAAATAACGATGTGCTATGACATAGTTTTATCTTTTAAGGGGGTTCGAGTATCGTTATTTTGACACTGTTTGGATGGTCAAACTAACTTTATTTTTTCTCTAAACTAAAACTCTATCTTCAGATGTTCTAAAATGTATAAAATATATGCATCGTGCAGGGCATCTTTAGGGTCTAATACTTGAACAAAGTCGGGCACTTTTAGTGGAAAATCATATTTTGCCCAAATTTTGAGTATATCCAAGGGAAACTGAATAAAAATGAATATAAGGTATCTAAAGTCAAATTTTCTAATGGAAAAGACTTGTTTAAGAACTGCAGGTACTTATTATTAGCAGTAGAAGACAAAACAATTGTAATATTTTGAGAAAAAGCAATGAAATGGTAAAAAATGTCACAATTTGCGGGCTAGTAGTTGATGTCAAAATATGCCGGAGACTATATTCATGTGCCCTTTAATTAAAGGAAACCCCCTGCAAGGTACCTTTTTCGTCATTTACATGTTTTAGGGGTGAAACAATTTATAAGTATACCAAATTCTAAGGAGTTTCGACCATAACTTTTAAAGATATTGTAAATTTAAATACAAAAATGCTATATTTTAGGCCAAAAATGCGTAAAAACCTGTATGACAAACAAAAAAGTTCTAAAAATTGAAGGATTTATTATTCAAACATGATTAAATATTTGTTAAACCAACTTTTTCAAACATCTGCAATTAATTAAGGCAATACAACCTTATTCTTATATATTTTGGAAATTAGTGATGACGTCACACCATACCCGAACCACCTTAAAGTGAACATTGTACTATGACGTAATTTTATCTCATGATAATGTCATGTTATGTTTAGCCTTGCTGGTATGTCTTAATGTACAAAAAGAAAAAAGTTATAAGAAATACAGTAAGTTTGAATAAATTCTACCCTTTTCTGATTTGAAAATATATGGCTATTGGTGCAAATGTACCAAAATCTTATGCGCATTAGAATTTATCATGTGAATGCAATGCAAATCTGATTTGCATTAAGACAATGCGTATCAAATTTAATTCAAATTACATGTAGATTTAATGTGCATTCATGTGAACAGGGCATGCTATTGATTGAAAATGCCGTATCTAAATTGATTTCTTGTAAATATATAGAAGCACTGATTAGCATTATACTTCTGTGATTGGATGAGTAACAAAAAATCAAGATCTATCTCAAACAATATCAAAGTTATTCTTCAAAAAATGTAGACAAAGAAGAAAATTCACAATTTTCTGATTTCTGAAGTGAAGCTGCGCAGACTGTAGGGATGTCCACACTACATTGTATCTCTACAACACAAGTATTGATGGCATCCCCCTTACTTTGCCCCTTTTCCTTTTTCCCAGATTTGTAGACCTTAATAAGTGTTTGGGAAGGCCATGCGCCCTGTGCCATAGTCCCATTCTGATAAAAAATGGCCCATAAAATCGGCAACTTGCTGTGCCCTGGTGCTCATTACTCTACGGTGTCCATGTTTGGTTTTCAAATCTATCAAAAAGTTCTGTACTTGTATTTACGTTGTTACATAGATCTACACCAGTAGCAGTAATGTGTGGTTCACAGCTTAGTGTACATGTACATGGCCAGTCAGAATATTGTTTTTATCCCATCTGTAATTTTTTTGCTATTCAAAACTATAATTTTTGAAGTGTATGTGAGTTTCCATATTTCACATGAGCATGCATATTCCCTGTAAGAAGACCTTTAAATTTTGACAATTGACATGTCAACCTTGACCATTACCTTTGTCCTTGTTTGGACAAAGCCTATTGTCAAAAGAGAGCCAATGGCTGAGGGGGGGGGGCATATTGTTTTACAAACATGTTGTAACTACACTAATCTTTTAGTTGTTTAAAATGTTAATGATTACAGTTTGCATCATTATATCTGTTTTAGGTTAGCGGAATCTGCTGTCGATTTAAACCTGAAGTTGATGAGGTGGCGTCTCATACCGGAGCTAAATTTAGAAAAAATCTCGCGAACAAAATGTCTGTTACTTGGAGCAGGAACTCTAGGATGTAATGTGGCTCGCTGCTTGTTGGTATGATAAAATTTGTAGAAATTGCACCCTATTATGATACATTAATTAATGCATTTAAAGGAATGACTCATTTTGATTAGGTGAAGGTATATGCACATGTATACTGAAAAGAAAGACGAAAAACTGTATTATTGGTTTTTCGTCCTTTTTTCATATTATACAAGTACATGTTATTCATCCAACAAAAGCAAATAAGGAACATTACTTATCATTTAATATCCTTCAAACATGCTCTAAAAGTTCTGTAATCTATCCATAATCTTTTCACTTCTGATCAGAATTATGTCATCTGTGCCCATTTCACTGTAGCGAAAATGCAGGTAATGATGTTGCTGAAGAAAATTTTGGAATGCTGCATACCGGGAATTATTTGACCAATCAGAATCATACTTACAATGAGATTTGAATGATAACTGGTTATTGATGCTTCTTATCTGTATATATTTCTTTTAATTTGTTTCTTTTATGAATAAATTTTTCCTGTCTTATTTCAGGGATGGGGTATTAAGAACTTAACTTTAGTAGACAATGGTAAAATATCGTACTCTAACCCTGTACGTCAATCGCTGTTCGTATTTGAGGATTGCATGAAGGGAGGGAAACCAAAAGCAGAAACTGCTGCAGAGGCTCTCAAAAGTATTTTTCCTGGTGTGGTAAGTCAATTACTAGTTTGAACGCTGTGTATGAATCTTGTTATGAGTGTTTCAAGAACTTGGATTCGTTTGTGTTTGTGATTGTCTCATAGGTTCTTGAGGTATTTTTTCCCTTTTTTTCAAGCAGGCCTTCAAATGCTTCTAGATCTTTATACTTTAATTTATTTTTTTTTAAACAAACATGTAATACAACTTATATTACCGTCTCATGTTTGCTCAGAAGTTTGCATGAGGTCCTCAGAGCAGGAGGATTTTGGAGGGCCTTGTGAAAACCCCTTGAGACTGGGTGGGCAGCCACCTTACCCATCCACATAAGACCCTTTGCCTTTATTTCATAACTTGAACAGAAGAATTCGTGCATGTATCTTTTCACTTTGGCTGTAGCGTAATATTAAGAGTCTGCACTGGAGGTAGAAAGTGAGGAATGAAATTCGACCCAAATATACATTGTACATGTATTTATAAATAGCTTACATTTTGAGAACATAACGGACGATTCTTGTTTCATTTATTTACAGAATGCTAGAGGAGTTAGTTTGTCTATTCCAATGCCAGGGCATGCTGTACCAGGTAACTTGTATTTATTGATATTGTTATATAGAAAATGTTGTTAAGACCTTTTCTGGATTTGTATGTTGACTCAGATTTTTTTCTGTCTTCAGGTAATACAATGTAATTAATGTTTTTTCCACTTCAAAAATTAATGACAGCTCATCAACTGAAACAATATCAATACAATATGAAAAGATTAATTAATTTGTGTGAACTTATTATGAATAGGTTTATCATAGAAAAAAAATCAATTTTACGCGTATGTGTTTTAAAATATAGAAATTCTTTTCTTTTTTTTATCAAATTATACATTTACATTTTATCCAAATTGTTGTTTACTATTTGTTATTTATATAGATGTTTCTTCTTTCAGACAGTTCTGTAAATCTTGTTAAAAAAGATGTAGAAGTATTGGATGAATTAGTTAATACCCATGATGCAATATTCCTGCTCTTGGATACCAGAGAGAGTCGTTGGTTACCAACTGTCATGGCTGCTGCTAAAAGAAAAGTATAACATAATATTTGAATGCCATTTGTGACATTCAAGTTGATTGTATTTTTTGAAAAGAGTAATTTTGCCACTTTCCTTTTCAATGATATTGACTTTCTCTTTATTAATCTACATGTATTTGAGAATTCATTGTTAGTGTTGGCACGTTGTTTTAATCTTGATTTAACTCCCTGAGAAGAATACATGTAGCACTAATTTGATCTACATGTATAAGTAGATTTGATCAAAACTTGAACTACAATGTACGTCAGTCCTACATGCATTTATGATATACGTGCATGTATCTTGGTTTGAATGAATTATTATAAGTTTTTCTCTTGTCAGTTTACATCTTGTATAAAACAGCTAAGGGAAGATACTCAGTAATTAGTCCCCTACTGGTTCGCCGGAGGGGACTTATAGTTTCCACCCTGTTTGTCTGTCTGTCCGTATTGTCTGTCCGTCACACTTTAGTTTTCCAGACTTTTTTTTCGCTGTCCTTGCAGATATTGATCTCATTTTTGGTGTGTTAGTTTATCTCAATGTGATACAGATCAAGTTCGAGTGTGGTTTCGATTGACCTATTTTACAGGAGTTATGGCCCCTGAAATGAGCAAATTTCATGAAATTCTCAGTTTTCCGGACTTTTTTTCGCTGTCCTTGCAGATATTGATCTCATTTTTGGTGTGTTAGTTTATCTCAATGTGATACAGATCAAGTTCGAGTGTGGTTTCGATTGACCTATTTTACAGGAGTTATGGCCCCTGAAATGAGCAAATTTCATGAAATTCTCAGTTTTCCGGACTTTTTTTCGCTGTCGTTGCAAATATTGATCTCATTTTTGGTATGTGAATTTATCTCAATGTGATACAGATCAAGTTCAAGTTTGATTCTGATTGACCTATTTTTTCAAGAGTTATGGCCCCTGGACTTAACAAATTTCATGAAAATCTCAGTTTTGCGAACTTTTCTTCCAAGGTATTGCAGATATTGAAATAATTTTTTATATGTACAATGTAATTATTTCTTAGTGTTATACAGCTCAAGTTAGAGTTCAGTTTTGATTGACCTATTTTTACAAGAGTTATGACCCCTGGACTTAGCAAATTCCATGAAATTCTCAGTTTTCCGGACTTTTCTTCCAAGGTAGTGCAGATATTGAAATAATTTTTTATATGTGATTACATCTTAGTGTTATACAGCTCAAGTTAGAGTTTGGTTCCGATTGACTTATTTTTACAAGAGTTATGTCCCCTGGACTTAGCAAATTTAATGAAATCCTCAGCTTTCCGGACTTTTCTCGGCTGTTGTTGTAGATATTAAAATAATTTATGATATGTGATAACATCTTAGTGTTATACAGATCAAGTACGAGTTTACTTTTGATTGACCTAGTTTCACAAGAGTTATGACCCTTGGACTTAGTAAATTTCATGAAAATCTCATTTTTCCGGACTTTTCTTCCATAGTATTGCAGATATTGAAATAATTTATGGTATGTGAATATATCTCCATGTCATACAAATCAAGTTCACGTTTCAATTTGAATGACCCATTTCTACAGGAGTTATGGCCCCTGGACTTAGCAAATTTCATGAACTTTTCTGTTTCCAGTTTCCAGCCTGTTCTTGTTGCGAACCCGTCGGGGTGAGCATATTGGAATAGTCCAAATTGCTGTAATTCGCATGTCCAGACTCCATGTGCGTGGCATGCTGGGAAATCTGTGTCTCGAGAATGTTTGTAAAATGAGTCTTGAGAATGTTCGCAGAGTGTTTACTTCCTCGGCGCTACTTTGCATGTGTACACTACACACACCTGTTCTATATTTAGCGCTGTTCTATATTTAGTGGTGTTCGATAAAGTGGTTTGCAGTGGCGGATTTAAGGGGGCTTTGGGGCTTACGTGTACAATAAATGCCAAAGTTTCCTGTGTATTGCACACCCATAACAAAACACAAATTTTAAAGACACTTATTCTCTATTTGAGCTGAATCAGGAATGGGACACACATGATCTGATGTTCGAGGAATTTTTCATGCCCTATTTTGTCAGGAACCCCCCTCCCTTGGACTTTGTTTATTTTCCAGTTTTTTATTTTCTTTCAAAACCATAGGCTGGATCTCACTTGGCTGAACCCTTGGGTAACTTTTCCTCCCGTTTTCCTGAGAGAAATTTGACATTGAAGGAAAAAAAAAGGAATTAGCTAGCATTAAAAAATGTCAAAATTGATATGATAACAGGTTTTACTTTTTTCAGTAAATAATTCATCGTTTGCTGACACTAGTTCTTATACTTGAATTGCTTCTAAATTCAGTTCAGATATGGTCCAGAAGCCACCAATTTGCTTCATTTTTAGCTCTACTGGTCTCAGACCAGTCGAGCTTATGCGATACCCCGTCGTCCGGCGTCCGGCGTCCGTCCGTCTGTCCGTCTGTCCGTCTGTCCGTCCGTCCGTCCGTAAACAATTCTTGTGCTCGCAACTCCTCTGAAACCATAGGAGATAGAAAGTTAATTCTTTTTGCATCCTACTTGGTATGTGGTCTAGTTGTGCACCTGACATTTGGTTTCAGCCCCTGACCCCCAGGGTCTTAGAAAATGGGCGTGGTCATGAAAATCTATGTAATCTTGTGCTCGCAACTCCTCTGACACTATAAATGATGGAAACTTAATTCTTTTTGCAATATGATGGTTCTGTGGTCTAGTTGTGCACCTGATATTTTGTTTGAGCCCCTGACCCCCAGGGTCTTAGAAAATGGGTGTGGTCATTTTCAACTATATAACTCTATGTAATCTTGTGCTCGCAACTCCTCTGACACTATAAATGATGGAGACTTAATTCTTTTTTCAATATGATGGGTCTGTGGTGTAGTTGTGCATCTGATATTTTGTTTGAGCCCCTGACCCCCAGGGTCTTAGAAAATGGGTGTGGTCATTTTCACCTATATAACTCAATGTAATCTTATGCTCGCAACTCCTCTGACACTATAAATGATGGAAACTTAATTCTTTTTGCAATATGATGGGTCTGTGGTGTAGTTGTGCATCTGATATTTTGTTTGAGCCCCTGACCCCCAGGGTCTTAGAAAATGGGTGTGGTCATTTTCACCTATTTAACTCTATGTAATCTTGTGCTCGCAACTCCTCTGATACTATAAATGATGGAGACTTAATTCTTATTGCAATATGATGGGTCTGTGGTCTAGTTGTGTACCTGATATTTTGTTTGAGCCCCTGACCCCAAGGGTCTTAAAAAATAGGTGTGGTCATTTTTACCTACATAACTCTATGTAATCTTGTGCTCGCAACTCCTCTGACACTATAAATGATGGAGACTTAATTCTTTTTTCAATATGATGGGTCTGTGGTGTAGTTGTGCACCTGATATTTTGTTCGAGCTCCTGACCCCCAGGGTCTTAGAAAATGGGTGTGGTCATTTTTACCTACATAACTCTATGTAATCTTGTGCTCGCAACTCCTCTGACACTATAAATGATGGAGACTTAATTCTTTTTGCAATATGATGGGTCTGTGGTCTAGTTGTGTACCTAATATGTTGTTTGAGCCCCTAACCCCCAGGGTCTTAGAAAATGGGTGTGGTCATTTTCACCTATTTAACTCTATGTAATCTTGTGCTCGCAACTCCTCTGACACTATAAATGATGGAGACTTAATTCTTTTTGCAATATGATGGGTCTGTGGTCTAGTTGTTATTCTGATATTTTATTTGAGCTCCTGACCCCCAGGGTCTTAGAAAATGGATGTGGTCATTTTCTCCTATATAACTCTTTGAATCTTATTTTTTGTGTCATTGAGCTAGCAGCCCCATTGGCCACTAGGATATTGAAAAATTGTCATGGCATTCTTTTTTGAAATATCTTATCTTGGATATTATGAATTCCATGAGTGATATTCTAGTTGCAGTTTAATGGACATGTTGTTTTGTTGTGCAATGCTCCTTATAATTTATTAAAGCGCCTGCTTCCTTATAATGGTCTTTGGTTTAAAAGAAAGGAAATTGATCTTTTAAAACAAAACAACCAGGAGAGCTACAGTCTCGTCAGAGACTTCTGGTTTCAAAAATTCTCGGGGGAGGCCCCCTCCCGAATCCCCATAAATGTGAGGGGGAATTCCCCCATACCCTCCCCTACTCGGGCCTCACCAGTCATCCATTCAAAATAATGTATGGGCATTTAACGGCCCCAGTCCCCCTGTCTAGATTGATTTGAGTACACATAATTTCTACTCTGGCTACGCGTGTGAATACAACTGCTATGGGTTCGCACCCTAAGCTTTTTCTAAGGCTAAGCTTGTAGATATTGAGCTGATTTTTGGTATGCAAATACATTATAGTCCAATAAAGAATAAGTTGAAGTTGGGTTTGATTTATTTGTTCTTACGAAATGTATGGCCTCATAGCAAATTTCATTAAATTTTCCTGTTTTCCAGACCTTTTTCTAAAACACATATTGAACTTATTTTGATGTTGGATTCATCTTTTGGTGTAAGTACAGGTCAAAGCAGAGGTGAGGGACGTGGATTAATGCCGGTGTTATAGAGCAGACTTTCCCCCGGGGTAGATCTTCCCCCCGGAAAATTGGCTCTAGAGTAGATCTTCCCCCGGAAAGCCTACTCCAGAGTAGACTTTCCCCCGGGGGGAAAGTCTACTCTAGAGTAGAATTTCCCCGGGGGAAGATCTGTTATAGAGCCATTTTTCCGGGGGGAAATTCTGCTCTACAACTAGTTGTAGAGTAGACTTTCCCCCCAGAGTAGAATTTCCCCCTTCTATTTAACGTTTTCTTGACGTTCTTTTGAGAAGGGCTCCTTTCGCAAAGTTACAGTCTTTACAGAAGATGATAACTCTGATTGAGATTATATTTATAAATTACCCCCGCAAACAAAGTTTTGGGTATATAGGAATTGCCTTATTTGCCTCTGTCCGCCCGTCTGTTCGAATCGTGTCTGGCAAATAATTTCTTAATTATGGATGCCAAATTGACATTTATCACATGATACACCCGTTATGCGGTTACATAAAGCCATTTCATATTCTACACAATATGTAACACGTTACATAACACTTTTTACGATGATTTCGCGCGTATTTCCCTGGCTCCAGAGTAGATCTTCCCCCCTGTAAGAACCAGTTACGGATTAAAAGATTCGGAATACTGGGGGGGGGGGGGGGATTTTACTCTAGAGTAGACTTTCCCCCTTAAGGGGGAAACTCTACCCCAAAAACCTGAAGGGGGAAAGCTTGCTCTAGAGCAGGATTTCCCCCCAGGGGGGAAATTCTACTCTAGAGCCAATTTTCCGGGGGGAAGATCTACCCGGGGGGAAAGTCTACTCTATAACACCGGTAGGGGACTTATATTGCTTGCGATTCATAAATTTTTTAATTCACTAATAAGCACCTTTATCCTCAGATTGTGATATGTTCCGCTCTCGGATTTGATACGTTTTTGGTGATGCGTCATGGCATTAAGACAGAGAGATCATCACAAACTCCACAAAAACTCTCTATGGACATGGTCATACCAGGAGATCAGTTAGGATGTTACTTCTGTAATGATGTAGTAGCTCCTGGAAATGTGAGTATACATAATGTTTTATTAAATGATCAGGAATTATTGCAGATTTTGCTTATTTCTGATTGGTTGAGACGCTGTTTGATAGAGTGTACCTCAGAGTGAGTTGACCGTCAATGCTCCAAAGCGGTCTATTCGGGATAATTGCATGCATAACTAGCGCGTGCATTGATTTTTATACGCCTGTCATTTGACGGGTCGTATTATGGTATGGCGAAGTCCGTCCGTCCGTCTCTCCGTCTGTCCGTCCGCCTATGGAACGCAATAACTTGATTATGCATCAACGGATTTTCACGAAATTCATACATTATGATTGGACTGTGGAGAGGAAGCCGCCTTTCAATTTTCAGATTCATCCGATTTGTCGTTACAGAGTTATGGGACTTAGATTTTTAAAATACAGTGAAAATATACTAAAATAGTTAAAAATTATTTAAAAATCTATTTTTGATCGAAATGTTTTGAAATTTTGTATACTTCAAGTAGAAAGGATGTTCTCTGACATATGTAACGGTTTTTTAATTTTTTGGTCGCAAAACCGAGATATTTGTAATGGGAAGGGGGGTGGGTGATATGCACATACATGTTAAGCTAAGGGCAAAATATAGGCGCATGGAACGCAATAACTTGAATATGCATTGAGAGATCTTCATGATATTCATACATTATGTTTGGATTGTGGAGAGGAAGCCGCCTTTCGATTTTCAGGTTCATTCGATTTGTCATTACAGAGTTATGGGACTTAGATATTTTAAAATACAGTGAAAATATACTAAAATAGTTAAAAATTATTTAAAAATCTATTTTTGATCGAAATGTTTTGAAATTTTGTATACTTAAGGTAGAAAGGATGCTCTTTGACATATGTAACGGTTTTTAATTTTTTGGTCGCATAACTGAGATATTTGTAATGGGAGGGGGGGGGATGTTATATGCACAAACATGTTAAGCTAAGGGCAAAATATAGGCGCATGGAACGCAATAACTTGAATATGCGTCAACGGATTTACATGATATTTCTACATTGTGATCAGACTTTGAAGAAGAAGCCGCCTTTCGATTTTCAGGTTCATTTGATTTGTCGTTACGGAGTTATGGGACTTAGATATTTTAGATACAATGTAAAAATATACTAAAATAGTTAAAAATTCTTTAAAAATCTATTTCTGGTCAAAATGTTTTGAAATTTTGTATACTTCAAGTAGAAAGGATGTTCTTTCACATGTATAACGGATTCTTAAATTTTTTGTCATATTATCCAGAAATTATGTGTAATGGGGGGGGGGAGGGGGGTATATGCACATAAATGTTAAGCTTAGGGCAAAATATAGGTGCATGGAATGCAATAACTTGAATATGCGTCAACAGATTTTCATGATATTTGTACATTGTGATCAGACTTTGAAGAGGTTGCCGCCTTTCGATTTTCAGGTTCATCCGATTTGTCCTTATGGAGTTATTGGACTTAGATATTTTGGTGTTGTGAAAAAAATCCCAACGGGCGTATCTTGCTGCGTGAGCGTAGGCTTTATTGTAGTGTTAGATCTTTGACTTCATGTTTCATTACAATGCAATTCTTAATAAAATCCTGATTATTTAATAAAGCAGTTATTGACTTTTGATTTCGGTCTACTCTTGACTATACCTGTAAATCAAAAGTCAATAATTCTATAGCATAAATCTTTAAGATTATAAAATGAGCTGAGTGAGGAAAATGATCACAACAAATGGAGAAAGCGGAATCTCATTGTTGCGCAAAAGGTTTGCATTTTTTTTCATGCTATGCTGATATTCTCTTGTCTTAGTTGCCACATCTTGATGGATTCTGTTAGTCTCAGAACAGATATTTACTCTATTTAAAGATTTAACAAAGTTTACCTACAATAATGTGATTAACTAAAATGTCTCTTCTTTCCTTCAGTCCACAAAAGATCGGACGTTAGACCAGCAGTGTACGGTGTCCAGACCCGGCATGTCATATATGGCAAGCGCCATGGCAGCAGAGCTACTGGTATCGGTACTACAACATGATGAGGGGTAACTACCGTCTCCACAGCTAACTTCATAAATCGGAAAATGGAAGCTTTGTCTAGTTTGTTGGTGAATTTTCCGATTGAAATTCGTGTTGGGTGATGGATCTCAAACTCTTGTAACTAACAGTGTATGTTATATGACCGTATGACCACTACTACACTAACAGTGAAAGAAAGTTGTTTTAGATGGGGAGTTTTCCATATTAATCTTAGCATTATGTCACCAATGTTTAACATCGATTCTATGGAGAACGTGACCAACTTGTCCAACAAATTAAACAAAATTTCAATTTTCCTATTTCCGAAGTGAGCTGCACTGACAGTAGTTTATCATCTTATTTAAATCTTGAGATATTAAGAATCACTAGACGTGTATTGATTTTTTCTATCTCAAACATTTAACCATTATTGCCTTTTATTCAAGCAAATATCTTCTTACCAAGTTTGAATTTTCAAGAAAATTTCATGAATATGATTTATAAGATACATGTATGACTCATATTCACGAGAGAATTATTTTATCAGCATAGTTCTTTTTGTTTGATCCTGTCTCAATACAAGTATATCTGTAGAATATGTTGCAAAAATTCTAACAATAAGTGTGGTTAAACTAAGACATGTACATACATGTAGATGTACAAAGTAGTAGACATGTACATATACATGTATCTACAGCAGGGGTCTTGACCCCTTTTCCTATGAACAGTCAATATTTATGCGATTAATATTTATGTATTTTTAGCTCACCTCGACAAAGTAGATGGGGGCTTATGCTATTGCCCTGGTATTGGCGTCAACGTCCACACTCAGGTTAAGGAAAATGGGACACCTCCATTCATGGCCTTCTACAAGTCCTACACCAACCAAACTTACATGGATGATGCATCTATGAATGCTTACAAAATTTCATGGTATGGATGCTGCATCTGACCCATATTTCATGCTTGAGCGACCAGGTTAAGTAAAATTGGGCACCCCCATTTCCAGCCTATTAATAATTGAGTCCTTAATCATCCAAACCTGTCTGGGTGATGCATCTGAGGTTTCTTACTGCAATGCATGGTATGGATCCTGCATCTGATGTATATTTCAGGCTTGAGCAACCAAGTGAAGTAAACTGGGACAGGTCCATTTCCAGCCTATCATAATTTCTAGATCATTGCTCTAGATTCTGTCAACCAAACTTTTGTGGGTGATGCATCTGAGGATGCTTACTGCAATTCTGGTATGGATGCTGCATCTGACCCATATTTTATACTTGAGTGACCAGGTAAGGTAAAATAAAATTAGACATCTTCATTTCCAGCTTAATTTAAGTTCTCATCAATCAAACTTGTATGAACGATGCATCTGGAGATAGGTACAGATGCTGGTCAGGAGGTAATGTTGCCATCGAGGTGAGCTCTGTCATTTCTGATGACACTATGTTTTAATGGAAAGTAAAATGCATTGCCACTGATCAAAAACATGTGTACCCTAGAGAACTCGTACCTTGATGAAATATTCCCATCTTTTGTTTCAGTGCATTGGCCCCTGCAGACACTAGTGCTAAAGAAGAAAACCTGACCAAAGATCTACCGTGTGCCTTGGGACTTGTACCACACCAAGTGTGTAACTATATCTGTTTGTAATTTATGTATTGTTGGACTTTTAAAACTATTACGAATTTTTAAAGTTTGGTTTTATGTTTTCATATTTTGATATATATTTTGATGAAATAATCAATGGCCCATCAAAAATTACTTTGAAGAACCATTTGATTATGATGTCATAATTATGAAAAAGTCCACCAAAGGTACAATGTTGGACATTTGGCCATCACTCAAGTAAAGTTGTACTTAAGATGAAACATTACAAATATTGTCAGAAACTGAAATACAATACATAAACATAAAATTGAATAAATATGAGAAAAAGAGTTCTCACTCTTTTGATAATTTATCTAGACCATATACGTTATTACAGTTCCAGACAGGTAATTTGGTCTGATATACCTTCTCTGGAATTTATATTTCTCGAGCCGAAGGCGAGGGGAATATAAATTTTAGACAATGTATATCATTCCATATTACCTGTCTGGAACCGTAATAACATTTTTGTCATACTGCAAATCACTTATAAATTGTCATCTTAAAATGGTGTCAACAGTAAAATTCCCAACATTTTTATTTGTTGATGGATAGTAAAATTTTCTTCACCATTGAAAATATCGTACCCGTAATTGGTTTATTCAAAATGAATAAACCACAAATTAAATTCATTTTAGCAGAAAAATAAAATTAAAGGATCAGAAGCAAGAGGAAAGTCAAAACCTTTGAACATTTCTATGGGAAATGCTCGCTATGACGTCAAGACCGTGACGTCACAAAGTTTCTTATTTACGGCTGCAGACGGGTAACATAGTCTCATAATTACAGCTAAACAACTGATGAGATTCCTAGAATTAATTGCAGTGTGACAATCCTAAATATTCAGTGGACAAACTCAATAAAATTATCTGAGTAAATTAATATACAGAATATTTTCTCTTTTCTGAATTTTAAGTACTACCTTGATGGTGCCAAATATTTTATGCATTCAAATTAACCAACATTTACATGTATATGTACAATGTATGATTCATAAACACATTTATGCATCCTGTGGTACTTGTACATTTTATTATCTCTTTACAGATCAGATGTTTCCTGTCCCGTTTCCACCAGGTTTTACCAGCGTGCCGAGCCTTTGATAAATGTACAGCATGCTCAGATATGGTCAGTACTGCTTTTAACTTGGTGCTTGAGTCGACTTAGAAAAAATAATGTCGCCATAAACATGTATATGTACGAGGGCCGTTCCAAAAGTTCGTGGACACATGCCTTAAAAATCACATTTGAAGTCGTATGCGAATGAAATTTTCTAGAAATGAAAGGGATACATTCAAAAAGAGAAAACAAAAATTATCAGGTAAAAATAATTAGCTAAAAGGGCATAATTGTCACCTTTATACATGAAGGGTAGAGGTTACGGAGCAGTAAAATTTGAGTTGTTGAAATAAACCTACCCCTTTCATTAGATTGCTGAATAAAATTAGAAAAAATATTTGACTTTCAATTAAACTTTCTATATCAATAATACTATTATTTGTTATGAACACTGCAAAGTTTTAACAAAATTGGACCCGATTTACGACTTTTATGATGAGTTATGCATGATATTGTTGAACAAATCAACCAAAACTTTATGACGTCAGCGCTCTTTACGGAGCACCAGACAGTCATTCAGTTTTGAATTTCGGTTGAATAAAACAGACGGAGACTTAATAGCTGATGGATGCATCTTGATATGGACAAAATACATAAAAGCTAATACTGCTAGAATAGGAGGAATATGTTTTTATGATGATTAGATACATAAGCACGCGATTTTGGTTGGAGTTGAACAAAAAAGTAAACGAAAATAAGTAAAGTGATGCCGTTTTCTCCCTTAATTGTGACCTGACTTTGAATGATTCAAAGATGAAAGCACAATATAATACAGAAGTAGAAATGCACATGAAAATAGAACATATCTTCATTATCAAAATACATGAAAAGATATTTAAATTTTATACAGATGAGAGGTGTTGTTATTTACTTTAAAATGTCAAATTTATAGAGGACATCTGACGACGTCGTTACTTTTTATTAGCTGCTCCGTTACCTAGAACCTTGCGTTGTTCAAAACGACATTGAAAAGGTTATTATTGACCAATTGTAATGAAACTTCGTATATGTATTCAATATTATCCGAATTATAAGGAAATCAACATGGCTTTTATCAAATTCCACAGATCTCTCCTTAAATGGTGTTGTCCATGAACTTTCGGAACAGCCCACGTATAGTACATATGATAGTAACCATGATATCAATAATTCGTTCTTTTCGATATTTATAGAGTTATTTCCCATTTGGGAAGGAATTTGACATAAACCAATTTTAAACTTCATCAAATTTTATTGGAACTGGTGTACAATTCAGGGAAAACATGCTTCAGAGACAAAGTTTCTGTAGGAATTTCTTTGCATCTTTTAAAAGTTTATGTACTGTAAACGTGGAAATTTTCGCGTGGGGGTAATAGAGCAATTTTTGCGAATCAAGGGAATTTGCGAAAATTCCACCATCGCGAAAATATCCCCGCTGCATTCTTACAATAGGAAAGACATTTTTATCGCGAAAATTTCTGCCATGCATAACGTCTTGATCTTATAATCGCTAAATTTCCCCCAGCGAAAATAACCACGTTTACAGTATTTACGTCAGATACCATTCCAAATGTGTAACTCTGTGTAACTCTGGTTAGAGGGAACATGTATGTAATTTCTTTTTCATGCCCCTTTATCAAAGGTTGAAGGGCATATTGTTTTTATCTCAACTGTTTGTCTTTGCAAAATTTTAACTTGTGTTGTACACACAAGTTTTGATTGGAAAGTAAAATGACTTTCCTATGTTACATGTATAGATCCATATGACAAGAACTTTCTTTTGGTACTAAGGTTTGACCTCTTAGCCTTGAATTTGACCTCTCAACCTTGACTTTGACCTCTAAACCTTGACTTTGACCTCTTAACCTTGACTTTGACCTTGAATTTGACCTCTCAACCTTGAATTTGACCTCTCAACCTTGACTTTGACCGCACAACCTTAACTTTGACCCCTTAACCTTAACTTTGCGTTGAGTTTAACCTTGCATGCACACAAAAAATAGTTGCCAACAAGGTCTTGTGTTTGACAATTACATCGATCTTTAAATCCTGGTCACACTGTGCTTTGTGGCTTGATAACAGCCCAAACACGCCCAAAAATGTATCCTGCGAAGCAGACATTGTTGTTCGCTCTAAAGACACGCTACAGACGATTTGTAGATGCAGTACATGTAGGACTCGGTAAAAATCTGAAAGGTGTTGGATGCGGAAAGATGTTTTGAATTGCTCAAAATTTTATTCTGGGGACAACCATGCAGGGTGTACGTAGTAAAGACATGCAACGCACGTGAAACACATGTGATAATCTGTGTTCCGGCAGTGATTAAAACTTGGGGAAGATGCGAAAGCTTAAGCATTCTGTAACGGCCATTGCATGGTCATTTGACGCATGTTCTGCGTTGGTATCATGGGTAATAATGTGTGTATAGTGTCTTATCACGAACACCCTTAGCCTTAAATGTGTTTGGACATGATAAGCCGTGCATAGGCAGTGTTTCAGCAGAAGAACAGCTGCCGGCGGTCATACCCCGTACAAAGCACAGCCATGGCAAAAAATACTATGACAACCACGTCTAGCAGATTTTGAACATGATGCAGTGCAGTGTGACCAGGGCTTTACGAACAATGCCTTTAGGAGCCTTATTGAAATATTTAAGTATGTCTGTCTGTCTGTCAACAGGAAGGTTATCTCTCAAGGTCCTTTCAGCAGAATCTTGTAAATGTTATTATTTTTTGGTTCCAGCGAAACGGATACAATATATTAGTTAATGCTGTAAAAACGAAACTCATTATAGGATTATGCTTCTGTGAAAGATTTATTGATTATTATCTGTACATAGGTTGTTAACTCATTCAAGAAAGATGGTTTTGAGTTTCTGCTGAAGGCTTTTAACAATCCGAGTTTCCTCGAAGATTTGACAGGACTAACACAGATGCATCAGGAAACCATGGATGCTGAGGTAAAATTCAGTATTGTTTACAAAAATTAATTTAGAAATAAGACCAGAAAGAGTACATTGCTTTTTAATTTTCAGTATGAAAATAAGGATATTTAAAAAATTACAGAATTTGGAAATAGAAAACATGAAAAATCTATTACAAGAATAATAGAATCTATTCCCAGATGTGATCTGGGACAAGAAATTCCAACCCGAGTGTCCAGGATTTGCTTGTACCACAACGAGGCTTGCCGAGTCGTGGACAAAAGTAAATCCTGGACACGATAGAGGGTTGGATTTCCGTGTCCCTGATCACATCTGGGGATTGATTATTTTCCTCCCACTTTCTAAAAGCGCTAAAAAATTAGATTACATGTATTCTTTTTCATAGTTTGATCAACTAACGCAGCAATCATGTATGACGTCACAATTGACGTTACAGTCAAAAGGCACGTGAAAATGTTATCTTACCCCATCGGGATAAGACAAGGATATCTTTTCCCAGCATTTCCATGGATATCCCAGTCCACAGTGGGAGAAAATATCAAACTGTGAAAAGTTTTGTTGAACCTTGCATCATATTTGATAAAAAGTGCAATCAGTCGTATATCTGTAATACATTCTGATTAAGTGGAAAAGATTTCAATTTTTTTCAGTCAAGCTCTTGACCTCTCCATTTCATGACATACATGTATCTTTCCATTCTGTTTTTCAGGTTTGGGGTTTTAGTGATGATGAGGAATGCAGTAGTATAGAGATGACTTGAGACTCGATCTCAATGTTATGTTTTCCATAAGGGACCAAAACTTTCTTTCTAGTGCAATATTTATTGTTCTGTGATTGCCAAAATGAAATAAAGTAACCTGACTAATATTTTTAGGCTGATCTGGTCTGTTACTTTATTATACACTCGTTTGATCAAGTTTATATCCATAACATTGTTCCTTTTTATGAATTTATAAAATTTCTCATACTTAAAATTTACTCTTTTATCTTGTAGAATTAATTGATTTATGTGCATATACATGCTGATATTGAACTGAAACTTAATATTAAAAAAAAGAAGTAATTTTTATCTTCAAAAGAGAAATTATGTAAATTGCAGCTTTGTTTTCTTTTGAATTTGACTTTATGATCCAGCATTATATAAAAACTTTAAATTTTCCGAAAGAAATTTACACTATCTTTCAATTTAAAGTAGATCAGTAAGTCAAAGTGGATATGTGTAAGAAATTGTATTCTACATGTACATTGTATATCCTGTTTGTTATGGTAAGATGTTTTTAAAATATTTCAAAACTGTTATACATGTATTGAAATAAAATTTTAAAGAACAATCTGAGACTTGATGACTTCTTTTAACTTCCACATGCCTTCAGAATATGACAATCTTAAATAATTTGGCAATAGAAATGTTTTGTAACTATCTATATACATGCTTTATAAAAATGTTTAATCAAAACATGTAAAATGACAGATTAGTCCGTAAAGGATAAATGATTACATGTTTATAAAAAAAGTAGGAGCTACTTTATATGAAAAATATTGCATTTTGCACAATAAGGTCACAGAGCTAATCAGAAACCCATAATTGTCTTATTATAAGGAATCTATCGGAAATAGTATTATACAAACTTGCAACATTTGGAAACTACTATGAGATACATGTATATCAAAGACCAAAGAGAGCATAATGTACAATCAATTCATTTATCAATTACCATAAAGTTATAATCCACAGTGCTATATCATTTGATGCCACGAAAACATCAAATAAGAGCCAAGATCCAACACCTTTCTCATTTGATTAAATTACTGATGATGATATATCTTGAAAATACCTGAATAAACTTCTAACAGTCAATATACATAAAATCAACTGACATTTTAAAAAAGAAAATAGCCCCCCCCCCCCCCAAAAAAAATGGGTAAACGGAATACTCTAACATGATACTAATTAATGTGATATAGTATCAAAATTCACATGCAAATGAGGTTAACAATAACAAGATACCAATGGGATACTACGATGTGATGCTAATGGGATATCCAATTTGATACCATTGGGATACTACAATGTGATATTAATGGGATAGTATAATGTGATACTAATGGGATTCTTCTCACCTGGCATTGCAGCCCTTGAAACAAAATACCAACATGATACATAAATGTGATATCAATGAGATACTTCCTTTGTTACCATAAAAACAGTAATAAAATACTAATGTGATACTGCAATATATATTTTGAACCCGATAAATCAAAGATGGTGTACGTGAGGATTTGAATTTGTTTATACCTCACTCATGGATTTGAATGATTACAGAAGTTCAAAGGAAAAAAATATATTAAGTTAATATTATGCTTGGAATAATTGAATTCATTTATATCAAAATAATTTGTAAAACATTTTTGGGTGAATATGGGTAATCCAATACATAAACTTTACATTTATAACAAACTATGTCACTTAAAACAAAATATTTTAAAATTTCATGCATTATTATACAGTAGCAAAGGAACTTACTAGTCATGATACTTTCCAAGCAGACGGAGCACAATTCATCCATACATATGCACAATCTGGCATCTAATATGTATAAATATTATATTGTCCTTGATATTGTGTCCAATGGTATTAATATCAGTCTTTGAAAATAAGTTAAACTTGATATCCATCTGTATTCAAACTAAGTTTTAACATATCCTAACAAATCTCAAACTCCATGTGCTTGCATGTGTGTATCAGCCAGATTTGAAATGTGTGATGTCACTGATGACTCATTGATGACATCACACAGGGTGTATAGATAAGCATGGCAGTATCATATTAGTATTTTGTTAAGTTTCCACTACTGGCAGGTCAGAACAAATTTCAAAGTGAAACAAAATACCAACAAGATATTAACAGAGGGAGTTTAACTTTAATGTGATACCAATGCATTACTCAGTCTTAATGGGATACTAACAGGATATTCATCCCTAATAGGACTGGAGTATTTTGTTAGTATCGCATTAAGAGCTGATATCAACAAGATACTGTAACGTGATACTAAAGTGTATATCATTAGTATCACATTGGTATCATGTCGGTATTTTGTTAAAAATGATTTTTGTTTGGGAGTCTAATATGCAGAGGACATTAAAGTAGCACAACATCTCAGTATATGCATAGAGAAATCAATTTGGTGTGCTCTGATGGCTGAAGGGAGCTCAAGAATAACATAACATGTAGATTTTTTATGTTGTGTATAATTTTAGAACTTTCACTTTCCCTTCGCAGAATCCACACCAGAGATTTTCACCGTAGAAAGAGATTACATAGGGAAGTAAGTGTTCATACTGACATAGTGTACATAGAAACATTCCCTCAGCATTCAGCATGTGGACTGCTCTGCTGTGTTTTTCAGTCAACAGAATACGGCATTTGTCATCACAGTCAACATCTCTAGGAAAAAACTCCTTGGACTTCAACCCATCTCCTTTATACGTATGCTTAATACGTCCATCTTTATGTAGTACTATAAGTTCTCCACTGTCCTTACTCAGCAGGTTAACAACACATATGTCCGTGTTCTTGTTCTCCGCAGTCCTGGTCGGCCATGTAAACAACCTTGTCTTACCATCCTCCCTGAACTCATACGTATTGAGTACCTTCCCTGTGAAAGTCATACGCTGGACAACACGGCGGCTGGTCGGTGTCAGATTGTAGAGGTCACCACTATCCCTTAGTGTAACTAGTATGTCGTCATTCTCTGTCTTACTAATGTAGGTAGGATGTAATGGTTTGGTACCCCATGTTCTAACTGCATTCTCAACTTCAGTCAGAACTGACAAACTTTGATTGAGTGAATTAGTGAGGACAAACTGCCCACTATTTGATATGATGAGATCATCAATACAAGGACTTTTCATTGATTTCAATACCGTTCCTTCTCTATCAATAAGCTTTGGATAATTGTCCTCATAGAACATGACCCAGGCGTTTGTTTCAGATACAGCTTGTATTGAAGATATGATATGAAAGTCTTTGTCGATATCATTCATTTCTTCTACAGACAGACTGCGAAGTTCACCTGCCATGTATTCTAGAGCTTGAACATCCATCTTCCCGGGTACAAACACTTGAGTGCACATGTATTTATCAGCGCTAAAAGAGAGAGCCTTTTCCAGTTCATCTCTCATCTCCTTCTCCATGTCTAGAATGTCATGGTCAGGTAATGTGTTGATATCCTTATCTAGAGCTGTTGTCATTGTCTCCAGATATTCTACTTTCTGTTTCAGTCCTTCACGTTTGTCTTTGTATATTTGTATAGTCGACTCTGATTTCTGACGACATTTATCTATTCTATGGTCAAATAATCGATTGATTTCGTCAATGTAACTTTGCCTTGAAACATTCAAAGTAGATGTGGTTTGTTTCAAACAAGCTTCTTCATACTCGATTTTTCTGTCAAAACGACTTAGCTCCTCTTTCAAACCAGGCAGTTGTGTGGTACGAATTTCTTTACATTCCTCCGGTAAACTACGTTTTTTCTCCCTTAGTATATCTGTAATCATGTCCCAGTCGTGTGTAGAATGATCCTCCTTGATACATGATGAACATATTTTTTCCTGACAAGTTTTACAATACACTATCAGCTCCTTTTTATAGTGATTTTCGCACAATTTCAGAGCAAATTGAAACGTGTGTAGACTAGCAGCCATCTCTTTTTCTGACGTACTGAAAAGCTACGATAGCGTATTTGTGCCAAACAAATGAAATAATTTTCTAATTCTTATATGTTTGAGAAACTGTCTTTTCATGATAAACAATTTCTCAAAAGTCACTAAAGTTTATAGATCTTTATAATGACGTAGCTGTACAATTTGAAAAGAAATATGAGATTCGTTTTACGATTTTTAAATTTCTAATATTTCGTATGGTTTTGAAAATCAGGAACCAAAGCAAACAAATGAAAACCTCCAATGGATAAAAAGAAGAAAACTCCCAATATGGGAGTGAGACCAGGTGCCCAGGAAGAATCAGCATCTCCTGCTTGCATGCATCACCCATCACCTCAATTCGGCAGAAATATCACATCGTTCAAAAGAATTTATGAATCGTAATTTGTTATAATTGTTCTTTGCGTATCATCAATATGGCAGGTACACGTCCTCGTAGGAATCGTATAGATTATTTCGAAAGATCGATTGAATTAGATAAAATATGCCGCCTTTCTGATCAAACAAAAAGATCATACTTAACATTTAAAGGTGTATTATCAGAAACTATCGAGGCGTTCATGAAGATCAATTTGGTGCACGATGGTTTCACAATGACTCTATGTTGACTACAAAAAGCCTAAAATACACATGTAACACTTAATGTAAGTTTGGGTCAACTAATACCCCCGCTGTAATATTAGCGCAGCATGTACGTTGCTTCTTGTCTTTTTGAAAACAAACTTTGAGCCTGTATAACCCTATGGCAAAAAGTAGTAACATATAAGGACCATAAAGTGGGAATCCTTCTTTGATTAAGATCAATCTACTCATTAACCATCATACCTTGCAGGCCATTATGAACTAAGGTTTTCGTCCAGAACCCGGCCCTGTCTCCCTTAATGTGGAGTGTAACCTTGTTGTGAGTTTACCCAAACTCAAAAGAGATCCCCCCTGATATGAGGGAATGTGATGTTTTTGCACTAAATGTCCGGAATTGTGTTAAAATGACAAGGGGTTAACTTTGACCCCCTCACTTCAAAATCAATAGTGCTCCTTTTTCTTCATGCACTATGTTTCCTTTATTAGTTTCATCATTGACAAAATTACTCAGGTTTTAATGTGGAAACATTTTTATACCCCCCGCAAACGAAGTTTACGGGGGTTATATATGAATCACCCTGTCCGTCTGTCTGTCTGGTTAAGAAGTTTTGAAAGCAGATTTCTTTTATACTATTAATGTTAAACGTCTTCAAATAGTAGGCCTTTCGTATTTCATATTAACCACAAAGAGTACTACATTTTAGTACTATGCCTTTGACCCTGTGACCTTGACCTTCACCCTATAGAACATTTGATGTTAAGAAGTTTTGAAAGTAGATTTCTTTTATACTATTAATGGTAGGCCTTTCATATTTCAAACACACATTCATCGTAAAGAGTACTACATTTTGGTACCTTGTCTTTTGACGATGTGGCTTTGTGACCTTGACCTTCACCCTATACAACATTTTATGTTAAGAAGTTTTGAAAGCAGATTTTTTAAATACTATTAATGGTAGGACATTCATATTTCATACACACATTCACAATTAAGAGTACTACATTTTTGTACCATGACTTTTGACCCTGTGACCTTGACCACCACCCTGTACGACATTTTATGTTAAGAAGTTTTTATAACATCATAAATGGTCCCATTTATACAAAACGTCCCGCGGGTGGGAGGGTATAATTCGTCCACTTTAGGGCAGTTCTATTTTGTACAGGCTAGGTTTGACATTGACCTTGTGACTTTTAAAATCAAAGGAATGTTCCTGGAGTCGTTATCAATATCTCTAAAATTTCATCGAAGTACATGAAGAACTACCTCTATTTTAAATGTGTTATGGTGCGAAAATGCTATTAAATGCATATCATACTTGTGAAGGAACATCAAAACACCCCTAGTGAAAACACAGAAGACATACACAGCAAGAGACACAAAAGTCACAAGGAACAGCAAATACGACATCAATACACAAAAAAAAGAGACTACACATAAACCAACGAGACCAATTGGTAATTGCTTGGTGCCGACTTAGGACGGCCATCTACCAAGTCAGTAGCAAATGTTGTAGTTATCCGGATTATGCATGCACAACCCTACCATTACCCAAACGTTTCGAAGAATGCACAATTGTAGTGTCGAATAACCTCACTGTAAGATGACCACACAAGTAAGTTATGTAACTGATGTTAAACGTCTTCAAATTCAATAGCATCATTTAAGACCTGATAAATTTACAGCATGGACCAAACATGCACGTTTCGGGTACTAAACAAACATACATATTTCATACATGCTATATTGTCCTTGACCTTTCGATCACAAAATCAATATGGCTTCTCAGTTTGGGTCATTACCTTAAGAAGTTATTGTAGCTACATTAATGTTTTTCCAAAGAAATCCGTATAAAACGGAAAAAGTTCCTTTTTTACAACATCCCCCAGTTGAATTGTACCTCATTGAATCCATACCATGAGAGTATCGAATATTTCCGTTTTCCATGGAAAAACGCTTGTTTTGACCTAAAATTGGTCACAAACCTAGGTCTTTAATATTATAATTGATCAAAGCCGAAGATTTTAAGGCACTGACCAAGTTAGCTGTCATTTCTCTTTTTTCAAATTTTCAACTTTCAGGGTAGATTTTTTACGCCTTATTTTACTGCTCCGGGCCATTATAAAATTAAATTTTGATACCTATACGTGTACAATTTCCTTTAGAATATTGTAGAAATTGGCTCATCATGTGTTTAAAGATGTCTAGCTGAAACTTCATTTTTAAAAATACTACTCTTTAAATGAGAGATGATGAAAATAATGCCATTAGATATTCAGAGCGTTTATAAGTAAAGAAGAATATTAGGTTATGACCTAAAACATTACTTCTAATATGACTTGATTCTTTTTCCCTATTAAGACAACAGACGCGAGCCGGGCTCTATTCTCCAATATAGGCCCTGTAGCGATAAGCCACGCCTACCCATTTTCTGAAAGCAGATAAACCGACAGGAACTGGTTTTTACCAAGAAACGAAAGATCTAAGTTTGGTCATCATTAGAATAGAATTCTAATATGACTTGATTCTTTTTCCCTATTAAGACAACAGACGCAAGCCGGGCTCTATTCTCCAATATAGGCCCTATAGCGATAAGCCACGCCTACCCATTTTCTGAAAGCAGATAAACCGGCAGGAACTGGTTTTTACCAAGACTCGATTTTGTCGTCTGTGTTTCATTGATCTAAGTTTGGTCATCATTAGAATAGAAATAAAAAATGACAAGCCGGGCTCTATTGTCTCATAATGCCCTCGCGTCCTCAGCCAATCACATTTATCACCTCGCCGCCGACGCGGCTCGGTAATAAATGAGATTGGCTGAGGACGCTCGGGCATTATGAGACAATAGAGCCCGGCTTGTCATTTTTTATTTCTTAAATAAAAAATGACAAGCCGGGCTCTATTGTCTCATAATGCCCTTGCCTCCTCTGCCAATCATATTTATCACCTCGCTGCTGACGCGGCTCGGTAATTAATGTGATTGGCTGAGGACACTCGGGCATTATGAGACAATAGAGCCCGGCTTGTCATTTTTTATTTCTTAATTACAATCAACTACCAGCTTCTGATAAATGTGCTAAATGTATGGAAGTTAGAAGGGCAATAACCGTGCAGTATATCTTCACAAAGTTGCTGAAAATAGAACTGTTCAAGTTTGACCCAAAATTGAACAAAATGTTTTTCATAAAAAAACAGATGTCTCCCCCCCTCCCTCTAAGTTACTTTGACCTTAGGCCAAAATGCAAAATGATGTGAAACCTTTGAGTCATGGGCAACATCATACTAAAACATGAAAGTGATTCATTACATATTGTTTGAGGTTAAGCCCAAACATGATTGGCATATACAATTTCATTATAAGCATATTTAACGAAATTGACTTTGGTCACATGACCTTGGATATAGTTGATCTGAAACCTACACTTACTGACGAGGGTTAAGTACCCGAAACATGCATATCTGGTCCATGCTGCAAACTTATCTGCTTTTAAATGATGCTATTGAATTTGAAGACGTTTAACATTGTATGGATCATGAGCAACAAAAAACTGAATTAGTGATTGGATACACGGTTCAAAATATAAAGCCTAAACATTATTAGCATAGACAATTTCAGCCTGGACATGCTTAGCATATACAATTTCATTACCAAAGTAAGAAGCTACCTTAACCATGTGACCTTGGGCACATGACCTTGGGTCAAGATGATAAGAAACCCTCCAATCCTGAGCAACAGCATATTAAAGTATAAGAGTGATCCAGTATACGATTCCACAGATAAAGCCCAGACTCAATAGCATTTACAACTTCATTAAAAAATGTAATACTTGACCTTAGTCATATGACCTTGGATCAAGGAGGTGTGAAACCTTTGGGTCATCAGCACCATCATACTAAAATATAACGTGATCCGATCACGGTTCAAAAGATTAAGCCTGGACATAATACATGATCCAGCAAATGGTTCAAGAGATATAGCTCGTACAGGAATGTATGCATAATTTCATTAAAAATGCACTAAGTGACCTTGACCTTGGTCACATGACCTTGGGTCATGGTGATGCGAAACCTTTGGGTCATAAGCAACAACATACTAAAATATGAAAGTGATCCGGCAAACGGTTCAAGGGATATAGCACGGACTGGAATGTATGTACAGTTTCATTAAAAATGCACTAAGTGACCTTGACCTTGGTCACATGACCTTGGGTCAAGGTGATGTGAAACCTACGGGTCATAAGCAACAACATACTAAAATATGAAAGTGATCCGGCAAACGGTTCAAGAGATATAGCCCGGACAGGAATGTATGCATTATTTCATTAAAAATGCACTAAGTGACCTTGACCTTGGTCACATGACCTTGGGTCAAGGTGATGTGAAACCTTCAGGTCATAAGCAACAACATACTAAAATATGAAAGTGATCCGGCAAACGGTTCAAGAGATATAGCCCGGACAGGAATGTATGCATAATTTCATTAAAAATGCACTAAGTGACCATGACCTTGGGTCAAGGTGATGTGAAACCTTCGGGTCATAAGCAACAACATACTAAAATATGAAAGTGATCCGGCAAACGGTTCAAGAGATATAGCCCGGACAGGAATGTATGCATAATTTCATTAAAATTGCACTTAATGACCATGACCTTGGGTCAAGGTGATGTGAAACCTTCGGGTCATAAGCAACAACATACTAAAATATGAAAGTGATCCGGCAAACGGTTCAAGAGATATAGCCCGGACAGGAATGTTTGCATAATTTCATTAAAAATGCACTAAGTGACCTTGACCTTGGTCACATGACCTTGGGTCAAGGTGATGTGAAACTTTCGGGTCATAAGCAACAACATACTAAAATATGAAAGTGATCCGGCAATTGGTTCAAGAGATATAGCCCGGACAGGAATGTTTGCATAATTTCATTAAAAATGCACTAAGTGACCTTGACCTTGGTCACATGACCTTGGGTCAAGGTGATGTGAAACCTTCGGGTCATAAGCAACAACATACTAAAATATGAAAGTGATCGGGCAAATGGTTCAGGAGATATAGCCCGGACAGGAATGTATGCATAATTTCATTAAAAATGCACTAAGTGACCTTGACTTTGGTCACATGACCTTGGGTCAAGGTGATGTGAAACCTTCGAGTCATAAGCAACAACATACTAAAATATGAAAGTGATCGGGCAAACGGTTCAGGAGATATAGCCCGGACACGATGTGTGACAGACGGACAGACAGACAAACAGACAGACAGACGGACGACGAAGGCAAAACCAATATGTCTCCTCCCCGTTGGGGGGAGACAAAATTACGTGACCTTGATCTTGAAAGTGATCTTGACCTGTATTGGGTGCTGAGTCTCATCATGCTTTACCATCCCTGCAAGTTTGAAAGATGTCTAATGTATATGTTGTAAGTTATAGCCAAATATGTGAAATTATGACTACCAGACAGACAGACGGACGCCGGACAAAGTGATCCCTATATGTCGCTCTTGCATTGCAGGCAACAAAGGAAATCAAAATTCGCATGTGCCATCTATATAACTGTTTATTAAAAATTTGTCAAGATGAAAGGCAACTTAATAATACATGTACATGTAATTTACATTGGTTAAGTTTACACAGCTGCAAAATGACATCTATATTGTACAAACATTAGGACAGAAAATATTACACACAGATACCTATAAACTTGTTGAATTTCACAGTCAAGAAAACATCATACAAAGGATATGTTTGTAAAACACATGCTTCAGGATACAAGTCAAAGGTCAAAAGTCAAGGACATAATAGCGGGACTGTTAGTACATTGAGATGTCATATAAATGTGACCTTCATATATAATAAGAAAATATTATTTCAGATATGGAAGGGTTTTTGTTATATGATTTATCATTTTAAAGGTCTGTGAGCTTGTGCTGACTTTAGATAAATCCTACATTATAAAAGAATAACTGTTATGATATACCTCTCAACATGTTCAAAGGAAATTATTTCTATGTGTGATTGATTATATTTTTCTCTTTTTATTTTATTATAAACTTTTATTAGAAATAAACTTTTATTAGAAATAAACTTTTCTTAGAAATGTTTGAAGTCTCCTAATAGCTAACTTGTATACTGTACATGTACATTAAAATTGATTTAAGGAAAATTTTTGGAATGAACAATATGTTTTGCTGAAATGCGTAAGAAAGGTTTAAAAAGTTGCTGAATAAGGGGAATATTCATCTTAGAAACTAATAAATAAGTCACTTCTTCAAGGGAAATTCAATAGGTTACACGTTAAAGGTAATCACAGATCAGGCAGGGTCTCTGAATAACAATTCAGTAACTGACAGATGGACTGGCCAACAGCTATATGCCCAGAGTATTAGATACTTCAAGAATAGTACAAATAACAATTAATATTACAGATTAATTATAGATAGATGTAAGGATCTTAAAGTTAACAATACATTGAGCCATTTTTATAATATTGGATCCATCACCTTTATTTAAAAACATTAAACTGACACACAATACAAAATTTCCTGAAAACCTATAAAAACTGTTTGATCCTATCTATAAAGAGTACAGGATCTCAGAGTTAAAGCTAGAGTTGGAATTACAAGTTTTGGTGATTAATATAGAAATACAAATTTAATGATATAACAAATGTAATATAAAACATATGATAGTATGACATACATATAGAAAGCTACTAGTGCTTAGAATTGTACAAAATGGGGAACATTCATGTAGAAAATTGACATTCAGCGATTTGGGACATAATTTACTATAGAACAGTAATAAGACACAGGCTTTAACTAACTGTAGTTTGTGTATAAAAACACACATGCCCTTTGTTTACAACTATCTAACAAAATTTTGTTAGAAGAAAGTTTTAAGACAAAATCTGATCAAAGGGAAAATCACTAAACTCAGAAAACAGATAAAAATGACAGAAGAATTCTAGAATTAATTCAAATTGGATAGTCTATGTAAATTTATCACTTGAATTACTGGGATGTATTGCACAAAATCTTGCCAATCATTAGGACTTTGTGATACATTCAACATATGCCTTAAGAAATTTTAACTATAGGAGCCCTTGATCTGCAGAAATACGTTTTTTTTATCATTTTAATGATTAGGCCTTAGGACTTTTGAGGTGTACAATTTTGAAAATTTAAACAATTTTACAAAAAATCAAATGTGTAAAAATTCTACATGTGAAAAATTTAACATGTAATACAAAATAATCTCATTTCCATCAATAAGTTACAGGTATCAAATACATTTACATTTCTCACATGTCAATACCATTAAATTAGAAATAAATTTAATTTTTTTTTTGTGATAACTAGAGTTTTTTCTTGTTTAAATTTTCTTGGTTAAACTAGACAGCTTATAAGAAAGCTTATCCTACTAAAAGCAATGAATACATAAAGATCTATTGAAATTTTGTATATAGATTGGAAAAAAATTTCAGAATAATGTACGAGTATACTGTCTAGCCTTTGCTACATTTCGCTGTTCACTCGTTCATAATAATTCATATGAAGCAATGATTGACTCACAAGGCATGATTGTCATTGTTTAACAGTGTGAACGAAATTAACATTTTGTGGACAAAATTCAGTATATATTTTACAACAGTTTTATAGAATTGTTACTGTGATATTTAGAAAACAATGAATAGATTTGGAAGAAACACATGCATTTTGAATTCTGTACTTATAGGAGCTAAAGGATCTGAACACAGTACTTCAGAAATTCAAACTAGTTTAGAAATTTCAAATTGTAAAAAGAAATGAACTTCTATCGGCTTATCTTTCTTGAACTACTTAAACTGTTCTAAAACTATTATTATTTGATTTCTAAACTTTTAACTCCAAGGTATTATATATGTCGATAGCTGAAATACTGCACAAGCTATATAAATTAAAAGTTTACCCTATGTACTTGTATAATCACATCATGGCGTTTTGGTTAATTTAGGTTTATGCGAGGAGAAAATTTGAATTCTATGGTATTATGCATTATGCTAACTCTTTGGTAAATATTCAAGAACAATTCATTTAAGATGTAAAGTCTCTATACAATGGCAAAAAGTAACATATTATTCAAAGAAGTTGGGATTTTTTTAAAGTATTTGTATGCAAATTTACATGTATGTCCATATACATTGTACTTTATCCATATGACATTTATGTACAATTTTCATAAGTGTACATTTGCTCATTGCAGAATGATAAAGTTTACTATAAAATGCCCAGCATGATCCATACCTTTCATCTTGAACAGAGAGATAAGCTCAAAATTCTTACAACCAGAAGTCTCTGACGAGACTGTAGCTCTCCTGGTTGTTTTGCTTTTTATTTACTCATTGACAAGTGAATAAGGTACATACACATAAATATCGATTTCCATTTTTTAAGACCATAGGGAGCAATCATTCTAACAAATTAAAAGTAGCACAACATAACACTGCAACTCGAATATCACTCATATAATTCATAATATCCAAGATAAAGTATTTAAAAAAAGAATGCCACACCCATTTTCCAAGATCCCAAGGGGGCAGAGAGGGGGGGGGGGGGGGGGGGGCAGGGAATGCCAGCTCACATGAACTATCAATGACATAACAAAACTGACAGATCCATCTTACTGCATTAAGAATTACAACAACTCTCATTCATTAATAGCTTTGAAAGGTTGCGAGCACAATTATATAGGAAAAATGGCCACACCTATTTTCTAAGACCCTGGGGGTAAGGGGCTCAAACAAAATATTAGATGCACAACAAGAACACAAACCAATCATATTACAAAAAGAATGAAGCCTCAATCATTTATAGTGTAAGAGGAGTTGTGAGCGCAAGATTACATAGAGTTATATACTAGGAGAAAATGACCACACCCATTTCCTAAGACCCTGGGGCTCAAACAAAATATTAGTGCACAACAAGACCAGTGACAGACCAATCATATTGCAAAAAGAATGAAGTTTCCATCATATATAGCGTCAGAGGAGTTGCGAGCACAGGATTACATAGACTTATATAGGAGAAAATGACCACACCCATTTTCTAAGACCCTGGGGGTCAGGGGCTCAAACAAAATATCAGGTGCAAAACTAGACCATGGACCCATAATATTGCAAAAAGAATGAAGTATCTATCATTTATAGTGTCAGAGGAATTGGAACACTAGATTTATATAGAGTTATATAGGAGAAAATGACCACACCCATTTTCTAAGACCCTGGGGGTCAGGGGTTCAAACAAAATATCAGGTGCACACCTAGACTACAGACCCAGCATATTGCAAAAAGAATGAAGTCTCTATCATTTAAATTGTAAACGGAGTTGCGAGCACAAGATTACATAGAGTTATATAGGAGAAAATGACCACACCCATTTTCTAAGACCCTGGGGGTCAGGGGCTCAAACAAAATATCAGGTGCACATCTAGACTACAGACCCAGCATATTGCAAAAAGAATGAAGTCTCTATCATTTATAGTGTCAGAGGAGTTGCGAGCACAAGATAACATAGAGTTATATAGATGAAAATGACCACACCAATTTTCCAATACCCTGGGGGTCAGGAGCTCAAACAAAATATCAGGTGCACAACTAGACCACAGTCCTATCATATTGCAAAAAGTATCAAGTCTCTATCATTTATAGTGTCAGAGGAGTTGCGAGCACAAGATTTCTTAGATTTTCATGACCACGCCCATTTTCTAAGACCCTGGGGGTCAGGGGCTGAAACCAAATGTCAGGTGAACAACTAGACCACAGTTCCGTCATATTGAAAAAAGAATCAAGTCTCTATCATTTATAGTGTAAAAGGAGTTGCGAGCACAAGATTACATAGAGTTATATAGGAGAAAATGACCACACCCATTTTCTAAGACCCTGGGGGTCAGGGGCTCAAACAAAATATCAGGTGCACATCTAGACTACAGACCCAGCATATTGCAAAATGAATGAAGTCTCTATCATTTATAGTGTCAGAGGAGTTGCGAGCACAAGATTACATAGAGTTATATAGGAGAAAATGACCACACCCATTTTCCAATACCCTGGGGGTCAGGGGCTCAAACAAAATGTCAAGTGCACAACTAGACCACAGTCCCATCATATTGCAAAAAGTATCAAGTCTCTATCATTTATAGTGTCAGAGGAGTTGCGAGCACAAGATTTCATAGATTTTCATGACCACGCCCATTTTCTAAGACCCTGGGGGTCAGGGGCTGAAACCAAATGTCAGGTGCACAACTAGACCACAGTCCCATCATATTGCAAAAAGAATCAAGTCTCTATCATTTATAGTGTCAGAGGAGTTGTGAGCACAAGATTTCATAGATTTTCATGACCACGCCCATTTTCTAAGACCCTGGGGGTCAGGGGCTGAAACCAAATGTCAGGTGCACAACTAGACCACATACCAAGTAAGATGCAAAAAGAATTAGCTTTCTATCTCCTATGGTTTCAGAGGAGTTGCGAGCACAAGAATTGTTTACGGACGGACGGACGGACAGACGGACAGACGGACGGACGCCGGACGACGGGGTATCGCATAAGCTCGACTGGTCAGAGACCAGTAGAGCTAAAAACTTCGGAATAATGTCAAATGTAACTCTGTTTGCACGTCCATTCCTCATTTATAGTCATAAAACGTGAGGAAATATATCTTGAACAACATACAGGTATTTTGCCTGACATTTATGGAAACAGATTTTGCATTAGAATGAGTATGAGTTACCTTGACATTTGATGTAATTCAATTTAATGAGGACAAGAAATGAAATAAAATATCCTTCTATAAAATGTTAAGTTAGCTCAGAAATATTACAAAATCATCCCCCTTTTTCCCCCTGCCTCTCCCTGAATCTTTGTGCACATTCAAATCAAGATGATTTTTAATAAATGTTGTATTATTATGTAACCTGAGATGCTTATTCATTGTACTGAAAGATATATCAAAGAAAGATCAATGTGAAATCTCGGCAAGTATTTTTGCTTCTAAAAATGTTAAAATCATTCCAAGAAATGCATGTGTGGCCTGCGAAATATAGCTACACCCAGGAATCACTTTTATAGGGTGCGACATCCCAGTGTGACAGACAGATGGACAGACAGACAACGGACAAAGTAATCCCAAAGTGCCGTTGATTATATTTTGATTGACTTTGGATAAGAGACATACATGTACATATAATTTTTTTTAACAATAAAAACACTGCGTGAGATCGAAACGTATGATGTTGTGACTCTTCACGGAGGTTGGTTTTAAAGTGATACTGCACAGAACTGATGAGACGTTGCAGTAGGACAGTGCCTAATAAGTAAGTCCATATTGTTTATATATCTGAAAAGTCTGTAGTTTTTTCAAACACTTCGAGAGTTCTGCTAGGTCAAGAAAGTTTCTGTCGTCGACGAACTATTGAAAATGAACTTTTCATAAACCTAGACGATATGGATTGATTTATTAGGCATTTTCTGCTGCAACGGCTCATCAGTTTTGTGAAGTTAAACTTCGAAAATGAAAAAATACCAAAAAACTGCAAGGAATCAAAACAACATAGTTTTCGATCCCACGCGGTGAAAAAGGAAGATCCATATGTTTCATTCCAACGTTCTTTGCAACAGGATGTCTGTGAAACACTACACCTCTGTCGGCAGCTAACTTTTAGTGTAGGCCAAGTTCTATCAAAGTGAAGGTTACAAGATCATATTTTGGGACCAATTTGAAAGGTCTTGTCACAAGGAATAAACATGTGAAATATGAATGCCCTATCACTAGCCATTGAAAAGTTATGTTACAGTATAAAGTTACCTAACAACTAACAAATCAACAAACAGGCAGATAGGGCAAAAACACAATACCTGCCAATGTTCGATACAAAGGGCATAAAAATTAACGCAACAGAAAATTCATAAGATCACAGTCTAGAAGCATTATTATACTTAAATATTCACACCAAGTAAATCTTGTAAGAAATTCATGGTATAAGTTGTAAAGGTTGAATGGTCTAATTCAGGAAGATTTTAACGCTACCGACAAATATTTGGTCTACTACACAGTATCTGGATCCATTGATTTCATAGCTACATGTAGATCCAATTATATATCTATTATTAATACACAAAACTAACAATAAACATTCATAAAAACATCAAGATTGGGGAAAATCCTACAACATTTCTCAAAAAACATGGTAGAAAACAAAACGTATAAAAATCATCACAAATTGCAATTCTTGTTGTATCGAAAGATCCTTCAGTCAATTTGGTTCATTAACACTCATATACCGACATACACATATGAAGTACATGCTTTGCAAAACCACTGGAATATCACTGATTAATAATGACCGAAAACGCACACATCTGAACACTCTCTCTCAAACACAAAGCGAGTTAGACTCAGAACTACGTATGAGCTCAACGAGTATTTCTCAACCCTCAGCTTCTGTACTTGTGAAACTGAAGCCATTAAAAACTTTCTGGTTCATAGTTCTCAGCAACTCTTTATCAGTCTGTGTAAGTTGAGCTTTCTCCATCGTGAAATCTTTGTCGAAATTTGATATGTCACTCTCAGATTTCTGAAAAGAAATGACAAAGGATGATAGATAACTGCTCCTATAGTTCATTATCAAAACGTACTTACTTTTTTTAAAATCCCTCTCGCAATACTATTGGACAATTTTTTCCTTTACATCTTCCTTGGCAAGAATCTTGCAGACAAACAATGGGCAATGGCAGAGGTAGATTTCAAAGTGAAGAAAAGCGGAACTGAAATCGGAAGCATGCGTAGGAATTTGAAATTGAAGATGTAAGGTGTATATTCACTTACGATTTTAGGTCTAAAAGGTGGGTCTATTTGTCGTCTTTCTAGTCTTTCCCAGTCTATATTCCTGAAGAAAGCATGCGAGTTGATTGGTCCAGCTGGGCAATCAGGCATTCCCATTCGTTCTCGTGGATTTCTCACAAACAACTGAAAATTTGTTATTAGAGGTAAAATGAAATTCACACTTCAATAGATCATTTTTATATTACCGTAGTAGACATGCATTTTATACACACCAAGACTCGACATAAAAATATTTGCTGCGACATTGTAACAGATCTATTACATCACTGTAAAAACTAACGCAAGAAGTTGTGATATTAGGTCTTTATTTGTTTATAATACAAGTCTAGTGGTAATATGAAAATTGTCTATCGCCTACATAAAATTTGCAATCAGTTTAAAGTAAATTTACCTCATTTAATTGAGTGAACAAATAGGGAAAGGAAATGACTTGTTTTACTTAAATGGAATAATGGAACTCATATTTTGTTGGTTCTAAAATACATACGTACAAGTAGCACAAAAAATGGTTAAAGAGACTACATATAACATTGCTATTAATAATTGGCTTTCTACCGGTATTTTCTTACCAAACTGAGTATTGACGCGGCTTCTTTTGGCAGCCATCTTGGATAATGAGGAGTGTCGTTGAGAATGGAATGGAATAGATCGTCTTCATCGTCACCGTGGAACGGAGACTGACCTATGATCATCTCATAGAGTAGTACACCAAACGACCACCAATCTACCGAGGAATTGTACTTCCAACCCTTGAGAATCTATAAAATATGGAAACCATACATAGATACATGTAAGTAACCATACATACACACATAATTCAATAATTTTATTTTGGCATTTCTTGCTTGCACTACTGAAATTGAATTTAAGAAAATCATTCCAAGGAATGCATGTGTCGCCTGCAAAACATAGTGACACTCCCGAATCACTTTTACTATTACGTGTGACATCCAAGTGTGACAGACAGACAGACAGACAAACGGACAAAGTGATCCCTAAGTGTCGCTATGCTTCGCAGGCGACACAAAAAAGCATGATGAGCTTAATGGCTTAATTGTGAAGGATGTTTATACATTACTTTGCATGTTATGAGGTTGTAAGTAAATTCCGTCACATCAAATGCATGACCCTTCCAATAGGCAACTTCCCGAAATTCATAATGGCTGACAAAATGAGGAAAAATGTCTGAGGTAGGCAATTTAAGGGCACTTTTTCATTGTTACGTCACTATGTAATTGTGACGTCATAATGAAAAACAATGCCAAAAGATGTTAACTCGGACATTTTGTACTTTCTAACAAGATCGGGAAATGGTCTATTGCATGAAATGCTCTTTCATACTAATTCTCAATAAATATTTGGAAAGATTATATTTTGATAAATCAATTGTAACAATGACTAACCTCTGGTGCTATGTAATCTGGGGTACCACAGAAGGTCGTGGCTTTCTTCTCGTCAAAGACGTTGAGTTTACACATGCCGAAGTCGGCAATCTTAATGTGACCGTCTCTATCCAACATTACGTTGTCGAGCTTCAGATCTCTGTAAAATGACAAATATTTTCTGAATGCTGTTAAGTTAAAACATTAATATTTCATTCTTTTAAAAAATAATTACTATCAAGCCACAGAAAACCTAGTCTTTGATTAGAATTCTGTAAAATAATGAAAATTTCTTCCAGCTGATATTAAGAAACCTTCAACAAGTCAGCGATAATGTTACGGCACATTTTTCAATAGACTTGTTTTCACATATACAATGTATTTCATCAAATTGTACGGAGTGTAATGAGTAAAATGGAAATACATGTACAACCAATTTTGGAAATCTAACCTGTATACAATGCCTTTCTGGTGTAAAAATTGTAATCCACACACAATCTCTGCTGCATAAAATCTAAAAAGACAAAATAATTCAAATACTGAAATAAAATTTGAAATTCCAACTACATGTACTAACTTGTACCTCTAAATATATCTGTATTTAAATGCAGCTATGTATCCCAGAATGCAATTTGAAATGGACGTGTAACCCAGAATCCATTTGGCAATTTTAAATGAGATCTATTAAAATCTTTATGTATTATTCCGTATGTTTCAAAGAATGAATCATCCCTTTTCGATTTCAGTTTTAAAAATACAATCATTTGAATATTTCATAGAAATTTACCATAGTTTATTCATTATGTAAAACTTACTGAGCACGTTGTAAATCAAATTTGTTAGAGAGCTGTATATGAAACATAAGATCACCTCCGTTCAGATATTCCATCACAAAGAATAAATGACTCTGAAAAATATAACAAAGAATATTACTTCGATGAAAATCAAATACAAGTACGAGTGAGACATGGAATGCCTCCGCTGGTATTTCTTGAGCCACTCTTTTACAAAAAAATCTTCTAAATAGTCTTAATCCAGTCTTCTTTCCCAAATTATATACCTAACAATGCATACATACATGTATACTTTGTAAATCTTTATTCTTACTTTTACATACATCATTAATGTTTGTATGGACATTAAAGATCAATGAGGACAGACAGATACTGTAAACAAGGAAATTTTCGCATGGGGGTAGTTTTCACGTTTTTCACAAATTGAGGGATTTCATGAAAATATCCCCGCCACATTCTTACTGTGGGAAAGACATTTTCATTGCGAATATTTCCCCCATGCGAAACGTCTTGATGTTATAATCGCGAAATTTTCCCCAGTAACCTCGTTTACAGTAGCAGACAAACTCCTCATACAATGCTCTAACTGGTGTTTTAAATGTGCCATGTTGATGAGTAAGATATGAATACATCATCACCATCCTCTGAAGGACAGACAGATAGACAGATGGACAGATAGACATATTTCATTGACAGTTTACTTACTGGTGTCTGAAATGTGCTGTGTAGATGAGTAAGGTATTGATGCTAACAGCCTAAAGCTAATGCTTATTTCTCTATCATTGTACATTCTACATTGTCCTAACTTAAAGAGAGACAGACAGAAAGAATGAAACATAGGGTTATCAAAGATTACATAGCTCGCCTATACAGGTTTTTGTCAGAAACAAGGTTAAAGTTTTTGAAAAGTAGGTCAAAGTCCAAGGCCAAGGTCACTAGGTCAAAGGTCATGGTCTCAAATGAAAGGTCTCATCACAAGGTATCTACATGTGAAATATCAAAGCCCTACCCCTTATAGTTCAAGAGATGTAGCCCAGGTTAAAGTTTTGTCTACGGATGACGACAAAGATGACAAAGACGACAACGATGACGCCCAGGGTATGGCATTAGCTCTCAGGACTTTTTCGTCCCGGCGAGCTAAAAATCTGTACTACAATATACTTACTGGTGTCTGAAATGTGCTGTGTAGATGAGTAAGATATGGATGCTGACAGCCTAAAGCTAATACTTGTTTCTCTATCATCGTACATTCTACATCATCATCCTCTAACACTACTTCTTTCTTCAAAACTTTGATTGCGAAGAATTTGGATTTCCCTTTTAACTCTGCTAACATGACCTGAAATGGAGAAAAGTTACGTTGTAGAGAATTTTTTTTCTCCCAAATTAGTATGAACTATTTTCATATGCAAAAACTGAAGCATAATTTTCTTTCCCACATAGGATAATGTATTTATGATTAGTGTTGTATAATCGGACAAATTTCATAATCGATTATCGGTTTATAATCGGACAGGATTTTAATCGATTATTTAGATTTAATCGGAAATATATTTTTCTTGTTTTTACTGAACAGAATATGAAAAGTAATGATAAAACTTCACCAAATTATATGCTAATATACATAGCTAAGTGTCTAGAAAGAACTCCAACCATAGAATGATAAAATCCTTTCTAGTAAATAAAATATTTTGTCAAATTAACAGCAGTAATAGAGCCAAAACAAAAATGTTTTTGTAATAGTCTGCAACTTAATACGACAGATGCAGGGGGGGGGGGGGGGTCTATACGACCCAAGAATTTTAAAGTTTTTGCTTATTCAATGAAGAATCAAGCAATTATAATCTCCGTGGAGTTCTCTCACTTTGTCCTTCTTACAATTAAAGCTATGGTGTTCGGCCTTTAAAATGCCGTTTTCCCAGACGAGTAGATATTGACGTATTGCATTTGACGTCGAAGCTTTCTATTACAGCACTTGTCATTACTATAAAATTCAAGGAGAATCCTGATCCCACCTATTGTATGCCTTAGAAAGCGTATCCTTTTCGAATTATTTACGCTACGCCTGTAACTTGAACTCGTGAAAACGATCGTTGATCTACTTTCGTTTTATTCGTACTTGTAAAACGCGTATTCGACCGAAAACTATTTCAATCTTTTCTACGTTGTATATTTCCGATTATAATCGATTCTTAAAAACATAATCGATTAATCGAAATCGAAGGGTATTAGCGATGATGTCGCCGATGTCGGCGATAATCGTTACAACACTATTTATGATACAATTATCTGTTTCCATAAGATATGAAACTGAATCTAATTCAGCTTAGGCCATACCAAATTAAATTTGTGTTCCTTGGATTTCCCACTGTTTTAAAATCCAAAACTGAGTATGAAATTAGTAAAAATAATTGTCTTTCAACATGCTTGTGAAATAATTATGTTTCTGTGTTCAAAAAATCTTCTGTTGCAAAAAATACTTATATAATATTCAACTTCACATTCTACAGGAAGAAATTTTAGAAACATGAAGACCATCCAATAATATCATCACTAATGTAGCTTCCTGAATCATGCTTTTACTACATATCAATCATATTTTCCTCGCAAGCTTACAATATGTTTAAAAACATAGGTAATCACAGATTACGAAGCTCACCTCGTGACAGCAAAATTCAATTCAAACATATTTCTTAGTACATGTATATTGGCTTTTAAAGGCAAAACCACTCAAGCAGAAAAAGTAGGTCAAGGTCATTTTATGAAAGTTTGATCAAAGATACATCTAATATGCAAGTTTGGAACATCTAGCAGTTATACTTTGCTCAATATTGGCTTTATAGAGCAAAATCACTCAAGCAGAAAAAGTAGGTCAAGGTCATTTTATGAAAGATTGATCAAAGATATATCCAATATGCAAGTTTGGTACATGTATCACTTATACTTTGCTCAATATTGGCTTTTAAAGGCAAAATCACTCAAGCAGAAAAAGTAGGTCAAGGTCATTTTATGAAAGTTTGATCAAAGATACATCTAATATGCAAGTTTGGAACATCTAGCACTTATACTTTGCTCAATATTGGCTTTTAAAGGCAAAATCACTAAAGTGGAAAAAGTAGGTCAAGGTCATTTTATGAAAGATTGATCAAAGATATATCCAATATGCAAGTTTGGTACATATATCACTTATACTTTGCTCAATAGTGGCTTTTAAAGGCAAAATCACTCAAGCGGAAAAAGTAGGTCAAGGTCATTTTATGAAAGTTTGATCAAAGATACATCTAATATGCAAGTTTGGAACATCTAGCAGTTATACTTTGCTCAATATTGGCTTTTAAAGGCAAAATCACTCAAGCGGAAAAAGTAGGTCAAGGTCATTTTATGAAAGTTTGATCAAAGATACATCCAATATGCAAGTTTGGTACATGTAGCACTTATACTTTGCTCAATATTGGCTTTTAAAAGCGAAATCACTCAAGTGGAAAAAGTAGGTCAGATGCTGCATCCGATGCATGGGTCCATCTCGGCATCCAAAGATGAATCACTTGTGCAAGTTTGGTTACTGTAGCATTAGTACTTTGTCAGATACTGAGCTACCCCAAACTTCTTATCCATATCACTCAAGCGGAAAATGTAGGTCAGATGCTGCATCCCATGCATGGGTTCACCTCAGCATCCAAAGATGAATCACTTGTGCAAGTTTGGTTACTGTAGCATCAGTACTTTGTCAGATATTGAGCTACCCCAAGCTTCTTAACCAAGTCACTCAAGCGGAAAATGTAGGTCAGATGCTGCATCCGATGCATGGGTTCACCTCAGCATCCAAAGATGAATCACTTGTGCAAGTTTGGTTACTGTAGCATCAGTACTTTGTCAGATACTGAGCTACCCCAAACTTCTTAACCAAGTCACTCAAGCGGAAAATGTGGGTCAGATGCTGCATACGATGCATGGGTTCACCTCAGCATCCAAAGATGAATCACTTGTGCAAGTTTGGTTACTGTAGCATTAGTACTTTGTCAGATACTGAGCTACCCCAAACTTCTTAACCAAGTCACTCAAGCGGAAAATGTAGGTCAGATGCTGCATCCGATGCATGGGTTCACCTCAGCATCCAAAGATGAATCACTTGTGCATGTTTGGTTACTGTAGCATTAGTACTTTGTCAGATACTGAGCTACCCCAAACTTCTTAACCGGACGCGGACGCGGACACGGACGCGGACACGGACGCGGACGCGGACGAGGACGCGGACGCGGACGCGGACGCATGGGGTTATAGCATAAGCTCACTCAACTTCGTCGAGGTGAGCTAAAAATCAGCTCAAAATCTAGAATAATTTTACTTCAGTCTCTCCCATCCAGAAACTGTTACAAACTGAAAAATAAATAATTTCATTGCTTTCCAGCCCACCATCCCACCTGCCTGCATCCTTTTTTCAAACAAAAAAAAAATCCAAAGAACATTTCATTAATTTGATATGGCCTTACCTTTCCAAAGCTACCCTTGCCTAGGACTTTGAGGAATGTGAAATCAGAAGGTGCATATTTCCTCCTGGGAGGCCCTGGGGGTCGGGTTGGAGGTTCCAAGGGGGGACCATTTCGATCCCAGATTTGCTCATAACCTTGACCTTCATCATCTGAACTGTCCTCTTCTGCATTGTTTGCTAACTGCAAGAGAAATATAATTTTCTTATGTTCTTCTGTATATGTATTTGCACAGACTTTATAAGGAATTCTACCATAAATTAAAATAGATTTTTTTAAAGTTTTTTTTTCATCTTCCAAATGCATCAAATTCTGCAAGGTTACTTTTACATCAGAATGTGGCCATAGTCAAAGCAAAAGTTTAAAACATGCATGCATGTATCCCGTCTTTTTGATATACAGAGTTACTTCCAATTTGGGACGGTATCTGACGTAAAAACACATTATGACGTAATGAAATTCCTATAGAAATGTAGTATCTGAAGCATCTGTTCCTTGAATTTTATGCTTGTTCCCATAGAATTTGATGACGCCACGATCAAGTTACGTCAGATACCGTCCCAAATGAGAATTCGAAAAGACCGAATAAGACAACTACAGAGTATGATTGTGTAACCTTATAAATAAACATAAATTCTCAATTCAGAGACTTTCTGATCCCCAATTCAATGGTATCATCTTCTCATTACACTACAGCTATATATATCACTTGATGCCCCATCTATTCCATTACATAACGCTATTTCGTTAATTTTTTGTTTTGACACATATTACATAACACTTCAGAGCATTGGCAATAGACAAAAAAAATCATGAAATGATTACGACATCACGAATAAAATGGCAACACTGGCATTTAATTCAAAAGAGAGTCAGTTAGTTTTTCCATTTCCATGTAATTTTCATTTATATACAGTGTATATCATGTGATTAAAAGAATCTCTGATGATTTTTTTTTTGCTATTTCATACAATATTCATCAAACTTGTTGAGTGTGATAAATTCCCTCGACAAATCACAGAGATGTACAATCACACAACTAGTTTCATAAATAATATATGAAACAGAATTTCAGATTCTCTATGTATAAAATACATGTTTGAACTTCTGACAATATAACACTTATCCTCTTATGCTACAAACATAGTGTCACTATAAGTGCAGATTCTTATTCAACGCTCCAATATTTTCAATACGGCCAAGCCTAATAATAACAAACGTGTAATCTTCCTTTGACTTACATTTGAGCTTGAAGTGTTATTCGGTACTCGTCGACTACTGGGTGTTTTCCTGACTTCAGATAATACCTCTGCTAATAATTTCTGATTCACTCCACACAAATTTGGCATAAATTTCTCACACTTTTTGTGGCAATTTATCCCACAAACTGAAATAAAAATGCATGTATGAGAATTTCAAAACTTACAAGTACTACTTCAAGGTAGAATAAAAGTTAACAAAAATCATTTTAATCAGGCAAGCAATTACTTTAAACAAATTGGCAGAGTCAGAAATGGTTACAGCAATCCTTGCAAGGTTAAACCAGGTTTGTGTTCAATAACATAGCGGCCATTTACTACTACAAAGTTCTAAGTAGCTGAACACACGGCTAAGTGAGCCACTAGTTAGCCTAAAAATTGGATGGTAACTCTCGCTAAGAGTCATGTCGTCTTCTAAACCATCAACATCAAACGGTTGACAAAGGTATAACTCATAATTATATTTTTACGCAATTTCATAATCTTTTGTAAATATGCTGCTAAGAATAATTCTACCTGAGCAATTTTCCTTTGCGCTAACCTTAAATTCATTGAAAACAAGCACTTAGGCTATGTTGACAAAGTGCTCAGCCAAAGTAAGCCTCTCAAAGTCAGCCTAATGTTGAGATCTATGACCCTGAACACATCCTGTAATACCCCTCACCATCTTGCATGCAAGGAAACAAAGTAGACAAGCAAAGTATCCTTGCCTGCAGCTATATTCTCTTGCGCGGACTTTAGTCTATGACGTCATAGACGCGCTTCATATCAAAAGGCCGTTACAGCATCTTTAGCACTGAAAGTGCCTGTTTATGTAGGATATGTGTATTCGCAACGACAAAATTTACAAAATTTATAATGACTGTAAGCGTTTTATCTTCACTGAAACAGTTTGCAATTGAATTATAATAGAAAAGAAAATCTAAAAAGAATATCTTTATTGATGTATCTACGTTCCTGAAAGTTATTGCAAGATTCTTGCAGAAAAGTAGTTCGGCTGACGGCAGAGGTACTTTTCCAGATGAAGTCCCGCACGGAATCGGAAAATACCGATGTGTGCAGAATGACCCCTCACATCTCCACTGATATCAAGGGGGGGGGAGGAATGTCAGATTTGTTCAACTAATCTACAATAATGTACATGCCTTAACATTTATTGGGCTTCATTTCCCCATATTGTAGAACCAAAACTGTCATACCTTCACATTTGAGCCCTTGACGGAATAATCCGTATAGTAGCGTTCCACAATGATCGCAGAACGTAGGCGACATATAATTGTGGATTTTGAAGCGATGAGGCACATTTATATTGAATCGTTCCGACATCATCTGAAAGAAAAGATAGAATGCCATATTTCACATTTATTTTTAAAATAATGAGGATCTATATACATGTATGAAGGTATAGTAAATATTTTGGCTTTTTGACATTGACACACTATCTTGGTTATACAAACTGGAAACACTTCTTTTCCTCAAGAAGGTATGATAAAAAGTTTTCAATCTTTTGATCGTTTTTCCGAGAATTGATACTTGTTCAAATTAAACTTTAGACAATTTCATCAAAAAAGACCTACAAGTGGGCTTAAAAATTCATGTTTCCTTTCTGCTGTCCCCATAGCCATGGGTTGCCAATTTAAGGCTCAGTCAGAATATTTTCCATTTTTAATCTCGTTAATGACCTTGACCTTATTAAAACCTTTTGCCCCGGAAGCATCCTCCTCACTGAATGCAACAGTTTGTTCATAAATTAATCAATCAACATTTTGCATTTTAAAACAAGAGTTCAGAAACTTTTAAGGCACGCTCAAAACTGTAACAGTATCGGTTGTGCACGTCTAGGGGGCCAAATTTGAATATAAAACATACTTTTATACAGAATATTGGCATGAAGTCAATTGAAGTATTTGTGTGCACAATTTCAATATAGCTTTAATACCAGGCAATGTGTAGGAGTAGATAAGTGTTAACTAGCATTTCCTTAACATCGCAGTTTTTCAGTGCTACAAATGCGAACAAGAGAAACATTTTAGCACATATATATACATAGGCATGTAGGAGATCAGGAAGAACTTGTGTCGCAATCATTACCTTCGTTTCCCGGCTGTCTTTGGCACTTCCCGGGCACGACCCCAGAATTTTCTCGTGACATTTTTTATGTACAGCACAATTACAAACTGAAAAGGAAGAGTGATATCAATTTTCAGTCAGTCTTTGTTACTAGCAATTATGAAAGTGAGAAATCTTTTTTTTTTCCCCGATTCTTAATTAAGCCTTTTAAAAAAATTTCTTCCAGCACTGAAATTTGAATTTCACATTATTTATATTTTGCATCACTATACAATGACAGACACACCTAGTTATTGAACTTACAGTAATTCTAAACCATTGAAATAATGACAAGTATATCATTGTTTCTCTCGTGTTAATTAACAGCAAAACTTTTCAGATTTTTTTTTTTTATTATGTATTTGTCATAGGAGAAATAGGGAACTGGTTCAACATATTCAAGTTTCCGTAATTGATCTCTAAGGACAAAAACAAAAGAAATCTGCGCGAAACTTTCAGAGTAATCATACGAATTACCAGAACAAATGGTGCTTAGGCTTCAATCTATTTCTACAGAAGGGATTTTTCATAAGCAGGGTCTTACATTATTGGTGACCTTATTCTCCACACATATTAACGTTTTCTTGTCATTAAGATGAATTTATCATAGCATCTTTTTCTTCGGAAGAAGTTTTTCATAAGTTGGAACCTACATTATTGTTGACCTTTTCCACCATATTTTCATACTTTTGTGCCATTATACCAAAATGATGACATAAGTTTGCATTTCATTCTTCCACACAAAGATGATGAAAAGGTGCAATTTTTCCTTTTTCTTTTATTTTATCGAAAGTTATGAAACATGGTGAAATTGTTCTACTTTCATAGAACAATGTAGAAAATAACGTATCATTTCTGAGCAATAATTTGTAGGTCATCAGAAGGTTTATTCGATTAAAACCAACAGCATTGGTCACCTGATACAGATGTGGTTTCTAATCAACGATTGATTTGCAGAATTTATACTATATCAATGTCATTTTTGAATCATTCATGACACATGACATTTAACCAGTATTTATCATTAATATCATTTGTATGACAGTCTTATTTATATTATTCATTTATCATCACAAATACATAACAAAATCAATAATTCAACATCAAATCACCTTTATTAAGCTGACTGTGAAAATTTCATCAGAAACCAAAATAGTATGGAAATTATATAATATTCTCACCTTTACATTGGTATCCCTGCTTATTTAAACCCCTGTAAAACAAATAATACAATGATGAAGTTATTTTCTTATCTTAAATTGGACCCAAAGTAATGATTCATCATCTTTTTCTTTCATAAAGACAGTATAAATCTTGCATTTTCAATTTTGAATTTTTTTATTCAAACAAAATGCTACTTTGTAAATATAAGAGTGTTATACGAAAAGTAGGTCAAAGTCAAAGATCAAAGTCATGAGGTAAAAAAAAAATTGGCACAAGTCTTACTACAGGGAGTACACAGGTGAAATGAAATCTCGATCACTGAATAATATGACAATACTTGGTGGATTATATGGTGTACAAGATTGTCCATACATTGTAACTTCTAGGTCACAATGTCATAATTCAAGGTCATATGAACCACAGGGACTCAAAACCCACTCTTAAATTGGTGTCTTATGATAATAATTACCTATTTATGGGGAAATTGGTCTCTTATGATAATATTTACCTATTTATGGGGAAATTGGTCTCTTATGATAATATTTACCTATTTATGGGGAAATTGGTCTCTTATGATAATATTTACCTACATGTTTTTATGGGGAAATCAGTCTCTTATGATAATATTTACCTATTTATGGGGAAAACGGTTTCTTATGATAATATTTACTTATTTATGGGGAAATCGGTCTCTTATGATAATATTTACCTATTTATTGGGAAGTATCAGCATTGAATGATCAATGTTAAAGAGAGATTCAATTCCCTGAGATCTGAAGAAGTCTAGTCTATTTATTAATACTTTGATCATATGTACATGCTTTGAAAACCTGCGAATTATAAATACAGAAAATGGCAAAGAAAACAAGCAGTCTGATACCTTATCTTTCTATATCAATGCAAAAACCAAAGACCTCCATGGTTAAAAAAATTTGTATAAACTCAGCCAATGAGAATAAAATTATGTAATAAGTACCTATGTATAGAAAGATAGGAGACCATTGAAGGCCAGTGATGAATAAAGACCTCAGACAAATTCAGTATTAATATTGGTCTCAATCCCTTCCTATTACTTTAATAATATCTATACTGCCAGAAGAATTTGGCAGACGACTGAAGGTAGCTCTCTAATCAGAAACTGATATCTCATAAAGACAATACATCTCTGATATACTGTTGTTTGGAAAGAGAAAGAAAATCTGATGTACGTCAGTCTAGCATCAATATCTCTATATTAAAGCCAATATCAGCCGGCCAAATTCAATAACATATAGATGATTTGACATATACTAGGCGGTGCAATAATAAGATTGAGACAAAAGAGTCCCTCGATCTGTCTCCAGCAGAAAAGGTCGCATCTCGTCTCCGGTTACACACTCTTAAATTCTACGACGATGGGAAATTGATCTTTTCTAGCACGGAAGGAAAACTTTCACAAGAAAACCGAGCTACATCATCTAATGGTCAATTTTTTTAATGAAATAAACCGATGTTTGCACTTTTGACCAAAAGCTTGTCACCGCATAAATAGATTCACGCCATAGTGGTCTGCATTTGTACTTTTAGTCTATGTAATAATATATCTACTTTTAATTTCTTAGTAGATGTGTATAAGTACATGATGTATTTTTGTGTGACCTTGATCAGAGATTATAAGTGCATTGACCATAATACAATGTATTTGAAAAAAGAAACAAGAAATGAGCCGCCTTTTTCTTCTTCCTTCTTTTAATTAGCTGATTTTCCAATAGATTCATAAGGCGGACAGACACCAAAATTTGGCGATATTTCATTGTGACGTCAAAATAGAAAGCAAGACAATACATCGAGGTGCTTCAAGACAGTGCGATCAGACGTGACGTCAAAATTGAAAATTTTGCCAAATGATGTGATGTCTGGTGTCTGTACATATAAAATCAAGGTTTAAAACGGTCATAAATATTTTCTGGAAAATGGATTCATTCACCGAATATTCTCTGCGAATGGCAGAGGAAATGTTAGAAAACGTGTTCCTGTATGCTATAAAAAGACTGGAACTGGAGAAAAGTAGGTTAATTGTGACCAAACCAGATTTCATATGCTTCTACAAAAATTATAGTCACTTCAACCAAGTCAATCTTGACCAGATTCAAACTAATTTGTAACTATCAAAGACAAAGCTATGTCTACCGTTTCCTTTAAATGTTTCAGTCCATTGTATAGAGTTATGTCTATTGACTTTTTTTCAGTGAGCAATCAAGGACCATGACCTGGTCACAAGTAGGTCAGCTACCAAGACCAAAAACCATCATTTTGAGGAAAAAATTCCAAGTCAAATGCCAAGTTGTCAAGAACGTAAGTGACAAACATGGGCATCTATCCCCTTGTAGCTACACACAGACAAACGGGACAAAAAGGGGATTTGAGAGAGAAAAGAAGGGATAAGAAATGCCCATAATTATCTTCTCACCATAAGAATTCGTTGCAAAAAGAACAATACGTTGGTTGCCGGAAGAACTTTGCAATGAACTGGTGACCTTTGACCTCGTGAACTTTTTGTTGTTTTATTGCTCCCCTCCTCTTCTTTATTCCTCCTGCATTAGGTTTCTCTGAATCAAACTGCGGAAGTTGTTCTACAAAATACATTAAAAATTAATTGACAAATTGACAGTTAAATATTTCCCTCTCTACATAGACATCAAATTGGTTTCCTACATGTAAACACATTTTCATGATACACGAAGAACACAATATGTCAAAGAGTACTTTACTGCGTTAACCGACCCCAACAAAGAATGTGTCCGAGTCCAAGTCAATGACCGTAAACCATAACATATCTCTCAAATCTAATATCGTGTGACTATGGTACACTGTACATGAATACTCTAAGACAATGTCCCTATTGCTTTTTACATATCTTCACCTTTGGGTATCATGTACATTTACTTATATGCTATATCATAAATCATGCTTTAACATATATCATTAGTAACTGATTTGAACCCTTTCTTGAAGCAGCCTTACAACCATCGAGTGGTTAGGACATCTGCCATTGGACTAACAGTTCGAAGTGCAACGCAATTTTCTGTTTTCTTTTAGCTTGATTTTCGTTATTTCGACTTGTAACATTGGATACTATAAAAAATTAAAAATTTTTTGTCATCAAGGCGGAGATGCCAGATCCTTGACTTACACAAATGGGTATAGATGGGTAGGCTGGCCTTTCACTGGCTCTGACTTTACAATTGTGATTTTACATTAAGAGGAACTGATCTTGATACTATGACAGTCTCACCGTTGTCTAACAATATCATGATACAGATATACGTGAAGGTATCCATCTTGGAATGATATCTTCCCATCTCATTATAAGAGACACAATTGACATACACACCAATGCTACCCGTCTTGTTGCAAAATTTAACTAAATTGTACACATTTAACATAAATACTATAAGTATTATTTACCTTTTTCACGTTTTTGACTGGACTTGAACATGGTGGCCTAATTCACCAAAAATACAACTTATGTCTGCGACGACAGAATAGTTCTTCCGTCCATTTATGTGCATTTGATGCGGTTCCAAATATCCAAATCTTGTATTGTATAATTCTTTTGTTCATGTTGTCTATTGCATTTTAAAGATCGTGTGAGATAAACTATTAATAGCAATGCCAAAGAAGGAAGTAACTACCATGTATTTGGTTAATTGTTTGTTTGCTACTACTGCTTTAAATATACAAGTAGGCCCATGTAAAATTGCATATGTATACACTGACCTGCATGACCCAAAAGGATTTTGCAATTTTACATTTACGTTATCATGGACGGATTCAGATTTCTTTTTTTTTTCAGAAGAGGGCAGGGGGTGGGGGTTTCAAGCCTATGGTTGAATAGGAAAATCACAATTGGGAAAATTCTTATTCGAGTTCGCTGACCCTTTATCCCACTTTTTATATGGAAGGGCTGTGGGATCCCACTGCCATCCGATATAACACGTGGGATAGGGGTAGGTGATCTCTGATTACCACTGCCACCCGATATAACAAGTGGGATAGGGGTAGGTGATCTCTGATTACACGACACCGACCCACAATGATACCCCTAACCCCCTGATTACACGACATCGACCCACAATGATACCCCTAACCCTCTGATTACACGACACTGACCCACAATGATACCCCTAACCCTCTGATTACACGTCACCGACCCACAATGATACCCCTAACCCTCTGATTACACGACACCGACCCACAATGATACCCCTAACCCCCTGATTACACGACACCGACCCACAATGATACCCCTAACCCCCTGATTACACGACACCGACCCACAATGATACCCCTAACCCTCTGATTACAGACACCGACCCACAATGATACCCCTATTAGAACCCTATATTTGACCTAATGGTACTTTCTACTGTGGAGGCACGTCACCTTTATGCAAGTTTAACGTTTATTTTACATGAGGACCATAAAGTCATATTCTTTAAATATCTGATTCATCAAATAAGTCTGAAATGGACGCTATATATAGCAAAAGTACTTGTGGCCTGAACGTCTGAAGATGCCTTTTTTGTTACTTGACCTTCTGTGACTATAAGAGATTACTAATTCGAAATTAGATCGACATTCAAGGTCAAAAGACATTCAATGACTCTTTTCCGAAAGAGGTAATGAAACGCTCAATATGAAATGAAATTTTGTTAGCCTTTAGTTAGAAGCCAATTAAATTGGGGAATATTTCCCTGCAAAGAAAATTACCAAGAATTCTTTCGAAATTATTGAAGACTTCGGCACGTTATCATTCATTATTATTATCACTCTCATCTGAAATTAGATTGTTAAAGGAACAACCTATTAATAAACGTCTTTCAATGAATCTAATCTAGTGCAAGTCCGTGTCGCCTATGGCAGATACCGTTCCAAATGGGATGTAAACTCTGTCGATAGAAAGTATCCTGACCTTGACCCCAAGATTTGCAGCTACCATCCTCTCGTGATAAGTAATCATATCATATTTCCAACTTTGGTTTGGAAAAGTTGAAGAATTCTTAGAGACCTTAACCTTTGACCTAATCACCCAAGTACTTTCCTCTCATTATGAGAAACATGTCTGAAAGTGTGATTTGAATAGTTTGTAAGATTCTTGAGCTATCATCTGGAATCTAAAATAGTAATGAAAAGGCAGAAGGACATAATGACGGACTGAAAGCAAAAGAAAACCCTTAAGTTCATACCAGAATATCACAGGGCATTTAAAACAAATCTGCATGCAGAAAGAAACTGACTTAAGATAACAAAATTTTGAATTTTCTTGTCTTTCGACGAAGTTCGTCGCTATTTTACTTTTTTTCTCGTTTCTTGTCAGAATAAAAAAATTCTACAAGATAAAAAATGAAATGCTGTTCAGAAATTATATTCAAATACCTCAGAACAGTTCATCAGAAGATTTAGCTATAAGTAAAACTATAAGTGTAGTTCTAAATTGAAGTAATCAACGCGAAATGAGATGGTGTGAATAAACTTCAATATCACATGACAAAGTCAAAATAAAAAGAGTGTTCGATGTGTGCATCTACTGGTAGTGATTGTACAGGTGACAAATATCAATAGATAGTTGGATTGGTGTGGGAGCTCTATTTCAGAAAATTTTAGGAAGTTTTTTTTTTTATTTTTTTACATGCATTATTTTTCCAAAACCTACAAGCATCTTAGACTTGTTAAACCACTTGACCCTGCGCATTCCAAACATTACGGTGTTTAAAGCTTCTGTAAAGCTAGTGATCTAATTCTATACAACGCTTAAATTAACAGTTTCCAGACAATCGTGATCTTATTTTGTATAATGGAATGTAAAGCCTATGGTAAATTAGATGATACAAATACGTTATTACTTATTACGTGTAATTAGCTAATGTAAATGATGGGGATTAAAGCTGTAAATGATGGCAAATCTGTGACTAGCTAACGAGGAAGCAAAAACTATGAGCTCTAATCTAAGCAAAAAAAAAAAATAAATAAAAAATTAGGTTATTTCACACAATTTTACCTGGTTTGGACTTCATAGACTGAGTAACTTCTACAAATAAAGCGATATAAACATTCAAAAACAAACAATTCATGCAATCATAACAGGGTTAACTAACGATAAATGGATGGATGCGAACACACGGTGTGAAAACTGTGTGTAGCTTTTCTGTATCATGCATGTCATTCGGAAATACGACGTGTTTGTTATTACAGCGTGTATTTAACATTAGACGATGTCCACAGTAAGCATTGTGTAGTCATTGCAAGTGACCAAAATAAGATGTAATCTAAATGTATAGTAATCCTGTAAATACGACTTGGACCTTGGAGATGTCATAGGGTCATGTATTATAGGACTAGTATAAAAAATAGTTAAGAAAGAGTATTATTCAGAAAACTCGACCTTGACCCTTGACTTGGAAGGTTTGGATGAGTGCTGTTTACAGCAGATCTTTATATGAGATTGATCACGTCCGGGTAATACATCACGTATATCCTAATTTTAACCAAAAATTAAACAATTACGTTTCTTTTTGTTTATTTCGTGCCTGAGTGTGATTTCTCGACGACTGCCTAAAATATAACTTTTGAATAATGAGCAATCGTGGCTTTGACACAACTGACTCCAATTTGGCGAAGATGAAAGTTTCAAACTAACTTCCGCTTCCCTGTTACGCTTACAGGATTTCATATGATTCAGAAATATTATGCAGTTCTAGCTCTATAACTATATAACCTCCATCCAAAATAAAATTCTAGAAGGCAATGCCTAATTGTTTCTTCCTGGTTGATTGTATAAATTTCAAACTATTCTTTCGTTTTGACGCCATATAAATCACGGTAATGTAACATGACAAGGTGTTTCAAATTTTCATTAAACAATCAATTATTATTTCCTTAGAGTTTATGGTAAAAAAAAACTCAAATCTGCCGTTGGAAGTACATGTAAACTTAGGTGAAAATTCAGATTTTTTACCAATCCCCATAGATGTGTTCAATGTACAAAATTCATGAGCATTTACTATGACTATCTATAAATCAGCTATACGCTTTTAAGAAATACAAAGCATATATTATTCAATTATTCATATTTCCCAAAAAATATAGGGACGGGAAATACGAAATTTTCGAAACCATAAAATCTATCACGGGTAATGCTTACGTGAAGCATCCAGCATTTATTCATTGTAGCTTCAGAATCGACATTTGATAACAGTATTTGACCTTAAAGGGTGGTTTCAGTATTTGACCTTAAAGGATTGATTTCAGTATTTGACCTTACATTTAAGAAATAAAAAAATGACAAGCCGGGCTCTATTGTCTCATAATGCCCGAGCGTCCTCAGCCAATGACATTTATTACCGAGCCGCGTCCTCAGCCAATCACATTTCTCATAATGCCCGAGCGTCCTCAGCCAATCACATTTATTACCGAGCCGCGTCCTCAGCCAATCACATTTATCACCTTGCCGCTGACGCGGCTCGGTAATAAATGTGATTGGCTGAGGACGCTCGGGCATTATGAGACAATAGAGCCCGGCTTGTCATTTTTTATTTCTATTCTAATGATGACCAATCTTAGACCTTTCGATTCTTGGTAAAAACCAGTTCCTGCCGGTTTTTCTGCTTTCAGAAAATGGGTAGGCGTGGCTTATCGCAATAGGGCCTATATTGGAGAATAGAGCCCGGCTCGCGTCTGTTGTCTTAACAGGGAAAAAGAATCAAGTCATATTAGAATATTCAATTATTCATCCCCCCCCCTCCAACTCCTCCTTGAATTATTTAGTTATCCTCCTATAGAGGGAGGAGTTGGAAGGGGGGAGGTGAAATCCACTTTCTGATTGATTACAGTATTTGACCTTGGAGGACTGATCACAGTATTTGACCTTAAAGGATTGATAACACCGTATTTGATATACCAAACCGCAGGTATAATTATACACATAGCTCGAGCTGTTCGTCTTGACTGTGTGCCTTCTGGACTAGACATTGGGTCTGTAACATTGTATTGAAGGGTTGATAAATCTGTGATAAGGAATTTCAAGTGTTGCAGATTTCGCTTTTTTTTATCTTGAGGTTTTGACCTTAACCTTTGACTATAAAGGGAGGAGTTGGAGGGGGTGGTTGAAATCCACTTTTCCAATTAATCAATTCCATACCATAAGATGGATAGGATTAAATAAATCATATTTAAACTATTTCTCAGATGAAACCAAGTACAACAAATCAAAGCTAATATGGATTAAGCTTAAATCAACTTCAATGATCTTCAAAATGCACCATCACATTCCTTTTATCATTTAAAGGAAGCATATACCCAAGGTTTAGGATAGTATCACGATGAGATGTTTACCTTCATTCTCTGAGAAAAATCTGATTTGAACCTGAAGTCTTCCTGATGGCTTTAAATCAAGCTGAAAATAGAAATAAAATCATATCAGTGTATGACTGGGGAATTTAGATAGAGACGAAGATGTGCAATAGTAAAATCTTGTGTATGTTGAAGAATTTATGCGCAGATTAAAAAAAGATATTTTGAGGGGGATCAAGTAATATTATATCTTAAGATGGGAGAGAGCTGGAGAGGTCAGGGGCTCTACATCCCATACATCAAATTGAGGGCATGATGTTCTTTCATCATCATCATCATTATCATCATCTCTCTCTCTCTCTCTCTGATAAAGAATAGAGTCGTCAGAACTGTCGAGGTACAAGGTTATCAATAAATTGAGACAAATGGAATTAAAACATTATAATTCATCACTTTGCCCTTTCCCCTACACGGGTCATTGTAGAACAACTGTTTTAAGCGGATCCTGCAGAATGATCTTATTGTAAACAGAATTACATCCCTATTACAATACTTCTTGGATCAAGAATGGGTATTGATTTCTAGGAATATTATGCTCTCTCTGATAGTGAGCGGAAGAGTTACGGCGCGAAGTATACAGAGCCAAACTGACTATAAACGCCAGGCACGATGGACTCGTAGAGCGAGCGCTCCTGCCCGCACAGAGTGTTCGAAATCCAATAAGCGCGTCGTTTTCTAGGAATTGGTAGGCTATTAAGGCAATCTGTTGCCTTAATCAGTAGTATGAGAACTGCTCTTATATATTCTCAACTCTTCGTCTAGGTACTGAGCTGTCGTACGTCAACTTGGCCGGAAATTGAATCATTCCCCTGGAACCATAGAGAATACATACGACCTCGGAATGACATCCTAATGGAACCGTTGGGGAATGGCGACATGAGAATAAGGCTAGATTTAGAAACAGTCGAGTATAATTTACAGTTGTTTCGTATAGTTGTATTATAATACATTTTTAAACATTATAATGAAGATGCTTCTTTTGTCTGTTATGAAAGAATACTTATTCATTGATGTACTATATTTTTTTCAACGACTTTAACTTAACTTTTGAAATAAAAATGATCAGAGAAAATGTAATATTCAAGGCATTTGACAAAAGGAAGTTGATATGGACCGCACAATCGGCAAAATTTACAACTACTGGTATAAAAGAACTTTTGACATTGACTTCTGATATCTGGGCCCGGCCACAGGCACTAGATTCCTAGAAAGAAAAATTAAAACCATATCTTAAACGCCCGTTTCTCTTCTCGTGAAGAAAAATATTTGAAGAAAATATTGATATGCAGTTTTATGCAGAAATCCTTTTGAAACTTACGATACTGAGGGGGTAAAGAGGGGGGTGGTGTTTAAACATGGAAGCTGTCGTGCCTTAAAGAGAGAGTAAAGAGAAGAGAAACAGGCGTTGAAGATTGAGTTTTAATTTTGTTTTCCAGGAATCTGGTGCCTGTGGGCCCGGCACCATAAACTAAGAATTGACTTACTAGTAAATCGAAAATTCAATAATCGTTTGTCGCTTTATAATAGGGATTTCAGTCACGTGATCTTTCAAGCTGACAAATTGATCTATCGGTTACCGCACTGAACTTACCTTACGATTTCTACCAGAATTTTTGATAAAAATATATGATTCTTTCTCTAAACTTTAAAGTGATATTTATTCTTTATATATATATTGTATTTTTTATGATAATATGAACAGAAGCGGCGAAATTATCGAGTTTTTTGGACGAAAACGCACGAATTTGTACACCTCTCGCTGCAAATATCTATGGCACGAGGAACGGCTCATGAAGAATTTGAGGGTCGTTCTGTTTGGCGGCTATTTCAGCTTATTTATTAATATTCATAACATAAAACTCATGTATGGTTAGATAGATGGGACTCTCCGATTGATAACCGAAGTTGCGCAAAAGCTGAACTCCAAATATAACGAAAGTTGTGGCATTTTTCAGTTTTCAGGGGAATATGTATCACTTTTGATATCATCCTTACTATTTTGCGCACTTAAATATCAAAAGTTTGAACATTTCCGATTATTTTGATATATAGAACACCAAATTTTATCATGGTTTACCTAGCTGCATTCCGATTTTCCCGCCTCGACCCCCCTTGATTATATACTGCGTGATAATGTCTTCCATGCCGATTTCACGCAAGTTATCAATAAAGTGTTCGATTTCTTTTATATTTACTTTAAAAGACAAGACGTAAAAAGGAACAGGGAAATATATATACATTAAATTTCATTTACAATGATATGAAATGATCTTAATTTTGTTTCAGAACTATATCTTACGTACTTTAAACGATTCTCTCGTGTGCTCTTTGTGGGTTTTCTTGGGGGGGGGGGGGGGGGGGGGGGGGGGGGGGGGGAGGGTGGCTTACTTACGCAATAGCTCTGTTACTGATAGACTCGTTAGATCGCATGTTGGTATTTTTTTCTTTTTTTCTTCCTCTTCCTTTATACATTTTTTTTTCAAATTAAGCTTAATTTCACCGAAAAGAACAAAGGTATATCTTTATCGATATTTAGATACATGAAAAATCTTTTTTTTTTTTTGCCATGGCAACCGAAATGAAGTGCTTTAAAAGCAATAATCACACATTTTTGGTATTTCTTAAAATATTATTTCGATTATCTTTCAAGTCAAACACGTGAAAATTAAGGTTTTAAATCTTGAGATTTTCAAAATTTGTTTATTTAAATCGATGATGGTCATTTTGTTTTAAAATGGTTACCATGGCGACGCAACTAAATTATCATTGTAATATAAAACGAGTAGCTGAAGTCTTTACAAACAAAATGATGTACAGATCATTCAAATAGCAGTAAGATTATTTAAGTTATAGCTATTTCAATACGCTGATAGACCACTCCAAGTTAAATTTGAATGGTGCCACATCATGAGAAGTTTTATATAGTATACTATAGGAAATTGTGTCACAGAAAAGACACCAATCATCAAGCTTTAAACTTCATTATCTCTGTACTCGATCAACCGATTTTGATATTTTTTTCTGTAAAATGTTTCTATTACACAGAGCAATGTAACAATCTTATAAAACATGGATCTTAATAATTAATGAGTTTTAAGGTAAAATCCCTATTTATAATATCAGTGATGACTTGCAACTACTGAACTAATTTGAATTGTTTCAAAGTTGAATCGAATGGATGAACTCAATATTTGAATTTTTCACTGCTTTGTTGTATATCGTATTTTGAGAGTTTGAGTTAGAGCCCAGACATTGACAACACATTGTACACAACAAGGGATCTGACAAACTGATACAATATAAATTAACAACACACCCACGCCCTATCTCCTTCCTTCATGATGAATAAAAGGAAGGAAACACAGGAACAAAACGGCAATATCTACGTGAAAGAACAACCTATGTGACTGTCTGTGTAACAAGGTCTTGTATAACCTTGGATAATAATTCGCTCATTTTACAATATATGTACTGAAGGAGGTAGCCGGGGGAATGCAATGAACGTATCATTATCCCAACTAAAGATCAAAATCTGACTTCTAAATGGAGGTCGAACATTAGCAATGACACACAAATTTGACTTCTACATCGAGGTCAAACAGTTACGATGCACAAAAATCTGACTTTGAACAACATGGAGGTCAAACACAGGCCGTAAAAGCGCCTGGTATGTGTGCTTATCTGTGCGTCCTGTGCATTGTTACACAGGACGCAAAGATACACACGCACACCAGGCGCTTTTACGGCCTGTGGGTCAAACAGTCATGAAGCAATCAAATTTGACTTCTACATACAAATGTAGATTATGGACACAAGTCTGATGTCAAAAAGGTTGGATACATCCAATCAGACTCCCAGAGTTTGATTCTTTCGTTATATATTTTCCCCTTTTGTATGACAAATCATCAACTCAACTCGGTAAAGACATAGAAAAACACATAGTAAAGGCATAGAACCTTAAACTGACTCGCTAAAGGTATAGAAATTGACTCCGTCAAAGAACAGAAGGCATAGAAAATCACGTGATACATGTAAAACCATAGAAATCACGTGATAAAGGCATAGAAACTTACCCAGGTCGTTGATATACTGTTGTCTTTGCACTTGTCAGCAAGAGCTTTGGCGCCGATTGTTACATCTGCCAGCAGACGATTGGGCTTCTCCATGACAACCATGTTGATGACACGCCCCTCATAGATATGGGCGTCAAAACACGTGTTCCATTCTGGATATATTGTCCTTTTCTTTTGGACAAGTTGTTGTTTCTGACCTGCATTAGAAAATAAGACAAATGCGTTTGTGAAGTAGCAATACACCCGAAGGGAACAAGAATGTCAACTTTGCCTTCGTAAGTTCAAGGACAATGGTCATAAATATAAGTACCTACAGGAAAGATACACATGTGTGAAACATGAAAGCCTTTTTGAGTTATGCTACATGTATTCAAAACATAAGACGGTGCACTTTTCTAAATAGTAGGTCAAATGCCAAGGTCAAGGTTACAAGGTAAACACTTTGGTTTGGATGGAAAGATTTTGTCAAAAGTAATGCACAACCTATTAAATCTTTCTTTCCTACTACTGCATATTTGTCTTGCTTTGTGTATGTATACATGTATTGTTGGCTTCATTTAGAAAGCAACTTAAAATATTCAAGCTTTTCACTTCCGATTTTTTATAATGTTTAGCACAATGTCCTTGGTATGAAATTTCCCTACAAATAATTCATAAGGTCGCATTCCCCAGTTTGCAACAAACCAATGAAAGCTTTTATACGTCTCTCAAGAACGATGTGTTGTTCTGAGACAAAGACTGCATAGATTACTTTTCCAGGCCGTCCGTTCTCCAAGAAACATTTAATTTCAAACGTTACGTAAGGGTCTTAACATATGTTCACATAGTTATTATCGTGTTCTTTTTCAATGTGCAAATATTGTAAGAGGCGCTGTTTTCCCTAATGAAGAGCGAATTGGCAGCGGCTCAATATGACGAGTCGCAATAGTTGGTAATTTCTTTGGCCATAAATTTCCAAGCAAAATGATTTGTAAGATCCCTGGGCATATAATCGCCTCATAAATAATTCAAAACGATGATCAAATATTAGAGCCAGAGGTAAAAGCAGCTAAGTGTAACATTTCTCTTTGAGAGACAAAGAAATCAATGTCCGACTGAAAAATAAGACCTTATGACTAGGACTTGCGTCATAGACACACGTACCAAAATAGAGTACGGCGGCTCCGGATTTTTTTCTGAAATTATTTCAACGCTACTTTTGTAAGTTAAATTGAGGAACTCGTGTGGAAAATGCTTTTAAGAACGTAATCGCATCGTTACTTAGTAGGAATTGCACACTTGAGTGACAGACAGACAAACAATTTAACCGACAGACTGAAAAGCAAACGCTACCGTGGCGTGACAGTATGACTGACAAACGAGTATAGAAATAAGCAAAGAATATCAATGACAGACAAACAGAATGAATAACAAGTTTAAACAAGAAACTCGTATACAAATGTTTTTAAGATCGCAATTAAACACGCGAGTGACAGACAAACAGATTAACCGACAGACTGAAAATCAAAGAATTACAGATTGGTACCGTAGCGTGGCAGTATGACTGACAAACGTTTAACTACAGATTAAAGAATATAATCTTCTTTTTTTCAATTCAATTCTTCATCATTTAGACAGTTTATTTTCCAAAATCGATTCTTTAATTTTTTTAATAACTATACTGGTTTGAAGTAAATGTGCACATTTTTGGTAAGATTGATAATTTGTCCGTAATTTGGTTGTGAAACAACAAAACTTCGCTGAAGTTCATCTTTGACAAAACAACTACTAGCTGCCATAATTTGGTCCAGACTTCTTAATTTTAAAGGTCTTGTGATATTCCCATCAGCAGATAAGTAAAATTCGTGACGTAATATCTCACCCATGTGACAGGCATACGGGTTTGATGACTAGTTGGCATTTCAGACATTTCAACTCTTTGCAAATTCGACGGTGAAGAGCACAAATTATTTATAATTATCGATCATGCAGAGAACACTGCGCTGGACAGCAAATGTCAAGAGCCCGTTAGAACCGTAAAATAGTCCAAGAAATGTCAGGACTATGAAATTATACCAATTACCTAATAGATGAGAGATAAAAATCATCCTTGTTGTAGGATATGTACAATGAATCAATTGATGTGTTTGTGAAGTACATGTCATATATTTATGTGATTTCAACCATTGTTGTTTCAAATTGACTCTCTGAATATGATAAATTTGTAAATTAATGTCCATCAAATATTCAGTTTATGAAAGTATCCAATTGTCTTTCTGGATAATGGCAGATTTTTATAATAAATAAAAATATCCAGAAAGACAATATCGTGACCAGTGACTGACCAAAAACATACATGGTTGCACATATTTCAATTTTTTTTTTTTTTTTTTTTTTTTTGCTTTTAACTGCTTTACCGCGATGTTTTATCTATAAAACATGCGTGTGGTGTAATTATCCGGATTTCTGTGCAAAACCCTACTTCTTAGTTACTTGTTAGACAACTGCCAAGGCCAAAAGGATTAGTACCAGATAACAAAGAATATACAACAGTTATTTGAAAGGACATTTTTTGAAAGGGCCAATTCCCATGATATTCTATTATTTCAAAGGGACATTTCCCAAGGAATTACATAGACTTCAAACGGCCATTTTTCAAATTAATGGGACTATGGCGCATTGTCCCTGTCCTTCCATTGAGAGATTGTGAGTAGTGTTAACGTTTCGGACTTACTAAAAATAGCAAATATTTAGGGGGCGGGGGCGGACAGGGGGTACCTCTCTCCCCCTCCCACCCCCTTACCTCCTCCCTCCCGCCCCCTCCTCCCCCTTGTCACCATTGCCTTACCTTCCACCTCCCTCCCCTTATCCTCCCTCCTCCCACCTCTTCGCCCTGTCCACCCCTCAATAGTACTATGTCTATGTAAAAGGTTGTAAAATCAAGGGGCATTCATCCAGCAAAGACAAGAAAAATGCTGATCATTTCTGTTTTCTTGTGATAATGCACAAGAATTCTTAGCATGTATTTACAGCGTATGCTGTAGCTATTTCAGAGAACGCACGATACATTTGACCCACGTGCTCGTTAGGTCTTATGTAAATTGTATATATACTGAGGGTAGATTCTATAATATAAGTACTTAAGCTTGTGTGAATGACAAAAATAGTTGCCAGAGTCACCTAATGCTCGACTGCATAGCATAATATCTCTCATGACAGCCAATTTATTTAAACTCCCTTTCTCAGGCAACAACAAATATCAAGTCACATAAAAAATTTAAAGTTATAAATTAAAATTAGTTTATGGTGAACCAATGACAGAGGATACACTATGACAAAAGGTCACTTACGCTTTGCGCATATGAGTATAAGTAGGCCAAGGTCAGATTTCAATAGTCTAACCCAAGATGCATCCAATATGCAAGTCTGGTGCATGTACCACTTATAGTTTGCTCAATATTGGCAATCTTAAGCAAAATCACTGAAGCAGAAAAAGTAGGTCAAGGTCAGATTTCAATAGTCAAACCCAAGATGCATCCAATATGCAAGTCTGGTGCATGTAGCACTTATAGTTAGCTCAATATTGCCAATTTAAAGCAAAATCACTGAAGCAGAAAAAGTAGGTCAAGGTCATATTTCAATAGTCTAACCCAAGATGCATCCAATATGTAAGTCTGGTGCATGTAGCACTTATACTTTTCTCAATATTGGCTTTTAAAGGTAAAATAATTCAAGCGGAAAAAGTAGGTCAAGGTCATTTTATGAAAGTTTGATCAAAGATACATCCAATATGCAAGTTTGGTACATGTAGCACTTATACTTTGCTCAATATTGGCTTTTAAAGGTAAAATCATTCAAGCGGAAAAAAGTAGGTCAAGGTCATTTTATGAAAGTTTGATCAAAGATACATCCAATATGCAAGTTTGGTACATGTAGCACTTATACTTTGCTCAATATTGGCTTTTAAAGGCAAAATCATTCAAGCGGAAAAAAGTAGGTCAAGGTCATTTTTTGAAAGTTTGATCAAAGATACATCAAATATGTAAGTTTGGTACATGTAGCACTTATACTTTGCTCAATATTGGCTTTTAAAGGCAAAATCATTCAAGCGGAAAAAAGTAGGTCAAGGTCATTTTTTGAAAGTTTGATCAAAGATACATCAAATATGTAAGTTTGGTACATGTAGCACTTATACTTTGCTCAATATTGGCTTTTAAAGACTTGATTGCTATCTTAACATTTACCTTATCATCTCAACATTTGCCTTATCATTTGAAATAATTTTAAAAATCCCAACCCCAGGGGCTATATCCTCATCTGGATATATTAAATGATGTATAATTAAACATTTGCAACAAAAAAAAACCAACAGAATATGAATATAGGAATGGTAAATGTGTAATCTTAACATTTACCTTATCATCTAGTTCGGACGACGCCGACGCGGACGCCGACGCCGACGCCGACGCGGACGCCGACGCCGACGCCGACGCCGGGGGTATTGCAATAGCTCTTTTGCACTAAAGTGCAGTCGAGCTAAAAATGAGATGATCCGATTTCAGATACCAATTATTTACAATCTCTCTGTTCCCACGCAAACAATTCCTTCTATATACTAAAATAATTTTCTGCTTTATTTCGACGTCATCTTTTCTGCTATGGTTGACGAGGGCTAACGGCGTGTGCTTCCATCTGTCTTTTCATATTTGTACATGTAACATGGAAAGTTCCCAATATCAGACATGTCAAGGTCATCACATCTCGTTACAAATCTTCCTTTTTTTAAGCGCATATGGTCATTTTTCATTGACTTAAGAACATGTTACAAGAGTATCAGAGATAGATTCTACGCTAATTCAATATTGTTTTGTTTTAGAGAAATCACAGGAGCTCAACGCCGCGGACACTTGCACTTAGACATCCTCTGCTTTTCCTTGAAATAGCCGAAATGGGAAAGGAACGTATTTCATTAAGGGTCATCGGCGTCTAAGTTCAGTGATATGTAACACGGACCTCACCACTGTAACCAAAATGATCGTGGTATTTACAGTGTTTAAACGTATGAGTAAACTTATTCTTTGAGATTTCACTATCATGACTATTGTAAGCGGGAGAAAAGTAAATGGTAAATACATTCAACGGAAAATTTCAAAATTTCTTTTGTACTTTCAAGACAGAAAGCGCTTAGTTTACAAACCATAGTACCGGAGGCAATGTCCATTCATGTACACTCACAACGGTTTATTGTCCATTTTTAAATGATACATGTATTAGTACTCAATACCCTTCTAAGGCAGTACACATGTACCAAATGTGATAAGTTCCAATGGTTGCTTTATTGCAATCTTTTTTTAGCTCACCTGAGCCATAGGCTCAAGTGAGCTATTGTCATAGTGTTGCGTCCGTCGTCCGTCGTCCGTCGTCGTCGTCGTCGTCCGTCGTCCGTCGTCGTAAACTTTTCACATTTTAAACTTCTTCTCCAGAACGGCTGAAGGGATTTTGATGAAACTTAGTAGGTATGAAGTATTCATGGTCCCCTACAAGTGTTGTTGTTTTTCGTCCGGATCTGTCAACAGGTGGCGCCACCACAGCCAAAAGTAGGTCACGGGGGTACCCTCCTTTGACAAACTTCTTCTTCAGAACCAAAGCATGTATCGACAAACCGAAAGCATCAGGATGATCTAGAGAGATGTCTTAAGAAGTGTTGTTATTTTTGGTTCCACTTCGAAGTCAAATTTTTGACGCGTTTTTGACGTCTTTTCGGACTTTGTCAGAAATGCACATTTTTGCACTATTTCTTTGAATAACTCAATAAGTGTATGATTTTACACACTCATTTACTACATATTTATCATATTTAACTTACTTAATGCTTTGATATGTATTTTATGCTTAAAATTTATTTTTTTGATTTTTTATGAATTTTTTTCTTATGTAAAAAGGAAGGGGGGGGGGGGGTGATTTTCATACATTTTCTGCTTCTTTTCTATAACCACTCTTCAGATTGTCATGACAATTTGTAGGTATGAGGTACTCATGCATGGTACCCTACAAGTGCAAGAATTTTGTCAAGATATCTACTTTTGGATTTTTAAGGAATATTTTTTAAGATTGTACATAGGTATAATGTATGTTTTCCATGCCAAATGGACCCATGGGGAGTAGCTTCAAGCCCCGGCGGGACCCCAACAATTTTTTTTCCCTTTTTCAGTTTTTTTTTTCTCTTTTTATTTTTATATTTATCGCTAGAAATGAAACTGTGAAAGAATTTTGTCAAAATATCAACTTTTAGATTTTTAATGATTTTTTAAATAAGACAAGCTATAGCTAGTTTGGCTTTGTGTACTTATTTTCATACTTCGAATTAACTTGGCCACATACGCTATCAAATATACGCTGAATTTATTTTTTTAGATGTTGACTTTTTGTGTCGCCTGCAAAGCACAGCGACACTTAGGGATCACTTTGTCTGTTGTTCGTCTGTCCGTCCATCCGTCAGCCAATATTGGCTATATCTCTTGATTGGCAAGTGATAGGGCTTTGATATTTCACATGTGTAATCTTTGTGACAAGACCTTTCTACGCAAACCATATTTTTTGACCTCGTGACCTTGACCTAGATATTTGACCTACTTTTCAAAAAATCTAAGATTGGCTATATCTTTTGATTGGTAAGTGATAGGGCTTTGATATTTCACATGTGTATTTCTTGTGACAAGCCCTTTTTTCACATACTATATTTTTTAACCTTATGACCTTGACCTAGATATTTGACCTACTTTTTAAAAAAAACCAAGATTGGCTATATCTATTGATTGGCAAGTGATAGGGCTTTGATATTTCTCTTTTGTATTCCTTTTGACAATACCTTTCTACACATACCATCATTTTGACCTCATGACCTTGACCTAGATATTTGACCTACTTTTCAAAAAAATTAAGGTTTGCTATATCTTTTGATTGGTAAGTGATAGAGCTTTGATATTTCATATGTGTATTCCTTCTTGTGACAAGGCCTTTCTACACATATCATAACTTTTGACCTCATGACCAAGACCTAGATATTTGACCTACTTTTCAAAAAATCTTAGATTGGCTATTTCTTTTGATTGCTGAGTGATAGGCTTTGATATTTCACATGTGCATTCCATGTGACAAGACCTTTCTTCACATACCATCATTTTTAGCTCACCTCGACGAAGTTGAGTGAGCTTATGCTATAACCCCACTCGTCCGCGTATCTGACAAAGTACTGATGCTACAGTAACCAAACTGGCACAAGTGATTCATTTTTGGATGCTGAGGTAAACCAATGCATCGGATGCAGCATCTGACCTACATTTTCCGCTTGAGTGACTTGGTTAAGAAGTTTGGGGTAGCTCAGTATCTGACAAAGTACTGATGCTACAGTAACCAAACTTGCACAAGTGATTCATCTTTGGATGCTGAGGTGAACTCATGCATCGGATGCAGCATCTGACCTACATTTTCCGCTTGAGTGATTTGGATAAGAAGTTTGGGGTAGCTTCATCTTTGGATGCCGAGATGGACCCATGCACCGGATGCAGCATCTGACCTACTTTTTCCACTTGAGTGATTTCGCTTTTAAAAGCCAATATTGAGCAGAGTATAAGTGCTGCATGTACCAAACTTGCATATTGGATGTATCTTTGATCAAACTTTCATAAAATGACCTTGACCTACTTTTTCTGCTTGAGTGGTTTTGCCTTTAAAAGCCAATATACATGTACTAAGAAATATGATTGAACTGAATTTTGCTGTCACGAGGTGAGCTTCGTAATCTGTGATTACCTATGTTTTACCTCGTGCACTTGCCCTATATATTTGACCTACTTTTCAACAAATCTATGATTTGCTATATCTTTTGAGTGGTAAGTGATAGGGCTTTGATATTTCACATTTGTATTCCTTATGAAAAGACCTTTCTAAACATTCCATAATTTTTAACCTAGTGACCTTGCCCTTGATATTTGACCTAATTTCAATAAAAAAAATCCGCTACGCAGGCGACACAAGTATTCCTTGGATTGCTTTTTTTTCATACATGCATATTTCAGAACAATTTCCCTATTTAATGATTATTTTCTCTGTCTTATTTCTGTATCTATGGTAAACATAGTCGCCATATATCTTGTGTTACAGATTTGATTGGTTCAATACCTCCTTGCCCCTTTAGTAGGGGTAACTACAGGAAATAAAAAGGTGCACACTAAAAATTTTGACTGACTTGAAATGCCCGGAAGTATGTAAAATTGGTCTTTTTTGATTGCGAATCTTTGGCACGCATAAAAATGTAAAGAGAAAGGGGAGGGGGGGTCATGCATGTCCTTTTTTTGCAAATTTCACTTTTTTTACAGGAACTCTGCGTCCTCATCGAAAATGTTCCGAATTTTGCATATTTTCAAACCTATCTGTAGATTGCATAAAAGACAAGATCAAGTTCAAAGTTAAATTTATCACGACTATTGATTCAATATGCTAAAAATACATTTCCAAGCACCGCATTTCAGCATATTTACCGAAAATAATTTGTCCAAGTGGCTTCACTGGGTCATGAGGTTTGATACACCGTACACTGCTGTTTGGAAAATAAATTGGATCAATTTCTGCACAACTCACTTGAATTAATATTGTCCGCTAACAACTTGTCTGTGTTAATTGGATTAACACGATTTTGACTGTACGTTACATGTATTAAGATGAAATCAATACTATTCAAAAGCTCTCATTCATAGATTTCTGTATAATTTAATATGAATAAAGGCAAAACCGAAAAGTCTTTGTTTTTTATGCTTCCGGAATCAAAGATACGGGGGCATATAGTTTTTGGCCTGTCCGTCTGTCTGTTTGTCCGAAAAAACTTTACATTGGGCATAACTTTTGATAGGAAGGTGATAGAGCTTTCATATTTCACATGTGTATTCCTTGTGACAATACCTTTCCATTGATACCAAAATTTTTGACCTCGTGACCTTGACCTTGACCTTTGACCTACTTTTCAAAAACTTTAACATTGGGCATAACTTTTGAATGGTTAGTGATAGGGCTTTCATATTGTACATGTGTATTCTTTGTGACAAGATCTTTCCATTGATACCAACATTACTCTGACCCTGACCTCTCACATACTTAACAGAAAATGGTGTTTATACCAACAAAGATGCCACCGCGGGGCATTCGTGTTTCACAAACACAGGCTTTATTATTTTCTGGCATACTAGCTATTAATAATGAAAGGTTTGGTGTTCAATTTTAAATAAACTTACTTTATGAAATCATTTCATTGTTTTATTCTGTTTCTGTTGCACATTAATGTGGAATTTTACAAAATGATTTTATTTTTGATGTTGCATAATCGAACTATACTAGCTGGGCATATGACTTTGGATCGCATAATCCATCTTTTCAAATCAGTAAAAAAGTTGTTGTTTTGAAATGTGACTATTTTCTCTTGTTTGTACTTTTAAAGGTTGTCTGAAAAAAAAACTTGTCTGCATCCGGCAAAAATCTTGTTAGAAAGGTTGTGGGCTAAAATCCTGGTACTGGCACTATCAGTATTCAATGTCAGTATGTCAATTAGAGCGTGCATGGGTATCAGGTGAGCGTTGTGCCCCCTGGGGCTCTTGTTTCAGATAGGAACAATTTGAAATGTAATTGGACCATCCATTACTCTACTTGGATAAGCAAAGGCAGAAGAGGAAACCCTCAAGACGAAGCAATGACTGAAAAAATGGTCGGCAGTTCGCACATGTGACATACATGTAATTAAAAGATTTTTTGGAAGGATCATATCCAAGGTTTAAGAGGAGTTTGATGACTCTAACACAAAGATTTTGTTTTTAAAGATTTTAAGAATAAATACTTACCGGGTGCACTGACGGTTTCCTTCACATTAACGGCGACATAGGGGTCAAACACGGTGGCCGCGGTGGGCATGGAGGACCCCTGCTCCACCTGGAGTAGTTTAACGCGGATAAAGCCTATTCCAGGCATGGTCAAGCTACTGGCGTCCCTCTCTTATCTGAAATAGATATACAGTGATAGTAATGGCGACATAGGGATCAAACACGAAGCCGCGGTAGGCACGGAGGACCCCTGCTCCACCTAGAGTAGTTTAACGCGGATAAAGCCTATCCCAGGCATGGTCAAGCTACTGGCCACCCTCTCTTATTAGAAATAGATATACAGTGATATTAATGGCGACATAGGGATCAAACACGAAGCCGCGGTGGGCATGGAGGACCCCTGCTCAATCTGAAGTAGTTTAACGCGGATAAAGCATATCCCAGGCATGGTCAAGCTACTGTCGTCCCTTTCTTATCTGAAATAGATATAAGGTGACATAAACGACGACATAGGGGTCAAACAAGGTAGCCGCGGTGGGCATGGAGGACTTTTGCTCAACTTGGAGTAGTTTAACGCGGATAAAGCGTCAAACCACTGGCGTCACTCTCTTATCTGAAATAGATAAAATGTGATAATAGCGACATATAGGGGGTCAAATACGGTAGCCGCGGTGGACATGGTTAAGCTACTAGTGTATACTGCAGGGAAACCGAACATGCGGGAGGGTTGTGTGCATGCAATCCAGATAACCACACCATTTGCTATAAACGTAGTACATGTACAATATATTGTTCCACTTAACAAAACTTCACTAGTACTACTTGTTAAAAACACGTTGCGAAAAAGGGACATTTTGAAAAACTGAAAGCCTGTAAGTGAATACACTTTTGCATGATCTTTTCAACATTTAAAACTGATAATATTCAGTTTTTTTTTCAATTACACGTAAATCACAAATACAGAAACTCTCTATAATGCTGTTTTCGTCTATCCTTTACTTTCTTTTTTATTAGAGTTTTAAATTAATTCAAGAGCAGCGATGAAAACATTAAAATAGTTCCCAAGTTCCTAGAAAAAAGAAAACTTGAATATCATGTAATCAATATCAAAGTAGCTTTATTCGTATAAAATTGACTTTATTGATGGTTTAGTTGCATGAATCAATACGTTCTTTGAATTTTACAACCTTCTTTTGTGAAAACATGTCAATTTAATATTGACTATATCACATACGCTGCACTCACACAGAGAGCGTCAAATCTCCTGGCTCCGTGACTCTGCATCGTTATAAGTTAATCGTAAACTCAGAATCATGAAATTCAAAAAAAATACTGTTCATTAATGTGGTATTGTATGACCTTCAAACTGACAGATCACAATGGAAATGCATTATTTAAGAAATAACAGCTAGCTAGCCTTGGTTTATTGTCCAGTAATTCCCCGAGTCGCATGAACCAATCAAATAATCACCGAGCCGCGAAGCGAACAAGGGGAATTACTGGAGAATAAACCACGGCTAGCTAGTTGTTTCTATTATAATTTTGTTCTACAGAAGATAATGGGCGGAGCTTAACGAACTGGAAGTTTGTTGCAGATTTTAAACCTGGCGAGTTCTATAGTGCATATAGCGAGAAAATCTTAAGTCATTAACAAAAACTCTGTAGAGTCTATGAGAGAGATGTCCAGAAAGGCCTCACAACACTGACCACAGCGGAACACACACTCATAATGCAACAGACGAGCATCAGACAGAACACCTTCAACAAACAACAGGGGACAACTAGAAACACAACAACACCCACACCGACAGTAGCGTCGAACAATCAAAACCACAGGAGCTCGACGACAACAACCCTCAATGAAACACGCCACTTCTCTACTTTTAAAATATTGGTTAAAAAAGAGGAGGATGCTATTGTACATCAGTGGCGTCGAGCTCCTGTGATCAAAACATGAGACGTGAATGACAATACATAAATAGAGGAAGACCCATGTGCACCAGCTGGGCGCCGACTTGGGGTATGATGACCAATGGTGTTATTATCCGGGCCGGATTACGTTCGCACAACCCTCCCCTTACCAGGATACGAAAGACAGGTAATAGCAAGGCGCAACACTTTATGACCCAACCACAGAGGGGGCATACTGACGGACAGACATTGGTGGTGGATTTTTATACAAAATATAAGTTTGTTGTATCAATAAAAACTATACAAATTAAGATAATTTCGAACATAATAACTAATTCCTTTGGAAAATTATATCACATAGAATTCTATATTCTATAATGACTAAAAGAACTCGAAACCTCACTTCTCCACAAAATGATTTCACTATAAGATGTACATTACCTCAACTCGAACTGTAGTCATATGTATCAATGAGTCAAGAAGACTACTTAAGTTCCAAAGGGGAATATGAAGAATGCCAACAACGTGACGATACTTTATATAGATATACTATAAATGTGTTACATCACACTAGAAATGTGTTGTAGGTGTATAAATCCATGTGTATCTTATGACATCTAAACCATACTATAAACAAAAACATGTTACAAAAGAGTCACAATACCCGGAATAGGTTTTCATGTTTACCTTACCTGTAACTAATAACTCTCTTTATCTTTGTGAATAACTGGAACGGATTTCTAAGTAAATAATTCTTACTCAAAACTGTGACTTTAATGACAAACATGTCAAATGCAACATTATTTCGAAACGAACCTATGATCCCAAGAAACAAGGTTGACGTCAGCTGAAGAATGACCTTTGACCTCAAACATCATCATCATCAAAAGCAAAAGAATAGTGAGGATGAATTTGAATTATCTACTTATAACGGTTATTATTTGAGGTACATTGTACATGTGTAATTTAGAAGAATCTGGAACCCACAGACGAAGTGGCTGTTGTAGACACTCAGTAAAAGTTTCTTTAGCTAAAAGTGAATTGGCATAATTTAACGTTTGATATCCCCCCCCCCCCTCCCCATTAAAATGATTTTGCATTGATATTAAAAGTGTTGAGGCAAGTGAAATATTTCAGTATCATGGTTCAAGAAGCAATATTTCAGGGTAAAATATATGTCAATGTCATCAAACAAAACTTTGATAAATGATGTATCCGGACGTATTTAAAAAGTTTGAAGGATAAAACACTTATACTTCAAATAATATCTGATGTTTTAATCAAACTGATTTCAACTATGAATCCAGGATAAAAATCTTAGCGTTATGCACTAAGCATTATCTCTAAACCCTAGATTTTAATTCAACGCAACAGTTTGTTCAAATGCAGTACACGATTCAAAGGTTGACCTTGGTGTGTCAAAGTGAAGCAATAACGCAAATTTCGGAACCCCTTGGTCCCCACATTGTGTCCTCCAAATATCTTTATCTTACCATTCAAGCAGAAAAGGCAGGTCTTATATTAATTTCTTTTTTCTTTATCAATCAAACTATTCTCAAACCTACCTACAGGGACAGGTAGTACCATGGGTTGTTGGCACGGAACTCCTCTGAACCTATCCTTAAGCTATTAACAACCTTGAGGAAAAGAAGCTCATTGCAAGCATCCAGAAATGATTCCAATGAACAATGAAAAAATCTAAAGGAGGTAAAAATGGACGATTTTTACGAGAGGAATATCAATCTAGATAACGATATTCTAGAGGCCAAATTCAAGAGGTGTTTTTAAGCTGGGAAGCAGAAATCCGCAAGTCTGCAGCATCAGTCCTACGGATGCAATTTGCTACAACAAGTGGCACTTTTAAAATCACTCATTCACATGGCTGTATAAGCCAATCAAATTTGTAACACACCTCAGGTCACGAAAATTGACGTCAGAGCTACCACGTGTTTACTATGACATGTTGACAATGACAAGCATTATAAACTTGAATTTGATATAAGTATAATCTTTGAGGATAGACGAAGACATTTCAGAAAATAATACATATGTGAAATCATTCTTTATATCAAATTCGATGCGATTCTGACCATGGGGGTCCTAAGAGGTAATCATGCACGCATGTACGTAAACAGAGGGTTGTGTACTTTATGTGTAATTATTTTTCGATTTATAAACACAAGGTATACTTTTTTTGTTCTTAAAATAAAGAGTTAAGATCAGACTTCAAGACTAGATAGGTGAAAGTGTCCACAATTTTTTTATAAGAAAGAAATGTCACCTATAATTTGGTTGAAAACTGCATAAAATCTGATACAGCTGTCACACCTGCTACAACAAGTGGCACTTTTAAAATCACTCATTCATCTCACAATTTTGACTCCACAAAATCGTCTGAGCAGATGACAAAAGCAGACGTTTGCTCCACCGCATAGTAAACGTCTGCTTTGGTCGTCTGCTCGGACGACTTTGTAGAGTCAAGTTTGTGAGATGAGTGACTATGAGTCAATGTCTTTTGAATTATCCCACCTTGGCATCGCCTACAGTTCCAATAGCGATCGTGCCTTCTATTTGGACAAGAAACGAATCACAACAGTTGTTTGGCCTAAATTCTGTGATACAGGCAGATCAGACCTTGCATAATTTATTCATTTGACACCATCTTTTACGATGTGATGAGCGTCCATTTACCCCTCCTTATATGGTCAGGTAGGGTAAGTTTACAACATGCTGTGACGTAATCAACAAACATACTGTACCTGATATTGACAGTAAATATGATCAACACGATTAAAATCTTAAGGTTGTATGAGAAAGTGGACCTAGTTACTTATATTTATATATAACGGACAATCTCTTGAAGGCGACAAGAGGTTGTGAAACGGAGAATAACATTAGGATTCCCGTTTTCCATAATTTCAATAATCTTAACGACGCAAATGTATTGTCTTTCTGTCGTAATGGCAGATTTTTATGATAAATAAAAATATCCAGAGGGACAGTATTAAGAAAAATATTTTTCCAACAGGATGCTTAAATTTCTCTGTTTTACTAGTAAAAATTGCATAGATAAATAGCCAGATATCTCATTTTCATTTGGTTTGTATTTGAATACTGATTTGGATGATAGATGTGCAGTCATTCTTTATAGATTTTTTTTTCTTCTTCTTTTTTTTTTAGTTCATAGATCTACATGTAGTATACATTTGTACCGAGTCTATAAATGCAATTTTAACGAGAACTAAACCGTACATTTTCTTATATTCTGCAAATATTTTGTAAATTATTAGTGGCCAAATACGAGAAATGCAGGACTTAGACTTACGTAATATTATTTAGTTTAGTTTTTTTTAATTCTAAGACGTCACACATCGATTGTACATGATGATGTAAGATAAGACACGAATGTAAATGCGTTGGCGAATTATTCTAGAAGCAGTACCTTGTACCACGTATTCTCTTGTAGTACAGTACTTATCTCTTGTTCGCTACGATATCATACTTACATGTACATCCTACAGTCAGTTTCACGCACGGCAGCTCCAAGGAACTTGTACCACGATCTATATTCTCCTCTTATTTCCTTCCTAATTCCCTATCCAAAGAACTCTTCCTCATAAATTATCCATAGAAACGGTTGAAAAAAAAACCCCACATAAGTATACGAAAAGTTGACTGATTCTAAAACACTACACAAGGAAATATAATACCTCTACCATACAGAGTCGAATACACCATTGTACAGGAAAACCAATTCTCTGAATCTGGGTTTATTACTCGTGTAAGAAGCACTCCTCTCTCAATCACCTCTCAAATTACTCGTTAGCTTTGCTCAAATTAATTATGAATAAATACATCTATCAACTCTGACTCCATTTCCGTCCATTGTGTTACAAAAACGGACAAATTTACTTTATCTCCAGAATCCCATTACCGCTAAAACTAACAAGGAAATCATAACGTAGTGATCTCTTAGCCAGCGGAAAATGTAGATACCAAACTGTGTGGTCAGTTGCCACTGCTGACCACTGCCACATACCTGAAAGTCTAATGTAAATCATATCCAATACACATTTTCCCCTTGTCGGCAATCCCCCTCCTTATAGATCTACCCGATCATTTATACGTCTTATATTCCTTAGAGACGAATGATGTTGATTTCACTGCCAGTTTCATCTCATGTGTCAATTTCATTATTGAATGGCCTCGTATATGAGGACTTTTAACGATGTGTAATGTATATCATGTCTATAGTACTTGCTCTATTTTGATTTATCAGGAAAGTATCGAGTAGCTCATCCTCGGTTCCCCAGGCTATTTGCGCTTTGCCTTCGCAAATAGCCTGGGGAACCGAGGATGCATGTAGCCATAATCCATCGTTACACCTTTAAAACCAGGGATGATTTGATGGGTAGGATTTCTTAACTTCGATGATAATGATTTTAGTGTACAAAGCGGACTGACAACAACCTACGTAAGTTTCAGAATTGCAGAAAAACAAAACTAAAGCAATCTCGGGGTCAAGATTTTAGAAGTATAAAATGCAAACTTATAATGGATTGTAAGCAGACACACGGACAGCTATATGCATAATCAGATATCTTTCTACACTAGTAAATAAATGATACATATATTTCTGATAATGATGATGCATTTGCTAATATCAAATTACGTCACTGTATCTGTATATCTGACAACCTAAATGCATGATCTTGTCCATATGACTTAATGATTATCGATGTTTCAGTCTTACGTACTTTTGAGAGAAACCATATAAATGGACCAACATACAGACAGACTCTATACAAAATAATGTTTCAAGTCTGAATCCATAGAACTTTTGATCATGATCTGTTCGTCCATACGTTCGTCTGTTCTTTGTTAGGAGTTTACCTTGTAATGGGTAGAACGGTTGGACAAAGATCAAAGGGATGGACAGACGAACGGAAGAGAACAAAATTACCCATCAGGCCTCGTTACTGGACTGGACTAACTGGCGGCATACATGTAGATCTAATTCTCGGTAAAGTACACATTACTCAATTTTCCTTGAGCTAGCGAGGCCATATATTGACCAAAGTCGATGTAATGATGCCTTCACAATATGACTTGTCACAAAATCAACGTTCTTTGATATCAATTGATCATATTACTATGCGTTAATAATCAGGGTATAAAAAAACAGGGACTATAGAAGGAAGATCGTCATGCGATCCGAATCCCATTGGACACAGCAAAGTGATCCGATATCGTTTGTCCCGTCCCCCGGGACGCGCGTGCGCAGATCGATCATTACGAACCGAAAGTCAGAATTCTTTCTATCACCATCCGGGGATTTAGAGGCGGAATTCAGTTACACGTTCTCTTTGTATAATTTACTGCATTCGAAACAAAAGAGGGCAATTTTCTGTAACTGGTAATTTCGGGACAACAAAATTGGCAAAAGATGAAACTTCAACCTACTGATCGATTCTCCAAAAACATCAAATGTAACATCTTTAGCCGATTAATATATAATGACTAATTAAGCTTGAAATTAATAATATCAAATACATATCAAACTCAGTGTAGATTTGTACATGTATATGCAGTTGTATATGCAAATTGCATCAATGTTTTGTTAAATCGACAGCCACAATAACAAATAATCATTAATCGGACGGAAGGAGCGACAGACAGAAAAACAGACAGGATGATTTCTGGTTTTTGTGTGTGATTTTCAAGAAATATTCGCAGCAGCGGGCTAAGCAATAGTCCTCAAAACCTTACCTAAACCCAACCCTTGATGGTTATTTAGACAGTTTGGGGGTGGGGGGAGCACCTTAGCGACTACAGTAGATTTACGAGGGCTAGTCCTTACTCCGCCCAATGCCAATAGCCCCCCCCCCCCCCACACACACTCATCCACCCATACACACTTCCTTATGGGTTCTGGTGTTTTCCTAAGGATTATTTTGTTTATCAAACCTACAGCATATGTAGCCGTTATCAAACCTTCAAAATCAAACAGCCCAACACTAGATAAAACTTCGTTTAAAAATCGAGTTGTCTGCCAACATACTTTAATCGCTTATCAAATACTCGGAATACCTTTTTTCTATTGTTACATGCACACTACTCAGTTTACATGCAGTGGATTTTAACTGGTTTTTTTTCACATACCTCTTTGAAATTCTTATACACTTAACTCCTCCCCCGAGTATATGTTTGTCAACATTCACGCTCTAAAGATCCATTAATATTCAATCTACATGTGTAAAATTCCATTTGATAAACACTTGAATACACAAATTGATTTATCCCAATACACTGAGGACATACAATAAATTTACAACTGTCATGTTTAGTTGTATGGAAATGTAAATTAATCACTCACCTGTGCCAGAATCTGAAGGTAACAGCTGTTTGTAAACAATCCTAAACTCTCATTATGTTGTTTATTTTGTCCAATCACAAGTCTATCGGATGTGAAGAGCACAATAGGTATAGTTTCACTGCGTTTGTCTACATATACTTAATACTTCCTTGACAGATTAATAAATCAGCCACGGTGTAGATTTCCATAAGAGTTATCTCCTCTTATATCCTGAAACGAACATTTTTAGAAATTTAATGTTTAGTGTGTATTTATGTGAAAATCAGTGGAACCATTTTTATTTCCATTCTCCTAATATAGAATCATGGGCGGATCCAAGAAAGCTCCAGGGGTTCCAAGTCCATAAGAGGGTACTATACAACCTATGTTTTTAAAAAATATTATATATATACATAATTATATGTAAAACCGGAAAAATAGCATTTTTTGGCAAAAAACCTGGGGAAGGCCTCAGGGGGTCCTAACCACAAGGTTCACAGCCACCCCCAACCCCTCTCTAGATACGCGCTTGGAAATTAAGGATATTGAGTAAATCGAAATGTCGACCAAATAAGTACAACGTGCAATGGGTTTGTATGTCATTTCCGTCAGCGTCGGAAACTCGTTCAGGCATTTATAATACTTCTCGCGATCTATAGCTTATCTCCTCATTGTTCAACTTTACTACCATCCATCAAAAGCAGTGAACTCTCAACTACTAGCATTTCATGTTATTCTTTTCTTTATATTTTGCGTTGCCGCGACAAAAGAATGCATCAAACGATGGGTGAAACGAGAGTCTACATATACTAGTAACTTAATTATACATTATATAAAATTTACAGTAATTCTGCGAACAGCTGAAATACAAGAAAACTAAAAAAAGAAAAATAGCAAGACAAGTACATTTATGTGAAACGCAGAATCCCCCTCCCCCAAACCATACGGTGTAAAACATGAACCTGGAAGGGAGTGGGCAGGACTGACGAATTGGATTGGACAATATATATGTAATGGATGGAAATCGGATCATTTCTCAGGAATCTGCTCTGCATTTCAGAGCGCGTACATGGCGATCATCGACGAAGACAACGATGACGGCGGCCGCTGTGCCGCTGATGATGTTCAGTTCAACGAGAATCCAACGCGACAAAGAACAATCTCTATGTTTGTGAAACATGCATAAATGCCCCCGGTGGCAAATTTGAGAATAATATGCATGTAGATAATCAAAGATTACAAAGCTCACCTCGTGGCAGCACGTTACCACGGCAGCAACGTTTGATTAAAACATTTTTTCCTTATTCGCTTTTAAATGCAAAATCACCCAAACGGAAAAAGTAGGTCAAGGTCATCTTATGAAAGTTTGATCAAAGATACATCCCATATGCAAGTTTGGTACATGTAGCACTCGTGCGTTGCTCAATATTGGTTTTTGAAAGCAAAATCACACGGAAAAAGTAGGTCAGATGCTGCATCCGATGCAAGGGCACTTCTCAACATCTAAATATGGTCTTGTCATAAGAAATCCATATGTGAAATATTGCAGCCCTACCATTTATGGTTCAAGGGATATAACCAAGTTTTAAACTTATTTAGTTAACATCTCCCCTTTCCATTCGCCAAGATATCTCGAAAACGTGATAAAATTTCTAGAAACCCGTAATATATGTATCACTTGAACTATACAAAATTTGACGGGGTTTCAAGGAGGAATAACTATAGATTTCCTATGTATATATTTTTGTATTTTTCTTTCAAAGGTCAAGGACAAGGTCAAAAGGTCAGAAAATTTGGTACCAAAAGATGCGTCTTCTCAAGAAACATACACATGCAAAATTTGTAAACCCTATCATCTCTGCTTAAAATATGAATATGAACCCTTTTATTGAAAGCGGGACAGAATGACGGATAGACGGACGAACCAATCGCTATATGCCCCTTAGTCATAAATGACCGGGGGCATAAAAATTAACGCATAATTTGTTTTTGTTTTTTCTCCGCTCATTTTCCTTCTCCGAGGAGAAAATACAAGATCATTTTGTAGGCTGTTCTTTGGAATTCCAAGATGTAATCTTATCTACAGAGGGCGTTTACATACGAGTAGTGTGGCAACACGATCAATTAAGCTACATACAAAAATGTTACACCACCCATCCCCTGCCGACTATTCTCAGAAAAGTAATAATGATACTAGTGGTATATGGCTTGCGTAGATCCAGAAAGGGGGAGGGGGATAGAAGGCCAGGAACCACATCCTCCTGGAATTTGCCTTCCGGTTTCTATACATGTATATGACTTTTTTTTCCAAAAATCATAGGCTGGACATTGGCTTGTTAGACTATCCGTCCATGCACTACATGTATGGACTACATGTATTTTGCTGAGTACATCAGTTCATGATCATTCATATTGCCGAGTTGTAGGACATAAATAAGCTGTATACAAACCCAACATCACGAAAATTGCTATTTAAAACACCATCACTGATGAAAAATGATGTGCCAAAAATTATTCATGCAAACGAAATTTAATTTCTGTGATCAAAGTCGATACGACGTTCACATCCTTCCTTGTTTACAGTTCAAGAAGTCAAGGTAACGAACGAGTTTGATGGGAAAGTATTTTGCAATGAACGATAGAACCTTTTTTTATTTTCTGAAATAAGTTCGAACACATGAGATAATTCGTACTTATAATAAAAGTTATTTCAGATCCAATTATTGGTATTACAAAATGTCTTAGTCGACTATGGTAACAGAAAAGGTTCTTCTGTGGCCGTCAAAGTTTCAAGAACTTCAAATTTCTTTCAATAACAGACCGACATACTGGTACAATAGAACACAAACTTCCTGAAAAAATCTCCAAAGTCTCTCTCTCTCTCTCTTTCGGGACGGAGGGAGGAAGGAGGGAACATCGATCATACCCTGTCAAGACTAAAAAACAATAAAACTTCACAGAAAATACAGTATAGTGACATATAATATTACATAAAGACTGACACTGATAGCTCTTTAAGAATGATGAAGTATGTCAATCGAACAGATGATTAACCGACAACCTCTAAACCTAAACAGGTACAAGCCTCCCGCCAAGTACTATTCACCAAGAAAATACTGAACACGTGTATTTGTTTACCTATAGGACGTAAAACAAGAGAAAAAATAGATCCAAGTAAAAAGCAGTAATATTGGGTAAGATCTGCCAAGGATTAGAAGGTGATGTGAGGGTACAACAAGATCAATAGGCAGCCATTCATCCACTCTTCTGTTTGCCTTAACTTTAACCTTTGACCTCTGAAATTTTAGCTTTAAAGGTACAAGTCTAACTTTGAGTCTTTATCTTAAATTCTTAAGGCTACAAAATATATATATATATATATTAAATCTGCTACTTATGCAATTTGACGGTTCTGTTCCAATATCTTTATCTTTCCATGTGAATTTCTAATCTAAACCATTGAACTCTAACCGTAATTCAAATAATTGTTACCTTTTAAGTAACATAATTTGTGGCAAGTTTAAAATTCGATGATTATAAGTTTTTTTCACTACCACGTACAATACTGTACAATGCTCTGACTATATGAACTTTTAATTTTTATTCACTTCTTACGGTAACCTTGAGAATCTGACCTCTGACCTTGAAAATGGTTTTCACTTTATGGCCAACGTTGTCATGTCCATTAACATAGCGTACACACTGATGAAGTACAGTAAATTTCATACTTCCAACCATTTCGTCTACCCATTTCTTCTACTACCAATGTATCAGCTTCATTTTATTGAATGCATAATACAAGTAGATCCGGGGAAAGCTCTCCGTAGTCTAACCTTGGGACAAGTAAAATAAATAAATGTGTGCGGCTCCTAAGGTGTGGATCCGCCCCAATCCTCGTAAATTTGTTGAAAAGGGCTTTTGTAATTTTTTTTTTTTTTCATCTATAATCCGGAATTTTAGGAACGACACATTCCATCCCGGCCCATGTTGGCTAATGTAGATTGTGAATTATTAAACTTTAAGGATATTGGATGATTAGTACAAGTACATGTACAAAGGAATCTACATATCTTGCAATACCCTCTCTTCACTTATAAAATTAAAACGAACAATGTCATTAAAAAAACAACAATCAAACCATCTTACCTGTGAGGCAAACTGAATAGATAAAAATTCAATTTCCATGAAAAAGGAGAGGTGTTAACTTATAGCGAACGCACTTAAAACTAATGCATCTTCCCCAGCCAGCTACGTACATTCTACATATAAAAACCTACGAAATATTACAACATTTACATATGGATAATTCATAAGGATCCTATCTAGCGAGTTCTCCCCGTTTCCAATATAGCAAATTAGATCCCAGTGTTTATTCGTCCCTTCTCCATCAGCGCGCGAACGAGCACCGATACTGGATGGTGGTGTGGAATAAACTAAATAATGACTCCATCAGTATCTCAGTTATCACCGTGCACAATGTTCTTTGATCTCTGTAAAGCTTTACAACATTGTACAGCATCCCTCAGCGAGTTTACCATGTACTTGACAAAAACTACTGTTTTGTGATCGCGCGTCCATGGAGACGAGCTGTGAAGAGACTGGACACCCACACATGCATCTCTCTCTCTCTCTCTCTCTCTCTCTCTCTCTCTCTCTCTCTCTCTCTCTCTCATCATGACGTCTACTACTTTTGTTCTTCGCCCATTTTTTTTCCTCTAAACCCAAGTGTTATCTTTCTTTTTCAATCGATCTCAACAGGGTATGGGTAGATGTCGCCACTGAACTCCTTTTAATTTCAAGCGCAGATCTAGAAGGGGTAGGGGTCAGTGCCCAGTTTCACAAAAATTCTTACGAAAATATCAGGAATTTTCGTAATTTTCATCAGCAAATAAAAGCTTTTAAAATGTTTTTCAATTTAGATTATATTGTGCTTTCTAATATCATTTATACATACTAAAAATAACTTCAGAAAGAAAACGTCGCGATTTTTAGCTTATAGGAAGTACTAAGCGATCAAAAGTTGCGAAAATTCCTAGAATTGTTCGCAAGTAATTTTGTGAAACAGGCTGCAGGACCTCCTTGAAGTTGCCAAAAATCATGCAAAAAATCCAGATTATTAAATTTTTTTTCGTTGTTCTGTATACCAGTATTTCCATCTCAAAACTATAGGCTTGACACTCTCTGATGGGAGTTGAAGTTGAACCCCCCACCCCATCACACACATTGGACAAATCTAGATCCGCCCATAAGTAGGGCCATTACTTTCTAGATCAATCTAGTGTTATATTATACCATAAAAATACTAAAGAATCTGCAAAATTTTAATAAGGTAACTTCTACCATGACTCCTGGAAATGTCAACTTTAGATCTCTAATACGAACACCCCCCCCCCCTCCCCCCTCTCTCTCTCTCTCTCTCTCACCAACCAACTCACACTGATAGACATTAATTCAATTTCGATATAGTCAAATTACATAATACGTCTTTGAAAGCGGAAAAAAAATAGGACTAGCCTGTATTATTAATCATTAACCTGCCAATCAAGTATAAAAACCGTGACATAAACCTTTTTTCCAATTACCAATCGAACACGCTTTTCTCTTCTGTGCTAGACTTGCCACAGGAAACGTCTTTACGAAAAGTAATCAAAAGAACCTAAGGTAATGGATGCGGTTGACGGTATATTCTGATTGCTTATGGCAATGTCGGTGTGAGTATGTCTAGTCCTAGGTGTATATTTATAGTACTTTGCAAGTTGTTTTTGAAGATGTAATGCACCATTATTGTGTGCAAAGGCAAAAGCAAGATACACGATAAGCAGTGAATCAACATGTTTTTGATATTTTTAGTAATTTACACAAAATCTGACTTCAAAACAGATTTTGTTGGTCCACAGTAACAAAATCATTCCAAGGAATGCATGTGTCGCCTGCGAACATAGCGACACTTAGGAATAACTCTTATATAGGGTGTGACAGACAGACAGAGGAACAGACAGACAGAGGGACAGACAGACGGACAATGGACGAAGTGATCCCTAAGTGTCGCTATGCTTCGCAGGCGACACAAAAAGTTAGAAAGTTGTTTAGGTGAAAGTCAAACCTCAAGCCCAAAAAGAGAATTCAGATCTGACAAGTGGACAGGTTGATCAGACAAGTGGACATGTTGATCTAACATAAGGACATGTTGATCTGAAAGCGGACATTGTTGAGCTGACAAGTGGACATGTTGATCTGACAAGTGGACAGGACGTGTTGATCTGACATGTGGATATGTTGAATTTTGATCTGACAAAAGGACATCTTTATCAGATAAGTGGACATGTTGATCTGACATGTGGGCATGTTGCACTGACTTGTGGCTCTGACGTGTGGACATGTTGATCAGACAAGTGGACATGTAGAGTTGACAAGTGGACATGTTTGATCTGACATGTACACCTGACAAGTGGACATGTTTGATCTAACACGTAGACCTGATAAGTGGACATGTTGATCTGACACAAGGACATGTTGATCTGACACATGGATATGTGGAATGGACTTGTCAACATGTTGAATTTTGATCTGACATGTGGACATGTTGCTCTGACATGTGGACATGTTGATCTGACATGTGGACATGTTGATCTGACATGTGGACATGTTGCTCTGACATGTGGACATGTTGCTCTGACATATGGACGTGTAGATAAGACAAGTGGACACGTTGATCAGACAAGTGGACATGTTGATCTAACAAGTGGACATGTTGATCTGACAAGTGGACGTGTTGATCTGACAAGTCGACACAAATATATGATAAGTGGGTGCGTTAATCTTGCACATCGATGATATAAAAATATTGCAAAAGTGGCTAATGGTTTTTTGAAAACACTTCGATTACAATCATGATTTACAACGCATGCCCCGACTTTACCACTACAACTTCAAAACAAAAACGAAAAAAGATTAATCTACAATCGTACACTGATTATATTGATAAGTCTGGCGGCTTCCGCTTTCCGGGAAAGATGCATGTATCTAACAAATATACCGAAAGTTCCTTCCGATTTGTGATATGCAAAGTATTGGATCTTATAAATCGATTATCAGACAACCGACGCAAAAGCTATGTATCATAATCCGGGGAACACTGATAATGACAAGAAAAGGCCAACCAAGCCAGGGTATATGTCGTTTACTTATTATATAGGAAATGAGGAGCTGTCAATGCGCTTGTGCAAATCATTTCGCCTTAAGTAGGAATGATGGGAAAGTCAATCCAGGATCGGTCCGTTGAAATACTTTGATGCTTTAATCCCATAGACCGTAAGACGACTGTTGGATAATACGCAGGATAATGATATTTACTTATTTATCTATTTATTTATTTATGGATCCAGGATGGGTCCGTCGTAATACTTTGATGCTTTAATTCCATAGACGACTCGGACTGTTGGATAATACGTGGGATAATGATATCTTTATTTATTTGTTTATTTATTCATCTTTTATGTATAATTGTTTTGTTTTTTGTTTTTTTATCATTATTATTTATTCGTCTTTTATGCATGATTTATTTAAGTGAGTTCTTGTCCGACTCCTTTACTTATATTTACTCATTCAGTTACTTATTCATTCATTTATTTATTGGTTTAATAAATTCATTCTTTCATTTATATAATTAAAATTGTATATTCACTTGTTTTAAATTTGTTTTCTGGATTTTCTTTTCAAAACTTTCTTTTTTAAACTCATTCTACTGACAATATACATATATCACCCGTTCAATAACAGGGAGATAATCTAAAAGTACGCTATTAGTGAACACAAATTGAAATCCGATTCTATTTTATCGGGTAACATTCAATAACTTCAACAAAACCGTAACCCTATGGTAATTGATAAATGTCAAAGAGTCATTCTTAGAATATGTTTGTCGAAAAACGAGATATCAATATAATATCCATCTGGCTTTATATGCTGCGAAAATGTTACAGAGCAAGTGCGCGAATCACAGGAGCTCGACGCCAAGGATCCAACTTGTAACAAGGTCATAGGCGGCACAGGCTTGCAATATAGATGTCGAAGTGAAGAAAAGCGCAACTGAAATCGGACGCATGCGTAGGGACGCATGTCGAGCTCCTGTGGCCTAAAGGACCACCACATATCACATATAAACATAATGTAATTTCGAAGATCGGAAGTTGATGAAATGTAGAAAGTCTAAAATTATGAAAATATGAGATGAGATTCTATAGGGTTAAATTATAAAAAGATGACGATGACTATGCGAGCTTTCAATTTTATTTCTTCGCAAATCTTGAAATCTTAATTACGAGAAAGGTTTGCATACATATAGAACGTAAATCTTCTCAAGATAGATCACAATAATAGCAGATGTGCATGTCACCTGCATATCAGAATTTCAGGTAAGAGCGAGACAATGCGGAAGTAAAATACATGCATCCGATATAGAAACAATCCTTAGAGACTACTGCGCATTTTACACACGTTATGAAGGGTATTCATTTGAGTACACGACCGTATCACATATTTTAAGTTTGACAAATAAGGTAATCGTTCGAGTCTTGTCACTTGAGTTCTCGGAACAGCTCGGAGTTGTGTCGACAACGACAATGAGTCAGGAGATACCGCGGCTTATTCAACAAAAACTTTATTTTTCGTAGGCAGGAGGTTCAAGACCGAGGCAACATTTTACGTCATTTAAACTCATTTTAAAAGAAAGCCCACATTTTCTTTACGCTAGAAGGGTTTTTTTCCCCTTGTTTTGGGGCCGATTCCCAATGCCAAATTTCCTCTATTTTTCCCAAAAAATCACTCTTAAATTCCCAAAGAGAAAATATGAAAAAATCACTTGAGAAAGTTATACTCAAAACCTGGAAGTCAGCACAAAATGTCCTATTTCTAAGTGCATCTTCAAGTTTTTCATTCAACCCTTGTTCAGTTCAAGTAAATCATTGGATTAGCAGTGTAATAAATGATAATTTAGGGTTATACAGTGGTGAGAATTTGTATAAAAATTTTCCCAACTTCAGTAAAATGTCGCAAATTTTCCCAAATGGGACAGGTACAGGCACCTTCCCCAAAATAAAAAAAAAACCCTGGCTAGGAGTGAGAATCCTCGGCCTCAGTCCCTTTATGTACACATAGTGTCAAAACAAACTATATAGCAGTTCTGGGGTCCACAGTAAAATATCCTGACGCGTGCTGTGTAAAGACACCTACGTGAAAAGCATGTACACTTTTGTTACAGTAAGTATAAAACAAGACATGTTTAACATGTTTAAAGGACTTTGAATCTCATCATACAGGTCAGTTATGATACCCGTACCTGTACAACAATGTACGCGTACCGGTAGATAAGGATTGTCCCCACCCCTTTCTCCCTTCACTTTGAATTACATAATAGTTATATGAGTATATTGTTTGTATGACATTATGATGATAACTTTATGAAATACATGTATATCTTTAGTATCATGTCGTAATTTGTATAGCTATGCATGTATAAAATGATTTGATGCATTAGAAAAGAGGTCCAAATGTACGGAATCCACATAAATACATACTCGTAGGTACCAATATCATGGCATAAGTTGATAAATATACAGATCTGAACTATTTCTCTCAATTAACATCAAGACATGAATTCATACAAAAGGTACTTGTACATGTGGGATTAGTGTTTATGCAAATTAAACCCTTAGTTTTTATCCATTTATTGTACCAATCTGTCTGTCAGCCAGTCCATTCATCTGTCTGTCTCTGTGCCTCAGACATGTCCAGAAAACTTTGTCATCAGACTCATCCAGTTTCATCTAACAGAAAATTTCACCTCATTTGGTAGCCTACTAGGGACGAACTAGGACCGCAATACTGATCAAAACTATCTGGACAAATAACACAGAGCCAAAGAAAGGTATCCAAATCTGATTCTATATATAATATAAATGCAACCCGTTTAAAATTTTACTCCTGTATCCCAAGTGCCGTGAGAAAATGTGGTACAGATCTAGGACTGGTATTATATGTATAATCTCATGAATCTGCATAAATTTGTTGCTATTTATAGTTTTATACCTACATGTACAAGTATCAACAAATTTACTAGGCACTAGAAAATATACAGAGTACAAATTACACCTATTACATGTTTGGCCTTAGAGTTAGAGGCTCAGCCCCTCTCACACACTTCTTGTCTTTTAAGGACAGTGGGAATGGGATTGGGAAGGACAGGGGCCATGTGCCGTTTAGTCTCATTAATTTGAAAGATGGCTCATTGATTTCTGTGTACTTTCTAAGAAAATGTCCCTCCCAATCACTGTAAGGGTAAACCTTAATAGAGTTTGATATCCATACTGTAACATACAAATACATGTACATATATTTTGATAAAGTTACAATCCTTGTATCCCTTGTACAATAGAGTCATCTTACATTAAGCATTTTAATCATCTCAATTGTCAAGTATGGTAAATTTTATGCCTGGTAAGGTACTATAAACTATATATTTTCTGAAAGGTAGACTAGTGATGCCTCAAGTACAGATATAAGACTCCAGGGTCTTAAAAATCAAAGGGGAAAAAAACTCTAGTACAACTTTGTTATTTTGCTTATATAACATACGTAAAATAGACAATTTAAATACTTCATCAGTTATTCCCCTTTGTTTTTCTGGCCCCAAAATTATCATTTCTGAGCAGTGGGCATTACAACCTTTCAGAAAATATATAGTTAATACATGTAGTACCTTACCAAGCATGGAATAATGCCCAATTGTACATCGGACACCTTTATCATTATTTAACTTACGGTACATGTAGTGCTCAACACAGACACAATTTGATAGACATATAGTAGAAGTTATTCCAGGGACATATATAAGTTACAATTACATCCCTGGTTATACCTTTATGCTGTTTTACTTTCTATTTTTTTTTCTTTCTCAAACTACAAAGAGGGGGAGAGGTTTTACTTTGAAACAATCTAGGGTGGTTGTCTTACCAAACAACTTGTAAATCTTGATCATGTGCACTCTAAATGCATTGACTTTAAAATTTTCAGCTATTATATGAATATATGATTATACATGTACTACCTGCCTGCATGCTGCACAGGTGCAAAAATTATTGATATAAACTTCAGTCAATCCACACCGACAGAGTGTAGAGCAGTTGAGCATTGGCGGATTCAGGGGGTGCAGAGCCCCCCCCCCCCCCCCTGGCACTGACCCAAAATTTTCCACAAACATGTATATTGTGGCCCATTTTCAGTCAAAATCGGCAAAATTCGCCCCTTGACCCCCCCCCCCCCGGCAAAGGGGGCACTGGATCCGCCACTGGTTGGGGGTCGTGCTCAGCTATCATGCACAAAAAACATGTCTAATTTCAAAATTTGATAAAGAGCTTTATCAATTTAATCTATCAGCTTTATCTGTTGTGTTACTTTGTAAACATTACCCCATTATCGCTTTGTTTAGGCGTCTTCCGACAGAGGAAACTCGTGAACAGGGTACATAAATACTGTCAACTTACTAATTACTATGGACACTTTAGTACTTATTTCTAAAAAAAACAAAAACATACCTTTCCTTCTACTTCATATGATGAAAAACAATTCACAATTTCAATGAAGTCAACTTCGTGTAAATGACAACTCGCGATAGGTACCCGAAGAAAAAACTTCGTGACCTCGTGAATGTACGTAAATAGAGCGAAACTACGCGCGGCTATTGTTGGAATGTGACCTTTTGATTGGTCAGTTAAAAATAAAAAGAGAACCCGTTCTATTTTAAGAACCCACGTCTATTTCGATCGTGACAATCAAACGAATGACTCATTTTAAAGATAATTCATACCTTTAATTCGATCACGACTTCGTCAATAGCCAAGCAGTCGACTAAATTATTATCGCGATTTTATTTTAGACATCTGAGATAAAAAAAAACACTGATATTTATCGAATGATGAAGGAAATTTAAGGGGTTATCCCCCAGAAGTCGCCCGGCAATAACTATAAAAAATTATCTATTTATTTACTCACTTACTTATTTATTTATTTGCTTATTTTCTTACTTACATGTTTTATTTTTAAGTGTCCGTTTCTGTTCATTTATCACTGTAAAAAAGCTGAAACAGACCGCAGGTTTATAGTCTTTTTTTTTTTTTTTTTTTATTTCTGGTATAATTTTTCTGGATACAAAATGTACAGGATCATATAGCCAGACATACGTTTAAAAGATTAAGCAAAAACTTCTTCTTTTTTTTTCGCCCCCCCCCCCCAAAAAAAAGAACAAATAAAGATAAATATAAAAAACAAAAACAAAAACAAAAAAAAAACAAAAACAAAAAACAAAAAACAAAAAACAAAAACTACTGACTTAAATCAGGGACGTATCTTCTTTGTAATACTGCTTTTATAGTAAAATTTACGATAAAAGCAGTATTACAATGAAGATTAAAAATTATATTCTCGTTTATTTCTAAAAATCATTTATCTTAAAGTTGTATTCTATTGTTTAAGTGCACACTATCAAACTTCACGTCTCTTTGATGTCTAAAAAATGAAGGATTTTGAGGTGGGTTTTTATTATTTTTTTTTTTTAATATCTCTCTTTAATGGCTGGAAATATTATTACTGTAATAATTTTTTTTGAGATACCTACAAAATGGTATATGTTTGGTGTAAAACAAAAATATCAAATTAAAAATGGGGCATCATTGGGGATTTTACTATAGATTGTATAAGGAAAACAAAATTGTCAAATATTGCACATTTTATATTCAATTTTTCATTGGATAAATTCGATGTTCTTAAAAATAATTTTCCCCTTAAAGTTAATTTAATTTGGAATGAATTGATACATAAAACACGAAAATCCATCAACATTAAGGGGGAACATGACGTTTGAAATTTTGGCCTACGAGGAGACAGGCAATAGAGTTTTTGCTAGTGGTGCATTCTTTTACCCGCAAGTGAAAACTAGAAAGCAAAGAAAGAGAACTCCATAGAATTTTAGTATTTCAACTACAGTAAAGTTCCTCGAGGGGCAGGGTTGGAGGGGGACTGTCCGGGCCAAATACAATTAAAACATGTAATACGTTCTCCTTGGTTCGATATAAAATTTAATTCGATGCATATACGATCGAATCATGGGTTTCTAGTTTTCAAATAATTAGTCGGCTTTTCATGTAACACTTCAGAATCAACAAGAACCAGATTAATAAAAGATTAAAGGATTATCACCTCGGCATAAGTCAGTGGGTCAGGGATTACCGTATGAAGTAAGCGGATCCAGGATTCGGAAAATGAGTACACCTTAATAAATGTATGAAAATATTAAGATAAAATATTTTCTATTGGTCATATTTATTATTCTTTTCATGATCACTATAATGAAGAGAATGTCCATTATTGAATCTCCGTCGTCATTTGAAAATCTTTGAGACCACTCCTTCACATTCCCCTAAATTTACCACTGAATACCTCGTACAAAATTTTGACTATCCATAGCTCACTATTTTCCGATAACAACGAAGATGCAGACCAAATTATAACTAAAAGACATATTGGAACTTCATGTAATATTCGGGCAATCCACGATGCCCTGGTGGTCGGGTGACATCCGGGACTTTTCAGAGGAGGAGTTTCACGGTTACTTCGGGGATATCCGCTCTGTAGCTGTCCGCACGCTGCCCAGACGTCCACCAAAGGAGTTGCTGGCGTTATTGAATTCGGACATCCATGGAATACCCGAACCGGGACGACCGGGGGAGCTAGTTTTGGCCTCGCCCGTCAAATCCGGGGGAGTCTATGTGCACGGACGACCAAACCCAGCTTATTCATTCTATGACTTTGATTGGGACCTTCCCGTTGCACAAGGGACAGGGGAATTCAGTTATCATCCGTCCAATTCCAATACCGAATCTCAGCATGGGAACGGAAGAGGAAATGCCCCAAAGAAAAGAAGTACTTGTTCGCAAGTAGAGAAAACAATGCTGGCCATATCTGGTTATTTGGCCGTGGCCATCTTGATTCTCATCATTATAGTCGGCGTTCTTGTAGTGTCTCTTCAGAACCTGGACAATAATATTGATGAACTAAAATCGGTAAGTCTAATTTTAAAATATAATCACCGAGAACAAGGTGGATTTTTTGTAGGTATTACATGTTTTTGGTCTAGAATTGTTATAAATTATAATTTCAAACTGCCAAGTTTGCATAGATTTCCAAGGACTTTGTTTCCTATCCTATACATTTCAATAAGGTAATGTTTGATTTGAATCTTACCTTAGACTTGGCCATGTATTCCTTCAAGATCGACATTTTCTAGTATGGCAATAATTAATAATTATTCCGCTTATCCCACTCAAAGTATGACAACTGAAGACCCCATTTGAGTACGACCATTGTACATTGTTTTCCCTCTGACTGACATTGTAGATACCTTCTGACTACGACAACTTTTGATCCCATCTGAGTGCGACAAAATTGTAGATTCCCTTTAAGTACGACAACTGTTTCCCTCTGAGTACGATAACTATTGATTCACTCTGAGTACGACAACTGTAGATCCCCTCTAAGTACGACAAATGTTGATTCCCTCTGAGTACGACAATTGTAGATCCCCTCTAAGTACGACAAATGTTGATTCCATCTGAGTACGACAACTGTTGATTCCCTCTGAGTACAACTGTAGATCCCCTCTAAGTACGACAACAGTTTACTGTAGATCCCCTCTGAGTACGACAATTGCTGATTCCATATGAGTACGACAACTGTAGATTCCATCTGAGTACAACAACTGTAGGTCCCCTCTGAGTACGACAATTGCTGATTCCATATGAGTACGACAACTGTAGATTCCATCTGAGTACAACAACTGTAGGTCCCCTCTGAGTACGACAATTGCTGATTCCATATGAGTACAACAACTGTAGGTCCCCTCTGAGCACGACAACTGTAGATCCCTTTTGAGTACGACTTCCGTAGATCCTCTCTGAACACTGAATACTACAACTGTAGATTCCCTTTGAGTACGCCAATTGTAGATCCCCTGTGATTACGACAACCAACTGTAGATTACCCTGAGTACGACAACTGCAGATTTATACCCTCTGAGTAGTGAGTACGACAACTGTATATTTCCCCCTGAGTACGACAACTGCAGATACCTCTGAGTAGTGAGTACGACAACTGTAGATTCCCTCTGAGTAGTGAATACGACAACTGTAGATTCTCTCTGAGTACGACAACTGTAGATTCCCTCTGAGTAGTGAGTACGGCAACTGCAGATACCTCTGAGTAGTGAGTACGACAACTGCAGATCCCCTCTGAGTAGCGAGTACGACAACTGTAGATTCTCTCTGAGTACGACAACTGTAGATTCCCTCTGAGTAGTGAGTAAGACAACTGCAGATACCCTGTGAGTAGTAAGTACGACAATAATTATTGTAGATCCCCTCTGAGAACGACAACTGTAGATGCCATCTGAATACGGCAAATGTAGATCCCATCTGAATACAACAAAATGTAGATCCCATCTGAATACGACAAATGCAGATCCAATCTAAATACGACAACTGTAGATCCCATCTAAATACGACAAATGCTGATCCCATCTGAATATGACAAATGTTGATCCCATCTGAATAAGACAACTGTAGACCCCCTTCAGTACGTCAAAAGTAGATTCCCTCTTAGTAAGGCATAAGAGGATCTTATCAGAATACAACTATACATCTCCTTATTGTAGATCCCCTCCGAGATTGACATTGTAGAATCTGATCCTCTCTGAGTACGGCTTCTATCTATATATCCCTCCGACTACAACTGAAAATGTAGTTCTGTAACAAAAAGAACCTATAAAAAAGTTATACTGTAGTACGAACAGGACTTGAAAAAAGTAATACCCATATCCACACATGAAGATGATGCGGAATTTAGGGGTTACCATGCGTGTGTTTTACAAAAACTGACAGGGTATCGGCGAATCCCCTGTCAGAAATTGAGTTTTACCGCGAGGCGTCAGCCGAGTGGTAAAACGGATATTTCTGACAGGGGATTCGCCGATACCCTGTCAGTTTTTGTAAAACATCAGTATGGTAACCCTATTCTAATGCTTTGGTCAGAAAGAAGCTAGAAAACGTCTGCTTTTAACGACGTCGTCATAGCAACGCATGACATCATAGCAGAAACTGCAGTGAAACGTGAATCCCCTTGCAGTTTTTTAATCGCTCAGCCAATCAGAATGCGCGTTACAAACGGAGTGCATTAGAATCTATCCTTACAATACACATATATAGATAAAATATGTTTCAAGTACATTTATTTTATCATTCGATGTATTTTAAGAATATCGTTCAAACCTCTCTTGTATATTTTATGTGTGACAATAGACCAAAATTCTGTAACAATTCTTTTTTTTTTTTTCATTTTAGATCGCTGCTCCGCTGCTCCGTGCTAGATCGAAAAACAATGAATCGACCACTATTACTTCATTTTCACCAACAACAATAAAGCAACGGACAACAAAACCGACCGCAACAACCCTGAGATTGATGAAATCGACAACTCCTATATCGACTCCACAATCAACAACACCAAAGACAACACCAAAACCAACAACTACAACACCTAAACCAACAACAACACCAACACCGACAACAACACCAAAGCCGACAACTACAACACCAAAGCCGACAACTACAACACCGAAGCCGACCACAACAACACCAAAGCCGACAACTACAACACCAACGGCGACAACAACACCGAAGCCGACCACAACAACACTAAAGTCGACAACTACAACACCTACGACTACAACAACAAAGCCGACAACAACACCAAAACCTACGACTACAACACCAAAGCCTACAACAACACCAAAACCTACGACAATACCAACGACAACACTAAAGCCGACGACTACAACACCAAAACCAATTACTTCAACATCAAAGCCAACGACTACAACACCAAAGCCGACCACAACAACACCAAAGCCCACGACTACAACACCAAAACCAACGACAACAACACCAAAGCCGACAACAACAACACCAAAGCCGACCACAGCAACACCAAAGCCGACCACAGCAACACCAAAGCCGACCACAACAACACCAAAGTCCACGACTACAACACCAAAGCCCACGACTACAACACCAAAGCCGACAACAACAACACCTCAGCCATCGACAACTGAAGCTCCGATGACCACCAAAGGACCAGAAACATGCGATTCACAATATTGCAGCTCCTTAGCTTATGATATGTTAGGGCGCATAAATTCCACCATAGACCCGTGTGTTGATTTTTATCAGTATGCCTGCGGATCCTGGATCACAAGTCGTCAGACATTGCTGAATGCCAAGGTACTGGAGCCGTATAGGGCAACCATTGAGTCTGACAAACAAACAATTATCCATAGGAAACTAAGAGGTAAGCGTTTTGATGAAATGTTTTCTATGTTGTCTACTATTTCCGTTTTATAGGAAATCACTGGTATATTAGATCAAATAAGCAAATGTATGATCCCTTAGCACAATCCTATGAAAATCCGCACTGATAGTCAGGCCTAAACAGACAACCATAGAAGATTAAATGTAGATTATATGCTTAAAGCTGTTTAACTTTTGCATTGCTTTGATGCTCTTGTCATAAAACTACTAACAAAAAAGTTTATGTACTTCATAGACTTTTTTTTCCTTTAAGAGATGCTTGAGTTGCCTACGTCATCACAGGATTCCGTCAATTTGAGGGCCATCAAAATGCACTATCAAAGCTGCTTTGCAACAAACACGTTACCAGATGACGATAAAGGTACTGAAGTACATTATTACAAAATACAAGAATAAGATGCTACGTACAAATATGTACATGTAGAACAATGGTTTGTTACAATATACTAGTACGTACTCGCTGATGCACCTTTAAGTAAGTAGGAATGCGATTTTAAGCTTTCTTAATTGGAATATGCTCTCGAAGCAACTGACATCAAACTGTGATAACAATCCCTAGCACCAATGTCTTTGTCGGATGTTCAATCCCTGTATGATATTCTTCATAGCGTGATGCAAACACAAAATCCGATTCATATTTCAAAAATCACCATCAAAAGGCATACAAAAACCAGCAAAAAAAAAGGTAAAACCAAACGAAACAACCAAAAGACCCTGCAAAGGAAAAAGATATAAGATTTCCTGGAAGAGTAAGTATCTCCTGCTTGCCAACAACACCCCTTTACTTTGGCAGTGTAGAAAAGGACATAACCGATTTTAAAAAATGTATTATCCGGATCTGACCTTAAATATTTTCAGCATTGTGGACAAAGACATGTTATAATAGTGTGGGGTTGGTGGGGTTTTTTTTTTGGGGGGGGGGTGTTTTTTAATTTTTAGTTGTATTGTTAGAAAAATTCTTCTTGAGTTTTAGTTTGCTATGTAACACCGAGGAAAAAAATCATTAAAATTGTTTTTTTTTTCGATTTCAATACACCGTAGGCAGGGGGCGAAGGAATGTTAAATATGGAATGTCACTCAACTTGAAATCTTGTCTGAGCAAATATGCATTATACATAATGATTGTATATTACATTATGTAACAGTTACGAAGGATATAGTTCAGACCCTACAGACACTGTTCTTCAGTAGAGAAACCCTGACTTCCTTCACCAGACCAGCTGAAATGCAGTTTGTTGGTGTTAGTCAAATGGGCAGTCCATCTTTGTACAATTATGACGTAGTTGCTGACATCATTTCCGGAACAAAATCATTCGCTTTACAAGCAAGTATAGAATAAGTAGTTTCAGAATCTGTGAAAGAATTGTCAGTTTTCTCACATAAGGGAGCAACCATTTGATTTTTAGGGAGGAAGGGGGGGGGGGGGGGACAGTAAGACTTTTGTCAGCCGGAATTTTTTTTCAGCCATTTAAGGAGCCGGAAAATATTTTTGCCCGTCTTATCCGTCGGGCTTGATTTAAAAAAAAAATTCCAACGTTGAAAATAACTCTTAAAATTTAAATCACTTAGAGTGATTTTTCGGCCATATTAGATATCAAAAACGAAGTGATATCAGGTGCCAAGGAAGAGTATATTAAGGCATATCTTGCTGGCAGATCACTTCTTTCTAATTTCCGGAATGGCATATGAATTCTATAATCTTTTATCTTAAATGATGCTCAACGCAGACTAATGATCACATTTTGAAATTATATCGTTCCTTTGAATAAAGTTTGTTTCATTTTTATTTATACTTCGTTTATAACACTCAAAAAGGTGGAAAGGTTGGAAGAGGGGGGGGGGGGGGCAATTTCATGATCCGGAATTTTTCCCCCTAAAATTTCGATCCGGAATTTATTTTTGCAAAGTATTCCTGCCCCCCCCCCCCCCCTCCCTCCTAAAAATCAAATTGTTGCTCCCTAAGGATAATAGATTCTGTGTCTAGGGAAATTAAATCTATCGTGTTGTATACTAGTAGTTAGTTTCATTTTCATGAGAGGGGAGAAATATTTCTCAAATTTCCAGACATGTTTTTTTTTCTCATTTAATGAAACAATACTCGTCATAAATTTATCATGACAATTCTAATTTTAAAAATGCTAATACAAATTCTATATTTTTTAAAATTACAGTTAGAGCCACCACCCACATTCTTACCTATGGAGTTCTACGAATTTTCATTAGACGTAAATCAAGTGAGTTTAATATAATCGACTTGAATTCAAGCTCAAGTGAAAATGAGAATCCCCATATAAATAAGTAAAAAAAACGTCATTTGATATTTTCATGTTGCATATAAGTAAAAGGTGTCCATCCTACAATGACATCCTCCGGACGCCCCTACATTTCATAGAAATGATTTAAAAGGAAAGTAGAGACGGACGGGATAAAAAGATGTTTTGGTAATTTAAAGCAATTTCCATGAAGATATGGAACCTCTGTGTAAGAAATCTGTATAAATGTCACAGAATTTCAGAATAAGATTTTGTTTGAATTTGTGCAACGCCGCATTTATTCATTTGAGTGGCGCCATCTATAATGAATTTCTTTTTACACTGTGACATTCATATATGCTGTTTTCCTTCGTGTTTCAATGATGTGGAGGTATTGTTCTTATGGTCTGTGTCTGTTTGTTCCCTTTTCTCCTTGTCCTCGCTTGGCCCGACATTAGTTAAATGTGCGACACTCGTATAGATGTCGCCACTGTATTGTTCCCTCTGACTCTTTTACAATGCCTACGGGAAAAAATTAAATCAATATTAAAAGAAAGATATTAAAATGACCTGAATGAGTGAATTTATTAAATGAAGGATGAATAATTAGGCAATAATTAGGCAGTAATTCATGATTGTCTATAATTTACATCTAGGTGGCCTCTAGCTATCTTGACAAGCTTACCAACATAATGGAGAGAGTAATGGGGTGGTCATCCGGAGGTGAAGGTGACTATGGTGAATACACTGGAGGTGATCTGTATGACTACTATGGAGGCAATGACGGTGCTGACACATCAAATAAGACTTTGAGAGGTTTGAAAACTTTTACTCTCAAAGATAAATCTAAGAAAAAAAAATAATTTGGAGGCCAATAGAATTTCTACTTCGCCCGAACTTTTTACCATTTGTAGATATAAAAATAAATTATCTATATTTACATGTGTGTATTCTTCACCTTTTTATTTCACTAAAGCTTACTTGCACAATGGTATTCCGACGTCAATACTATGAGTTTCCCCTTTGGCATTAATGATGGCAACGAAGAAATCAAAAGGGATGAAATATCATTTACAATGTACCAAAGAACATTCAGAACTTCTTGGTTCTTCAGCCAAGGAAAAAAAAAAAGAAAATATACAAGATCATTTCCTAACTTTCCTTTTCTTTATTAAACACTTTTGTACCTGTCAGTTATTTAACTTTGTTGCGATTGGAGTCTGTGTAAACGGACCAAAGCTCAGATTTTTGAATGATTGTCTATTTCTTTTCTCTTTCCAGAAAGGTTAACAGAAAGGCTCAGGGAAGTCTTTGAATTCGAAAGAGCATTCGCAAGGGTAAGTAAGATTCAAATACGTGTACAATTGCTACATTAATTTAAAGAAATATGATAGAAGAATTCACCGGGGATGTTTAAGCAGATAATAAAAAGTAAACATACTGTTCTTTTGAAACCCTGAAGCCTATTCTATTTAGCTAGATCTCAATGTTACGTCAAAGCATCAGAGAATTATTGGCTAAGCAAAGAGAAGTAATCATTCTAAATCCCCTCTCAACTTTCTACAGACTTTCCTGAGCCAAAGGCCTGAGCAACGTAGCCATTATCGTCCGTCTGTCGTCCGTATGTATACACATTTTCGAGAAGAATTTCGCGAACAAGAAGCAAGTACTCAAGGTCCTCTACAGAGTTTGTGTTATCTAGCTGCTCTGATAAAATGGCGACCGATGGTTTGATTGGGTGACGCATTTTCGAGTTCTCCTGCAAACAGGTTATACGCCGACTCTCCCCGGGCACCTAGGCCTGATCTCACTTCGAAATGATCTTCTTTCCAAGGTTCGCAATTGTTCCAATGGACATTCTGATGAATTTGCCTTACCTTATTGACTTTGAGACTGCATAACTGATATGTACTTTTTTATGTTTATTACATGTACTTCTAAGCTTCTGAAGGGGGTTTCATAAGACTAACATTGTTTTCATCAACACATTAAAAATAACTTCTTTAAATGTCAAGATTTTCAATTGATTTATGATGAGCGATGCGTTTCAATGAGCTTCTTGTTCTGATACAGGTGCTGAAAGACTCTGAAAACGATTCATCGACAGTATTCATGACCCCGGCAGAACTCGCTAACAACTACCCGGAACTTCAGCTACGGTCTGGACTACCGTACGAACAAACTCTACAAGGCTCTCCTCCACTAAAGCTGAAGTCCCCTACTTACTTTCAGCTTCTGAACGAATTGATGAAAACAACAAACGAAGGAGTGGTCCAGACATTTATATATTCTCGCATACTCCTCCACCTTCTTCAGTTCACTCCTGTTCAAACACGAAGACTTATGGATAATATTTATAGCGATGACGTCACATCGGAAGTGACAAGAGTAGACTGCGTGAATTCCACTTTGCAGCTTCTGAAAGAAGAGACCCTTGAACAATACTCGTTAATAAATTCAAATATTACTTCCATCACAAACCCATATTTCACATCTTTAGTTCAGAATCTTACTCAGGTTGTCATTCAGATCGTATCGTCGTCTGCAACGCTAAGTGAGCAGACGAAACAGAACATGTTTCAAAGACTGTTTTCACTACAAACCAAAGTTTCCCCGGTGCCAACCATCAGTTTACAGTTATCATTATCCGACAATCCAGAAATTTCATTCCTATTTAGAGCTCAAATGGCAAGCGCTATCAGAATGTACAGGGAATACTCGAAAATAGGTTCACCGGTTACATTTCCGGTTGAGGTGACTTGGTACGACTTCCGGCCCGATTACGACCCGGACATTGGGATTCTAGGTATGTGACTGTGTTACAATATCATGATGGAACATGTTTTTTTTTTTATAGATATCAAAGCGACAAAAGACATTGTTACAAGTTTTAAAATATCGTCTTTCCCTCTGAAGGTTTTTGACCACTTATTCTGAATAAACCCCACACAAAAATTCTTAACAAAATAATATGAACATAGGCAAAGCCTATAGGAGAACGCAGTATTACAAGTATTTCAATCTTCAGGAATGCTTACTTTCGTGCAATTGAAAAACGGGTTAGCTCGAATTTTTATTTCAAATTCGTCTGCTCCGGACGCACATGCACACTCACGTAAATACGTCATTTCCCTTCAAGATGACGTCATTTTCACTTTAAAAGACAAAATTTAGGTACCATAGTGTATAGTTATGACGGAAATGGAAATACAGTGGCATCTCTGAACCATGCTGACCTGAAGTCATGTTTGGCAATTTTGTCAAGAGGGCTGTTCTATTCATGAGCATTAGGATGGTCCAGGTTTGATGTTCATTTCTTGATGTGAAACTCATGATGGCGATCCTAGAATCCACCTTTATACTACATATCAAAGACAGCAGAATTTGCATACTTTGTTTTCTTCACTAGGCTGAATATGTAACGGTTACCAAACAATAACGGAGTCTTTTCAAAGAAAAGAGAAAATGCTTATGATGTTCTCTGCATGACTTCCTTCTTTCACATGTCAAATTGAAACATAAAATTTTGCAGGAATCCCCTTCGCCATGTTGACAGATTTTACCGAAGTAAAACCAGAGTTTCCTATTATTTCCTCTTCCGGTTGGAAGCTCGCCGCTGAAATGATCAGTGCCATTTACGGTATAATTAACAAACATGTGCAAATTAAAAATATTGGATCATTCATTCTTTTAAAATGATTTGAAAACTAAATATTTCGAGTCAAGTAATTTTTGTAGTTCTTTCAAAGAACTGTAAAGAAATTGTAATCGATCATCGTGTACCCATTTGAACATTACAATTCGCAGTAAAACATCTGTGGTTTTTGGAATATGGTTTCGGCTTTTGTGTTTTACTTAATGCATCTTCAAATGGCATCAGTGTATTTTTAGGATCTTTGGGGAGGGAAGTGGCGCCATCTTGGTGGAGTTCTGAATCACGTGACATTCTGACATCCAATCAGAACTGTTATCTCAATCAGTTGTACGAATCACCATCTGTAAGTAAATAGAAGGCAGAGAAAAAACATTTTAGATATTTTGATTTTGTTTGAAACGGAAAAGAATTCAATTTATCATCAAATATTAAAATAGTAAATTATCATTTAGGTAGAAGGAAGTGAAAGAGTCGGCGCAATAATGTCCGGACAAGCAGGTCTGCAGCTGGTAGATTTGGTACGTAAGTTTATAAAATACGTACAACATTACAAGAGGGATATGTAGGGATCACTATTTCTGTCTGTATGTCTGTTTGCTCTGTGTTTTCGCATCGGCATATCAATCAGGTGTTTTTGGTGCTTTGCTGTGGATGCTGGGCACAATCGAGACTGGTTGGAGATCCCCTCCTTTCTTCAGTATGATAGTCACACTTTCCCATAAATGACTTTGATCAGGTTGATATGCTTTGTACTTCCTTGAAACTTGCAGGGATGGTCAAGAATGTTGAGACTTTTAAAAAACACAATTACTGTCCGCGCGGCTCACTTCGGAAACTGGATAAACGGGATCTTGACTATTTCATCATGCAGAACTTTGAATAAAATGGATACCATTCAGTGGATCTCGCTTAGTCGTAAATTTTGGTATAAGTTATATGATGGTCAGTGCACGCAATCAAAATTAATAGATAAAACAAATTTTAGATGGGCCATTTCCCATGCTAATTTTTCCCGTGACGTCGTGACGCTCTCCATAAGATCAATGTTAAACTCGGCGATGTACGCGTCACGCTGAAATTTAACATTGAAAACGCCCCATCTAAAATTTATATTGTCTGTATAATTTGATTGCATAAACCCTCGACCATATAACATAAACCAAAATTTATGACTAAGCGAGATCTATTCAACGATATAGATTTTATCATATTTTTTGCATGACAAAGTTATCAAAATCGCGTTTGTCCAGTTTCCGAAGTGAGCCGCGCGGACAGTAGGGTCAAGATCACATACAATGTCAAGGGCGCACATCAGGCGACATACACATAACTGTTAACTCTTGAGCAGTTCTATTTCAAAACATACAAAATATGAAACTGTTGTTGATTCATAAAATGTAAATGTAAGTTTTTTTATCCTTTTCTTTCGACTTTCTTTTTCATTGACCATACGAATACCTTGCAATACCTTGTCAAGATCAGCAGAGAGATAAATCATCTTCTTCCATGGGGAAACTTTTTGGTACCGTGACTTTTGATAAATCATTTATTATTATTTGATTTTCTTTCAGGAATATGAGAGATTACTTGGGAACGGTGATGTAAAATCTTACATTCTACCATTTGTTTCTTTCACACCTCAGGAATTTTTCTACATATCTTTTGCTCAGGTACACAATTTCCTTACATTATGGGATAAAAACAGTTACCCTTTTTTTCTGAAATGTGTTTTTGTGTTTTATAAATTATAACCATGAGGAGTTGAATTATTTTATTTTACACCGCAATTGTGTGTTCTTAGATACCTCTAGGTAATCGGAAAAGTGGAAGGGTTGTGTGCACGTAATCCGGATAACCACACCGTCTGCTTCTTGCGTTGTAGATGGCCATTAAGCTTAACTTTTTAAAGTTTTGATACATGTATATGTTTATATAGTGAACTTAGATTCCAATAATTAATATAAGTTCAAAAAAAGAGGGAAATGGAGTAAAGTGGGGGAAAAATCAAATGAAGAATAATTTTAATTTACATACATTTGTATAATGACATTTCAGGGCATGTGTGAGGTACCTAGAAGCTCCTCTGTCATCTTGGATCATTACAGGTATTAGATCTATTTTTATTTTTGAATTTATTACATTGTATTTCTATACTTTTTTGAATTTGGGATTAAGACAACCAGCCTTGCCTGTAAGCGACGTTCTAAATATGCATGAAAAACAGTTCAGGATTTTCTAACACCCCCCTCCTCCCCCTCTATCAGTTTTGCGGGCAAGTACATTAAAATCAATTTCATTTTATTTTCATTTTCAGAGTGAACAACATTTTGAGAAACATGAAGAATTTTGCAGATACTTTCAAATGTGGCAATACAACAAATATGAACCCAGTGCAAAAATGCAGCATGTTATGAAAATCACCAAAGTTGACGCTCATGTTCATTAATGATATATACATTTAGTAATTTTGAGAGATGAAAGAGAATGTATTAGTGTGTGCGTTTATTTCATACCAGTTTAATCAAAATAAAAAAAAAACAAACAAACAAAAACAAAAACAAAACAAAAAACAAAAAAAAAAACTTGACATTACTACTCTTTTAGATTATTACCTTACAATATATATGACATTTCACAACATTTACGAAATCAATGCATTTTATGAAGATGTGACTTGATGAGGGACCTTTTAGTAATAGAGACTGGGAACGTCATATTTATTCTTTGACCATATACTGAAGACGTTGATTTCTTTAAATTGTATACAAGCGCTGAGCCTCCTATTTGCCAATTTTTTTAGTATAATTTATTTTTCAAAACAATGGACCCTCTCTCTTCGAACAATTATCTAGATATAGTGTTCTAGTTTGGACAGGAGTAAGCGAAATCGGTATAGACTTGCCATTGAATTTGATGTTCTTTTAAGGCGCAAATTATTTTTAGAGAGGAGAGTGTAAGGAACAATTATATGTGCCTTCAGGTCAGGGTCAGGTAATTGAATGATTGCATATTTTCCCCGGTTTTTACGTAATTTAATTTTCCAAAACCACTAGACATTGACACGTGCAAGCACGGGTAGCTGGGATTGATGTGAAGGAATGGACACAAAGAAATACATGTGAAATTAAATGGAAAACAAATAAATTGAAAAAGGGAAAGTGGTTGGAACAGCATCATCGTACCCACATATTTAAGTTGATTCGAACATATTCATTTATTTTGCTAAGATGCAAGATAACTATGTCGACATTCATATTATTTATGTCGACATTTAGATTATGTCAATATGCAAGGTCATTTTGGTGACATGCTAAAACAAAATTGCAACAACATGCATGTTAGGCCCCGGACAACATGCAAGGATATGATGAAGTTACAATGACAGTCCTACGCTCCAACCGACTGGTCTATCGCACCCCAAATATACTTCTGTACGATATCCGATCAAACGCTGAATGTAATTAGGAATTAACAGTGATGATTAATTAAAGAGAGCATAAATGAGTAGAAAGAAACACTCGTGCAAGTACACATTGGCCAAATATTTATCAGATGTAGAAAAAAATATTCCTTGACATTGCTACCGTGGCTCTAGTAACCAATTATTTTAGTAGTATAGATAGGCTGGACACCTCCCCCACCCTTGGCAGCTTGGGCACACATGAAGAAAATACTAGATCCGCCCATGTTTTGCGTTCGCCTCTGCATTTTTAAAAGTAAACGTCATGAGGATACATGTACATTATTCAGGAGCACATGCATGAGCTAGCACAAATTTGAGAATCTATGGAAATGTACTATAGGGTACAGGTGAATTATGTATTATATTCAACGATATTTGACACAAGCTGCAATTACTGTCTAATGTGACGGAACGAGAAGAGTGGAACGGGATGGGGATAGGGGTAGGGAGGGAGGGAATGGCCCCAGGATGCATTCTAATTTCCTAACGGTCAAATGTGTATGATTTTTGTGTCGCCTGCGAAGCATAGTGACACTAAGGGATCACTTTGTCCGTTGTCCGTCTGTCTGTCTGTCACACTTTGGGTGTCACAGCCAATAACTTTTGAATGGTAATTGATAGGGCTTTGATATTTCACATGTGTATTCCTTGTGACAAGACCTTTCTACACATACCATAATTTTTGAACTAGTGACCTTGACCTACATATTTGACCTACTTTTCAAAAAAATTAAGATTGCTTATATCTTTTGATTGCTAAGTGATAGCGCTTTGATATTTCACACATGTATTCCTTTTGACTGGACCTTTTAACGCATACCATAATTTTCAACCTTGAGACCTTGACCTAGATATTTGACCTACTTTTCAAAAAAAGTTGAGATTTGCTATAATATCTTTTGAATGGTTAGTGATAGGGCTTTAATATTTCACATGTGTATTGCTTGTAACAAGACCTTTCTACACATACCATAATTTTTTACCTACTGACCTTGACCTACATATTTGACCTACTTTTAAAGAAATTAAGATTGTATATATCTTTTGATTGGTAAGGGATAGGGCTTTGAAATTCCACTTGTGTATTCCTTGTCACAAGACCTTTCTGCGCATACCTTAATTTTTTTTACCTTGACATAGATATTTGAACTACTTTTTAAAAAGTTGAGATTCGTTTTATCTTTTGATAGGTTAGTGATAGGGCTTTGATATTTCTTTCTAAACATACCATAATTTTTGACCTAGTGACCTTGACCTAGATATTTGACCTTTTTTTCTAAGAATTGCGTATATCTTTTGATTGGTAAGTGATAGGGCTTTAATATTTTACACATATATTTCTTATGATGTGACCTTGTTTTGTTAACAACTTATTTACGTAGTGACCTTGACCTAGATGATTGGCACCTTTTTTTCTGAAAATTTGAGATTGACCATATCTTTCAATTGGTAAGTAAGAGGTCTGAATATTTCACATATGAATTTCATTAGACAAGACTTTTCTAGTGATACCAGTGATTTTGAACCTAGTGACCCACCTCCTACAATAAGCCGCTTCGCAGGCGACACAAGCATTCCTTGGATTGCTATTTTTGTACTTATGTTCATCGAAATAATTTTCCGCAGAAAAAAATTAAAAATAAAATAGGTGCTGCTTCACCTCCAACTAATTTTAAGGGCCCCAGATTCCGGGAAACAATTTTGATCCCCGCCTGCACATGTATCTGTCATACCTTTTGTTATGTAAAACCAGATCCGCGCCTGTACATGTACTTGTATACCTATTGTTATGTAAAACCAGAAGCCGGCATCACATCATAATGTACTGAAAAATATTCATTATTTTTGACGGGTCGCACGATTGGTAGGAAATATTTATACTTCAATTTTTTGTTTTCGCATTTTCAAATTCAAAACCCTCTGCTCTGCCATCTCCGAAGTTATTATGTAGATTTTGAAATAGGAAATAGCAATATATCGCTTCACTTAACTTCCTACAAAAACATAAAATTTGCCTTTAAATCTAAACTCCATCCATCCGAATTGGATAACACAAACTGGAATTTCCCATAACAAGAGTGTCATTCGTTATAAAGCTGTAAAATCAACAATTAATATCGATGTATTTTTTTCATGGACATTAAAGAAGTACAATGAAAAGTTGATGTTTAAGGTAAGCGGAGTTGTTCAATATATTAGCAGTATGTACCATTCATATCTACATATACATATATGTACTAAATTCTATGTTTACATCTTTTGTGTCCATCAAACGAAATAGATGGAGTGGTCAGTCGGTCCGTCTGTATGTTTGTCCGCAGAGGCACCACAATCGGCATTTATCATGCCATATGGACAAATCACATAATGCTACTGAATTGTACATAGTGTATTGTTCATTTTTTAAAAAATATTTCCGTTTCATTTGGTCGCGGTCCATTTGATATTCTGAGTGAAAAAGGATAGGGCATATTGACGTATATCCAATGGACCATCCCAAGTATTACTTGGCCTCAATTAAATTATTATGCACTGATGATGCTGTTTTTGATATCAATTTAATATATTTACGCTACATTGTATCTATCGAAGTACATTGAAAACAAGACCAAAGAAATTTATGGATACTTGTCACAAGAAAATTGTGTATGAAATATTAAACTAAACTTGCCATTCAAAAGTTACGACCAAAGTTATAGTTTTTGCGGTCTAAAAGACAGATGGACAGACCAAATAAAAAATTCCGATTCCCGGGTGCGTAGAAAGAAATATTTAATAAAAGTTTAGTTGGATAAAATTATTGAAATTCATCATAAATCCAACCCCCCCCCATGTCCATTTGCGCCTTCTCAATTTAAGTTCAACATAAACCAACTACATAGAACCAGAAACCTGAAGGTACCTACTTGGAAAAGGGTCTTAGGTATCCGATGTACTATAGGGTATTATTCCATGCCTGGTGAGGTACTTTAAACTAAATATTTTCTGAGAGGTTACAATGCCCACTGCTCCTAAATAATAATTCAGGGACCAGAAAAACAAAGGGGAATATCTGATGGAGCATTTATATTGTCTATTTTCTCGATCAAACATATGCAAAATAACAAAGTTGTTCAAGAGTTTTCCCCTTTTATATTTAAGACCTGGGAGTTTTAAATCTGTTCTCAGGGCATCATTGCCTTTCAGAAAATATATAGTTTATAGCACCTTACCAGGCATAAAATTAATCATACTGTTCAATGGAGGTGATTAAAACGCTATGTAAAATGACTCTATTGTACAACGGATACCTTAAAACATGTTCGATTGGCGTCAAAGAAAGACATCTTCTCATTGAATAAATTGCATAAATGAATAGAAGAAAGTTTTGACGTAGTGTCTGCCTTAAAATTAATCAATTTTATTTAACCAGTTTCTGTCGACTATTATTAAAGTGACATATACACGTATAGGGTATCGAAAACCAATTTCGTCCATTGGATGGATTTTAAATTTCTATCCACTTTTAGCTTTTATAGGAAATTGCAGTTGATTATAATTGATTTTTTCTTGATAATTATATGGCAATTATCTAATGGGTACCACCCAACCCCATCGCCCCCCCCCCCCCCCCCCCCCCCCCCCCAAAAAAAAACCCAAAAACAAAAACAAAACAAACAAACAAACAAAGAACAAAACAAAAACAAAAACTAAAAAAAAAGTAAAGAAAAGAAAAATCAACCTTTGACTCAGATATCATGAACCTCATATCGCTTTGTTCCATGAAAACAAAAAATGGTATGAGGGTAACACATATCTAACATCAGCAAAAATATGACATAAAATGAAAAAAAATTAATAGATGAGATAAGTAAATACATAAATAAAGTGATGAATAAAATAAAAAAAAAATCATAATCTTAGAAAATGAATGAGTATAATGTTGAGTATGATGTTGAAAGGAAAAAAAAAAAAAAAAACCCTAAAAAAATGGAATCCCTTTTCGATTGCCTTCGATTCTTTGTATGTATCATAGATCTGCATTTAGAAATCCGTGTATTTCCAACGTTTATTTCGTATTACCATTGGTCAGGACTACAGACAGGTTGTTAGGTACAAAGTAATGAGTTTGAATTCTCTCAAAGTTCGTATTGCGAATTGTACAAAATAAAATTAATGAAGTACGATATGCAGATATGTCACGCTCTTTGTGTCTTGGTAGAATCACGTTTCGAGGAGTCATACATTGTTATTCATGGGTGGATGATGGTATTCCATTAGATAGAAAGAAATGTGATTTTGTCTATGATAAAAAAGGGGGGTGTCTGAAGTATAATAATGAAATTCCGATTCTACTTTTTATAGATCTGATACGAAAGGGGACGATAGTTGCGTACAGCTTCGATGTAATCTAACTTCTACTGTGATTCTGAATTATGTATATTATTATAATAAATAAAATTATCTATTTAAAAGATGGTATAATAAGGCGCCTGAGCGAATTTTCCAAGAAATAAGAAATAATTTTAAAAAAGGAACGAATGAGAGAGAGAAAGGAAAAGCAGTTTTGATGACATGCATGTAATTGACCAACTTCCGGAATGGTCAAGGGAAAAGAGCTGTTACGTTCTTGAATTACATTTACGAATGTAGCATCAACATATTTCAATAATATTAAGTTTACGATGATGAAATCTAAGCGCTCATCTCAAATTTCTTTCAGTTTCTTTGTCCTATAAATTTAGGAAAGTCCGTCACAATTTATCATCTTTAAAATTTACATAATAACTATGATTTTATACGAGCGCAATCTAATCAGCGCAATGCTCTGTTACTCAACTCTATTTCACTCTTCTCTAAATCTTTTATATGAACATATAGGTTAACGATCTAAAAGCCGGCCCGTCGGGATTCGGTTTCTTCAGGAGGTAACATATTGTACACGCGATGCGGATGTTCCTGTTTGCTGGGGTTGTCACAGATGAGCCGCTGCCGGACTCAGTTCAAACCATGGAAATATTACAGAAAGGTAAGACCACTTTTATTTTGTTGTTTACATAAATATTTTTGTAATCTTCTTTAAACTTTCAGTTCCTGTTTATTTTTGCGATTTAGATTTTGTCATTGCGCACAATTAATCTTTAGGTATCCAGGAATAACATTTTATTTAGAAGATATAAATACTAGAATTAAATGTTTATGTTAAATGCCCGTCAAGATCAACTGCAATATATTTACACGCAACTTTTCTTCATAGATCACATAAAGGTAGTTAGACCCCAACCTTTCACCAAGTTTTTGGTCTCTTTCCCGACTCGAACGATTTTTTCCACCATCTTGATGTATTTAATTGTTCTGTTCGTTTGTCTATACATTCGTCAGTATGTCCATAAAACACTTACATTTGCTTTAACTTTTGAACGGTAAGTTATATAGACTTCCGTAATTTTTTTATGTATTCTTAAAATTTTTGCTTGTGATCTTATGTTTAAAAGCTTGTGAAATATTTTCTAACGCTTCTTGTGTATATTAAAAACATCGCTATGCATTGAAAAGCTATTATTATCTGTTAAATAAATCTTTAAAGTTATTAAAAAATTTTTAAATGTATCAAAAAAATTATTAATGATCGTTTGAAAATATTGTCATTTAATATTTACAATTTAGGTAAAATGACTAATCGGTGCAAATATCGTCATTTCTTTTTTCATTTCTTATTTCGACCAATGATAATTACTTTTAGAAATTGCGCAAATTCGTCATTTTCCTCATAATTGAAATTATTTAACACACAACAACATTAAAAAAAAAACCAAAAGAACATTAACAAAAACACAAACAAACACAACAACATTAAAAAACACACAAGTGAATACATAAGAAGATTTTTTCATATTGAACTCACAACACTCATTTAGATAATTATCAAGATAATTTAAATACACATCAATAGTTTTAAATATACACAACATGTTTCTATACATACATAACAAGGTTTTATTTACAAATCGATCTGTTTTTCACATATATTCGCATCAAGATTTTGAATTTTGTAACATTAACACCCCATGGTCTTGAGGCAGAAATATGCCTTAACCTAATCTCATCTCAGACGGTACCAAACAGCTGAATGGGAATTGTTGTATTGCCACAAATGTTAATAACCATTCTGCCCCTCCCCAGAAATATCTGTCGACATTTTTTCTTCACTCAAACATAATTCTTTTTTAGCTGTATTGCTCCATATCGTCATACAACTAGTGGACACTCAATGGACGACAAACAGAAATAGAGGTAATATACATTGTATCAGGAAGAATTGTCCCATTTGTAGCATGGGGATCTTAGAAAGAAATACAAATATGAAGTACATTTTGTAAATGAAAATTATTCTAACATATTGAATTTGAAGACGTTTAACATTTGTATCACTTCGTGAGTTAGGGTTAGGGTTAGTGTCACTGCTAGTGGACCAGGAGTCCCCGAGGGCACATGTAGCAAAGTTCGATCAACTTAGGTTGATCGTTTCTTCAACGCAATCCAAAATTTCTGTAATCAAATTTTCTTGAAATTCATGAAACGTGGGTGCCTGTAGCATCATATCCCACCCACCCTGCTACGTCTTTTCGGTACATTTTAGACACAATGACTTTCATACTTTTACATATTATAACATTGTTTAGATCGAGGATCACTGACGAGGGTTAAGTACCCGAAACGTGCATGTCTGGTCCATGCTGCAGATTTATCTGGTTTTAAATGATGCTATCGAATTTGAAGACGTTTAATATCTTGATTATTAATACCAGTAATGGTTCGTCCTAAAACATTTATTATCACTATATACATGTGCAATAAAACCTCGCAGCACATTTAAGGCCTTCCATGACGTCATTGACAAAATTTGATGTCAGTTTTGATAGCTATTTTCAAGGAATTAATAAATTGTCCAGATAAGATGGAATGAAATAGTTTATGTATCAGTATAGATGCTATATCATAATTTATCTGTTAATTACCGATATATGCTCCCCGAACGCCGGGTTGTCACGTGACACGTATATTTTCGTAGATCAACATTGGTCATATAAAATCAAATGGCGCAAGGTGAAACTTTATCATTCAAAGAAAATATTGATACCATACTACAAAGGGGGGTTTTATTTACCTACTTCTTGCTGGGGAAATCTTTGATAAAGAACGACTAATTGAAAAATCGAGAAAAATATAACCATTTCATAAAAAATTGCCGACACTGGCACGAATGGCAGAGAATTTAAAAGAAATTATAGAATGTAAACGTTTCCCCCAGTTGAATTATTGAAGAACACCTATCACTTAAAATGTGTGCAAAATTTCACTTTAATTTATGTACGGTAACATCTTGCGCCGTTGCAGTTTTTCTGACAGGTGCTAATCGGTAGATCGTTCGTTTACAAAATAAACGTTCTACGGAATCAGATTTATTCAAGGGACGTAATCGCGTTTATTGCTCTCTGTAAATTTAAATGTCAGTTTGAATAAACTTTTCATTTCAACATTTATGAAAAAATATCAAGCAATATTTATTTAAGTCTGTTAAATTTCATTTCACTTTTTGTATATTTTGAGCGGTGAATCGCGAAAAAAAAAATAGGGGGGGGGGGGGGGGGGGGGGGGGCGCCACTCCGGGATGTCAGTCGTGCAGGGTACCGTACAATCCCATGAACCGGCGAACATGATGCTGCATAATATCGGACATGCATTAGAATTTGCATGGATTGATTATATTAATTCGTAATATTTATTTACATACATTGTACGTCCCTTTAATAATTCTTACAGAAAAAAACTTGTTCGACTTATGACGCCTTTGACCGCAATGGGATCGATAACATACATAAATTCTTCACTTTTTATCCCAAAATTTCTTAATGTTATGGATTCTCTAGTTTCTTATTTTAAGATAGGAAACCTTATCTACTATATACTAGTATAGTCCTATGTTCCAACAGGTTATTCTAGATCCAATATTATTTTTTCTAGACATCGGGAAAAAATAAGGGTCAACTTTTTGAAAAAAATAAAAAATTAAACTGATGTGTGCTTCCCAGCAGAAAAAAAACCCAAAATTTGATCTAGATTGGAAATAGAGGAATCGGCAAATTCCGTGGATGATGTCCATTGTCATATTAATATTGAAATTTAGGTATACTTTCATACTGATTTAAAATTTAATTTTAATGTGTCAGAAGACACATAGGCGCCGTTTCTTTTCTTTTCTTTTTTTTTTTTTTACATTTTTCAGTGTATATTTTCTATAACAAAAATAAATAAATAAAAACACAAGCCATGCAAAATCGTAACTGACATTGACATTGAAAAGCACTTATACGTTGATGAAAATTGGAAGTAAAGCCTGACCTCTAGTTTCTATTCATCGCTCACGCTGCACTGACATTGAAAATCTTCTCCTCGATTGTATTTAATCAAATTTCATATGTTTTATTTGAATTCCATGTCCCATGAAAGTGAATTAACACTTATAGATTCTTCATGAGATCGACGAAGTACATGGTAGTGCGTTTTTACAGAAATTTAAAGTCATTGATTTATGGGGCCGGGGAAAGGGGGGGGGGGGGGGGTGGTCGGGCAAGAGGACTTTTCAGTGCATGTATAACGGCTTTGTTTTGGGTGGTTTTTTTTCTCCTCTTTTTTTAGCATTTTCAGATCATGAATTTATTTGATAGTCGTCCAGACAGGATTATTATTTACAGCAAATGCAAAATTTAGAGATTTTTGGGGTCAAATTAAGCTATAGCCGGATTCCATGCAGCAATCATGTTTCCATTCGCTCTTCGAAAGGTTACTCCTTTATTATAATATCGGATCCTTGTCGTAACAAACATTTGTATGTATATGATCAATTAATGTGCCTCGGAATGGTCGAGCAGCAATCCTACCTTGTTTCATTACTCCCGATAGTTTCGTGACAACATGATGGGGGGGGGGGGGTAGAACAGAAAAAGTGATCCACCAAAAGTTAGATAAACGACTGTCCTACGACAAATTTGATGTAAGCATTAAGCAAATATGTTGAATATTTTCATTATTTTAAATTTGTTATTTGACCAATGAGCCAATCTCATTATTTTTTGGCATTGTAGATTTCAAATAAAATAATTGTAAAGCTGGAACAAATTAATGGTGTGTGAATAACTCTTCCCAGGAGCTTGAGATTATTTGTCATTTTTTTCCTGACACCATAAGAGGGACCGACATTTTAATAAATGGTATTACGGGACCTTTCCTTAACAGCCACCTTGTACGAGATGTTCTGCAAGTACAGCAATAATATATGTAGTATTACGTGTCTTTGTTACATACAATGCAGGTGTCAGTAGCTACATGTATCTTTTGAAAGCAAAGTCAAGCTTAAATTTAAAATCTTCGTATCTGATGTTGCCATTCACATAGAAACTTGTGTACATGTTGACATTGAAAGCCCTCTCATGCTCGGCTAAATGCTTCAGGCAGACAAACTATCAAAACAAAAGCAATTTATCCCTCCCCCCACTCCCCGCTCTTGGAGATTTGAGCATAAAGTCTAGTACAGATCAATTTTATGATAAAATTATATGAATTTCTTTATTATATATTCAAAGTAACATTTCTTCATCTGTAATGTGTGTGGTTGTTCAAAGTTATTATTCAAGCATTCACTCTTCAAGGCAAGGATCTGAAATAGAAAAAAAAAATGACTATATAAATCTAGCTTTTAAAATCCAAACTGTATAGTACAGCTTGGACACAAAATTCATCATTTTACAAGTTAGTTATATACATGTATGTCCTAGCGACATAAATTACAAAAGAAGAACTTGCATTGATATATTATTATTTCATGAATAGCGAAATAAGCCTGGTATGGCTATAGTTTTAGATTATTCATTATAAACTTCTTTTTTAAATCATTATAATATTCCTAAATAGGCAAAACAAATGTTACTCTACACATAAATTCAAAAATTCTGTACCTGCAAAAATATCCAAAATGAACAGTACTGTGTGGCTATGATACATGTGTTTCTGAAACTTTCACAGTGTGTGACAATATTTCTTTTCATGCAGCAGCTGGTGTGAAATCCATCCTAAGTAACATTCTGAAAAAAAACCCAACAATAATTGGTATTTGAATATTTCGGTGCTCATACTACTGCAAGTATAACTTACTGTACAAGTGTTCTCAGATGCAAACATTTTTATAGGTACATGTTATGAAAACAACACATACATGGGCATGGGCACATTAGTATCACATTCGCCCTTTTTTCCTCATCATTCAACTTTCGTACGAACTGATATGATAATCTACAAGTGTCTGAACTATTCACTTAAAGTTTAGCTACTACTCAGCTTTGCAATAACAGTGTAACTAAAGTAAAACGCGTTGAAATTCTGTCATCTACACATACATTTCACACATGTCTCTTGATCTTTTTATTTCTATGAATAAATTGATTCCATGATGTAATTGTACTAATTCTAAGATATTTCCTTCATATAGCACCAGTTATTGAAGTTTGATATCGCTTATACTTACCAAAATCTGCATTTTTTCGTTTTACCCGCTCTGTAAACTGTTGATTCGCACCTGTTCGTCACCTCAAGCTTCTAAGTGACGCAGATCGCATTCTTCGATGTACGGGGTCACAGAGTACAGATATAGATAAGGGGTCTTCTCAAAAGTATATTGATTCGGCGATGTGTCAGTGATGAAGTAAAATGTTTTGTTTTTTGTATAATTGCAATTTTATCTAGTAAATAAAGAAATCAACGATAACGAAAGCTAATAAATGTGTTGCTACCTAACCTGACGACACGGGGTCCATGACGTCATATGACGTTACGTTATTTGGCGGAAAAAACATGTACGTCATTTCTATGGAAGGCCTTAAATGTGCTGCGCTGTCCTTGCGGTCACTCGTTTTCTACGGTCACCCCCTCTCATCGGCCACGTTTTACTCCCCAACACGATTTGCTAAATAAAAGTACCTTTTTCAATGACCAAATAACTTACTATTATGCTGTTTTCTACGGCCATTTTTTGCAAAAAAAAGTAAAGTGAGCGATATAGACCCAAATGAGCCTCTTGTTTTGGAGTAACCTCAAATTACAATCATTTTATGAATTTTTGTTGTAAAGAAATGATCGAAACCTTCATATGAGCTTCTGACATAGTGACGTTTGTAAGACTAACTAATGCAAGCTTCGCATTTTATCAGTAAATCACGAAGATGCAATCTGCAGGAATTTCACAACAAGAGTAAAACATAGGGACGGAGCTTTTGTTCTTGCCATTCTTCCTGGACAAGTCTTCTGGTCAGCTGCTAAATTCTTCAAGGTTGAAGGAGTCCACTTTCTACCGACGTTGTATCCGACTTCTGGACATGAAAACGAAGAGGGTATTGACCTTGAGAAAATCACTTGCAGAGATAACGTAAGACATGTTGATAGGTTTTTAACCATAAACTGTGATACAGCATAGACAGAAATTATCATCATTACAATACATTAATCTTATATGTTACTATTAATGTACTTGTAAACAAATTTCATATCTAATTTATGAATGGCTTCATAATGAAACATGTTGCACGCATATGCAAACTAGTAAAATTTGCAAACTACATCACTAATAACTCAACACCATTTTAACATTCAATACACCGAACTTGTTTCCGATTTTTGTTTACTGTTGTTCTTTTCTTACCTGTGGACTTGAATTGTCAATATTGAAATATATGTTCTAATGTCTGTCATCTGCTCTTGTTCTCTGTCCGTCCATAACCTAGAGTTGTTTTTGTCCAAGTCTGGTGTTCTTATATTTACCTGTTGTCTTGACAATTGTTGTTCTTTTTGTCCACCTGGTGTCAAAGTAGTAATCGAACGGAAGCAGTAACCGAACGATTACGGTGTAGGGGGTATTTAAATTAATGAAATTGATAAAATTAAGGAAACTTATAAAGTTTCACTAGAAATCAACATAAGTTCAACATTTGTATAATAGATTGACTTGATGAATAGTTTTTGGTCATTTATTAAGCAATAATAGTTTCAGATTAGATATCAGGTTGGAAAAGGGTAGCCTCCTAAACCAAGAACAATATTTATGGGAATTTTCCTTAATGTTCTACAATTCAGTCTATTGAAAAGATTTTACTTCATATTTATCAACATAGCATTGAATATCGATCAATAAAACACATCCGAATGCTCGATCGTTCGGGTACTGCTTTAACAAAGTTGCGAAATTAAGGAAATCTTGAGGTTAAAAGATCGAAATAAAAGATGATGAAAGTCCGTAATTCTAGATAATTCTTCGATAAATATTTGAGACATATCCCCACCTTTATTTGTTCCAAGTTTTATACCTCAATGAAACAAAACAACGAAGTTATCGTTAATAAACCTTCAAAATCAAAATCGTTTGATTACTTCTTTTGCACCAATAGTGTTGTTCTTTATTAAACTTTCCGTTGGTTATGCATTTGTCTTTCTGACATCTGGTGTTCTTTTGTCTGTTGTTGTTTTTTGTTCATTTGTCGCCTTGTGTTCTTCTGTCTGCCTGACGAGCATATCGACTGGTATTTTTGTTTTAACAACTGTCGTCTGGAGATGGGATTTGCCCACCTGTCATTTATGTGTTTTATTCATTTTCATTCATTTTCTTAAGAGCATTAGCGGAGCTCCTATCTTCTAACCGTCTTAGATAGCAACTGAAATGGTAAATCACTCTCTCTGCAAGCACATGCATGGTCTTGAGTTCGAACCTCACACATGACATTTATTTTCATGTATATACTATTAAGTTCAACTTTACATACTATCCATGACAACCACGAAGACTGGTATCTGCACAATTGAGAGCCTATGATTCGATAAGTTTAAATGTTGCCATATCTAATCCTGTTGCAGGCAACTTCATGCAGGGAAACGTTCAAGCTGTCAGAGTTGGGGGTTGATCCCAACAAAGTCTACGAGCTTGATGTGAGTTGTACATTTTTTTTAGTTTGTTTCATAAAATTACCCAGCCACCAATGTATATGATGGCCACTCTCCAAACGTGTCAACAAATTAGGATTAGATAGCGTGAAGTTATATAATCAAAAATAAATAATCGAATATCATGACGAAACAAGAGAGCTCTCGGAGTCGACCAATAGTATATAATGTATAATAACTTAATGCTTTAATTGTAACAGACAACCTTTTCGACTATAGACTGTAACATTTTTATAATCTGTCCAGTAGCCTTGTGGTATGTTGGACATAGTATGTTTATACTGCATTATTGTAAAAAATCGTTCTTGAAAATCTCGTACTTATTTTTTTTTTCGTCTTATGCCACAAACTGATAAATTTCCTTTTTTTGTCAATTCATTTACAGGTGAGAATGCAGTGTCACTTAACATCACACACTCATTTTCACGATGTATGTGACGGATTTTGTGAAGATTTAACAATTAGTAAGTAGATTTTCAATTCATCTCACCAAAAGGCTACTAGAAAATAAGTAATTTAGAATATTTCTATGATTTGTATATATATATTTATATATATCACTGTGGCGTATCACGTGATACGCAAATGATATGTTTCATGGGAATCCCCTCTAATTAAACCAAGTAAATGCTGTTTAAATCTTCTTTATATGATTTTACTTAAGGCCTATCATATGACCATTATCATCAATGATATGATGGTTATCTATTCTGGTCAAGAATAGACGTGTATTCGGAGAACACTTAAACAAAAAATTTTCAATGCTCACCACATGTTATGATATGGTGCACGGACAGATACAAAATTTTCTGTTTAAGTGTTCTCCAAATATACGTCTATTCTTGACCAGAATAAATTACCATCATATAATTAATAATAATGACCATATGATCGGCCTAACGTAAAATCGTATAAAGTAGATTTAGACAGTATTAACTTGGTTTAATCAAAGGGGATTCCCATGGAACATATCATTTGTATATCACGTGATATGCCACAGTGTATATGACAGTTCATTAGGAAGTTTGAATCTTAACGACCATTTTGTTGACAGGTGCTCTACAATGGGTCCAGTATTGCCACATTTAATTAATTTGTCACTTTGGTGAATATTACAGTTTATCCCACCTCTGACCAATTTCTTGCAATCTGATTGGGCGAGAAGAACCGAATATTATGTTGTACTATGTTTCAGACAGGATATTATTTTATTATCCACCTTTTAGAAGCCTATAAGAAAGATGCATGTTTGATGCAAACTATTCGGAAATTTTCGTCCTGAAGGCTTATTTCTGGAAGCAAAATTGACCCTTCTGAACGCGGGAAAAATTTGAGAAATTCCATGACGTCACAAAGCAATTTCGATGTTTAACCGAGGTTCGAAGCTGGTTTGTCCGAGGTAAAGGCATTGTGATGTCACGACATTTTGCATTTTTTCCCGCAATCTGAAGGGTCAATAGACGATTTTCATATTACCGCAGTTGACTTGTATTTTACACATCCTAAGACCCGACATCACAAGATTTGACGTTACTTTTAACTGTGACGTCGCATCTGATTTATGACGTCACAGGTAGAAATAAAGTCAAAAGTAGTGATGTCGGGTCTTTGAGTGTCTAAAATGCAAGTCTACCGGTAATATGAAGAAGGTCTATTGGGACACTTCCATGTTATTTCCTTAAAAGCAGGAAACGCTTACTCTCCATGGGCACTTGGTTCGACCCATAATGGAACTCTAATTGAAGGATTTTTTTCTTTCTTTTTTTTTACAGATATTTCTTTCATGAAAAGCACACTATCGCCAACGACCCGAACTGCAGATACCCCCAAACCCAAACTTGTAGATGCCCCTAGAGAAATGGGAATATTCATAGTCATCGGTGGAGTTTTCCTGTCAATACTAGTCATAATCATCTACTACAAAAGACGACAAAACATATCCTACACAAAGGAAAGGAAACGAATCCAATCCTCAGACACGGAATCAGTATTATGGACAAGCTCTGAAGGCGGAGAGTATCATCACAGAAATGTACTGATGATAGCAGTTTCTGAAGGAATATCACAAGATGTGGATGAGATTTTGAGACTCCTTAGGGCGAATTCTTCCCTTGAAGTAACATTCCACGAGGAGACGATGAAAGAGGTAGCGTTAAATGAAAACGATTGGATCGACATCCAGTTCAAAAGAGCTGATTATGCTATTGTCGTACTATCTGAAAGTTTGTTCGTCGAGTCCGCAATTGCATCCTTCACAGAAAAATTACTGAGAAGACTTGAGAGCGAAACGATAATCGGAGGAGTCTCTTACACAGCCGTTTGCTTCGACGGTCCGAACACTTGGAATCTGCTGAATCGTATGAAAACGGCTCACCGCCTTTTAACATTCCCGACCGCGTTCACATTCACTGACATCACCACTCGTCCTCTTGACAACCGCAACAAGCATACAATGGCTACCCTTGTAGAATCGATCAAGCAAAGGGAAGATATTTCGTATAAATGATATGTCGATTATTGTCATTGATTCAATCCTGAATTTGAAGATGGTGAAAAGATCCTATCTTTTTCTGATTTGCAGCATCTAAGCTGTTTGATTTTCATCTCCATATCTTCAATGACATGATGATTTTAAAATTAGGCTGAAGGAAGAATATGAAATGCCACGAACTCTCTGTATCTTATCGCGACCCAATTGGCATGTGGTTTTTATTTTATGGATCAGGGAACTGTATTGTCATGAATGCTAGTACAATTGGTTTTGCGACACCTTCAAAATATAGTGGTTCAAGGTCAGATGGGAATTAAACTTGTCACGCAAAGGAAGCATCAACAGCTGCGATGTAAAACAAAAGATGAATGAACCACGAACAACGTACAATTTGAACCAAAGTTAGCTATAGTGCAGGTTCCTTCGATAACACCTCAAGGGGATTTTGTCTGTAAGAACAACTATGGACAAGAAAGGAATAGTAGTAAATTTAAAGCTTCATAGAAGTGTTTTTGATGTTTTTATCGTCATCAAGCATCGTCTCTGATTCATCAGAGGAAAATAAGTTCTATATCTGGTTGATATTCAAGTATTTAGTTGTTAATAGGAAAGATGTACTGATGGTTGCTATTCTGTTTACATCCAGAATATTGTTTTGTAGCATGCTTTTGTAGATTTGCCTTGTCACCAAAATACAAATTTCATCTTTCGTACGAAACGTTCTACTTTCAAATAAATTAAGGGTAAATAATCAAATTGTTGTGAACACTTGGTATTTGCCTAGGAAAAGATCTTTGAACAGCTGTTTAAGGTATATATGTTAAACGTCTTCAAATTCAATAGTATCGAATATGGTTACATGTGTCCCCAGGACTTCTGGTTCACACATCAAGTGGTACAAATGTGAAACGTCTTCAAATTCAAAACATAAGAACAGATAAATTTGCAGCATGGATCAGACATGCACGTGTTGAGTACGTAACACTCTTCAGTGATTCTCAATCTAAACATTGTAATATGGCCAAATGGTGTGAAAGTTATTATGTTAAAAAATGTAACGAAAGAGTTAGCAGGATGGGTGGGATATAATGCTACATGACGCACGTTTTTGATATTTCAAGAAATTATGAGAACATAAATTTTCGAATTCTTTGAAGAAACGGTGAACCGAAGTTGATCGAACTTGGCTACATGTGCCCTCGGTGACATTCACCAAGTGGTACAAATGTTAAACATCTTCAAATTCAATATTTCTCATTATGATATGTATACATGTATCTTTTTTAATCAATATACATACTTTTTATTGTACGATATTATAATAGAGACGTATGAAGTTGATTACCCGGGACAGCTAAGCTCAAATATAGGAAAAATAACATAAAATCATTCCAAAACCATTATAAACTTATCTAACAAAAATGTCAGATAAGAAAACGTTTATCTGTCAAAAAATGATAAACAAGATTAATTAGAGGCCAAGTTTAAGAGGCAAACAGGTTTCAAACTTCTGTAAAACATAACTTTAAATCGGACTTCAGTTTTACTGTGAACTTTATATTTGACACCACTTCCTTTAGAAGCCCATAACTCGAATGAGAAAAATATTTTGTGTGTAAAAATAGAAAGGAGCGGGTTCGGTAACATGGATATTCGGCCCTAATTTAAGACTGTTTTAGATTTCGATTGTATTTCGTGTCAAGGAAGTTAAATGTATGGTTGTTTGAAATATTAAATAAATATTTTAATTATGGCTTCAAAATCGACTTAAAGTCGAAAAATGCTGAAAAATAGTAAGAAATTGGAGTAATTCTGGTCAAATTATATGAAAATAAGGAGGGATCCAGCCCTTACCCAAAATAATTCTCATATAAAAAGTTAAATTTGCAACTTATCTTTCGATCTACATAAAATTTATGTTGGGTGAGGGTTGGCGCCTAACTAATTTTAAAGATTTATGCCAAAGATATGGCGACTTTCCTTCATTTTCCGTCATGCAGGGCGCATGACGTCAAAATGTGACGTCATAACTAACGCACGTAACGTTTTGACAATGAAAAATATTTACTTTCTATTTCGACAGGTATTTGAGATAAATATGAGAGATGCTGAATCATAATTTTCATGAAATTATTTTTCGCAAAAATTTAGGGCTGATTTTGGGAGTTAATGAACCTACCCCTTTATATTAGTTTTAAAAATAGTTATATAATACAGTCCAATATATATTAAGCCTCACGTTCGATGTTTATTTTTGACAAATTCAAAAAGAAATTAGTGGCGCATTTTTTCTGAAATCACTGAATATGGCCATACTATTTTTGATGCATCAGCAAAATAAGATTTTGCACCGAATTCTATGGACATAAATTTTCGTACGTAGTAGTGTTTTCAACTAAAATATCAAATTGAAGACATTTCTAGCTATGCTACCCTGCATTGACCACAACGGAACACACTTGCAAAATTATAACAAACAACAAAGCAGAAGACAATACAACTTCAACAAACCACAGCGGACATCCAGACACAAAATAATACCCAAACCTAATGGACAAATAGTCTAAGCTGATACACCAAAATATGAAACCTTGGATGGCAATTATGTATATAATCTGCTGGACAACGACTTTTGAGGTTAATCCGCTATTGCATAAAAGCTGACCAAAATATGTGCCACATCAAAATATTTCAGCGAAGGTCACTGTAGACAAACTAAATGAGAAGAAAATCTCCAACGAAATCACGCTGCATTGGTTATAGCAAAAATCAAAAAGGACCGAAACGATCAACATATCCATATTACATTGTTTAGATTGAGGATCACTGACGGGGGTTCAATAACCGAAACGTGCATGTTTGGTCCATGCTGTAAATTTATCTACTCTAAAATGATGCTTATGAATTTGAAGACGTTAAACATACACCACGCAAAAACTAATCCTGCATAAACAGCCGAAGACAACGAGAAAAAGTCATTCCACGCCAAAAAGGACAAACAATCCGAAATAAATCAAGGACGCCGCTGAAACATAAAGGGCATTTCGAAAGAATGGTTACCAATGTCTTCCAAGACGCAAAGTTGTATACAAATGCTCATTTGAGTTGCAATTTTTCATTCAACGACAAAGCGGAAGTTGGTAGTTTTGCTGAATGGAACAACGACAGGAAAGTCTCACTCTGTAGAGTGGATAATTATCATAAAAAATTAAACAATATTGAAATAAGTGTTCTATTGTATTGATTTCAGAGCACCATATGCGCATTTCAACAGTAATGTCTAATTAGTTGTGATCACTCTAAAATGATGCTAATGAATTTGAAGAAGTTAAACATTTGTAATAATAAAATCCAAATAATAAACATATGAAAAGCAAAATCCTAAACCGGACTCAAAATTTCTACAAAGGCTGCTCTTATCTAGTGACAGAGAACTTACAAATACCTTTCAGGTAAAAAGACGAAATACTTTGAAACTAGGCGACCAACATCCTTTTGGGCTAACCTCTACCAGCATAAGTTGATATGTCTAGAAGGAAAACAAAACTCTCAAACTCTCGACCACTCAGTCAAAATAAAGACACTCCTGGTCAATTTGTAAAATCCGGGACAACTTTGTCATAAAACATGACAAATGAAGAAATATGACTTGGATGTCTCTTAGTTTGTTAAAGAGGGACTGAAGAAGATTTCGATATCACAAACTTGTGAAATACGTCTTAATTTGTAAAGGACTTAGTATGCTAACTTTCGAAATTCGGGACAATTTCAGCTTCCGAGTATGTATTATATTGCACACTTATCAATAGTTTACGTCAGTTCGAGGGTATACTTCTATGTTCTAGTGAATATTTTTATGTCTTTTTGCGATTTGGAGTTTGTGTGATGTCATTCATGTGTAACATTCTTGTTGGTTTATTGCGCTGGGTGAATGCAGGGTTGTCATGCTGGAGATCATTCCCTTTTCTTGAAATAGGATGTATTCTTTGAGCTTCAAATTGAAAAGACTGTCTCAAACAAATAATAAAAAAACTGAAAAAGTACGATTCCTAAGATTTAAAAAAATTTAGTACCAGTATTTAAACCAACAATAAAGGGTAAAGTCTTTCCTTTCTTGACATTCGATGTAACATTGATTAATGAAGAAATCTGAGATTTTCGTTTTGAAATATTTTTGCATTAAAATATCAAAGTAATGAATACAATGCCTTATTCCAAATGCACTGAACAAACAGAAATTCACAAACCATCAAAACAGTCAATTTGAAAAATAAACGTAAGAAAACACTATCTTACCTTGCTGTATTCTCGACCTTTCATTTTTTTCATTTAATTAATTTGATTCGTCTTATCATACCACGATTTTTCGGGAAGATATAAAGATTACAACAGAAGGACGGATATTAATATTTTGTTTCTACATCTATCGGACAAAAGATGAAAAGAACTACAATCGTTGATTAAACTTTAGAATTCTAATGGCCTTTCCAAATTAGAGGTAAGTAACCAATGACATCAAAGATAGATTGATTAATAAATCTCATTCGAACTACAATAACAGAAAAGTAGACAGAAATATTTTGATAATCATGTTGATTAATTAGAATAAAAATGCTTTCAAAAAGGAATGATATAAATTCTCCCTTACAAAATAACATTCTATATCTTTGACATATGAGGAGGAAAAAGAAGGTCTATTTCTACGAGTCTGCACATCAGTTCCAGAGGTAAGTAGATGTATTCGTAGAATTTATTTTATTTTTATTAATTCATTTGATAATTTTAGTCCGTCACATACTGGAATTGAATCTTACATTCGTTTGAAATTGTTTTTTGATGGATCTATTTTTTTTTTCATGATTTTTATCTGTAATTTAGAGCCGTATGGATACATCTCCATGGGTAGCAGAATGATCCAAATTAGTTTGGAAATTTGGTCTATAAAATATTAATTAGCGGGATATTACTGACTTGATGTACTTACTGTGAAATAAGTGATTTCCTATATTGATGGAAATTTTGTTCAGTTGTGCAATAATAAGGTTTGACCGTTACAAGACGACTACGAGTTCCTAGAAGCGTAATTATGAGTCGCTTTTTTTGTACTATTTATTCCCTATTTTTTGATTTCACAAATTTATTCTTTGACACCAAATAATAAATTTTTGATATCAAATAATAATTTGTTATATCAAAAATTCATTTTTTGATATCACAGAATCGCATTTGTCATATCAAAATTTCCCTATGATTTTGTGATAACATTTCTTTATAATAGAATGGATTTTTTTATATCAAATAATCGAATTTGTGATATCATAAATTTTATAATTTTATAGCACAAATTCCGTCATATTTTGTTATATCAAAAAATTGATTTTTGATGACAAAATTGAATTTGTGATATCAAAAATTGGAATTTTTGTGATGAAAAAATCTATTTGTTTTATATCATAAAGTATGACGGAATTTGTGATATCAAAAAATCGAATTTGTGATATCACAAAGTCTTTTTTTTAATATAAAAAGGTATAAATCGTAAAACGGCGCTCCATACGTTAAAATCAAATTCCAAACATTTATTATTTAGAATAAAGGCCCTGTCACACCTTCACTTTTTTGGCCAACGCACGAGTAACGATCAAGTAAATTTTCAAACACGTCGAAGAACGTTGAGGTCGTTGGCTGGTCGTTGTGTGGTTGCTGAAGGTCTTTTTTTTGGTCGCTGGGTGAACGCTGGAGGACGTTGGCGTGCGTGGTGGTCGTCGAAAAATTTTGTGCATGCACAAAACCGCCGAAGACTGCCCAACGTCCAGTCGTTATAGGAGGTCGCCCGGTACACGCTGGGCATGCGTTCAGGTGTGTTGTGCAGTCTTTACTAAGTAGTTGCTAAAACGTTGAGAGGTCGCCGATAATTTCCAACGACCGTGTAGCGACAGCGGAGCGCATGTCTTATGCGTTCAAAGCGACCTTCTAGCGATGGTCTAACGTCCTCATTGTGTGCCCAGCGACAGTATAACGACCGCCAAACGTCCTTGGTGTGTACATAACGTCTTGAAAACGACCTTAACGATTTTTTCATTTTAGATGTATTTTGATCATAGAATTAACGAAATGTTTTCTGAAAATTATGTTTTGCTGATACAGATAGTAATTAAAACTGAATTTGAGAATGACGGGCGATGAGTTATGATATAGACACTTACAGCTAGCTCTTCTAAATTATGGATTTATTGTTATACGTGATGAGAAAAAAATGTAGTAAATGTAATCATAATCGGAAGGGGGGAAAGTAGGAGGCGAGGAGAAGAGGGTCAATGTTGGGGCATTGTGATTTGTCCGCGTCCTCTCCCCCTCTTTTATCTCCTCGTAGTGGCATCCTTTCTCCTCGAAGTCTGTTTTTAAATGGCTGAAGAAACAGAAAACAAACTTTTTTCTTAATTGTTTGATTCGATATCGATCAAATACTGGCAGTTTGCAAGTCATAAGAATGGTCGCTGACAGGTTGTTGGGAGGTCGCTGGCAAGTCGTTAGACGAACGTTGCGAGGTCGTTGGGCACGCGTTTTAGAACGTTAACAGGTAATCCTAAACTAGTTTCATGCGTTTGGAACACGCCGTGATCGTTGGGAGAACGCTCCCCGTGCGCTACAAGTTCGCTACACGCGCGTTGAGAACGTTGCTTCTTGAGGAAATTTCGAACAAAACCTCGACTTCGCCAGCGTGTTGAAGGTCGTTACTCGTGCGTTGGCCAAAAAAAGTGAAGGTGTGACAGGACCATAAAGAATCGATCTTTTAAAAAGAAAAGGGGTCCAAAGGATGTCAAACTATTTCTGTCCCAAATGTTTCGGTATTGAAGGAATCTACGATGAAGAGGGATGGTTTAATGATAATCAAGTGAATCATTTTAAGCACTTTAAGAGATAATGTCTCATCAGTGATATCCCTTAGTTTCAGAATAATCATTCAAATATAGTATCAGACAATTTTCAAATATATTCTAATTAGTTTAAATGTCATTAGCATCATTTTCAAGGAAATGAATCAACAACATGGACCAGACATCCACGTTTCGTAATTGATTCTCAATCCAAACAATGGAATATGGCCAACTCTGTGAAAATTATACCAAAAATAAACAGAAAGACGATGCAAGATGGCTGGGAAATGATGCTGCAGGACCTAGGTTTCAGGAATTTGAGAACATTTTGTATACAAATTTTCGAATGCGTTTGAAGAAAAGCCCAACTTACATGGCTACATGTGCCAGATCACAGTAAATGTTAAACGTCTTTAAATTCAATAGCATCATTTAAAACCTGATAAATTTACAGCATGGACCAGACATGCACGTTTCGGGTACTAAACCCTTGTCAGTGATCCTCGGTCTAAACAATGTAATATGGCCAAAAAGTATGAAAATTATTATGTCCAAAAATGGACGAAAAGACGTAGCAGAATGGGTGGGATATGATGCTACAGGACCCACGTTTTAGAAATTTCAAGAAATTTTGTAACAGAAAATTTCAAATGCGTTGAAGAGACAGACGATCAACCGAAGTTGATCGAACTTGGCTACATGTGCCCTCTGGGACTCCACCAGCAGTGACACTCACCAAGTAGTTCAAATGTTAAACGTCTTTAAATTTAATAGCATAATTTAAAACCTGATAAATTTACAACATGGACCAGACATGTGCGTTCAAGTACTAAACACTCATCAGTGATCCTCGGTCTAAACAATGTAATATGGCCAAAAAGTATGAAAATTATTATGTCCAAAAATGTACCAAAAGACGTAGCAGAATGGCGTAGCAAAAGTAGGTGAAAACTATTCTTGGGGACTACATTTGTAACAGATCACCAGCAGGAATATCAGTTTAGTACTTGAACTTATCAATAATGAAATATATGTTCTATTATGAAATAAAAATCAGTGCACCACATGCGCGTTTCAACAAATAATGTATCATCAGTATTGTTTGAGCCTGAAAGAGGGGAAATCTAAATAGAAATCTAAGAAGAACGGAATTATAAACATGACCTACAATATAGACATAATGTTAAACGTCTTCAAATTCAACAGCATCATTTATAAACGGATAAATTTGCAGCATGGACCAGACATGCACGTTTCGGGTACTCAAACCTCGTCAGTGATCCTCAATCTAAAAATGTAATATGGCCAAAGAGGGTGAAAATCATTATGTCAAAAATGTAACCTCAAGCAGTGCATGTATTTTAGATATTGTTTTCCTTTTCGTGCGTGAACATCGACGACGGGTGCGGCTAGCCAAACAGGGGATGCTTACTCTCTTGCTCTATTGTGAGTGATGTTGAGATTATCGTAAGGATCTTCTTTATTTCATTTGTGTCACACTTATGCCCTTTGCCGAGTGGAGCTCGTAAAAAAGTTCCCCGCGAGGGGTTTGACAGTAAGTTTTTGAATACGTTTCCATGACATGGTCGCCATAGCACTTTCTATATAGACATAACCTCAGACAGTGCATGTATTTTAGATATTGTTTTCCTTTTCGTGCGTGAACATCGACGGCAAGTGCGGCTTGTCAAACAGGGGATGCTTACTCCTCCCGGGTACCTGGTCCCACCATTAGCTTGCTAGGGGTCCGTCGATGCTCATTGTTGTGGTCTATTGTGAGTGCTGTTGAGATTATCGTCAGAATCTTCTTTAACTCTACAATGTTTGCCAAAGAACCAGCTAAGGTATTATGCATTTATAGTTGGAAGATAAACATAACCATATATATAAGAAATCATCTTAAAGGATCAGGAATACATCTATAACAATTCTGTTGTTACAAAAGAACAATACATACGAAACAAGCAACAGACAGACGCAAATAATGAGACATACAGAAACACATGTACCCAAAGAACCAAGTAAGGACAAGGTAAACGCACCATTTAACCACGAAAAACAAAAAATTAAAGGTTGGAGAGAAATGTTTACCCGGGGCTGACTTTTGACGGTCAACATTTCATACACGGCAAATGATGTAGTTATTCGGATTACATACACATAACCCTCCAACTTATCCGAATATACGGAGGCCTTTTAGGATGCACAAATGCACTAAAACAAATAAATGTACTGCTGTAATAAGTCGCACTGAGGGAGCCTTGTTTACTCAAAACATTTTCAAGTGATATCCAATAAAGGTAGATATGATAAAACAATCCGTGTTTTGCTGGCAGAAGCCAGCCCATGATCAATCGAGAAGTCCGATTAGCTTACCGATTAGCTTAGCTTTAACGATTAGCCCATGATCAATCGAGAAGTCCGATTAGCTGATTAGTCACCCATCCTGCTACGTCTTTCGGTATCTTTGGACAACCTTCACATTCTTTGGCCATATTTCATTGTTTGGAATGATGATAACTAACGAGGGTTAAGTAACCGAAACTTGCATGTCTGGTTCATGCTGCAAATTTATCTGTTCTTAAATCATGCTATGGATTCGAAGACGTGCAACATTTCAGATAACACAGGGATCAAGGACCAGTCTTATCTGACGAGATTTATACCATATACGATTTTTATCTATTTAAAAATAAAAACTATCCCTTCGTTGTTTTTTCATCATATGCAAAGGGAGAATAGATAAAAGTAAATCACCAGATTTTTCATCGACAATTGCGGAGATGAAGTAGGTCGAGGAACGGTAAGGGTACAGAAAACAGCATTGCTGTCTCTTCATGTGATTATTTTGACTTTGCGTTCGTGATACAAATAGCTGAAGTGTAAACGAATTGAATGATGCCTTGATTTCCATATGAAAGCTAACTTAAACGATCCAGCAGGTAAAAAAATATGTCAATAATGTGAGATTCGATTTTTGAATGGAATTTGGTGATTTACCTTTATCTTTTTACCCTTTGCAAATGATAAAAATCAACGAAGGATTAGTTTTTATTCTTTAATACAAAATGTAATAGCTCTGATATAAACATCGGCAGCCGGTGATCTGACCAACAGCTATTAGGTTGATGATGATATCTATGAGACAGCATTGCAGTGAGAGCTGCTAAACACATGACGATGAAGCAACAGCTAAATAAATACTGGTCGAGGACGAGTGGCCGCGCCCAGTACAAGTTACCGCCTTTAGCATTTAAAAGGGAATTAGGTTTAAATTAATGACATGAATATTTGTCAGCAGTTTTTGTGCGAATAGCACATAGCGATTGCCTGATTTCTTCACTCATGGGAGCCCCGTCTACTGAGTATGTATAAACGATGTTACTCTGTTTACATGTACCTTGAGACTGCGTCAGCGTCATGATCGGTATAAGGTCTGATCACTGTCTGAATGAATGAATTATATCTATATGAATCAAGCTGTCGTGTTATGTACATGCATGACCTAATGAAAATTGCATCTGTATGTACTGAGATGAACACAGGCTGTGTGTTGGAAACCCCTTTCCATTACCAGATGATTATCTGTTTTAGTGGACAATATATAAATGAAACAGTGCTATCGATAAAGATATTGAGTTGAATCATTGAAACGTAAAACTAACTTCAAGTAGGCTTATTTTGCCCCGCTTCAGAAAATAAAATCTGTATACGACGGAAAAATTAGGAACTTCCATAATGAAATATGATATTTACAATTATGAAAAATAAAAGATCAAAACATTCCCGTTTAGGATGTATCATGATTTTATATATACTAAAAAAGAAGTGAATTTTCCTTCAGATTCTTAGCACACACCTAACATTGAACATGAAAGGTTAAAGAGAGAGTGGGGATCAAATTAAAAAATAAGATTCGTCTTCTTTCCTTGTATATGGAATCATCAATCGATAGTCATATTGGATTGTTGTATTTTTTAGGAGGGGGGGTTAGATTTAATGTAATTTTCATGTTCACTGTCAGACATCATCTTTCAATTCATTACGACAACATTATGCATTTGCATTTTAGTTCTGTCTTTATACGTCCATAAACTGGCCTACGAAGGTGTTCAGGAACAAATATAATTTTGAAAACACAATATTTTGTCATACATTATAAGTGATATTATTCTGGCTATTCGCACTCAGTACCTTTAGTGCTCTGATTTATACATATTTTTTCCCGATTATACAAAAATTAATTTTATTCAGTCGCTAGATTTGTTCTAATAACAGTTAGAGGATATTGACCAGAATCTTGGGGTTGGGGAAAGGGTGGGGGTATTAAGTCTATTAGGGTGGTCATTTGGTTTCCAAATTTTTCATAAAAGTGACGCCAAACAATAAGGTTAAGATTAATTTCATTGCCCTAAAAGGACTGATACAAAATATCTATGTTTAGTGAAATAGGAGCCAAATTGGCGGTAACTGGTACAGCAGTCTTACAAATAGTGTTCAATTTTACGCTCATTTTAAGACAATATATAAACAAATTTATCTTTTGATTTCTCCACAAAAATAATCATAATCAAGTGTGATAAGAGTCAACCATTCACCATATCAAGTTTCAATGAAAAATGTTGTTAATTACAAATTTTATAAGCAAAAAACCTTGAAAAATAGGAGGCCACCGATAAGAGACTACAAGACATTAGAGAACAATAACACCTGTAAAAGTGACACCAAGGCAGTGTGAAACATGAATTCATGTCAACACGTAATTTTGTACCCGTAACCGATTTTTGACGGCATTAAGTAAGGGTTATTCTACTGTCTCCGAGGGCGTAGCCCGAGGAGCAGTTGAATAATCCACTTGTTGCACGGCAATTGTTAGACCATCAAACAATTATCCACAATGATTGAGTTCTTATAAGTCGTCATTACAAGTAGGAGAAAACTACTCATTGTCAGTAAACAGACAAGAATTTTACGCATTTTATAATAACGGGAAAGAAATTAAAATCGGTCCAGTATTTGAGTCAAATGAGAGAAAAAAAGTTAAAAAAACAAAAGGAAAACTGATATTTGAATTTTTCAACATAGGAAGCGGATTTTAGAAGTTAGGGTTAAGGATTCCCCTGTACAAGTTTTTCAACACATATTCCAAACTACGGGAATATTCCGCTCTTACATCTTAAGTTTTGTTCAAAACTATTTCAATCGCAGAAGTCTTAGACTTTCGTAGAGCTCTGATCCTTTGCATGTTGAAACATTTTAAAAAGCGCGGATCTATAGCGTCAGGACCCCTCCCCCGGATTTGCCCCCTCCCAAAGAAAAAAAAAAGAACTTTTACGGATCTTCTTTCAAATGTTAAACGTCTTTAAATTCAATAGCATCATTTTACACCTGATAAATTTACAGCATGGACCAGACATGCACGTTTCGGGTACTAAACCCTCGTCAGTGATCCTTAGTCTAAACAATGATATATGGTCAAAAAGTATGAAAATTATTATGTCCAAAAATGTACCAAAAGACGAAGCAGAACTCATAGGCTGCAATCCTTTTCCTAATGGGCTGGGCCCGCCTTCTTGGGGAAACAAAATCTAGATCCACCAGTGACATTGAGCCTGTAAATTGCGGGACTTTTTTAGTGATTGTTCTTAAACATTCGTTTCCTCTTTTGGTCATGTTGAATTTTCAAAACGGGATGCAATGGACGTCAGGTAAGTTTAGGACAATTAACGGCTCAGTTGATCATTCAGTGATTAGTTCAATCATAAATTCAATCATTGCTTCACAATGAAAAATATTGCATCGTCTGGAAAGGTGTTAATTACCGTCTACAAGGTAGACATTAACATCTTTTAAATCGTTAAATCTTATGATTCCTATGATAAGATATGATCACAAATAGGCAATTGTTGAGCTAACTGCCAAATTTAATTATGAAAATATATAACCCGTACAACATATTCTGATTAACAGTTGGCCAGGTAGACTGTATAGAAACCGATAGTCCTCTCCGTTTTCACCGGTAGGGGACCAAAAATTTCCGAGATTAGTCAAAGAATGATAATCTCTTCCCAATTTGAACACTATATATTGTTTTGTCTCTTTCTAGATATCCGTTTTATAAGAAATCAAAATGGAGGGAAATATCACGACTACTGAAGACAGCTTGAGCACAGGGTTCTACAATTCAACAAGTATCTCCGATGAAGCTACAGGGACAAATAACGTCCTTTTAATAATGCAAGCATTTGCATCTTTCAACGGCATTTTTACACCCGTGGTCCTTTTTCTAGGTCTGATTGGTAATGTTGTCACGCTCATTGTTCTGAATACGAAAGCATATTCAAAGATTGAATCCAGGTTTTTCTTGATGGCGTTAGCAGCATCCGATTCCGTACTTTTACTTACCCAGGTCTTCACAAAGGAAATTGCGGTCATAGTGTTTGGAAGGGACATCCGAGCGTTATCAGACATAGCATGCAAAATCTTCTTCGTATTCTTCAGATCGTCAAAAATGACATCATCCTGGTTTATCGTCTGCATCAGTATTGAAAGATTCATTGCCGTCTGGTTTCCATTCAAATTGAAGATGGTATGTCAGCGAAAGATAATCTTGATGGTAATCGGCATCGTGTATACCTGCCTCCTTGTTTACACATCCCTATGGAGCTATGCCTCTAAAGTCAACAAAAATCATGTTTGCCATCCAGATGTCTACGACAAAAGCAATCCTGCAGAAGTTAAAACATTTGGAGTGTTTCTTATCCTTGGCATTGCGTTGTATAACGGGATCCCCATAGTCATTCTGCTATTTACAACACCGATGATTGTATTAAAATTGTCAAGGCATGCACAAAGAAAGAAAAGTATAACCAATCGGAGTAGCTCTCAGCAGGACCGCACAAATCGTATGAACTTAACACTGATTGGTATAATGATTGCCTACATTGTTCTGGTAAGTCCAATCGCTGCTCTCCATGGATCAGCATTTGCACTCAAAATAAACGCGTATGGCAACAACTGGCTGGCGTGGATTCTCTTCAAAGAAATAGCCCAGATTTTGGAGCAAATGAATTACACCGTCAACTTTATCTTTTATGTCACACTGTCCCCAATTTTCCGAAATGCTTTGCGTGAAATTCTCCGTTGTGGTTACAACAGTAAAACTCAAAACACATCCAAGTTTTCCGTCTCGGCAAAGTAAAGGGAAACACAGATAGAGCTCATCTAAGACGTTTTGCTAGATCCATAAGGTTCTATGAAAAATTCTGTACAGGCATGCATGAAGTCATTGGATTTTTAGATAATTACTAAATCAAAGAAGTTGAAGATTCATATTGTAAAATTTTCAACAAGAATTTTCTTTTCTGAACAGTGTGTGATTTCAATTGTCTTATTCACAATTGTCTTATTCACAATATAATGGACTTGATACCCTCGAGGCTAATTCACATGTATCTTTTCCCCTTTCTTCCTTGCTTACTTATATAATGCTATATATACATGTATTTGTTTTATTATCTCTATGTTGTATTGTATTGACAAGTCAATAAATTTCAATATTCGATATTGCTATCTTTATGCTTTTAGATAATTTTAAAAACACGCTCGAAGAATTAAAGATTAATCTTTATTTTATTTTGAAAAGCCACCCTACAAATGGACATCATTTCAATGTAATCAATGACATCGTATTTATTTATTCTCTTTGCAGTACAAAAATTGAAGAAATTACATATTGACATTAAAAACTTTTTTCAAACAATCTCTAACATCAATTGTGAGCACTACAGATTCTAAATTACGAAAAACAAACAGTTACTCGTTGTGCTATTGTAAATCGTTTAAATGGCAGAGATACATCTTTCATTGGAAAAATATATTGTCTTCCATAACCACATTCATGTCGTTTACATGTGCTGCGTGCACATTTAAAAGATATCTACTAAAACATTGCTTACAGCTCATCGTGATCAGCTAATTCAGAAATACTATCTGTTTCAAACTTAAAATGTGGAATAATTTTCTTTTTCCAAAAATCCACAGCTGCATATCTATAATAACTTTTCATCGAAAACGGTGTGTCGAAATCCAAGTAGATCCTGCCATTGGTGTCGTAAGACAGCCACACATGACTTCCTGAACCACCATGAGGTTTACTACAAAACAAGAAGAGAAAATACTATTCAGTTTGAGACTTATGCGACTTCTTCCTGACAAAACATTTTGACTTTCCTGTCCAATTGTTGATAATGTTTTTTCTTTCCGACAAAAGAAGGAGACAAAACGGTTTACTCTGGGTGCTCTCTCTTCCGTTCGTCTGTTTGTCGATCATTTCCTTTTATAAAGCTTCTAATCTTTATCCGTAGAATATATCTAATGATTTGAAAAAAAAACTTTAATTCCTGGCAGATTTATGAAATCCTGTAGAGAGACTGCTAAGATGAAAATGCCATGTATTCAGAGGTGTTTTGTTTTCTATCTGACCAAACTAAAACACGTACGTGCTTGAATATTTTCTTCAAGTGGGCTTGATGAGAGTCTACTTCTATGTTTCATTTTTACGATGTAGATCACAATTATGCATCAGCCAATTTCATTCCTCGATAAACTTACTTGTTGACTATCGGCTCGATAAACACGAAATTTCAGAATACCTTAATATCTTGCTTCCTGATATATTGTTTTGTGTAGAGGGTTAATGAAACTGCACCATCTATTAAAACTCTTTTACGTACATATTTGATGACAAAAGGCATAAACTTTTTCGAACCTGGGGTAATGAAGTATTCTTTGTAAAATTGACAGACAGTATGTGCAGCAATAGGGTAGTCGAAAGTACGTTAGATGCCAGATAAGTCTCGAAAAACACCTGGAGAATCATCGGCATTTTCAGAATAGTTTGTTTGATATAAACAATGCTGGCGAAGAGGAGTTATAAGATGCAACGTTCACTGACGACGGACTGACGCCTAGACATTATCTCGTCGTGATTATTTTTTTTATCTCAAAACCAAAAACAAGCAAAGCATAATTGATAGTAACACTAAACTCAGTTTGAGTAAGTTATAAGAAATAATTCACGTAAAAAACTCAGAAAACAAAGGTTACTAATCAATGTCATTATGTGACAATTAAAGATAGCATTTCAATCATATTTACCCGGTTTTGGCAAATGAAGTCCAATACTGTATCATTCTGTCCGATAAAGCTTGCTCTTCCTTTGAATATGTTTTAAGGTTATCGTTGAGAATGGATAAGAAGAACAATTCGTCTCCATACCAGGCCCCCTTTGACCAGGGTGGTCGAGATGAAGAAGTCACAGGAGATTGTTTGGAGAAGACGTATTGATATGTTTCACCTTCTCCATAACCTGCATGTTGGTCTAAAGTGTGAGCGCTCTCAATTGTCGAGAGGTAATCTGTCATGAATTCAAATGTTTTAATACTTTGTTCCGAAGTTGAATTTGCTGAGTAATATTTACACAAAGTTTCTTTAATCGAATGGCTGCCTTCAAAATACGTATTGACAATTTGATCTACCATACCGTCACAAGTAAACTTAAAAGAAAGACTATTTTCTTTGTTAAAATCATAATGTTCTTGAGTCGACTCGCTGATCAGATTGTACAAGATGGAACCTTCGTTTAAAGTTGTTCCTGAAATAAAATCTAAGTCTGCAAAGAATTTGAATGGCTCTGATTCTGTATCATCAAGAATCTGGATCGGGTGTTTAAGGAATAACTCTCCATCAACACAAGGTGAGAACAATGTCTCTAACATAAGCTTGTTATTTGGAACTGCTTCAACTTCGAAACTTAAATCAACTAGACTTTGAAACGATTTCTTTCTCAAGCAATCCATAAACTCATTAGTATCGTCTGCTTCACATTCAGTCTGTCGCTTCAGTCCAGCCATTCTTTTTGCAACTGTATCTTTGTTCAGCATCGTTGTGCTCGAAATACTCCCACTCTGAGATATAACCCGTTTAAACAATCTTTTATTAGATGGAATTAAGGAATGTAATACGACGCTGATTCCTCCAGCACCTTGTCCGAATAACGTAACAGATTTGGGATCTCCGCCATAGTCTGCTATGTTGTCGTGGACCCACTGCAAAGCAGCTTTCTGGTCCCATAAACCGTAATTTCCAGGAGCTTCTGGGTTCAGTAGAGACAAAAAGCCAAAAATCCCAAGTCTATAATTAAAGGTGACAACAATGACGTCTCCCCCTAATGCAATTTGTGAACCATCATAATTGCTCGAACTACCACTGTTGAAGTTGCCCCCATGGAACCACACCATTACAGATAGCTTTTTAGATTTGGATAATGCTTTTGGGATGTAGATGTTTAAGAATAAACAATCCTCATCCATTTCGAAGGACGTATCATCAATATATTGCTTTAACTGTGGACACGCCGGACCAAACTTGGTGGCATCGTATGTTCCCTCCCATAGATCTTCTTCTGGTACAGGTTTTTGAAACCGCAGGCTACCAACAGGTGCCCTGGCATATCGTATCCCACGAAATTCATAGATCACCTCTTTCGTTTCTCCGTGCTGTCTTCTCAGTCCAGTAATGGACCCTAGCTTTGTCTCTATGGTCCTGGTCTTCTCACATTTTAAGCTGGTGACAAGGGTCAAAGCAACAAGAAATCTCAAACGACAGTCAACCATGGCGATGGTTTAATTCACCTATAAGAAAAGACAGCTTTTTGTATAAATAGTTGAAATAACACTGATATTTACAAAAAGTATAACAAAGCTAGTTAATCTATGTATTGTCGATCAAATTAATACATTTTGTAATTGTTTCATTTTCTATATCTCGGGGTAAAGTTTAGATAAACTGCTATAATCTCGAACATTAAAACTTTTTACAGGTCAGAAACACATATTTGGGCAATATTTCCAATTTGTTATACAAACATTTAAATGCAAAACAGTAACATGATAAAGAAAAGATCCTAAAAAAGACAGCGTTATAAACAAGTAATTGGCAATACGAAAAACAAACACACATACAAACAAACGGACACTAAGAGACAAAGTAGGACGAACAATGATACAAAAACAACAAAGACGATATTGAATGAAGAAACATCAATGACAATACATAACAAGAATGAAAAGAAACCACTGACGAGGGTAAAGTACCCAAAACTCGCATGTCTGGTCCATGCTGCAAATTTATCTGATATTAAATGATGCAATTGAATTTTAAGACTTTAACATTTGTACCATTTGGTGAGTGGCAGGGCACAAGGAGACAAGTTCGATCAACTTCAGTTGATCGTTTCATCAAAGCATTCGAAAATTTCTGTTACAAAATTTCTTGAAATTTCTAAACCGTGGGTCCTATAGCATCATATTCCACCCATTCCTCTACGTCTTTCGGTCAATTTTTGGACATAATAAGTTTCACACTCTTTGGCCACATTTCATTGTTTAGATTGAGGATCACTGGTGAGGACCGAAACGTGCGTGTCTGATCCATGCTGCAAATATATCTGTTCTTAATTGAATTTGAAGACGTTTTGTAATTATTTCAGTTCATCATGTGCGCAGTTAAACAATTGATTCTCGATAGAGTCATTCCACCTAGTAAATATATGACAGAAAATTATCACGCCCATTGATTTCATTATACTTAAATTTACGAATATACTTCAGTTCAGTGCAGAAACAGTTAGACTAGGCAAACGGTTTCCTCGGGGACTAACAGTCCGTCAGCAGAGATACTATAAGGTATTAAACGTATTCAAATTAAATTTAGCATCATTTAAGAAAAGATAAATTTGCAGCATAGATATGATGTTACAGGACCCAGGTTTTGAAATTTCAAGAAATTTGGTTACAGAATTTCTAAAGCGTTAAAGAGACAGACGATCAACAGAAGTTGATCGAACTTGGCTACATGTGCCCTCGGGAACTCCTGGTCCACCAACAGTGACACTCACCAAGTGGTACAAATACAAACCTAATGGTTAATGGTTAAAATGATCAATATTGAATATGTGTTCAATGGTATCAATGGTTATAGTTTTAGGGCATCATATGCGCAATTCAAGAACATTGCACACCGGTGCCGACTTTGAACAAAAAAGTATTAGGCAAAAGCGTTAACGTACGTATTTTTAATACTTCCATATCTATCGCCCCAAAAACCCGAGTCATCTTCCTGTAGTTGCAACTCCGCAGATAACTTCGAATGTAATCGTCATCACGATAAGGTGTCTTTCCCTTTCCCAAGTTCCCATCTAAATTTGTACATGAGTTTAAGGTGTATGCTATCCGTTTCAGGTCATTGTAACATCACCATGTTGTTGAGAATATTCTCATTATCTGATTACATTCAGTATCAAAATCTACAGAAAAAAAATTTAGATAACTCTTTTTATGGAAAACATACCTGTGTCCTTTTAGAAAAACAACCGCACACACCACAGTGTATTTCCTCCTTGTATTCACTTTAACAATGATCTTACATGAACCATAATCAGGATCAAGAATTAGCCTCTTTTGTAAAGTGTATATCAATGGAGAAAAGTAATGTTTCACTGGATCGTGCACTAAGTCACATTTAATCCATGCTGACATTTAACAGGAGGGCGATACTACTTCCAATAGATTCCTTGCTTTCTCGACTTTGAGACTGAATAACTGATAGGTGCATGTACTTCTTTGATGTTTATTCTTTTTTTTTTTTTTTGGTCTGGGATAATGGGATAATACCAATACATATTCTTACTCTTAATACCAATTTAATTTAAGAACTACAATTTAAATGCATTTTCTTAACTTCTGTGAATAACTTCTTTTTGCCATGTGAATTTCAAAATCATTGGTTAAGGTCTAAAGTATCTTTTGACTAAATGGCATCATATGATGCACAGTGAGATATACTAAACTTCATGGTGCTTGAGGACTTAGAACTACATTAAGTATCGATGTTGCAAAATATGAGGAATGATGTATCTTCGTTGAATCAAAATGAGATAAAGAAGATCCTGACGACAATCTCAACAACACTCACTATAGAGCACGAAATTGAGCATCGACGGACCCCTAGCAAGCTAGATGTTTCATGTACTGCTGACGTCTGTTCTTTAGCCCGATATAATCTCAATGCGACAACCAGTCAGGACCTCTAGAATATTTCCTACTTGGTTAGATGTATATTAGATTTATTATTAAATTCATATACATTGTCCTCCATGTTTCATTACTGTAAAATGATTGTTCTAGTAATCTCCGTCAGTTTGTCTGCTCTGTTGTGATCCTTGCAACGTCTTCCTCTTCGTCATCAAATAAGTTCTCAAGAACGGAAGGTTTCCAATGACTATCCGGAATAAAGGAATATGATGGAAAATCCTGACACTTGATAACAAATTCTTAACATTTTGAAATGAATAAATTCGGAATACCTTTATTTTCTGATAAGTTTTCGTACTTACACTGTCAAATATATATAGGCTTTATCTTGCCATTAGATTACACCAATATTTCTTATTTGGAACCAGGCGTTAAACTGATTATTATATCTTATTATATCTAATAAAATCATTGCATTTACACCGTGTCATATCATGAATATAGGACATAGGTCCTGTAGCATCATATCCCACCCATCCTGCTACGTCTTTCGGTACATTTTTGGACATGATAACTTTCACATGCACTCTTTGGCCATATTACATTGTTTAGATCGAGGATAACTGACGAGAGTTGAACACCCGAAGAGTACATGTCTGGTCCATGCTGCAAATTAATATGTTCTTAAATGATGCTATTGAATTTGAAGACGTTTAATATTAGTCCCTTTCTTATTTGATGCAACCAACAAGACCTTGCTATTTTGATGTTTATTGAGTGATTGTGGCAGGTTTGTTTTGATACCCACGACTACTTGACAAACATCCCTGGCGATTAATTTGAAATGTCGGAAATGAAAACGTGAATTTATATAAATGTGCTCGTAAATGTACTCTAGAGTATGTATAATCAATATTTAAATATATGTTCCGTTTCAAAACTTTAAGTGCACCATATGCGCAATTCATCAAGTGATGACTCATCAATGATGTTCAAGGTCGAAATAGAGGTAATTCAAATAATAAATATATGGATGGCGAATTTTTGGACCAGGAGGGCACATATAACCAACTTCTGTTGATCGTTCTTCAAATGTATTAAAATTTTCTGTTCACAAAATCTTCTCTGAAAAGTGGGTCCTGTAGCACCATATCCCATCCATCCTGCTACGTCATTCGGTATATTTTGGACATAACTTTCACAGTCATTGGCCATATTTCATTGTTTGGATTGAGGATCACTGACGAGGGTTAAGTACCCGAAACGTGCATGTATGGCCCATGCAGCAAATTTATCTGTTCTTAAATGATGCCATGAATTTGAAGACTAAGATTCTAAACATGCCAAAGAACCAGCATGGACAGAGGCAAGCCTTGGGGTAGATATAGCCTTAAGTTTTAGAATGATTTATCAGTTTTGATGATGGAGAATTTCAAATATATCGCAAGTCTATAGTGCCGACACACTGTAAAACTAGAGGAAGGATATCCTCGGGGACTAAAAATCCACTAGCAGAGATACCAATCTAGTGGTGGAATCATCAATTTTTATATTGAAATATACGTTGTATGTTCTACTGCAAGAATTTTAGTTTGTCATATGCGCATAAAATTATGGTCCTTTCAATATTAAAATAAAAGGTGAACTAGATGACTTTATTAGGCCATACAGACTTAATGGAGAAGACAATCTATCGTATTCCAATAGAAAACATTTGCACAGATTTCAAAACGACATAGAACGTTTATGCAGAGAATCGCTGTCCTCGGAAGTGATATTGAAATTATAAAATCCAAGAACATGCACGTGCGCGAAGCATTTCACTCAACATAGTGTTGACTTTTTAGATTTTCCCCTTTCAACGCAATTTTCAAAAATAAATAAACGCACTATAAAGTACCATTTTCGTATCATCGTGCACTTCATTGATTTATTAGGTTTTATGAATTGATTTCAGCGGTAGAGTTGAGCTGTATAGATTTAAACTCCAATACTGTTCTGGTCATGTTCCATTAAATATGTATTTACGCAATTATGGTCCGTTCTGAAACTTTAACTTGGCATTTAAATATGCGAGTATTTTCCTTTTGTGTATGGTAATTGTATATAAAGTACATGTTATGTATACTTCTTAGTACGTGTGTATGAACTACATGTAAAGTCCAGTCGAGGGAGAACGACATGTATCTTCAGTAAACAGTGATAAAGGTCGTGTGATCTGTATTATTATTCAGCATCGATTAGCTCGAGTGATTACAAATTCGTTGGAGTACATACACGTTAACTTCATTAACTATATAGAAAATACCTTAGTCATTGAATATATTGGAAATGGCGATGTCTTTGTCCACGATTTCGATTCTGGTGGGCACATTTGCATTTCTGCTCGTCCTGTCGTCTGCAAAGAGGTATGAGCCAAACTGGGAGTCTTTGGATAGTAGGCCAAACCCGAAATGGTTTGACGATGCCAAAATCGGCATCTTTATAACATGGGGGATGTACGCGGTACCTGCCTACCAAGGCCCCTGGTTCCAGTACTGGTGGCATACCGGAAGGAAGAACGAGACAGAGTTTATGAAGGGGAATTACCCTCCAGGCTGGACCTACGCTGATTTCGCGCCAGATTTTACTACATGGTTCTACGACCCCGATTACTGGGCAGACGTCTTTCAAGATTCAGGAATAAAGTATGTATCAATGTTTGTATCATTGTTTTCATAAGAGGAAGAAAATTACTTACACACGGTTGATAATATAATAAGCAGAATTCTGTAAAGAAACAGGAGAATGGAAATGGGAGGAGAAGCTGATCTATGTTTGAATTGTTTCTATCCATTGTTACTTGATTTTTTTTAATGGAAAATGGCTTTATCGAAATTCGATCGCTAGATATCACTTTGTGTTTGTGCGTTCGGACAATACTTACATATAGAGTAGGGTATGTTTAAGTAAGATAATCTGTCATCACTTTGTAGATAAAGACGATTCGTTATCGAAGTGGTATCAAGTTCATGAACTTTTCCCATTCACAGAGTTGTCGTTCCTTGCCATATATCTTTCTAAGACACTTTGATGGACATCAACAAAGTATAAGCCTACTTACTATACAATGAGAATATAAACGTCTATTTCGTATTGTTTTAAAAAGCAATTAATAACGATGAATGAGAAATTTCGGACATATGAACTAAATCCCTTAGGCTAAGTACTGCACAACTTTTATTAATTCAGTGGCGCCATCTAAAATTAATCCCGTTCTGTGATAAATGTATGGATAGTCATTCTTGTTTCTTTGAGCTATGAATAACAACCAAAAATAGAAAATGAAATGGAGTGTTCCAACTTATTACCTTCATGAACATTATTTCAAACCAATTTAAATGCAGAGACGTGTTTCGGCTAGCAAATCCTCATCTTTCAAACCATAGTGATTTTCAGATACAGCCAAAATTTCTATTAATATTGCCGCTATCTTGATTTTTTTTTTGGACAGTTGAATATCTAGACTAATATTGTACAATGTACGATACCCCAAGTCTACATGTTATTGTATGACAAGTCAAGGCTAATGGGATACTCTTAGAGAAACTTCTCTATCACTATCTGTATCAATACAAGTTGCTTATTGTCTCTTTGCACCCTTTGATAGGTACACAGTATTTGTAACGAAACACCACGATGGTTACACTCTCTGGCCCTCAAACTATTCTTGGAACTGGAATTCTATGGATGTTGGGCCGAAACGAGATCTTGTTGGTGAGCGAATAACTATTTTTGAAAGATGTTTTTAAATCATTTTCTTTAGAATAAAGGGATAAATAACATTATCCTTTTTTTGATATTGGACGAAATCATTGAGATGAAAATTTCTGTTTTTCACCTCCAATTGAATTCTCTTTAAGCAAAATTCAAGAAATTATGTTACATTGTTTTGCAACAGGAGAATTTGTAACATCAATCCGGAATCGCACAGATATTGTTGTCGGACTGTATCATTCTCTGTTCGAGTTCTACAATCCATTATTTCTGCAAGATCAAAAGAATGGCTACAAGACTCATCAATTTGCGAAAGTAAGCTTTGCCGAGGACATATCTTCTATTTACTACATTTTGTAATTCGTATTTTTGAAAGTAAAATTGAAAATGCAAGCGCGGATCCAGAGGGGGGGGGGGGGGGGGGTACGGACCCCCCTGGAATTTTCGAAACAGCATTTTTTAAATTAAGATACATATTTCATAAGATTAAGTCCCAATTCCCCTTTTGTTGTCATAATATTTGAAAAATTTATCATGAATTTGTTTTAGAAATCTTTCATTTTGATAATATTTTGCCCTCAGTATTTAACAAATTTTCTCTGCCTCGCTATCGCTCGCCAGAATTTATTATATACATGTACGTTGTTTTCAAATGATACTGCGCTTTCTTATATACAACACATATACATAACAACTAGGTCAATAAACAAGGGCACGAAGAAGACGAAAAGAAAATGAAAAGGGCATGAATAGTGAATTTTATTCCAATTCTCGGAAAAAAAATCGCTGGCTCGCTATCGCTCGCCATTTGCTGTAATCACATAATAGAGCTGACAATCAATTATCAAGAACTTTGATGTGAAAATTCAAGATTTTAAGCTTTTCTGCTCGCATTTACTTTCCAGTCTCTTGTTTTAATAATAATCAGAAACAGAACTGACAATCATCAATGAATACCTTTATTTTCTTGCGTTTGCGTTTTTTTTTTTTTTTTTTTTTTTTTTTTTTTTTTTTTTTGCTCTTCAAAAAATTCGGACTTTAGGACCCCCCCCCCCCCTGAAAAAAATTCCTGGATCCGCCCATGAAATGTGTTTCTTTGGTGGTTTCGAAATTGAAAAAAAAAATGTTCATAAGTTCTTGTTTATTCCAGCAAAAATCTATGCCGGAACTGTACGAACTTGTGAACACTTACAAACCGGAAGTAATCTGGTCTGACGGGGATTGGATGACAACGGACGACTATTGGAACGCCACGGAATTTATAGCCTGGTTGTTCAATGATAGGTGCGTGCTTTGATCTGACAGAAGATTCCGCGTCAGTCATGTCTTAAAGTATTCCAGTAGCAAAGAACATAGAAAAATCGCCATAATGCTTTAAGATAAGTTAATTTGTTTGAAATTGTACCTAAGATGCATTTCTAGACGAAAATCCTTTCTCTGTGGTTGTTTGAATTTGCCTTACAAGACTAATCCTTCATTTTGTATTCCGATTTATTTTGCTGTACGTTCACTAAAATAAATGCAACACAACGTGTATCTCTACACAATATAACATCATAAGCAGTAAATGCAAAAAAAAAAAAAAAAGAAAAGAAAAAGAAAAGAAACGAATGTCATTCTACTCATAAATGTGAAGGTTGATTTTCAGAATGAACTCAGTTTATTCAAACAAAATGAATGGAACAAACAACGTTTATTAAAAAAATCTCCTTTTCGTTTACTTAATATTTTGCAGTCCAGTGAAAGACACTGTTCTTGTGAACGACAGATGGGGAAACAATATCAAGTGTAAACACGGAAGCTACCTGACTTGCTTCGACCAATATAATCCAAGTAAGTCGTCAGCCATATACATGTATCTGTTCTGAGCCGATCATATTCACAGTCAGATAAGAAAGAATTATATAAATCTATATGAATAAGTTAAAGTACAACATACCGGTAATACACAAATCAGAATTCATAAGTGAGTTATAGAAGATCTCAACAGCACTCACAATAGCGCATTAAATTGAACATCCACGGACCCCTAGCAAGCTAGAGGTGGGACCAGGTGCCCGGGAGGAGTAAGCATCCCCTGTTTGGCTAGCTGCATCCGCCGTCAATGTTGACGCACGAAACTGAAATCACAATTATTGTACATGTATACATATACGAGACCAGGAAAAATGCAAATCCAAGCAAAATCAGCCAAAGGAAAAAAAAATCTGCAAAGGAGCAAAAGTGAATCCCCTATGAAGGTGGTAATTGGTGTCCGGAAAAGTAAGTATATCCTGCTTGCAACAAACACCAAACAATTTTTTTCCAGATTGATCTTTATCAGTTCCGAGCGAGGACCATCGAGTCTAGCGTACTTTTGTTTTGAAATACGGAATCTTTCATCTGGAATTATCTATCCTTTGAAATAAATGTATAAAGAAAATGACATCATAATATTTCTTCATTTTTATTTTTGATCAGAGGTACTCCAGACTAAGAAATGGGAGAGCGGTATCACGGTTGATCAGTGTTGGTCGTATAGACGGGAAGCACGGGCCATCGACTATCTATCTATTGATGAAATCATGACACGCCTTATTCAAATAGTCAGGTAAATATTGGAATGTCATTATTACGAAAGGTTTCTTTTCCAGAATGTTAACTTATGAATAATAATATTCCTTTTGAAAAAAAAAAACATCCTATTCATGCTGCTATTATTTACAGCCGTAATGAGTTTTAATATCATCTTTCAATGCTTTCTCAATAGTTTTCTGCGAAAAGCGTCATCTTTGTGTACTAAATTCGTTAGGTTATATGTAATCTTCACAATATTAAAGAATGCAAATAATGCATTTTATGTTCATCAAAAATAATTTGGGCTCATGTAGCTAACTTCGATCAAATGATCGTCTTTCTCTTCATCGCATTCGAAAATTTCTGTTATCAAAATTTCTTGAAATTTCTAAAACATGGGCCCTATAGCATCATATCCCACTCTCTCGGTACATCTTTGGACATTATAATTTTTACACTCTTTGGCCATATTACATTGTTTAGATTGAGGATCACTGACGAGGGTTAAGTACCCGAAATTCACATGCCTGTTCCATGCTGCAAATTTATCTGTTCTTAAAGGATGCTATTGAATTTGAAGACGTTTAACATTATTGTTGCTTGTTCAGAAATAGCAAAGGATAAAAAAAAACACATGAACATAAACAATGCAATGTAAATTGTGAATCAACATAACCGGAGCCTTAAGTTTTAACAGTATGGTAAAACATAGTCAAGGAACCAATCATTTCCATTGTGATCTAAATGTGGCTGCCCTGGTTCTTGCAATCTTGTTTTCTCATCCTCTCCTGTCCTTCATGATCGTGAAAGATGCAACTTGCTCTTTGGGTTTAATTTCGAAATAAGGCTTATCTAAGTGCTCTTCATACGGAAATGGTCCATCCCTTGTCGTTAATGTTTAGTCCAGTTTAAGGTATCCGTTGTACAATGGAGTCATTTTACATAGCGTTTTAATCATCTCCATTGTAAAGTATGGTAAATTTTATGCCTGGTAAGGTACTATAAACTATATATTTTCTGAAAGGTAATGATACCCTGAGTTCAGGTATAAGACTCCCAAGTCTTAAAATTCAAAGGGAAAATTTGCTAGTTTGCATATGTTATATAGAGAAAAAAGACAAGTGCTATGTTGCATAAGTTAATTCCCCTTTGTTTTTCTGGCCCTAAAATTATTATTTTAGAGCAGTAGGCATTATAACCTTTCAGAAAATATATAGTTTATAGTACCTTACCAGGCATGGAAAAATGCCGTATTGTACATCGATCCATACCTTAAGCTGATCTTTTTGTCGGAGCATAACATCGGGTTTTATCCAGTCTGGCGTACAAGCACATTACAGTGACAGCGATACACACAAGTCCGAAACAACAAATGATACCACACAAAACAGTCATACCAAGTTGATATAACCAACAAACATCCTCACAAAGAGACAAACAAGAATACTCATGGATCAAGAAGCAAACAAAAATACCGTACACCATTAATTGTAAAATGATGGGTTTTACACAAGAGAAGTCAAATGATATGGACGCCATCTCCTTGCAGCAAGACTGTCTTGCACTGATCACAGCTGAACACAAACAAGACGCACAACAACATCGAAATCAACATTCCTTAGCTGTTCATTGGTTGTCTGTCAAATTTCATCTCTCTCATGATCTGGTCAATATCAATTAGGAACTGCACTTTTGCATCGTTATTTGGCGTCTCTGTCTGCAGTTAAAGTTGAGTTTCAATCACCAGATAGACTACCATTAGCGACAAGAAGTTGAAACATGAATGACAACCTGTGAAAGGAGGGAGACAAAATCCAGCTTCAGGACACATTCCTTGCTACTGGAACTTTACTCCCAGAATGATGGTGTCATCAATTTTAGATTCATATAAGGCTGTGTTGAATTACGAGTGGGATTATGACCCCCCAAGCTTCGCTAGAGCCTTGAATGACTTTCCTTCGTAGTTTCTTCCCTTCTCTACGTCAAGGTGTATTTTTCGGAAAAGATAAAGCATCAAAAACTTAATCGGACCATAATTCATATATGATTATAAAAAGAAACCAGTAATATCATGAGATATGTGTTTCTCTTTTTAAAGCTGTGGAGGTAACGTATTGGTGGATATTGGTCCGAATAAGGACGGCATGATACCGCCGATAGAGGAAGAAAGATTACGTCAGATGGGGGCGTGGCTTAAAGTCAACGGTGACGCAATATATAAAACCAAACCATGGGTGTATCAGAACGACACAGAAAACAGCAATGTCTGGTAAGAAGATGTGAAACTATACATGGAGTAATATTTTAAGGGAAAAGAATTTTGCAGTGAGAGGTACCTTCTAACCGATTTATATGGAACTACCTCAGTGGCTGAATGGTAATGCCATCCGCTCAGCATGCGGAAATTATCGAGCTCTAACCTCACATAATGCAATTTTTTCCACTTATATACTGTTCAGTTTTGCATTATTCAGCTTTCATGAAGAAAATGCAGACTGGATCTTAATTATCAATTTGAGGGCTTTAACGATTGGCTTAGTTTAATAAATGTTGCCATCTATAATTTTGGCCAGAGCTCCTTCTAGGCAAGCTTTACAGAGTCATCGTATAACATCGTTTATACGTCATCATGGCATCGATTTTACATTACAGACAACACTACTTATTAAAATAGATGTACATAGTTGCCAAAAATTGAGATGTGCTTCATATGGGCACGTAATCCGGATAACTACACCATTTTGGCCGTTCTAGGTCGGCACCAATTGCCCATTGGTCTAGTTTGTTTATGTGTAATCTTTTGTGTTAAATGTTTCTATGTCGTGTGCCTCTATGTCTCTTGCTTTTCTTGTTTCCTGTGTTTTCGCATCGGGTGTTTTGGTGCTTTGTTGTTAGTATTGCAACCGAGTCTGATTGGAGATCCCCTCCTTAAATTTCTCTCATATGCGAAAAACCCCAAACAAGATGATTTCTCCGACTTGATGTTTTTGTATAATGTATTCCACAACTTTACTTTTGTTTTTGTGATTGATTTATTATATGTCTAAAAGCTTTATTCTATTTACAAATTTTAGGTATACAGTCTCCAAATATCAGGATCCCCCTGTGGTTTACGCAATGCACCTAGGATGGCCCGAGAAGGACACCATTGTTCTCGGTTCACCAATTACGTCATCATCAACACAAGTTACCCTACTTGGCGAGACTGTGCCCATAAAATGGACGTCAGGCGGCGCCACTGGTCTGACTATACAGGTTCCCGTCATCATACCAACTGCAGAAAAGTTGATTGCTTGGACATTCGCAATTACCAATTTGAAAAACTGATCGTAAGTTTTGGTCGTAATGGATGAACGTTTATGGGAATAGGAATGACGCTCAGGAACCCTTTTTTCTTTCAATTTGTGATAAAACCATGTTTGTCATTAAATTTAAGTTCCATTATTCCTTGAAGCGATAGAGAGAGTGTGAGAAAGAGAGAGAGAGAGAGAGAGAGAGTTTTGTACAGGCAGGGACAGGACACTTTTTTCATACTGATTTTTATGAGAGCAAATTCTACAGGTAAATTCAGCCTACTCCCTTTATCAGAACAAGGAATTAAGTTATGATATGATATATTGTGACAAGAACTAACTTCTGTTTTACAAATAAAGTTTTTGTTTCCATGGAAACAATGTCTGATTTTTTTTTTTTTGTATTTTGAGAATACTGAAAGCGAGGTATTTTTACAAGGCTCGTTTCCATGGTAACGGATATTGTAGTCTACATTTCATTGAGTTTTTCCTGTCTTTCACAGTAAAATGCTAAACAAGAAAAATGTTTACATCCGCGGTTGCAGCACCCACAGCAAATCACCAAAACACTTAATGCGAAAACACAGAGTATTTATACAAGCGTAGCAAGACACGTGAAAGAGACATTCGACATAGATACATGAAACACAAAAGACTACAAATAAACCAACGAGACCAACGGGCAATCGGTGCCGACTTAGGACACCATCTGTAGCAAATGGTGTGGTTCTCCGGATTACAACACACCCACTTTTCTTGTTACCCAAAGGTCTCGAATAACGCACAATTGTAGTACAATATAACATTTTCGCTGTAAGATGTCCACACACACAAGACGGCAAAACGTAGGGGCCCAAGCAACATAGATGAATATGTTAATTGATATGAAAGGGGTGCCTACGAAATACAGTCCGTGCTCTGCCGGCTATAGCGAGCTCATACATGTTGTCACCCGAGGAGTCCGATCGACATTCAGAGATTACATGTATAGGTGGTCGGGGTCCTATCTTCTCTAAAGATGTTTGGACAGAACCCGTCATGGAGTCCCGTCGTCGTGCAGTCAAAGTGCAAGTCTTAAAATTAAGAAGGCGCAGGTACAAGGCTGTATGAATTACCATGCCGAATGTCAATCTAGTGACAGTAGATTCATATCCACGGTATAAAAGGAGTTTTTTGGTTTTGACGCATTTTCCGAGTTATGCTGTCTACCTTTGATCCTTCTAATTTTGTTTATTATGCCCCCCCCCCCCCCCCCCCAAGAAAAATTAAAAAAAAACAAATGAATAAATAAGGCACGTTGTAAAGAACAATTTCCTCAGTTGTTCCTAACCATTATAAGTTATTCAAACAATGTTGTCTCCATACTTCTTGAAAATGAAAAGTTGTCATGGCAACCGTTTTAATCTCAAGGTATAGAAAAACAAAACATTAAGGTTCCTCCACTTTTTTTTCAGTGATTGTAGTAATCAGATAACATACATTTTGTTCTGACAACAGTTATATATAGATTTTGTTTTATCTTTGCGTTAAGATATTGGACAAAAAGTATTCTATTTCAAGCCAATTTTTGACTGATTTTCAGCTGTCAAATTTAGTTTATAGCGAGTCATGCAGCGATTTTTTTTATGAAATGGATTATTTAATTACTTTTTCTATCCTCAGTGAATGTATTTTGAAGACTTTTTGGGAGGAAGGCTGTACCTTTTGAAATCGATCATGCATATGTATGCAAGTGTTGAAAACTGGCGATCGACAGCTAGTCAGTAAAAATATTTTAAATACTGACAAAAAAAAAAAAGGAAAGAAAGAAATATGTTCAATATTTAATAAAATACGATTTCTATTTCATAATATTCATATTATATTTTTTAAAAAATCCTACCGTGGGGATTGGAGCCCCTCTCGACGCCCCCATATATTTGCCAGAATTTAAAGAAAGCAGAATGCAAAGTGAGCTGTAAGTAGATATATTTAAATCAAATATTAAATACGGCGACCGAAGCGATCGGAAAAAAATTCTTTAAAATTTAGTGTGTTCTGCCTCTTTGCAGACGTTAACCAGAGTAAACACAAAATAAACAGCAGCTTGGTTCCAGTTTAGACTCTTTATTATGATAACGCAAACTGTCATGGTGCTTACTGTACTGGTAAATCACTGAAAATACACAAAATGAAAAAATCCTCACAATGTGTACAATATTCATAAAAACATACAATAACATACTGATTTAGACACTGAAAATTACTATACCTTGCATGAAAAATGTCACACATACATCAAGTCATGATATTTGAAAAATAATTAACCTTTACTTCTGTTATACAAAAATGTATTTGAATTTGGTACCAAAAAATATAAACAAAGCAATGTCAAGGTCACTCAAAAATAGAACGAACGAGTGATTCAATGTTTACTCAAAAATAATGATGCACATTACTTCATACTTTACAATCGTCAAGAAAAATATATGCTGAAGAAAATACAGATACTCACACACAGTGCAGGGAGGCAATTACAGCAAAAATAATGGTAAACATCAGGTGCTTGGAGCAAGCAAACAAAATGGCGTAGGAGCTACGATCTATACTAAAACTTTAAACCCGTAACGGTTCACCTGAGACGGATCGTCTCCATATAGCAATACATGTACATGTACTAGTCAAAGAAAGATAACTCTATCAGTCTATGTGAACACATAACACTCCCCTCCTGATATGAAATATCATAAGTTTCCAAAAATTTATCAAAATCAAAGGTGAAATTCCTATCCTTACTTGAGGAAGAGTTTTCAAAAACCTTAAAAATATGAACAAATGATTTTCTGGAGTATCAATATTAAATCTAAGAGTCACAGAATGTACTGAACAATACACATGATGGTAAAATTTCACTCAAAGGTAAAAAATGTTCTGATATCAAATACACTTGTATGAATACATGATTACATTTATTCTGTAGAGAGAATAGGAACCACACGAGTAATTGGTCTAACGTATGTGTGCTTCGTTCCATTTACGAAGGTGACAACTTCGACCTTGCGGACTAGATCATCCCTGCTTGGGAATACGCGAGTTACACGACCTAGAGGCCAAAGGTTTCTATGTTGTTCATCATCCTTCAAAATGACAATATCTTCAACTTGAACGTTCGGTTTCACTCCCTTCCACTTGTTGCGCGACTGTAGAGACTGTAAGTACTGTTTACGCCATCGTTCCCAAAATCTATCGGCAAGAATTTGGACGATCTTCCACTGCGAAGTATATAAATCGCGCACATTAAGATTCAAAGGGGCATCGGTCACATCCCCTACTTTCTGTGTAAGCAAAATATTCGGAGAAAGCACAGTAGGTGAGTTGGAATCACTGGATACAGGTACAAGAGGTCGACTGTTGATAATGGCAGCTACTTCAGCGAAGAATGTGCAGAGTACCTCATGTGTTAGTTTCGCATGTTTCACTTCTAGCAAAATCGCATCTAGAATATGACGTGTGACTCCTATGAGGCGCTCCCATACTCCTCCCATATGCGAAGAGTAGGGGGTATTAAACTTCCAAACGGTATTCCTTTCTGCCCAAATGCTGCGGATGGCTGGGTCCTCCACATTTATAGAGTACATTCCTAGTTCACGAACCGCGCCAATGAAATTTTTCCCTCTGTCCGAGTAAAATTCCTTAACTGCACCACGTATGGAGTAAAAACGTCTCAATGCGTTAATGAAAGACGCTGTGCTCATTTGTTCGATAACCTCAATGTGTACGGCTCTTGAACACATACATGTAAATAATACAGCCCATCTCTTTGAGTCTGCGCTGCCGCCACGTGTTTTCCTTGTCGTTACGTTCCATGGGCCGAAACAATCAACACCCACATATGTAAAGGGGGGTGATGATTTTAAGCATTCAGGTGGAAGGTCTGCCATTTTCTGGCTAAGAAATTTCCCGCGCCCTCTTCTACAGTTAACGCATTTAAATATTACAGAGGATACCAAGCGTTTGGCACCTGTAATCCACCATCCTGCATTTCTAATCGCTCCTTCGGTTATGTGGCGACCCTGATGGTGTGTTTGTTCGTGGAAATGTAGCACTATAAGGAGCGACACGCGGTGCTCTCCGGGCATGAGAATAGGGCTTCTTTCAGCTAAATCAAACTCTGAGTGTCGTAATCTGCCACCAACACGCAATATATCATTGTCGTCCAAAGTCGGGTCTAACTTTGAAAGGCGACTATCCTTACTGATCGATTTACTATCCTTTAGGATGTCCTTTTCCCTTCTGAAAACTTCACTCTGAACCGTACGTATAATAAGCCCTTCCGCATCCTTTTGTGCGTGAATCCTATCTTCCTCTGTATCTCCTGACAAACTATCCTTGCGACGCTTCCATCTTCTAGCAAATAACTTCAAGAAAGCAATAGCACAGACAAGACTCTTCCACGAAGAAAATTTTTCGAAGCGGTGACTTCCAAGCAAGAGATTAGGTGAGTGTATCTTATTTACTAGTACTTCTTGCTTAATCTCATTGTCTAAAGTCGGTTCTATGAGTTCAAACGACGGAGCTTGATCAGAGTTTGCATCCTGTAATCGCAACCACTCTACTGGTCCATGAAGCCATGAGTCGTACATCGCTCTGTCAACGGTAGGTCTTGTCCCATGATCAGCGGGATTTTGATTGGTCGGGACAAAATTCCAACAATACGCCGGAGCAAATATGAGAATGCGCTGAATCCTGTTACTCACGTAAGTAAGAAATCGCTTAGTATGGTTGTAGATGTATCCTAATACTATCCTGCTGTCAGTAAAGAATTTGAAGTGATCTGCGCTAACATCCAGTTGATCACGGATAATACAAGCAATTTCGACTCCTAACACTGCGGCACACAATTCAAGGCGTGGCACCGACGAGGCTAATTTAGGAGCTACCTTAGATTTTCCCATGATGAATCCTAATGAGTTGTCTCTACTATCATGCAGGTAAGCTACCGCAGATATAGCCAGTTCTGACGCATCGGTGAAGATCAAAACCTGTCTGTCCCCTAGTTCTGAAAATCCAACAGGTAAGTATTTCCGTGGAACTTTCAAATCCTCGATGAGAGACAAAGAGTCAATCCAAGTAAGCCATTTAGAGAGGTATTCCTCTGGTAAGTCAGCGTCCCAGTCAATACACGGTGACTGTGTCATCTCTCTCAGGAGTATTTTCCCTTGGATCGTAATCGGGGCAATGAAACCTAAAGGGTCATATAGACTGTTCACATACGAAAGCGCACCTCTGCGAGTGAATGGCTTTTGCTTAAAATCTATCCTGAATCCAAACGCATCAGTTTGTAAGTCCCATATAAGACCTAAGCTCCTCTGAGCTGGTAGATCCTCCTTTGTGAAATCTAGATCTATTAGATCCTTTGCTAGGTCTTCATTAGGAAAATGTTGCATCACTATAGGGTTACTCGAAGCAATCTTATGGAGTCTGAGTCTCCCATGTGCCATTAGTGCGTGTTGTGTACGTTGCAACAGGTCGACTGCTTCTGCTGCACTTGGTAATGACACGAGAGCATCGTCAACGTAAAAATTTCTCTCTATGAAATCTCTGACGTCACTTCCGTATTCAGATTCCGCAGTATTGGCCGCATGACGTAGTCCGAAAGTTGCGACAGCTGGGGACGGAGTATTTCCGAAGACGTGCACGCACATGCGATATTCTGTAAGAGGCTTATCTGGGTCGTTGTCTGTGTACCAGAAAAAGCGGAGAAAGTTACGATGGTACTCTGACACAGAAAAACAGTGGAACATGTGTTCAATGTCCCCGGTTACTGCCACACTCTCCATACGAAATCTCATCAATACTCCAATTAGACTATTAGTGATATTCGGTCCACATAGGAGAACCATATTCAATGACAAATCCTGATATCTCGCAGACGAATCAAAAACCATGCGAATCTTTCCAGGTTTCATGTTGTGATATACCCCAAATATCGGTAAAAACCAATGTTCTTCGTTTGGTTTAAGTGGGGGTGCGATCTCAGCATGCCCTTTCTTAAGTATGTTACTCATGAACTCTACTGCATGTTCCTTTTTCACAGGATTGGCCTGAAGTGACTTATCAAGTATCATAGCCCTTCTGTATGCCTGTGATCGGTTGCTAGGCAACGTGGGTCTTTCAGGTCTGAATGGTAAGGGAGCAGTCCATTTTCCATCTGGCGCCATATGTAATTCCTTGTTCATAATATCGATAAAGGCACGATCATCAGTTGACAGTCCCTGTGTTTCGTCGTATGGCGTTGTAGCAAAAACATCATAATAAACCGCTGGTTTCTCGGTCACATTAAATTGAGCACTACACGGTTCGAACATAGTACTTCTGCCATTATGTATCGTTGTTTTTCTCACATTTACTGCATTTGGGATGTGGGATTTTCCCAAACAAACTTCCCCAATGATAGTCCATCCTAATATAAGCCTTTGGGCAAACGGTTCATTTGGAGCACCAATTTTCTGCGATAAAACGTGATGCACTTGAGTCATATCTCTACCTATCAATAACGAGATCTCTGCGGAATTATCCAGATTGGGTATATATGAAGCAATATCTCGAAGGTGAGGATAAGCTTCCGCTATATCGGGTGTAGGTATCTCGGACCTATTGTTTGGAATTTCGTCACACTCTATGATTTTAGGTAACTGAAGTCCTTGACCTCCCGAAACTGGTTCTATTATGAAACCCTCTGCGGTCCTTCCAGTAAGAGTAATACTTCCATTACATGTTGATAATGTATAGACGCATGTTTGAGGCTCTAAATCGAACATATCAAAGAAATTCGGAGTTCCGAGTGTCTTATTACTCTGATCGTCAATCAGCGCATACATCCTTTTAGTCATTTCCGGTTTATCGGACGGATATACGTTCACGAGAAGTATTTTCCCGCATGATCTGCCTGCCTCAAAATTTCCGCAAAGCTGAGTGCAACGACTTTCCACTGTCTTCGGGGCAGTCTCCCCTCCATGATCTTGCTGACCTACATTCGGCTCCTGAACATCTACTTTCGGATTCTGTTCACGATCACAGTGCATAATAGTCATATGATAGCGACTGTTACATTTCTCGCACTTAACATAAGATCTGCATTTATTTGCTCTGTGTTTACCCTTTAAACACCGTAGACAAAGTTCACTTTTCATTATGATGTCACGTTTCTGTTCTAAAGTAAAATCGCGAAAGGCTCTGCACTCTAACAAGCTGTGATCAGCCTTGTGTATGGGGCATCTTTTAGCATTACCCCTTTTGGGAACTTCCTCCTGAGTATGAGTGTCACGAGCAAAAATACGAGGCTTCTGTTCGCCTTTAGTCCTCTGATTCACTGAAAGTCCAGGGTCGTTTTTAAGGTTACACATCTCCTGAATAAATTTTATGAAAAATGAGAACGGAGGAAATGGTACATTATGGCTGACCTTATACTGAGATGCTCTAGATGCCCATTTTTCTTGTAGCTGATGGGTAAGTTTCGTAACTATAGGCAATACTCCTGCCGACGAGTCAAAGTAACCCAGCAACACTGAATATCTCGAGTCATTTTTGTTTGACTCAATCTCATACAAGATGTCAAGTAAGTCGTAGAGCCGCCGGGGCTCGCCTTCTGTGATTTTAGGAAAATCATGTAACTTGGCCTTTAGCGAGGCCTCCACCATTTCCGGCCTTCCAAATCTATCCTCGAGCCTGTCCCAAATCAAGCTAAGTCCCTTCTTAGGGTCGCAAACGTTTGCTGTGCGGATAGATAACGCATACTTTTTGGACTCCGGGCCCAACCACTTTGTTAATAAATCAAGCTCTTCTAGGGGCGTAGTTTTAAGTTCCTTTATAATACTTAGGAAGCTAACCTTCCATGCTGTGTAATTTACAGCCGAATCGTCGAAAGCACTGAATCTATGCATCAATAAGTCTTTTTTAAGCAAGTAGTTGCTCATATCCTGAATAACCGATTGCGACCCCTGATTTGGAAATGTAGGTCCATTGTAAGGAAAGGCATCCGGATTCAAAGCACTGGTACCATTATAAGAAACTCGAGGGGCATCGGAGCAAGTCACATGATCACGTCCAGTGTCTGAGAAAGGCGCACTATCTGGTCGTGTACCTGAGTACGATTCACGATCAGGTTGAGTGTCTGAGTACAAAACATCATCAGGCCGAGTTTCTGACAAGTTATCAAGCGAGTAAGTTACTTGGCCTTCTACATACTCTCGAGTTCTTTCTGACTCCTTAAAACGAACGTTTTTCTCAACGCGCTCCTTTTTAATGTCCAAACTATCGCAAACACTACCAGTTTCCAATTGCTCATAAACAACAGCTTCTACTTCCGCAACTGCTGCTGCCTCCTTCTCACGAGAAAGTTTAATGTCAATTTCTGCCGACAGTTTCTGTTTTTCAAGAAGCGCTTGTTCCTCAAGAAATTTCAAACGTGCAGCCTGCATTTCTGCTTTCACCCTTTTACGTATAATAACTGAGGATGCACGGGAACTGCTACTACTCCCAGACGCTGATATAGCTGACCTTGTTTCGAATTGTTCTGATAGGCGTTCCATCGCCTCTAATGAAAGTTTAGAAAGCCTGTTCCTAAATGTGTGTACTGTTTCGGAGTACTGTGTATAAACGATAACATGTGCGTCCATTTCAATGTAGGAACGTTCCGTTCTCGCATTTCCTAGAAATGTCATAAAATTCTGAGAAGTGAGCATGAATCGTTTATAATCGCTATTAATGCGGTCTTCCATTTCATGGAGATATTTTCTATCAGCGGTACGCTCTCTATCGAAAGAATCAATAATATCTTCAATGTTTCTGCATGACATGCAAAACCGATCCTGTAAATTTGTGAACTGTTGATCAAACAAGGCCTTCCCCTTCTCCGTGTGCTTCACCATCCTCGGTCCTTCAACCTCTGGATCCTTGGTATCAGGTATATCTGCAGTTGCCATCGTGTATAACGTAATCCTGGATGTGTTGATTTACTGTTCTGCCTCTTTGCAGACGTTAACCAGAGTAAACACAAAATAAACAGCAGCTTGGTTCCAGTTTAGACTCTTTATTATGATAACGCAAACTGTCATGGTGCTTACTGTACTGGTAAATCACTGAAAATACACAAAATGAAAAAATCCTCACAATGTGTACAATATTCATAAAAACATACAATAACATACTGATTTAGACACTGAAAATTACTATACCTTGCATGAAAAATGTCACACATACATCAAGTCATGATATTTGAAAAATAATTAACCTTTACTTCTGTTATACAAAAATGTATTTGAATTTGGTACCAAAAAATATAAACAAAGCAATGTCAAGGTCACTCAAAAATAGAACGAACGAGTGATTCAATGTTTACTCAAAAATAATGATGCACATTACTTCATACTTTACAATCGTCAAGAAAAATATATGCTGAAGAAAATACAGATACTCACACACAGTGCAGGGAGGCAATTACAGCAAAAATAATGGTAAACATCAGGTGCTTGGAGCAAGCAAACAAAATGGCGTAGGAGCTACGATCTATACTAAAACTTTAAACCCGTAACGGTTCACCTGAGACGGATCGTCTCCATATAGCAATACATGTACATGTACTAGTCAAAGAAAGATAACTCTATCAGTCTATGTGAACACATAACATAGTGCGTTAACACAAAAAGGGTCATTACGAATCAATGAATTGGGATGGAAAGGGAGGAGGCGGGGGCATCGAGAGCTGGGGTCCTAAAGGACAGGGGCCCGTTGAAATTTATTTTTCCTGTTTTAGCATTTTTTTCAACGCGATATGAGATTTTGAGAGGGTGTTGCATGATAGAGAGAGAGAGAGAGAGAGAGAGATCTTTCTGTTTCAGATGTGTGCTATTTAACTTATTTTATATCGTTTTGATATGTATACGTACGTGAGATGGACAGAACGTCAGAGGGAGAAAGAGAGAGGCTATTATTTACAAGTTTTTGGTGATATTTAGCAGAGAGAGTGCGCGCTATGCTTTGAGTATTGTAGAATGATGTAGAGAGAGAGAGAAAGAGAGAGAGAGCTATACTTTATATATTGTAAAACGATGTATTGGGGAGAGAGCTAGAGAGAGCTATGCTTTATATATTGTAGATTGATGTATTAGGGAGAGAGAGAGAGAGAGAGAGAAAGAGAGAGAGAGAGAGACCTTTGCTTTATACATTGTAGAATATTGTAAAATGCTGCATTGGAGAGAGAGAGCTATGATTATCCTTATTTATTGTAAAATGATGTCTAGAAGGCCCTGGGGAAGAAAAGCAAAATTGCTTATCAGGTTACCTTCTCTAAATAAAGTATTTATTATTATTATTATTATTATTATACGAAGCTAGATATGCTGGACCCCTACTCCTCTTTAATTCCCAGTTTGATTGGCTGAACCCATAGCACACCCCCCCCCCTCCCTTTACAAAAAAAAAAAAGAAGAAAAAATAAATCTTATATAGTAATGAAATAATCTCAGTACATCCGCCTAATGCAAGGATGATAATAGAATGAAGAAACATTGACAAATTAAAGTTGCCAAATAGTGTTGCAAAATATTATATAATTTTTTACGACTGAATTTTTTTAAAAATAATTTTTTCTTTAGATACTTAAAAAAGTTTAAAAAATGAGATTTTGTTCCTCTTCGCCCTTCACCCATGATTACGCCTATGATTGGCAATCATACCCCAATCAACACGTTCAAGTGAGATTGTTGTGATTTCTTTCCACCTCACCTGGCTGGGTCCAGAGTCACGTGACATTTTGCATTGTTCCCGGCCAGGTATAGTGATTAGAATTCAGGTACTCTCCTCAACGTGACCGGCCGCGCGACCCGAGAACAAAGACCAACAAGGCGAAGAAAAAGACCAGAGAAAGAGGGATTAGGTAAAACAATTTATTTCATTACTATAAGGTTTATTTGTCTGATATGCAAACTCAGTCTCATCAAATATGGGCTCGACTTTTATAAACAATCCTTACACTGAATGTACAACTTGATTTTTGTGGATTTTTTTTCAAATTTGGACCTTCAAAATATTGGCGCGTAAATTCATGAGCAATGTTTTTACGGGTAAAATCAGATGATTTTCTGTTTTGACTATTCTAGTATACGTCGTACTAGTATAGTTTGCCTTGAAATATATCGCCGTGTTGCAGATTCGACAAACCGTTAATATAAGTACTGTAAACTTACCGTCATCGACCCAAATCTGAGTTACGGTACAGTACATCACGAGGAATGGAAAATGTTCAAATGTTTTGTACACATGATTCATGAAGTTAATCCTGGTGTCAGGAATGTAGCATAGTAGGGTCACATATTATCATCGCCCCCCATTCAAATATTATAATAAAGTCGAAGTCTTGTATCGGGCGGGCAACCCCCCCCCCCCCCAAATCAAAAACAAGGAAAATAAAAATGTGTGTTTCCATTTTCCCGACCGACCTTATTTTTTCCTGCCGACCCTACGAATTTTTACCGAAATTGAAAAAAAGGACGGTTCGAAATTCGCGCCAATTTCGTAATGAAAACGAAAGTAGAAACGCTGATTTGGGAGACGTCGAGACAAGACACTGATAGATGCTATTGCAGTATTTTGGCAGTTGAAAATTGAATCCTGTCAACAGACTTAACACATTGAGGAGAAGAAGTGTGTCATAGCAATTTCAAATCTCAAGCACATTTCATGGGATTTTTGCACAGGCACTTGTACATGTTTACTTTTTAGTGCCTCTCCCACTGTAATTACATGTAACTAACTTTATCGTATTCCCTCCTTGTGAGGGGTATGAATAAGTGGGAGGGGCACTAAACAAGTGCCACAGACCCTGTGCTTTTAAATATATCATTTATTTGATGAAAATATTGTTCAAAAATATTTTGAAATGAACCTGCACTACTGTCACTATTTTTAATGAAATTATATATATGCATACATTCCTGTCCATGCTATATCTCTTGAACCATTTACCCGATCACTTTCACCTTATGGCCCGAAGGTTTCATCTCACCTTAACCCAAGGTCATGTGACCAAGGTCAAGGTCACTTAGTACATTTCTAATGAAATTGTACATTCATTCCTTTTCGGGCTATATCTCTTAATTGAATTGTTTGCCATATGACTTTCATATTTTAGCGTGTTGCTGCTTTTGACCCAAAGGTTTCACATCACCTTGAACCAAGGTCATGTGACAAAGGCGAAGTTCACTTAGTACATTTTTTAATGAAATTTAAGATGCATTCCTGTCCGGGCTTTATCTCCAGAACCCTTTACCCGATCACTTTCATATTTTAGTATGTTGTTCCTTCAATCTATTTTTTGAATTAAAATTTGACGTTTCTGACCAGAAACGTTGAATATCAATTATTTGAGAGGTACAATTTAATTGCAAAGATGTATACATCATCTAATACAAATACTTCGCAATCCGGCCTTACCGCCTTTAGCGGTTTATGGTTTATTCGTTCATAAAATGTCAAAGTCCAGTATGGTCATTTTTACAGGGGGTTTCCTTGAAATGTGTGGGCTTGTGATAAGTTGTGTGGGCCCCTAAAATTAAAATTTTATGAGCCCACGTGGCTCATAAAATTTTCAGTAGAGTTCATACCCTGCTCTCATTTGAGACAACGACCAATAATGTAGTAACCAAAATGACCCTAACCTTTTACCTACTTTTTGATTACTCATACTTTGGCTGTATCTTTTGCTCTCTAACGGATAGGATTAATACTAGATTCATAGACACTTCATGGCAATACTCTTTGGATTTTAGAAGTAGTTTGATTTTTGAAAAAAACCTGCTACAGCGAGCTTATATTGTAATCTTTGAATACCCTATGTTTAATGAAATTATGCATACATTCCTGTCTGGGCTATATCTCTTGAACCGTTTGCAGGATCACTTTCATCATTTTATAGGGCTGTGCAGTTTTATTGTTATATCGGTGCACTGCGATATTTTCGTTTGCAATACGCACTGCGATACATTTTTCAAAATACCGATTCTGGTTCAATATTTTACTTTACAGAGTAATCGTTGTATAAAAAGTATTCTAGTCAAAAATGACAAGCAAACATATGTTTCAAAAATCAAATTCATGCTTTAAGTTCATTAAAATACGTGTATATGTTCTTATTGAGCGATCAGAGATTGCCGCTCTCAGTGAGATAAAATATGAGCTTTCGTTATGACGGTCTCTCTTTTATATTCTAAATTGTTTCATAATGATTTTCAAAATTTATTTCAAAACAACATTATTCTTCTTAATTGACTGAAATTGGTCTCCCATCTTTTGATATTTTTTGTTCGTACCAGTGTTTTTTCTCCTTGTTTATGGTCCGAATTTCTGCCCCATCCCAATGCCAAATAACTTCTTATTACTCCGAAATTCCCAAAGAGGAATTATGAAAAAATCACGTGAGAAAAAAAAGACTGCCAATTCTGGAAGTCGACAGCACAAAATGTCTACGTGCATTTCTATTTTCTATTCATCACTTGTTCAGTTGAAGCAAATCAATGGATCATAAGCAGTGTTAATATATGATACTGTAGGGTTACTAATCGTTAGACTTTGGTGATAGTTTGTACATGTGTAAAAAATTAATATCAAATTACAGCAGTTTTCCCAAAAGGGACAGGCACCTTCCCCAAAATAAATAAAAAGAAACCTGGAACTAACGTTTAACATCATGTTTCTCAAGTACTTGATGAAGCCTGGCAGTGTTTTTTTCAAGTTTCAACAGTTTGTCAACTATTTTTCTTTTTGAAAGAAACGACTTTTATTTATTAATAACTGTTTACGGCTTTATTTCTCTTTTTTCTATGTTACCAAACTTTGATCAAAGACAGAATAAGCAATGATATGATAAAAAAAAACATAAGCTGTGTCTTGTTTAAGTGTGTTTCTGTAAATAATGAAGTCTATAAAGGATTAAATATTGCAATAAATCGCAATATGAAATCTTGCATCGCAATATATCGCAATACGTTTTTTGGTCCGCAATGCCCAGCCCTAATATTTAAGTATGTTGTTGCGTATTAACCGAAGGTTTCACATCACCTTGACCCAAGGTCAAGGTCACGTAGTACATTTTTAATAAAATTTAACAAACATTCCTGTGTGGGCTATATCTCTTGAACTGTTTGCCAGATCATTTTCATATTTTAGCATGTTGCTGCTTTTGACCCGAAGGTTTCACATCACTTTGACCAAAGGTCATGTGACAAAGGCCAAGGTCACTTAGTACATTTATAATGAAATTTTACATGCATTCCTGTGCGGGCTATATCTCTTGAACTGTTTTTCTGATCACTTTCATATTTATACCCCCTGCAAACAAGGTTTGGGAGGGTACTATAGGAATCACCCTGTTTTTCCGTCTGTCTGTTCATCACACCTTGTCCAGAGCATAACTCCTCTCCCTGTGGATGGATTTCAGTAATGTTTCACAGAAATGTTCCTTAGATTCTAAGGGTGTGTCATGACCTTGAACCAAGGTCAAAGGTCAAGGTCTCAATAGACATCATTTGTAAAACCTTGTCCGGAGCTTAACTCCTCCCCCTGTGGATGGATTTCATTAATATTTCACAGAAATTTTCCTTTGGACCTAAGGGTGTGTCATGACCTTGAACCAAGGTCAAGGTCACAATATACATCATTAGTAAAACCTTGTCCAGAGCATAACTCCTTCCCCTGTGGATTGATTTCAATAATATTTCACAGAAATGTTTCTTAGGACCAAAGGGTGTGCCATGACCTTGAACCAAGGTCATAGGTCAAAGGTCAAGGTCACAATAGACAGCATTAGTAAACCTTGTCTGGAGCACAACTCCTCCCCCTGTGGATGGATTTCAATGATATTTCACAGAAATGTTCCTTAGGAGCAAAGGATGTGTCATGACCTTGAAACAAGGTCATAGGTCAAAGGTCAAGGTCATAATTAGTGTTGTACATCGGAAGACTTTTAAGAATCGATTATCGGAAAATAATCGGAAAGAGTAAACCGATCGATTATTGATTTAAATCGGAAAACAAAAGTCCATGAAAAATGGAACAAAAAAGATAGAAAAATAGTATTTTTCTGCATTAAATTCGGAAAACTTTGATGAAAACAAAATATAAAGCATTCAATTTCAAAGTGTCCGCCTGTTTACATGCAAGACAACAAATAAAGGTTTATGTTACACAAGAAAAGAAAAAATAAATACCTTTACACAAAATACCTTTCTTTCAGCGACAATCGATTGTAAGAAAATGAAATCGATAATCGGAATCGAAAGAGTTTTAGTGATCGACAATCGATTGTCGGCGACAATTGGTTCATCACTATTCATAATAGACATCATAAGTAAAACCTAGCCTACCTCTGTGGATGGATTTCAATAATATTTCATAGAAATGTTCCTTAGGACCTAAGGGTATGTCATGACCTTGAACCAAGGTAGTAGGTCAAAGGTCAAGGTCACAATAGACATCATTAGTAAACCTTGTCTGGAGCACAGCTCCACCCCCTGTGGATGGATTTCAATAATATTTCACAGAAATGTTCCTCAGGACCTAAGGGTGTGGCATGACCTTAACCAATGTCAAAGGTCAAGGTCACAATAGACATCATTAGTAAAACCTTGACTGGAGCATAACTCCTCCCCCTGTGGATGGAATTCAATAATATTTTACAGAAATTTTCCTTAGGACCTAATTGTGTCATGATCTTTAACAAAGATCATAGTTCAAAGATCAAGGTCTTAATAGACATCATTATTAAAACCTTGTCCAGAGCATAACTCCTTCCCATGTGGATGGATTTCAATAATATTTCACAGAAATGTTCCTAAGGACCTAAGGGAAAGGTCAAGGTCTTAAGAAACATCATTAGCAAAACTTTGTCAAGAGCATAACTCCTTCCCCTGTGAATTGATTTCAATAATATTTCACAGAAATGTTCATTGGGACCTATGGGTGTGTCTTTGAACCAAGGTCAAAGGTCACAATTGACATTTGATCTTGATCCCAAGATAACTTTTTAAAATATATTGCTGTGGGGGTATTTTCGTCCTGTTAAGGGCAAATTTTCATTTAGTATGTTGTTGCTTATGACCCAAAGGTTTCACTTCACCTTGACCCAAGGTCATGTGACCAAGGTCAAGGTCACTTAGTGCATTTTTCAATGAAATTGTTCATGCTATCATTTATCTTTTGTACGTTTACAGGATCGCTTTCATACATGAATGTTAGTATGATGATGATGCTGATGACCCTTAGTTTTCACACCACTTTGATCCAAGGTCATATATTACATTTTTTTCAGGCTTTCTACTGTTCCTACTTTTTCCTACTATTTCCTACTTTTCCTACTTTTTGATTTTGATCCTATTTTTTCCTACTTTTTCTTCAAAACCTCCTACTATTCCTACTTTTTCATCTCAAAAGTAAAAAATTACTTGCTTCACTTGTCATCAACATCTGATACAAAGTTATTAAAAAATTTCGGTCTCGCTTCGCTCGCCCATTCTGTATATTTTACATAAAAAATCAATCTGTCCTTATTTCGCTCTGTGATTTCCTCAAAGATGAACATTACCAGTCTACAATCATTCCTTACTGTGATTTTTGTGTCGTACTTACTGAAAATTGTTGCTAAAAGTGATGGAAAATTTCCTACTTTTCCCCTATTAATTCCTACTTTTTCCTATTTTTCTCCTACTTTTTTTCATTGACTACTCCTACTTTTTTCCTACTTTTTCATCAAGGTAGAGTAGAAAGCCTGTTTTTTATGAAATTGTACATGTTATTATGTCTGGGCTATACCTCTTGAATCATATACTGGATCATTTTGATATTTTAGTATGCTGTTGTTCATGATTGAGGGTTAATCTTATCACTTTGACCCAGGGTCACATGTCCAAGGTCAAGATCATTTACTCAGGGATCACCCTAGGCCACGATTTTGCGATATTCTCAAATTTTTTAATCAAATATCGCATTTTTAGCTCGACTGCACTACCGTCGGCGTCCGCGTCGGCGTCGTCCGAACTAGATGATCAGGTAAATGTTAAGATTACACATTTACCTTTACTATATTCATATTCTGTTGGTTTTTTTTTGTTGCAAATGTTTAATTATACATCATTTAATATATCCAGATGAGGATATAGCCCCTGGGGTTGGGATTTTTAAAATTATTTCAAATGATAAGACGAATGTTGAGATGATAAGGTAAATGTTAAGATAGCAATAAAGTCTTTAAAAGCCAATATTGAGCAAAGTATAAGTGCTACATGTACCAAACTTACATATTTGATGTATCTTTGATCAAACTTTCAAAAAATGACCTTGACCTACCAGTGATTTTTTTTGGCCGGATTTACCGCCGAATATCGGTGGCTTCCCCTTGTAAAAAATAGCTTTATTTTCCCAAAAATCGGCCCGTATTTTCCCAATACACGGAGATCAAAATTGTTTTCAAGATTAAATCGAATTTGACACGAAACGTGCACAAAAGAGCCGGCTACCGGCGATTTCTCGCCTCCTACTAAGGATAAAATCACCGCCTACTTTCCGTAAAATAATGTTGTATCTCAGTTTCTTTAAGTATGGAAACTGAACGTGTACTAAAGGAAATTACGTTGTCCTTTAAAAAGCTTTCTCTATACAAGGTACGCGATAAATATTTCCCTAACTACAGTGAGTAGATTGATTTCAACACGGCGTGACGGATCATTTTACGGCAACGTATATTAAAGAAGTACTTTAGGACGATCAGATCTCGACTTTTCACGCCTGTAAATAAGATTTTTAATTAATATGAAAATTGTATACTAGTAGTTACTGACCACGCGGCTCCACATGCCACGGACAATCAAATGCCGGTCATGATAGTGATACTCAAGTTCTTATACTTTTCTACCTCGGTCTATTTACTCAGTGGCGGATCCAGCGCCCCCTCTGCCGGGAGGGTCAAGGGGCGAATTTTGCCGATTTTTACTAAAAATGGGCCAAAATATAGGGGTTTTTGGAAAATTTTGGGTCAGTGCCGGGGGGCGGACGCCCCTCCGCACCCCCCTGAATCCGCCACTGTTTACTGTATGTAAACAATGTGCTAGAAATTATTCGAACAACATCAAGAATTCATTGTTATACTAAGTCTACTGAAACATCCACAAGATGTGAGCCGACAGTAACTGTTGAGTGCGCGATCCCGCTCGCAGAATTCAAAACGTCTGACACACATTGCATCCGTAGACCGAAAAGTTCGTCAATTATGATCTATACTACATGCTTACAACTCAATGCTCTCAAAAATTTCGAGAGAAAAATGTTTTTTGTTTTAAAAATCAAATTGTTCACACTGAGGAGAGCGCCATAAAAAAAAAATACATCAAAGTACCCATATTATAACTGATAGTTCAAAGCTTCAGTAGGCGAAAAGGGGTGTACCTTTGTTTTTGCAAACTCTTTCACTTTCCTGGTAGTAATACAGATTAGGCATTTGTGAACAGGAAATTGCTGTTTTGAACCAATAATTTGAGCGTTTCTTCAAAGAAATTTTGTTTCTAGATTTTCCCAATTTGTTCCAAAATGTCGCATATTTTCCCAAATGAAAAGGTACAGGTGGCCTTTAAAAAAGGTAAAAAAATCACTGCCTACTTTTTTCCGCTTGAATGATTTTGCCTTTAAAAGCCAATATTGAGCAAAGTATAAGTGCTACATGTACCAAACTTACATATTTGATGTATCTTTGATCAAACTTTCAAAAAATGACCTTGACCTACTTTTTTCCGCTTGAATGATTTTACCTTTAAAAGCCAATATTGAGCAAAGTATAAGTGCTACATGTACCAAACTTTCATATTGGATGTATCTTTGATCAAACTTTCATAAAATGACCTTGACCTACTTTTTCCGCTTGAATTATTTTACCTTTAAAAGCCAATATTGAGAAAAGTATAAGTGCTACATGCACCAGACTTGCATATTGGATGCATCTTGGGTTAGACTATTGAAATATGACCTTGACCTACTTTTTCCGCTTCAGTGATTTTGCTTTAAATTGGCAATATTGAGCTAACTATAAGTGCTACATGCACCAGACTTGCATATTGGATGCATCTTGGGTTTGACTATTGAAATCTGACCTTGACCTACTTTTTCTGCTTCAGTGATTTTGCTTTAAATTGCCAATATTGAGCAAACTATAAGTGGTACATGCACCAGACTTGCATATGGGATGCATCTTGGGTTAGACTATTGAAATCTGACCTTGACCTACTTATACTCATATGAGCAAAGCGTAAGTGACCTTTTGTCATAGTGTATCCTCTGTCATTGGTTCACCATAAACTAATTTTAATTTATAACTTTAAATTTTTTATGTGACTTGATATATGTTGTTGCCTGAGAAAGGGAGTTTAAATAAATTGGCTGTCATGAGAGATATTATGCTATGCAGTCGAGCATTAGGTGACTCTGGTAACTATTTTTTCTGCGTTGTCGCGCTAAAAGATCGCATTCCTCCCTTGATAAAATCGCACATAAGTTAATATAATGCAGCAGAACAGGAGATTCGTCTTTAATCTTCAAATTTTCAGTTGATTATTCGAATTCTGAGTGCGACATCACGTATGTATATATGAACTGGGCGGGTACAGGGTTTTTTTTTTTCCTTCTGCCCCTTCCCAATGCCAAATTTCCTCTTTTTTTCCCAAAAAATCACCCTGAAATTCCCGAAGAGGAATTATGAAAATATCACCTGAGAAAATGAGACTCAAAACCTAGAAATCAGCACATAATGTCCTATTTCGAAGTGCATTTTTAAAAGTTTTTATTCATCCCTTGTTTAGTTCAAGCAAATCAATAGATTACCAGTGTTAATAAATGATACTTTAGGGTTATACTTTGGTGAAAATTTGTTCGAAAATTTTCCCAATTTTAGCAAAATGTCGCAAATTTTCCCAAATGAGACAGGCACCTTCCCCAAAATAAAAAAAAACCCTGGGGTATTGTGGACTTATTCCTTGTATATGCATTTACCAAATCTATTCCCTGAAATTCTCGTGTGTGACTGTTGTATTGACATTTGCACGTGAGTATTTTTATACGCCCGTCATTTGACGGGTCGTATTATGGTATGGCGAAGTCCGTCCGTCTGTCCGTCCGCCTATGGAACGCAATAACTTGATTATACGTCAACAGATTTTCACGAAATTTATACATTATGATTGGACTGTGGAGAGGAAGCCGCCTTTCGATTTTCAGGTTCATCTGATTTGTCGTTACAGAGTTATGGGACTTAGATTTTTAAAATACAGTGAAAATACATGTATACTAAAATAGTTAAAAATTATTTAAAAATCTATTTCTGGTCGAAATGTTTTGAAATTTGGTATACTTCAAGTAGAAAGGATGTTCTTTGACATATGTAACGGGTTTTTAATTTTTTTGTCGCATAATCGAGATATTGTGTGTAATGGGAAGGGGGGGTGGGTTATATGCACATACATGTTAAGCTAAGGGCAAAATATAGGCACATGGAACGCAATAACTTGAATATGCGTCAACAGATTTTTAGCCGAGTTGCAAAACTCGGCTCTTAATTTGATGTGAGACGGGCGGGCGGGCGTCTGGGCGGGCATCTGGGCGGGCGGGCGGGAGGGCGTCAACAATTGGTTTCCGGACTATAAGTCAACTACGAAAGAGGCTATAACAATGAAACTTCATACACTTACTCACCATTAGTCAAGGATGAGCCCTATTGATTTTGGGGTCAAAAGGTCAAAGGTCAAGGTCACAGGACTCAGATGATTGAAAATGGTTTCTGGACCATATTTCAGCCTGTATTGCACCTATAATCATGAAACTTGCCAGAAATGTTTCCCTTGAATCAAGGATGAGGCCTATTGATTTTGGGGTCAAAAGGTCAAAGGTCAAGGTCACAGGACTCAGATGATTGAAAATGGTTTCCGGACCATATTTCAGCCTGTATTGCACCTATAATCATGAAACTTGCCAGAAATGTTTCCCTTGAATCAAGGATGAGGCCTATTGATTTTTGGGTACAAAGGTCAAGGTCACAGGACTCTGTTGATTGAAATTGGTTTTCGGACCATATTTCAGCCTGTATTGCACCTATAATCATGTAACTTGCCAGAAATGTTTCCTGTGAATAGAAAATGACCACTTTTGATTTTGGGGTCAAAAGGTCAAAGGTCAAGGTCACAGGACTCTGATGATTGAAAATGGTTTCCTGGCAATATTTTAGCCTGTATTGCACCTAAAGTCATGAAACTTGCCAATAATGATTCCCATGAATCAAGAATGACCCCTATTGATTTTGGGGTCAAAAGGTCAAAGGTCAAGGTCACAGGGCTCCAATGATTGAAAGTGGTTTCCGGACCATATTTCAGCCTGTATTGCAATTATAATCATGAAGCTTGCCAGAAATGTTTCCCATGGATCAAGGATGACCACTATCAATTTTGGGGTTAAAAGGTCTAAGGTCAAGGTCACAGGACTAAGATGATTAAAAATGGTTTCCTGACTGAATTTGAGCCTGTATTGCACCTATAATCATGTAACTTGCCAGAAATGTTTCCAGTGAATAGAAAATGACCACTTTTGATTTAGGGGTCAAAGGGTCAAAGATCAAGGTCACAGGACTTAGGTAATTGAAAATGGTTTCCAGACCATTTTTCTTTTGCTTAAGGTTCCTGCACCCTAATAGACAACTTTGGGTTAAAATTTTCACAACATTTCGCCATTTCCAACAAGTACCGATGATTTTATCATCGCAAATGTTCGTACATAATAGCATCATTTTTACAAATGGTACCATGTAAACAAGAAAAATTAGGACATAAAGTATTCTGTATGATGAGATTGAAAATCTGTATCCTTGAAAATATATTACACGCTGATATAGAATAAAGAGAAGACCATTTCTTGATCCAGAAATTTTCATTTAGGACCACAACATGTTGTTACAAACCATACACATTTCATGTTAGTCTGCATATTCATACTTACATTCCAGTTTTGCAACTCGGCATTTTGCATCTTCGATGCATTTTGAGCTTATTATGATATTCATACATCATGTTTGGACTGTGGAGAGGAAGCCGCCTTTCGATTTTCAGGTTCATTCAATATGTCGTTACAGAGTTATGGGACTTAGATATTTTAAAATACAGTGAAAATATACTAAAATAGTTAAAAATTATTTAAAAATCTATTTTTGATCGAAATGTTTTGAAATTTGGTATACTTCAAGTAGAAAGGATGTTCTTTGACATATGTAACGGGTTTTTAATTTTTTTGTCGCAAAACCGAGATATTTGTAATGGGAAGGGGGGTGGGGTATATGCACATACATGTTAAGCTAAGGGCAAAATATAGGCGCATGGAACGCAATAACTTGAATATGCGTCAACAGATTTTCATGATATTCATACATTATGTTTGGATTGTGGAGAGGAAGCCGCCTTTCGATTTTCAGGTTCATTCGATTTGTTGTTACAGAGTTATGGGACTTAGATATTTTAAAATACTTTGAAAATATACTAAAATAGTTAAAAATTATTTAAAAATCTATTTTTGATCGAAATGTTTTGAAATTTTGTATACTTAAGGTAGAAAGGATGCTCTTTGACATATGTAACGGGTTTTTAATTTTTTGGTCGCATTACTGAGATATTTGTAATGGGAGGGGGGGGGGTTATATACACAAACATGTTAAGCTAAGGGCAAAATATAGGCGCATGGAACGCAATAACTTGAATATGCCTCAACGGATTTACATGATATTTCTACATTGTGATCAGACTTTGAAGAAGAAGCCGCCTTTCGATTTTCAGGTTCATTGGATTTCTCGTTACGGAGTTATGGGACTTAGATATTTTAGATACAATGTAAAATTTACTTAAATAGTTAAAAATTCTTTAAAAATGTATTTCTGGTCAAAATGTTTTGAAATTCTGTATACTTCAAGTAGAAAGGATGTTCTTTCACATATATAACAGATTCTTAAATTTTTTGTCACATTATCCAGAAATTATGTGTAATTGGGGGGGGGGGGGGGGGTATATGCACATACATGTTAAGCTTAGGGCAAAATATAGGTGCATGGAACGCAATAACTTGAATATGCGTCAACGGATTTACATGATATTTGTACATTGTGATCAGACTTTGAAGAGGAAGCCGCCTTTCGATTTTCAGGTTCATCTGATTTGTCCTTATAGAGTTATGGGACTTAGATATTTTGGTGTTCTGAAAAAAAAATCCCAACGGGCGTATCTTGCTGCGTGAGCGTAGGCTTTATTTTTTTATCCATCAATGTATTAGGATTTAGCTTTACGTTTCTCTAGCGGTTGTCAGCGGTACATGCTCTTTAGTCATTGTAATATCAATAGAGTATGAAATATTACAATGCAGTCTTGATATTGTTTGTATAGAAAAAAAGACCAGAAATGAAAAGTATATTGTATACAAATACTGTTCATCAAAAGTTTACAAATTGTATTGCACAAGCGAGTAGATCGGCAGATTAGACGTTACCATAAAATAACTTGTCACGGCGCACTGAAATACTTTTAATAATGTGTACCATTGGAACCGATGATTTCATAAAAGACATTCACAAGACATTTTAATTTCCATTAGATGGATAGATACTTCATATTCAACCGGTGAGTGGAAATGAGACACGACAGATATTTTTTTCTGAAGTTTTGAAAAAACATCTCGTTGGCGACTTATAGCGTGCGGCGATGTCTGAGAGACAAAGAATTAAAAATTTTATTTGACTTCATTTTTCATTTAAAATGTCATTCAAACAAGGGAAAAAGGAAGAGTCCAGCAGCCGATTTCACGAAAATTCGTAAGTATTTTCTTACGTAAACGTACTTACGTATTTCTTACGAAAATACTTATGACAATTTCACGAACGCGGTCGTAACTCTCTAAGAAAATTCTTAAAATTATTTTCGTAATATTTTTCGTAAGTATTTTTAATGCATAGCAACGGAAGCTTCCTGTGCTCATGCGCATGCGCGATTTGTGGACCTTGGAAATCTTTAATTTAAACATGTTTTATTTCCAATAAATTCAGTTGCGTAGCTACTATGCATGTTGTATGCATGCCTTATCATCCGCAATAAATTTTATTTTTCAATCTCTCGAAAAAGTACATTTGAATTTCATTTAAAAATTAATTCTTGTAATATAGTGATATCTGTCGACCATTTAGCATGGATTTAAGGATCCCGCACCCTAATAGAGTACTTCCGGTAAAAAATTATGCACATTTTCATAATTTCCCGACAAATGCCGATGATTTCATGATCGGGAATCTTCGGGATGACGGAGTAGGTCACTGTGTGAGAAGTGTAATCCCTAAATTTAGCTAGAAAAGTATGTGTATCATTCATTTAGAAGAGAACGAAATTTCTTATCTCTGGAATTTATCATTGAAAATGCATTAGGGGTCGAATACCTTAAAGGGACGGTGTCCCTGAAAATTAATTAATTTTACAAAATTTTGGAATACAAAATCTTTCGTTTCATATGAAAGTATGCATTCTTATTTGTATAAATTCAAATTTTCAGGCGAATCTAATGAGTTAAAGAACATACATTCGCAGTAATAGACCTTTAAAAACGTAATTTTGAATTTGGGGTGCGCAACTCTAATTCATTTCACTGGCGCCACCTACAATGTATTGAGTTTTTACAATAGAGATATGTGGAGATTTCATTATTAAAAAATCGACTAAATTAGGGTCGGTACTGCATATTTTCAAATAAAAGTTTTTATGACTCCTTTTTTCCTCTTTCTAGACCCTTTGGAATAAATTTTACGTTTTCAATATAATTTATTTTCAGGGACACTGTATCTTTAAAAAATGAGACCTACGTGTACATATGTGATTGACTGGTTTCATAAGGTCATTTTGAAACAAGACATAAAAAGTCATTCTCTCTAAATATGTTGTCTAGATATCATTGACAATATGTATAAACCGACGCCATTTTGTTTCTTATGCTGTACTTAAGAATTTTCGTAAAATAACTTAAGAAATTTGCAAGTATTTGAAGGGTTCTTAATGACTTGCGACAACCCTGAGGCAGTCGCAAAGTTACAAACAATTTTAATCGTATCTCTATACTTACGAACTTTGGTGAAATCGAGTTTAGGAAAATTTTTATACTTACGTATGAAAATCGTTCGTAAGAATTTTCGTGAAATTGGCTGCTGAGCGATTCTCACATTCAAATAATGTGTTGCCAGATGTTCATGGAAATAAAGAGAAACCGAAGTTTGATTTTTCACTATTTTTTCGAACAAATACATTCAAAATCTCATTGAAATTGAGAAAATCTCATTGTTTTTTAACAAATGAGATTTTTATCTCATTACTCTGCAGGGCTAGGGTTATCCCTGTTTACTTCTACTTAATGAAACTGAACATGCTAATTCTTCTTGGGCTTTATCTCATAAACCGTTTTTTAGCTCACCTCGACGAAGTTGAGTGAGCTTATGCTATAACCCCACACGTCCGCGTCCGCGTCCGTGTCCGCGTACGTGTCCGTGTCCGCGTCCGGTTAAGAAGTTTGGGGTAGCTCAGTATCTGACAAAGTACTAATGCTACAGTAACCAAACTTGCACAAGTGATTCACCTTTGGATGCTGAGGTGAACCCATGCATCGGATGCAGCATCTGACCTACATTTTCCGCTTGAGTGACTTGGTTAAGAAGTTTGGGGTAGCTCAGTATCTGACAAACTACTAATGCTACAGTAACCAAACTGGCTCAAGTGATTCATCTTTGGATGCTGAGGTGAACCCATGCATCGGATGCAGCATCTGACCTACATTTTCCGCTTGAGTGACTTGGTTAAGAAGTTTGGGGTAGCTCAGTATCTGACAAAGTACTGATGCTACAGTAACCAAACTTGCACAAGTGATTCATCTTTGGATGCTGAGGTGAACCCATGCATCGAATGCAGCATCTGACCTACATTTTCCGCTTGAGTGACTTGGATAAGAAGTTTGGGGTAGCTCAGTATCTGACAAAGTACTAATGCTACAGTAACAAAACTTGCACAAGTGATTCATCTTTGGATGCCAAGATGGACCCATGCATCGGATGCAGCATCTGACCTACTTTTTCCACTTGAGTGATTTCGCTTTTAAAAGCCAATATTGAGCAAATTATAAGTGCTACATGTACCAAACTTGCATATTGGATGTATCTTTGATCAAACTTTCATAAAATGACCTTGACCTACTTTTTCCGCTTGAGTGATTTTGCCTTTAAAAGCCAATATTGAGCAAAGTATAAGTGCTAGATGTTCCAAACTTGCATATTAGATGTATCTTTGATCAAACTTTCATAAAATGACCTCGACCTACTTTTTCCGCTTGAGTGATTTTGCCTTTAAAAGCCAATATTGAGCAAAGTATAAGTGATACATGTACCAAACTTGCATATTGGATGTATCTTTGATCAATCTTTCATAAAATGACCTTGACCTACTTTTTCTGCTTGAGTGATTTTGCCTTATAAAGCCAATATTGAGCAAAGTATAACTACTACATGTACCAAACTTGCATATTGGATGTATCTTTGATCAAACTTTCATAAAATGACCTTGACCTACTTTTTCCGCTTGAGAGATTTTGGCTTTAAAAGCCAATATTGAGCAAAGTATAAGTGCTAGATGTTCCAAACTTGCATATTAGATGTATCTTTGATCAAACTTTCATAAAATGACCTCGACCTACTTTTTCCGCTTGAGTGATTTTGCCTTTAAAAGCCAATATTGAGCAAAGTATAAGTGATACATGTACCAAACTTGCATATTGGATGTATCTTTGATCAATCTTTCATAAAATGACCTTGACCTACTTTTTCTGCTTGAGTGATTTTGCCTTATAAAGCCAATATTGAGCAAAGTATAACTACTACATGTACCAAACTTGCATATTGGATGTATCTTTGATCAAACTTTCATAAAATGACCTTGACCTACTTTTTCCGCTTGAGTGATTTTGCCTTTAAAAGCCAATATTGAGCAAAGTATAAGTGATACATGTACCAAACTTGCATATTGGATGTATCTTTGATCAATCTTTCATAAAATGACTTGACCTACTTTTTCCGCTTGAGTTATTTTGCTCTTTAAAGCCAATATTGAGCAAAGTATAACTGCTACATGTACCAAGCTTGCATATTGGATGTATCTTTGATCAAACTTTCATAAAATGACCTTGACCTACTTTTTCTGCTTGAGTGGTTTTGCCTTTAAAAGCCAATATACATGTACTAAGAAATATGTTTGAATTGAATTTTGCTGTCACGAGGTGAGCTTCGTAATCTGTGATTACCTATGTTTACAATTGTTTTTATATTTCAGTATGTTGTTTCTCAGGACTATTAGAATGTTTCTTATCACATTGTCCCAAGGTCACTTGTCCAGGATGAAATTGTATATTCTCATCATTTCCAGGCTATATTATTGAATTGTGTATCCAATCACTAATTCAGTTTGTTGTTGCTCATAATCCATAGGTTTCAGATCACCAGTATATCCCGTATGCTTATAATGAAATGTATATGCTTATCATGTTCAGGCTATACCTCTTGAAAACAATAGAATGAATCACTTTCATGTTTTTGGCCGGATTGCGAAGCAAAATCCGATCTATGAAATGGCAAAGTCCGTCTGTCTGTCCGTCCGTCAGTGCGTCAACATTTTGGTTAAAGTATTGCGTTAAAGTCCGTTGATAGAAAACTGTTAAGAGCAGCAACTTAAAACTTGACGTGGTGATAAACCATGTTGAGACAAATCAGACTTTGCAACAAAATTTGACCTAGTGACGTTGACCTTGGAGTTTGACCTACCTTTGGAAAACTAACCTTGGCCATAGCTTTTGAATGGTAAGTGATAGGGCGTTCATATTTCACTCGTATATTTACTGTGACAAGACCTTTCCATGGATACCAAAAATTTTTACCTTGTGACCTTGACCTTGGAGTTTGACCTACTTTTGAAAAATATTAACGTTGGCCATAAATTTTGAATGGTAAATGATAGGGCTTTTATATTTCACATATGTATTCCTTGTCACAAGACCTCACCATGGTTTTGATCTTGTGACCTTGACCTTTGAAATTGACCTTTTTTTTTTTAAATAATAAACCTAGGCTATATCTCATGAACTATCGAGGCTATGGCTTTGAAATTTCACATGCAGAATCTTTATGACCAGACCTTTCATCTGATATCATGAGTTTTGACCTAGTGACCTTGTGCGGTTTTATTGTTATATCGGTGCATTGCGATATTTTAGTTTGCAATACGTACCGTGGTACGTTTTTAAAAATACCTGTTCTGGTTCAGTATTTAAATACTTTACAGAGTAATCATTGTATAAAAAGTATTCTAGTCGAAAATGACAAGCAGAAATATGTTTCAAAAATCAAAGTCATGCTTAGTTCAATAGATTATATGTTCTTATCGAGCAATAAGAGGTTGATGCTCTCAGTCAGAGGAAATACGAGCTTACGTTTTGACGTTCTCTTTTTTAGCTCACCTCGACGAAGTTGAGTGAGCTTATGCTATAACCCCACGCGTCCGCGTCCGCGTCCGTGTCCGCGTCTGTGTCCGCGTCCGGTTAAGAAGTTTGGGGTAGCTCAGTATCTGACAAAGTACTAATGCTACAGTAACCAAACTTGCACAAGTGATTCATCTTTGGATGCTGAGGTGAACCCATGCATCGTATGCAGCATCTGACCTACATTTTCCGCTTGAGTGACTTGGTTAAGAAGTTTGGGGTAGCTCAGTATCTGACAAAGTACTGATGCTACAGTAACCAAACTTGCACAAGTGATTCATCTTTGGATGCTGAGGTGAGCCCATGCATCCAATGCAGCATCTGACCTACATTTTCCACTTGAGTGACTTGGTTAAGAAGTTTTGGGTAGCTCAGTATCTGACAAAGTACTGATGCTACAGTTACCAAACTTGCAAAAGTGATTCATCTTTGGATGCTGAGGTGAACCCATGCATTGGATGCAGCATCTGACCTACATTTTCCGCTTGAGTGATTTGGATAAGAAGTTTTGGGTAGCTCAGTATCTGACAAAGTACTAATGCTACAGTAACCAAACTTGCACAAGTGATTCATCTTTGGATGCCGAGATGGACCCATGCATCGGATGCAACATCTGACCTTCTTTTTCCACTTGAGTGATTTCGCTTTTAAAAGCCAATATTGAGCAAAGTATAAGTGCTACATGTACCAAACTTGCATATTGGATGTATCTTTGATCAAACTTTCATAAAATGACCTTGACCTACTTTTTCCGCTTGAGAGATTTTGCCTTTAAAAGCCAATATTGAGCAAAGTATAAGTGCTAGATGTTCCAAACTTGCATATTAGATGTATCTTTGATCAAACTTTCATAAAATGACCTCGACCTACTTTTTCCGCTTGAGTGATTTTGCCTTTAAAAGCCAATATTGAGCAAAGTATAAGTGATACATGTACCAAACTTGCATATTGGATGTATCTTTGATCAATCTTTCATAAAATGACCTTGACCTACTTTTTCTGCTTGAGTGATTTTGCCTTATAAAGCCAATATTGAGCAAAGTATAACTACTACATGTACCAAACTTGCATATTGGATGTATCTTTGATCAAACTTTCATAAAATGACCTTGACCTACTTTTTCCGCTTGAGTGATTTTGCCTTTAAAAGCCAATATTGAGCAAAGTATAAGTGATACATGTACCAAACTTGCATATTGGATGTATCTTTGATCAATCTTTCATAAAATGACCTTGACCTACTTTTTCCGCTTGAGTTATTTTGCTCTTTAAAGCCAATATTGAGCAAAGTATAACTGCTACATGTACCAAGCTTGCATATTGGATGTATCTTTGATCAAACTTTCATAAAATGACCTTGATCTACTTTTTCTGCTTGAGTGGTTTTGCCTTTAAAAGCCAATATACATGTACTAAGAAATATGTTAGTATTGAATTTTGCTGTCACGAGGTGAGCTTCGTAATCTGTGATTACCCTATGTTTAATATTTTTTATTCTAAATTGTTTCATAATGATTTTCAAAAATTTATTTCAAAACAACATGCAGTGGCGGATCCAGCGCCCCCTTTGCCGGGGGGTCAAGGGGTGAATTTTCCTGATTTTTACTGAAAATGGACAAAAATATACTGTAAATTGGTTTTTATTTGTCAGATACCAATGTTCGTCATTTTCGTCAGACTGGTGCATTCCTTGACGAAATTACGTACCGACAAATATAAATACTCCTGGCAAAAAGTAAATTGTAGTAAGGAAAAACTGAATTAGTCTCTTGGTAAACTTAAATATAAATCAGAAGCACAGTGGAGGATGGAGAAAAAAAGCTGAAGGTTCCGAGTTTTTTATTTAAAAGACATTGTTAAATACATGTAGTGTTATTATGACACGCAAATGTCAATGGAAACTAAATATGAACACGAAGTCGCATATTACAAGATAAGATGTTTTCACAGCAAGTTTGTGATATACATGTCTCTAATTGTTTGTTTACCGATAATTGTTAAACAAACAATGAAAACAAGCATATACGATGGATTTGATTATTTGACGGCGGATCTAAATGTTAAGTTTGCATATGAAAAGACGAATTTACATTTTAGGGACCCTTCGATGACGAATTTACGTACTGACGAAATGGTCATTTTAAACGAATTGACGAAAATTGGTACTGACGAAAATAAAGCAATTTACAGTACCTGTTTTTGGAAAATTTTGGGTCAGTGCCGGGGATCGGACGCCCCCTCTGCACCCCCCTGAATCCGCCACTGACATGATTCTTCTTAATTGATCATTGACTGAAATCGGTCTCCCATCTTTTAATATTTTGTTCGTACCAGTGTTTTTACTCCTTTTTTCTGGGACCGAATTTCCGCCCTTTCCCAATGCCAAATGGCCTCTAATCACTCAGAAATACCCAAATAGGAATTATGAAAAAAGACTGCCAATTCTGGAAGTCAACACAAAATGTCTATGTGCATTTTTATTTTCTATTCATCACTTGTTCAATTCAAGCAAATCAATGGATCATAAAAGCAATGTTAATAAATTATACTTTAGGGTTAGACTTTGGTGACAGTTTGTACATGCATAAAAAATTTCAAATTTCAGCAGTTTTACCTAAAGGGACAGACACCTTCCCCAAAATAAATAAAAAGAAACATTGTATCATAATGTTTTACAGTGCTTGATGAAGGCTGGTAGTTATTTTTTCAAGTTTCAACAGTTCTTCAACTATTTTTCTTTTTGAAAGAAACACAACGTTTATTTACCTGTTTACGGCTTTATTTCTCTATTCTCTGTGTTACCAAACTTTGACCAAAGACAGAATAAGCTATGACATGATAATAAAAACATAATCTGTGCATTGTTAAAGTCTGTTTCTGTAAAAATAATGAAATCTATAAAAGGATTAAATATTGCAATAAATCGCAATATGAAATCTTGTATCGCAATATATCGCAATACTTTTTTGGACCGCAATACCCAGCCCTACTATAAGGGGTAGGGCTTTGATATTTCACATATAGATTCCATATGACCATAGCTTTTTTTTTTACTGCGAAATACTTTTAATGACCTTTGACCTTTCTGTACGTCATCTAATACAAACACTTCGCAATACGGCCTTACCGCCTTTAGAGGTTTATGTTATGATGTTGCCCATGACTCAAAGGCTTCACATCATCTTTGCCCAAGGTCAAGGTAACTTAGAGGGAGGGGGAGACATCTGTATTTTTTTCTGAAAAACATTTCTTATATTTTCATGTTGTTTCCGCCAAGTCCCTATAGAATAATCACATAAATACTTGGATGCATTTTACTTTCTTTCAACTGGATATTCATGCATGTATAATGAAAGAAAGTTTGTAGAAATTGGGACACATTAATTTTTGCTGGGACCCATTGTTTTGGCTTGGGACCCATTGGCCAAGTTTCATTGCGTCCAGAGGACCCATTAAGATGAAATTGTAGATTAATCTCTGGACTGTCAAATTTGTCTGCTCATGTCCATCATTATATCATGGAACCATATTCAGATTTTCAAATAAAATCTTGAAAGGAAAATTGAAGTAGGAAATTAAGAAATCATTGTAATATTTCTTTTGGTTGATTGAGGTATCAACACCAAAAATTGAGGAAAAACTGCATCATGTGCGTAGTGAAGTTTTCCCTCAATGAGTGAGCAGGTTAGGTAAAATGGGACAGGTCCATTCTCGCCTTACTTAAAGTCCTACATCAACTAAATTTGCATGGATTATGCATCTGAGGATGCTTACTACAGTGCATGGTACGGAGGCTGCATCTGACCCTCATTTCACCCTTGATTGAGCAGGTAAAGTAAAATGGGACAGGTCCATTCCTGCCTTACTATAAGTCCTACATCAATTAAACTTGCATGGATGATGCATCTGAGGATGCTTAATACAGTGCATGGTACGAAGGCTGCATCTGACCCTCATTTCACCCTTGAGTGAGCAGGTTAAGTAAAATTGGACTATAACTATCAACCATATGCTGTCATGTGGGATGAGAAAAGCCCACCCGAGGGGTCTGGTTTCTGGTCAGGGAACTCGGCAAGCCTCGTTCCCTCACAGACCAGAAACCAGACCCCAAGGGTGGGCTTTTCTCATCCCACATGACAAACATATGGTTGATCGTTTTTCTCCCATTTCTATGGGCCTTTCTTGAAATTCCTTGAAATCATGAAATTGTCAACTTTATCGAAATCGAAAAATAAAGGAATATTCGTTTTCAGCGCCCTCAAAATCGTTTATTCTAAAAGAATAAACCGTAGTCCTTAGTCTTAATCGGTTTAGTAAGAATTACAATGTAAAAAAAAAGAGTTTTAAAACGACGTTTTTGTTGAGAGGTCGCCGCTTTAGGTGCAAAAATCATGACGTCACAATGGATAACAACGACATCACAATATGGATACGGCCTATACGACCGATGTCAAAAGTCACGCGAGGTACATGTGGGATACAGTGACCCTACATGAGCGTCGCTATGGGCAAACTCTATCCCACGTGGGGGCAAATGGGAGAAAGGTCCATTCCTGCCTTACTATAAGTCCTATATCAACCAAACTTGCATTGATGATGCATCTGAGGATGCTTACTACAGTGCATGGTACGGAGACTGCATCTGACACACATTTCACACTTGAGTGAGCAGGTAAGCTAAAATGGAACAGGTCCATTTCTGCCCTACTGTAAGTCCTACATCAACCAAACTTGCATTGATGATGCAACTGAGGATGCTTACTACAGTGCATGGAACGGCACCTGCATCATACCGACATTTAACACTAGAGTGAGTAGGTTAGGCCTGCTTTACTATAAGTCCTAGGTAATCCAAAGTTGTGTGGATAATGCATCTGAGGATGCTTACTTGCAATGCATGGTACAGATGCTGCATCTGACCCACATTCCACGCTGGAGCAATTGGGTTAAGTAAAATGGGACGGGTCAATTTCTGGCCTATTTGAAGTCCTATATCAATTAAAAAAAACTTGCTGCAATGCACTGTACAGGTGATGCGTCTGACCTATATTTCATGCTTGAGGTAAGGTAAAATTAGAATCTGCATTTCCAACCTTTTTAAAATTCTTTATCAACCAAACTTTTGTAGGTGATGCATCTGGAAATACTTTGTGCAATATAGGTACAAATGCTGGTCATTTGACAATGTTGCCATCGAGGTGAACTGTCATCTCTGATTACTAGGGCTGAGCGGTTTTATCACAGTATTGGTATATTGCGATGCGAGGCTTCGCAATACCTACCACGGTATTCGTTTTCAAAAACCGACTTTTTGACAATATTTTTTATCTTCATATTTTTAAGTTGTTTCTTTGAAAATTATGAGAGAAAATGATATCCTTCTCAAAATACAACAATAGGATAATTCAAATTCTCAACGGTGGATATGATTTCAAAGGTGGATATATTTTTTATCTCCATGTCGTTATGATATGCATTTAAGATACATGTATGACCTCTAAGTTAGAACGTCGTGAATTTCATCGTGCGCATTGAATCCATTTCACATCATATTCTTAATTTTTCGTCCGATAACAGCGGTGATAAAATCTACAATTTTCTGACAAGCCACTTTTAAACAAGACTAATTCAAAAAAGTAGCTTCAGTGCTTTGCTGCACAGCCTAATACTATAGATACAGTTGTACCAAGGAATTTGTTTGACCTTTGAAATGCGTAAGTCAACACAATGTACATTTCAAGGAGAAAAGAAAATCTTTCAACGGGATATTCATGCATGTATGATTGACTTCGATTGTTATAGAAAGACTTCAAATTTGTCTGCACGTCATGTCCATCAAGCATTTTCATATATTTTTCTTATGAAATTTTGGAAGCAAATTGAAGTTGGAAAGTGAAAATCATAAGAAATCTCAATGTTATAAAATATTGCAATATATCGCGATATTTTTCCAAATATCGCTTTACAAATTTGAGCCGCGATACTCAGCCCTACTGATTACACTGTGTAAAGACGTTAAGAAATTCATAATTTTTGGCCGGATTGCAAAGCAAAATCTGGTTTATGAAATGGCTAAGTCAGTTCGTCCATTTGTCAGTCCGTCTGATTGGCTGTCAGTGTGTCAACATTTTGGCTGTTAAGGCATTGCATTTAAGTCCGTTTGGAAAAAAAATGCTTGGAGTAGCAACTTAAAACTTTTAAAATATTGTGTGGACCATGATGAGACATTTCAAACTCAGCAACAAAATTTGACCTAGTGACCTTGACCTTAGAGTATTTGTAAACCAAGTTGTAAAGAGGAAAGATTTGTTTGATTTCATAGCCCTATACTGAATACTAATGAAAATGTGTAAAAACGGTGAAATCATTGAAAATATCAAGAATCGGACAAAATTTTGATACAAAATTATGAAATTAAGTAGTGTACCAGCTCTTGCCCATTATATTTTTTATACAAATTGATAAATGTCTGATCGAGTCCTTTCAATTTGTAAAGAAAGTTTGTGGGCGAGGCCTGGCACACAAACAAATTTTAAAGATTTGTATGTAAAATTTCGATGATTTTCCTTTTTTTTCCATTATTCAGGGGAAATCGGACGTCAGAATATGATGTCATGATAATTCATGCATGTAATGTAAAGAGGGCTCAAACTATGGCAAAGTATTTCCTCACATATTGTACATCGCAATAAGTGATGAATTATTATTTCACTGATAAAAGTAATTTTTATTGAAATTTTAGGGCTGAATTATTGAGGGGTTAGCGCACCTTGTCCTTTTAAGGCAACAGAAGTTTAATTCTTAGTTTTACGGATCTGCCGACCCTAATTTTACCACAATTGGAAAAAAAAAATGAACTGATTGTACATTTTTTCCTTCCGATCTTCCGAATTACTGGTTATTACTTTTCATTCTCACTTTATCTTTATCTTGCAAGTGTTTTAGAGAATGTGGCTTTGAAAACATGACAAACAAGAAGAATTTAAAGATCATGATTGTGGTACAAAACATGAAATGATGAAAGATACTGATTTTTTTTTAACTTTTATTCCCTCCTCCTACCCCATTTTGAAAAAATAAAATCCATAAAACTAAAAATTTAATTTCTGTCGCCTAATGAATAACACTGTTAAAAAATAGGGCCAATTTTGGGCTTATTTAGTGGTCCTACCCCTTTTGTGACAGCAAATTGTTTCAATTTCTGAGGCAAACAAGCTTCCTATCTTAGTGAAACTTCAAAAATGCACTGTGATTTCATGAGTTTTATTACACTTAGAAGCACTATCATTTCATTCAGTCCAAATGTAATCAATAAAAATGATTAACTTGTATAAAATTGTTTCAGGAGAGAGATGGCAAAAGACGGGCAAGTTGGGAATACATTAAACGTGGTGAAGGGCACAAAGAAAAAAATGGAGGACCTAGGATTGAGGAATGTAGATGGAGGGGGAAACAGTAGCTAAAGAAGTAAATGGAGGAAGTCAAGAGCAGCTAGAAGAATAAAGGAGGAGTATTGATATGAGTAAGGGTGTGTGTATGTGTGTGTGAGAGAGAGCGAGAGATTTGCAAGCTGCTAGAAGATTTTATATGGTGGAATGCATAGAGCTGCTAGAAGATTTTAGATGGTGGAATGCAAGCTGCAAGAAGATTTTATGTGATGGAATGCATAGAGCTGCTAGAAGATTTTAGATGGTGGAATGTATAGAGCTGCTAGAAGATTTTATATTGTGGAATGCAAGACTGCTAGAAGATTTTATATGATGGAATGCAAGACTGCCAGAAGATTTTAGATGGCGGAATGCAAGTCTGCTAGAAGATTTTAGATCGTGGAATGCAGGACTGCTTGAACATTTTAAATGGTGGAAGGAACAAACATAGAAGAACAAAAATGATGGAAAGCAAGTACAAATTGAAGATTTTAGATGGTGGAAGGAATTAACAGATAGATCAATATAGATGGTTGAAGGCAAGAACAAATAGAAGAACATAAATGGTGGAAGCAACAAACAGAAGAGAAGTGAGGAAGGCAAGAATAGATAGAATAAAAATACTTGAAGGAAAACATCAAGAACAACAGTGTTGGAAGGAAAAAACAGAAGAACAAGAATGGTGGAATGAAAAAACAGAAGAACAAAAATGGTGGAAGGGAAAAAACAGAAAAATAAAAATGGTGGAAGGGATACAAACAGAACAAAAATGGTGGAAGGACAGATAGAACAAAAAATGGAGGAAGAAACAAACAGAAGAACAAAAAAGGTGGAATTAAGGAACAGATAGAACAAAAATAGTGGAAGGAACAAACAGAAGAACTAAAATGGTGGAAGGAACAAACAGAAAAACAAAAAAAACAGAAGAACAAAAATGGTGGAAGGAACAAACAGAAGAACAAAAATGGTGGAAGGAACAAACAGAAGAACTTTTTGCCTGGACAATTCAAGACATATTCCATGGGAATTTCCAAGTGCCAGACCACAGTCCAGTAGCCGTGGAGACTATCTTCAAACTTTTTGTGTGATTTGGTGTTACAGAGACCTGGGAATGGTACCAGGGATGGAATCAGAACAACTTTCATACTTGACCTTGATCCACAGGAAGCATCTTCCTCTCACTATGGAATGTTGGATGTCATATTTGGGTATTCCGGCATTTGCGGCTCAAATCGTATCTTGCATGGAACATTCTCTGAGTTACCCCTTGGTCTTGTCAGTAGGTTGATCTATGGTGAGTAGTGGAGTAGAAAAGGGAAGCAAATGTTACAATCACCCAGCAATAGAACTTTGAAGGAAGAATCCAGGTTGGGTAGACAATGAGGCAACTCAGGGTGAATCTGCGGAAGCTTTATTCAAGAATTCAGAAATGACTGTACTTTTCTACATTATTAGGCCCTGTTTTTATTTATTTATTTATGTTTTAGTTTTTACAGGTGGGTCATTTTTAGGTGAGTTTTTCTCCCTTGTTTGTCCATTTTGGGTTAGGATTTTTAGGTTGTGGTGTGCTTGAGGTAGACTAATGTAGAAAAGAGCAGCCATTGGAATTCTTGAATCAAGTAGTAGGTTCACCCTGTCTACGCTGTCTCACTGTCTCTCCAACCTAGATTCCTCCTTTGAAGTTCTGCTGCTGGGTGACTGTAACACTTGACAAACTTTCCTGTTTCACTATACGCATCACATACCAATTGAAATCAAGGTCAAGGGGTAACTGGAAGAGAATGTTCCATGGAAGATGCGGTTTGAACCGTGAATACTGGAATGGCTGAACTTGGCATTCTATCACTCCATGGTGAAAAGAAAATGTCTCCTGTTGATCAAGGTCAAATGTGAAGGTCGTTCTAATTCCTTCCGCTGTCCATTAACTTGTCTTGTAATCCTTACCACAAAGATTTTGAAGATTTCCTGAGGATGCCTGCCATGAGATCCACCATTCCTCCAGTGTATCAACTCCTGAAAAGAAGATTATGAAGATTCTGGAAGATGCCTTGGCTAAGGTCCTCTATTCCTCCAGTGTACCAAATCATGACAGGAAGATTTCAAAGATTTCTTGAAGCATGAAGATTTCCTACAAATGTCTTTCATGCAGTCCTCCATTCCTTCAGTGTACCAACATATGAAAAGAAAATTTCCTGCATTCCACCAGTCAACCAACATGTGAAAAGAAGATAATGAAGATTACAAGAAGCTGTCTCCCATTAGGTCCTCCATTCCCCCAGTTTATGGACACTTTAGTCAACAAGACAGATCAAGCCTATGATATGGAGCACAACACAACTCAGCACGCACGAGGGATAAAATTGACCTGAAATCTTGTTGAAAAGGTACGTAGTGCTCATAAAAGCATGCATACAACTAAATCAAGGGATTAGCTTAGCAACTATAAATTTTAAATGACAATAAACACTAATTGTGTCTACAAATTTTCCCCTCTTGGCCTCTATCAAGTGGAAAACACAATAGGAAAATACTACAAAAATCCATTACTGCTGGTAAACAAAGCTTAGTGTTTCATCTAATTTAATGCTAGGCTTTGTTTTCTAGCAGTTATGGATGGCTCCATGTGGTGTTTGTCTGTTTAGTAGTCACACTTTCACATAAACATGTGATAAATGGCTATAACTTGAAATAATTACTTGCACCCAATGAGGCTCAAGGTCACATGCAATTGACATTTGGGTATGGTATTTTAGGAGAGCAATGGAAGCGGTGTAGCATGGAGTGGAAGACACGGACAAGAAGGATGGGTGAGGTACAGCAATGGGAGAAAAGTAAGTAAATCTTGAGCTTGCTGAGCACTAATGCATGGGTTTTGTGCACTGCATGCTTGCATGAACTGCCACCTGTGGACCTTTCCGAGTACTCCAGGCTGAGGGGAATGACAGCCTATCTGACAGAGATGAGAGGATATATCACCGCAGAGAAAATTCAAGCACCAACAGGAATTGAACCTAGGACCCTCATTCACAAGTCCAGTGCTGCACAGTCAAAGCTACTTTACCAAGAAATGGAAAATGAAGACTCTATTTGACAAGGTATAAAGAATTGATTTGAATGTGCATTCAACACATCATGTTAAGATATCCGATGTACAATAGGGCATTTTTCCATGCCTGGTAAGGTCCTATAAACTATATATTTTCTGAAGGGTTATAATGCCCACTGCTCAGAAATAATGATTTTAGGGCCAGAAAAACAAAGGGGAATAACTGATGAAGCATTTAAATTGTCTATTTTCTCTGTATAACATATACAAAATAACAAAGTTGTACAAGAGTTTTTCCCCTTTGATTTTTAAGACTTGGGAGTCTTATATTTGAACGCGGGGCATCATTACCTTTCAGAAAATATATAGTTTATAGTACCTTACCAGGCATAAACATGATAAATATCCAGTATTTTGTAGTTTCGATAGGTATGTTGGATATACTGTTGGAAACGCAGTTATACCGTCAGGGGTTACACTAGCTGACGGTATAATGTTTCCAACAGTATATCAAACATATACTGTAAAATGAGAATATTTAGCACGCGATTTATTTTAGCGCCATTAGCGCAAAGGCATTATTGCGCTAAATTAAGTTTTGCGCTGAAATTTTAAGATGCATCATCAAATTTCAATGAGAGAATTTAAGGATAAAGTATTCGACAGTGTAATCAAAGTGCATTACACCATGTCCACGGCATGATATATCCGGCAACGCTTGTTGTTTTGATAGCTAATTAGCTAATTAAATAATTGGATTAACGCTTGCCGGGTAGATAATGATAGTACACGCGCTGTAATCTAATGTACATGTATTAATGAACATAATTGTCTACGTGTCGTAATAACCAATTATGAAATATGAATAAAAAGAGAATCGGAAGAGATTACTTTTATCCAAAACAAAAAAAGGGGGGGGGGGAGGGGGAGACGAAACTTGTATTTCATCGGAACCTATTGATCAGAAAAAGTATGCATTCGTTAATTATAGTTGAATCTAAATGCAGGAATAGACGTTCATATGTATTCGTTCGAACGAGAAGACTTTTCTCTCTCGCTTTGTTTTAGACAGCGTATTATTTGTGTGAAAACACAGTATTTTAACAACGCAATGTACATCTATCGTAGAAAGAAAAAGATTACAAACATTAATACAAGCATACGAATAGGCAATTCCATTGTTTACAACACCTGCTAGCATGTAGTCAATTGTCCTATGTACTTGTACATAAGATGTACATTCTTTAAAACGATTTATTTACACAGTGTGAATAAAATTCTGTTGTAAAAGCCGTTGCCGTAAAATGACTTGTTATTCCACGTTGAAAAAATTAAGGACGATATACACTCATTCATGTTACAGAACAACGTTATTTCATTTCATCACTTTTAATAGAATTGATACTTATTTCGTTTCACGAACGATGGTCCAACCATGAGACACGACAGATATTTTTGTCTGACGTAACAAAAAAAAAGATTCATCGACGGCAAATGGCTACTGCGGATGTCCAAGAAATAAAGTCCAAAAGTCACTGTGCGCTGATTTTATCGCTCAGATGGTCTAATTGTGCTAAAATAAGTTTGCGCCAAACGGTTTTCATCCCTCATTGCGCTAAAATATGTTTGCGCTAAATATTTTCGTTTTACAGTAGTCCTATTTGAACCACAAAACACTGCATGTTTATCCCTATTCTAATAGATGATTTTCACACTTGCATTTTACACATCCTAAGACCAGACATCACCAATCTGATTAAAACCATATCTCTACATGCTCCCGATCTTGTTATGTCGCGTAGAGGATCTGGTATAACCCAGTAGACATCGACGCGCAGGTGACGTTTCTACCTCAGACCAATCAAAAGATCGGCCTGAGAACTGTAGAGATGATCGGGGGCATGCGCATGCATAAGAACTCATCCTAAAATGCTAAGTTCCGAAGAGATGACCACAGCGCACAGATCCAGCTGTGTGTAAACATTGCCGCAGCGTTGGTTTACATGAAGACCGCGAGCTTCACCTGATTGGAGTTATTGTGGTCACATACCATGAAAATAAAAAAAAAAAACAACAACAGTGAGCGTGTTATTTTGAAAAATAATTAAACATGGCAAAGAAGACAGAAATTAATACAACCTCTATTCATCATGTTAATATTAATCAAAACCGGGAATTTTTCAAAGGGTTTATAGAATTTTTACATGATACACAGTAGCTTGGACTCCCTTCGAATTATGCTATCATTTCATATGGATTTTTGCTTCGATCTTACTGCGGCGACCAGTCCAGGAAAGGGCAATGTTACAAATAGAAATAGAAACAGTGACTTTTAATTCGTTCTTTTTCTACATAATTATTTCTCATTAATTCTCATTCTTTTGAATTGAAGGGTACTGATTTTCAATTCGTAGTAAACCATTTGAAGTACTGCGTACATATTTATGTTTAATTTTATTATACGATAAGACATCGTACTGCAACTATCATACAGATCATTATGGCTCCGCGTCTTGTATTCTTGTGTAGTGATCCAGATGCATGTGTCCGTCTGATAAGACGGGAAAGCTGGCCTGTGGTCATTTAATTCTAATTATCTTATGTTGGGCAGAATTTTTGCAGAACCAACTTGCGTTTGATACGCATATGAGGATTGGTTGAAGATTTTCGCTTGAAACTTTTTTGATTGGACAGAGAAAGGGGTAGGGCCACCAGACCCCTAAATCAGCCCTTGATTTTTCTCTCAAAATAAATTTCATGAGGAATACTTGATATCTCTCATTAAAATACATGAATGTTTACCGCTTTTCATGAAAAGAATTATATCACCAAACAATGTGCCATTTGAATGTAATGACGTCATGAAGTGACGTTATTTTGATGTTATTGATAAAATATGACGAAAATTGCTGGGAATTTTGTCTTTTGTCGTAGAATTCAATGTGGCCGCATGCGTTAACTGAGATAAAACGTTTATGACAAAGGCATATAATGATAATCTTTCACATATAAATTTTCCATCATAGTTAATGCATGCAGCCATTGCTAATTTAATAGAAATATTAGTTTTTGCATCAATTTTGCCGAATATGACCTATTTTGGTGTTTTCAAAGGGCTAAAGAATGTTGATAAAAGCAATGTTTACAAAAAGTAGATTCGTGATTCAGTAGAGAACGTTTCAAAATGTCAAAGAACAGTTAAAAATTCTATGAAGTACAATGTTCAAAATTTATCAAAATTAGGGCCAATACCGGGCTTCTTGGCCCTACCCCTTTCTCAGCTTAAAGGTCACCTGCACGTCGATGTCTACTGGGTTATACCAGATCCTCTACGTGACAGAACAAAATCGGGAGCATTTAGAGATCTGGTTTTAATCAGATTGAGACATCACAAGATTTGATGTAACTTTTAACTGTGATGTCGCAGCTGATTTATGATGTCACTGTCAGAAATGACGTCAAAAGTAGAGATGTCAGGTCTTGGCATGTTTAAAATGCAATTCTAGCGGTAATGTGAAGAAGATCTATTTATGTCACACATACCTGGTGACGTCACTTGATCTAATATGATCTAGTAACACAGGATTTTTAATGTCTTTGAAATTGATTTTGCTTTATTCTATCTGAGTTTACTATGTGTACTTATTCTATTGTAACCAACTTTTAGCCAAAACAAGGTGATTTCGAGCATTATGGACATAGAATAACCATGAATTAGCTCATTTGACCAAATTTCTCAATAATGATATACGACAGATTAAATATTTAAAATATTAGCATAGTCTTAACAGTGCTTGCTCTGCTAAAATATGAATCTCACTAAAAAAAGTACACATACTGTAAGTATTATAAATTTCTTTTTCATCTGTTACAATTTGCCACACCCTTTTTCAGCAAGGCACCTTTCCTTGTATGGAGTCAGAGAGACAGGTACAGCTGTACTAAAAAAGATCATGTGACCTCAAAGACTGACGTTTAATCAACTACAAGGTAAGTACAGCATCTGAACAAACATTACTGAATTTTACAGTTCTGTCTTTTCGATATATATAGTAACGTCTTATTTGGGACGGTATCTGATGTAAAAGCATTATGACGTAAAGAAATTCCTATAGAAACGTCTTATTTGAAGCATGTTTTCCCTGACTTTTATGCTTGTTCCCATAGAATTTGATGTCGCAATTTCTTTACGTCAGATACTGTCCCAAATAGAAAGGGAAGGAAATTATACCGAATGAGGTCATTAAATGTGTTAATGCATACAAATAATGCTTCAGCTTTAAGAAAATACAATTTCTGGTTTCAAAACTCTTGTGTTTCAGTTTTGTTTAATGCAAATGTTATACAAACACGTGGTCAAGGTCCCAGTTAAATCCTTGTCTGGGTCGTAATTTCTTTCCCTCGAAGATTTCAACAATATTTCACAGAATTGTTGCTAAGAACCCAATGGTGCCGTAACCTTGAACCAAAGTCAGAGTTCAAGGTCACAGTTCTCTTCATGTGTAAAAGCATATCCAGACCATTACTGTAAACGTGGTTATTTCAATAGGGGCAAATTTCGTGATAATATCATTTGGGGGAAAAATTCAAATATTCAAGATATAATTGACCCTTCCGAAGGCGGGAAAAATTTGAGAAATTCCATGACGTCACAATGCATTTTCGATGTTTGACGGAGGTTCGAAGCTTGTTTGTCTGAGGTAAATACATGGTAAAAGCATTGTGACGTCACGAAATTTTGCATTTTTTTCCCGCAATCGGAAGGGTCAATTGCCTCAGCCTTTGTATAAGAATACAGCAGAGCTATTTTGGAGGAAATTTTTGTGAAGTCTTTTGATTTGTGAAATACATGAAAATTACCCCAGGCTAAAATTTCCATGTTTACAGTACTCCTTTGGCCAGTAAAGATTCACAGAATTACCTTTTGAGACACTGGATGTGTGACAACTTGAAACAAGAACATTCAGCCAGGGTAATTGGAAGAATTTTATTCAGTTTTTCAAGGTCACAGCTTGTGCTTGAAGTCTAAGACACGTGCCTACCATACATTGACCTTAAGGATCCCGCACCCTAATAAAGTACTTCCGGTTTGAATTCATGCACATTATTATAATTTCCCAACAAATACCGATGATTTCATGATCGGGAATCTTTTGGGCGAAGGAGTAGATCATTGTATGAGAAGTGTAATCCATAATTTTAGCTAGAAAAGTATATAAAGCATTCTTTCTGGTATTTATATTTGAAAATGCATTAGGGGTTGAATACCTTAATTTAGTGCAGCCAAATTTTAACAACCCACTAAAGGCGGTATGGCCAGATTCTGAAGAGCCAGTTTCAGTTGATGTATACTCTATCTATGATATTGGTAATATAAAGAATCTACCAGTGAAATAATAAAGCCGGATCCCTTATAAATTCAAGAAAAATAGCTGATTTTAAGGTCAGTCTCGCTTGCAAGGTCTTGTCATAAAGATTCTTAATGTAAAATATTAAAGCAATACCTCATATCGTTTAAGAGATATAGTCAATTTTAAATTTGAAAAGCATACCAATGTTTAAGGTCAACTGGCCACTATGTCAAAAGTCAAGGTTTTATTAAAAGGTCTTGTTGTAAGGAATCTGATTGAACTATATGGAAGCTCCATCTAATATGGTTATGGATATAACTACGGTTTATGTTTTTGAAAAGTAGGTTAAATGTCAAGGTCACTAGGTCAAAAGGCGAGGTCAAAAACATAAGGTGTTGTCACAAGGAGTTTCAGTGTGAGGATTATAATCTCTACCCCTTAAGATTAAAAAAATGTGATCAAGATTAATGCTTTGGATTAGTGGGTCAAACTTCAAGGTCAAGGTCAAAAGGCAAGGACACAAATGAAAGGTCTTATAGCAAGGAGTTTGCATGTGAAATAAACATTCCATACAGTACCCTTTAGGATTCAGAGAATATGGTCAAAGATTAATGTCAAACTTCGAGGTCAAGGTCATTAGGTCAAAAGTCAAATACACAAATGAAAGATTTTATCACAAGGAGTCTGCATGTGAAATATAAAATCCTTACCCAAGCTTCAAAAGATATGGTGAAGGTTAATGTTTTTAGAAAAGTAGGTCAATAGGGCTGGGTGGGTTCAGGATTTACGGATCGGTTTTGATTCATATTCCCTTGATTTGATTAATTTTGATTCTGTTCAAACAGTTTGATAAAAGACATACATGTATATAACATGAAAAGACAGATTTTACTCTTCATTAATGGTTAATCACAATTAACATGAATAAATAAAACTCAAGCTGTTTATAGGATGTGAAAAAAGACCAGAGTTTACTATATATGACTTTGCTGACCGCCATTTTGTGCCTCTTCTCTCCAATACACTGTAATAGGCCTCTATAGAGCTTGTTGAAGCTGACTGTATATACAAAGGTATAGATGCATGGATTGCAGAACAGCGCTGAGTACTTTTGTTCCCCTTTCTATCTATCTGTTGAAATTTGAAATATTTCCATACCTGGCTGGTATACTCTGGATATTCCTGACGTGGAAGTCCAACTGCCCATGTTTTGTAAATAGCTCACTTCATGCACTTGTGTATTCTTGCTATACATACAAAAAGAATATAATCATAAACACATGCACATATTTATAAGAGTTTATACGTACGTATCTCACGAATAGATGTGCATTACGTTGATTTAGCAGTGCAATATAAGCAGTATGTGGTTGCAGACATTGTTCTTTAGAAAGCTCAAGGTAAAGTACGAACCGAATCGTATTTCCGAAACTGAATTGAGCATCCGAACTGTGGTGCTCTGATTTATTTGGTGCACCGCACAGCCCTATAGGTCAAAGTTCAAGGTCAAGGGCACTAGGTTAAAAGACAAGGTCTCAAATGAAAGGTCTGATCATGGTTACTGATTATGTCATGTTACTTGTCAATTCTCCTCATAGTTTTCTCCATTATGGCTAAAACACAAATTCAGAATTTTCTATCTCAAGGTCAAAGGTCAAGGTCAAAATTTGTTCCTGTGTTTGATTCGTATCATCATGGCATTTCATAGACCGGACTTTACATTGCAATCCAGCCAAAAATTGGTAAATGGACATAGTGGCGTTATCATGAATAAATGCCTTTGACAAATTATTTTCTTTTATAATCTATAAATTAAAAGTTACATGATTTTAACAGTGCATAAACTTGATCCACTTGATTGGGAATCTTGGTACACAAATGTAATGATTGTTGAGCGATATAAGTCCTGCATCCATAAATTTATGTCCTGCATATCTTTTCATCAGTTCGTTATCTGCAATAACAGCCAAGAAAAGTCTGAAAAACTAAAAATTTCACGAAAGGACCTCGCACGATTTGGCGGGAATTCCGCCCAGATAATAAAATCTCCTCCAGCCGGTTACTAAAACTACTTTAAGGTATAAAATATAAATTTATGGATAGAAAAACTTATAATCTATAATATTTACTCAAATGTTTATCATTAACATCACCTACTTGGCATTTATTCGAAATCGAAGCAACGCGGGGTCTACCATTTAGAGTCCGTGGTATTACGTTATAAAATTCAATAAGATGAGATGAAATTGAGAAAATCGTTTTACTCTGAGTTATATTAAGTTATCATACATTTAGTGATTTAATAAATGTTAGAATTATTGTCCTCCTTCAAAAACTAGTATTTCTTTTCCGTATTCAGAACTACATTTTTGGTTCATCACTATACTCCCTATAGTTCACAATGGATGAATACGCTTAGTGCGTTTACATTACAAAAAGATACATGTAAGCGAAAAATGATTGGAAAAATAGAGATTTTTTTGTGGTTATTCGTAAATACAAATAAAAGAGTGTTTGATAAATAGAGGAAAATAAAATATAATCGAGAACAGTATTCTTTGTTGGAAGTGTTTGAATGAATATCTCAAAAGAAAAAATGTAGTCGCAAAATGTTTACTACTCACCCAAAGCATAAAATGACATCATAAAAATAATTAATTAATTAACATATTAGATATAGTTGCAAAGTATCATCACTCTAAACCCATCGAAAGAAAACGAGATAGATTTATGTATAGTTACTCAAGATTTCGAGCCTTCTCAACCCCCCCCCCTTTTTTTTATATTTCGATCGCCTGGTTGACATCGTTCCCCACCTTGCTACAGGATCTTACTTGCCATGCTTGAAAATCTTGTCAAACTTAAGTTTTTATTAAAAGGAAATTCTGTAGCAAAGTGGGGAACAATACTCTAAAAAACTTTTCCAGTTTCCATAGGCTTTAGTGTTAAAATCGACTGTTTTAACCCAAATTATACACAAAATATAGGTCGCATGTTTAAAATATTACTATTTTCATAAAATTCAGCAAAAATCTTAACGAATTCAGAGTTTTAATTTCTTTTATGAGAAATTTTTTTTCGGTCCCAACTGGGCGGAATTCCATACTTATCGTTCGATCTCCTTTGCTAAGTCCAAGGGCCATAACTGTTGTGAAAATTGGTCAATCTAAATAAACTCAAACTTGATCTGTATCATACTATAATGTATTCACATACTAAAAATCTTTTCATAATCTGCAAAAACATCCAAGAAAAGCCCGGAAAACTGAAAATTTCAAGAAATTTGCTTAGTCCAAGGGCCATAACTCTTGTAAAAATAGGTAAATAAAAACTCAACTCAAACTATCACATTAAGATATATCCACATACCAAAAATGAGTTCAATATATGCAACAACAACGAAAAAAAGTCCGGAAAACTGAAATAAATTTTCATAAAATTTGCTAAGTCCAAGGGCAATAACTCTTGTAAAAATAGGTGAGTCAAAACCAATCTCAAACTTGATCTGTATCACATTGAGTTATATCCACATACCAAAAATGAGTTCAATATATGCAACAACAGCGAAAAAAAGTCTGGAAAACTGAAAAGGGACAGAAAGACAGACAGCCCAAGAGAAAACTAAGAGTCCCCTTTGGCGTTGCTGGTAGGGGACTAATAAGTACAGACTAGTATCATAAATCATGCAATTTCATCAATTCGCAGGATTGCCAATTCCAACTAGTGCAGCAGCGGCGCTTTGCGACAAAATTGGTACATTGCAATATTTTTGTCCTCACAAATTGTGATAAGTTTTTCCAGAGAACGGGTTCATGTTTGTCAAAATATTTGCTGATAGCAGCAAAACCAAAAAATTGTAAAAGTCTATTCCATCTTTTCGATTTTACATTCCTACGTTCGATTTGTGCAGGTATCTGACGCAAAAGCATTGTGACGTCATTAAATTCCTTTGAAAACGTCATACATGTAACCCTGTTTCCCTGAATTTCATGCTGGTTTTCATAGAATTTGATGACGTCACAATGCGTTGACGTCAGATACCTGCACAAATGGGAAGTAACTCTGTATTTCGAAAAGACCGAATTTGGAACGTATTAGTTTATTACTCCTGAGGCATGACAAACTTATCTCATTATGTTTACATCACACTGACACATTTTTGTCAGATCTTACTTGGAGGTTATAGCAAAATTTTGTCTTTCAATTCATTTTTGTTGTTGTAAAATTTCAAATCTTTAAAAAGTATTGCAATAAATCGCGATGTTCATTTAGCATATCGCAATACGCTGTTCAGCTATGATACCCAGCTCTTATAATAATGTCGGACATCACACCTATTGGCTGATACGTAATGAAGTCAAAGCATTGCAAGATAGGCTCTAGATTTTGATGTCATAATGTAAAGGTTGACAAGCAGGTGCGTTAACGTCAGATGTTAGGGAATACTTGATATTCTTGAAGCTAAACCCATGACGAAGAACTATATTTCACTGTAGAGTAACCTACATGTAATAATTTCATGGAAATTACATGTATTATTAGGGCCCCGCCACTAGGCGGGTGCCCTATAGTAATCACTCTGTCCGTCTGTCCGTCCGTCAGCAAAAACTTTAACATTGGCCATAACTTCTGCACTGTAAGAGGTAGAGCTTTTTATTTTACATGAGTGTGCCTTGTGACAAGACCTTTCCGTTGGTACCAACATTTTTCATCATGTGACCTTGACCCTGACCTTTGACCTACATTTGGAAAACTTTAACATTGGCCATAACTATTGTACCGTAAGAGATGGGGCTTTGATATTTGACATGTGTGTTCCTTGTGACAAGACCTTTCTGGTACCAACATTTTTCATCATGTGACCTTGACCGTGACCTTTGACCTACATTTGAAAAAACTTTAACATTGGCCATAACTATTGTACCGTAAGAGATGGGGCTTTGATATTTGACATGTGTGTTCCTTGTGACAAGACCTTTCTGTTGGTACCAACATTTTTTGATCATGTGACCTTGACTGTGACCTTTGACCTACATTTGAAAAACTTTAACATTGGCCATAACTGTTGTTCCGTAAGAGATGGGGCTTTGATATTTGACATGTGTGTTCCTTGTAGAGCTTATTTATTTTACATGAGTGTGCCTTGTGACAAGACCTTTCCGTTGGTACCAACATTTTTCATCATGTGACCTTGACCCTGACCTTTGACCTACATTTGAAAAACTTTAACATTGGCCATAACTATTGTACCGTAAGAGATGGGGCTTTGATATTTGACATGTGTGTTCCTTGTGACAAGACCTTTCTGTTGGTACCAACATTTTTTGATCATGTGACCTTGACCGTGACCTTTGACCTACATTTGAAAAACTTTAACATTGGCCATAACTGTTGTACCGTAAGAGATGGGGCTTTGATATTTGACATGTGTGTTCCTTGTAGAGCTTTTTTATTTTACATGAGTGTGCCTTGTGACAAGACCTTTCCGTTGGTACCAACATTTTTCATCATGTGACCTTGACTGACCTTTGACCTACATTTGAAAAACTTTAACATTGGCCATAACTATTGTACCGTAAGAGATGGGGCTTTGATATTTGACATGTGTGTTCCTTGTGACAAGACCTTTCTGTTGGTACCAACATTTTTAGCTCACCTGAGCCAAAGGCTCAAGTGAGCTATTGTCATAGTGTGGTGTCCGTCGTCCGTCCGTCCGGCGTAAACTTTTAACATTTTCAACTTCTTCTCAAGAACGGCTGAAGGGATTTTGATGAAACTTGGTATGCATGAAGTACTAAAGGTCCTCTACCAAGTTTGTTCATTTCGGCTCGATCCCTTCAGGGGTGGATACAGGGCGGGGTCAAATAGGCCCCAGAGGGTACCCCTCTTCAAAAATCTTCTTCTCCAGTTCCACTGAATGGATTGAAAAACTAATTGTATCTTAGTGATCTAGAAGGATGTACGATTCAAGTTTGTTCATTTCGTTAAAATCCAATAACTCATTTTTGACGCGTTTTTGACGTCTTTTTCGACATTGCATTTTTAATGCAAAAATTGATATTTCTCTTAATATTTTTATGCCCCCGGAATCAAAGATTCGGGGGCATATAGTTTTTGGCCTGTCCGTCTGTTTGTCTGTTTATCTGTTTGTCTGTTTGTCTGTTTGTCCGAAAAACTTTAACATTGGACATAACTTTTGAATGGGAAGTGATAGGGCTTTCATATTTCACATGTGTATTCCTTGTGACAAGACCTTTCCATTGATACCAAAATTTTTGACCTCGTGACCTTGACCTTGACCTTTGACCTACTTTTCAAAAACTTTAACATTGGGCATAACTTTTGAATGGTAAATGATAGGGCTTTCATATTTCACATGTGTATTCCTTGTGACAAGACCTTTCCATTGATACCAAAATTTTTGACCTCGTGACCTTGACCTTGACCTTTGACCTACTTTTCAAAAAACTTTAACATTGGGCATAACTTTTGAATGGGAAGTGATAGGGCTTTCATATTTCACATGTGTATTCCTTGTGACAAGACCTTTCCATTGATACCAAAATTTTTGACCTCGTGACCTTGACCTTGACCTTTGACCTACTTTTCAAAAACTTTAACATTGGGCATAACTTTTGAATGGTAAATGATAGGGCTTTCATATTTCACATGTGTATTCCTTGTGACAAGACCTTTCCATTGATACCAAAATTTTTGACCTCGTGACCTTGACCTTGACCTTTGACTTACTTTTCAAAAAACTTTAACATTGGGCATAACTTTTGAATGGTAAGTGATAGGGCTTTCATATTTCACATGTGTATTCCTTGTGACAAGACCTTTCCATTGATACCAAAATTTTTGACCTTGTGACCTTGACCTTTGACCTTCTTTTCAAAAAACTTTAACATTGGGCATAACTTTTGAATGGGAAGTGATAGGGCTTTCATATTTCACATGTGTATTCCTTGTGACAAGACCTTTCCATTGATACCAAAATTTTTGACCTCGTGACCTTGACCTTGACCTTTGACCTACTTTTCAAAAACTTTAACATTGGGCATAACTTTTGAATGGTAAGTGATAGGGCTTTCATATTTCACATGTGTATTCCTTGTGACAAGACCTTTCCATTGATACCAAAAAATTTGACCTCGTGACCTTGACCTTTGACCTACTTTTCAAAAACTTTAACATTGGGCATAACTTTTGAATGGTAAGTGATAGGGCTTTCATATTTCGCATGCGTATTCCTTGTGACAAGACCTTTCCATTGATACCAAAATTTTTGACCTCGTGACCTTGACCTTTGAACTTTTAACCCAGCGACCTCCCATACATGTACTTAACAGAAAATAGTGTTCATACTAACAAAGATGCCACCGGGGGCATTCGTGTTTCACAAACACAGGCTTTATTAAGCAAAGGAATGCTTTAGTGATAGAATTTTGCTGAAAGGTTTATTTTTGAATTTTTAGCTCACCTCGACGAAGTTGAGTGAGCTTATGCTATAACCCCACGCGTCCGCGTCCGTGTCCGCGTCTGCGTCCGGTTAAGAAGTTTGGGGTAGCTCAGTATCTGACAAAGTACTAATGCTACAGTAACCAAACTTGCACAAGTGATTCATCTTTGGATGCTGAGGTGAACCCATGCATCGGATGCAGCATCTGACCTACATTTTCCGCTTCAGTGACTTGGTTAAGAAGTTTGGGGTAGCTCAGTATCTGACAAAGTACTAATGCTACAGTAACCAAACTTGCACAAGTGATTCATCTTTGGATGCTGAGGTGAACCCATGCATCGGATGCAGCATCTGACCTACATTTTCCGCTTCAGTGACTTGGTTAAGAAGTTTGGGGTAGCTCAGTATCTGACAAAGTACTAATGCTACAGTAACCAAACTGGCACAAGTGATTCATCTTTGGATGCTGAGGTGAACCCATGCATTGTATGCAGCATCTGACCTACATTTTCCGCTTCAGTGACTTGGTTAAGAAGTTTGGGGTAGCTCAGTATCTGACAAAGTACTGATGCTACAGTAACCAAACTTGCACAAGTGATTCATCTTTGGATGCTGAGGTGAACCCATGCATCGGATGCAGCATCTGACCTACATTTTCCGCTTGAGTGATTCGGATAAGAAGTTTGGGGTAGCTCAGTATCTGACAAAGTACTAATGCTACAGTAACCAAACTTGCACAAGTGATTCATCTTTGGATGCCGAGATGGACCCATGCATCGGATGCAGCATATGACCTACATTTTCCACTTGAGTGATTTCGCTTTTAAAAGCCAATATTGAGCAGAGTATAAGTGCTACATGTACCAAACTTGCATATTGGATTATCTTTGATCAAACTTTCATAAAATGACCTTGACCTACTTTTTCCGCTTGAGTGATTTTGCCTTTAAAAGCCAATATTGAGCAAAGTATAAGTGCTAGATGTTCCAAACTTGCATATTAGATGTATCTCTGATCAAACTTTCATAAAATGACCGACCTACTTTTTCCGCTTGAGTGATTTTGCCTTTAAAAGCCAATATTGAGCAAAGTATAAGTGATACATGTACCAAACTTGCATATTGGATGTATCTTTGATCAATCTTTCATAAAATGACCTTGACCTACTTTTTCCGCTTGAGTGATTTTGCTCTGTAAAGCCAATATTGAGCAAAGTATAACTGCTACATGTACCAAACTTGCATATTGGATGTATCTTTGATCAAACTTTCATAAAATGACCTTGACCTACTTTTTCTGCTTGAGTGGTTTTGCCTTTAAAAGCCAATATACATGTACTAAGAAATATGTTTGAATTGAATTTTGCTGTCACGAGGTGAGCTTCGTAATCTGTGATTACCTATGTTTAATGATTTTTTTAATACTGTAAAAAAGGAAGGGAGGATGGTCATTTTCATCATTTTTGGCATTTTATGGTTCTTCCCATGAATGATTGTTTTAACATTTATCATATTTATTGTAAGGAATGTAACAGTGAAAGAATTTTCTCAATATCTTGACTTTTAGATTTTTAATGATTTCTTTAATACTGTAAATAGGCATGTTTTCTTTGTCAATGAGTCCCAAGGTAGGGAGTTCAAATCCCGGCTGGGCCTTAAAAAATTTTTTTCTTTATTTTTCATTTTTCATCCATATTTTAAGCTTTGAATGCTATTTTTAACTTACCTGAATAATTTTAATGCCATTTTTGCCACTTTTTGAACTTTGGAATTTTTTATGAAGTTTGGCATTTTCTCCATATTAATTTCCCTTGAGTTCATATTGATATTTTGAAACCTATATCCTAGGTAAAATTAAATAAATGAATGCTTGTGTGATAGCATTTTTGATTAACAACATGTACAATTTGAATTTATAATAATTCTTGTATTCTATAGAGTATAAAAAGGGGAGGGGGTCAAAATTTCTGTAACAACATCTGCTGACAGATTTTTTTTTCTATTAGATGATATAATAAGAACTGGACAAAATAATATTTTTTTTCTAATTGGCTTGTATATTAATGAACTAATCAGAGTAAATACTAATCTTTCTTTCATTTACTCCATCTAACAGTGGTTTTCTGCACTTAATATTTCTTAAGGATGACATCCTATCTGATGCCTCTTAAGGTTGTCCATCCTTTCCCCGAAAGAGAGAGATGTTAGGGTGCTCTTATTATTTTTCTTTAACTATTTCTTTTAACAGCGAGCGGAGCTCGCTGCAAAGGCCCGGAGGGCCTTTGCGAGCGAAGCTCCCCCTTATGGTAACGCGTATACACATATCTTATTAAGAAAATATGCTGAATCAAAGAATGAGAATGTACTACTATGATTTCAAAAACTTTCGTCCCCTCGCAGACAGAGTTGCTGCGGAGATGCTGGATGATGCCATTTAAATTTTTTTTTCGACTCCAAGTAGACGTATATGTTATACTCAATTTTTGTTTATTAGTTAAGTTCATTGAAAATATTTTTCGTAAATCAGGTAACAATAAAGCATCAACAAGGTGGCGTAACCACGGGAAATCCGACATTTCCGGTTTTAAACGAGACGTTTCGCTCTGATTGCTTTTCTCGTCTCGGGTGGTTTCGTACTGTCAGAAGTCGGAATATGTTTGTTTTTTCTTTTGTTCTTAAGTAATTTATTTTCAGGTAGCCTAAACATTATTCTTACAAAATAAAAATGAATGATAAAGAACCATATTTTTAAAGAACCATATTTTAATGTTTCCACTCGCCAGCCTTATACTACATTTTTTCTTTTTTGGCAATCATCAAACAGTAAGTTTTGTAAGATAAGATAAACCATCACAGTCAAAATAAAAAAGAAAGGTCTTTTTCAATTTTATATAATCATATCTATTTTCTCTCCGCTCGCACAAAAAGGCTTTGCCTTGATTCATATTAACTTAGTAAATATATGATCTTCTGCACTCATTTATTGCATGTTTGTCAGATTAAGTTACTCAATTCTTTTATATACATTATTTGCTATAACTTTATTTTTTGAATTTTTTTTTTTTATATTTTAATCTAGATATGCTGTGCGTGCACATAGACCCAAGGATTGTGGGTTCAAATTCAGGCACTGACATCCCAATTTTTTTTTTCATTTTTTGCATTTTGTAAGCTTTTTAAGCACTTTTAAATCATCTAAATACAAAAAAAACCTTCTTTTTTCTTTTTCCATTTTCATTTTCTCCATTTTGCACACTCATTTATTGCATTTTACTTTTTTGGAATTTTTATGCCCCTGGAATCACAGATTCGGGGGCATATAGTTTTTGGCCTGTCCGTCTGTTTGTCTGTCTGTTTGTCTGTTTGTCCGAAAAAACTTTAACATTGGGCATAACTTTCATATTTCATATGTGTGTTCCTTGTGACAAGACCTTTCCATTGATACCAAAATGTTTGACCTCGTGACCTTGACATTGACCTTTGACCTACTTTTCAAAAACTTTAACATTGGGTATAACTTTTTAATGGAAGGTGATAGAGCTTTCATATTTCACATGTGTGTTTCTTGTGACAAGACCTTTCCATTGATACCAAAATTTTTGAACTCGTGACCTTCACCTTGACCTGTGACCTACTTTTCAAAAACTTTAACATTGGGCATAACTTTTGAATGGTAAGTGATAGAGCTTTCATATTTCACATGTGTATTCCTTGTGACAGACATTTTCATTGATACCAAAATTTTTGACCTCGTGACCTTGACCTTTGACCTACTTTTTAAAAACTTTTAAATTGGGCATAACTTTTGAACGGTAAGTGATAGGGCTTTCATAATTCACAAGTGTGTTCCTTGTGACAAGACCTTTCCATTGATACCAAAAGTTTTGACCTCGTGACCTTTACCTTGACCTTTGACCTACTTTTCAAAAACTTTAACATTTGGCATAACTTTTGAATGGTGAGTGATAGGGCTTTCATATTTCACATCTGTATTCCTTGCAACAAGACCTTTCCATTGATATCAAAAGTTTTGACCTTGTGACCTTGACCTTGACCTTTGACCTAATTTTCAAAAACTTTAACATTGGGCATAACTTTTGAATGGTAAGTGATAGGACTCTCATATTTCACATGTGTGTTCCTTGTGACAAGACCTTTCCATTGATACCAAAATTGTTGAACTTGACCTTTCACATACTTAACAGAAAATGCAGTTTATACTAACAAAGATGCCACCGGGGGCATTCGTGTTTCACAAACACAGGCTTTTTATTATGATATTTTTTTTTTAATTATTTATGGCATATGGACCAAAAAATTCTGACTATGGCTCTGGCTCTAACATTATTCAATGTCAGTATGTTCAGAGTGTGCATGGATATCAGGTGAGCGTTGTGCCCCCCTGGGGCTCTTGTTTGATCATGTGACCTTGACCGTGACCTTTGACCTACATTTGAAAAACTTTGACATTGGCCATAACTGTTGTACCGTAAGAGATGGGGTTTTGATAAAAAAATCGATGACATTGGAATACTGCATTGTATGTTTGCCTCTATTCCTCTGGCAGCAATTCTTTTGTTGCCAACCATGTTGACCTTGTTGCCTTCACATTCAACTTCTTAAAGAAGTGGCCGGCGGGGCCCTTTCTGACTCTGTCAGTGCTCTAGTTAATCCGTAATTTCATATTTTTATAGCGTGTTTTCATTGTTGTAGAATTAAAGAAAGAAGCAATTAAAGTTCAAAGAAGCTGAGGAGTTAGCTAAATTCAGATTCTGATGATTCATAATTCATCAAAGAGGATATGCTCTGAGAAACCATACGCTATAAATGAGAGATCATTCTTATTCAAAGGTAAGAAAATTCAAAATGATTTTATGGGAATCAAAGATTCAGGGGCCTGTCTGTCTGTCTGTCCATGGCAAAAAAATTAACATTGATTACAACTTTTGAATGGTTGGTGATAAAGCTTTCATATTTCACATGTGTATTCCTTATGACTTTCCCATTGATACCAAAATATTTGACCTTGTGATCTTGACCTTTGACCTACTTTTGAAAAACTTAAGCATTGGTTATGACTTGAATGGTCGGTGATAGAGCTTTCATATTTCACATATTTATTCCTTGAGACAAGACCTGCTAATATCAAATTGTTTTACCTCGTAAACCTTGACGTTTGACCTACTTTTAAAAGATTTAACATTATTGAATTGTAGGTGATAGAGTTTTCATAGTTCACACATGCATTCCTTGTGACAAGACCTTTCCATTGATACCAAGATTTTTAGCTCTTGACCTTAAGTTAGTTATACCCCCCACCCTCACCCCTCCTGCAAACGAAGTTTGGGGGGGGGAGGTATATAGGAAACACCCCATCTGTCTGTCCGTCCATGCGGTTAAGAAGTTCTTAACTCATATATCTCTTCAAGTATAAGTGATAGGGCTTTCATATTTCATAGATACATTCACCATAACAAGTGCTACATTTGGATACCAAGACATTGATCTAGTGACCTTGACTTTGAGCTTTGACCTTACTGTAATATTTTGGTTAAGAAGTTCTTTAAAAAGAGATTGTCTCTTCAAGACTATTAAAAAGCGAATGTCTCTTCAAGTTCAAGTAATAGGGTTTTCATATTTCACCATAGAAAGTGACCTTGACCTTGAACTTTGAAATTATGGGAATTTTTCATTATAGGATTCAACATAAATTGTACTAAGTACTACACTTTCAATATGAAGCATTTTACCTTGAATGTAGAACTTGTATGATAATGTTATGTCATAAATTAACCCGTTTAGAAAAAACGTTCCATGGGGGTATAATTTATCACTATAGGCAGTTCTAGTGTTAAATAACTTAAACAGTTAACTTTTGAACAGTAGGTGAAATAGCTTTTGTATTTTACATGATTGAGACCTTTTGACCTTGACCTCTGAACTAGTTTTGAAAAACTTTAACATTGGCCATAACTTTTGAATGGTAGGTTATAGAGCACTCATATTTCATATGTGTTTTTATTGTGACAAGACTTTTCCATTTAGTAACAATATATTGACCTCATGATCTTGACCTTTGACCTACTTTCTAAAATTTCAACATTAACTTGTGCCTGTTGAGTTTGACTTATTTTGCAGAAAATGGTTTTAAAACTGACAAAGATGCTGACAGGGGCATTCATGTTTCACAAACACAGGTTTTGATCATCCAAAATTGGGGCCAAAATATAGGGATCACTTTCTCCAGCTGTCTATCTGGTAGTCACACTTTTTGGTAGTCATAATATCACATATTTCGCTATAAGGCCATGTAAAATAAATTCTATGTTTCTCAGATAATTGGGTCTAAAAAAAGTGGCAAGGTAGGTAGGGTTTTTATTTTTTATTTTTTATTTTCATCAAGAGTGCTCTTATTATTCATGTAAGGCAAAGAAGTCGTCTGTTCTGCCCCCCCCCCCCCCCCCCCCCCCTATTATTCATGTAAGGCAAAAAATCTTATGCTGCCCGTGAGTATTTAGTAGAATCGCGTAAGAGACTCGACGGCTGTTTATACAGTATTTTAAACCCAGTTCAAATTAAATACGACCCCTCACTTCCTCGGATGGATCCGTTCATATAAAATTTGGCCGATAGCGTAAATCTTCGGAAGTCAAGTCTGGATTAAGCAGAATCTTTAAAAATTGAATGAAGTGTTTAGCATTAACCACCGTCTGATAAAATAATGTACACGGCCCGGGTACAATATACATTCTTTTATTCATAGATTTAAGGATTTAACTACGTTTCTCTTGCGTTCGTCGGCGGTCCTTGCTTATACTTTTTACAATGTGAATGTCATTATTAATAGATTCGGAAGTATTACAATGGACACTTGCTATTGTTCGGCATAGGTATTCACATATGCTGTGGAGATCAATAAAGAAAACTATACGAACGTTTTAATACATGTAATACTCGATGTATTAAACACGCGAATAGCCAGTCGTCCAAGTGTCCGCGGCACGTTGTTAGTATATCCTATACAATTCCCTTTAAACGACGCGTGGATAAAGTCTTTACCCGTTACGTAAATATGGAACGCGCCGTGATTTATACGGGCTTTTAAAAGTATTTATTCATTGGGTACAGTTTTGACGATTTTAAAGTACAATAAACATGTTCAATGAAATAAATGGATATTTCGTTTTTAATCGACGATCGAGGATGAGACACGGCGTATATTTTTTTCTGAAGTTGCAATAAAAACGTCTCGTCGGCGGCAAATTATAGCGCGCGGCGGTGTCTGAGAAACATACATTTTATTTTACATGGCCTAACTTACAACATATACATTAGACATCTTTCAAACTTGCAGGGATGGTAAAGCATGATGAGACTCAGCACCCAATATAGGTTGAGGTCACTTTCAAGGTCAATGTCACATACTTAAGGTCAAAGATGCAAAAGGCGACATTCCTGTTCTTGAACAGTGCTATCTTTCCTTTGAACTTGATAACTTTGCTCCGTCCGCCTGTTTGTCCGTCATACATGTATTAATTGTAGGCCTTATATTTCATAAACACATTCACCATAAATAGTACTACATATTGGTACCTGTACCATGAATTTTGACCCTGTGACCTTGACCTTCACCCTATACAACATTTTAGGTTAAGAAGTTTTAAAAGCAGATCTCCTTTTAAACTATAAGTGGTAGGTCTTTTATATTTCATACACTTATTATAGTACCACAAGGAGTACTACTGTTTGGTATCATGAATTTTGACCTTGACTTTTGGCTTATTTTGAAATTAGGTTAAGAAATTTTGAAAGCAGATTTCTTTCATACTATTAATGGTAGGCCTTCAATATTTCATGCACACATTCGCCATTAAGAGCACTACTTTTGACCTTGACCTTAACTTTGGGTCTATGTAAGAAGTAATGAACTTCATAACCAGAATAGTAGTGTTCTGAAAGCAGCTTACTAAGTACTAAATGTTTCATACCAAAGCATTTAATCCTGAATGAGAGATTCAATTTGAACAATTGAACATTGCGTCATAAATGGTCCCGTGTATAAAAACGTCCTGGGGGGTTATAATTCGTCCACTTTAGGGCAGTTCTAGTTGACAATGTATTTCCCTTCACAAAGATTAGTATGAAGTGGAACTTGCTTTCAAAGCCTTCAGACCTTTGATATAAAATATTTCACTCATAGATTTCTTTTGACAATACCTTGGACAAACCTAGTATACTTCTACTAAAACTGCCGCTTCTCTTGTCTTAAGCCGTTTAGGGTTTATTTTGTATGCAAATAATTAACATAAATTTTATGTTACAGATGAAAATCCAGAGAACAAAAGGTTTGCAGCTTTGGAGAAAAAATGTACAAGTGTGCAATCTTAAAGAAGGCAGTAAGCTGTCTTAGAAGGAAAAAGTGTTCTATCTTGAAGAAAAAAGTGTACAGTCGTGAAGAAAAAAGTGCTATCTTGCAGAAAAAGGTGTGCAGTCCTTAAGAAAAAAGTGTTCTATCTTTAAGAAAAAAGTGTGCTATCTTGAAGAAAAAGTGCAGTCCAGAAGAAAAAAGTGCAGTCATGAAGAAAAAAGAAATATTCAGTCGTGAAGAAAACGTGCAATATTTAAGAAGAGAATGTGCCTCCTTGAAGAAAATAGTGTGCAATATTTAAGAAGAAAATAGTGTTTAATCTTAGAGAAAAAAGTGTGCAGTCTCTATGAAGAAAAGTGAACAATTCCCAAAACCAAACAACCTCAACATATGAAGAGTATGTTCATCAGTGAAAGGAAGAATTTGACCTGCGTAAAATATACATATACTGTGAATTAATCCAACAATCAAAAACAGCTTCCATTTGTACGCTGTCATCCAATTCCAAGTCTGCGATTTCCCACCATCTAACATCCCTCCTTTCCCCATTCACTACACTTGCATGTCACATTTCCCTGCAATCCTTCCTTGCACTACCCTGTAAATTCCCATGTTCCTGCATTGTAAGTGACAACGGAGCTTAAAGGAACAAATACCAGAATCTCCACTACAAACCAACAGAGATCTTCTATAATCATCAAAAATTAGAAAAGAAAGACCCAATGCAAGTGAACAGTGAAAAGCTGTAATTAATGAAAAAAATCAGCAAAATTACTGAATATGAAAAAGGACTACAAGGAAACTAGAAAGAAGATTGGATACATTGATTACGGATCCATATTACATATACTTTGTTACATGATTTCAAAAGCATGTGAAGAAAGGTAAGAGCCTATCTTAGAACATTACATTTTGTAAAATAGTGGACATACTCAGAGAACAGATTGGAAATGATATATTAGTCGTGATAATAATATGATGTACATTTATACTCACTATTTCTTAATGTATATGATAGGGCTGGGACGATACGGGTCTCGAGCGTATCGATACGTATCACGATATAGTGCCTACGATACGATATGTATCACGATATTTCTGATGTGTATTGCTATAAAGTATAATGAGGATCCAGGCTATAAAGATTGAAACTCAAGTATAACATCAAAATAATTTGATAAAGACTATATTTTTCTAGATCCTGGAATAATAAAGATTTAAAAAATCCCAAGCAATTAAACAAATTTTTCAAACTTTGAACATTAACATCACAAGTAATTACTGATAGACAGAGGCTACTTAGCTACAAGTCAAGCTGCAAGAACAAATCTGTACTCATTGCAATTATGTTTTCACCTTAACATGTATTTATACTCTTTGTTGTATGTTCATTTCTTAGTAACTACATCAACAAGACAAGCAATGAATTGGTAAATAAGAGGGCCTCATGCTCTCAGTTTGAAAATGAAAAGTTCATGAATTTATGTAACCCCCCCCTCCTCCTTTTTTCAATACATGGAATTACATTTTATATCTCTCTTTTCAGTTCCTCATCCTATTTGAATAATCCTAGACTGATTTTTTTATGAGGAAATTTTATTAAAAAGTATAACAATCATAACACGCGCTCTCTTCTCTACATTATTGAAAGGATTACAGCATAATTGTTCTTTAAATGTGTTTGATTTTATTCGATGGATACATGTTAAACTTCTTTAAATTCAATAGCACACATCATGCACTTCGATTTATTTTATTTTTTTTTTTTTTTTTGGACAAACGGTTTTCCGTCTCTGTACGTTTTATTTTATGTACATGTATTAACAAAATTTTGAGAGAGGGAGAGAGAGAGAGCATGTGCGTTAACCACGTGGACGCAATCTTCTAATCTTTAATGATTTTATTCTCGAGTTAAAGTTGCCGCTGACGTGAATAGAAAATATAAGATATATAAAGATCGTAGTAGACAGACTTTTTTCCCTTCTGCTTCAAAAGGCTGTTTCCGACGTTCAATCAATGATTGACAAGAGTCGGTTTTATATCAAAATTTACAAAGTTAAGTAACTATCATTACATACGATTTCAGAAAACCCTTTCTTTCAGATAAATATATGAAATCTTCTTAAATGGAAGAGATTTAGGTCGAACGCCAGTATCTCAAAAAATCGATGATAAATGAATGGATCATGTACGCATGAATAGCTACTGGACACAAGTTATTTCATGCCGTTTTCACGTCGCTCTCACTCTCACCCACTCTATGATCCAGGCAATCCTAGACTGATGTAATGACATCGAGTACTTTCTCTGGACAATAGTATCAGATCGCGTTAGATACGGATTCTGAAAACTTTACTTTCGCCGCTTAAAATTTTTCAAACGAACATGAGTTTGAGTAGAACAAAATATCTGTAGGATTCCCGCTAGCCGCGTAAACGGACAACGACACGGATCAACAAAACATCAAAGTGCCATTGGTCGTTTCTGCGGCTAGATTTCCACAAACCAGAGGCTGGATATGCGTATGCATTTCTAAAAAAAAAATGTATAAGCACATATCCAGGCGCGATCTTTCCGCCTGTACCGCAAACTATATGCATGTAAAATTGACAATTATACTGTAATGCATTGTGCGAATTGCATACTATCCTGAGCAAACATAGGAAGATTAGTCAAGAACAACACCTTTACCATATTAAGTCAATAAGTGACACATTTCAGTTAGCCCGAAGCTTTCAATCGACGAAGTTACCGAACGTTTTCATGCCTTTGAATGAAGTTAAAAATGGGTCCGGATATCGCGATATAGCCCCAACGTATCGATACGCGTATCGTGGAACACCGTATCGCGATTTATCGATATATCGATGTATCGTCCCAGCCCTAGTATATGATACTTCACACCTTTGATTTAGTGACCTTGACCTTGTACTTTGACCTACTTTAAGAAAATTTCACCTGAATCGAAAGCAATTATTGAATGATAATCGATAATAAGCAATAATCAGTACATCACTCATGCCATTTGACAAGACCTTTCAGATTTTGAGACCATGACCCTTTGGCCTCTTAACCTTGGTTTTTGACCTACTTTGTAATATAATATCGGCTATATCTCTATTACTATAATGGTTAGGTCTTTGGAATTGCATATGTAAATTCCTTATAGCAAGATTTCACATTTGAGACCATGACCTAATGACCTTGAAGATTTAACTTCTATTAAAAAAACTTCAACCTTTGTTATATCCTTTTAATTATAAGGGGAAGGGCAAGTCATTTAGAGTCCTTATGACAAGACCCATCACCTTTGACCTAGTGACCTCATTATGTTGATCTGGACTTTGACTTGCTTTTAAAAAGCGTTAATATGAGCTATATTTATGTAACTATAAGGGATAGGGCTTTGATATTTCACATGTATATTCCTTGTCACAAGACTTTTCATTGGAGACCATGACTCATGACATATTGACCTTGAGCTTGGACTTTTGCTCATGATAAAAACTTAAACATGGGTTATATCATTCTCTTCATGCATGAAGGGTAGGTCTTTGATTCCTTATGACAAGACCTTTAACATATTAGACCATGACCTTGGACACTAAGTGACCTTGTACCTTGACCTACTTTAAAAAAATTAACATGGGCTATATATCTTTAACATGTTTTAAGGAGTAGGACTTTGGTAGTTCACATGTTGATTCCTTGTCACAAGACTCAAATTTATAGATTCATGAAATCATGAACTTTTAATTAGTGACCTTGACCTTTGACTTTGATTGACTTTGAATTTTAACCTAGACTATATCTCTACAGCCATAATGGATAGGTATTTAATGTTTCAAAATTTATGCTTCATGTGGGTAGAGCTTTTGTTTTACACCATGACCAATGACCTAGTGACCTTGACCTTGAACTTTTAGAATTTTCTGTATGTTGCTATTTACTTGCAAACACATACCAAGGTTTGTTGTCTTTCTGACAAGTCTTGCTTTTTGATACAATATATTTAATCAGATAGGACCCTTTCTTAAAATAAAATGCTTATAGGATGAGCAGAAAAAGCATATAATTTATGTACAGCCACCAGATAAGTGTTGTAATATTTAATTATTATTTCAGCTTCCCTGGATACAAAGGTAGAGCTTGAAGAAAAAGAATGTACATGAAAGAGTAGGCTCAAGTCCCAAGATATCATAAATTACATTATCAAAGGTAAATCATTAACATTATTTAGGTCACATCTGTTTATGCTCCTGGTCTATTTTACATGATTTCTCATGATTCGAGCTTTCATTTGATACCATGACTTTCGACCTAATGATCTTGAACTTTTGGTGACTTTGACTGGACCTTACATTTTCACTTTTGACCCAGTGACCTCTTGACCTTGAACTTTGTCCCACTTTTGAAAAATAAATGTGATATTTATCTCTTATCAACTAAAAGGGATTGATCTTTGATATCTCATTCATAGATTCATTATTACAAAGACCATAGAATCATTATTACCAAGGCATTTAATCTGAAACAATGACCATTAAACAAGTGACCTTGACCTTTAATTTTGACCTACTTTCAATAACTTATACGTTCATTGTATCTTAAGCTCTGTAGGGTAAAGAACTAATATTTTATGCATAGACTCCTCTTGACAATACTTATTGGATTTTGGAATTTTATTCAATTTTTGTACAAAAGCCTGCTACAGCAAGTGATGTTATCTTTGATTAGCCTAGTATGTTTTCTAGCATAGACTAGAGATCTTCACATTCATTTATATTTCATATGGAAAAAAAAACCCTCCTGACCAGGGCTTTATTTTTACACATACTGTTATAAGGAATTATAGGGCGATAATTTCCTTAAAGAAATATTAACCTTGACCTTAATTATTCAATTGTAAAAATGGGATATCCTGCAATGCAAAATTTGATTTCAATTAAATTTAGATACATGTAGAAGAAACTGAGGCAAGCTTAAGAATTTAAACATTCTATTTTAGATGGGAGCAAATTATGATGCTAACAGAGAAAATCTAGCTGACAGTGTAAAGAAAGAACAAGAAGTTTATGAAGATTAGAGGAAACAGAAAAAGTGTTCATAAGAAAAAAAGAAGATTTTAGAAGATAATTCAAGGAACCTGTTTATGAAGAAATTCAACTAATAGATGCACTAGTGCTGCATCGCTGTGTCTGTGTTTGTGTTTTACTTTTTGGTTACGATGTTTTTAGTTTTTTTTTTTTCGGTTACGGTGTTTTACTTTTCGGTTTCGGCGTTTTACATTTTTGAAAGTCCAAAACTGAAAAGAAAAATGCCAACACTGTGTTGGCATTTTTCTTTTCGGTTTAGGACTTTCAACTTTGCGGGAAAAAACTGAATAAAAAAAAATAATAAAAAAATAAAACATAAAATGAAAACTAAAAAAATCCTTTAAACCAAACAAAAAATATAAAAATCAATTTAAAACAAAACAGAAGAAAAAAAAAATCCAAAATAAAAAGTAAAAATATAAATAAATGGTGGAGTTGGATGGCTGTAGGGGAGGAAGGAGGCCATTGTATCCTTTAAACCAATCAAAAACATAAAAATTAAAAACAAAAGAAAAGAAATAAAAAAACAAACAAACAAAAAACAAAACAAAGAAAAAATCTCCAAAATAAAAGTTGACCAAATGAAATTAATTGGTAAATAAATGGTGGAGTTGGATCGATGGCTGTAGGGGAGGAAGGAGGCCATTTAAAAAAATAACATGTGAAATTAACAAATTCAAAACAAAATATAAAGAATGAAAACGATGACCAGAAAAAATAGAAATGAAAACATAATAAAATAAAACAAAATCAAAATAAAAAGATATAGGTACAAAACAACATTAATAGAAAAAAGGTAATTGATAAACTGATGGCTGTACTGGGGAGGGAGGTGGCCATTTAAAAAAATAATACAAAAAAATCAGAAAAAAATGAATAAAACTAACAAAGAAATGAAAGAGAAAATAATGAAATAAAACAAGATTGAATTAAATTAAATTAAAAACAAAATTGAAAGTTAAAAAAACTCTATATTAAATAAAATAAAACCAGTTTAAATTGGTTGACATTTTAGCAAAATGAAACCAAATGGAATTGGTTTACTATAAGAGGAGGAAAGATTTATAAACAATATTTAAAATAGAATAAAAAATTGGGTAAATCATAAAAAAAAAAAACAATTTTGTGCAAATTAAGCACTGAATTGAATGATATGTTAATGATGAAAATGGATCGATGGCTGAAGGGATTGAGGAAGGAGACAGGCCATTGAAAAAAAAAAAAATGGGAGGATAATTCATAAATGGAAATTAAAGTTATCAAATTTATCTTGCCAATAACTAGTCAGATGTAAATAACTGTCATCCTATACCTTTATGTGATATTCTGTTGTTGTTTTTTGATTTGTATTGTTACATGTATTTACAAATCTTAGTTGTCTCTCTTGACCACTCTATATAGTACATGTATTAGAATTTGAATGGAAATCTCTTTTACACGGAGAGATTAGAGAAAAATTTAAAGCTTGCCAGTTTTCTTACAGAGCTTTGAGGAGAAGGGGTATCTGTGGCTCTAATTTTCTACAATCTATCATTTCTAGAGCCTCATAACACACCTGTCATTCCACGATCAATCTTTGATCTTCAGAGGAACTTGAATATATCAATTCGGTTGTTTTTTATTATATAATTAAGCATTATACTGAACATTAGATGAAATATGAAATATAATATGATAAAAACTGAAGCAAATAAGACTGATATATAAGATTTATATTTTCACAAATGAATAGAATTACTAATAAATCTAAATGGGTGTCATAAAGCAGTTTAAATAAATGATGGAAATTGATGGCTGCATGTACTATTAATATTAGGGAAGCTCAGGTTAATTATTAAGGTACATCCATTATAGCCATCAAAATAAAAGATACCGGACAGTGTAACAAAACTAATCATACCCATAGAATTAATTGTGGAATTGAATGGTTTCAGGGAGGAACATTAGCCATTAAAAAGAGAAAATTAAGCTTTAAAGAAAGAAAAACCCAACATGTTAGTGATAAATTTTAATTCATTAAAATAATACCTGTGTATATGAAGTGCCATGTTTGATCTAAATCTGATGGAAACTGACTATTTGATGGTCAAAACATGTCTTTTTAATCTTGGCCTATTTTATTTAATACTGTGACCTTAATAAGATTAAGGTGAAGTAACAATGCTTTTCAAAAGAATATTAATTAAGTCAGAAATTTGAACATTTATGCAATGTCCCATAGGCAAAAGTTTATATTTTAATAATTGTTTGATTTTGAGAACTAAAATTTGATCTTTGCTTTTAAACCAAGGTCAAACATAAATTGACTTCTGTGCCTTTCAAATTTAAATCTGAAATAGGGTTTGCACTTATATATATTTAAAGGTTTGAAATATGACATGAAATAGACTAACATGATATATTTTTTTGATATATTCTTTTGTACGGTGCAATTAATTGTGTTTAATGAGAGGATTTTTCTGCAAAGTGTACGGAACAACTGAAAGGTAAGAATTATAAATTATAGTAAGAATGAAGAAAAGACAAGTTGGCACCGTGGTCTAGTGGTTGTGACGTCCAGCCAGTAAACCTCAAGGTTGTAAATGGTTCAATGAGCCTCACTAGGATTGACCACTTGACTCTACTATGAGGGGGTGGACAGGGTAAAAGGGAAGGGGAGGAAAGGGGGCAAGAGGTGGGAGGGAGGGGGAGAAAGGGGGTGGGAGGAGGGAGGAAGGGGGCGGGAGAGAGGAGGTAAGGGAAGGATGAAAAGGAGGGGGAGGTAAGGGGGTTGAAGAGAGGTAACCCCCCTTGTCTGCACCCCTCCCTCCCTGTCTATGTTTCATGTTAATATTACAAAAAATGTCCTTGTCTGTGTATTATTAACATGTCTGTAGAGTTTAAAGAAAATGAAGAAAATGTATAATAAAAAGTTGACAAAACAGAACGGAATGGTCTGACAGAATATAATTCTCCTTAATGAGGATAAACAATATAAGCAAAAGATTTATTCTACACACACTGCTTTACTGACTAACAGTATTAAATGATGGAGTTTGAAGGTGGTTTGGTCTAGAGACAAGCGGTCGTTTTAAAAAAGAGTTGAATATGGTTCAGCAAAGAATAAGCTATAAACATGAAACAAAAGGAAATGATAGATGGCTGAAGGAAAGGAAGGAGGGTATTGAAAAAAAATGAAACTAAGAGAGATTAAAGCAAACAACCAAAATGAGGGTATCTCATCAAAGATACTTGAATATTTAAAACCAAATCAGTTGGCTGTACTTTATAGAAGTAATATAAACATAGGATGAATGGTGGAGTTGGATGGCTGAAGGGGAGGAAGGAGGCCATTATAATTATATAAAAACAAAAAATAAGATGATAATGATTTAGTATTCTCAGCATTGTACTAAGTACATTAATCTAAACTCGTTGACATTCAATCATCATAACAAAAGGAGAAGTTGCATAATTGATAGTTGAAAAGGGGGGGGGGGGGGATTAAATCTGAAGCTTAAAAAAAAATTCAAAAGTTAAAAAAAAAAACAAAAACAAAAACAAGGTTAATGAAAATTAATTCCTAATTCTTTCATAATCAAGCATTATAAAACTAAACGTTTAATAAATGGTGGAGTTTGATGGCTTTATGAAGGGGGGGGGGGGGAGTGCATTAAACCCTCAATAACATGGTAAAACATTTATAGAATAATAAAATGAACAAATAACAACAAACAAAAAATACCCTTTTCCCAAATTAAAATCATTTTAGAATAAAACGCAATAAAAACAAAAACAACACAGAAAAATGTTAAATATTTAAATTGAATTGGATGGCTGTAGGGGAGGAAGGAGGCAATTAAAAAGAATAATAATATGAACAAATTCAAAACAAAATGAAAAAAAAAAAACATAATAGAATTTAACAAAAAATAAAAAGATAAAAACAAAAGATAAAAAGATAAAAAGTGGAGGATGAATCATATCTAAATAAGAATACTTGAGTATGAAAAACTTAATTTGGTTGAAATAGCAAATAAAACTGAACATAAATAAATGTTGGATGGTTGTATGGGGAAGAAGGAGACCATACATACATGAAAATAAAAGATGAGTCACAATTCCTGAAATGGTTGAGTTTGGTGGAGGGATGTGGCATTTAAAGTAAAAAGAAAAATTTTAATAAATTAATAACTTTTTCAAAATATTGAATACATGTTTAACATCACCATGACTCGAGTTCATGTTTAGTCATGGTCAATTTGTAGTCATAAAATACTCCTGGGTTTGAAAAGATTACCTTCAATTTTGATGATTAGAATATGAACAAAATGTTAATCTTGTCTTTAATTAAACTAATGTAAAGATTAATTTTGAATTTTTTTTCAGTGTATTGAGACTTATTCATGAAACACTTCTGGTTTTGAAAATAACCTTCAATTTTGATGATTAAATTATGAAGAAAATATTATTCTTGTCTTTGATCAATTCAATATATGTGAAGATTAATTTTGATTTTTTAGAATACTTCCTTTCAGGAAGTCTCCTTCTGTTATCGTAACAGTTGAGACATTGCCGCTTTGCAACGTATCCATACACCTCAAAATATAGTGCTTTTTCTAATTTAGGAATTTGCTGTCTGACACATGCAAGATCAAGATTATCCTCCTTCTTGAAAAAAGTTTCAATTGCATATAAAGTAAATGCATCACACAAAATCAACTGCTCGCCGGTGGCGTAATAATGTAGTACCTCTTAAACTTATACAATGTAAGAGTTGTCTTCCCTATGTACATGATGTGTATACCGATGAGAAACAAAAGTAGAAACGAAGCATGATCTTGTTGAAAGAAATAAGAAATTCTGGTGATTAAAATGAGAAATTTTGGAAATTGCCAGTTAGATTGTAAGTAATTTTAAACATGCATGCATGGTCTTAACGTCTTTCTAGTTTCCAAATGGGTCAATTTTAAGACACTGCTCCGGGTTTAAGTCGTCAGAATAAAATGTATTTTAAAGTATACCACTTATAGTAAATATAAACAGTTTATGCTGTTTATAGAACACAATGAGCTCATAGAAATGAAAATGTTTAGCTTCACATGTATATGCATCCTATGTATAAAAAAATTATCATAAATTCATCAGTACATAAACAATAAAATTATTCAACATTTATGTTTTGAATAGAAGTATCGTTCAGGACCTTCAGTCCTTTGATTTTTCAAGCAGAACCTTACACTATGTGGTACTCACATGAAAATCTTACGACTTGCCCAGCTTATGCAGTTTGTCTTGATGAACTTCAGAATTATTAAAATTTATCTTGAAATGATTTTCACCAAATCATACAGAAATGAAATAGTGAAAAGTAAGTTGACGGAAATAAACAAATTTGAAACCATCCACAAAGCAGTACTTTCATAAATGTGTTGTCTGTCATGTTTTTAAGTCAAACACAAAAGCCGAAACAGATTCCAAAAAAATCACAATCGAATTTGAAAGGCTCACAAATATAAAACCGAGCTTACACTCACAGGAACTAGTGTACTTGCAATTTCTGAAACAAATAAGAAGCAGAAAGCAGCCATTGATCATATAGTAAAAATATAAAACAGAACTTTCTCACAGAAATTGGCGTACTTCCATCCTCTAGAAAAACAAAAACAAACAGAAAGCAACCAAAATTATTCATGTATCAAACAAGAGGGGGAGTAAAAAAAAAAAAGAAAAAAAAGGGGGGGGGGGGGGTAAGATGAGGTACACCGGGGAGAGTGAGCATCTCCTGCTTGCTAGAAACACCACTCACCATGAGCAATAGCCACAGAAATGGTGAGCGTGAAAGGGCCGTTTCTGCGGCTACATGAGCAATTGGTAATCTGTTTTTACATGTATCTCCTGATAAGATAAAAGAGACCATGCAAAATCTGGTATCATACTCGCTTTTGGACCAGTTAAGTGAGTCATATTCCGACCAAACATTTCCGCATCGTAAACCAAGGATATACATGTACATTATAGTAAACGAAGGTCAATACAATGATTTCTGATGATCGCTGTATTCATAAGGTGTAGATATCCGGATTACGTGTGTGCATGGCTCATACTCATATCCAGATACAGAGATGTACGACTGGAAGTTATCTGTAGCTGAGTGATATTAAATTTGTCCCATGACCTTGAAAATAATGTGTTGTCATCGCATGTAAAGCACAAGTGCATCCAAGATACAAAGGATGCGGACATGACGGGAGTCTGACACACTGTTCATTATATTAGATCAAAAACATACACACTGTACCCACGACGAACAATGTTGTATTATAATCGAAATGAGTTCTCAGTCAGGGGATCATGACCCTGCTCTCTGGAATTTGCCAAACATGCATTCCCTTGAAAAATCATAGATCGGCCCTTGCTCTTGCCATACCACGGACAACCTTTTTTTCACTCCAGTTAAAGATTCAAGGTTAGTAGCTACATGCATTTCTATTATATATCCCAGGTCGCGATAAACCTGGTGCCAAATGAAATCACGTGATTGATAACATGATTTTTCACATGTACCAGGTCGCGATAAACCTGGTGACAATGGTCACATGACCTTATTGCGTCACTGGTAAAACGACGTATCGGCATGGCGTCATTAGTCACCAGACGTCATTTTAACGTCACATTTGAAAATGACGTGTAACAACGAGTAACGTCAGAGATATATTACCGATGACGTCATATGTCAATTGATCACTGGAATCGTTGGTAATTTGACAAATGACGTCAGAGGTCGTGGTGGTTGGTCATGAAACCAGTGACGTCACAGATCACGTGTTTAGTCATGTGACAAGTGACGTCATAAATCATGTGACCAGTGACGTCATTGGTCATGTGACTAGTCACGTGGTTGGTCATGTGACCAGTGACGTCATAGGTCATGTGACTAGTCACGTGATTGTTCATGTGACCAATGACGTCACAGGTCACGTGGTTGGTCATGTGACCAGTGACGTCATAGGTCATGAGACCAGTGACGTCATTGGTCATGTTACTAGTCACGTGGTTGGTCATGTGACCAGTGACGTCATTAGTCATGTGAACAATGACGTCATAGGTCACGTGGTTGGTCATGTGACCAGTGACGTCATTGGTCATGTGACTAGTCACGTGGTTGGTCATGTGACCAATGACGTCACAGGTCACGTGATTGGTCATGTGACTAGTCACGTGATTGGTCATGTGAACAATGACGTCATAGGTCACGTGTTTGGTCATGTGACCAGTGACGTCATTGGTCATGTGACTAGTCACGTGGTTGGTCATGTGACAAGTGACGTCATAGGTCATGTGACTAGTGACGTCATTCGTCATGTGACTTGTCACGTGGTTGGTCATGTGACCAGTGACGTCATATGTCATGTGACGAGTGACGTCATAGTTCACGTGGTTGGTCATGTGACCAGTGACGTCATAGTTCATGTGACAAGTGACGTCATAGTTCACGTGGTTGGTCATGTGACCAGTGACGTCATAGTTCATGTGACAAGTGACGTCATAGTTCACGTGGTTGGTCATGTGACCAGTTACGTCATAGGTCACGTGGTTGGTCATGTGACCATTGACGTCATAGGTCACGTGGTTGGTCATGTGACCAATGACGTCATAGGTCACGTGGTTGGTCATGTTACCACTGACGTCATAGGTCATGTGACCAGTGACGTCATTGGTGACTAGTCACGTGGTTGGTCATGTGACCAATGACGTCATAGGTCACGTGGTTGGTCATGTGACCAGTGACGTCATTGGTCATGTGACTAGTCACGTGGTTGGTCATGTGACCAATGACGTCATAGGTCACGTGGTTGGTCATGTGACCAGTGACGTCATTGGTCATGTGACTAGTCACGTGGTTGGTCATGTGACCAATGACGTCACAGGTCACGTGGTTGGTCATGTGACTAGTCACGTGATTGGTCATGTGACAAGTGACGTCATAGTTCACGTGGTTGGTCATGTGACCAGTTACGTCATTGGTGACTAGTCACGTGGTTGGTCATGTGACCAATGACATCATAGGTCACGTGGTTGGTCATGTGACCATTGACGTCATAGGTCACGTGGTTGGTCATGTGACCAGTGACGTCATAGGTCATGTGACCAGTGACGTCATAGGTCACGTGGTTGGTCATGTGACCAGTGACGTCATAAATCATGTGACCAGTTACGTCATTGGTCATGTGACTAGTCACGTGATTGGTCATGTGACCAATGACGTCATAGGTCACGTGACCAATGACGTCATAGGTCACGTGGTTGGTCATTTGATTAGTGACGTCATAAATCATGTGACCAGTTACGTCATTGATCATGTGACTAGTCACGTGGTTGGTCATGTGACCAGTGACGTCATAGGTCACGTGGTTGGTCATGTGACCAATAACGTCATAGGTCAGGTGGTTGGTCATGTGACCAGTGACGTCATAGGTCACGTGGTTGGTCATGTGACCAGTGACGTCATAGGTCATGTGACCAGTTACGTCATTGATCATGTGACTAGTCACGTGGTTGGTCATGTGACCAGTGACGTCATAGGTCACGTGGTTGGTCATGTGACCAATAACGTCATAGGTCAGGTGGTTGGTCATGTGACCAGTGACGTCATAGGTCACGTGGTTGGTCATGTGACCAGTGACGTCATAGGTCATGTGTCTAGTCAAGTGGTTGGTCATGTGACCAATGACGTCATTGGTCACCTGGTTGGTCATGTGACCATTGACGTGGTTGGTTATGTGATGAGTGACGTCATAAATCATGTGACCAGTTACGTCATTCATCATGTGACTAGTCACGTGGTTGGTCATGTGACCAATGACGTCTTAGGTCACGTGGTTTGTCATGTGACCAGTGACGTCATAGTTTATGTGAACAGTGACGTCATTGGTAATGTGACTAGTCACATGGTTGGTCATGTGACCATTGACGTCATAGGTCATGTGACTAGTCACGTGGTTGGTCATGTGACCTAGTACGTCATAGGTCATGTGACTAGTCATGTGGTTGTTCATGTGACCAATGACATCATAGGTCACACGGTTGGTCATGTGACCAGTAACGTCATAAATCATGTGACTAGTCACGTGGTTGGTCATGTTACCAATGACGTCATAGGTCACGTGGTTTGTCATGTACCCAGGGACGTCATAGGTCATGTGACGGGTCACGTGGTTGGTCATGTGACCAGTGACGTCATAGGTCAAATGGTCGATCATGTAAGCAGAGACGTCATAGGTTATGTGACTAGTCACGTGGTTGGTCATGTGACCAATGACGTCACAGGTCACGTGGTTGGTCATGTGACCAGTGACGTCATAGGTCATGTGACCAGTGACGTCATTGGTCATGTAACTAGTCACGTGGTTGATCATGTGACCAATGACGTCACAGGTCACGTTGTTGGTCATGTGACTAGTCACGTGATTGGTCATGTGAACAATGACGTCATAGGTCACGTGGTTGGTCATGTGACCAGTGACGTCATAGGTCACGTGGTTGGTCATGTGACCAGTGACGTCATAGGTCATTGACCAGTTACGTCATAGGTCACGTGGTTGACGAGTGACGTCATAGTTCACGTGGTTGGTCATATGACCAGTGACGTCATAGTTTATGTGACAAGTGATGTGACCAGTCACGTGGTTGGTCATGTGACCAATGACGTCACAGGTCACGTGGTTGGTCATGTGACCAGTGACGTCATAGGTCATGTGTCTAGTCAAGTGGTTGGTCATGTGACAATGACGTCATTGGTCACCTGGTTGGTCATGTGACCATTGACGTCATAGGTCACGTGGTTGGTTATGTGATGAGTGACGCCATAAATTATGTGACCAGTTATGTCATTCATCATGTGACTAGTCACGTGGTTGGTCATGTGACCAATGACGTCTTAGGTCACGTGGTTGGTCATGTGACCAGTGACGTCATTGGTCATGTGACTAGTCACGTGGTTGGTCATGTGACCAATGACGTCACAGGTCACGTGGTTGGTCATGTGACTAGTCACGTGATTGGTCATGTGAACAATGACGTCAAAGGTCACGTGGTTGACGAGTGACGTCATAGTTCACGTGGTTGGTCATGTGACCAGTGACGTCATAGTTTATGTGACAAGTGATGTGACCAGTCACGTGGTTGGTCATGTGACCAATGACGTCACAGGTCACGTGGTTGGTCATGTGACCAGTGACGTCATAGGTCATGTGACCAGTGACGTCATTGGTCATGTGACTAGTCACGTGGTTGGTCATGTGACTAGTCACGTGGTTGGTCATGCGACCAATGACGTCACAGGTCACGTGGTTGGTCATGTGACCAGTGACGTCATAGGTCATGTGACTAGTCACGTGGTTGGTCATGTGACTAGTCACGTGGTTGGTCATGCGACCAATGACGTCACAGGTCACGTGGTTGGTCATGTGACCAGTGACGTCATAGGTCATGTGACAAGTGACGTCATTGGTCATGTGACTAGTGGTTGGTCATGTGACCAATGACGTCATAGGTCACGTGGTTGGTAATTTGATTAGTGACGTCATAAATCATGTGACCAGTTACGTCATTGATCATGTGACTAGTCACGTGGTTGGTCATGTGACCAGTGACGTCATAGGTCATGTGACCAGTGACGTCATAAGTCATGTGACCAGTCACGTGGTTGGTCATGTGACCAATGACGTCATAGGTCACGTGGTTGGTCATGTGACCAATAACGTCATAGGTCACGTGGTTGGTCATGTGACCAGTGACGTCATAGGTCACGTGGTTGGTCATGTGACCAGTGACGTCATAGGTCATGTGTCTAGTCAAGTGGTTGGTCATGTGACCAATGACGTCATTGGTCACCTGGTTGGTCATGTGACCATTGACGTCATAGGTCACGTGGTTGGTTATGTGATGAGTGACGTCATAAATCATGTGACCAGTTACGTCATTCATCATGTGACTAGTCACGTGGTTGGTCATGTGACCAATGACGTCTTAGGTCACGTGGTTTGTCATGTGACCAGTGACGTCATAGTTTATGTGAACAGTGACGTCATTGGTAATGTGACTAGTCACGTGGTTGGTCATGTGACCATTGACGTCATAGGTCATGTGACTAGTCACGTGGTTGGTCATGTGACCTAGTACGTCATAGGTCATGTGACTAGTCATGTGGTTGTTCATGTGACCAATGACATCATAGGTCACACGGTTGGTCATGTGACCAGTAACGTCATAAATCATGTGACTAGTCACGTGGTTGGTCATGTTACCAATGACGTCATAGGTCACGTGGTTTGTCATGTACCCAGGGACGTCATAGGTCATGTGACGGGTCACGTGGTTGGTCATGTGACCAGTGACGTCATAGGTCAAATGGTCGATCATGTAAGCAGAGACGTCATAGGTTATGTGACTAGTCACGTGGTTGGTCATGTGACCAATGACGTCACAGGTCACGTGGTTGGTCATGTGACCAGTGACGTCATAGGTCATGTGACCAGTGACGTCATTGGTCATGTAACTAGTCACGTGGTTGATCATGTGACCAATGACGTCACAGGTCACGTTGTTGGTCATGTGACTAGTCACGTGATTGGTCATGTGAACAATGACGTCATAGGTCACGTGGTTGGTCATGTGACCAGTGACGTCATAGGTCACGTGGTTGGTCATGTGACCAGTGACGTCATAGGTCATTGACCAGTTACGTCATAGGTCACGTGGTTGACGAGTGACGTCATAGTTCACGTGGTTGGTCATATGACCAGTGACGTCATAGTTTATGTGACAAGTGATGTGACCAGTCACGTGGTTGGTCATGTGACCAATGACGTCACAGGTCACGTGGTTGGTCATGTGACCAGTGACGTCATAGGTCATGTGTCTAGTCAAGTGGTTGGTCATGTGACAATGACGTCATTGGTCACCTGGTTGGTCATGTGACCATTGACGTCATAGGTCACGTGGTTGGTTATGTGATGAGTGACGTCATAAATCATGTGACCAGTTACGTCATTCATCATGTGACTAGTCACGTGGTTGGTCATGTGACCAATGACGTCTTAGGTCACGTGGTTGGTCATGTGACCAGTGACGTCATTGGTCATGTGACTAGTCACGTGGTTGGTCATGTGACCAATGACGTCACAGGTCACGTGGTTGGTCATGTGACTAGTCACGTGATTGGTCATGTGAACAATGACGTCAAAGGTCACGTGGTTGGTCATGTGAGCTATGACGTCATAGGTCACGTGGTTGGTCATGTGACCAGTGACGTCATAGGTCATTGACCAGTTACGTCATAGGTCACGTGGTTGACGAGTGACGTCATAGTTCACGTGGTTGGTCATGTGACCAGTGACGTCATAGTTTATGTGACAAGTGATGTGACCAGTCACGTGGTTGGTCATGTGACCAATGACGTCACAGGTCACGTGGTTGGTCATGTGACCAGTGACGTCATAGGTCATGTGACCAGTGACGCCATTGGTCATGTGACTAGTCACGTGGTTGGTCATGTGACTAGTCACGTGGTTGGTCATGCGACCAATGACGTCACAGGTCACGTGGTTGGTCATGTGACCAGTGACGTCATAGGTCATGTGACAAGTGACGTCATTGGTCATGTGACTAGTGGTTGGTCATGTGACCAATGACGTCATAGGTCACGTGGTTGGTAATTTGATTAGTGACGTCATAAATCATGTGACCAGTTACGTCATTGATCATGTGACTAGTCACGTGGTTGGTCATGTGACCAGTGACGTCATAGGTCATGTGACCAGTGACGTCATAAGTCATGTGACCAGTCACGTGGTTGGTCATGTGACCAATGACGTCATAGGTCACGTGGTTGGTCATGTGACCAATAACGTCATAGGTCACGTGGTTGGTCATGTGACCAGTGACGTCATAGGTCACGTGGTTGGTCATGTGACCAGTGACGTCATAGGTCATGTGTCTAGTCAAGTGGTTGGTCATGTGACCAATGACGTCATTGGTCACCTGGTTGGTCATGTGACCATTGACGTCATAGGTCACGTGGTTGGTTATGTGATGAGTGACGTCATAAATCATGTGACCAGTTACGTCATTCATCATGTGACTAGTCACGTGGTTGGTCATGTGACCAATGACGTCTTAGGTCACGTGGTTTGTCATGTGACCAGTGACGTCATAGTTTATGTGAACAGTGACGTCATTGGTAATGTGACTAGTCACGTGGTTGGTCATGTGACCATTGACGTCATAGGTCATGTGACTAGTCACGTGGTTGGTCATGTGACCTAGTACGTCATAGGTCATGTGACTAGTCATGTGGTTGTTCATGTGACCAATGACATCATAGGTCACATGGTTGGTCATGTGACCAGTAACGTCATAAATCATGTGACTAGTCACGTGGTTGGTCATGTTACCAATGACGTCATTTGACAAGTGATGTCATAGGTTATGCGACTAGTGACGTGATTAGCCATATGAACATTAACGTCATAGGTCATGTGACCAGTTACGTGGTCATGTAACTAGTCACGTGGTTGGTCATGTGACCAATGACGTCACAGGTCACGTGGTTGGTCATGTGACTAGTCACGTGATTGGTCATGTGAACAATGACGTCATAGGTCACGTTGTTGGTCATGTGACCAGTGACGTCATTGGTCATGTGACTAGTCACGTGGTTGGTCATGTGACCAGTGACGTCATAGGTCATATGACCAGTGACGTCATTCGTCATGTGACTAGTCACGTGGTTGGTCATGTGATCAGTGACGTCATATGTCATGTGACGAGTGACGTCATAGTTCACGTGGTTGGTCATGTGACCAGTGACGTCATAGTTCATGTGACAAGTGACGTCATAGTTCACGTGGTTGGTTATGTGACCAGTTACGTCATTGGTGACTAGTCACGTGGTTGGTCATGTGACCAATGACATCATAGGTCACGTGGTTGGTCATGTGACCAATGAATCATAGGTCACGTGGTTGGTTATGTGACCATTAACGTCATAGGTCACGTGGTTGGTCATATGACCAGTGACGTCATAGGTCATGTGACCAGTGACGTCATAGGTCACGTGGTTGGTCATGTGACCAGTGACGTCGTAAATCATGTGACCTGTTACGTCATTGATCATGTGACTAGTCACGTGATTGGTCATGTGACCAATGACGTCATAGGTCACATGGTTGTCATGTGACCAGTGACGTCATTGGTCATGTGACTAGTCACGTGGTTGGTCATGTGACCAATGACGTCACAAGTCACGTGGTTGGTCATGTGACCAGTGACGTCATAGGTCATTTGACCAGTGACGTCATTGGTCATGTGACTAGTCACGTGGTTGGTCATGTGACTAGTCACGTGGTTGGTCATGCGACCAATGACGTCACAGGTCACGTGGTTGGTCATGTGACCAGTGACGTCATAGGTCATGTGACAAGTGACGTCATTGGTCATGTGACTAGTGGTTGGTCATGTGACCAATGACGTCATAGGTCACGTTGTTGGTCATTTGATTAGTGACGTCATAAATCATGTGACCAGTTACGTCATTGATTATGTGACTAGTCACGTGGTTGGTCATGTGACCAGTGACGTCATAGGTCATGTGACCAGTGACGTCATAAGTCATGTGACCAGTCACGTGGTTGGTCATGTGACCAATGACGTCATAGGTCACGTGGTTGGTCATGTGACCAATAACGTCATAGGTCACGTGGTTGGTCATGTGACCAGTGACGTCATAGGTCACGTGGTTGGTCATGTGACCAGTGACGTCATAGGTCATGTGTCTAGTCAAGTGGTTGGTCATGTGACCAATGACGTCATTGGTCACCTGGTTGGTCATGTGACCATTGACGTCATAGGTCACGTGGTTGGTTATGTGATGAGTGACGTCATAAATCATGTGACCAGTTACGTCATTCATCATGTGACTAGTCACGTGGTTGGTCATGTGACCAATGACGTCTTAGGTCACGTGGTTTGTCATGTGACCAGTGACGTCATAGTTTATGTGAACAGTGACGTCATTGGTAATGTGACTAGTCACGTGGTTGGTCATGTGACCATTGACGTCATAGGTCATGTGACTAGTCACGTGGTTGGTCATGTGACCTAGTACGTCATAGGTCATGTGACTAGTCATGTGGTTGTTCATGTGACCAATGACATCATAGGTCACATGGTTGGTCATGTGACCAGTAACGTCATAAATCATGTGACTAGTCACGTGGTTGGTCATGTTACCAATGACGTCATAGGTCACGTGGTTTGTCATGTACCCAGTGACGTCATAGGTCATGTGACGGGTCACGTGGTTGGTCATGTGACCAGTGACGTCATAGGTCAAATGGTCGATCATGTAAGCAGAGACGTCATAGGCTATGTGACTAGTCACGTGGTCGGTCATGTGACCGGTGAATTCATAGGTCACGTGACCAGTGACGTCATAGGTCACGTAGTTTGTCATGCGACCAATGGCGTCATAGGTCATGTGACCAATGACGTCATAGGTCATGTGACCAGTGACGTCATAGTTTATGTGACCAGTCACGTGGTTGGTCATGTGTCTAGTGACGGCATAGGTAATGTGACCAATCGTTTTGGTCATGTGACCAGCGACGTCATAGGTCACTTGTGTGATCATGTGACTAGTGACGTCATTGGTCATGTGACCAGTCACGTGGTTGGTCATGTGACCATTGACATCATAGGTAGCGTGACAGGTGACGTCATAAATCATAATTCATGTGACCAGTGACGTCAAAGGTCATTTGACAAGTGATGTCATAGGTTATGCGACTAGTGACGTGATTAGCCATATGAACATTAACGTCATAGGTCATGTGACCAGTTACGTCATCGGTCATGTGACCAGTAATGTCATGTCATGTGACCAGTCGCGTGATTGAAAAGTCATGGATTGTGACTACTGACTTCAAAGTTCACGTGATTTGTCATGTGACCGGTGACGTCAAATTAGATTTGACCAGTCATGTGGTTTGAAATCAAACCAATGACGTCATAAATTATGTGATTATAGGTCATGTGACCATTGACGTCATTGTCGAAAGACCATCCACATGACATGTGGCATCGCTATGACGTCACTGGTTATGTGAACTATGACATGAGCTATGTCGTCACTGGTCATATATCAAATCTCTTGATTACATTACCTATTTATTCATCAGTGAACTCATTGGTTTGGTGACCCTTAACGGCAGTGGTCATGACTGCACTGATCAGGTGATCAAGCATTTGACATCTGTCACTGAGGAGGTCTATGGTCATATGATCAAATATGTGACTTTTCACATGACCGAAGACGTCACTGCTTTTATGTCTTCTTTCGTCATTGTTAACGTGACCAATGATGTCACATGTTCTGATTACTCCTGACTCGTCGCATGACCTGTGATGTCACTGGTCTTGTGACCTTAGACTTCACTGGTCACATGACCTATGACGTTACGGGTCACATGACCAACAGCGTAAAAGATAAAAGACCACGGTGTCACTGGTCACATGTTTTTTATATGTTACTGATCACATGACCACGATATTACCCATACAATATCTATGACGTCACTGGTTACATGACTTATCATATAAGCGGTTATTACCAATTATTATCGTTCGGCGAAACAATCTGAATGATTTTTTTTTTCATTTTGTGTCATTCGTGAATCATAGCATCACATTCTTGGGAATCGTTTTATCATGTTGTTAGTTTCCATCGTCGGAAACCCACGCAAGGTCACGCACGCTCATGTGAGCTTGCGTTACCGAGCGTGGTTTTCCGACGATCGTCTGTTTCTACATTTATAAAATATTTTGATAACGTATCAAAAAAACTTGTGTAGTGGTCCCGGTAATACGATAGTTCAGCATATTAAAGCTTGGTTGAGAGGGGATGTCCCATTAGCTCATACAGTATAGTGCTGTTTTACGGAGTGGACGGCCGGGGTTCGAGTCCGGTTAGGAACATGTGATTGAATTAGGTGTGAATGGACACAGCCATTGTGCTTTATTTTTTGCTCTTCAAAAAATTCGGACTTTAGGAAACCACCCCCCCCCCCCTGAAAAACAAATTCCTGGAGAGAGAGAGAGATGTAAACTTCAGTTCTTGAGCTGTTATTTGGGTCAACTTTGAGATAGTTTCTATTCTAAATCAGTATACATATGAGTGTGCATATTTCATCTTTATTAAGCGTGAACCGCATTGTAACCGTACAGTATAGTGCTGGATTACGGAGTGGACGGCCGTAGTTCGAGTCCGGTTGGGAACATGTGATTGAATTGGTGTGAATGGACACAGCCATTGTGCTTTGTTTTTTGCTCTTCAAAAAATTCGGACTTTAGGAACAACCCCCCCCCCCCCCCCCGGTTGAAAAAAAAGTCCTGGAGAGAGAGATGTAAACTTCAGTTCTTGAGCTGTGATTTGGGTCAACTTTGAGATAGTTTCTATTCTAAATTAGTATACATATAAGTGTGCATTTTTCATCTTTATTAAGTGTGAACCGCATTGTAACCGTTTCCTCTGAAAGGGAAAAATTAGCTCAATATTTGAATTGTTTAAAATAAATCATTGAGAAATGTAAAGAGGAATCGCTAAAGATTTAAAAAGAAGGAGGTCAAGTTTGGTGTACAACATACCCATTTTCTTTCGTTTCTTTATTTAGTATTCTTGATTATTTTTTACTCAATAACTATTACAGTTTTGTGTATATAAATAATTTATTCTTGTTTGTTATTAGAATATTTATAATTATACAATAAATTATCAAATTCAAAAACTCCATACAAAATTCGAGTATTATTATGGTTCTCGGTCGTCATATCGTTCAAAATGCACAAATTACAAAATATGGCATGTTTAAAAAATATGTTTAGCACCAAAATTGTCTTTGGATTTTCATATCTCACATTCAAAATCACGCAATTTCGATTTTTGAAAGTGTTCCATCCGCTGCCAACAAACCTCACACTGATCGACAATGTTTTGGGAGCAGAAAGGCAGCTCGACAAAGTCGTCTCAAAGAGAGATCCGAATTCGTCCCTCAAAATGTAACAAGTTTTTCTCCCCATGGAACTTTCTTCAGATTTTACTTTCAATATCTGGTTTGTACTATTTCTGTCTCTTTAGTATCAGTCTTGACGGCATCTACTTTCGTTATGGCACAGCTCTTCCGGTATAAATACACACGAAGCTGGTACATCCCGAATACGCATGCGTGCATCACCGGAAGAGCGAAAATAACAAGTCCAATGGAGAGAGGTAACGTAAACGACACTTTGTTCCAGTCTAACACAGGATAAATGGCAGATCCGCCGGAAGTTTGATAAATGACGGAAAATATGGCGTAAATCGTTGCAAAGAGTGACGGATAGATGACGTGTAACAGTTTTATCGGTTTGGCACATACAAAAAGATTGGTCACTATATAAACTGTGTTGAGTAAATGAGTTAGAACACTGTCTGGATGAAAATCTGAAAAGATAAAAGGAAAATCATGTGTGTTGTTAAATAGTTGAGATGCATTGTTGTCTTATACAAAAGAGACATTTACCAAAAGCTCAGTTACGTATTTATAAGCTTAAAATGAAATTTAACTCTGACGTTCAATATTGACTCAATCTTTTCTCAGAACCAGACATTATTTTAAAATATATTCTTGGTATGTCACGGTCTGTTTGTTCTGTTACCTGTCAGTCTGTTCAGCGTTCGCTAAGATGGACATATCAAATTTGGAATAAAAGTGACAAAGGTTCCCTTTCAGACTGTATTTTGGTCCTTAAAAAGTTTCCTATCGTTGTCGAAGATTTTTTTTCTGTTCGATTTAAAAATCGATCCGGCCGTCATAACACCCCCATCTTTAAGTAAAATTCTCAATTTACCTGGCGTTAAGAGACCATAGTAGAGAATGGTGATGAATAGTGCCATGTCGGTCATTATGTTAAACAAGACCCAGTTGAACTTGAGGTACCAAGACATCTTGATATTCATCCCTGAAATACAAGAAATATAATAAATAAATACATCTCAATAAAATTCGGTTACCCGCGGTTCAAGCTTGGTCGGTTCGATTCGGATCGCACTTCACGGATTTCGGTTCGGTTTTTTTTTTTTTTTTTTGGTTGACTATGGGGTGTTTCACTTCTTGATTGTAAACGGGCACCTCAGTTTGTTTGAAAGATGGCGTCCAAGAAGTCTTTTAAGTGTTCTTGGTTGGTTATTTTGTTGAATGTCTTTAAGGTCTCACAGAAAAATGCTTTAAAAAGCAGAAAATTATAAAATATAATTTGTTGATTTATTATTCTTACCATTATTTCACTCTCTTATGGAATTAAACAACACAAACTCAAACCGAACCGAAAACCGAGGTTCATTTTCCTGAACCGAACCGAATAAAGGCTGAACCGCCGTGAAAACCCTAATATAAACAGTGAAATATTATTTTTGTGCTTTTTTGAATTCATGATCAGGGTCATCTCCGTAGATGGTGATTTTGTTTGGATGTTTGCTAAATTGTAGGCGCGCCATGTTGAAATGTCATAGCATCCAAGCAGCATGGACCAGATCTGCACGTTACATGTAACTAGTGATCCTATATCTAAACAATAAAGTATGGCAAATACCGAAAAACGTAGCAGGATGGGTGGAAAGATGACTTTACAAAATGTACAATGTAGTAATTCTTCAATGATATAGTATGAGAAACAACTAAGGTTCATACTGATATCGAGCCATTGCCTACTCACCGCTGATTATGTCTTTTCTTTGAGTATGGACATAATGTGTTGCAATACAATCCAAGATGGAGTAAGTGACAAGTACCGTATATCCCCAGTTAGTCATATAAACAAGCCACAGAGCACTAGGGAGTTTGTTCTCACTCCATTGGAAATATGGTTGTAAGAGAATGACTACTAGATGATATATTGCCCATAGCGTTGTCCATATACGGTAAAATAACCTTGGGCCACTCTGAAAAAAAGGAAATTTATGTGAAAAACAATTTGATGACAATTTCACAATATTGTTACGTTTCATATGCATGAATTCAATCGGAAATGAATCAATACAATTAGAAAATAAGCAGAACTGAAGCATGGTTTCGTTTTGTAACGTAAGTGTAACGTTTTGTCGAGCAAAAAAGTTCACCCAGAATTTTCCCATGCTCATTCCAGAAGGAGGCTCGCCCATCTTCAATCATCAGAAGCATCTATGGATATTTTGAAAGGCTTACAAGTTAGAACTTTTACCAATGCCAATCTTAACATTTTGATATTTTAGAAAGTAGATGATTTTATAAATGACCTTTGACGTATACAGATATAGTGTTGAATACATGTTTTCTGGGAGCTCTGACTTTTGAATTCCGACAATATCACATTCGACCATTTAGGAAACAAGTTGTATATTCACATGCTTTTGTGTTTTACATCGGACTTGAATTTTCGAAAAGTCGGGAGTTTTGAGGTAGCACTGAGACCTCTACTGCATGATTGGATTTCTGGGAAAGGATCTAGACGTCTCATCAAGCTTCACAGCTGTGCCTAATTCTTATATAATTTTGTTCTAAATATTTATTTGAAGGAGGGTAATCCCCAAGCGACGATGGGCTTCTTTTTTGTCTGCTTAAGCAATTTACTGCGCTTTTTCTCATACAACATTTACTCTTCCATTCGTAAACAATGACGATGATTTTAAGTAGAAGCAACGAGAGGCAATAATTACGCTGTCTTATGTCGTAATGACAACTTGAGATCTACATGTACTTCAACTATTTTATGGATAAAGAAGTACACTATAATTATACTTGCACATAACGTGCGGATGTAGAAAAAGGGGGGTTTGGTCTTGACCAATCTAGCTATGTCGGGTCGTGCAAACTCCTACTGAAATTGTCGAAAATGATCTTTTTCCCAATATAGGCTACATACATTGTTGCAGTACTTTTTGCTCAAACCTTTAAGTCTTGCAAAAATATATTTTTCTAACTTTGTCAGACCGATCAAGTCAACAAGGACGAAAGTCTCGGATCTTGTATAATTTTATTATGATTAGGTTATATCATAGTTAAGTTGCCAGCTACATTTGTACTTGGTCGAGTAAAACTGATTAAAAGAAGATATTTGTTCACATTGGAAAGACGACAAGGAAAGAAAATAGAATTGAACTTGTAAGATCATTAAATGAATTGAATTTAAGTTTTATTTCTTTTAATTTAGACTTTCCCACTGACATCTTTATGTAAGCGGAGCCCTATTAATCTCCGAGAACATGTGTACCATTCAGTAAGTTAAAGAGGCTTATCATCGAGAAAGCTGGCAAATCTACCGTAAAAATCTTAATTCAATTAGAAAACAAAAGACTTTTCACCTGTCGATTACGATTGAAAGTAAAATTTCTGAATTAGCACCATAGAAGTGCCCAAATCTTCTTATGTTACATAAATACATCGTACATTAGTCCAGAAAATATGGAAAACATGTATTTGATCGTACTATTAAGAATCATGACAAGAAAGTCACCTCCAGCAAATTCGAATAACCCCTCGCCTTCCCCTCCCCCACTCCACCAAATAATAGAAACTCAGGCAACTTGTGATTGGAACAATACGCTACACTTATCTGGCGTACGTCTGTACGTTCGACGGTCATCCATTCGCAATGCCAATATATCTTGTCACGTGACTCAATATTACAATCAAATATAAGGGAACCTAGAAACTTCATAAATTCAGAGAGAGAGAGATGTTTCGGATTTGAAAGTGCAATTGTACTTGGCAATCGACTGTCTCCGTCATTGCCCGACCGGTGTTTCATAATTAAAGGGTGCGGTCACTTAATTGGAAGTTTGTTTTATAAACAAATTTATCCCATCCCTCCCGTTCATTGTAAACCCCAACCATTATCAGCACTTTCTGAATTTATATAACTTTTCAATACAAAGTATCCCCGGGATTCAAGGATCATTTTGGGGGGATTTTTGACGTAATTACCCCGGATTTTGATACCTTCATGCTGGTCCGCGCGGACGGTGCTCAGCACAGAAATATCCCTTAACAATGGATTAACACCTGGATACCAAATGAATATAAGGTCCCTGTCACAACACGAGGCTGTCAGTCTATCACGCCACTAGAAATGTCATAATCAAGATTCGGGACAGGGAAGGGAAAGGGGATGCAGCCCATTTTAGAGAAAAATTCTGAAATAGGAAAGTAAGCATTTCTGACAAATTCCTTGAGGAAGGAGGGGGAGGGGGTCCGATTCCTATTCCCCTCCTAGAACGTCGCATGTATCACCTTACATGTATCATCACAAATATAGAATGTATTCTTTTCCTTGCGGATCCATAATTTTAAAGAAGGAAGACTAGGCAGCGAAAAAAGCAACAACAAAAAAATTAATTAAAAAAACAAACAAACAAACAAAACAAAACAAAAAACAAAACAAAACAAAACTCATATTGATATCGTAATGTAATTCATGAATCCCTCTTACATGACTTTGACTTGCTATTAAGACAAACACTTAGTAAACGTGCGTAAGTCACTCGAATATAAGTAGAATGGACACTATAATCGCCAATACAAGTGCAACAAAAGTATAACCTGTTGAGAATGCTTTGATAATTATTTTCCACTTGACGATATGTGTATTTTTTTCTTATGGTTAAGGATGGTCAAAGAAATCGAGTAAAAATGAAATGTATTAAAGCAGGAAAAAGAAAATTATGTCTTACTACATAAACACAAGGATTTATCGCGCTTTCCGCTTGCTTGATGTCCTATGGGTTAGATCCCTTTACATAGCCCATAATACATCAAGCAAGCGGGAAGCGCGATAAATACCTGTGTAAATGAAAAAACATATTGTATTCATTATAAGAAACTGATATAGATGACTTGGATACCTTGGTTTCTGCCACATTATATTCCACTACTTCTATAGAATCAATGCACGATAATTATATATATACAGCGTTATTTTCAGCACAAAAAGGAATCAGGTTAGCGAAAATGAGAGAAAATGCATTAAAAAAAATAACCCCTGCTTCGATTTAGCCCTAGAAACCATCGTATTTTTGTTGATAGTTCTTTATTAGTTCCGAGACGTTTAAGATGTTATGATAATACTTGAATTATTATGATGAAACAGAGATTAATGAAATGAAAAAGTATTCTGATACTCCTGAAAAATCAGGGCCGAATTAAGTGGAGGGGGATGGTAGAACCCCCTTAATTTAACACATTCCTGATGTCCTGTGCCATATATCATCGAAATTAAAATCTAAACATACAGTAATGACTAGTGTAAATCTCCATTACTGTATATTCAATTTTTTCTGTCATATGACACGGAGTTTTCCCAGTTTTACTTACAATATAGTCTGAACCCCCCCCCCCCCCCTTCTATGACGAGGTGGAATCTCCTTGAATAAAATCTTTAGATCCGCACATGAATTTCTTTATTTTCCTTCGACGTAAAAACATCTCTTAATTCAAAATCCAATCTTTATCATCAAGACACGTCTGCTTGATAAGATCTGCTTTTTTTTAGTAATCATATAATGTTGCAAAAAAAAAAAAAGAGATAGTTCTGACGTAGTCTGACATGTACTACATGTAGTTCTAGTTTTTGGAAAAATATAGAATTGTTCAAGAACAGGTATTTCACCCGTCACATGTTTTAAATTGACCCTTTATTTTTAGTCTTGACCTTGCAGGTGACCTGGACCTTTGTGTTGGTGTCATCATACTTGACCATACCTGCAAGTTTCATGAAAGCACACAAATTATTCATATTTCAGGGTTTTTTCCCTTGTCTTCCCAAAGCCAAATTTCCTCTATTTTTCCCAAAAAATCACTCTTAAATTCCAAAAGAGGAATTATGAAAAAATCACTTGAGAAAGTAATACTCAAAACCTGTAAGCCAGCACAAAATGTCGTATTTCTAAGTGCATCTTCAAGTCTTTCATTCAACCCTTGTTCAGTTCAAGAAAATCAATGGATTAGCAGTGTTAATAAATGATACTTTAGGATTATACAGTGGTGAGAATTTGTATAAAAATTTTCCCAATTTCAGCAAAATGTCGCAAAATTTCCCAAATGGGACAGGCACAGGCACCTTCCCTAAAATAAAAAAAAAACCCCTGTATTTATTAAAATTATAGCCATGTTTATGAATGCGTGACTACCTGACAGACAGACGGACGTCGGACAGAGTGATCCTTATATGTCATAGCTTCAGAGGAGCTGTGTACACAAGAATTCTTTATGGACGGACAGGCGGAAAGACGGACTTTTCCTATTTTTCTTTTGAAAAAAAATCACATTTCACATATTTTTCGAATTACAAGATTCAGAAGATCATTCTTATAGAATTCGAGCAAAAGTAAAATTAAATATAGAAAAATAAGTGATATACATATAATCTAGGGTAATGATTACCTGTGACGTAATGAATAATACAGGATCGTCATGCTGCAGTCCAAAGTTGTTCCTGCAGAATTCCCTTCGGATCACCTCGGGTATCCGTTTCCTCTCTTCTCTGGGTGCTTCTTTTTCGGGTAATGACATTTCCGACGTCAGATAAGCACGATCCTTAAACTCTTGCGGCATATTGTTCCACTTTCATTCACTTTGATAAGTATTAAGTTTTTTTTCCTGAGAGATTATGAAGTCATTTCTACTTTAAATTCATGTATATTTATAAGCCATTCAGCATCCTGGTTTTCCCGATCCATTCATATAATTATTCTAGAAATCGTGTGAAAGCTTGAAGACTCACATTTCTACTGGACTAAAGTTTAAGGCAACTCATTCTCCAGTCTACTTTTGAATCAGACACCTGAAGTATATACAGAGCGGATTAGAATTAATACGAATTCACTTTTGCTAGCTACCTTACCCGTAACAGGTTATAAGATCGTGACCGGTCAGCGATGTGACGTCATATTTGGGGGCGGACCTAACCAAGATTATGCTACTGAATGTATAATTTCTATAATATTCGGTATATAAAGTTGATAAACTTGGCAACGTAATGTTCTGTGTATTTCCGTTACCGCTTGTATATATGCGATTGATAAAAAATAGTATCATTGCAATAACGCGGAAGTAAAGAAATAAGTCATCAGGATGTTGAAATGCACTCGGGGTCATGAGAATTCAAAATGCAATGACCCATGACAATGTTATTTTACAAAAGAAGTGATTTAACCGATAAAGAAGGAAAGAATGAATGAATGGATGAACAAAATCATCATTTGTCTGTCTCAAATTAAAAGTATTTTGATTATATTATTTAGAAAAAAAAACACCTTAAAATCAAAAGTTTTGGACAAATTCCAACGGGTCCTGAGCCCCACCCCACCTTTATCCCCCTCGATTTCTACCCCAGCCCCTCCCAAAAACATCCACTCGATCCCTACATGTGAGCTGAAGGAACGAAGGTAGAAATAAAAAAAACAAAACAACAACCATGTATTTAAGAAGTGAGTGAGTTAGAATTACATCATGTATTTTATTTAGACTGAAGTTTATGACGTTCGGTGACTTTCACCGTGTAATGCGGAACTAAAAGCTGATCATGTGTCCTAACAATTATAAGACTATTTTCATTTCTATTCGTCATTCAAATAAGACTCTTGTGATCTGATTTTCTGCAGTCATAACCGAAGGATGGGGGGGGGGGGGGGGGGGCGCGTTGACTTCGAAAAAAGGAGCGAAAAACTGTTACAGAATTTTCAAATGACTGCATTTATTTTGTGTATTCATTTAAAAAAAAACGATTATTAAATATCGGAAGGTCAGTCCACAATGTCAGTCCACAATGCAACATTACATTAAAAATATTGATTTTAACATAAAATTTATGACTGGTTTCATGTGTAGAAAAAAAAATAAAGATTTATTTGTATAAATGAAATTATGAGAATCATATTGAATAATTTGATCTATATATAATAAAATAAAACAACAAAATTATTTATATTGATAGCGCACTACATACATTATCACCTTGGTCGAGGTAAAGGCATACATATATACAGGCATTACATGTATGAAATATCCAAAATTTGAAATAAGAAATATCTAAAAAGAAAAAAATGATCTTAGGTATGACTAGATCAGAACAGAGCTCTACCTTAAACACCACTATAAATGTACAATACAGATGTTCTTTACATATTATTCCAATGTGAGTGTTGCATCCCTCGGGTCTCAGATGGTCATATTTCCTAAATAACAGCTTTTGCAATATTTTCATTTCCATATATTCAAAGCTTATGTTAAACCTGATAATTTTTTTTATATTATACAAAGTATAATTCGTGGTTTCATGATTATACTGAGACTTTAAGCCGTTTGAACTTTAACATTGGACCCTATGGAAAAAAAAAGAGAAAATCCCTTTTAAGATGTGATAAAATGTAACTATATAAGTTTCTTTTCCCAAAACCGTATTAGTTTGAAATTTAATCTGAACAATATTCTGAAGAGAAAAAATAGGGTATCCAGGCAAAAAAATACCAGTAATTTTGACCTGAGGGATACTCTACCTTAAGTTACTTTCATATTATATCATACACAAACAAGAATGCACTTTGATTCAGAATTTAGCAGAAATAACATCTAATCTTTATCATTTAGATTCGTTAATAACGGAACTTTCTTTCTGTATGATGGATAATAGATTGCATCCTGTAGTGCTTCAGTCTCTGCTTCTAGACCGATCTTCCATTGCCGTGGATCTCATTAATTTTTTAATAAATGCAGGCTTTGAGAGTGATGATTTGCTTTCTGAAATGTTCAGTGTATTTCTAAGATATTGCAAGCTGCTGAACCAAGAATTACTTCCATTTTGATGAAAAGTTTTTGAGAGAGAGTATACATCTTTCAATGGCTTTGAGCTCCCTTTCAGTAAAATATTTTCCAATCTATTCCAAAAGACTAAAATATTTCGAACGATGTCATAGTAAAGCGGTGTAATTCCTAATTCAAACTGTTAGCACTTGGTCTTCTTATAAAAAAATATTTATTAGTCCAACTTGATATACTCTTGACCTCGCCTGTAGATTTCTTTTGAAATATTACAAAAATTGTAACTGATATATTCTGACATGTTCTTGTTTTCGCTATTAATTACTAAGTTTATCATTTGCCCTCTATTTTGAAGTGCATATTCCACGCATTTCTAGGAATTTACTGCAAAGCACTGACATGACTTAATCCCAATGGCAGGTTGTATTTTTGCTTCTCTCTCTCTCTTTTTTTGTTTTGTTTTTGGAACAAAAGTGCTCATTTCTATCCTTTTTCCATGCGCAGATCCAGAAAAAAATGAAAGGGGTGCAGGCCATCATGGATGGGGGAAAGTTTGGAACATTCTATGACTTTGTGAATATTATGTACGCAAAATCTGAAATAATACATGTAGGTAATTGTTTTCCCTCTTTTTTTTTTTTACTACAGCACATATTTTCCTCTTTTCTAGATCCACGCTTGTTTCCTAAAATGCTGCCAAGAACTGGAGTTTAAGACAGCAATGTGTATTAAAAACTCATATCAGTAATCTTAATTATAAGATAGTGAGATTTTGAAGACTTCATCAGATTCAAGGCTGGCCTTTCATTTCATTATAACAGGTTCAACGAAATACTTTAATTGAATAGTCAGATTCTTCAGATTCTTTATTTTCTTTATGCGTGAGGCACATCAGATGTACACACATAACTACATGTATATATGATATATAAATACATGGTCAGTCAGATAATATATACTATGATAACGAAAATGCATGAATTTATGTAATGTAAACAATATCTATGAACATATCTTAAATTAAGAATAACCATATCATAAACTGAACAGTATAAGAAACAAAATCACGGTTCGGTACCTTCATATACATGTACGCATATTTGGTGAGGAATTCTCTCTCTTTCTTTGATTCATCATACAAGGACGTAACTCTCTCTCTCTCTCTCTCTCTCTCTCTCTCTCTCTCTCTCTCTCTCTCTCTCTCTCTTTGATTCATCATACAAGGAAGTAACTCATATGGGCGTTATATCATTTATTTTTTCGCCAACTCATTTTGACTTTCCATGTAAAATGTCTCATGTTACTCTTATATGAATGAACAAAGACAAATTGTAAATACAATTTCTCTCTTCAAGTACTCAAGTACTAAATATCCCGACGATTGTTTAGATTATCTGCACAACAAATGTCTCTTTTCTGCATATATCATGATAGCTCTACAAGACGGTTCATATCGTACATATTATAAATAGTCCAGAAATTGGGTTTTTCTCGGAAAATCCGTCATACATTCACAGACCCGAAAAGTACCGAAGTATTGTATAGGGGTCGTGCACAAAAGAATTTGTAATGAGGATACGAATAAGGTCAAGTCTCCTCTTGAATTTTGCCACGCTATCTGAATCTGCGAAAGCTTCAAATATTTATTATGTGACCCACAGGCCGAAAGATCGCCTTGCAATTATTCGTATGTGCCTCTAAATAAATTTTTAGAAGCGCATACGAATACCCGGACGATCTTTCCGCCTATGAAGTGACCCGCAATCATGCCGATGATCATCGTGTGCAGATCCACTGGGTTATTTGTGATATTTCATTGCCTCTGACCCGGCTTTGTGATATTTCATTGCCTCTGTCCCGGCTTCGTGATATTTCATTGCCTCTGTCACTGCTTTGTGATATTTCATTGCCTCTGTCCCGGCTTCGTGATATTTCATTGCCTCTATCGCGGCTTTGTGATATTTCATTGCCTCTGACCCGGCTATGTGATGTTTCATTGCCTCTTTCCCTGCTTTGTGATATTTCATTGCCTCTGTCCCGGCTTTGCGATATTTCATTGCCTCAGTCCCGGCTTTGTGATATTTCATTGCCTCTGTCCCGGCTTTGTGATATTTCATTGCCTCTGACCCGGCTTTGTGATATTTCATTGCCTCTGTCCCGGCTTTGTGATGTTTCATTGCCTCTGACCCGGCTTTGTGATATTTCATTGCCTCTGTCCCGGCTTCGTGATATTTCATTGCCTCTGTCGCGGCTTTGTGATATTTCATTGCCTTTGACCCGGCTATGTGATGTTTCATTGCCTCTTTCCCTGCTTTGTGACATTTCATTGCCTCTGTCCCGGCTTTGCGATATTTCATTGCCTCAGTCCCGGCTTTGTGATATTTCATTGCCTCTGTCCCGGCTTTGTGATATTTCATTGCCTCTGTCCCGGCTTTGTGATATTTCATTGCCTCTGTCCTAGCTTTGTGATATTTCATTGCCTCGGTCTCGTCGATATGATATTCTTCTCAGCCATTTCCTCGTCTAGAAATACATAAAGCCAACATTCACATTAAGACAATACCAAATTAATTAAATGTACGTCGGATTTCCCGCAGCATATGTTCCAAAACCATAATTTAAAAAAAAGTAATTTGCTCTGCCAGACCACTAAATTTCTTTCTCAGAAATTTTTAGGATTGATTCTGATTTCTGCAAATTTTAAAGGTTCTAGAACACTCAGATTGTGAAAATTCCCAAGAAAATGATACTTCTTGTGTTTGAAATATTTTGTTTGGAACAAATTTGTTGTCCCATACAGGAGGTCCAAGAATGGGGAATGTTCGAAAATCCTTTTCGTACTGCTATTTGTCAGGCTTCCCATTCACCAGATTCTCATGGGGATTCCTTTTTGAGTACGGAAACATCGGAAATTTATTCCTGGGGTAACCTCTGTTTGTGAAAAAAGAAATAATTTCACTGCGCACCTCAAAAACGTCAGTACTTAAAAAAAATATTATTTTCGCGCACCCGCACCCTTATTTTCAGAATAAAATGCGACAAACATTTAATTAATTTGGTATGGCCTTATGCATATATTCTTTCTTGCAAAGCCCGTAATTTGAATTGAAAGTTAGATCCAAACTATAGAAACTGAACAAATTCAGCGGCAAATAATTTACCTAATTTCTTCACTCTGTCTTCATAAGCCTTCCTCTTGTTTTCTACCTTGAACTTCATTTCGGCTTCTTTAAAAATCCTTCTTCGCTGGGCCTTGTCTTGCTTCAGTTCAGTTTTCAAGCCAATCTCTTTTGCCTCGTCCTTTCTGACTATTTCAGTCATCAGCGCCCTCTCCTCGGCATTAAAAATATCTGTGCCAATCTTCTTCTCGATTTTAGCCAATCTTCTTGGTGGTTTTAGAGGCAGACCAGTCGAGCCAATGTCAAAAGCCACTCCTCCTGTTTTGGCCTTGGTGTTTCCAATCAAGCCTTTTGAGGCTAAGTCCTTCATTATCTCCTCGGTAGTAAGTTCCGGGATATTGTTCTTAGTAATTTCCATAATTTGGTTGGCTGATATCGGGTTGTTCATGTCAATTTGGCTCCTCTTGTGGCTCCTTAAAGACTCCTCGCGGTTCCCGCGCGGAATGATCTTACTATATTTGCATCCCATGCTTTTCTTTTGCTCCTCAACAAAACGTGCTGCTTTTTCCGTTTTGTGTAAAATAAGCGAAATCACTAGGAACACCTTCTATGACGTCATTATAGGGGATCACAATGCACAGTGCCAAGAGGACGTTATCCATGCATTCAATGATACAGGCTGTATCACTGATCGGGAGTAGTAACTGTTGTCATGCGCGTCTTGCTGCATTCCTCCTCGACTTTTTTCTTTTTATGCCCTAATTTGTTTTATTCCAATTTAAATAACAAGGTATTTTCTAATTAAAAAAATAATACGTCTACCAATTTGTAGATGAATAAGTACAACCTCCTGCGTATAAAAATAAAAAAAGACAATAAAATTGAAAAACAATAAATAAATAAATAAATAAATAGATAAATAAATAAATAAATAAATAAATAAATAAATTAATTAATTAATTAATTAATTAATTAATTAATAAATAAATAAATAAATAAATAAATAAGTTGATAAATGAATGAATGAATTAATGAATAAAATAAAGAGGCGGAAGGGGGGGGGGGTATCATTCATTCAAGTATCAAAATATTCGCATATATAAATTCTATTTATTCATAAGAAATTACAAGTTTGTTTTTTTTTTTTGTTATCTGAACCCTTCAGGCAGGCGAATTGATGCGTTGCATCAGTAGTTTTCTTGTTTCAGTCATTTTGCCTTTCGCTTGGTGTATTGGAAGGCACCGCGCTAAAGTTATCCTTCTTTGTACCGATGCTCAAATATAAGATCATTTTATGACAATTTAAAGGTAAACGTCTTCAAATTGAATAGCATCATTTAAGAGCAGATAAATTGGCAGGATGGACCAGACATGCACGTTTCGTGTACTTAACCCTCGTCAGTGATTAAGTACATTTTTTAAAGCCCTGTACTATCTCCGACTTTATTTTCATCTGAGATCACAGATAATCGACATTCTACATATGGTACATTTAACTCGATTTTAACTTCTGGCCAGACGGACACTTGGCTTGGTACTGAACCAATATACAACCTTGTATCAGCGCATTCTTAAGAATTGCACTCTGACTGACTGTGACGACAAGACCCCATGACGAGCCCTATCAAAATCTCTTTAGAGGAGACAGGTCCCCTATCACCTGTCCTCTCTGAATCTTAGTCGGACTCCTCGGATAATAACATACATGAGCTCGCTACAGCCGACAGAGCACGGACCAGTCTGTATTTTATATCCATTTACATATCCATCTGTGTGTTTCATGGCCCCTGTGTCATGCTGTATGTTTGTATGGTCATCTTACAGCGAGGAGGTTATTTTACACCACAATTGTACGTTCTTCGAGACCTCTAGGTAGTCGGAAAGGTGGGAGGGTTTTGCATACGTAATCCGGACAACCACACCGTCTGCTACTGACGTGGCAAATGACCGTCCTATGTCGTCACCGATTGCCAATTGGTCTCGTTGATTTATGTAAAGTTATTTTGTGTTTGATGTTTCTATGTGATTTTGCGGTCCTTGTACCATTGTACCTTGTACGGTACCATTTGCGTCTCATTCTCTGCGTGTCTGCTTTGTGTTTTTGCAGTGGATGGTTTGGGGTTTTGCTGTTGGTATTGTTACCGGGTGTTGTTGGAGACCCCCTCATTTATTTTCTGTTTGGTGTTCGTCTGTTTGTCCGACTGTCTAGTAGTCACATGTTCACACGAATGACTATGTATTATTCTTCCATCAAACTTACAGGTATAAGACTTATTACCCATTGACGATCAAGGTCTCCTGCAAGGCCAAGGTCAAATATTTAGGATCAATTATGAGATGGTCGACATACGAGCTTTTTTTTTTTTTGGTAATATCTCCCGAAACTGACCTTGACTTCTCATTTCCTTGTTTTCGAGCATGCAGAGGGGACGAACCTTCCGACCAATATTCACTCACATCAAAGTCCAAGGTCAGGTTAATTTAGACTATAGTCATTAAGACAGATTTACATGCTAAAGTAGGCTGATTTGACATGTGGTGTTGGCGCTGACTTGTCGGATGTTGGATAACTTTTTGCAGTAATTGTTACATGTTCAATACATGTTTGTACAGCATTTATTCGCATAAATAAATAACATTTAAGAAATCAAAATTCTATCGGCATAAATTTATTCAACTGATAATAATAATCGGAATAACAATAATCACCGTTCCAATTTGGATCAAAAGTGCTTGTGGAAGTGAGGTCCAATCTAAGATTTCAGATATGACGACATCTATAATTCCCTGGTTAAATACCCGAAACGTGCATGTCTGGTCCATGCTATAAATTTATCTGCTTTTAAATGAAGCTATTGAATTTGAAGACGTTTAATATTTGTACCACTTGGTGAGTGTCACTGCTGGTGGACCAGGAGTCCCCGAGGGCACATGTATAGCCAAGTTTGATAAATTTCGGTTGGTCGTTTCTTCATACGCATTTGAAAATTCCTGTTTACAAAATTGTCTCAAATTTCTGAAACCTGGGTCCTGTAGCATCATAACCCAGCAATTTTACTACGTCTTTAGGTATATTTTGGACATAATTTCCACATATTTTGGCAATACATTTCATCGTTTAGACAGAGGATCACTGACGAGGGTTAAATAACCGAAATGTGCATGTCTGGTCCATGTTGTAAATTTGTCTGCTTTGGAATGATGCCAATGAATTTAAAGACGTTTAACATAGGACGGAAAATATGAGGTAGTAAAAGAGTAAATGTGGAATGCATATAAAATCCATTAATTTTTTTCGCCAACTCATTTTTGCTTTCCATGTATAATGTCTCATGTTTTATGAACGAACAAAGACAAATTGTATTACAATTTATCTCTCAAGTGTTCATTGACAAGTGCTAAATATCCCGACGATTGTTAGATAATCGTCTGCACAACAAATGTTCCTTTTCTTCATAAAATATAACTCTACCAGATAGTTCATACCGTACATTCAGTAGTCTAGAGAGTTATTTGGAACTATTGTGTAGAATTTGGGTTTTCAGAAAATCCCAGATACGTTTGCAGACACATGACAATTATCCCGAAAACTAATTTAAATGTAATTTAGATTTAGTATCGTACATTCAGTCTAATGAGTTACTTGGAACTATTGTGTAGAATTTGGGTTCTCAGAAAATCCCAGATACGTTTGCAGACACATGACAATGATCCCGAAAACTAATGTAATATTTAGATTTCTAAGGGGGTCGTGCAAATCCAACTGAAAGGAATGGGTAGAGGTTGATAAAGGCCTCTCTGGTTGTTATTTTAAAACAAAATGTTTTACAATACTTTGGGAAAAATTGAATTTGAAATAAGAATCCGTTTCTTGACTCTCTTTTTAAAATTGAATTTGAAATAAGAATCCGTTTCTTGACTCTCTTTTTGAATCTGTGAAAATTGCATATATTTATTTAAGTAAAATTTGTCAGATTCTCTAGCTAATGCCGATAATCATCATGTGCAGATTACACACGATTATAAAATGTCATAAACACAGTGTCAATATCTATACGCTCCCCTCAACCTTACTATAAACTGTCGATTTGGACGCTCAGAATTAACGGCGGCATTCTGTGTTGGCTCTTTTCTTCTTCCATCTATAGAGACTATAAGCCACCATTTTGCAAGACAAATGTATTGTGAGTATTATATCATTTTCGCCAATTTTGTCATTTTTAAAAATCCTCAAGTTGTGGTGTTTACATCAAAAACCAAAATGTTACTACATACATGTATATCCAAATTTTATGACAGTGCATCAATTATGTGAAATAATAATGTATGGGTTTTTTTTTATTTTTATCCAGCTACATTTATTTGCCTTATAGCAATCATCACTCTACGTATCTGGATTCTTCTCAAGTTAATGACCATTTTTGGCCAGCCCGTCCGTTCTTACTGGCAATACTGGAAGCTTACAGTTTGTAGACATGAACTGGAATTTCATTGCCTCGCCTCTGTCCCGGATTTGTGATATTTCATTGCCTCAGTCCCGGCTTTGTGGTATTCTTCTCAGCCATTTCCTCGTCTAGAAATATATAAAGCCATTATGAACCTTTTAAGCATATATTTTCTATTTCAAGACGGACATTTTAAATAAAAGTACTTCTGACTTTTTCCCCTACGTTTCCAAGAAAACTAAGGATATTGAAACATTTTAACAGAAAACACTAGTAATTTACCTAATTTTTTCATTCTGTCTTCATAAGCCTTCCTCTTGTTTTCTACCTTGAACTTCATCTCGGCTTCTTTAAACATCCTTCGTCGCTTGGCCTTATCTTGCTTCAAATCAGTTTTCAAACCCATCTCTTTTGCCTGATCCTTTCGGACTATTTCAGCCATCAGCGCCCTCTCCTCGGCAGTATAAATATCTGTGTCAATCTTCTTCTCAATTTTAGCCAATCTTCTTGGTGGTTTTAGAGGCAGACCAGTCGAGCCAATGTCAAAAGCCACTCCTCCTGCTTTGGCCTTGGTGTTTCCAATCAAGCCTTTTGAGGCTAAGTCCTTCAGTATCTCCTCTGTAGTAAGTTCCGGGATATTGTTCTTCGTGATTTCCATAATTTGGTTGGCTGATTTCGGGTTGTTCATTTCAATTTGGCTCCTCTTGTGGCTCCTTAAAGACTCCTCACGTTTCCCGCGCGGAATGACCTTACTATATTTGCATCCCATGCTTTGCTTTTGCTCCTCAACAAAACTTGCTGCTTTTTTGCGTTTGGCGTAAAACTAAGCGAAGTTACCAGGAACGCTTTCCGTGACGTCATTATAGGGGGACCACAATGCATTATTTTACACATAGTTCCAAGGGGACGTAAGCCATGCAAGCTCATGCTCATCCGAATGGCCCACGCATTGAATCTTTTAAAATTACATGTACTCCGATTTCCGAATGAAGATTAGAAAAAAACAAGTTTTATATGATATCAAAGAGAAGATTCTCCTTATTGTTAAATCAATTCATAATACTGTGCGGTGTCCAGAGCTCAATGTGCATTACTAAATTTTATGCGACTTTTTGTTTATGTGATTTCTTTCTCAAATGTATCTCTCATCTTTTTCTTCTTTTTTTAATGCAAAAGAATTTAGATAATTCAAATGCATTTGAAAAAGTGATATTGTAAAATTTTCCATGCAAAAGTCTATGATAAAAGAAAGAAAACAAAAAGTAAAATACGTAAAAAAGAAAAAAGCAATAAACGATAAACAAAAAGGAAGCGAAAATAAAATTGAAAATAAGAAAAAAAAAATCGAGATAATTTGAATGATCAGACAAATCAATTATAAATGGACCTATTTATAATAATGCTTTAAACTTTCCAACTCTCAGTTCAGAATAATTCTGCTAGAGTTATCCTTCTTTGTACTGGATCGCGGTTAAAACATTCGATTTGTATGTTACATTTGAAATTTCCAGGATCGACACGGTTTTTCATTTTGCCTGCAACACAGAATCCTTCTGACCGGCATCCTTCTGTCGGCTATAAATAGATCTTAATTGATATGCATTTTACACGTTAATCAGACTTGCAGGAATCACCGTGTGGGATCGAAACCGTAACGAATGATTTTTTTGTTTTTCATCATTTAGGCCATACCAAACTAATAAGATGTTCTTTGGATTTTCTTGTGAAAAAAGGGTGCGAGCATGCGAAAATATTATTTTTTTTCAGTTTTGCAGTTTTTAAGATGCGAGCGAGTGATATAATTTTATTTCTGATATATACATGTAGCTAGGTTACCCCAGTAATACATTTCTTATGTCTTTTTCGCACTCAAAAAGGAGTCCCCATAGAATTCTGGTGACTGGGAAGCCTGGCACATAGCTGTACGGAAAAGATTTTCGAACATCCCCCCCCCCTCCTTGACTTTCGATGCCATGAACTAGCATATGGGACAACACATTTGCTCCCAACAAAATTTTTCAAATTCATGACGTATAATTTTTTTCGAAATTTCTACAATCTTCTAAAAGCTTTAAGATTTGCAGGAATCAGAACCGTCCCTAATGAATTCTTGATCCAGAAAATAAGTGGTGCGGGCAAGCACTTTATTTTTATGATATTTTTTGAATTTTGAAAAATATGGTGCGGGGAATCCAAAGAACATTTTATTATTTTTGGTATGGCCTTAAATGATACTGCAAATAACTGGTCAGACGGTGCAGTAGGGCAATGCCTAATAAGTAAGTCCATATCGTTTATATATCTGAAAAGTCTACAGTTATTGACACTTTAAGAGTTCGTCAGAAGGAATGATTTTCTGTCGTCGACAAACTATTGAAGTGTTTGCAATAACTATGAACTTTTCATATACCTTGACGATATGGATTGATTTATTAAGCATTTGTAAAGTTTAACAAAATACTAAAGACGGAATCACAATACCACGTTTCGATCCCACGGAGTGGGTATGGTCAAGCATGATTATATCAAATACGGGTCATGGTCATCTGCAAGGTCAAGGTCAACAATTAAGAGTCAAACATTGGTTTTTTTAACTGTTCTATTATATATTATATTATCTCTCCCTAGACTGACTGATTTTTATAGCCTTACCTTCGAGTATTCGGAGGGAATATATAACTTTCGACTGTGCTCATCATTCACATAAAAGGTCAAGGTCATGTCAACCTAGACTATTGTAGTTTATTTGTATTTTCTGTTGAGAGAGATTGACAGGTTGAAACATTTTGAATTGACGTGTGGTATGTCTACGATTCGAAAAAGACGCTAAGCAAATATGTGGAGCTAGAAATGTTCTATAGTAACCTCGGGGCGACGGAGTTTCACTTCTTACAGCCTTAGCCACAGAAACGGCCAACGATGGTTGGTTGGAGAGTGTTGGCAGCAGTTCCCAAATTCAGAATATGGTCGGCACGAATCGGCAAGTTTTCCATGGGATTACTTACCATGTCTGACTCTATTAAAGTAAAACTAAAAGATCGGCAATCACAGTGATACGGCCGGAATTCCGCTTGCCTCCGCTTCGTCTCTTCGAACTCTTGCGCCATGTTGTTAGTTTACACTCATATGTCAGGTCAACCATGTGACACCGCGAGGTTGTTTCCATAACAACCTCCACATACATGTATGGATCGAGGTGTCACGTGCTTGACCTGATGCATGAGTGTTAACTTACAACATGGCGCTTGAGTTCGAAGAGACGAAGCGGAGGCAAGTGGAAGTCCGGCCGTATCATAATACATTGATATTAAAGCTTTTAAAACAAGGTAAAATATAATTGCAGATCGTTTGGTTTTGCTTTATCAGTAATTCCCTGGATAACTTGCCGATTCGTGTCGGCCATATCCAGAATTTGGGTCCCGTATTTGTCACATACAAGGAACTGTCATAACTGCTTAACAGCCATGTGTTGTTGACCGTTTCTGCTGCTATACATACCTTAATTTGATGTTAGCGCCCATTGGTCGGATGTTGAATATCGTTCACAGGAACTTTTAATAACTCTTTGTACAACCATCGTGTGAACCCTCGGGTTAGATCGCACCTCAAATAACTCCGTGGTAACCTTCGGAACTAACTTTTCATACTACATGTATAAAATATGAGGACATACCTTCCGAAGGTTTTCTTTTCTTCTGTTCCACGGGGTTTGTGAGGTTCAAGCTTCCCCATGGGTTACACACAATGTGTACAACTTACATTACATAAAGAAATAACAAGAATTTTCTTTTTCTTCTAATTATAATTCATGAAATAAATATGATTCAAATGCCCCACAATAAAGATAACATCACATGTGAGTTGTTTCAGCATGGAGGACTTCATTCTGAACACTCTCTTTGCCTCTTTCCGTCTGAATAGTTACTCTGTTACAGTTTGCTTTTTTAGAAATCAATAATCGAACACGATAAAGTACGAACAAAATCACATGAACTAACGGAATAACAATGATCACCGTTCCAATCCCGAGCAAAGGTGCTGTCGGAAGTGAGGTCCAATCTAAGATTTCATATATGACGTCATCAGTAATTTCCTGGTATATGACGGAAAATATGAGGTAGATAAAAGAGAAAATCATACTGTGGAATGCATGTAAAATCCGGAATGGTTTCGCACATATGAAGAAGTTACTTAACGCATACACAGAATTTATAGCATGTTTGAGAATGCTATTTGGACTTGTGCCTGAAGAAGAAAATAATAAATTATTCTATTTTGAAAAAAATAATTTCGATAAATTTACATATCACAGCATTTATTTAAACTAACGTTAACTTAACGCATTCTAACGTTTGGGATTATGTGTTAAATTAACGTTAATAAAAAGTTATCCCAACGTGAATTTCATGTTAGATGAACGTGAAGCTCAATTGGCTCTGTATTTATTATAAGAGATTTATTAAAGATAAAAGGTTTTATCTCTCCTTTCCTTGTAAGATTCTAAATCTTCGAAGAATGAAAGAGATAGAGAGAAAAAAACTTCTTTCCTACCTGGTGTAAGGAGGGTATAGAAAAGCAGTGTTATGGTAACGGATAATACAGTGGACACGTTATACAATATCCATCCCAGCTTCAAATACCATGTCATCTCCGACTTGTCTAAACAAACAAGCAAACAAAAACAAATAAATAAAAATTAAAAATAAACGAATAAAAGATAAATAGATATAATTTGATATAATAAAATTTGATTTATATGTTCATTCAGAAACATGTTCATGATATTTGAAATTAATAAGTCTATGTACTGAAACTGTATGTGGCTCAACGATTTTGTACCCCTTATCTAAACCAAAAAATTCGTCGTTCAAACTTTCGAACGTAAAAATACCTACCAATCAGAAGGTCGTTCTGTCGTAGGTGTGCAAATAAAACTAGTCCGCAGTCAAGAAACGATGACGTCACCAGGAGGAGGTAACCCCAGTTTGTTAGGAACGCCAGCCATCTGGGAGATGGTAACGAGTCTTGTAGGACATCAAAGGGCTGGAGGATGGTGATGATAAGATGAAATATGGCCCAAAACACCACCCAAGCTATGTAGAGCTGCGACTCCAAGCACTGAAAAATAATCACTAAATTGCTGTAGATGATTTTTAACGATACAATTTTTAATTCAACATTTGAACCATTACAAAATATTTACATTACTAGTAGATTCCCCATGTTAAACGCCCATTAGGCAACTAGAATTATATTCCAATAACTTGGGTTGCTATTGTGACGTCACGTTCAAGTTTTGCATGTAGGGAGAATTTAAAAACCTTAAAATACATTTGACGCTGTTACAGGCAAAATGTGCGAAGTGCATGCAAATAATCAAAGGACTGAAGGTCCTGAACGATGCTTCTATTCAAAATTTATAGTCAGCACTGATGAATGTTGAAAACTTTTATTGTTCATGTAATGATGAATTGATGATGATTTTTTATACATAGGATGCATATGCATGTGAAGCTAATAATTTTCATTTCTGAGCTCATCGTGTTCTATAAACAGCATAATTTATAAACTGTTTATATTTAGTATAAGTGGTATACTTTAAAATAAATTTTATTCTGACGACTTAAACCCGGAGCAGAGTCTTAAAATTAACCCATTTGGAAACTAGAAAGACGTTAAGACCATGCATGCATGTTTAAAATAGAAACTAGAAAGACGTTAACTTCAGACCATGCATGCATGTTTAAAATTACTTACAATCTACAATATATATGATAAAAGAGCGGTGACATGTAGTTCCAGCGTAACTTTAAGTTTATTATCACTGGTAATTTCCAAAAATTCTCATTTTAATTACCAGAATTTCCTATTTCTTTCAACAAGATCATGCTTCGTTTCTACTTTCGTTTCTCTTCGGTATATACATCATGTACATAGGGAAGACAACTCTTACATTGTATAAGTTAAAAGAAGTACTATACATGTATTACTACGCCACTGGCGAGCAGTGAAAGCAAGAAATGAATAGTTGATTTTTTAGTGATGCATTTACTTTATATGCAATTGAAACCTTTTTCAAGAAGGAGGATAATCTTGATCTTGCATGTGTCAGACAGCAAATTCCTAAATTAGAAAAAGCACTATATTTTGAGTCGTATGGATTTGTTTGCAAATCGGGAATGTCTCAACTGTTACGGTAACATAAGGAGACTTCCTGATAGGAAGTATCCTAAAAATGACCAATAATTTAAATAAATGTAAATATAAGTAATGACTGTCTTACTTTTGGTGTTCATGGGTGTATAATTCTGGTTGGACACGTGCAAATTTTCCGAGAATCGCTTCGCGATTCACGGAATTTGCACGTCCCCAACCAGAATTATACACCCATGAACACCAAAAGTAAGACAGTCATTTCTTAAATAAATTACTTCCAAAACACTAGTACTTGTATTAGAGTTTAATTAAATGTTCTTCAAATTTCTTTGAAGTGTGTACAATCGTGTATATACATGTATACATGTATGTAATCCGAATCACTACACCATTTTGCTTTGTTATGTTATGTTTTGTTTTGTTTTTTTTTTTTCATTTTCATTTTCATTTAATGTACATTCGATAGAGAGTGTTGGTGTGATTATTAACTTGTTCTTGTTGGAGATTAATACCTTTTTTAAATGAAAATGTGACAAGGAGAGAAAAAAGATATATATTGGGACAGCCTTTTAGTCTTAGATGGTTTATTGCAGTATCAGTATTGCTGTGATGAAGTTATATACGCAAATTATTAATTGATTTTGACTTCCACTGTATATTGAAAAAAGGTAGAGAGATGTCAATTTAGAATATTTTTGAATTCCAAATAAAAAATGATATTCAAATGAATTTTTTATTTAGAATTCACAAGTATTTCAAATCGACAGAGAGTTATTTTTTCTGTAATTTTCCTCTATAAAATGTGTGTACTGTAAGTTACGAGGGCTGATTGACATGTTGTGAGCCTCGGTTTTCTTGGATGCAGAAGGTATTCTGCTGATAGGTTATCTCCAATCAATGACACGTACTATGCTTCACTTCTGACACAGTTACAGGGAAATATAGTTAAAGATGTGTTATTCCATCAGGACAATGCTCTGTCATTTAATTTGATTGAGTATCCGCCTTATTTACCTGATCCTGCTCCATCAGACTTTCATCTATTCCCAAAACTGAAAGCAGCTATTTCTGGCACCCACTTTCAGTCCGATGATGACGTCATACTTGCAGTGGATGACTTTCTGATCAGTCAAGATAAGGTGATCTTTACATCGTTGGCAAAAGTGTATAGATACTGAAGGGGATTATGTAGAAAAAATAATGCAAAATGTCTGATGAAATTCAAATCGTTCAATACCAGGCTCATAACATATCAATCAGCCCTCGTATGTAAGTAAGTCTTGTTTTTCTAAAAACTTTTGTTTTTCTATCCTTTTGTCTAAATATTTCATTTCTATCTAGGTCAAAGTGACCCCAATAACTGAATTTGTTCATTTTTATGGTATTTTAGTAGTTTCCTCAAGGAATTTATTACACATTGTCGTTACTTGGTCAGACGAAAAGTACATTAAGTTTTACTCCAATTTTCTGACATACACTTTGCTTGGATGACTCCTTTATCAGATTAATTGTCAAAAGCTTGCCGATATTTAAACTTGACAGAATTCATTTGATCGACTGAATACACAAAAATAATATAAAGTTTATATAGGTATATGACCAAAGTTAATGGGATGGGTGAAAGAGGTCAAGCGAATATTCAACACATTTAACACCAAAGGAGTCCTTCATGCATTCATTGCGAACTTTTAAAATTATTTGTTTTAAAAGGAATTATTATAAAGTTGTCGGTCTCACTCGAGAAAAAAGGTGAAGAAGCGGAAGAAATGAAGAATAGACGCTTACAACTTTGTTTATACTATAAATTCAATATTGCAGTAAGTTAAAATCAAAATCATTTGCAATCCATGTTTTCTTTGTCCGGCGCCCATTTGTCTGTCTGTCTGTCTGTCTGTAGTCATACTTTCCCCCCAAAATTACATGTTCTTCATATACACTATGCATCCACCAAGATTACATGGTCAGGTGTGTAGTTACGTGTACTACATGCAATGAAAGTCAAGGTCACTTTCAAGGCCAAAAAGCTAAATGTTCAATGACATTCATATGACATGTGCATGTACCTGTTCGATTTTGATCAGTGTAGTTTGATAAAAATCACTCTGAACTTTAAACAACTCACTCAATGTTTCTAAAATTTCTAAAAAAAATAAATGGTGGTTGAACACGCAAATGTAAGATCACTAGACCTTAAATTTTCAATAATTTTGAAAATGACTAAATAGCACAAGCAAAAAGATATTTTCCCAGAGGACTATGAGAAATGAATACAGGCTCGGATCAAGTATATCAGACAAAGAAAGGTGGACGTTATATGAGTGAAATCGAAAAAAAAGCATCTTATATTTGGGAAGATATAGAAACGCTGTCCTTAAAAATGAATATAAAATAGAGAAAAAATTGAATAAATAAATAAATAAATAAATAAATAAATAAATAAATAAATAAATAAATAAATAAATAAACGGCATAGATTGGTATATACTATATTAAATTAATGCAGTTTCTGTGATATCCCGGTATGGATCCCATAATGAACAATTTCTCAAAACTTGAGCATGTTTAGTATAAGTATATTGATCCGCCCCTTTCTCCATTTTGAAAAAAATATAAAATTACTAGTATACTGACAGAGATTGATTTCTTTTTTCATGAATTCAAAGATTGAAAGGTAAGTTGGTGTAAGAACCGATGTCAATATCAATACATGTATTTTGTGTCTCTTTCAACGTCACCCAATAACTTGATCTCTAAGCAATCAATGAAATCAATTCAATGTCAGATCTAGATTTTTAAACCAAATATAGTTTATACTTTATACTGACAAAGAACCTCCCGAATGCAAGATCAATTCTGAAGAAGTTCATGTGACTCAATAATAAAGATTTGAAAGTGCAGGTAGATTTTTTAAAATTGATGTTCATTTTCGGTGACGAAACCTACATGTATTTAGATAAGTAAAGTGTTCACTACTTTAGTTTAAAATCTGCTACACTGTACCCAAGAAGAAGAAAAAAAAAATGAAATACCAATAAAGGAAATAATAAAAGAAAAGAAAAACCAACAAGATAACAAATTATAAGCAGACACTCAGACATACGGACGGAAACACAGACATCTATGGCAAGATAAGAAGTCAAAAATAAGTAGGTTAAGACGGGTATAGCCATGGGCGGATAAAGAACTTTTTCGGGGGGGGGGGGTTACGTGGTCCCAGCCTATGGATTTGATTTAAGAAAAATATATGTAGAACGGGAAAAATTAGCATTTTGACAAATTCCAGGGTGAGGGGTCCGCGCTTGATAGCTTTCGAACAAAAGACACATAGGATTCAATGTAGTAAAACAGTATGTCCCTGTTATGAAAAAAAAAAGGTTGAAGAGCATGAAAGATACGCTTGATGCTCAAGATCATGTTGCATTTTGTATTCAGAGGCTGTCAGATGTTACGTTTTCTGAATGGCTGCACTTTGTATACAACTTATTTGCCGTAAAATATTTGAAAAATTTTCTAAGTGTACAAGTACGAAAAAATAAACCCCCTATGAAAGTTATGCTACTAATACTATACTTGACGTACCTATTACAGGTTTTTTTATTTATTTATCTATTTTTTTTTTTTTTTTTGATTACTATAAGGTTTACTTTTCAGAAGCTTGAATTTCTCCATTTGCATCTTATTGAAATGAAATTTTAAAAAAAATTATATCAGCTATTTTTTTCTTTTTTGATTTTAAGATATTTTCTCAAGTATAACGTTCAAAGCATGAAAAAATTTAAGTAAGAAAGAAAAATCACCTGTGATGTGACAAAATGTGATGGATGTTGGTACTGTAGAGTAAAAGCTTGAATCCTGAACTCCCTCCTGCATGTCCCTCCCGGTCCCTCCGTCCTACTATCCTCTTTACCATCCTTCTTCGTCACCCCACCCCCCTCTGTAACGCTCAGATCGCCATTCCTCATCTCCGAGCTGAAACTTCACAATTTTATTCCAAAATAATTTATGCCATGTAAGGAATGACTTGCAGTATTTTTTAATTAACCCGCAATCATCTTGTTTGAATCTGATCCATATATTTCATACACAAGTTGAAGTTCCGTGTGAATAAATCTAGTAACCGTCTTAATTTTCGGTTGCGCACATGAAGAGACCCACACGGAGTAAATTCCACCTTTTTTAACTTTCGCAATTCAGTCATAAACAATGCAAAATTGAGACTGTTGCATGTATAAAACTTCGTTTATTCGAAACTTATGTGAAATATTCTTGCACAAAATCGTGTACTCATATAAGATCCAAGTATTGTAGTATGCGAGATATATTTTAAATGTCAATAAGTACCATCATGAAATTTAAACATAAAACTTCGTTCAATAGCACTTGACGTCAATGTATGGAAGATTGAAAGTGCCATATATCAGAATTTTCAAAGCTTGAGCATACACACTTGCACATGTTTGGCAGTATTTATGTTCAAAAGGTTAGAAAAGGTTGAATTTTGTTTATTTTCCCTTGATATGGTTGTAAAATAAAGTGAAAATTAAAATTTAGCTCTAAAATGTTATTCAATGAAGAGAGAAAAAAAGCTTTTAATCAATAGATTAGATACGTACAAAATGTAACACATGTCTAACAGAGAATTATAAATTAAATTCAGTTCATGTAACACATCGATAAAGCTTGATATATCGATCTTGCTGATAAAAAGCGCAATAAAAGCCTTTATCAAAAACATGGGGGGGGGGGTCGAGATCTACTGTCATTTGCTAACTTTCAATACTGAGTAATTTAAAGTGAACACATGACTACTACGGGATTTTAAGAGGTCGTTATAGCCCTCTCCCTTTGGGGCTATGAACCCCTCTCAGCTAAAAACCACCGATTGACTGGAGGTTGCTACATGTCGATGGATGTAGAAATTGAAGAAATTAAGTCCGAATTTATTAAAATTTACGTCCAATTTATTGCCGAGCGCACATAAAAGTCAAGTCGTTTAGAATACAAAAAAATACATACATGTACCTTAATTTCACAATTAAACCTCATAAAACACAATTTTCAACGTAAAGATGGCCAAAAATAACAATTAAGCTCAAGGTCAAAAACAGTCATCAAGGTCATAAATGATATCAAAGTCAAGGACAGATACAAAAATCAAGGCATAATACATAAATGAGGGTCAAGCAAAAAGACAAAAATCAAGGTAAAATACAAAATTAAAGTTCAAGGACAAACGTAAAATCAAGATCAATGTCAATTGATGTGATATACTGAAGGTTTAGACTTTACCCATGAAGTGACCAATTTTTGACCTTAATTTTTGCATTTGACGTTGATATCCGTATGTTTGCACTTGTCTTTGACCTTGATGTTTGGTCAAAGACAAGTGCAAATCATACGGATATCAAGGTCAAATGCAAAAATTAAGGTCAAAAATGGGTCACTTCATGGGTAAAGTCTAAACCTACAGTATATCACATCAATCAACATTCTGATTATTCAAGGTCATATAAACTTATTTTAACCCGAAAATGAAAGTAACATTTTATACACAAATATCAATATCACTGTACAAATAAAGTTTTAAATCTGGCGAACCACATGCATGACATTAACATGATGATAATGAATACAATTCAAAAATTTACTTTTCTTCAAGAATAATTTTAACATAGATAAATAAATTGATGTATAAAATATTTTGAATAATTTTAATATAAGAGTAAGATAGCCATATTTACCTTTAAAAATTGAAGAGAGTCCGAAATAAAATTTGCGTCCAATTTATTGCCAAGCGCACATGAAAGTGACGCTTTGGACGCGGACTTCTTCCTGGTGGATCTACTTTTTGGGTACTTTCTAAGAATCGGCCAATGAAATTTCTGAGATCCCCGCGTAGGAATATAATTTTGAAATATCACGCGGAGTATAGGGATGGCTCGGACCGTGGTCACTAAAATAATTAACAATTAGTGGGACCAAGTCATTTCTTAATATAAGACTAATTTCATTGTCACACATCAACGTTGCGTAACCTTTGTTCTTCGGACGCCTGAGTAAACAATCTCTCAGAGAGTCCAGATCTTATTTTAAAAGGTGATTATTGGCCCGGGGGTCTAAACAATTGTGAAATCTAAAGAAATCGTAGAGTAACTAATTTCTTGTCATGGCTCGGTCTGATTTAAAGATAAAAGAAAACTGCCAAAAAAGTTTAAATTTCAAAAAATGTAAATCAGGAAATAAGTTCAAAATTCAAATAATTTGTCATAGAATAGTTTTATAAATTCAAAAATTAGATTTATAAAGTAAAAAAAATATGAATTTCAGAAAGTTAACATAACAAAAGTAACTTTTTTTCTTCGTGACACTAGCCTATGATTATGAAAAAAATAGTATGAAAAGTTAGGAAAATCAGATTTTTTAAAGAAAATTGCAGGGGTAGGTGTTTTATTAAAAACTAATTAAAATTAATTTAAGAAAATAATAATTATAATTCATTCAAAATTTTTTTAAAAAGTTAAAATTTAGCTTTTGCTGCATTGTGAGTAGAAAGTTCTATCTTTGTAATATGATCGGATAAAGATAAAATCTCCTTTTCCCCTTCATATACTCTAAATTGATTCTGAGTAAATCTGTGTCCAAGCTAGCTACGTTGACCTCAAAGCAATTGAGTGTCATCATTCTGAGCAAACAAGCTAAGTTAAAGAGTAATCAAACATCTCAAACTTGTTCATGTAATATTCAATATGAATATTAATTGAATATAATTGCCAAAGAAAGTAATAATCTTATATCATCATTCAAAAATTTCTGGATGAAAAGAGGGACTCTCTTGAGAAACCTATATTTACATACATATATAAAAAATCACAAACAGGGTAAAAACAACCAAACCCAATCAACAAAACTAAAAATTCTTCAATTGTTTACTGTTCAAATCTCTACCTTGATCTTTCTCTCGCACAACTTGAAGCAACTTGAACAGGTGTCGGAAGTAACTTAAGTGCGCTTGCGCTGAGGTTGGGCTAGAAGGAGAGGATGACCGAAAACCACCAAAACACGTGGTATAACGTAGACTACGCGTATTTCGAATTCAAATTTAATATCAAAATAATGAAATGTGAAGCAATCTATGTTAAGAATAATTATGTTTGATATATACATTATTTATTTATCGAAAAAAAAAAAAAAAAAAAATGAATGAAGTGGATAATGATTATTTACAAAAATTTAAGTTTACCGGTAGTCTGAATATTGTTCCCTTTAAAGCTGGACGGAGAAAATGGCTGGTTAGGATTTATCGAAATTTAGGTGACACTAACGGTCCTCCATAGTATTGCAAAATTATTTACATTTGGAATTATAAAATAGATCTACATGTGCATTTAAACGTAAAAATATAAGGCACGATCTTATTAAACCTCCCAAGTCATTCTCATGGAACCCTTATTAAATGATCAGATATCAGTAGTGCAATGCATGATCAGGTATATAACATATTTTTATGTTGATTGGGGCGAGAAGACGACTATTTTTTAGATTTAATATCAAAAGAATTAAACTCATTCTGCCTTATATGGAAATTGTGAGGGTTTTACGTAAACGTCAATTGGAAATAGATATAGGGCGTGAACGCATACCAGTAGATGTATATGAAAATCAAAAATATTGACAATTTACAAATGCACTAGTCTAAATGAAAATCGAAGGTTGTAAATTGTAATGTATGTTTCCCCACCAGCAATGTACTGTTTACAATATACATATAATGTTTGTTCATTATATTTGAATCACATTTTGACTGCAAACTGTGGGTAAATACCCCTTTCAAGTAAAGTCGAAAAGTGATTTAATAAGTCCAAGAAACGCAAATATTCAAGAATGTATAATGTTTGTCATGTAGTTTTTGTAGTTCTATTTAATATTTGAAACAAACATAATTATTGCATCCTTTTTGGTTCGTCTACACAAAAATTAATCCCGCCAACCCAATCAGAAGATGTTTTCCAACAGCAATCAATCCGCGCAGTAGCAGTTTCCCTAGAGTGGATCCTCCGCTTTGAACTTCTCGTCTCACGAGATTTCGCGGGATATTTTGAGGGGAATTGACATCTCTCTCTAAGTGTGCGAACTTCCTGTTGATGTCTATTTCTCTCTCTTCCAGCAGATTCTTTGTGGTATGACTCAATATAGTCAAATCGTGACGAATTGACTCTATTTCATCGTCAATGCAACCGAAAATTCCCGATGTTTGACGATCTCTGCCGGTGTGAAAACTCGCGGATCGCCGATATCTTTGATGTCGATGTCTACCATTTCCTATAAAATGATTTTTATCTCTGCGCATGTGCGGCATGGTACCGGCACTTCCTGGTTTTTGCATGAACTTTCCGTTTGCCGATCGTATCTCATCGAAAGAATTCCGTAACATAGCGATATCGTTTGCTTTTCTGATGCTCGTTTCCTTCTCTTTTCGCCATTTCGACATAAGGTTTGCTTCTCTTTGTGACAATATTTTCTCTGCCTGTTCGTAAAGGGCATTTGTATAGAACAGTTCCCCATTTGGCCCGCATAATTCCTCTACTTGATTGAGAAGAAATTTAATCTGGGAGTCTTTCCGAAGACCCTTCTCTGTATTCTCGATCCATGCGTATCGGAATCCACACTTGGAGAGTATTTCCTTGAGACCACGTGGCGCTTCACATATGTATTCCTCAAATGTTTTGCCCGCATGTCTTATGGCATCCATTCTTGTGAATACGACGATGGTGTGACTGAAAATGTCTTCTCCAAATTTTTCAGAAAAATGGAGAACTGAGTCGTACTCCTCATCTGTGAATCGACTTTGACTGTTAAGTATCAAAAGGAAAGCATGGGGACCCGGAGCAGAGAGTCCTATGCACTTGGAAACTTCCTGAAGAACTACGTCATTCGACCTGTCTGTGTCATAGATACCAGGGGTGTCAACCACCGTCAACATACGACCAAATCTTTCGGTTGTTTCAAACGTACAACCTTGCGTCTCCGACGAAGAAGAAACCGATGAGATGAAGAAATTGCCACCCAAAATGGAGTTTCCGGTGGAGCTTTTACCACTTCCGGTTTTACCCAATAGCACCAAACGAAATTCGCTGTTCTCCATATTTTTTGCTTACGTCTATTAAAAAAAAAACGAAGATAAAGATTAAGTAAGTTAAGTAATTTCGACAATCAGCTTGATCAATTGAATTCCCATACTTTATTATAATCGACTAATACAGACGTTTGAAGTCTTTGTAATGCGTAAGATTTATAAACCTTTTTTTCTCGGGTAGAAGATACACAAATTAGATGGAACTTTTTTTATTCATGCAAGATTCTGAAAGAGGGTTATTATCATCTGGGATTTTTTTATCTCAGAGTTGATACTCTGTGATGTATCAGACAGAAATTGGGGACTTGGTAGTTGACCTCATAGATACGAAGTTTCTGGTGGTTTGTAAGAAGTTTAAAGTGTGGATGCCATTACCCATTATAATTTCCCATTTCTAATGTTTCCTAATTATGGTCGAAATGATCTCAATTGATATATATATATTATACACGTATAAATCAACCAAAGGAGATGGGACTTGAAGAAGTATATATTTATTTAGCCTACATGACAATATGTAAGTTATACGAACACGTCAAAAATAAAAGGATATAGGTATAATATGAATAAAATAAAATTGATGAAAAATTCGAATACTTACTCGTTTTTTTAAACAAAAGTTGATGTTGAGGATGAAAATTTTCACGATGAAATGTTTCCTTGTGATAATTTAGATAGGTATACCAATGTACGTAATTTTTCGATTTCTAACATCCTTCCTTGTGTATTAGGTCACGATTATGATGCACTTTTGATATTGATAGAATAGGAAATAACTTGTCGATCTTGGTAAAAAATGGAGACAGCCTCGCCCTTTTTTCTTCTGATAATGAAGGACATGAACGGATCTAGATTTTTTTTCTGGGGGGGGGGGGGGGGAGGGGAAGGGGTTCAGCAATCCTAGGGAAAGGGAAGGAGGGCTAGTCTATGATTTTTCGTTATATCAGAGAAAACAAGCATTGTATTTGCAAATTTTAGGGGGGGATTTATTTCCTTATCCCCTTCCCCCCTTCACCATGCACTTGAAGAAACAATCTTAGACTTTAACCATTTTTAATTTTAAAAATAAGTAAAATACAAGGTTTCAACTATTAAAGTTATTTAACGAATTTGGATCACACCTTTGAAAATTGAGTATCCTTTTCCTTTCCCGCCCTAAGAACTAAATAACAAACACACATATAAAAATCAAAATGCCAAATATATCGATAATACTTATAGTGTTGAAGAGTGTAAGAGAAGGAAAAAGTCCCAACATTACAAAAGTTGTGTAGGGATCACAGCGGAACACACACGGTGGCGTAGCTTTGCCAAAATTAAGTGAATTCATTTCATTGCAAAGGATAACTCAGGACCCTATTAATGCAGGTCCCGTTCAGCTGATTGCGGAAAGTCCACGAAAAAGAGCCACTCCAGAGCATTGTGTCAAAGTGAGAAAAAAAATTGTTAAAATTGAGAATTTCATGGAAAAGTATATCGATGATTTAGCGTATAAGCATACATGGTAGCTACGCCACTGACACATGAATAAAAGGGGGCGAACAGAAAAAAGACAATGAGAACAATGGTTTTATATCATTGATTTCAAGCGCAACACTATATTTTCTTATTATCTACACTTATTCTCTTTTGCAGTGTGGAACAATTTAAAACGTTCCCAGCGCTTTAGTGGTTCGATTACTTACTGCTACATGAAAGAAGCTTTGTATTGGCCCTTTATCAATTTTACGTCATATATTGCTAAATATTGTCATCTCGTCGATGGAAATTCGGTCATTAAAACAAATTGAAATCTGGGGAGATGATAGCAGTATTAAATGTACATATAGCACCTCCTGATATTTCGGTAGAAAAATAAGCTGGAATGGTCCAGCCCAGTTGGATTGGTTTTGGGGCAGGATTTCATGAAAGTAATAAGCAATTTATGTCAATAATTTACCACATTTGACAAAAAATCCATGGAAAATGGGGTAAGGTGGATTCACTCCTCTATCTAGAAGTGCACATGAGTACATGGGCTTGACGCATTTGCCAAGAAAGGGGCACACAGTCCCAGTGAGGATGCCACACCGACATTCCATAGTTTTACAACAACGGCAAACATGTTCCATCGGAAACACCTACAATGTATTAGTAAGAGCTTACTGAGGGAAAATAATCAATCTAGAGACGACTGAGAAAAAATAAATTGCGGACTACCGACTATTTTTTGCTCAAGTCCTCATTGTAAACAAAACAACAAACACAACACAATACATCAAAACACTCGACAAAACTGTCAAACGTGACGCGTACCTGACTTTTATTTATACGTAACAACCTCAAGTAATTTCCCCTGGATTTTTGCATGTTTCGACATTTTTATGCGTAATAAAAAGCCGATGCATTTAAAGTGGTAAAATCCGTCCTCATAAGACAGTGATGGTTATCATGTTTTGTTTCTACCAGCAACCAGATAAACAAAAGAAGGAAATATTCTACGAATATACAAGCTGTTGGATTTATTTATGAGTATATACAATAGCTCCAAATCCAACATCATGAACGACAACTCTATCTCTTATGATTGCAGTGCAAATATCAGGCCCTCCTTGCCCTTTGAATGATCAACATTGATGCGCATTTCATACAATAATGTATCATGGTGCTGGAGGCCGATACAGGAGTATATGAAGAGCATGTTCTAAACATAACATGAAATGTATTCCAAAGAGCCAGCTATGGATAGAACTTTAAGAATAATTTATCGAATTTAGTGTCAGAAATTTACAAACATATTTCAAGTCAGTGCAGAAGCACAGTAAAACTATGCAAACGATATCCCCGTGGGGACTTACAGTCCACCAGCAAAGATACCAACTTTGAATGTTTTCAGTGTCAAAATACTATATATCAAACAACAGGTACTTTTCTGGATGATTCAGTTCCCATTACAAACCTGACGTTGGACTTTCAAAAAACAAAGTACACTTTTAGTGCCAAAATAATTATCCTCCAACACAGAAAACTTCTTTACATTCACTACAATGCTGCAAACACCCATCCACTCGAGACAAGTGCTTGATAAGATATTACGTATACACTTGTCTCAATAAGATACAAATACCCAACGTTTTGTGTTGGCAATGTTCACGTTATCCAGATAACGATGATAGTCAAAAGTTGATACCATTGTGCTTCCCTCCTGTTATATGTTGTATTTTGTTTTTCAATATGCTTCGTTCCTCTATTTATTGGACCTTTTTGGAGTGAGTGTTTTTACGGAGATCTTATAAAAGTATATGAGATCCCTCACTCCAGAATGATCGGTGACATTCTAGATTGCGAAGCAATCAATATATACATCATGACAATCACCGAATTTGACAAGTTTTCATGGAACTGTTGCGACGGGTGTTGCGCATGCAATCATGAGACGCTGGCTCTCCCCGTACACCTGGTCTCACTTCGAAATATTGTTTAATCCGAGGTTCGCAACGGTTCCAATGGAATTTTAATAATTTTGCCTAACCTTCTCGACTTTGAGACTGGATAAATGATGGATACCTCTTCGATGTTTATCATATATCAAAATGTCTATGGCCGTTTGTTCGTGTGGTTGTTTTGCGAGGTGTCCGTTTGTTTCAATCTTCTGCGAGTGTGTTCAACTTTGGTAATGGCAATATGTGCTTCTTGAAACCAATCTCTTTTATGATGTATTTAACGTCAGAGTCTTCATCATATATATATGAAATTATTCACTTTATGAATAAAAAAATCATAAGGATGTTTAAGACTTATATATACAAAGGAGTGTAAAACAGGAGCGTTCTGTGGTATATTTTTATAGTTTTATTGCATCTTGACAATTTTAAAAATAGAAAGATAAGTGCACGATTTGACTAGTGTTAAGACATACATGTAGGTACCGAAATATATCTATCACAAAAGATTTTCTTTAATATTAATAATGTTGTCTTCCACAACAATCATCCACAGCATTGGCCAGCGTCGTGTACTACTTCACCATTCCTGATAACACTATATATGGTCTGATTGTGGCAGCCAAACTGGTATACTAAATGTTCCCACCTAAAAGAAAGAAGATCTAAACTTTATATGAAAATTAATCGAAAGGAAATTTGGGGGTTTTTTTTGCGTCCTTTATATATAGAAGACTTTTGGTGTGATACAATGTACATCGTAAAAAATCGCAGCAGCAGACTCGCATGTTGGAATTCTTAAAAATCTTTAAACGTCTGAGTTATGGATATTTTCCTATCTGATTTTAATTCCAGAGTATGCATCAAATATGACAAATATAATCAAGAAAATGAAGTCCCTGGTGTATTTCAATTCATTTTTGTGCATAGGAATTTGAAATCTAGTCGTCTTTTTTGAAGAAGACTTGAGGACAAACAATCATGGTGTGATTTATATCAAACAATGTTACCTTGGGGCGTTTATGATGACCATGTCTCCACATTTGCCCACAGAAAGAGTGCCGAGATCACCTGATCTACCAAGTGCAGCAGCTGAGTTTAAGGTAGCTGCAACTAGAGCCTCAGGCATAGACATTCTGAATATTACACAAGCAAGGTGCATAACCATTGGCTGAAATATATAAGTTTTGGACAATATTAGTCAGATCTTCTGTAGGAAAAGGAACAGTGGATGATTCACTGAAGCAGAGAGTGTTGATATCATAGACATATTTTTGATTTACCAACTGAAGGGTTTTTACTAGATATATAATTCCAATAGTTATCATAATGAAGTTTTGGCTGAACCCCTTGGAGAATCAAGATACTGACATTCAAACCAATGCATAGTACATGACTTCACAAGTTCGCATCTCCGGTAAATCTGAAATTACTTTTGTGTCGAGTTTTTTACTGACTCCATGCAAGCTTAATTCACCCACAAGTATAAAATTCAATACAACCAAAGTGGCACAATTTCATTACTTAATTTTGCGTTATCATATCGACAAAAAAATGTCAATTTCAAAGTTGTCAGATCTTACCATAGACATACAGTAAGCATTTGGATTAAAGTCCGATCCTAAAGCCACTGCCATGCCCGATTCAATCATTTTCCTTACAGGAGGAGGAGTCAGTCTGAGAATGTAGGCGGTCGTTGGTAAAACCACGCCCACGGAACCTGCTTTCGTCATAGCATCGATTCCAGAATCAGAAATCTCTTCAAGATGACTGATCGCCAGGGCACCGAGTTCTGCGCCCATCTAAGACAGAAAGAAAAAAGTGTTACCATCTATTACATTATGAGAAAATGTCATCAGAAAAGCAATTAGGATTGTTGTTTTGTACTATCTGCTCGATTGGAGATGTCAAAGATCCATTAAGGAGTCTGGTATTTTTCACCATTTTACTAAAATGTGCATAATAAATGGAGAAGATAATGTTCTTTTAGCGAAAAAGAAAAAGGGATCGGGCTTCAAGCTTTCGATGGCAGTAGAATTTCAAAGAATTTTAAAAATCAAGAAAAGTTAAGTTTATGGTCCCAGACACCTGCCTCCAGTTCCGAATGATTATCTAATATACCTTGGCACCATCTAATGGACTCAGTTCGTCTCCATGAAAGTTTAAGTTCATCCCAGCATCTTTTCCGGCTTGTAGAATTCTTCTTGACTGGTTCACATCGAACACTCCTTTTTCACAAAAAACGTCAATGTTGTCGACGTGCAATTCTTCTTTTGACATTAATTCTCTTATTTTTGGAATTTGATGATTGATGACATCATCTGTTGCCTCTTGTGATGTTTTGCCTCTGATAAAAAGATTTTCCATGTTGAATAATTTGTCTTTCGTTATAAAATTCATGATGCAACTTATGAATTAGGACAAACCCGTTTACCATATGTTTCTAATTCTGTTTCAAAATCAAATTTATGCCTGATCCTAATGGCATTAATCTCTGGTAATAGAATATTGTATCTCAATTATTTCACAATATCCCATACATTCCATGAAATTTTCCTTGAAGGCATCGATTTGCTTAAATTGCTAAAGCATTTTGATCCCTCTTACACAGAAATCAACGAGACCAATGGGCAACCCGTGCCGACTTAAGACGGTAATGTGCTAAATGGTTATCCGGATTAAGTGCGCATAACCGTCCTTTTATCCGAATAACTAGCTGTCTCGACGAATGCGCAAGAAATGACAGGTGGTAGGGACCATGTCTTCTCTGACGAGCTTTGGAAAGGGCCCATCCTAGAGTTCTGTCATCACAGTCAGTCCGGATGCAACTCTAAAGGGGGGCGCTGGTACAAGGCTTTTGATTGGTCAAGTACCATGCAGAGTGTTCTTCGGGTGTTCCTAGTGGTAACTACTATGTATCTTTGTTGTCCCAATGATGAAGTTACGACAGTTTCAAAGAAAATCTTCCCTTACTCAACATTGAAAGTAACTAAGTCGTTACAGTAGTTTAAACACAAGGAAAGTAAAGTAAGTGAACATTGAACCACGTGACAAAACTAAAGACGAACGTTTCATAAGAAGTAAATTGTATAATTGGTCTAGTGGTTATTCAAATTACGATTTTGGTAGTTCGAAAATCGTTTTACATCAATCTTACTTTGGTACAGCATGAGCGCCACAGTAAGTGCATGAGATGGAAATGGGAACTTCTTTTCGTGCTTTCTCTATGACAGAAAGCATCTTTATTTCGGTGTCTACATCCAAACCATATCCACTCTTACACTCCACGCAGGTGGTGCCAGTTGACAACATGGAATATAATCTCTCCACGAGACTACAGTATAGTTCTTCCTCTGAAGCATTACGTGTCTTTTCCACAGTGTAGTGTATACCGCCTCCTGCTGCATGTACCTCCATGTAAGTAGCTCCAGCAAGCTGTAATGATAATTTGGTGCCTTGACTTGGATTTCATTATTATTCCTCTAACATATTACAGTATGTAGCTACTTCGCTTTTATACTTCATACATTCGATAAATCGATACAGAAGCAAACGGCTTTATGATTATCAGACAATCACAAAAAGGTATTATGTAATATTCATAAGTAATATTTCGCCAAACGATTGAAAACATGCCTTTTGGAGAATAAAAATTAAAAACTAGGTGGTTAAGTACCCGAAACGTAAATACAGTCATGACTTCTTTTGCAAGATGGAGAAAGAACTAACCTTCATAGCAAACTCGTGCACTCTATCTCCAACCCAAACAGGATGGGTGTGGGCGTCAACCAAGCCTGGAACAATGCTTTTACCCCGTGCGTCAATCGTTCGTTCCACCTCTTTGTGAACATCAGGAAATTCGAAAGCAACATCTGTGTCTAATCCAACAAAGGCTATCTTCCCATTACTTCAAAAGAGCAAAATTTTATTTCTGAAGTATGCATGCTATGTCGTATGTCGAGATATAATTTCCATCGATAAAAGCATTAAAGAAAAAGATTAAAAATGAATTTATGTAAAGGTACATCTTTATGTGTTTCATTTCATGAATTCAAATTCGCTATTTTCGAAAACCAGATAGTTACTTCCTGTTTGAGACGGTATCTGACGTAGACTGATTATGACGTCAACAAACTCTATGGAACCAGTCTTAAAAAGTCTGGGAAATGACTGTATAAAATCGATGATCGATGATACCATATCAATTTCATGACGTCACAATGGTTTTACGTCAGATACCGTCTGTAAGGGGAAAAACTCTGTAAAGACTCAACATTCTATTATACACGTTCAAGGTGAAAGACTGCATGAAGAATTGAAATATTCTGGCGTAAAACTGATTATTTTCTTTGTAATCTAGTCTATGAAGATTTATTCGAGTAGTCCATTAAACAAAGTGCAAATTAGATGGCACAATCTCTGTTTATCAGAAATCAAGAACACCAATGACAGTCTTATCAGTGATAAATTATCTGGGAAACAGCTTATTGAATGTGCATGTCTTCACCGCGTGTAATCGAAACGTAAAGTGTTGTGATTTCTTACATAGTTTTTTTTTTGGTATTTTCTCATTTTCTAAATTAAACTTTTAAAAACTGAACAGCCGTTGCAGTAGGGCAACACCTTATAAATCAATCCATATCGTCCAGGAATATAAAAAGTACATAGTTTTCGCAAACACTTCAAAAGTTTGTCGACGACAGAAAATAATTCCTTCTTACGAACTCTTGAAGTGTTTGCAAAAACTACAGACTTTTCAGATATATAAACGATATGGACTTACTTATTAGAGATTGCTCTACTGCAACGTCTCATTAGTTTTGTGCAGTATCGCTTTAATGATGAGAAAACATCCGTAAAGAATCACTACATCATACGTTTCGATCCCACGCGGTGGTCTTGTTATCCAAGATATTTAAAAAAAAAACATAGATTGTAAAACCACAACGTATGGTCTGCTTGGAGAAGAAGTGATGTCTCAGAGCTTTTCTTGAATCTAGTGGAAGTTGCGATTTTCTATAATACTTTTTCATTTGCTTTTTGCATAATTTGTCACTCCTCCCCTCTGACGGAAGCAACCCCTTATGCAAAAAAGAAGTGATAGTGCTGGAGATTTTTCCATATTCCATAGGTTCAATTCTTGGTAAAAGAGCATACAACGGACGGCTGATGGCAAAACTATTCTAATAAATTCAATAATCATAAATATACAGAAGCATAATACATTTGAAGGTACATGGTAAACTATTCATCTCGTGTGCATTGGTTTTTTTTTTATCATTCGCAGCTCTTTCAAACTCGAGCACTTGACTCTCGTGCACACCACTTTGTCACTCCTGCAAACGATCTTTCAACTCATACTGACGGCATGGTTACTCGTGCGCATGACTAAGGACCTTTCACGCACGGCTTTGTAACTCGTGCAAACGATTATCTTTAGTAATGCTACATGTCACTCATGCGGATAATCTTATGATTCGCCTCAGTAGTTCTCGGAAACGTTGATTTCACGTTAGAAATACACATTTTTAGGCAATATCATGTGATAAAAAGAATCTCAAATGAATTTTCATTTCATACGATGTATTATGAAACTCGTTGTGCGTTTTATATCCCCTCGCCAAGGCTCGGGGATATAAAACTCACAACTCGTTTCATAATACATCGTATGAAATGAAAATTCATTTGAGATCCTATATATATATATACAGCACAAAATCGATAATTCAGAAAATCATAAACTGAAGGCATACAAAATCAGGATAAAACAGGAACCAAAGCAAACAAACAAAAATCTCCACCACATGAAAAGAAACGAACTCCCAAAATGGGAGTGAGACCAGGTGCCCAGGAAGAGTAAGCATCTCCTGCTTGCATGCAACACTCGTGGCTTCGATTCGGTAGAGTTGTCACATCCGGTTACTTCCATTTTGGAAGATATAAAGTATAATCTTTGGTTGGATGGTAAAAATGGTCTATAACAGAATATCATCCACCATTCTGGAGAGTGGAACATCATAGTGTATGACGAGTTCCCCATGTATATTGAAATTCTATAAGTTGGTTACCTCGTCAAGTTATTTTAAAAGCGCACGAGATAAATATTGTTATTCACCATGTCCCTTCTATGCTTCCGTATGAATAAAACATTGTCCATCAGATCTTTATTTAGAATTTGATGGAAACTTCATATCGATACGTTGATATGGTCATGTAGTTCATTGCAGATTAGGGAGAGGGGGTTTGGGAGTAGAATGTCCCTTTTACTCTTTGGATTTTTTTTCTAGATACACATAGGAAGGACGCATCTAAGTAAATTATAGGACAAACGTTTTTACCCCCTTTTAATTTCAAGTTTGCTGAATTCTCCGATGTGTAATGTGTATTCTTATTCATGTGATTTCCTGGTACAATCTGATATCGTTTCAGAGAGAGAGAGAGAGAGAGAGAGAGAGAGAGAGAGAGAATCACCTGTCGATTAACACACTGACGCCACACTGTTCTGTGCCTTCGACAATATCGACGTGTCGCATCTCCTGCCCTCGGGCGGCGATAATTTTGGCGTCATTCCTGACCGTTACAACTTGTGATGCAGAGTGAACGAGAAGTCTGTATTTGAACATAATTATGTGCGCTTTTCACAATGTTTACAATCGTTTCAGATAAACATAGGGGAAGGACACGTACATGTGTTTACCTTATCAACTCACTTCTATATACATGTATACAAATAGATAAGATCCTTCCCGATTTAAAACTAAATTTTGTTTCGCGCCAGATCCATCGACTAAATGTCGAATATTGAAGAGGCACAGTCACTCACAAATTTGTCATAAGATAAATAAACATTTTGATATCAAAATCGTATTCAAAAAGAACCAAATGAAATTGATATCATTATGATACAGGTAATAAATTCAAAGGGATCAATACTCTCAATGATCCCTTAATTGTAGTTGACGCAACCGAATAAGCATAAAGAACATGGGTGATGTATCACTGGCTAGCCACAAACCATTTCCCTTTCCTCTTTACGTTTATAATAAAATTCCAAGGGTGAACACTTCCTATATAATACATATAGCTATATTTCTCTTTTGTATATGACCGTGGCTTCAACTTCTATCAATCTGGATTCGACCGGTGCAACTTTTAGGATAAATTTTTGATTTGAATTTCTTTGTTTGTGTTCATCTTGACAAAAATCGTAACCATCAGCCAGTAGGAAAATTAGGAGGCCACAATCGTGTACAAAGAGAGTGTCCACTCTAAGCGGTTTTAATATAGACTAAAGAGGATAGAGTTTCTGCAGAGGAAAGGGTTTAATTAATTGTGACCAAGCTATGATTCCTCGCCAAAGTGGCATTAAAGGAATAAAAACCCAAAAATAATAATAAAAAAAAAATCCAGCATTATTTCGTCTTTTCAGACTTTCTTTTTTTCATCAAGGTAAACGTTACAAACACAGAAACACCATTTTTGGACCTTAATATCAAAATTGTTAATGGGGAGATCCATACGAGTGTGTGTGACAAAAGAGATGATTTTTGGATTCTACATGCCGGTAGTAAAATTTCCCTAGCTTGATGGTGATGTTCCTAGATTAGCGTCATACATCAACATCCGGTATGCTAGAGCATGTACTGATGTTTTGGATTTTCATAGTAGAAATTTACAAATTACGAAGAAACTTTTAGGTCAAGGATTTCGCTTTCAAAGACTAGTAAAGACTTTCTGGAATTTTTTTCAAACAATATTGTAATTATTAAAACTTCTTTTGAAATTCGGACCCATACAAGCAACAGAGTATGTTATGTGGGTATTTTGCAACCTGCATTTTATGATGACATAATTAACAAAATAAGAAGGATCAAAGGTAGACAGAATTACCATAGAATTTATACCGTGGGTATGATCCTTACGTCACCAGACGGACACTTGGCTCGGTTCTGGACCTTGTACCAGCGCATTCTTAAGAATTGCACTCTGACTGACTGTGACGACAGGACTCCACGCCGGGACCTGTCAAACCTCTTTAGAGAAGACAGGGCCCCGACCACCTGTCCTCTCTGAATCTTAATTAGTCGGAGTCCTCTGATGATAACTTGCATGGGCTCGCTACACATGCACAACATCGTGGCAGTTGGCCGTCCTAATCGGCACCAATTGCCCATTCGTCTCGTTGGTTCATGTGTAGTCATTTATGCTTGATGTTTCTATGTGATTTGAAGTTCCTTGAACCTTTTGCGTCTCTTTCTGTGGGTCTCTGCTCTGTGTTTTTGCATGGGGTGTTTTGGGGTTTTGCTGTGGGTGTTGCAACCAGGTGTTGTTGGAGATCCCCTCCCTTTCTTTTGCATCGTTTCAAACAAAGCAGAGGAAGAGGAATACTTCTAAGTTGGATTACTTGTTTCCAATCCCTTTGATCTTATCGAATCGTTTCAAATATTAAGAAGCTTATTGTTTTTATCCTTTCTGTTTGTCTGTACGCCTGTTTATTTGTTAGTCGTTACACTGGTCTTGAGCATAACAATTGTTCTGTGGCAAATTCGCCAATGAAAGCGTCTTTTCAAGATATTTTATCCGAACTTTTATCAGCGATCAATTACTAAACCCTTCATCGACTGCGGAGTTTGATGCGGATCCGGCGCACGATTCAAACAAGATTTAGTTTAAAAACGGGGGATCTTATCTAATTGTATATTATATATCTTTGATAAGGTAAACACATGTACGTGTCCCTCTCCTTATGTTAATCTGAAAACTTTTCTTCTACACTAGTCCATCACAAATTTCACGATCTGAGTTATGCGGCACTTTCATGTTTCACTTTCAATATTGCGGTTTAACCATGTAACCTTGAATTTGTTTATACTTCGGAGTACTGTCAACATTGGCACAGTGCAGTGTTTCACAAATTTGCCGTCTGTACGTCTGTCGATAATTTGAAACTGCATGTGTAAAGTTTACACAAGACAAAATACTTCCATAAAACAAAGACTTATAGTCATTTTAAAAAATTATAAGGCTAAGTGCTTCAAAGCATAATCATGCCTTTTAATGGCCTATCTTTGAATGATAGCATTTGATAAGCAAAATCCAATAAATTAATGAAGCCTTCCCTCCTAATATTGATTATGTCATCTCTTCTGGGAATTTCATTGCTTTGTCATCATGAAACTTGATTCGTCTAGGTACCACAAATCAACCCTATTCAGCTTTGTGCTCTATTGACTATATAATACCAAAGAATAAAAATAAATGAAATTGTAAATTATTAAACACATTTTTGACATATGAATAATTCCGGCAGAAGATTCTTTATGATAAATACAAATAAATTAAGAACAAAAATGTCAAAATACTTGTTCTTGATGTTTCAATTTGTGGTGTGGTAATTCGTTGCATGGATGTATGTGGCTCTTAAAAATGAAAAATGGGAGAGGGGATTAGTTGTGTTGATCAAACAGATAAAATATTTTTTTATCGCCATGAGGTGGGAAAACCCTTCGTATTGTTTGTTAACTAATGTGAAAATATCCATATTTTCTGTCAGATTCGTTGCCACGCAAACGACAGAAAAATATCTGCAATTTATTCAAACTATTGGATGAGGTGTAATGTTATTTTTTATTGAAACATGTGCACTTGCATATGGAAAGAAGTACTTATACATGTGGGTTTTCTTATCTTGATGGCAGATGCATGTTTTGCATTCTTTAGAAGAAGTGGGAGTGTGTCTTTTTTATATAAAATCGGTCATTCATCCAACACTAAAAAAATCCTTTTTTTCCGAAAGGAATATGACTTTTTATTACATTTTTTTTATATTTAAGCCAATGATAATAATAAAAAAAAAAAAAGAAGGGAAAAAAATCAAGAAAAGAAAAGAAAAGAAAAAAAAAAAAACAAACAAACAAAGAGACACATACACAAATAGCATTGAATTATTAGGGAAAACATCTTCGGAATTATTACTATTAATAATACGGAAGTGTTCCTATACCTTCCCGAAGATAATTTACATTTCAACTTATATTGCACTATTTTATATTCCCATCGGATCACATTGATGGAAAAAAATAATTCCATATTCCTCAATTTATTGTAAATTCTTGGCAGCTGATACCACTTTCAACAATTATTTGTTTCAAGCTTCCGAATTCTTTGGAACTTGAGCCGTAAGTAAAGAAATCAGAAAGTAACTTTCGTAACGACAAAAGTAAACAAATTAGCAGGGGATTGACGATAGAAATCTAGAACTCCCTGAGTTTTACCATTCTGTGAAAGATCGACTGGTGAATTCATTTCAATGAAGATATAATTGAAACAGGCTGTTACTCCACTCAGACGCTGTCATTTTCCTAGCTTATTAGAGCCGATAGGGTGCGTACACTACACTCTATTACAGTGAACAGTAGCCGCTTTACATAACTGAATGTATAGAAATTGATTGAATATAACACTAACATTTGATTAGAAATGATAACAGGCTCTAAATGCGGGAGAATAATTATCCATGTGCAGTTACTGTAGAATAATTGTCGTTTGTGAATCAAAAATATGCAAGGAATTATGTCATTGTTTTGATATTCTACTGTTATATCTGACGAGAGAGAATATTAGGAAATGAACAATATGGATAACGGAACGCAAGGAAATATTGACCATACTCAAATCTTGGAGAATCTGAATGAAGAAGAATATTACGTCAGACTTCCTGTTCGTATATTTTTAGGATGTGTCATGGCGATTGGAATAGCCGGAAATAGCCATGTTTTGTATATTTACGGTCGATTCTTCAAAATTTCGACCTATCGAAATTTTGTTCTATCGCTCTCGGTGATCGATATGATTGGCTGTTGTTTATCGATGCCGTTCGAAATAGTCGACGAATCAATGCCGTACAATTTTACTGACGTCACTTCCTGCAAGATTTTTCGGTATCTTAATACGTGTGTCGGAATCTCTTGCGGACTGACGCTGGTTCTGGTAGCAATTGAGAGATACCGGAAAATATGTCACCCTGAAGGAACACAACTATCTGAGAGAGCATCAATATACTACATCGTTGGAGTTATTCTCGCCTCTTTCATAATTTCGTCGCCGGCGTTATATCTGTACGGGTTGAAAACGGTGACGTTTGAGAATTATGACGTAAAAGGAACGGAATGTACATGGGCCGATCATGCTCAAGGAACTAGTCTTGGATACGCTTACTTTGGTACAGCGGTTCTTGTTATATTTGGATGTATGGTTACAATGTCCATTCTTTATTTACTTGTTGGAATTAAGTTGCGATCCCATGGGAAAGCCATGCAGGAGAATTTGCGTAAGGCAAACAAAACTCAAGCTACAAATAAGCGTGGAAAAGAAGAAAATAAATTATCGGATAAAAGAAACATGTGTAGATCGTTTGATAATTTGAATGCCATAAAGAATCGCGAAGTGACCAACAGACTTTCCAATAGCTGTGAGATTTTATGTGAGAATAGGCAATCCAGCAATCAAATATCAGTACAAAAAGGTTCAAATCAAAGAGTTTGTAAGGAAAATGATAAACAAGAGCACGTGCATTGTCCAGGGGAATCTAAACACACTTTAAACGATCTGGCAGACATTCAAAATGGCGGGAGTGTTCTGTTAAAATGTCGAGATGCCACGAAAAACGGTAATCCAACTGATAATGAACAAGTGCAAATCTTACATCATTCAGAAAGTGTTTTTTCGGAGAAATGCCAATCGAACATGCCTTTATTAAAAGAGCATGATTCCAGGAAACCAGTGGCAGAAGGAGCATCTTGTACCCGAAAAATAGAGGAATGTGACATTCCCAAAATAAGCAATCAACAACGTTTGGGTAGAAACAAGTTTACCAGAATTCTCAAGCTAATTCATGAAAATGGCGACCAGTCAAGAAGAGAATCAAAAGATTCCGTGGCCCAGAAAGTCATCGGAAAAATGATAAATCTTTTCAAAGTGGACGACAGAGAAAAAAGGGTGACAAAAATTCTGTTCACTGTTACTTTACTGTTCATTCTAAGCTTTTTGCCATATGTAGTCATTTTGATTGTATATTCGTTCGATGCAATGTACGAGGAAAGGATGACGTCATCAGAGCAAGTTGTGTATCTCATAGCTTTAAGGTTGTATAATATCAACAGTGCTGCTAATTCCATACTTTACATTCTGTTTGATAGAAAATTTCGAAAAGAGCTGAGGCAGATGTACTGCAATGTAATTAGTAATATTAGAAAATGTACATAAAGTGTTTAAAGAAATTAATTAAAAGATAATTTCGTAACAAAAGTAAATTCTGCAAATGTAGATCTACATGAAATTTGCAAACATCCTTCTAGTATCCATATGCCTCTTGTCACAAAGCACATCTGCGCTTTTGTTCTCACGAATTCTTCATAAATACATGTTCAAGTGTAATACTTTCTTTGACCTAAACTTGAATTTCGATCTTGACCAAAGATTCAATTGGTTCATTGTCAATTGGTTATTGAAGGGAGAAAAGGCAGCTGCATTTTTCAAAAAGAAAGACACGGAGTGACATTTAGTTTGAAATATAATTTTTACATACAAATTAAACAATATTATACGAATTGATAATAAAGATGATATAACTTATTTATCATTAAATATATACAAGAAAACTATGTCTAAGATTCTTTTTTCATTTTAATTCAGTTCAGTGCTATATTAATCTCAGTCTAAACTACGACACAGGTATAATTTTACAACAAACATCATACAAAGGAACTTACAACATGGATGAAACAAATCAAAATCTATATAATTATCAATATAGCATTTCAGAATAAGACATAAGCTAAAAAAAGTTGTTGAACCTTACCAATATTTTTATATCTATGAACTTATTTTTTTAACGGGTAAATAAAGCTGAACTAATTAATTTTATTTCTACCAAACTGACTTCCATCGATTTTGTCACATTCCATTAACTTCTTTACTTTATTAACTACTAAAATTGACTTGGACAAGAAACAAATATTTGATATACCTGACCTTAACATACAGTTCATAACCTAAAGAGCGCTGTCAGCATCGAATGAATCAAATGGCAATTATATACACACATCTGTCAACATGATCAATCTTGAGGATCTCAGTCAAATTAACACTACAGGGCAAATTTCCTGGAAATATTCTCTTTGCGGACTTCACGATACAACGGATGACCTGTGATCTAATGAAACGCGTTGAATACTTGAAGAGAATAGAAACTTAATTCTGATTGATAGTTTTTATGCAGAATTAATAATTAAAAATAAAATAAATATTCGTTTTGGGGCATTTTGTTTGTTTGTTTTGGTTACTGATTTATCCTGAGTTTGTATGCCTTCCGTTTATGATTTTCTGAAATATCGATTTTGTATTATGGTTATTTCCGTATCATTCTCTATTCATTTTTCCAGGCGGGGGGAGGGGGTAGACTATGGTTTTGAAAAAAATAATACTAAAACGGAAAGAATTCGTCAAGAAAGTTTGAAATTTGTCGAGAAGGTTGTTCTGTAGAAGCAGCGACTGAGTGAGACCATCTCGCTTTCTTTTTTTCCCTTTATGGTACAAAAAGATGTTTCATCATCGTATCGTTGGCGTATGGATCAGCGAAAGCAAGCATAACTATTAATCTAGTACACATCTAGCCTTAAAAATCACCAAACATCAAAGTTCTTGCAAAACAATTTTTGTTGTGTTGAAAATCCTTCATAACGATGTCGGTTATGACTTTCACTTTTTTTATAAATATGTCGTGAAACGACAATAACATTGCATTTTCGAATTATATTGTATCGTCTGTACATGTCTCTTCAACGCATTCGATAATTTCTGCTATCAAAAAATCTTGAAATTTCTAAAACGTGGGTCCTGTAGCATCATATCCCACCCATCCTGCTACGTTTTTTCGGTACATTTTTGGAAATAATAATTTTCACATTCTTTGGACATATTACATTGTTTAGATTGAGGATCACTGACGAGGGTTACATGTGTAAGTACCCGAAACGTGCATGTCTGGTCCATGCTGCAAATTCGTCTGTTCTTAAATGATGTTATTGAATTTGAAGACGTTTAACATCTTCATTGAATTTATTCGAGGTGGTGCCACTTAATACTATGATTTTTGGTCAAATTTCTTGTCCTAGTTCTGATACCGGGGCCAGTGTGGGACCCCCGTGTTTTTAAATAATACAGCAAGAAAAAGTTTAAGAAGCTTAGGCCTCCTTTTCGGTCATACTTCGATATTATCCCCCTGCATCGACCCTTCGGGAAATTTTGAGTCGTGCATTATATAAACAATCAAACAAGATGGCGCTACTGAAATGAATTTTGGCTGTGTCTGAAAATCACGTTGGCTTGAATCATCATTGGAGAGGATTTACTGCCCGAGACACGCGTCTGGTGCATTAAATTTGGTTTGAAATTTTCTTTAAGAAGGTAAAGAGTTAGAACACTTCCATTTAATTGAATATGTTTGAATTTTACTAATTAATACAGCACGTTATTTAACAGCGCCACCTATAATTAATTAACATTTCGTTCCTATGGTGCTGTGTTATTGTCTCCGTTTGTTTGTGAGATTTGTTTTTGATTCAATTTTCATTAATGTTTTTTCTCCTTTTACTCGTGAAAAAGTTCTGTTTTATATTTCTTTTGAAAATTTGTAAGTCCATTTGGTGTGTGATTTTTTTCCGAGATTCTGAATTCGGGTTTTGTGTTTGAATTTCATTCACTTATTTCATTTTTGGTTCAAAAGGTTCAAAATCGGTTAATGAGGGAAAATGGTAACAATATTCGTAGAACGTTCACATATGTCAATACGTGAAAAGAATGAAAGATAATAGGCATTGTTACATCAATTACAGAGACCATAGAAGGTGTATTTCACGGAGGTATAATTTGACGTATACTTTGTTGTACAATGCTAAATAATCCTCCACGTATCCCTAATGAAATAAAAAAAGAGCATGGAAAGCATCCAGAAATATTTATTCATTGATCGTAGTTCAGCAAGAGCGGAAAAACCGACTCCAGTTTGTAATAATTTTTCTAATTCTGTAACGCGCCAGAACTCTTCACAAAAACACAATGAGATTATAGAATTTATGTTTTATCGAAGCTTCATGATGCAATTCTAACAAAAGATTTATAGTATTGAATTATCTCATTTCTAGTTGAATTCAATTAGTTCTTTATATTGCATGACTCATACCTCAGATCAGGAATTTTTGTCCACGAATTGAGGATGAGGTCAAATCCCCGATACATGTAACTATACTGATCTTTGATTGAATTATTTTTTGCTCTTTTATTTAATCTATTTATATAAACAAAAATATATTTTTCTTTTGAATCGTCATATTTATATTCCTAAATCTTGTCGATCGTTTCAGTAATTTATAAAAAAAAATGAACAGAAAATCTTGTCTTTCGTTCACAACCTTTTGAACAAAAATTTTGCCATTTCAGTAGTGTGTGTCGATAGAGAATTACCAAGAAAGAAAATAATCATTTGACTTAAGAAAACGATTTAACAAGGGGCAGCAGCTGAATACTAAGTGATATCATTGTTGCCATTTGCTCGTCGTTGAGAGATTTGCATACATAGATGGTCATGTATAATAGTTGAAATGCTACCATGCGAAATGCCTTACGAATGCCTGTGCCATTTTTTCTACCCCTGAACACGCCTATCAGGGTAGACCAGATCATGGACATTGCAACAAACATCTTTGTTCGAGGAATCCAGAGGGCGTCTTCTATAGTAATTTCCCACGTTTGAGTTAACCTGAGTGTAACTTGTATAGCGAGGATGTGATCCTTCTGTCACCAGACGGACACTTGGCTTGGTACTGGACCAATCCACAGCCATGTACATGTACCAGTGTATTCTTAAGACTTGCACTCTGACTGTGACGATAGTATTCCATGACGGGCCCTGTCAAAACCTCTTTAGAGAAGATAGGGCCCCGACAGCATGTCCTCTATAATATCAGTCAGACTCCTCGGGTGATAACATGCATGAGATCGCCACAGCCGGAAGCACGTAGTGTATTTCGTACGCCTTCCGTTTTATATCCATTTACTTATTCAACTGCACGTGTGTTTCTTTTGCCCCTGCGTTATGCTGTCTGTTTGTATGGACATCCTACAGTAAGGAGGTTATTTTACACCACAATTGTACGTTAAAGTGGGAGAGTTGTGCGTAATCCGAATAACCACACCGTCTGCTACTGGAGTGACAGATGACCGTCATAAATCGGCACCGATTGCCCATTGATCTCGTTGATTTATGTATAGTCATTTGTGTTTGATGTTAACTTTCTATGTGATTTGGCGTTTTTTGTACATTTTGAGTCTCTTTCTGTGCGTGTCTGCTCTGTGTGTGTGTTTTTAGCATTGGGTGTTTTTGGGTTTTGCTTTGGGTGCTGCAACCGAGTGTTGTTGGAGATTTTTTTCTTGTACACTAGATGACGAAGAAGACTCATAAACATCACCTATTTTTTTAAATAAAGGAACCGAACAGGTAGGTCCTTTCTTACATGTACTAGTCATATTTCTCGCCATATATTTCTGCAAACAATGTACCCATAATCAACCGATATTCATAAAATATTGTTCCCAGGTACCAACTTTTGATATAACTAGTTGAGAATATTGTGAGCGTCACGGTCTGTTGGAGACAGACTTTGCTAGGAACTTTCCCTCGTAATCCATGTGTATGGATGCTAAAGTAAGAACATCGAACTTCCCCTGGAATGGCTCTGATAACATTCAATTATTCGTAAAAGGCGGAAATTCTACTAAAACGTATTCTGTTTATTGATCAGATTGTCCATCTGGTTGTTGACGAATGCTACAGGGAGTCGTATCTCAATTTTATAATGAGCTCATGAAATATAAGGTTTTGAGTACTTATCTAATTTTATAAGAATATGCATCATTTAGAAACGAACTATCTCTATTTTTCTTTATTAACATATTTAATGTTATTCTCTAATTTTTATTCTATTTTTTTTTTAAATTTCTAATCTATCCGATTTAAAATGCAAGTCAACTACTTCTAAAGTGTTGTCCGAGTTTCGATTACAACCCACTGGCAGTATGAAGATGCCGAATAAAACAAATGTTACACTTCTTCAAATTCAGTAACATCATTTAAGAACAGATAAGTCTACAGCATGGACCAGACATGCACGTTTCGGTTATTTAACTCTCGTCAGTGATCCTCAATCTAAACAATGAAAAATGGCCAAAGACTATGAAAGTTATGTAAAAAAAGATACTGAAAAACGTAGCAGGTTAATATAAAGAGACACATGTCAGTAGCTGGAAATATTTCATTATCACAGTTATTGTATTGATGTGTGCCAAACATTTGGATCATGCACGAATACAATTCGTGTTGCACATAATTTTTTTTCAATGACCAAAATGCTTTGCACCAATGACTGTTGAATGAATACTTCATTTATTCATTAATCTTAATTTTCCCTTTTTAATCGCTTAATTGTAAGGAAATCAATTAATACATTTTTCCTTTTTAATTTTTTTTTTTTTTTGGTTTTTTTTTTTTGGTTTTTTTTTTATTCTTCTTTTCTACATTTGTATTTACCTAGTTATTCATCGAAGTCATTATAGTAAAATGAATCCCTACTATCAATATCAAGATATTTGCGTATGTTCCTATAACAATCTGCAATCTATTTTAAGGTGGTTCGAGTATGGTGTGAAGTCATCACCCATTTCCAAAATTTACCATCATTACGTAGTATTTCCTTAATTGTTTGCAGATGTTGAAAATAGAATGTTTACAAATGTTCAATCTTGTATGAATAATAAACCCTTCGATTTTTAGAACTGTTTAGTTTGTCATACAATTTTTCTTTTTGCTCATTTTTGGCTAAAAATATAACATTTTTGTATCTAAATTTGCAATAGCGTTAAAGATAATTTAAATTTGGTATACTCTGAATTTGTTTCACTCTTAAAAGATGTATATGATGAAAAAAGTACCTTGCGGGGGTTATGTTTTATTAAAGGTCATATAGTCTGACATATTTCTACATCAAATATAAGCACACGAATTTTGAAAATTTATTACCATTTCGTTGATATATCTCAAAATTTTGTTGTTGTCTTGTCTGCTATTGCTTATACCGTGTGACTGTAATTCTTACACAACCTTAATTGTTTAGACAAGTTGACTTTACATGCCTTAAATTCATTTTTGTTCAGTTTTCCTTGGATATATACTAAAGGGCAAAATAGTATTTTGCACTAAATATACCTAACTTTGTTCACTTAATCGACCTTAATGATGCCCTGCACCATACAAATATTTTCTACATTTAAGATGATTTGAATGTAGATCTTTAGTTCGGATAAAGAATAAAATTAGTTTGCTCATTAAAACAGTGTCAAAAACCCCCTTAAATGAATGTCAATATGTGCATTTCAGTGAAAATAATTTGTCAGCATAACTTAATGTTGTCTGTTTAATGAAACACTCATTGCTTTTGTTATTTGCTAAATGTTGCTTTCGCTGTCATGGAACCTATTGTTGTAGAATAGGAAAATGGAACATGCTATAATAAGAAGGAAAACTACTGCCTTCTGAATTATTACAGCTTTCAATAAAGAGGCAGTCTATTTGTATTGAAAACAATACAAAGTCCCTAACCGACAATTAAATGAGAATAAATAATTCACGAGCATATCTCCATCAGAAAATCGCTTCATAAGAATTCAAGATCAAGGTATGCAAAAATGCTCAGATCTGCATCTCCGATGAGGCATAAAGAACGCTGACAGATTGAAGGAAAATAATTTGTCCCCTCTAGCTCTACCAGTAGAACCTCGATTGAAAAACCTCTATTTGCATCTAAAGCACAAAGATATTTAGAGCGTTTTTGTGTTATTTTTTTCATGCATCAAAGGCAGTAAGGCAAATGAAAAATTATGATAACTTGATAATAAATAAGTAAAATATACCCTAAAGCAGGGATAATTAAAAATGCTGGAAAAATAAATTGCAAGGGTATATTAAGTCATGCGCGGATCCAGCATATTTGGTCAGAGGGGGTCCAAAATTTTAGGATGTCTACCTAGATATTGACAATATCATGAAGGTACATATATATATCGGTGCACATGATGGGGAGGGGGCAATTCTGAGGGGGGTATTGTTAGCTTTCCTTTTCATGTTTATTTTTATGAAGAATTGGCGAGCGTAGAGATCCTGAACTTTTTTTTAGATATGAATATTTTAAAATATGTCTTGATTCGATCGAGATGATTATTTATAACATTGAATATTTTACTCCTTTTATCGGCGAGCGGAGCGAGCCGCAATTTTTTTTACTAATTCACATTTTGTCTATATTTCATGAGAATAAATAGATAAGAGATTTGTCATTTTCCCAAATAATCAGACATCCTAAAATGACAAAACCTTGAAAAAGATGAAGGAGGTTACATCCTATGATGTTGAAAATATGAGTTCCTGAGACCTGAGACAATTATATAAAATTACTTAGTCTTAGTATGAAGAATTGAAAATAATTGAGGAATTTTGCAGAAAAATAGTTTTGTATTTGTAAATGGCGAGCGAAGTGAGCCGAAATTTTAGGTTTCAAAGCCCTTTCATGCATTTTTAGACCCATTTCAATTAGAAATAGGCCAAAGCTGGACCCAACCTCCGAAAATCTCAGGGGGGGGGGGTCCAGACCCCCTGTCCCCCCTCTGGATCCGCGCATGTAAGTATTCATGTCATACATGTACAGCGTTATCGTTACTGATGAATAAAGACGATAATTCAAAGCAGCAAACCTTTGAGTATCTGAACTCAAAACACAAAATAAATTGAAGTGTAGCTAGAAAGAGAAATCCCCCGGGAGAAAATTATGCTATATTCAATCTTTCAAGAGAAATGATCGATATCTTCCTCGATTAAACTTGTGACAAAGCAGGGACAATGATGCTTTTATCATTGACAAATGAGCCCCGTAATAATTACAAAATCATTACAAATTTGATTAAAAGAAATTCTTCCCCCATTTTATCTTCATGTATCTGCCTCAATACTAAAAGAGAAATTATCCCAAAACATAGAGACAAAATATAACAGTCACTCGTGTGAAACCAGACTACAGTTTGTCCTAAAATAAATAGGAATAATATGCTTTGATTATGTAATCATTAATTTCTATATTTGAATATTAAAAAAGATAATGATTTTTTACATTCATTAAAAAAGTGGTATCACCTTCATTTTTCAACAAATATAATTTACAATTTAAAAGATCTATTGCCACTTATCATGTATTCATTTGCAAATACTTTTGTAACCAGGATTTATTTAGCGTTTGTAATAATTTTTTCTGCCTTGTTTTGATAATTAATGGAAAAAAGATGGGTTAAGAATGCAATGCCATTGTGACTTCGACAGCTATCTTTATGGGCAAAGTCTATGAAGAGTTAAGGTCCCAAGGTCAAAACTTTAGTAAATAAAGCCTGCGTTCATGCAAAAAGATAGTTACGCATTCCAGGAAGCTGACTTCATCCAGACCTTGCTCTCGACTGGGCGAAAGCACCTCGCACCTCAGTACAATTTTACCTTCAGGTACATAGATGGCGTTTTATCCATAAATAATCCGAACTTTAAGGCTCATCTACATGAACTCTATCCTCATGAACTAGAGATCAAGGAAACAACAGAGAGTGACAGATCCGCTTTGTACTTGGATATACTTCTATGTTTCGACACAAACGGCCATTTGAACACCTCACTGTATGACAAGCGTGACGATCTCAGCTTCCACATAACAAACTTCCCTTTCATGAGTGGCAATATTCCTTCTTCTCCTGCTTATGGCGTCTTTGTTTCTCAGCTGATACCGTACGCCAGGTCATGTTCCAAATTTAGGAAGTTCTTCGGTCGCTACGGGTATATAATAAAAGCATATCAGATCCCCCTTTCCAGAATGATCAGTAACATTCTGCATTGTGATTGAATGACTGTCATTATCACCAAACAAGACATACTTACCTGATATGTACATCAAAATGTACATAGAGACAATTAAACAATTTGACAGGTTTCCTTGAAGCTGTTGAGACGGGTGTTGCATGCAATCAGGAGAGACGCTCCCCGAGCACCTGGTCTCACTTCGGAATGTTATTCATTCCGGGGTTCGCAGCCGTTCCAATGGGAATTCTCACTATTTGGCCTTGCCTGCTCGACTTTGAGACTGAATAACAGTTAGGTACTTATTTGATGTTTATTATTATTTATTCTAAGATCATGATGTGATGGTTTGGTCTTTAGCTGTTTCGTCGACATGAATTTTGATGTATAATTCTAAGAATCTGATAGCATGGTTTGGTCTTTAACTTGTTATTTGACATAAATTTGAGGTCAAAATTTGAATTTCACTATTCACGCGCTCATTACTGATATTTTTTCTCTATTTCGGCCATGAACATCGATAATGAGACTACTTCTTGAATAACTCACAAGTATTAGGTTTTCAAAAAAGCTTGTCTGACCTTAACAAAATAACAGCGGCCCTCTTCACCCCGTAGTCTTGACTTGATGGACCCTTGGGAAAATAAAACAAACAGGAACACGTTGAAATGAACTATAACTCAGTATAGTATACATTCATGATGATTCCGTAGTAATGTACAGAAGTCCCCCCACCCATCAATAAAAAACAAAAACACGTGTACCTGATGTAAACAAAATGAGGGCTTCTGATTTGTCAAGTGGTCCGCTATCGTGTGCAATAAATATGTTCTACATCTACCATCAGACACAATACTATCTCATTTTTGCAACTTGCCACGATTTTGCACATGTACTCCCACGTTTTCGAGCTGAAAATTAAAATGAATTAGAGACCAGTGTGATATAAATGAAATAAAATTTTCCAGGAATCGTCCCTTATACGACCGCACCGGGGCTCGAACCCCGGTCGTCTGCGTGAGAAATTATTCCTTCACCACTCAGCCACCTAGATATATTACCTCCCAAGAAAAAAAATCTTCGCATATTTTTATAAGCGTACATGTTAAAGGAGCGATATTTCTTTCAAAGAGAATGCTGTTTTTGTCTGATCTTGTGAATGTTTGTAAACGGTGCTTTCATCATTATTATATGCAAAAGCTGCATTGACGTCTTGTTTTGTTTCATGCATTTCAAATCTCACGAGGTCAGGCAATAAACCCTGACATTTTTACAATAGAACATATATTTTAATACCTCCTTCTGAAAGCTTCGTATTCGACTTGACATCCTTACAAAACATGTGGCCGATATAAAGAAGTTTTTTGTTTTGTTTTGTTTTCATCGGGTGTTAAAAAATCATGCTTGCTTGTCACTCCGTCTAGCCATGTTTCGGCACAAATAAAAAATGGCCGCAAAATGGGTTCCTCCGACCGATAAAATGCAATCTTTTGTGTGACACTTTTAATCAGGGATGTGGAGGACCAGGAGACCCAAAACATGAGTGTACTCAAGGTTGTATCAAATGCAGACTCAGTCTATCAACAAGGGCGTTTTGTTTGCACATCCGCCGTTATCCAAACAACATATTATAGTTTGGAAAGCGTTTCTTTATATGTTTTTGTAGAGTTAAAAGCGTGTTTTCATCGAATTTTTTAGAGGAAAATATTCGTTTTCGTTGTTAAAATCTCGCTATTAACAATAATTGGAAATTGAATTGAAAGTGAAAGTATGAACGTAATCGTGAAAGTGTTGTATATACGTGACTATTTATTTAAAATGAAAATATGAAGGTTAAAAAATGTTCGATGGAAAATTTTGACATGTATAATTTATCGCAACTCTGCATGTGTTGTTGACGGTATGGAGTGGATACACTGTACATCAAAGACATAAATTTTATCATACAAGTACCCATAACTCTTATCCATATATAGTTTATAATAGTCATAAATCCAATAAGTACATTTAGCTCCTATTTACACACTCAGGTGCGGAGCCAGAATTAGATTTTAAAGCCCCTGACACCTACATGTACTTTCTCTCAAGACGTTGTTGCTACGTCCTTCAAGTTCTTGAAAATTTTCATAAACGTAGTAAGAACCTTATATTTTTTACCCAATTGGGCTTTCCGAAAGAATCATTGACGACCTCAATACGACCTTTTTATGTCCGTCACATGTTTGTAGAGAGTACTTCCATATTTAATATGTCTATTCAAGCTCGTAATTCACGATTAGCCATGTTCACACTACGACGAAAACGTCTGCATTACGATAGTACAACGTTTACGTGACGTTCTTGACGTCATTGCTGCGTTCTTGCTACGAACATTGTTTGGACGAGGTGTGTTTTGACTTTTGAAGCCCTCAAACAGAGTAAGGAGAAAGAAAGACAGATACGCGAAGGTCTCCATATAGTTATCTGAACAAACTTCAGTTGTGAGAACTACGATCCTACTACGTTCGCATCAAGTTACTGACGAGGGTTAAGTACCCGAAACGTGCATGTCTTGTCCGTGCTCCAAATTTACCTGTTCTTAAATGATGCTATTGAATTTGAAGACGTTTAAAATGTGTACTGCTTGATGAGTGCTGTTGAGATTATCGTCAGGATCTTCTTTAACTCATTTGTGTCACACTTATGCTCTTTGCAATGTGGAGCTCGTAAAAAAGTTCCCCGCGAGGGGTTTTACAGTAAGTGTTTTGAATATTGTTCCCTGACATGGTCGCCATGGCACTTTCTATATAGACTTACCTCAGACAGTGCATGTATTTCAGATATTGTTTTAATTTTCTTGCATGAACATCGACGGCGGGTGCGGCTAGCCAACAGGGGATGCTTACTCCTCCCGGGCACCTGGTCCCACCTCTAGCTTGCAAGGGGTCCGTCGATGCTCAATTTGATGCTCTGCTGTGAGTGCTGTTGAGATTATCGTCAGGATCTTCTTTAACTCATGCTGGTAGACCAGGAGTCCCCGACGGCACAGTAGCCAAGTTCGATCAACTTCGGTTGATCGTCTGTCTCATCAATGCATTCGAAATATTCTGTTACAATATTTCTTGAAATTTCTAAAACAAGGATCCTGTAGCATCTAATCCCATCTAATAGCATTCTGCTACGTCTTTCGGTACATTTTTGGATATAATAATTTTCACACTTTTTGGACATATTTCATTGTTTATATTGAGGATCACTGGCGAAGGTTACGTACCAAAAACGTAAAAGTCTGGCCCATGCTGCAAATTTATCTGTCTTAAATGATGCTTAATGATTGAAGACGTTTAAAATTCTTATACGTCAATGAAGTTCTCAAAACGTTCGCAAGTAGTCAATTTAAAAGCCCCTGTCGCACATACACGTTCTCTCAAATGTTCTTATTGCGTCCTTGGAGTCCTTGAACATTTTCATGAACTTAGTGAAAACGTGGCTTTTTTTCAATCGGAAAGGCTTTCCGAAAGAATAATTGACGACTGCAATACGTGTGCAATATGACCTTTGGCGTCCGTAACACGTTTGTAGAGCGTCCTTCCAGTCTTTATCATCGATAGCATTCTACGTATAAGCTTTGAGAGTCCTTACTGCGATCCTACTACGTTGACAACAAGTTTCTAATGCGTAAATGAAGTTCTCAATACGTTCGCAAGTAGTCCTTACCACGTTCTGTCATCAGCCCGTTCTCAGTACGATTGTTTTGAGCAGTTCAAAACGGTCGTGGTTGCTCGGCGTAGGGATACTTTCGACGGCGTTCTTACTGCGATCTCAAAACGTATCTGTGAGTTCGAACTACGTTCCCCGCGTCCTGACTACGTTCATGCTACGTTTTGTGCAATTATAGCGGCCGTAACTTAAGCCCCTGTCACACCTACGCGTTTTGGCATGGCGTTCGTACTACGACCACCAAAATTGTACGAAACGTGGCGTGAACGTAGTAAGGACGCGGGGAACGTAGTAAGAACTCGCTGATCGTCACGTCTCTGCCGTCCTTGCCACGTTCTCGGTTTGAGGGTTCGAAAAAGTAAAAAAAAGACCTCGTCCAAACAATACATCCCTTGAAAGTATCATGATCGTAGCATGAACGCAGTTAGGACTTCGAACACGTAGAATACGCAGTACTGTCGTAACACAGACGCCTTCGTCGTAGTGTGAACTTGGGGCGGGTCGTAGTTGGAACTTGACTGAACGTATTAAAGACGAGAATGACTCACTGCTAACCTGTTACGGATGCTAAAGGTCGTGTTGCAGACGCATTGGAGTCGTCAATTATTGTTTCGGAGAGTCCTTCCGAGTGAAAAATGCCACGTTCTCACTACGTTCATTTTAAATTTTAAGGACTCCAAGGACGTAGTAAGAACGTCTTGAGAGAACGTGTAGGTGTGACAGGGGCTTAACGAATGCCATGCCATAGCGTGTAGGTGTGACAGGGGCTTAAAGATCCATACGATGTTAGGACTAAATACTGTACATGTTTGCATACAGTTCAGAGTGACATGCTTTTGTTACAAGAGAAGGTTTTAAATATGCACTAGTACTGGTCGATCCAGCGGTCATTTGTCGGGAGTCGAGGGGTGAATTTTGCCGTCTTTTGGTGAATTTGTCCAAAATGAAAGGCTTCGGGAAATTTGGGTTTCCCCTCCGCATTCCCATAAATTCGCCACTATAACACCGATAAGGTGATAATGATATGTACAAGTAACTATAGGTAAAAGCAAAATTCTTTAGAAACATTCATGAGAACTTTAGAGGGACAAGCGCACCGTATGCCACCCCCCTCCTCCTACAATTAAATCTGCCACTAATTTAGTTAGTATCTACATTGCTACTGTATGCATATGTACAGGTCTTAAGCTCTCCTAGTGTAATTCAGTCATATACCTCAATAATTGGAATGTGATTTTATGTGACAATTTAAACAGGAATTCAAGTTCTCCTCCACTCCACGAGACCATTAACGGGAAGTGGGGGAGGGGTCATTCCGATGTCATAGCCATAAGTTTGTTGGTGATTTTCTCACATGAATAAATGAATTATAAATTTTAGATTTGTCTTCAATGGATTGTTATAGATAGTAAAGAATGAATCAAGTAAGACTTAATCTAAATTTAAAACTTCATTTATTATCACAAATTATCGCTTTATAGCATACAAAATCAAATTTTAAAAGTTTCATAACATACAAAATCCAACGTATAGTCGTTTTAGTATATACATGTATTTGAAATCTGTAAAAAATTAAAAAATAGATATTTTAAAATTTGATGCTCCCTTTTTATATCCTTTAACATATTCATCTGTGTTAGTTGGGCGTCTTCGTTTTGCTTTCTTGTTTGTGTGGTCATCTTACAATGAGAAGGTTATTTTACACTACAATTCTGCGTCCATCCATACCTTTGGGTACCGAAAATGTAGGAGGATTGTTTGCATGTAATCCGGATAACCGCACCATTTGCTTGCATGGCAATTGGCCTTCCTAAGTCGACTCCGATTGCCAGTTGTTCTCGTTGGTTTATGTGTCGTCTTTTTTGTTTTATGCTTCTATTTCATATGCCTTTTTTAGATCTCTTGTTGTGCTAGTCCACTCTGTGATGTCGTATCAGGTGTTTTGGTACTTTGCCATGGGTACTAAAATCGAGTCTGATTGAAGATCGCATCCTTTCGTTGATTTAAAAAAAGTGAAAGCCTATTGAACTTGATGAGTTTAACATTTGTACCACTTGGTGAGTGTCATTGCTGGTGGACCAGGAGTTCCCGAGGGCACATATAGCCAAGTTCGATCAACTGCGGTTGATCGTCTGATTCTTCAACTCATTTGAAAATTTCTGTTACCAAATTTCTTGAAATTTCTATCCTGCTACGTCTTTCGGTGCATGTTTGGACATACTGTAATAATTTTCACACTCTTTGATCACATTACATTGTTTAGATTGATGAACACTGACGAGGGTTAAGTACCCGAAACGTGCATGTCTGATCCATGCTGTAAATTTATCTGTTCTTCAATGATGCAATTGAACTTGAAGACGTTTAACATTTGTACTACTTGGTCATATATATAAACATGACAAATGATCAAAACGATGGATAATTTCTTAAAACATATATTTCATATGACTGTGACGCTTTTAACATTATTTTTTGCCTTTTTTCAACAGCAAAATCAATTGTACGCAAGACTTCAAGTTACAACAACTGTGTTCCTTCTTCTTATTGTTAAAAGCTACCACGCACAAGGTCAGTTCTTGATCAAGTCATAAAACATGATGATAATCAAGAAGGAGACATAGATTCTGAAATAAGGCAAATCTACAATTTCTAGAGAACCAAAATATTAGATTGTTTAGATTGATGATCACTGACGAGGGTTAAGTACCCGAAACGTGCATGTCTGGTCCATTCTGCAAATTTATCTGTTCTTGGTTTAAACTGTATTTATTTCAATATATAGTGCATTATTAACATTTACAATACAATAATGTGTTGTAGAATTTGAAAACAAGAATATAGAATATATCATTTCCTAATTAATAATAAATAACTTTATATGGATTGACATCTTGCGAATACAATTACATGACATAATACATGTATCTTTCAAAATCTTTGACCATAATACATTGTTTACATAGAGTAAAGTACCCGAAATGAGCATTTCTGGTCCATGCTTCAAATTTTATCTGTTCTTAAATGATGCTTTTGAACTTGAAGACGTGTAACATTTGTACCACTTGTCCAAATGTAGTGAGGTTCAAATTCAATAGCATCATTTAAGAACAGATAAATTTGCAGCATGGACCAAACACATAATAGTGATTTTTCTTCATTAAACATCCCTATTTCTAAATTGGATCTCCCTCAATATACTGCATACCAAAACATCAAAAAGTGTCATTGCAAATTTCGATATATTGCTGGTTCTAGCAACTGCTCAACCACAAAGGGGTAGGGCCACGAAGCCCGATATTGGCCCTTTTTTGGATAAATTTTGAACATTGTACTTCATAGAATTTTTAACTGTTATTTGACATTTTGAAACGTTCTCTTCTAAATCACGAGTCTACTTTTTGTAAACATTGCTTTTATCAACACCTTTTAGCCCTTTGAAAACACCAAAATAGGTCATATTCGGCGAAATTGATGCAAAAACTCAATATTTCTATTAAATTAGCAATGGCCGCATGCATTAACTATGATGGAAAATTTATATGTGAAAGATTATCATTATATCCTTTTGTCATAAACGTTTTATCTCAGTTAACGCATGTGGCCACATTGAATTCTACGACAAAAGAGAAAATTCCCAGCAATTTTCGCCATATTTTGTCAATAACGTCAAAATGACGTCACTTCATGACGTCATTACAGTTAAATGGCACATTGTTTGGTGATATTATTCTTTTCATGAAAAGCGGTAAACATTCGTGTATTTTCATGAGAGATATCAAGTATTCCTCATGAAATTTATTTTAAGAGAAAAATCAAGGGCCGATTTAGGGGTCTAGCGGCCCTACCCCTTTGTGTAGAAATCTTGACGTCAGCACCCACGGCTATAAAGGAACACGTGGCCAAATATTGTGAAACTGTTGTGAACAGAAATGGTGTAAACTTCTTTTGGTCTATTGAAAATCCAGGAGATGTGGTTGGCGGAGTGAAATCAAGAAATTTTCAAGCAAATACGATTTTTTCATACGACTTTTCTAATATATACACCACGCTTTTCAAAACTAATTAAATGGTGTTTTGATGGAGAGGGGAAAACTTATATTAGTACATCTGAATCAAAGGGCTTCTTTTCCGCCAAAGAATACAAATCATACAAATCATGGACATGTGGTGACCTGTGTATTGCATTATCCTTCCTCTTGGGCAACATTGATACAAGATTTTGTGAGAAACTCTACAAGCAGGTTGTAGGAGTCCCTATTGGCACTAATTGTGCGCCTCTTGTTGCAGATTTATTTTTATAAACGTATCTAAAAGAGTTTAACCAAAATCTTCAAAAGCAAAGAAAATATGATGATTCGAAATGTTTCATTGGTACTTCTAGGTACCGGGATGAAATTCTTACAATCGACAATCCTGGTTTTGAAAAGTATAAAATGTTATTTATCCACAATAATTGACTCTAAACAAGGCAAATGTTACAAACACAGCAACACCATTTTTGGACCTAAATATCAAAATTGCTAATGGAGAATTTTATACAATTATGTTTGACAAACGAGATGGTTTTGGATTCAAGATAGTAAATTTTCCCTGGCTTGAAGGTGATGTTCCGAGATTACCGTCATACGATGTTTACATTTCACAGCTTATCCGGTTTGCTAGAGCATGCACTGATGTTTTGGATTTTCATAGTAGAAATTTACAAATTACAAAGAAACTTTCAGGTCAAGGTTTTCGCTTTCACACTAGTATACACTTTCTGGATGTTTTTCAAAAATTATGGTCAACTTCTTTTGAAATTAGGACCCATACAAGCAACAGAGTATACATTTATAACATTAGGAATTTCACAACCTGCATTTTATGGTGACATAATTAACAAACTAAGAAGGATCAAAGGTAGACAGAATTACCATTGAAATTGTGTTAGAATCATCAAACGCCTTTTATATCGTGGATATGATCCTTCTGTCACCACACGGACACTTGGCTTGGTACTTTATCAATCTACAGCCTTGTACCAGCGCATTCTTAAGAATTGCACTCTGACTGACTGTGACGACAGGACTCCATGACTGCCCCTGTCTAAACCTCTTAAGAGAAGACAGGAACCCCAACCACCTGTCCTCTCTGAATTTCAGTCGGACTCCTCGGGTGATCACATACATGAGATCGCTACAGCCGGGAGAGCACAGACTGTATTTCGTATGCCTCCTGTTTCCAAATCCATCTATGTGTTTCTAGGTCCTGTGTCATGCCGTCTGTTTGTATGCTCATCTTACAGTGAGGAGGTTATTTTACACCACAATTGTGCGTACTTCGAGACCTCTGGGTAATCGGAAAAGTGGGAGAGTTGTGCGCACGTAATCCGGATAACCACACCGTCTGCTACTGTCGTGGCAGTTGGTCGTCCAAAGTCGGCACCGGTTGCCCATTGGTCTCGTTGATGTATGTATGGTCTTTTGTGTTTAATGTTTCTATGTTGTGCGTTGGTGTTCCTTGCCTCTTATGCTTCTCTTTGTGTGTGTCTGCTCTGTGTTTTTGCATTGGGTGTTTTGGAGTTTTGCTGTGGGGGCTGCGGTCTAGTGTTGTTGGAGATTCCCTCCTTTGTTTCAACGCATTCGAAAATTTTTGTTATCAAAATTTCTTGAAATTTCTAAAACATGGGTCCTATAGCATCATATCCCAGCCATCATGCTACGTCTTTCGGTACATTTATGGACATAATAACTTTCAAAATCTTTAGTTTTTCAGATTGATGATCACTGAGGATGGTTAAGTACCGGAAACGTGTAAAATTGTAACCTTCTTGAAAAAAAATCAAACAAATATTACGAACCAGACATGTGTTTCTGTTAGCAAATCGACATCTGCGGTACTTCAAGCCAAAGTCATTTTCAGTAGCGCCATCTAGCTTGATTTCTGAATTGTGTGTATCAATTTCGTAGAGAGTGCGCGTTTCATATTTTTTTTCTAGTGTCGATTCATTGTATGATTAAATGAAATCTATGACCAAATGAACACTGAAAGTATGGTGCTAGGATGTTAATCTACATTAATTTCGATGATATTTAGGATAAAATGACATGTTTCCAACATTGCGATGTAATATAACGTCAAATTGATGAGGGCCCCAATAAAAATAATCTCCTTTCAAGCAGCAGAGTTTCATATACTTGAAACACTCAAATGCGGGGAATTTTCAACTGCAACAAGAACGAGTGTAGATAAGAAGAAAATGAATGATACACATTCATATGGTACTTGACTTAATATATTGTATGTTATATTTGATAACAATTCCCCGAGATGAAACTATTGAAAGGTACAAATGTACGTGTCGCCATTTCTGCATATAAACACGTGTGACGTCACAATTCATAAAACTATACGGAAACAATTAACCTACAAACTGTAAACGCGGTGACTTAAAAACCTTTTTACCTTTGAAAATGTCATTTCGGCATCTCTACAGTAGATATATCTGTACATATGTACGTGTATTATAACACTGAGTATATTTACATTTGTTAAAAAAGTCACTAAAGCGAACTACATAAACGATAAATGCACTTGCTGTATCATGCGTATGTATACCCGTAACCAAACAAAAATGAAGACACTTATTCTGTTTTCATGTACATACAGGGACTGTTTTTTTCTTTTAATTACTAATGTATACTCGTATACAATGATTTTGTTCTAAAAAATCGGAATTCAATTTTGTAAAAGAAATACACATGCTGACTTTTTTTGTAAAGACAGAAAGAAGAAATCTGAATTTTGTCAAACACCTACTAATGCTGATCGGTCGACTATTGTGAAAAATGAAAATAAGATACGTACATGACCATATAAATACGCTGACTTTCTAAACATGTACAAATGCAGATGCTGACTTTTGGAACCAACAAGCACAAGACAACTTGAAAAGAATTCTTGCTAAAAAGCACAACACGAATGTGGCAAAGAATGTCATTTTCTTCCTTGGAGACGGTATGGGTGTTTCCACGGTAACGGCAGCCCGTATCTATGGAGGTCAAAAGGTGAATAAGTCAGGAGAGGAACATATTTTGTCGTTTGAAGCATTTCCAGAAATAGGCCTTATTAAGGTATGCGTCCTTAATAATTAACTTGGTTAATTAGAAATAATTATTGAAGAAGATATTAGAAATGTTAATTTTATTATTTGACCAATTTATATAATAATGTCCCTATATTCAAAAAAGATATTGTTATAAATTGAAAATATTACATAAGATGTACAGAAACCCCCAAAACCCACGTGAGTAGATACTAGTATATGTCTGTCTATTCAAATGATTCGAAATAAGATTTTTTATATGAATAAATAGACATAAATGAGTTACAAGATGAATAGAAAAGATATGTCTACTTGCATGAAACGAATCCAGCATAATGCAATATCGACAGCGAGGATAGAATTGTGTGCTAAAACATGAAATTTATATTTATAGAAAAGAACGCAGAGGTCATGGGCCAAAATAAAGGTTAAGTTATATATACTAGTCAAACCCTAATATTACGATTGGAAGAAATTAATTATCTAATGTTCACATTTATAAAAACAACGAAAGTTGTACAATGGTAAAAGAAAAAATTATCATTCTGTGATGTGATTCTTCAATTTGCAAGGTATTTTAGCTCAAAATCGTCCGCTCCCGGTTTGAAAGAAAACTTTGTCTCCAGACTAAAAAAACTAAAATAGAAGAGTTCTCATGGTTATCGTGCGATTCATTTTTCGATTTTGAATTTTTGTTGTTCGATACTCGTGTTTCGTCGCAATACGATCACAAAGATTCTGATGCGTTACGAGTCGGTTACACTTCCGGTATCATTGATATACCGGGTAAAGGTTTTTGTGTTGAAACATTTCCTGCGAATGCGTTATGAAATGTTTCCTGTGCTATGCCATTTTTCATGAAAAGTAATCCTAAAAAAGATGTTCGGTCATCGAAAGCTAATTTTACCCACCAATCGCAAGAGTTATGCACACATAGCCGTTTTACGACAAATTTGTTTAGTTCTATTTGCTTATTATCTGTATATATATAAAGTAGTGTTTGGTTGTTATTTATTGATACAATACGCAAAATTCATGAAAATTATTAAAATTTGAATTTCGTCATGGTCTGTTTGCTATTCAACAATTTTCATTTTCTCAATTTTAAAGTAAAGAGTAAAATATTGTATTTCAAAAAAAACAATCATCATTAAAATAATTTAAATTCCCTAATAAAGACAATCCATACCCGTAGAATTATCAGTTAGAAATTTTGACAAGTATAGATGTAACACGAAGGACAATAACATAGCATTACATTTAAACAAAATATAGTCTCATTCCAAAAATCAAATGAAATTCATTCTAAATGACGCCAATAAGATGAATAAATGTGGCGCTGTGAAAAATCAAAATGGTTTAGATAGATGTCAATAAACAAGTAAACATTGCCGTACTGTTGTCATCGTACAGAAGCATGAAAGAAAAAATATTATGACTGCATGTTAAACGTCTTCAAATTCAATTGCATCATCTAAGAACTGCTGAATTTGCAACATAGACAAGACATGCACGTTTCGGGTACTTAACCCTCGTCAGTGATTCTCAATCTAAACAATGTATTATAGGCAAAGAGTGTGATTTTTCATAATTATATGAATACATCTTAGTGTTATGCAGATCAAGTTTGAGATTAGTTTAATTTTAGTTTAAACATATTTTATTTCAAACATATATAGTATACGATACAAATACAAAGAATGATACAAAGTTTGAGATTGGTTTCGATTGACCAATTTTTACAGGAGTTATGGCCCCTGGACTTAGCAAATTACATGAAATTCTCCGTTTTCCGGACTTTTCTCGGCTGTTATTGTAAATATTGAAATATTTTTTTGATATGTGGTTTCGATTGATCTATGGCCTTTAGACTTAGCAAATTTCATGAAATTCTCAGTTTTCCGGACTTTTCTTCCATGGTATTATTATTTTGGTATGTGAATATTTCTCTGTGTGATACAGATCGAGTTTGTGTTTCAATTCAATTGACCCATTTTTACAGGAGTTATTGCCCTTGGACTTAAATTTTATGAAAAATCTCAGTTTTCCCGTCTTTTTCCCAAGTTACTGCAGTTACTGAAAAAAATATATGTGAATTCATTTCAGTGTTACACAGTTGAATAAGTAAATGGATATAAAAACAGAAGGCATACGAAATACAGTCCATGCTCTGCCGGCTGTAGCGAGCTCATGTATGTTATCACCCGAGGAGTCCGATTGAGATTCAGAGAAGACATTTGGTCGGGGCCATGTCTTCTCTAAAGAGGTTTGAACAGGGCCCATCATGGAGTTCTATCGTCACAGTCAGTTAGAGTGCAACTCTTAAGAATGCGCTGGTATAGGGCTGTGGATTGGTCCACTGCCAAGCCAAGTGTCCGTCCTGGTGAAAGGAGGATCATATCCACGGTATCCACGGTATAAAGGCGTTTGATAATTCTAACACAATTCCGATTGTAATTCTGGAATACACAAAAGTAAAATGGTACATTATATTAAATTACCAGAGAAAGACAAAAGCTATATTGTAAAAAGATACAATGTATATCGCAGATTTTGCTTTTAACACATTTGCTTAACGGAAATAATTGTAGTCGGATATACGAAAATGAGTTTACTACGCTTTATTTTTAGTTATTGATTTAATTCAGTTTCCTTTTTCTTTTGAACCATTTTCAATTGAAAAAAGTATACAGATTGCGCAACTTTAAGTTCTAGAGCATCCAGTTTTGATGTGTACCCGAAGGGACTTCCTTATTTGGTACATTGCTTGAATAACTCATTTTGCCCATAGTCTCTATGGTCGAGCAATGTGCACAAGGATTGGTGATCCCGAACTTTCCTGGTTGATGCATCTTGTTTGACACTAGACTAGAATAATGCCCATTCATCATTTTTACCCAAATCTACTGGTATATTTGAGGATGGCTTTGTCTACTTGTTTGTGTTGTAATCTTACACTGAGGAGGTTATAATACATACCAATCATTGTGCGTTCTTGCAGAGATCTAGCTAACCGGAAAAGTGGGAAGGTTATGCGTGCGTTATCAGGATGCCTCACCATTTGCTACTAACGTTAGATATGACCATCTTACTTCGGCGCCGATTGCAAAATGGTCACCCTGGTTTATTTATAATTTAACGAGGCTGTGTACAATTAGAAAAATTTGATGACGGTGAAATTTCAATTTCTTTTTCTTAAAATGATATTTGAAGTACAACAAATAAATAACATGAATTTAATTAAAATTGCGCAGAAACATGAAAAATTTTAGGAAAATCATTATTTTGCAGTAAAACCCCATAAGGTCTCATTGTAAGATGCCATTATCTTTGAGATGACCCCTACTTAATACTGAACGGTCAACTTCTATTTTCTTTCCCATAAAATGAATTTTATAATACTGCAATTATATGATCCAAATTTAGTCAAAATACCTTGGGTAGAAGTTCATCATTTTCTAATTAGACCCAGCCTCGTTAATGTATTTGGTGTTTTGTTGTCCAATTTGGTGTTCCCCGTTTCCCTTTGTTTTTCTTGATGTACATGTCTTGTCTTTGTTTCCGTATCGGAGGGGTCTGTGTCTTACGTTGGGTGCTGCAACCGAGACAGTATTTATTTTGTTAAGAGTACCGCCTACAAGGGGGTCGGGATTGTTTGGAAGAAAAAATGGGTCGGCATAGTTGAATGGGTGAGAGAAAAGGGTAATCTGGAGAGGCAGTGGGAAAGTATATATATATATAAGCATAAAAATTCTAGATTTTTTATTTCTAGGACTAGAATTCAACTTTTATCATTCTACAGACATATAACACCGATCTGCAGGTTCCTGATTCTGCAGGGACAGGTACTGCTTTCCTGTGCGGAGTCAAGTCTAAAGCCGGTACACTAGGACTCAATGACCAAGTAATATATAGCAACTGCACATCTCAGAGAGGAGCGGAAGTGACGTCGATACTTGATTGGTCTACAGCTGAAGGTGCTTCCCTTTTATGCTATATGAAATTCAAATTCTAGTTTAATGAATAATAGAATTTGATTTGATATTCATTTTAATTAAACGAATTGAAGCTATTAATTTAAATTAAAGCATTTTCAACATTGTCAAAATTACAATACATGCAGCAAGATGGAGATTTGACAAACACATAGTTTGTTATTGCAAATACAATAAAAACAAACATCAATCAAAGCTCTGAAGGAACTGATGGCGAGTTTCGTTTATTCATTTTAGAATGATATCAAACTATTTCATGGGATTTTTAAATATTGTATTAGCAGATAGAACAAATCCATTTTCCAATGTTCGGAAATAAAACATTTATGAACCGTCAGGGACGGAAATTGGCGGTTGCCCAGTCGCCCATGGCGACCAAATTTTTAGCTGGGCCCCCAAAACATCATGTCCTACTCGCCCATTTGGCGAATGAAAATAAAAATACATAGTCCATATTTAATTATAAAAAGGAATTTCTTTCGCTTCTATGTTAGCTAGGCCCCATACTTCGTCAATGAAGCTCTTTTAAAATCAGGGGCTTATATTAATACATGCACGTACCTGTTTACATACGCGAAATTTACGTTTTCTCACGTGTCACTGTGCGAAGCCCTCTTTCAAAGTTGCTATTAATATAATTGGAATTTGGATTACTGCATGTTGTTCGCACAACACAGCCATACTGCATGTACATGTTTTCGAAAGCATTCGTGTACACGTTTACCGATTCATTGAAAGGTAGTGGTACTTTGCACGGCCGAAATCAAAATTAATTTTCTTAATTCATTTATCGAAAATCTTTGAAAGTCGTTCGCCAAATTTACGCCCAAAATCTCATTTCAACTGATTCAATCCATGCCATAGGGGATGGTATAACGGCGCGAATTATAATGAATGTGCCGACCAGAAACTCACTTTTTACATCTCTCTCTCTGTTGACATTTAAAAAATATCTATAAGAACCGTGTATTGTTCTAGCCCCCCCCCCCCCCTCTCTCTCTCTCTCATTTTGTCGTTGATAACGTACATCAATAAGTGTGAAACGTGAGACTGTAAAATACTAAAGTGACGTTTTATTCAGTAGAAACCTATCGGATTAAAAAGACCACCCCCCCCCCCCAAAAATAAAACAAAAACAATAGGCAAGCGTTTGGAAGGGGTGTCACGACCCGCAGAAAGAAAAAAAAAACGATCGTGAAAGTGATTTCAAAAGAACTACAGCAGAGGTTTTTATAGTTCTATTAGAGACTATTAAAACGTGTAGAACTCGACATTGTACAAGAGTATCTGTACCTGGAAGAAATAAACTTATCTTCTTTACAAGTTTAAGATTAGATGTGTATTTTTTCTAGGCCCCCAAATTTTAGCCTGGGCTCCTAAATTTTAGAGTTTAGGGGCCCAGTTGGTTCCTAGGATATTTTGATAAAGGTTTGTCCCTGTGAACCTATGTCAGCATGACTGCTAGTCAGTGACAGATTCAAGGGGGGCGTAGGGCCCCCTTTAATTTTCCAATCATGGGTAAAACAATCATTTTAAACTCAAGAAAGAGTGAATATTAGTGAATATTACTTACCTTTAAGTAAATATAATTGTTAAATGCATCAAATCCCATTCTTTAATTAATTACAGTCACGAAAATGGTCCTAAAAAGGCTGAAATTCAAGAGATTCCAGGAGGCTTCAACCCCCCTAACAGGGCTCTGCCCTGGACCCGCTGGGGATCTAGGAAGTCCCCAGACCCCTTGCCAATTATTTACGTCCCCCCTAAATAATAAGGTGGATCCGCACTGATAGTACAGACGTTTATTTTTTCTTCATGTATAGCACAGGGGTGAGGTATTAATTATCGCTTGGTCACAAACCCTTTCCTCTATACGTACCCTTTCTTCTATATGTCTATATTAAAAAAGTTTTAATCATACATGTATATAGACAGAAGGGTTTGTATTGAGGAAAGGGTTTGTGACCAAGCGATGATACCTCACCCCTGTGGTGTATAGATCTGCATATCTGTTCCACAGGCCGTAAAAGTGCCTGGTATGTGTACGATCTCGCAGATACATGCAGTCATGTCAAATTTCTAACTTCAACCATTGCAAAATTTGCTATAGAGGTTCCAATAAGATCATACTTTCTACGATTGTACCTATATATTTTATCTACTATGTCACCAAATTTCATTAAAAAATTCCCCGTACTTCCAGAGATATCTTAGGTACCATTTCTTCAATGACCTAGTTTTTGTTTACTCGAATTTAGCTGTTCAGCGTGTTCGTTCCAGCCCTGGCTCGGTGTTCAGTGAGTCAGTGCATTCTATTTGCGAGATGCGACAGACCGATGCGCTATGAACGCTTGATTTTCTGTGAATTCTAAATTGATTTCTATACCTAGAAGTGTAATGTATGACCATAACTCCTCGTTAATCGCTTAAACACTCGAACTGCTACGACTTGAAAATCAGCGCCTTCCATTTTATTTACATAGTGTCACGTGGTATACTAGAGGGTAGTAGGAATTACCGAAAAGACAGCATTTACCGAAAAGAAAGTGGTATTTACCGAAAAGACCCCAAATTGTACCGAAAAGACACTTAAATTTCAAAACTAAACACATTTTATGATTGGAAATGTGTTTATAAAATTAAATGTATCACCAAAACAAAAAATGAATACATCCGTCTATTCGGTAAAAATCACTGTCGTTTCGGTAAATGCTTTCTTTTCGGTAATTCCAAGTACCGCAGTATAGCCGATAAACGTATAAGCAATCTCAACACACGTGCACACGAGACAGTTGATGTTTACTGCATCCTAAGTATCCTTTTTAAAATAATCTCTAACTTTTTTTTAAACATTATGAAACAACTGTTAAAACGCGGAATGCAATGTACGCTGTCTTAAATAAATATGGCGAATAATGAGGTTCAGGGTCATCGGGCCACACGATCGGAGTTGAGAAAAACTGTGAATATATATTTATCTTCACTCATTTATACATTTTCATGATTTTGGGGCGTGGGGATGTCACGGAAGTGGTGTGACGTCAAAATCCTGCGATCACTATAGCCGAGATCGCTACGCGAAACTCGCCTAAAAATGATACGGCAATGGATCTGTTAATTTAGATAAAAAGTGTGTAGCGTGAAAGTAAACCACTAGGTATCTACTGACCGAAACAAGATTAAAGCATTAAGAAGTCCGACAAACATGTAAACTTAAGTCATGATTTAATGCAGGACCCTAGTTACTTACCCTGATACTGATGAGAGTTTCTTTAATAAATGAGTTAAAGAAGATCCTGACAACAATCTCAACAGCACTCACAATAGAGCACAAAGTTGACCATCGAGAGACCGCTAGCAAGCCAGAGGTGGGATCAGGTGCCCGGGAGGAGTAAGCATCCCCTGTTGGCTAGCCGCACCCGCCGTCGACATTCACGCACGAATTTGAAAACAGTATCTAAAATTATGCACTGTCCTAGGTTGTGTCTATATAGAAAGTGCTATGGCGACCATATCAGGGAAAGACATTCAAAACACTTACTGTCAAACCCCTCGCGGGGAACTTTTGTACGAGCTCCACACGGCAAAGGGCATAAGTGTGACACATATGAGTTAAAGAAGATCCTGACAACAATCTCAACAGCACTCACAATAGAGCACAAAGTTGACCATCGACAGACCCCTAGCAAGCCAGAGGTGGGATAAGGTGCCCGGGAGGAGTAAGCATACACTGTTGGCTAGCCGAACCCGCCGTCGAAGTCCAGGCACGAATTTGAAAACAATATCTAAAATTATGCACTGTCCTAGGTTGTGTCAATATAGAAAGTGCTATGGCGACCATGTCAGGGAAAGACATTCAAAACACTTACTGTCAAACCCCTCGCGGTTTGTTCAATCTACTGCAGATTGAAAATAAAGTTCAATCTTAATTAATAACAAATAAAGTTCAATAGCAAATAAAGTTCAATAAAGTTAAATAGCAAATAAAGTTCAATTTGTTCAATCTACTGCAGATTGAAAATAAAGTTCAATCTTAATTAATAGCAAATAAAGTTCAATAGCAAATAAAGTTCAATAAAGTTCAATAGCAAATAAAGTTCAATAGCAAATAAAGTTCAATAGCAAATAAAGTTCAATCTTAATCAAGTCGGAGTAAGCAGTGGTGCAACACTCATTTGTAAAAAAAATCTTTAATTAATCTTTGTTCTTGAAAGTCAGAATTCAACTATTTTTAACCTAAATAGTTTATGTTCTCACAAAAGCTCTGCCTGACTACTAGAATATGTACATATGATAATGGACCGCATAATGTGTCCATAGTCGGAGAACACGGCGCATAAATCTTCTAATTTCTTCAAAATGAGTTAAAAAAGATCCTGACGATAATCTCAACAGCACTCAAAATAGAGCACAAAATTGAGCATTGACGGACCCCTAGCAAGCTAGAGCTGTGACCCGGTGGCCGGGAGGAGTAAGCATCCCCAGTTGGCTAGCCGCACCCGCTGTCGATGTTCACGCACGAAAATGAAAATATATAAAATACAGGTTTTCACTATATAGAAAGTGATATGGCTACAATGTCAGGGTAAAATATTCAAAACAATAGAAACGAGCTTGTTTCAGCAAAACATGGATTGATTCTGTATACCGTTTAGGCTTTTAACAGTATAATTGCATACAGCAACGGTCTTTCTTGTGTCGAATGCCTTACTATGTGGAGACTACCTCATAATATGTAACAAATTTGCGTCCATCAATACATTGGGATAAATGAACAGGTGAGAGGGCTATAGGTTCGAAATCCGGATAAACACCACATTTGATGCTGCGGTAGTAAAACATTATCTCAACACCTCAACACGAGATATCACATTTACATCTTCCCAAGTAACACAAAACATTTTCGAAATATTTTTGTATGGTTTCAAATAGGTTCTGTTGAAACATTTCTGAAAAACGCCCCGAGAACATATTTAAAACACTGTGCAGTTGTATAGAATATTTTTAAAACGTTTTAATAACATTTAAGAGAGCTGAACAAAATGCAATGTTTCTAAAAATGTTTTTATTGATATTTCTGGAACCATACAAAAGCACGTTTCTTTAACATTTACTGCAATATTTTTGACATGTTTTTAAAACATGATTGTGTTAACTGGGTTATTTGGCTTTTGAACTGAATGCAAATTTGGAGTCCATGTTGATTTTAGAAAATCAGATCCGAAAAAGAAAAAAAGTTAAGTCGATTTTGATTTTGACTAAACCAAAATAACATTACATAAAACAGCACTTGTATATATACATTAGTCTCAATGAGCTGAATTTTGCATTCTATTGCATTGTATTGGATGTAATCAAATTAATAAAATATAAAATCGTAATTTACATGCATTACATGTACATGGTAAATAATATGTCATTTCCTGAGTTCATATTTTGTCTTATTTTTAAAAAAGAATTTTGAATTAAAAGGGCCGTTATTTTGTTATTTTGAATCTTGAATTAAAAGGGCCGGTCGTTTTTTTCCTTGATAGGCAAGTCTACTGGCATCGTAACCACAGCAAGGCACGCGACGCCAGCAGCGGCGTATGCGCACGCAGCTAGGCGTGGCTGGGAAGGCGACACAGAAATGCCAACTGATGCTCAAACATGCAAAGATATAGCCTATCAACTCGTAATGGAAAATTCCAATATAGAGGTACATGTACAATTGTTAATAATTAAAATGGAACACAGAAGAACACAAACACTCAAATACACAAATTTTCGGCCCCTAGGCCTGTATCAAGTGTAAAAACGACGATCGTCGTTTTTACACTTGATAAAGGCACAGTGGTCGAAAATTTGTGTATTTGAGTGTTTGTGTTTTTATTTGTATCATCCCTTCCCTCTGGAAGAAATATATTCAATCTACTGTAAAATGGAAGTTATAGGCTTTTAGTGGTTTATTTTAAGTCAAGTTGGGTCTCCATTGCAGCACCAAAAGCAAAATACCGAAACATCGCCATGCAAAAACACAGATTAGACGTACGCAGCAAGAGACGCAAAAGGAACACCAAATGCGACATAAAAACACCAAACACAAAGCACATAAATCAACGAGACCAGTTGGCAATAAGTGCTGACTTAAGACGGATATCCGCCATGTTAGTAGAAGATGGTGTGTTTATCCGGATTACGTGTGTACACACAACCCTCCCAATTTTCAAGTTACCCTGAGGTCCCGAAGAACGAATAATGTTCATCAAGAAGCTTAAAAGGACTTGCAAATACGTTCTCTTATAAACCCGTGATCTGACCAAAGAAGTTGTATTTGTTCCTAAACATTATGCATAATTTATAGAACTCAGTTTGGTGGATAACTGACATTGTAAAATCAAGAATTAAACATTTCCATTTCATACCAAAATGTTGGCCAAGATCAATCTTTTTCTTCATACCACCACCATGATTATATACAAACTCGTTCACATGTAATTATGGGATAAACGTACTGTGTTTTGTGGTTCCGACAGGTATATGTTGGGAATATAGTTGGAAACGCAGTTACACCGTCGGGGCTTGTTCCCGACGATATAACGTATGTTTCCAACAGTATATCTTACATATACCTGTCGGAAACACAAAACACAGTACGTTTATCCCTATTCTAATTCATGTGACCTTTTTAAACTTTTTATGCCCCTCAGAGGGTCTCATGTATCGCTTTAGAGGTGACGTTGCTACGGAGGACTAACAACGACCAACAGAAATTATTGCGCTGCAAAATATGAAACACAACTGCTTCGTATTTCTTACAATGGCGAAAAATCAAAGTGTCATCAATAATAAACTTACTTGCTCTGATGTTTACATGTGGAGAACGCCATTTACAAGCTCATACCTTGTAGTTTTACGTCACAGTATGATGTCACAGGAGCGAAGAACAAAGGGAAGCATGACGTCATACGCAAAAAGTGCGCTAAAGCTTGTAACGTGCAAATTTACGTAGGAATACATTTTAAAGTATGTCGAGTGAGTCGGTTTGCATGTATATCGTCATTATTCACGCTTGTAGAAATTCTGTGAACCAATCAGAATGCGTGAAACAAACAGAATGAATTAGAATTAAGAATCATGGGTCCTTGGTCTTCTTGTTTTACCCATCCTTCAAGTGCTGGCCTATGCCATTCATTATGATAATGTCGAAGGGTTCCAATTCTCTACCTTCTTGAAGAAAATTCCAAACCAATTTACATGCAGCAGACACGTGTTTCGAATAATAAATTCTAATCAGTGATGCTTTCAGCGGAGCCTCAAAAAATAATTTCAGTAGCGCCCTCTTTAAATTTTTGAAGTTAGATTTTTACATTTACATTACAGAGAGTGCGCGGCTCCAAATTTCCTGTAGGGTCGATTCAGTAGCATATCCAAATAAAATCTATGTTCAAAATAGCATTGGAGGGATGGTGCTAAGATGTTAAACTCCTTTAATTTCGATGATATTTATCGGTGAAATGGCTAGTTTCCGAAATAGCAAAAAAATATATATGATGTCACATTGATAAAAGGCCAAAACATAGCTTCTTTCAGGTGACAGAGCTGGAAAGAAGTAATTAATACACTTGACAAACATCAGGCCACGGGGAACGATTTTAACTGCTCCACACTGCAACGTGAAATAAGTGTCTATATTAATAATGCCGAAGGGTTCCAACCCTCTACCTTCTTGAAGAAAATTCCAAACCAATTTACATGCACCAGACACGTGTTTCGAATATTAAATTCTCATCAGTGATGCTTTCAGCGGAGCCACCAAAAATGAATGACACATTAGGGTTTCCAACATTCTAGAAAGCTAAATTCTTTTGAGCAGATAACTAAATGGACAATACATCCAACAGGACGATGTTTTAGTTACCCCAGCGGAGGAGAGAAACAGAGGAAGGGATCTCCAACCAGACTCGGTTACAGCACCCACAACAAACCACCGACACATACCTTTACCACAAAGTCTGGGCAATTCAGAGTGTAGATTAGAAAAAGGAAGTGACCAAATCTGCCAAATCTGCTGCGGCAGCCTTAATTAAAGCAGTCTTCTGGACAAACATTCTAAATAGTTACGCGGTCCAGACATGCTTGTATTGGAAAGTGACTTTTTTTTTTCGAGCATTGCACATCGAGAAACAGGACTCTATAGCGCATCCAAATTATAGCTAAACCAATGCCAGAGGAATCATTGCTTACATAATTATAGATGTTTTAAATACGTTTTGTCTAATCAGAATGCCGGTGAAATAAATTTATTATGACATCAATAGTTAGATATGCAAAAATTTGGAAATCCCTATTACATGCTTAACCGCAAACAGTAAGACGTTGCAAATAATAACCCAATCGTTTCTTTAAGGTTTTGTTGGGTGGTGGTAGACGATATTTCTTATCCGAAAATAAGACGGACCCAGAACTGAACTATGTACACAGATATCAAAGGAAAGACTTGGATCTAATAGACGTAAGTACAAATTATGTGGATTTAATTAATCTTTTTCTTAATTTAATTTTATTCTTTTAGTTAAAGTAGTGCTGAAAGACAGACTGAAAATGCTGAATAGATTGTTAAAATTTACTTAATTATGTGGTTGATTATTTATTTGTAGTCTACGGAGTGGTAGTCCGTTGTTTTTCCTATGGGTACCAATTGTGTCACAGTCTTTAATTCTTACGTTCCCTTAGTCCTATTCTCTTAAAGATGGTGTGCAGAAGGAAGTCTTCAATTAAACATTATATACATGTACATTATACAAGAACAATTAACCTTGATATTAAACTTGCATTGCTCGTTTCACATATCTTAAAGTCGTAATTATTAGGGATACATCACTTTTGACGTATCTGTAACCGTATCGTATCCAGTAACGTACTGTGCCTACTCTCTAGTCCATAACGGAATGAAAATCGTGCAGATACAGTTTTAATACACATAGATAATATATTAACAGTGTACGACATTCACATCGACATAATTTCGTACTCAATGTAGGATCCATATTTTATATACACCAGATACTTGAAGTTTTAGACCGTTAATAAGTATACGTTTTGAATGCTTTAGTACTCGAAGTCTTTAATGTTGCATTATACTCATCATGACGTCGTATTTTGTCTAAATCAAGTTCTTTTTCCAACAACCAAAGCTAAATGAATTGATTAATACTCTGAGTCAGATGAATGCAGAACCTGGCATTTACAGCAAGAATATTGGACACGATACGTAAAATACAGTTGGACACGATACGTAAAATACAGTCTGAGCTCGTAAAAAGGTTCCCGCGAGGTTTTTGACAGTAAGTGTTTTAAATGTTTTTCCCTGACATGGTCGCCATAGCACTTTCGATATAGACAACCTCAGACAGTGCATTTTTTAAAATATAGTTTTCATTTTCATGCATGAACATCGGCGGCGGATGCGGCTAGCCAAACAGGGGATGCTTACTCCTCCCGGGCACCTTCCCCCACCTCTAGCTTGCTAGGGGTCCCTCGATGCTCAATTCGGTGTTCTGTTTTGAGTGCTGTTGAGATTGTCGTCAGGATCGTCGTTATCTCGTTTGTCTTGTCCGTTGCGCAAAGCTTTTAAATCAATCAAATTAGTCAAAAATCTATCCTCTCTTTCCTATATACCCTCCGTAGATACCTGCCTGGATACGATACGGATTCGGAAAGTGATATATCCCTAATAAGAACTTCCGAAGTACATTACTGAGAATGTGTACGAAGTTTTTGTAAAGATTATACCCCTAAGCTACTCTTGCCTCTAGAAATTATTTTATTTCTCCTTCTCTCTTCTTTTTGGTAGGAGTGGATTTCAGAAAAACAAAGGCGCAATGTATCACATCGTTATGTTTGGAACAAGAAACAATTCCAGGATACGGACCCGGAAACTACAGATTATTTATTAGGTATTACTTTTTAACAAAAATCATACAAATACAAGACATCGTATCCTTTAATTAAATAGCTAAGATTCTAAAGAGTACCGAACAAACAGTATATCTACAAATTGCAATTCGTCAGAGTTTCGTTACTCAATGGCATCTAACGAAACGAAATTTATCGAAAATGAAGTTTGCAAATGTGTCTACAGTTTGGTCGAACTCTGCCTAAACAAACCATCTTTTAAATAAACACATCAAAACTTACCGCGTATAACACGCTAGCATCAAATATATATATACGATGAAAATCAGTGTCAATATAACTAAATATTTCAGTGGCGTCAGTCATTAGGAATTGCAAGGTGTTTGTTCCAATTTAATTTTCGATAGAATATATCAAGAGAGGAGGAAAATTGATTGACATTTCTAGCATTTCATTCAGACGTTGCTGCAATCACGTCTCAGCATGTAGTAGATGCTTCCTCTTTCATGATGTCTGATTTCATTTCCGTGTGGAAGTCTATTTTTGCTTAACGTGCGAACGTAAATCATATTTTCTCACTCACTTACGTCGTGAGACAAAAGAAAAAAACGGAGACGTAGCAGTTTGAGATTTCCTTTTCTTTCACTTGAGTACTGATTTGTCCGCGAAATTAGGATTCAGAAAAAAATGTTGTCTCGCCCTGCAGGGTGAGATAAGCTCATTCTGGAAATGCATTTTTAAAACTGTAACGTCATAGTGACGCCATGTATGTTTGCTGCGTTAGCCGGTCAAAATGTGAAAAGGAATACATATAAACTCATTTTTGAGCTCTTTTAGACAGTGAAAGAAATATAATCAGCAAGCCTCGTCGTGGTACAAGCAAACCCTTGACACTCGGGTTGGATTTCCTTGTCCCTGTTCACATATTTGGAAGAATCTATCTCAGATGTGATCAGGCACAAGGAAATCCAACCCGATTGTCAAGGATTTGCTTGTACCACGACGAAGCTTGCAGAGTCGTTGACAAAAGCAAATCCTGGACACGAGGGTTGGATTTCCGTGTCCCTGATCACATCGGGGGGTTGAATATTTTTCTCTCACTGTCTAAAAGAGCTCAAATATGAGTTTTTTTGTATTGTTTTTCATATTATGCCCGGCTAACGCTGTTATGTATGACGTCACAATGACGTTACAGTTAAAAGCACTTCCGGTATGGGCTTATCTTACCCGGCAGGGTGAAACAAAATTTTTCCTGACACCTTATTTCGCGAACAAATCAGTCTCAAGTGAGAGAATCTATTAGTCTCACACTCCATGTGACTCTTATTATGACGTCATAGAATGTAACGTCACTCCATCGTTAGGTTTTTCTCTAGGTTTTGGTATCGATTCTAGTTTTTTTTAATAATTATACTTAAGATTAAATGAGGTGAGTGAGAAAAATAATCAATCACGATGTTACGACTGAGACAAGGGAATCTCATCCTCGTGCAAAAGATTAGCTACATCCACGACTCAGCAAGCATTGTCGTGGATTGCAGATCTTTTACACTCGGATGAGATTAATAGCGAGCGGAGCTCGCTGCAAAGGCCCGAAGGGCCTTTGCGAGCGAAGCTCGCCCTTATGGTAACGCGTATACACATATCTTATTGAGAATATATGCTGAATCAAAGAATGAGAATGTACTACTATGCTTTCAAAAACTTTCGTCCCCTCGCAGACAGAGTTGCTGCGGAGATGCTGGATATTGCCATTAAAATTTTTTTTTCGACTCCAAGTAGACGTATATGTTATACTCAATTTTTGTTTATAAGCTAAATTTATTGAAAATATTTTTCGTAAATCAGGTAACGATAAAGCATCAACAAGGTGGCGTAACCACGGGAAATCCGACATTTCCGGTTTAATCGAGACGTTTTGCTCTGATTGCTTTTCTCGTCTCGGGTGGTTTCGTACTGTCAGAAGTCGGAATGTTTGTTTTTTCTTTTGTTCTTAAGTAGTTTATTTTCAGCTACCCTAAACATTATTCTTACAAAATGAAAATGAATTATAAAGAACCATATTTCTAAAGAACCATATTTTAAGCCCCCCCCCCCCCTTAAAATGTTCATCTGCTGGTCTAGATCAATTTTTACAAATGCTTCCGTGTTTCCACTCGCCTTATACTATCTTTTTTGGCAATCATCAAACAGAAAGTTTTGTAAGATAAGATAAACCATCATGGTCAAAATAAAAAAGAAAGATCTTTTTTTGTTTTATATAATCATATCTATTTTCTCTCCGCTCGAACAAAAAGGCTTTGCCTTGATTCATATTAGAATCTATCACGACTTTGCAACTGAGACAGGGGAATCTCATCCGACTGTAAAAGATTTGCAATCTTCTGCACGAGGATGAGATTCCCCTGTCTCGGTTGCAAAGTCGTGATAGATTATTGTTCTCACTCATTTCATTTTATTATCATTCAAATGATTTTTTTCAAAACCCGGATCGATACGAAATGTGCACAAATCTGACGATGGCGTGACGTAACGTTCTATGACGTCATGATATGCGTCACATAGAGAGTGAGACAAGGAAATCTCAAACTGCTATGTCTACGGTTTTTCTTTTGTCTCAAGGCGAAAGTAAGTGAGAATCCCCTTTCTCAGTCGCAACGTCGTGATAGATTCTATTATATTTATCATATGTTCCTTCATAATTGTTATCTTATCTCGTGTCTCCTTCGTGCTATTCAATGTAGATATTTATAGATTTGTTGTTGTCGTTGTTGTTAATGTTGTTGTTGTTCTTCTTCTTCATTTTCTTCCATATAGTCGTGCACAAATGAACGGAAGTCACATACAAAACCCATGTCATAATCTAAAAACTCATAATCAATGGGCATAAAAATCATGAAAAATACAAAATCTAACAAAAAAACTGAAATCAATATTAGGCAAAGGGGCAAAAATTAATTCGCAAAGGAGATGAGATCAGGTGCCCTAGGAGAGTAAGCATCTCTTGCTTGCTAGCAACACCGTCATGAATCATTATTTTATTTATATGAGACAAGATTTGATCAAATATGCGCATATGGTGCATCAATAAAAATGACCACCATAGCATATATTTCATAAACTGCAAAGAATTTTGACACCTGTATCACATGCGATTAAAGATTTACCAATTAATGAATAAAATGAAACGATAATCAGATTAAAATCCAACCTTTTTTTCTTTCTCCAAATTTTTCTTCTTTCTATTTCAGGATTATTTGAATCGTCTCACATGCAATATGAGTACTCACGCGATAAGAGTGACGCTGGGGAACCATCCTTACGGGAAATGACGGAGAAAGCCATACAAATCCTCAGCAAGAACCCAAAAGGATACTTTCTCCTTGTTGAAGGTAACGAAATTATGTTAGAAAACAGGAAATCGGACACAAAACTCTCATACTTTCTGTTTATATAAACCCTCTTGTCAAAGCAATGTGAAGGTGTAATTGAAAATGTGAATGTGCAATTGAAAATGTGAATGTGTAATTGAAAATGTGAAGGTTTAATTGAAAATGTAAAGATTTTTAAATTGAAAATGTGAGGGTTTAATTGAAATGTGAATGTGTAATTGAAAATGCATGAGGCGTTACAATATTCACAGCGGAACACACACGCATAATCGCAACAATATACACAGAACAACCACACTGACAAACAATCGGAGACAACGAGAACACTGACAGCAAAAAGATCCATCAACAAAGTAAATACAGTACTGAAACACAAATGACATCAAAGGACAAAAAGGAGAGAGACCATGTATTGTGCACTTGGTGTCTGCATTGGACTTTAAAAGTACAAAAAAAATCTTTTTGTGTTATTGTACCTAGCGCAGTTTGCAATCAAGCTCAAAGATAATATACTTATGCAATTATGCAAGAAGCTAGTGGTTTCACTGTGACTCGCATGTACATCTGATATATGGCATCATAATTTTGTACTCAATGTAGTGTTTCCTCAAATGAAATGCCAACGAAAATAGATATAAGGACTTTATTCCTAGGATCATCCTTCCTCTTGAAACGAGTCTGTTAGACCCTTGACAACGGATAAGGTAGCACTGCTTATAAATCTCATATGCCGTTGTCTATCAATTGTATGTTCTAACCTTCGTTGAAATAAATTAGTTTTTTTTTCAAATTTCATTCGAAAGGAGGAAGAATTGACCACGCTCATCATGATACACGTGCTGGAAGGGCTCTGGAGGAAACAGTAGCTTTAGATGAGGCCGTGACGTCAGCTGCGTCATTGACCAATCAGGATGACACTCTCATTGTTGTAACCGCGGATCACTCACACGTGTTTATGATGGCTGGATATCCATCACGTGGGAACAACATTCTTGGTAGTGTTTTACTTCAATTTTCAAAATATCAAATTAAAGACCGACCATGCTTCTTAAGGTATTAGGGGTATAATAACAATATCGTCAATTAAGTAGGAATTATGTACTGCCAAAATTTATCTCACATATTAGTAGAAATTATATATTTTTGTCTGGTTCATTCCTTTCACCAAGAAAATATTTGGTCCCGAACATTAACAAAGTCGTGCATATTCGGTCAACTTCGTGGTATTACATTTTTCTGTTATCAAAACAAACGGAAGTGGAGTATCGCATCTATACCCCTAATGACTTAAAATGACACTCCCTGTACGGTGCATTCAAAGCTATAGGTCAGAGTCCGCTAAAAGGCGTGTTTTGATTGGATAAAAACCTGTAGGGGTGAGGGGGCCTGTTAGCCTGTTATTTTAGATGTGACAGAAGATGTGATTAGTTATCAATTATGTTTTCTTTTGGTTTATTGTTTGAAAATGATATATATTTAAGTAAAAAATAATTGCAATTAAAATGTCGATACCCGGATTTTTTCCCTGGCTCCCGATCCGCTAAAGGGGAAAATTTTGAAGATTCACTGCAGGGTACCTTGTGAAGCAAATAGCGCGAAAAGGAACCGGTAATGCTATATATTTTTTATTTAGTTTCGTATAAAGCTTGAATCAACGAATAAATCGGTATATAGCATGCATGGCCAGCAATGTTGTTAAAGAAGCTACACGGCATTTTGTTAACAATACGGCCTATGGAAAATAATTAAGTGGACGCTGACCCAGACACACCAAAACAGGAATCACGAATGACAAAATAAAATACTAAGGAAGACCAATACTGTAAACCGTCTTTTAATCGCGAGCGTTTTATTTTCGCGAAATTCTCGAGGTCGATCGATTCGCGAATATAAAACACCGCGAATACGTTGTCATCGTTAGATACTATAATGACTATATTTCAAGACCAGAGTCCGACTTTAAAAAGCCCTGCATCCATGTACTTGTACGGCAAACTAAGCAATTCAGTACGGATGGAATTCAATTATAGCTATAAGTACCGTCTTCGTAGGCCAAAAATCTAATTCGGATAAAGCGTAGCTTACGTATTAAACAACTATTATCTGTAACGAACAATCAATTAAAAATAAATCTTAAAACTAGATCATCAAAGCATGTTCACAGATTTTATGTAGCTTGTATGATGTTCAATTGTACACGGTTTTTTTTTTATACGAACGTATAGAAACTCGTGAAAATTAAACGAATCACTCACCTCCCTTGCACTTGTTAACCCCTCGAATAAAAGACTGTTTACAGGATGCACCAGGAGCCGACTTTGGACGGACATTCGCTATGTTAGAGGGAATTAAGTAGTTATGCGGATTAAGTGTGCAATGAAAGTTTCTCATCCTTTTGGAGTCTTCGCAAATATTATTATGAATGTGACTTTTGTAGGAAAAGTTGACGATTCTGAAGGCGACGACGGTCTACCTTACACAACTCTGGTATACGGAAATGGATATGAACAAAGGAAAAATATCACAGATATAGACACAAGTAAGATTCCATTCGATTTCAGTTTTAAAGATTTGAGGACGCAGTGATCGTATCTCAACACGTTTTTAGAAATATATATCACAATGGATTAATGTCAAAATGAGAATCGGTCGAATTCCGCCAAGTTTCCCATGATAAGAAAGAAGGGTAATAACTGTAAAACTTAAAATTGAACATTTGAACGTGACATGACATGATAACGGCTACTTTAGAATAGACTGTTTTTATTATTATTCCAGCTGACTTTGGATATCGACAAGAAAGTTTGGTACCGCTATACTCCGAAACGCACGGAGGCGAGGACGTGGCCGTGTACGCACGGGGACCTATGGCGCATCTGTTCGTTGGAACGCATGAGCAGAGCTATATCCCGCACGTCATGGCGTATGCGTCATGTGTTGGCGTCAACAAACAGCATTGTTCGAGAACACCACCTACTGATGAACTGACAAGCAACCTAGCGTCTATAAGACAAAGCGACGTTTTTCTAGTTCTTGTGTTTTTATGCATTGTTAGCGTTATGCAGTGCTTTTGCTGATAATGTTAACATCTAAAATGATTTGGCACAAGAAGGGAATTTTTCGTTATCAAATGAATTACCTTTTACGTATATTATATATTTCTTGATGAATTATCTAAGTATTGTATATAATTGCCTTTAGGTGTAGTCTCCGTTAAAGTGTCAAATTACCGTATTTGCGAGTCCGGAGCATTTTACAGAGGCATTTGACGATGAAATGTACCTAAATGATAATTTATCAATACCTCTAACTTTATTCGAATAAATCAGACAATTATGACGACCAGAACTTACGTTGCACTTTTTGCTGGACCCATAATGGAGCAAATTTGTGTGACGGTGCTCTATTGTAAGTGCTTTTGAGATTGTGGTCAGGATCTTCTTTTTCTAGTTAGTGTCACACTTATGCCCTTTGACGTGTGGAGCTCGTGAAAAAGTTCCCCGCGAGGGGTTTGACAATAAGTGTTTTAAATGTTTTTCCCTGACATGGTCGCTATAGCACATTCGATATAGACAACCTCAGACAGTGCATTTTTATATATATTGTTTTCATTTTTGTGCGTGAACATCGACGGCGGTTGAGGCTAGGCAAGCAAGGGATGCTTACTCCTCCCGGGCACGATACGATACGTTCTAAATGATAAACTCGATGCAATTTAGACAGTCTCGACAGATAAGTTAGTCTCGACATGTATAAGTGCTATTATCCAAACAGGCAACTTAGCCTCTAGTTGGTTCCTATTTTCCGGAGAAACGCTGGGTGGGATAAACTACTATACAGCAGTGCTATTATCCAAACAGGCAACTTAGCCTCTAGTTGGTTCCAATCAATGTTCTTAAGGACAGAAGATGTGCACGATTAATGAAAACATTGTATCCATCGTCTGTAAGTTACTTTTGTTCTTTTTTTCACAAACAGAAGAGGTAAGTTTAAATTCGAAGTAATTCAATTTATTCAAATGAATTAGAATCTATTTTCTCATACCAGTTCTGCGTCATGGACCTTTTGCATGATCTCAATTTCCTCTTCCAGTGTTTGTCGTCTATTTTCCGCTTGCACATGATTAAGCGTCTCGCTGTTCAAGTCCTGTATTTACGACAAAGACAGGTTGATGATTTTATGAAATTATACAGGGTAAGTGAAAAAATGATGAAAGTGTTTTGCCGCTCGATAATTCTAGGAGAGCGTCGTGAGATCGTGAGAGAACTTGATTGATTGAGGGGAATCGTTACAGAGCGGGATAAATCGAGATAGTAATCGTGATAATCGTACTGGAACCTAAATTACAAATCACCAAGAAACTTTTAGAACAAGGTTTTCGCTTTCACAAACTAGTAAAGACTTTCTGGAAATTTTACAAAAATTATTGTCAACTTCTTCTGAAATTCGGACCAATACAGGCATCAGAGTATATTACTTTGGGTATTTCACAACCTGCATTTTATGGTGACATTATTAACAAGATAAGAAGGATCAAAGATAAACAACATCCCTATCGAAAATGCGTCAGAATCATCAAACGCCTTTTATACCGTGGATGTGATCTTAATGTCACCAGACGGACACTAGGCTTGGTACTTGACCAATCTACAGTCTTGTACAAGCGCATTCTAAAAACTTGCACTCTGACTGACTGTGATGACGGGACTCCATGACGGGCCCTGTCCAAACCTCTTTAGAGAAGACAGGGCCCCGACCGCCTATCCTCTCTGAATGTCAGTCGGACTCCTCGGGTGATAACATACATGAGCTCGCGGCGGCAGAGCACGGATTGTATTACGTACGCCCTCTTTATATATCCATTTACATATTCATCTGTGTTATTTGGGCCGCTGCGTTTTGCGGTCTTGTTTGTGTGTGGTCATCTGACAGTGAGGAGGTTGTTTTACACCACAATTATACGTTCTTCGAGACCTCATGGTAATCGGAATAGTGGGAGGGTAGGCATACGTAATCCAGGATAACCACACCTTCTGCTATTTCCGTGGCAAATGGCCGTCCTAAGTCGGCACCGGTTGCCCATTGGCCTCGTTGGTTTATGTGTAGTCCTTTGTGTTTGATGTTTCTGTGTTGTGCGTTGACGTTCCTTGTCCCATATGCGTCTCTTTCCGTTCTTGTCTGCTTTGTGTTTTTGCATCGGGTGTTTGGGGTTTTGCTGTGGATGCTACAACCGGATGTTGTTGGAGATCCCCTCCTTTGTCTAATAAAGCGTGGAACACATTTTGCTGAATCGTGTGCATTGTAGGGGATTGTGTCTAAGTGTAAAACTAGCATACAACAATATATGTAACATCTAAAGTTGGTAGAACGAGGTGAAACATAATGGTGCGTAGATAGCCCCTAAAAAACCTTAAATAATATTTTCATCAAGGAGGTATTGAACGCAAAATTTATTTTTCTAATATTTCTGAAATTACTACGGTATTTTCTTTCTGTAGAGTTCTATCTTTTTATCGACAGAAAAATGATCTATGAGAGTTTAAATAAGCATTCTATACTATCTACTCATTTCTTGATGAAAAGTAAAAATTATACTTAAAAATATTGTTCTGGTCCTCGTGAAGTAGGCATAATCTATAAACTAATCTTTTAAAACCAAATTCTTCATATAAATGTACGTATGGTATTTACATACGATAAAAACAGAAAAAACTTGAATACAAAGTCAAAAATAATACTATTGATATAATCATGTCAATTTTAATACATTTGACAATAACCAATTCTGAGAATTAATCTCTCTTTTTTATCGAAAAAATAAACACAGCATCCGACGAATTTTGCATGATTGCTCAAGAACAGTACAATTCTTTAAGAATACAGACATTATCAATTTTGAAATATGAACTGCATAATTCGTGCATTCCAATAATGTCTGATCAGTAATGCTCGAGACTGAAAGAGAGGAAATCCAAATAGCGAATTTTTGAAGAGCATAATTTTAAACATGACCTACAGTGTATGTCAAAAACGTTGACTCGGCCATTTTGTGCTTTCTAACAAGATTGGAATATGGTCTATTAGGATAGCATGCCATGCTAGATGTTAGAAAATTTTGTAAACCCCCCGTGTTGTTTAAAGACAGAACATTCAATAATAATTTCAAACTTGTAAGAACAAAACGAGTTGTAGGTGGCGCCTCTTAAATGAATTTAAAAAAAACAACTAAGAGTCCCCTTCGGCTTTGCCGGCAGGGGACTGATAGATAAAAACTATACAGTGATTCAAATATTTTTAAAGTATTAAGACCTTTTCAGTACGAATAATATTACGAATTCAAGTTTGAGTGCGAGTGCAGAAGTCCACCAGCAGAGGTACAAACCTAGTGGTTGAAAATATCAATTTTGAAATAGGCATCAATAATCCAAAATTCGCGGATTACCTTAGCAGAATCTATCCTTCGGAGCTTGAAGTCAAAGAAACTACGGAAACAAAAAAAAATTCAGCATCCTATTTGGACATAATGCTGTCCTACGAAACTGATGGAAACATGAATACCTCACTCTATGACAAACGTGACGACTTCAGTTTCAGCATCACAAACGTTTCCTTTAATCGCTTGCTAAGGCGTGGTCATATCTCAATTGATACGCTGTGACACAGCAAGTACCAAGTATACATATTTCGTTCTGAGAGCTAGGCGTCTTTCAGGTAAGCTTCTCAATCAGGGATACGTTTGTGACCGACTTACATCGTCATGAAGACGTTCTAAGGTCGATACGGGGAACTCGTCATACACTATGCTGTCCCATTGTCTAGAATGGGGGGGGGCGGATCCCTCTCCTCCTCCCATCCCTTACCCTCCCTACCGCCCCTCCTTCATCCCCTTCCTTTTCATCCTTCCCTTACCTCCCCCTCCCGCCCCTTCTCTCCCTCCTCCCACCCACTTCCTCCCCCTCCCTCCCCTTTTTTCCCTCCCTCCTCCCTCCCCCTCTCTCCCTCCTCCCGCCCCCTTCCTCCCCCTCCTTTTCACCCTGTCCAACCCCTCTAGAATGGTCTATGATATTCTGTTTTAGACCATTTGAACCATCCAACCATAGAATATGCTTTTATCTTCCGAAATGGAATTAACTGGTATTATAATTCTACCGAATTGAGGCAACGGGTGTTGCATGCAAGCAAGAGGGTTTATGGTCACTTCGTACCATAACCAACTCGTACCTTGGTAACTTCGTACGCAAAATTTACCAACTCGTACCATAACCATTTCGTACCATGACCAACTCGTACCAAAATAAAAAGTCATTTCGTACCCATTGCGAATTCATGGTATGGTATGGTACGAAGTGGCAGGTACGAGTTGGTTATGGTACGAATTGACCATACCCCAGCAGGAGATGCTGACTCTTCCTGTTGGGAGTTCGGTTCTTTTCATGTGGTGTTTTCTTTGATTCCTGTTTTATCCTGATTTTGTATGCCTTCGGTTTATGATTTTCTGAATAATCGATTTTGTACTGTGTATGGAGATATGTTCATTATCCGTATTTGTCATTTCAATTTCTGAAATGCTTAAATCAACAAGGTGAATTACGTTTTCATCGGAACAAAATTGTTAAGGAGGCGGATTGATCAAATGAGCTTCCAATTTTGTGTGAGCATAGATTCAATAAGATGTTTTGAATATCAAATCCACTTGATGCATTTTGACAGAGAGTGAATAGAATGAGTAAAAGGAGATCCTGGAGATAATCTCAACAACACTCACAATAGACCACAAAATTTAGCGTCGACGGACCCCTAGGAAGCTAGAGGTGGGACCAGGTGCCCGGGAGGAGTAAGCTTCCCCTGTTTGGTTAGCCGCACCCGCCGTCGATGTTCACGCACGAAAATGAAAACAATATTAAAATACATGCACTGTCTGAGGTTATGTCTATATAGAAAGTGCTATGGCGACCATGTCAGGGAAAAATATTCAAAACACTGTCAGTTTCATCTCCCTTAAAGTCATGAATTCATCTTTGTAAATAAAAGTCCAAATTTTACTAATTATGATATGCATAAATGCGAATAACAGCTGTGAAATTGAATAAAAAAATAAATGTTCAGTCTTATTCAAATATTTGAAGAAGGGTGAGAAATACTGGTTTGTTTCCCCAATAAGGACCAATAATGATAAATAAGATGATTTGGTTGTTATATTAATTGACGTGCAGAAATATTAGTAATCTTCATTAGCATATCTCCTATCAGGAAAATGGATAATCTAAAATTAAGTTTAATGAAACTTACAATTCTCAGTTTGTCGACTTCACCTTGTAATTGGCTGTCTGTTTCCGGTGACACAACGGATCTGCGCAGCACATTTATTTTCGCTTCCTCTTCGAAGATTAGGTGATTCACTTTGTGGATTGTCTGTCTATCTATCTGTCTGTAAGTCCTGACATCCTTAAGTCTGAAAGGGAGATATGTTTAAATCGGTAGTTCTAGCTTTACTTATAAAGTTCTTTTGAGTGATTGAAAATTTTGCTGAAATTCAAGATGATTATAACTCCGTTCAATGTAAATCTTTCACTGTTATGGTTTCTATTAATGCGAAATTTGTGCGCTTGTCCCTTAAGGAGGTATTGAACACTTGGACGCCAAATTCAATTTTTCTAAAAATTTCTGAAATTATATAATTCTTGTCTGTCCTTGACTATACAAACTTACATTTGATTCTATCCACAGGAAAATGTTCTCCGAGACTTTGAAATATGCATTAATCGACGTTTTCGTGAATTTCTTGATGACGTCATAATATTGAAAGTGTCATTCCAGTTCTCGTAAAGCTATTGGAAATTAATTTTGATTTAACTTCCAAAATATACATAAATATATTGCAATTACATATGGAAATGATAAAATGAATTGTGCTTTAAACACAGGCAGGATACTTGAATACAAGATGACACTGTCGCTAAAAAAATTACAATTTCGGGCCAACTGACTGCAGTTGCTCGTTAATTATTAGGATTCCTTTGTCAAAAACTATCAAAATTATCAAGAATGTCCAGAGATGATTTCATGACTAAATGGGAAAAATTGAATTTAGGATTAAAATATTATAAGGCTTTATATTTTCCAATTTTTTCTTCCCAAATCGTCCATTTTTAATGAAGTGACATCCGCTTTCCTGTAACGTAAATTTGTCAACGAATACACTGCGATAAAGATTTAATTTTCTATTTTATACATGCTAAGTTTCAATGCAATACGTTTAGTAATAATGTATTTATTGCATTTTGAATGCGAGGGTTTATGACGCGATTTTTGCCGATAACGTCAAATGACGTCGTGGTTTGCTCATGGATAAAACTCCCAAAGTCCTAAATTTCGAAAATCACCATAATTTCTTCAAATGACGCCGGAAATTATTCAAACTTCATCAGGATTCTCAAAATCGTATATCAATCAGAGTATCAAATGTTTTAAGGAAGTTAAGACTGTAATTTTCCTAGGAAGCGAGAAAACAAATAATGCCACCGCCATCTTGGTGTTCAAACCCTCCTTAAGTCATGTGTATCATGAAATAAGATAAGTTACTGTATTTTACATCATCTATCAAAGCATTAAAAAGTGCACATATTTTATGGTCATAATCATCTTTTTAAATACATGTAGAAGGAATGGTTTGAGGTCAGTGAAATACAAGAGTAATTTTAGGTTATTCTTTTTCTAAGTAAACTAAGCTTTGGGCACTTGTAGAGTTTCGCTTTTTCTTTAAGAAATGTCAACCAAATGTTGGATAAGTATATATAGGCTACCGGTATTTTACCTTACATTACATTGGGCTCTTATGTAATTTCAGAGGTGAAATTGCGATACGCATTACTGAAATTTGCATATACTTATTGAAACTGTTTACTCGTATGTGTCGTAAATTAGATAATACAGCGAGTCTGGTAATCTATCATGGTGACCCAATTTTAAGAGATATAAATGAATTGTATAAAGTCTGATGTAAACTGCAAGTAAATGATACTTGATAAAGAGAAAACTTACTGTCTTTGCATAATCTGTAGATGCTCCTGTAATATCTGATTTTTGATTTCCAATTTGGACTTGTTTCTTGTAAGGTCATTATCTTCTGCTAATTCCGTTCCATTCAATTCTTTCGGTGCACTTATAGCTTTACTGCATGTATCTTCAAATGCATCAAGAGAATGTAACATAAATGAATGAAAAAATAAACATTGCAGTATTTCTAAAGAGAAATTAATTTTAGCGATATATATTGTTTTGAATTGGCACCGAAGAATCGAGGTTTTCATGGCAATGTACGAAAAATGCAGCGAAATATGGTCACTTGCATTACAGATTCATAGTTAGAATAATGCTTTATCAGATTCTTGTTTTTTGGGGTTTTTTTTTTTTTGGTTTTGTGTTTTTTTGTTTGAACCTATAATGATAGGGAAGTGTTTCAACTCTTCATGAAAATTTCAGACCAATTTTAATGCACCAGACACGAGTTTCGGATAGTAAATCCCCTTTAGTGGTACTTATTAAATGCCGAAGTGATTTTCTGACACAGCCCAATGTATTTCTGCATTGAGTTTGAAGAGAGTGCGCGGCTTCAAATGTTGTGTAGGGTAAATTCAGTGGCATAGTTAAATGCAGTATATGACCAAAATAGCATTTGATGGATGGTGCGAAGATGCTCACCTCCTTCAATTTCGATGATATTTTGGATGAGATGACAAGTTCCAGAAATAGCAAAATGATATATATGATGTCAAAGTGATAAAGGGCCAAAACAAAGCTTCTTTCAGGCGAAAGAGCTGGATCGAAGTCATTACTATAAGTAAATATATAAATCATAATTAATGAAAATATGTTAACAATAATTCAAAAATTAAGAGTTTTCAAGTTACATTTTCCAGGTTAGAAAGGGGTTTTTCGTCTAAACTTGAGTATCATGCTGTAGGAACGTAATCCGTTTTTATTACGCATTATGTACCTGCTGTGTGTTACGTTACGAGGGCTGATTGATATGTTCTGAGCCTCGTATTGAACGATTTAATCAGACATTTTGCATCATTGTTCTACATAATCCCCTACAGTATCTATACACTTTTGCCACCGGCGTTTAAGGGCCTCAATACCACTTTTAAAGAACTCCTTGTCTTGGTCAGAAAGCCATCCACTGCAAGTATGACATCATCATCGGACTGAAAGTTGGTGCCAGAAATAGCTGCTTTCAATTTTGGGAATAGATGAAGGATCAGGTGAATAAGGCAGATGCTCAATCAAATTAAAGCCACAATCATGAATGGTAGCCATGGCAGAGATAGACTTGTGAACAGGAGCATTGTTCTGATTGAACAACACACATTTAACACCTTCATTATGTACCATTGTTTGTTTGTCCTTTTTGATTATAATCTATCAGCAGAATACCTTCTGCATCCCAGAAGATCGAGGCTCACAACATATCAATCATACCCATAACTAAACACAAGTTTTAAAAGATACCTAAATTTTCTTATAAGTAGTAAGCGTATGACAAATTGAAGCAAATGTTTACTTCCGGTATGAATTACGACCTCACAGCAGACAAAAAAGCATACCTTGAAGAGGTTCCTACAATGAATACAATTTACCGATGTTCCTAAGATATTGTACCCGGTAAAAACTATTAATCTATTGGAAACGGGATAGACTTGAAACATACAGGCTCGCCCTCGTACATGTTCCTTTCTTAACCTAGTACATGAACACGGACATGGATAAGGACCTGTAAAATGCTCCATGACGGACCTTGTCCAAATCTTTTTAGTAAATACCAACTGTCCTGTCTGAATGTCGGTTGGACTCCAAGGGTGATAACATACATGAGCTCGCTTAAGTCGGCAAAGCACGGACTGTTTTTCTTTTTTCTTATGCTGTTTTTTTTCATATGTCCATTTACATATTCATCTGTGTGTTGCTTGGGTTTCTGTGTTTTGCTGTCTTGTTTGTGTTTTCATCTTACAGTGAGGAGGTTATTATACACAACAATTGTTCGCCACCTCTTGATGACCGGAAAGTGGGAGAGTCATGTTCACGTAATTCGGATAACCACAACATTTAATTCTTCTGTGGGAGATGGCCGTCCTACGTCGGCACCCATTCCCCATTGATCCCGATGGTTTATTTATAGTACATTGTGTTTGGTGCTTCCATGTTGTATTTGGTGTTCCTTGTCTTTTTTGTATGTGTCTCGCTCTGTATGTTTACTCTGTGTTTTCACTTAGGGTGTTTTTATGTTTTCTTGTGGGTTCTTCAACCGAGTGTTGTTGGAGATCCCCTTCTTTCTTGGTCCTGTATTTTAGATGTAAAATAGGAAAGGGGATTCATTCCGAGTTAGATCATGTTTATGGTTATTTCACCATCTTATGCACACGTTATTTATAATCTTGGTAGCGAGATTCAAACATAGTAAAACGACTTTAGAACACAAGCCCTGGTCTAGACGCGCATTAGATCCCAACGACCAAAAAAAGTTGCAAGATCAGTGAGCTGGTAAACTCATATAGAAGAAATAGCACAGGCATTTTATAGCATTTGTATGTCACTGCTGGTAGACCAGGCCTGAGTCACTGAGGCCACATGTAGCCAAGTTCGATCAACTTCGGTTGATCGTTTCTTCAACATATTCGAAAATCTATGTTATCAAAATTAATTTCTTGAAATTTCTAAAACGTGGTTCCTGTAGCACCCCATCCCACTACTTTTTATCTTTTTTAGATAAATGATCACTGACGAAGGTAAGGTACCCGAAAGGTGCATGCCTGGTCCATTCTGCAAATCTATCTGTTCTTTAACTTTAATGAGGCTACTGAAATTGAAGACTTTGGTTTATCATTTTGATCCACAGAACAAGACTGAAAGTCGTCAACGGGTTGGACCAGGGTCTTCAAGGCCGAAAAGTTCAAGACACAGCCATCTGCAGGGAAGGTGATGGCCACAGTAGTTTGGGACTCAAGGGGCATTATTATGTTGGACTGTACAAAATGCAGTGACGGACAGGATACTTTAGTTTGACAAAGACATGTTTTAATGCAAATGGCGATGATATTAAAAAAAGGTATCATTTCGAAGAGAATTGATTTCGAGAATTCTTCTTTAAAGTCCCTGAAATATGCATCCCTAGACGCACGTTTGTCTTTATGTTTTCGCATTGGGTGTTTTGCTGTTGCTGCTGCAATAGGGTCTTGTTGGAGATCCCCTCCCTTCTTCAGTACACTTAAATAAGCAATTAGATTAAATTGATAATGTTTCGAGTTGTCCAATGTCAAAATAACAGCAACTGACAATTTATTTTCTTATTCCACAAAATACGCAACGCTTATACACTTTGTCTCACGATGAATAGCATTTAATTATTTTGTATGTTATACCCCGTCCAGCTTTAGTGTTACCTTTCGCCGATCGAGACATTTAAATATTACATCATGATACAGGTGCGTATTACATTGACGTCAGTTTAAAACAAACGCCTAATTACACCGTGAGTTGTATTCAGATTGCCTCTCAACAATGTGAAGTGTGATGCTTCTATGAACTCGTCAGTGATGCTCTTTCATGTGCTGCGAGTCGGGAAATATGAAAAAACACTATACAAATTTAAAACTAAAAAGTTATAAAACTATACAAATATGAAAAATACTATACAAATTTGAAAAAAAAACCTATACATATACGGTGAAACCGTTACATATATAAGTATTTTACTTTGTTCTTGAACTAAAATAAAAAAGATTTGGATGAGGGCGGGGTGAACATTGTAATTTTAATATAGCATGCCGGCTTGTTGAAATACTTATGAAAATATTAATTTTAGATAAATCGTAATATTTTTTGATTACTGTAAGTAAAAAGTGTGTGAATGATCACAGTTTTATGTTTAATCAGGGAGGAGTAGTTAAAGGGGGATTCGCTCCTCCCTTTTAAACTGAGAACAAAGATTGATCAAAATTATATTTTACTTGAACATCAATCGAATCTACAATTGTGATCCTGTCATACTTTGACATGCTTGGTACACTTCGTTTCTCTTTGCAATTTGAATTTTCATAGAGATAATATGTCCTTTCGAGGACAATCTCACCTCAATGAACAATTTTACAATTATAGTAAATTCTACCCATTCAAAATCGCTCATAGTTATTGCGACATGCTTTATGCACACGGCGTCACGTGGTTTACCTTTCATAGCTGTCTGGTTTGACTGAATTGAGCTCTAATCACCCCTCTGTCTGACGTAATTTCTAATAGATACGATCGACGAAAGGCAACACTAAAAGCGGACGGGATGTAATGTGATATAACGGAATTACAGGTATATAGGCAAATTAAACGTGCAAAATACCGTACATGTAATGCAAAATTAAACAATCAACGATCAATAAGACATAATGTGAAAACTGTAAATTTCAGACGATGCCATGTTTTTCAAGGGAGGGAGGGGGCGCTTAATATTTTTCTCTCTCTAATTTTCTTTCACGTCAGCTTTCGGAAAGACAGACGTATGGAATTTTTTCATTTATCTTGAGGGTTTGACAGGACAAAGGAGTTCTTCATGTGCATTCCATGTGTCCATAGTTAACTGAAATTCTCGTTTACTCTATATCAAATTAACGAAGAAAAAAAAGATTATGACTTACTCGTCAGGAGAACCGCTGTAACTATGACTGATTTCAACATCTTGTCTTCCATTGTCGACAGTCGTTAAGTAAACTGTGTAAAGGGAGATTTTCGGAACAAATATATGTATTTGCTGTTTTCATTCAGGTAAATTGTTATACGTGATTAATGTGATGCCTTGAAAGATCCTCATTTGTTAAATAATCGAGACCGCACTAAACGAAGCATCATCATGTATGACATACATGTATGACGACGATACTTAATTTATGTATTGAAAAAAAGAATCCTGATATATCGATTGTTAAACAAGTTAAAACCTTGGAAAATTCACTATCTTCATTTTACTGCATGGAAACAGTGTTGTTTGAAACATATAAATTGATAGTCAGGCCCGAGATTGCCTAGGTTCGAGCTTTGCGTCCTAGGCAACAATTTTCAATGGGTATATTTCTGCCTGGGTAGCTGGTATTTATCCTTAATTATTTATCAGCCCAAACGAAATAGAAAACAGGGCCCATACGGAAAAACAGGGCCAATACGGGAAAAACAGGGCTAGTATGGAATAAACAGGGCCAGTATGGAATAAACAGGACAAATTCGGAAAATGACGTAACTTTGTCCGTGAGCAAGGAAAAAACATGGTGGACATATCAAACGCTTGGAATTACATGAACGATGTTGGGTCATATCTGACGTTGATTCAAAGAATAATGTTGATAAAATCTTTTTCTGAATTGAATATTTTTGAATTGAAATAAAGGAAAGATCAAGACTGATAACGTTAAAAAAAATAATAAGTTCATTAATCAGTGTATGTTTTTGCAGTGGGTGTTTTGGGGTTTTGCTCTTGGTGCTGCAGCCGAGTGTTGTTGGAGATCTCCTCCTTTCTTTGATGTTTTTGCTTCAATCGTTTGTTTAAAATGGATGTCGTTGTATGTATCGTTATCCGCAATGCTTGATGAAGTTGTTTTGTCATCTTGGTTCAAAAAGAGTTTCATCGCATTTCGCTAGACGCTTCATTGCAAAGAACACTTGGATTCGATTCAGGGGTCCCCCAGTTCGACAGGATTTTTGTCAGCGGCCTAATTATGTCATTGTAGTTTAATTAATAACGTCGCAAACACGTAATGCGATTGATTTTTATTTTTGGCGCTGTGATTTAGAGCAGTTGCTCCAAAGTTATTCCTCTCTATTGAGAGTGGAAAGTAGTTGAAGGAACCTACACGTGTATGACGTTGCGGTTGAAGAGGTTTGGTTTGTCAGATGTTCGTTGTTCTGTTGATTCCTGCAATTGTGTTCCGCTGTGGTTATTTCAGGAAGGTCTTGCTGGAAATCCCAACCATATTTATTAATTTTTTGTGATTAAATATGACAATTATTCAAGTAAAATTTTCTCCTCAGCTGCAGACTTTAATTATAGCAATAAGCTCTTCAAATACTCGTAAATTGGATCTTCTCTATTTCGGCCATAAGAGAACTGATTATTAATACAGTGTTGAAATGCGCACAGGAAGCACTTAAATTATAATTATATCATAAATATAATATTTATTTATTTCTGAGATCACACGTGCCTTTCTTTTTGTGATGAGACTTAACCTGAATAATAAACCTTGGAATAGCTTTAAGAATCTAGGCACAAAAGATACATGTAGGTACCAAGTGTATTGATTTTAATATAACTTATTGCATTAACAGAATGTTTCGAAAATTTTAGTTCAAATATGAAATCTCATTTTCTGCACCATTAAATTCTAGTAGTTTCACTGACCTGAAAAAAGGAAAAGAAATGAATCTGTTATCTAAACAAATATGATTTCGATATGGCACTTCGGCGTCGCAAAATGTGCCCTTCTCATAAATATATATTGCACAACTACAGAAATTTAATGAGATCATGGTGCCTGTAGTAAGACAAGGATGAAATATATCACCAACATGACTAAATTGTAGCACTCAAGCCGAAACACCTAATTGTGGAAACATAGTAGAACAATACGGAAGTGTTCCAACTCTATACCTTCTTGAAGAAAATTTTCAAACCAGTTTTCATGCACCAGACACGTGTTTCGAATATTAAACAGTCATCAGTGATGCTTCCAGCCAATGTGAACACATTAATCAGAAAAGGGAAAAAGAATACCTGCATCAAAAAGGGCATCAAAAACTAAACACAAAGACAATAAACCAACTGGACTAACAGCAAAACGGTGCCTACTAAAGAACCATCTGCCACGTTAGTAGCTAACAGCGTTGTTATCTGGAATATGCACAACCTTCTCACTTGTCCGGAATATTACGCACAATAATAATGTTGTGTATACTTCTCTCCTCGCTGCAGGATGGCAACACAAACAATACAGAAAATGAGGCGCCCAGGTAACAAACAAATGAAAGGTAAACGAATACAAAAAGCATAAGATCGTACGAAAAACAATCTGTACATATAGTCACCCGAGTTGTCCAAGCTTTTTTCTCTTTCAGAATGTCTTTCTACATTTATCACGCAGTTTTTACTTTAGATGTTATTATATCATTTACGAAAGCATATCCTTTCCTCGTGCTCTTACCAGGTTCCTAAGGGCAAACTTTATGTAGAAAGCGTGTGGCAAGTTGAAGCCAATGTTTATTTCCGGAATGACGATGGTTAGAATGGGATAGGATCATACGACTGAAATCATCATTGAAGAAGTTCTTCGGTCACTACTGGGATCTTATAGAAGAATAAGAGACCCCTCTTTCCAAAATGATCAGTGATATTCTGGATTGCGATTGAATGGCTGTTAGCATCATCTCTTTACCTGATCTGTACATTAATATGTACATCGAGTAAATCACCAAATGTGGCAAGTTTTTATTGAACTGTTACGACGAGTGTTGCATGGAAACAGGAGACGCTGACTCTCCCAAGGTCTTGTTAATTTGGGGTTTGCAACTGCTACAATGGAAATTCTCATTTGTTTGCCTTACCTTCTGGACACTGAGGCTGAGTAACTGATGGGTACTTCTTCTATGTTTATTATTACCCTTTATTGATATTCATGTTGAATTTAAGAATTGAGGCTTAGGTTTCACTGAACAATTAAGTAAGTCTCAAATTAACCCTTGAGAAAAAACTCGATTTTAGCATTTGAGATGGTAAAAAAATACATGTTTCATCCCAGCAGAAAGAGCGACAGAATAATGTGACACAAAATATTTCATTATAATACATGTAAAAAATTATCCTCTTTAGATAAAGAAGTCTACTGTCGATCGATTGATTCAGATGTGTTAACCTTACAGTTCTCTGAATGCCTCTGACAAGCTTTTGCAAAGTCTATGCATCATATGTATAGGAGGAACAGAATTCAACAAATTATTTCGTGTTCTTACCAGTGGTTCTTTTGATTTGTCTCTGAAATAATAAATTATGGTATATTGAAATATTTTTTTTTCAGATGGAAGGGGTGATATAAATAAAAACACAAACACTGGAATACACAAATTTTCGGCCCCTGGGCCTGTGTCAAGTTTAAAAAACGACAATATATTACAAGACTAAGTAAATTCCATCTTTGAATCTCTAGCTTCATTGCAAATCAATTTTCAATGAACGCCAGAGATTACCAAATCATTTAGTTTCCATTGTCATTTTCAAGAAAAGAAGATTCTGATTGGCTGAGAAATTTTGTTGATACATCGATCAACACAATTTTCACGGAAGTCTATTTATAGCACTATTTTTAGAACCGAGGGTTCCCTCAAACAGGAATGAACTCATTATCATTTCGAGGGTACCATTTCTTTTCTTCTTACTCAAAAATTAACAGTGCATGTAGAATTTGCTCAAACTGGTCCTTTTTCCAAAGATATAGAGAGACGATCGTTCGCTGTTTGAATTATGGCCGCTGCCATAACTTGTTTTGGCAGACGTATTATTGCGAAACCCTCCGACTTAAGAAATATAGTGCGATGATTGATTGTTTTTAGATCCAAGAAAACAGTCTGTTTTCCATAAACAGATAATAATTAAATGATAAGAATTGAATCTTATATTTTTTTCTGTTGGTGCAGGTATCACCCGAAAATAGGACAGAAAGCAGTTTTCTGTCCAATTTTTCGCGCCGTGCATTGATGCAGTTTTCTGTCCAATTTTTCGGGTGATACCTGCATCAACAGAACAAATATAAGATTCATTTCTTAAGTCTTGTTATACATTGTCGATTTTTACACTTGATAAAGACCAAGGCGCCGAAAATGTGTGTATTGGAGTGTTTGTGGTTTTATTAATAAATTATGGCTATTATTATATTTAATTCATACTTTGTTTCAATGATATGCATTTGAATAAAAGTCAGAAAAGTAAAAAGGAATAGATCAAATTATGGGTTAAGTACCCGAAACGTGCATGCCTGGTCCATGCTACAAACGTATCTGTTCTTCAGGTGGGTCCCTACTCTTGAATTTAACAGATGAAATTTGTATTTTAAGGTTTTTTTTCTATACATAATAGTCAAAATGACACAATAAACACAGACATAGATAGGTAATTTTGTTTTCATTAAAGATACAGTACATTAAAGAAAGGTACCCTAACACTTAAAAACTGAGAAATATCAAATATCCATCATATGCATTTGAACCCTCCAAATTCAGTGATGATACGAATATGTTTATTTGTTTTGTTTTATTTTATGATAACAAGTCATATAGAAGAAATATAACACATAAAATAATATTGTAACATAAATCTAAGTATGATATATCTCCAAACATCAGGGTACCCCCTTATAATTTCATAGCATTTTTGACTAACAATATGTACTAAATCCAACTTCTTGCATAATAAAACAGATGTTTTTTTTTTTCATTTTGTAATATTTCATAAAACTATGTATGTAGATGAAGAAAAAAACACATACAGGTACACAGTTTTTGAAATGATCAAGGTATGGCTCCAAACATAGGGGTACCCCCTTATAATGTTACCATATTTTCGACAAATGATAGCGAGCGAAGCTCGCCCTTATGGTAACGCGTATACACATATCTGATTGAGAAAATATGCTGAATCAAAGAATGAGAATGTACTACTATGCTTTCAAAAACTTTCGTCCCCTCGCAGACAGAGTTGCTGGATATTGCCATTTAATTTTTTTTTTCGACTCCAAGTAGACGCATATGTTATACTCAATTTTTGTTTATAAGTTAAATTTATTGAAAATATTTTTCGTAAATCAGGTAACGATAAAGCATCAACAAGGCGGCGTAATCACGGGAAATCCGACATTTCCGGTTTTAAACGAGACGTTTCGCTCTGATTGCTTTTCTCGTCTCGGGTGGTTTCGTACTGTCAGAAGTCGGAATATGTTTGTTTTTTCTTTTGTTCTTAAGTAATTTATTTTCAGCTAGCCTAAACATTATTCTTACAAAATAAAATTGAATTATAAAGAACCATATTTTTAAAGAACTATATTTTTTAAGCCCCCCCCCCCCCTTAAAAAGCTCATCTGCTGGTCTAGATCAAGTTTACAAATGCTTCCGTGTTTCCACTCGCCTTATACTACCTTTTTTTGGCAATCATCAAATAGAAAGTTTTGTAAGATAACAGTAGGGCGGCCAAGCAAGATTTGCGCGTGACGGCAACCGTTGCTAAGAACGGCGCATTAATATCGAACGAAGTTCGCGTCGCCGTTACTAAGCATTTTTTCGAAACATATTCACAGCAGAAAAATACTAATAACAGCGATGCAAATTGATGGCATCGGATTTTACAAGATTAAACAAAATCTTTAAGCTTTTATGTCTCTAAATATACCCAAGATGTGATGTTTTATTCTGTAAATTTGTCGAAAATCAGCTGACAAAATGACAGCAGTACTCTTAACGTTCGACTTCCATGCCCCCTTCCTCGCAAACAGGGGGATTGTTTTCAAAAATACTAAAAAGTGGTTCTGTAATTTTTTTATGTGTTGTGAAGAATATATCCAAGTGTTCAATTCTCAAATTTTATGAAAATCGGTGAGGGACCATTTTTTTGTACCTCATTTATGTACCCCGACATGCTGCACAGTTTCGACAATTTTGGAGAGATCGTCAATCGACCGAACGCTTCGACATCAGAAATTCACAAAGCAGAATATAAATTCGAATTTACCATTCTAGAAGGAAAGGTTGTTTTAACCTTTTGATGAGCAAACATTTAAATTGCAAAAAATATCACCAGAATTCAACAGACCGAAGATTTTTCCAGCGACCTTCCTAATTTCCTCTGATCAAGTACAAAACTGCCACGCACAAGGGAAAAATGACATTTTCTTGGATATGCCAGACAATACATCCAAAATTTGAAATATACTAATTGTATCCGAGAAAAATACATATAAAAATTCCAATTTTGTTCTGTTTAATGCACAGGAGCTTTCAATAATTGGAAAACAAAAGATACAAATATGTGATTTTTTTGCAAGGAAGCCTATATTTACTTTTTTACTCCAGATAGTCACTACGAAAGAAATAACTATTATAATTTGATGTGCCCATGATCCATGACAGTTGAATTTAAATTCCTATATCATGAAGAAGAAATTTAATTGACCAATTCATCCTCTGCAAGAATTCACAAAAAAATATTTATTTCATTATCTCACTATATCTGCCATTGTCCAATAAGTTTCACAGTCATTAATCATGTTAATTGTTTTCTGAAATTTTGACAGGTCTTGAACTCTTCCATCTTCTGTGAATAATCCATTTGTATGGTATTTTTGCACACTCACAATTCACAAAGAAGAATATGATGGCAATATGCACAATCTTCAAACCAATTCGATGTAGAATATGATATCAATATACTAGTCTATAGCACACAATTTCGGAATTTTCCAATTAATAATTCCTTTTAAATGCATGTCTTCCATGTAATAAGCCACTTGGTGATTTTCAGACAGCAAGATTTCTTCTAACAAGTTTGACCTGAAAAAGTAATTTTACATTTTCAATTAGTTTTAAGTCATTCATTTATTATTTACTCATTTATTTATTTGTTTATTTTGATACAATTTTCACTAATGCATAGTCATAAACTGAAAAATTCAAAATGATTCATAAATTGTACTTAAATTGTATTAATCCTTTATAACTATTTGATTGTATATGTTATTCATAATCATTTAGCAATCATAAATTTATCACTCGAAGGAATAGTATTGATGTTAAAATTCAACACTCAACCAATGGAATTCATGAAAAATTATTTTTAATGACTTGAACTACAAGATAATCAAATTATATTATGATATATTATCTATCTAGAAATTCATAGTTTAAATTACCCATGTTGCATTTTGCATTTTATATGTTTATGTCATTGTGTGAATGTAAATGTGAGTAACCCCCCCCCCCCCCCCCCCCTATTCAATCTCTTTTCTCTTTACACTTTATATTCTGAATAAAAAAAAAATTATAATATCATGTATACTTGTGAATGACAAAGTGTAATTTTTTAAAATTCAAAAAATATGGCTTAGGGCCCAATGGGGTGGGGGGGGGGGGGGGGGGAGGTTAGGCTTGGTTGGTCAAAATAAAGGCACATAAATGAACTTTATAAACTGATCAGTTCAGTGATTGAAAATTATTACATATCTTGGTAGTATTAGTAAAGTGTGTATATGTATGTGTGAGAGAGAGAACGAGAAAGAGAAAAACGATATTTGTTTACAAATTTGTTTATTTACCTTGAGCTTGAGGAAAAAGTCGATGTTTTCAATGGTTCCTAGATTAATTTCGTCATCGAGGCATCGGCCTAGTATCCATTTCACTATATAAACAAACAGCTGAACTGAAGAAAGTACATGTATGTGAAGTACACAAGTCGTACCGTGTTTTTGCGTCATCAAGTTTACATCACACCGACACTGGCACTGCCCTGACATCGGCCTTCGTGAAGTCGGGTTGGACAAAAATAGCTTGAAACCTTCATCAATCTCTTCTTAATTGCTAATCCAAGGTTAGAAATGAGTTCACGAGATAAAAATCATCCAACAGTTATACTTTTTCATACACAAAATACTTGAAACTCCGAATAAAGTAATTCATTCATGTTTACAATGTGAGACACGTTCAATGTGTATTGGGTGCAAAGTCGTGATTCTGCGCATGCCGAAACGAAGCTAACACCAGCTGATTTCAAACGGGAATTATTTCAATATATGAAAAAGTGGTTCTGTAATTTTTTGATATTTGAAAGATGCCGATGTGAATGTCATTTTTTGAAAATATTATAAAAATCTGTGAGGGACCATTTTTTTGTACCTCATTTTTATTTTCCACTTTTTGGGGCATCTTTTCCCGGGAAAATTTAGCCAACTTCAATCATCGATTTAGTAATTAAAATGTCAGGTTTGTCTAAAATAAACTAATTGAGGGTAAAATATAAAGCTAAAAACAAAAGTTTGACGATATTTTATTTGCTGAAATAAAACATTGTGCTGTCTAGAGCTTTCGGAAAAGGACCAAAATTCAGAGGCGTCCATATTTTCTCCGACGAGAAAGAGTGCGTCATGCATTCGCGGACTCACATTTTCCTTTTTACGCCGCACGTGCAAATCCGGCTTGGCCACCCTACTGATAAGATAAACCATCATAGTCAAAATAAAAAAGGAAGATCTTTTTTTATTTTATATAATCATATCTATTTTCTCTCCGCTCGCACAAAAAGGCTTTGCCTTGATTCATATTATACTAGTATAGTATATCACATTTTTGTGCAAAAAATAACAGATGAAATTTCTTCAAATTAGATAATTTTATACGATACTGTATATAGATGGTGAAAAAATCGCATACAGGTATACAATTTTATAAATGATCAAGATATGGCTACAAACAAAAAGGTACCCCCTTATAATTTCATCACATTTTCAACCAAGAAATTATACTATATGATTGGTGTGGACATTGATAGATTGCACCATCTTTTGCTTCTTTTGGCATAAAAGATCTTCTGTCTGTTTTTTTCAAATCGCTGGCTCGTCCTTCACAAGCCATTGTAAAACGTTATACGCAGACTGCTGCATATAAAGAAAACCTATAACGGTTCGAGTAGGGAGCCACCTTAAATGATGCTTTTCTACTTTTTACATAAAGAGAAAAGGTAAGTTTAATACAAAGCAATTCAAATTAGCCAAAAGAATATTGAAGATGAAGAATAGTGAATGCTTAGAATTAAACAAAATAGTGAATAAGAGTTAGGCAGAAGCTGAAATAAACTGTTATTAACGGATGACATTTTGGTTAGAGCTGAAATGATGAATCGAAAATATATATACAAACTCGATACCTTTTTGAAATGTGGTATAAGATATTTTCATTTTGCTTAACGCTTGTTTTTCATGAACGAAAATCTGTTTCTCCTACCAGTTCAGCGGCGTGGACTTTGTTCAAGCACTCCACTTCCTCTTCCAATGTTTGTCGTTTGTTATCTGCATCAATTCGATTTAGTGTCTCGTTGTTCAAGTCCTGCATTTACGACAGAGACAGATTGTAATTGAAATCATATAGAGATCCTAAATCAAAATAAAATGTAGAATATGGTCTCAGGCCTTTGTCAGTTGATACAACAATAAGGGGGTGGACAGGGTCAAACGGAGGGGGGGGGGGGAGAAAGGGGGCGGGAGGAGGGAGAGAGGGGAGAAAGAGATATGATTGGGAGGGTAACAGTAACCAAAAGAAAAAATAGGAAATTGCTTCAAATATAAATATTCTTGCTCTGTTCGAAATTCATGTTTATAATACCTTAAAAATTTTCTGGCTCGCTTCGCTCGCCACAATTTTCAATTATTTTTCAAATATTTCAGGCTGACGCTCGCTCACCTTAGTTTTTCATCTAAAAAGGTATATTTTTTCAAGGTTAAAAAGGAAATGACCCAAATAACTTCACTTTTGCAACAATTTACACTTTTAGGTTTAAATATTTGTCTTCACCCCCAAGACCCCCTCCCCCCTTTACAAAGTTTACATGTACCTTATATATAGTTTGCAGGCATTCTTCAAAGCAGCCATGTATATTTCCTATAATGCCTATATTTTTGGATGCGCCCAATTTTCCTTACATTTTGGCCAAAATAACCCAATTTTTCTTATATTATCCCTGTGTAATTTAAGATTTCATTGAAATCAAAATCTTGTTTTTAAATGATAATATTTAATGTTTCCTCTAAATTGAATTATTACACGAAATACTGCAGTACATCCTAAAAAAATCCCGGCTCGCTTCGCTAGCCAAAGCTTTCTCTTACACAAATAAATTTGCCTCAAACTTTGTAAGAAAAAAACATTTGCCCCAGTCCGGAAAAAAATCTTGCCCCGACATAAGAGATACAAGCCATTCCCCTGTTATTCAAATGGACCGTTTCTATAATCAACAGTTAATAAAAACATGTCCGCTCGTGTTATTTAGAAGTTTTCTAAGGTCTTTTTCTATTTACTCGTATATGTACAATGTGATAAGTATGTCAGTTTAGTGCATTGTCATACATGTATTTGCTATAAGCACGGGGACGTTTGAGGGAGGAGGGAGGAAGGGGCGGGAGGAGGGAGAAATGGGGGCTGGAGGGCGGGGGTAGGGGCGGGAGGAGGGAGGCGGGAGGGGGGAGAGTGGTACCCCCTGTTCCCCCCCCCCCCCAACAATATGTATCCTGCAACTAAAATTGGTAGAATGTCGTGAATGATGGGTTCTTACTTTTAGTTGATCAAAGAAGTTGACTCCCATAACGTTAAATAGAAAGAGAAACCTGAAATAAATGAAATATGAAGAGCGAAATTCTAGGCATGACCTAAGACAAATATGCTAAAGAGCAAACTAATGCATTCAATTTCCGAAAATAGAGTACACATTCAACTTGTGACAAGGTTAAAGGCGTTTTCCTTTAAGACACTATATTCGTAATGAGGGATGATTGGTTCACCCATAGAGTTTGGAATAGTAAACCCACAGGTCTCTCATTCAACCTGATTTTGGGTCCATATTGGGCCAGTCCTAATGCAAAATAGTATATTTTTTCCCAAATTTCAAAGGCCCCGGGCCCAAGTCACAAAAATGGGTGGGAGAGCCCTGTCTCATCATATACTTATGACGTAAATTTTTCACTCATTTATTTTTGGAGATTGTTTGTTCCTATGAGAGTTATGAGCCCTCGTTTACATTGAACTCCATGGAAAACCCAGTTTCAGCCATTTTCCCAAGAAAATGATGGGGGATCAAATATGGATGATATAAAATTTCTTAAAAAATGATATTTATCAAATTTCACTGAAGAATCTGAAGTTCGCCGTTTTGCAATTTGCAATTGATTTTTGAAGTATTATCTGTCAAGGGAAGATAACTCTGAAAATGACCTATAGTGCTGAATTTTCTAGTTTGCATAGTGGCCATTTTGGATTCCATAGGCTTCACATTCTTACATAAGGAGTCTAAGGGGACCAAGCAATAAATCGATTTCATGACACCAATCAAATTTGTCCATATATAGGAAGAAACTCTACAACAATCTGAATATATAAGTCCCAACTTTGATGAATTCACGAAATTTTACTTCTATCATTTTTGAGGTGAAAATTCGAGCGATACTGCCCATACTCTCATGTTAAGAAAGTTCAAAACTCGTTACTAGCCGCACTTTAACTTTGTTTATCATTAGGAATTCAAGGAAGCTGTGTATTTATCCACATCGTTTCGGATAGATCGCGATATCAAATTCCGGATTTGGTCAACTTGAGATTCATAAAATGAAATCAAAAATCGATATTTTGAGAAAAAGGCCTGCCAAACTTATGGAAACACTTTGATGTCTACTTATCGGCTTTGACAGGATTAAGATTATAATGCGTTTATACATACAGTTGAGAATAGGCTAAATTGTATTGGAAAAGTTGCATTTGCCGGGCGGTGCATTCTGCTGTTGGTATTTTTTTTTCATTAAATGCATTTTTAAAATGTATTGTTTTCCTGGCATGTCGAGTCATTCTTCTTTCGATTTGGCACGTCTCAAATATAGATAAATGACGTAATATAATCGTCATATGAATACACTTGCATATATGAATAAATTGAGCGTTATTTTGTCATGTTTATCAAATACCTTCCATCCTAGTACCAAAGATAGAGAAATATCATAATAGATAGAAAAATATGAAATAATAAGTTTGAGAAATATAAAAAAAGATAGAAAAATATAAACTTATTCCGGATAACCACACCATTTGCTAATAGAAGATGGCCGTCCAAAGCCGGCGCCGGGTGCACATTGGTCTCCTTCTTTTTATGTGTTGTCATTTATGTTTGATGTTTCTGTACTTCTGTTTCGATTGTTTTGTATCATGTTCTAGCGAATACCGTTGTCTCTTTTTTGCGGTTTGTAGTTTTGTCTGATGTCATTTATGTGCCGCTTTCTTGTGGGTTTGTTTCGCTGGGTGGGTTCAGGGTGGTCATGCTGGAGACAATTCCCTTTTTTTCTATACAAATAATTTTGGACACGATTGTGATATTTATTATCTAAAAGTATTTCATTCATTCACTTTACTAAGCTTTCTCACGATTCATTGTTTTCATTTATTCAGAAACTTGTATGTGTTTATCGTCAACTATAATTGGCACTGACAGCCGTTTCCGTATAACCAATGCTCTACAAAATATATACACAATATATAATAGAAACATTACAACAATTTCGTTCATTATGCATCTACGGCAGCCAGTTCGTGCCATGTTATATTTTTTTACTATCTCGTAGTTACGAGAAACTTTTCTCGTAGTTACGAGAAACTTTTCTCGTAGTTACGAGAAAACATTCTCGAAATTACGAGAAACTTTTCTCGTAGTTACGAGAAACGTTTCTCGTAGTTACGAAAAACGTTTCTCGTAGTTACGAGAAAGTTTTCTCGTAGTTACGAGAAAATTTTCTCGTAGTTACGAGAAAATTTTCTCGTAGTTACGAGAAAATTTTCTCGTAGTTACGAGAAAAAAATTCTCGTAGTTACGAAAACGTTTCTCATAGTTACGAGAAACTTTTTTCGTAGTTACGAGAAACTTTTCTCGTAGTTACGAGAAACTTTTCTCGTAGTTACGAGAAACTTTTCTCGTAATAACGTTTCTCGTAGTTACTATATAGAGATTACAAAGGAAAGGACAACAGAACCATAACCATAAACATGGACAACAACTGCAGTTAAGACGGTATTGTGTAATGGCCGTTACTGGACATTTTTCATGCGGACTTTGGACTTCGGTGATCCCATTTCGACGGGACTTTGTCACAAACGCAAAATACAAATTCTATTCTCATGAACTTAGAGTACTCTGCGAGAAGAATTTATTTGTTTTCATTTGCATAAATACATATTTTAAGTTGCCAATTGTCATATCGTCCATATGTGTTCTGACTTTACGGTTCTAATCGCGCCTGATTTCTTTTATATGACCCCTAAAGTGCGAAGTCCGGAGTGCGGAGTCCGTAGTACATGTACGTTAACTTGAAAAATGTCCAGTGACATAGGTCGATAGGGCCTGTTCAGTTGGAATAGAAAGGATTGATACGGCACAAATAGGGGCGTTTACTGCCATCCAGGGTTCGTTCGACACGAATAGGGGCGTTTAAAAAAGTCTGATACATATGGCTGGTCATCAAAATAATTGATCGGCAATAGTATTTGTTACCCTTGATTACCTTTATTGATAATCTCAAAGATATTGTCACAATAAGAGCACTACTGATTTTCCCGCGAAAAGTGTTTCTGTTTTTACAGAAAAAGAATTGAAGAAAAATATTCAGTTTTATTTTGAATTTATTATTAAAGTTTACTTTTTTGTAGGTTAATTACGGGAGATCTTGCTCTACGTTATTTAAAGGCAGACGGGAAACACAGATGTGTTTCCCAATGAAGATTTCTTTTGATTTCATGCACAATCAAAGTAATCTCAACTTAAACGTTTCCTATAAGTGGAACAGATAAGCCAGAATGTTGTTTAATAGCATTAAGAAACTTACAATTCTAAGTTTGTCGACTTCAGCTTGCAGTTGGTTGATTCTTTCGCGGTCACGTGCTCTGTCTGTTTCAAGTGACGCAACAGATCTACGTAGGAGATTTATTTCCGCTTCCGCATCCGAGATGTGTTGATTCACTTTGTCAATAGCTTGTCTGTCAATCTGTCTGTATTTCTTTGCATCCTCAAGTCTAAATTGTAAAGTGAAAATTAAGTTTTGATATACAGAACATTAGAACATTTTTGTACTCGTCCCATGGATGTAGTTTGTTGTATTGTTCCTGGAAGTGAGCTATTTAGAGAGGGAATAGCTAGAGGGAAAAAATTCCCTATGTGACTCAGGTAATGAACACCTTTATCCTTATTGTAGATCCAACTATCCTTACTGTAGATCCAACTATCCTTACTGTAGATCCAACTATATCCCTACTGTCGATCCAACTATCCTCACCATAGTGGGTCCCTATACATGCAGTAGCTACCAATTGAGAGGCTACACCAGTTTATTATTGTTATCAAAGAGCTGGGGTCTAAGGCAAGAAGTAAAGAGAATCTTTAACAAGACGTCTATATATTACAGAGGGACAAAGTATGAAAAACGAGGTAAGCAGTTAAACGAGAACGATTACATGTATACCGAAACAAATGAAGTTCAATTCATAAAACAAGAGGCCCAAGAGGGCCACATCGCTCACATGAGAGCCATATTCACTTTTAGGATATCAAACAAGATTTGGGTCCCAGCAGAAATAAATGAGTCCCAAACATTGCTATTAGGTGTGATGTTACTTGTCCCGTGGGGGACCTTGCGACATGTCCTCCGCTCTGTATGCAAATGTATGTGGTGTGGGGAGGGTGTATTGAATTGTACTGCATCATTTACTAATGGATGGACCTTATTTACAAGGGTCTTTAACATGCCACCACTAGAGATACACCTCAACAGTACTGAGCTTGCCGAAAGATCTACCCATTCCCATTTCAGTCGCCCTAAGTGATATAACAGGTGGGTGTAAGATGATAATTCACCTCCGAGAAAATCAACCTTCCACTGGGATCGAACCCAGGACCAAGGCCGACGCTGTACCTACTGAATATGATTAAGATGCATTTACTGACTCAAATTAATTCTTTATTCAATCCAGATTTAACATACTATATTATCGTGTAAACGTTTTTATGTTCGCGTGACCTTAATTTTGCGGCAATTCAATCACGTATTGATTCGTGCGACTTAATTTTCGCAAATACAGCATCCGTAAGAATCGTTAATCATTTCAATTTTCTATTCTTTTACCTTAAGATTTGTATCAATTATTTCTTTATACAATGTTATGGTTCTTAATCTAAAACGTATCTGTGGTACGTCGCTTCGCCCATTTTGTTTTTCATACGTCTGAAGTTGAAATTTTATTTGATTTGTCGTTCAACAAAATGTAATAGTAAGTATCAATACAATTCATTCCGTGTAATTTAATTAATTACTATGTATACGATACATGCTAATTAATTTAATCACCATGATCATTGTGCATAGAACTCGTACTCGTACGCCTTTACATTCTTGCCGGGTAGTCAAATTAGACGGACGCATTATACGGAAAAGGAAAATGCGTAGCATGTGACGCATTTTCCTTTATATACGGAAAAGGAAAATGCGTACCTTGGGACGCAGCGATCGGAAATCTATGGGTCCTGGGCTATTTTTATGCGTCAGAGACGCAGGACGCAGAGGTAGATGAATCACTGAATTATGTGGATAAACAAATTCGAACAGGTATGACGATGACAGTCAAATATAAATGCAAAATCACTTCGGACATGGTTTATTCGTATAGCGGCATTCGGAGGACGAAAGAATTGCTTTGAACAATGAATTTCCTAGATTTATCAGATAATGGTGAGTAAGCGATCAATTTAAATGAACTTATGGGGGCTACCATCCCCACATCCCCGCTTTTTTTTAGCTCAAACGCCGCTAGGCTCTCTGAATTAGACGGCAAGCGAACCAAAATGGCGGCCTCCTACCAGAGTTCACGTTACTAAGTTATACGTTGCGCTCAGGGGCGAATCCAAAATGGCGGTCACGTACCGGTAAAGTGCATTCTAGCCAAAAATATTCCAGACATGTATTCAATATTCTAGCCAAAAATATTCCAGAAAGGTCTTCGAGCAAATTGTCGGAAATCCAATGGGGACCAATTATGCCCCACTCCTTGCCGACATTTTCCTTTACTCGTACGAAGCTTAATTCATTCAATCTTTGGTCTCTGATGGGAAAAGATACTTAGCTTCTGACTTCAACTTCACTTACAGATACATAGACGATGTGTTGTCCATCAATAATCCAAAATTCACGGATTACTTTAGCAGTATCTATCCTTCAGAGCTTGAAGTCAAAGAAACTACAGAGACAAATAATTCAGCATCCTATTTGGACATAATGTTGTCCTACGACACTGTTGGTCACATGAACACCTCACTCTATGACAAACGTGACGACTTCAATTTCAGCATTACAAACTTTCCTTTTCTGAGTAGCAACATCCCTTCATCGCCAGCTTATGGCGTGTTCATATCTCAGTTGATACGCTATGCCAGAGCAAGTACCAAATATACGGATTTTGTTCTGAGAGCTAGGCGTCTTTCAGATAAGCTTCTCAGTCAGGGATATGTTTGTGACCGACTAACATCGTCACTGAGGAAGTTCTACGGTCGATATGGGGAACTAGTCATAATGGCAGATTTTTATAATAAATAAAAATATCCAGAAAGACAATACTATTAGTTATTAGGTTTGTTACTGACCTTACACGGAAATATGTCGGGTTGATAAAGCCCATAGAAGGCGAGGCGCTTGCGCCGAGCCTTCTATGGGCTTTATCAACCCGACAGATTTTCGTGTAAGGTCAGTAACAAACCTAATAACTGATTTGTTTTGTCGAGGACCATTTTAGGTACAAAAATGTTGATATCAAGAACAGCAGCACGTGATTTATATTATTATCCTCCGTCTGGTTTTGCTAATTGTCGGCCATTGCCTTACAAATTTTTGAAACTGACTTTCCACAAGAATTTGTCGGGCAGTCACATGACCAAATTCAAGCATTCCCATTGGGTCAAACTAGTCCGAGGCAAAACAAACTATGATGTCCCATTCTCCAGAATGGTGGATGATATTCTGTCATAGACCATTTGAACCATCCAACCAAAGATTGTACTCTTTGTCTTCCGAAATGAAAGTAACCGGATGTGACAGTTCTACCGAATTGAAGCGGCGGGTGTTGCATGCAAGCAGGAGATGCTTACTCTTCCTGGGCACCTGGTCTCACTCCCATATCGGGAGTTCGTTTCTTTTCATATGGTGGAGGTTTTTGTTTGTTTGCTTTGGTTCCTGTTTTATCCTGATTTTGTAGCTTCGGTTTCTGATTTTCTGAATTATCGATTTTGTGCTGTATATAGGGATATAGTCATTATCCATATTCGTCATTACAATAAATTCCGCTCTCACACTGAAATCTGTAGGGATTGTTCACAGATTGTGTTGTCCTTGGCTATTCTATGGTGTGTTGTGTCACACTTATGCCTTTTGCCATGTGGAGCTCGTAAAAAAGTTCCCCGCGAGGGGTTCGACAGTAAGTGTTTTGAATATATTTTCCTGACATTGTCGCCATAGCACTTTCTATATAGACATAACGTCAGAGAGTGCATGAATTTTAGATATTGTTTTCATTTTCGTGCTTAAACATCGACGGCGGGTGCGGCTAGTCAACAGGGGATGCTTACTCCTCCCAGGCACCTGGTCCCACCTCTAGCTTGCTAGGGGTCCGTCGATGCATAATTTTGTGCTCTATTGTGAGTGCTGTTGAGATTATCGTCAGGATCTTCTTTAACTCATTGTTGTCTCCGTCTGTTTGTACGCTTTTCTCTCTTCTCGTGAGAATATGTTCTGCACGTTCCACGGGTCCAGATTTTCTCTGTTGGGAACTCCTCGCTATATTTAGGGTATTTATGTGACTGTGTTTTTCGAGAAATTGTATGCCTATTCAGTGGCGTAGCTTGGTCAAAACTAAGTGGATGCTTTCCGTTCTACAAAGCACTCGGACATTTTTTAAAGAAGTCTAAGCAGGTTCGGGTCGGTGGGTCCAGCAGAATTTTGACCATGGATGGTCCACGATAAATATTCGTTCTAGAGCAATATGTCGAATTGAGGGGAAAGTATCGGTGCACCTTAAGAAAGTTTAGAAAAAATGTGTATGCTTTAGTATACAAGCATGCATGGTAGCTACACCACTGCTATTGATTGTGGTTTTAGGTTTGGATTTTAGGTTTTGTGTTTTGTGCTTGACTTTCATTCACTGTTAACTGCTCATTTTTTGTAACCATCTGCCAAACTGAAGGAGAATTAGAGGTTGGTGAACTAAAAGAATAACTTTGAGGTTATTTTCTCTTAAACTAAACTTAGCTTTATAGGCATTTGTATAAATAATTCCACTTTCATTGGGTGCGGATGCGATACAAAATTAAAATGAACACAAAGTGTTAGCTGAATAGAGGTTCATTTCGGCTAAATTGACCTTGGACGTTTCAGTTATTTCAAAGGTGAAATTATTTTATTGAAATCCGCATATACTTACTGACGCATGAAACTACACATTATGGGCTATAATGAGATAAATTGATAGCAAGTTTTACTGTATCATACAAGTATAGTAATTATAGACTATCGCCATGACCCAACTCTAAGAGCTAGAAAAGAAGCTGTTTACAGAACAAAACTCCAAGTAAATGACACTTAAGGATCCCGCACCCTAATAGTCTTCCGGGTACAATTTATGCACATTTTCATAATTTTCCGACAAATGCCGATGATTTCATAATCGGGAATATTCGGGGTGACAGAGTAGATAATTGTATGAGAAGTATAATCCCTAATTTTAGCTAGATAAGTATGTGTAGCATTCTTTTGATTGGAAAATCTTATTTCTGGTATTTATATTGAACATGCATTTAGGGGTTGACTACCTTAAGAAAGAGAGACTTACTTTCTTTGCATATCCCACATCTGCTCCTGTAACCTGTAATTTTTAATTTCCAGGTCGCTCTTTTCTCTTCCTAGATTATTTATGAGCATCCTAGCTTCTCCTAATTCGGTTTCGTACAATTCTATCTTGGTAGGGCCAGGGATTTCTTTACTCCATGTATCTTCAAATGCGTGATGAAGATATAAAGTAAAGATATGCAGACAGTAGCCATAGATTTTTAAATTATACAGAATTAATTCGCCACCAAATAACATAGATTATTTTCATACATATAATTAAAGTGCTGATGTGGTTATAATATTGAATTAGCATATTCAGAAATTGAAAGTCTAAATCATTTAATTTCTATTTTCATTTTCAAGAAACGAAGATTCTGATTGGCTGAGAAATTTTGTTGATACATTGATCAACACATATAGCTATAGCACTATTTTTAGAACCGGGGTTTCCTAAAACACGAATGAACTCGTTGCTGAAAATACAATTTGTTGATGTTTGCTTATCATTTCAAGGGTACCATTTCTTTTCTACTTACTCAAAAATTAACAGTGCATGTAGAATTTGCTTAAACTGGTCCTTATTCCAAAGATATAGAGAGACGATCGTTCGCTGTTTGAATCATGGCGGCTGCCATAACTTGTTTTGGCAGACGTATCACTGCGAAACCCTCCGACTTACGAAATACTAGTATAGTACGGTGATTGATTGTTTTTAGATCAAAGAAAACAGTCTGTTTTCCATAAGTAGATGATAATAAAATGATAAGAAATGAATCTTACATTTTTCTGTTGATGCAGATATCGCCCGAAAAATTGGACAGGAAACTTTTGAATCAACGCGCAACGCGCATTGATGCAGTTTTCTGTCCAATTTTTCGGGTGATACCTGTCTCAACAGAAAAATATGAGATTCATTTCTTAACTCAAAGTCCAAAATCAAAAGCCAAAACGTATGCATACAAAATCTATAAAAATACAAAATTAAATAAAACACAATATATCAGATGTACATAGAAATAATGAAATGTAATGATTTTTGTACGACTTGCTAGTTAACACAATAGTAGGTAGAAAACAGAGAATACTGAACATGCCGAGTATATACAATCGCCTAATCAAGTCACATAAAAGCCATTCCCTATATATTTATAACAATACAGACATTCTGTAATCTTATTTTCATAGGTTATGTTAATTGAAATTTATGAAATTTATCTTTCCTTTTCACGTAATGACGATTTTTTTTTAAATCGTTTATTTGGATTTTTTGCAGTTTTTAAAAAATTACGCGTATATTTGACAAACCGGGATTACAGGTATACAGTATGCCATACACGTGCAAAATGCATGCAATACAAATTAAAACAATGAACGATAAAGACATGATATGCAAAGCATGAATGAAATACCGTATGATGCCGTTTTTGGTATGTACGTGTAAGAGGGATGGGGTGTAAAAATGAGATTGCAGCTTATTACCTCAGTCACACCTAGCCGGATAAGTCGAACGGAAGAGAAACGGATAACAAAATTTTCAATCCGTTGGTCTCCGTTCGCATCCGTTATTCATCCGTTAGTCGTCCGTTACTTGTCCGTTTTATCCGGTACTCGCAAGTTTTGAGCATGCCAACGGACAGAACGGACTAAGGCGTCCATTACATAAACGTTACCACTCTCTTTCACAATAAGATTCATAAAATCAAAAAATACCAGTACATCTTGTCATCAAGGAACGTAACTTTGCATGGGAGATTGAAACGTTACGTGTCCGTTGGTATCCGTTTTGTCCGTTACTCGTCCGTTACATCTCCGGTAGGTGTCCATTGATATCCGTTAGGTGTCCGTTGATGTCCGGTAAATTGGAATCACGAACGGACATCTAAAGGACGTGAAACGACAGGGACGTAACGGATAGCTACCGGAGGCCAACGGACGAGTTACGGATGTCCGTTCATTGTCCGTTTTGCCCGGTTCTTATATATATGTCCGTTTTATCATTTCCTTTTCCATTTCTCGTACGGTGAAGTCCGTTACACATGCGTTACTCTGCCGGTAGATCTCCGGTACTCCTACGGTACGTATCCGTTCAAAACTAGTCGCGAGAGCCTCGAGCAGTGGTTTTCACCAACGGACGACCAACGGACTACCAACGGACTAAGGATCTGGGTAATTTCGTCCGTTCGCGCTATCCGGTAAGGTGTGACGCTATCATATCATTCAACTTTTCAACGTTAAGAAAAAAAAGTTTTTCTCAGTCGAGTTTTGGACAAGTCTGTGGACTTTATGCATATCATGCTTTCATAGTTAAATGAAATGCTATAATACAAATTAAACTAAGGAAATATTAAGCATGACTTACTCGTCAGTAGCAGCGCTGTAACTATGACCAATTTCAACATCTTATTTTCCAAAGTCGCGATGGTTGTTCAAGAAACCAGCGTCTACAAACGGCGGATGTCGGGACAAATATAAGCATTGGACCGTAACATCTGTTGTTTTCAATTACTAGGTAAATTTATCAAACATGATAAATTTGTGACTTAAAGGATTCCAATTTGTAAATAATCCAGATTGCGCAAAACGAAGCAAACTCACGCATGACATACATCATATATATACATGATATATTAGTCCGGCAAAATTATTGTTGATTACGTATACGTACTTGCAATATGCAATGTGCTCTCTCTACTTAATCAGGGACATGTTTGTAAGTGACTACTGACATATTGTTACTGCGGAGATTTTTGTTCACAATGAAAATAAAATACTTAAACATCACTTTGTCCATATTAATAAGGAACCACCAAATAACACCGAATTTCAAACGATCGTCATTTTTATCTTTTCTGTAAGCTAAGCTGCCTGTTTTTGTCATAAAGCAGGATATATGCATGCTAAGACATTTAAATAATAACTGTTACCGGGCACATCACCTCTTTCCATTGGGGATTCACTTTAAAAGAATTAAACTTTTATTTTACATTGTTTAACAAACAAGTTACAAACTTATACTAATGTCTCACGTTGGCGTAGATGTTGGCGTAAGGGGGTCCTGAATGAGCAGGAGGAAACCGGAGTACCCGGAGAAAAACCCCCTGTCGAGGCATGGATGGGGGACGACCTACCCTCCCACATAAGACCCTTTTCCGAATCTGAGATTCGTACCCGGGAACCTAGATGTGAGAAGAGAGCGCGCTACGACTGCGCTAACCCGGCCTTCACTTTTGCTCATATATGCCAATTTTTTGGGGGGTCCCTGTAAAGTGCGAAACGAAACAAAAACGAAACGAAACGAAACAAATCGAAACGAAACGAAACGAAACAGATCGAAACAAAACGAAGCGAAACGAAACAGATCAAAACGAAACAATACATAAAACTTAAAGAATATGAGGAAATATCGCCGAGAACGAACATTTAAAGACAAGACCAGCATGTAATATTGCCTTAATCCAAGAGTTCTACATTTGTGACTAGTGCCAAGAAGGTTTCTTGAAAGAGTCAAAGTTGACAATTAAAAAAATTAAATGTCAAATGACATACATGTATTAAATGGAATAAAGGGGAGGGGATAGAAAACCACGCTATGACGATGATGAGATCATAAAACTGGGGGGGGGGGGGGGGGGGGATGACATTTCAGGAAAAAATCTTATCCTTTTTCAAACGAAATGTGCCCCCTCCCCCTAGTATTTGTTCTTATTTTTCTGATAAAGTTTTCAAATAACACATATCGGAACAGTTCCTTTTCCTCTGCACTAGACTCCTCCCTGCTTAATAATATTTTTTATGCCTATGTCGAGGTTATTCATCCCGTTCACTCTCCTTTAATCCTTTTAAAATGCAATTGTGTTATATACCGTATATATTATGTTTTGATCGTCAACTTTGACCCTTTAAAAAACCCTCCAGCCACAAGAACTTATGGTTGAAGGCAATAATACATGCAGATATTGACATCCGTGCTAGTTCTCTGCATTTACATCAATTTTTCTCAAGTTCTTAAAGATTTTTGTTTTGTTTCGTTTCGTTTCGATCTGTTTCGTTTCGTTTTGTTTCGTTTCGTTTCGATCTGTTTCGTTTCGTTTCGATTTGTTTCGTTTCGTTTCGATTTGTTTCGTTTCGTTTCGATTTGTTTCGTTTCGTTTCGTTTCGTTTTTGTTTCGTTTCGCACTTTACAGGGACCCATTTTTTTTTTTTTTTTTTTTTTTTTTTTGTCTTCTTTCTATAGATTGAATGTTTCATGGTCATGATGGTTTCTGTGCCCTTTGATTATAATTTTACGGATTCTGATTATGGGTTTTGTGTATTACTTTCACTCCCTTATTGCAGACTAATGCTGTACTTTTTATGGCGACTTATGTCATGAGAGCTCCCCTTTAGTTGTGCAGAGTTAGAATACTCCGAAGTCCTTTGTGATCTTGGTCGTCATTTATGTGAAATGTGATCAGAAATGTAAAAAAATGTTATAGACAGGACGAATAATACCGCACCATATACAATCTTTCCCATCCTAGTATATCTATATATGTATATAAATTTAGACCATTAATTGAACGTTTCGCCACTGATTTTTTATTTTCCTAATAGAGTTTGGCACAAAAAAAAAAAAGAAAAAAGCTCCAAGCGGACTAGGATGCAGCAACCACACCACGACCACCACCATCACGACTTCTTCCCCTACTGCTGCTGGACATTGAAACATTGCTGCGGTGGTGCTGGTGGTGTGTCTCACGTTGTCGACTAGGAAAGACCACAGGGATTTATCACGCTAATACCGGTTGCTGTATTTACTATATAAATGTGTTAACACATATATATAGTAAATACAGCAACCGGTATTAGCGTGATAAATCCCTGTGGGAAAGACAACTTGGTGTGTCTGTTCTAATCAGTTGTTTGTTGTCTGTCGCTTTGGTAGCAGTAGCAATTACATTGCAGGGTGAGATCGATGACGTCAGAGAGATCGAAAGACGATTAAAATCTTTAAATCCTCCGGCAGTCTCAATGTATTTGCTACGACAAAAAATAAAACACCGCTAAAGACGGTATGGCCGGATTGCAAAGTAAGTTTTGTCACCAACTGGATCTAGGTCACTAAGTCAAATATTACAGCATACATTGAGAGGTCTTGTCAGAGGCAACCTACATGTATAATATAAAGTTTCTACTGTATACAGTTCCTTAGATTTTGCTTAAACCAGGAACTTTAACCAAAGTCTTTAACTAGGTCAAAGTCCAAGGTCAAGGTCACTAGGTCCAATGTTACGGCATAAATTGAAAGGTCTCATCATGGGCAACCTAAATGTATAATATAAGGTTTCTACTGCATACAGTTCCTTAGATTTTGCTTAAACCAAGAACTTTAATCAAAATCTTTAACTAGGTCAAAGTTCAAGGTCACTGGGTCACTGGGTCAAATGTTACGGCATAAATTGAAAGGTCTCATCATGGGCAACCTACATGTATGATATAAAGTTTCTATTGCATACAGTTCCTTAGATTTTGCTTAAACCAGAAACTTTAACCAAAATCTTTCACTAGGTCAAAGTCCAAGGTCAAAGTCACTAGGTCCAATGTTACGGCATAAATTGAAAGGTCTCATCATGGGCAACCTAAATGTATAATATAAGGTTTCTACTGCATACAGTTCCTTAGATTTTGCTTAAACCAGAAACTTTAACCAAAATATTTAACTAGGTCAAAGTCCAAGGTCAAGGTCTCTAGGTCCAATGTTACGGCATAAATCGAAAGGTCTCGTCATGGGCAATCTAAATGTATAATATAAGGTTTCTACTGCATACAGTTCCTTAGATTTTGCTTAAACCAAGAACTTTAACCAAAATCTTTAACTAGGTCAAAGTTCAAGGTCAAGGTCACTGGGTCAAATGTTACGGCATAAATTGAAAGGTCTCATCATGGGCAACCTACATGTATAATATAAAGTTTCTTCTGCATACAGTTCCTTAGATTTTGCTTAAACCAGAAACTTTAACCAAAATCTTTAACTAGGTCAAAGTTCAAGGTCAAGGTCACTGGGTCAAATGTTACGGCATAAATTGAAAGGTCTCATCATGGGCAACCTACATGTATAATATAAAGTTTCTTCTGCATACAGTTCCTTAGATTTTGCTTAAACCAGAAACTTTAACCAAAATATTTAACTAGGTCAAAGTCCAAGGTCAAAGTCACTAGGTCCAATGTTACGGCATAAATTGAAAGGTCTCATCATAGGCAACCTAAATGTATAATATAAGGTTTCTACTGCATACAGTTCCTTAGATTTTGCTTAAACCAGAAACTTTAACCAAAATCTTTAACTAGGTCAAAGTCCAAGGTCAAGGTCACTAGGTCCAATGTTCTGGCATAAATTGAAAGGTCTTGTCATGGGCAACCTATATGTATAATATAAGGTTTCTACTGCGTACAGTTCCTTAGATTTTGCATAAACCAGGAACTTTAACCAAAATCTTTAACTAGGTCAAAGCCCAAGGTCAAGGTCACTAGGTCAAATGTTACGGCATAAATTGAAAGGTCTTGTCATGGGCAACCTTCATGTATAATATAAAGTTTCTACTGCATATAGTTCCTTAGATTTTGCCTCAACCAGAAACTTTAACCAAAATGTTGACGGCAGACGGACAGACGGACGGACGGACAGACAGACGGACGGACGGACATTGTCAATCTATAGACCGGAATTGCTTTGCAATCCGGCCAAAAATACAAGATACATGTCTTTGTACAAAATATAGAAAATATAAGGTAAGATCCATAAAAAACAAATTTCAAACACTCACCATTTTTAGCTCACCTGAGCCATAGGCTCAAGTGAGCTATTGTCATAGTGTTGCGTCCGTCGTCCGTCGTCCGTCGTCCGTCGTCGTCGTCGTCGTCGTCCGTCGTCGTAAACTTTTCACATTTTAAACTTCTTCTCCAGAACGGCTGAAGGGATTCTGATGAAACTTGGTAGGTATGAAGTACTCATGGTCCCCTACAAGTGTTGTTGTTTTTCGTCCGGATCTGTCAACAGGTGGCGCCACCACAGCCAAAAGTAGGTCACGGGGGTACCCTCCTTTGACAAACTTCTTCTTCAGAACCGAAGCATGTATCGACAAACCGAAAGCATCAGGATGATCTAGAGAGATGTCTCAAGAAGTGTTGTTATTTTTGGTTCCACTTCGAAGTCAAATTTTTGACGCGTTTTTGACGTCTTTTCGGACTTTGTCAGAAATGCACATTTTTGCACTATTTCTTTAAATAACTCAATAAGTGTATGATTTTACACACTCATTTACTACATATTTATCATATTTAACTTACTTAATGCTTTGATATGTATTTTATGCTTAAAATTTATTTTTTTGATTTTTTATGAATTTTTTTCTTATGTAAAAAGGAAGGGGGTTGGGTTGATTTTCATACATTTTTTGCTTCTTTTCTATAACCACTCTTCAGATTGTCATGACAATTTGTAGGTATGAGGTACTCATGCATGGTACCCTACAAGTGAAAGAATTTTGTCAAAATATCCACTTTTGGATTTTTAAGGAATATTTTTTAAGATTGTACATAGGTATAATGTATGTTTTCCATGCTAAATGGACCCATGGGGAGTAGCTTCAAACCCCGGCGGGACCCCAACAATTTTTTTTCCCCTTTTTCAGTTTTTTTTTTCTCTTTTTATATTTATCGCTAGAAATGAAACTGTGAAAGAATTTTGTCAAAATATCAACTTTTAGATTTTTAATGATTTTTTAAATAAGACAAGCTATAGCTAGTTTGGCTTTGTGTACTTATTTTCATACTTCGAATTAACTTGGCCACATGCGCTATCAAATATACTCTGAATTTATTTTTAAGATGTTGACTTTTTGTGTCGCCTGCGAAGCACAGCGACACTTAGGGATCACTTTGTCCGTTGTTCGTCTGTCCGTCCATCCGTCCCTCCGTCTGTCCGTCTGTCTGTCACACTTGGGTGTCACACCCCATAACTTTTGATTGGTAAGTGATAGGGCTTTGATATTTCACATGTGTATTCCTTGTGACAAGACCTTTATACACATATCATAATTTTTGACCTTGAGACCTTGACCTAGATATTTGACCTACTTTTCTAAAAATATAATATTGGCTATATCTCTTGATTGGCAAGTGATAGGGCTTTGATATTTCACATGTGTAATCTTTGTGACAAGACCTTTCTACGCAAACCATATTTTTTGACCTCATGACCTTGACCTAGATATTTGACCTACTTTTCAAAAAATCTAAGATTGGCTATATCTTTTGATTGGTAAGTGATAGGGCTTTGATATTGCACATGTGTATTTCTTGTGACAAGCCCTTTTTTCACATACTATATTTTTTAACCTTATGACCTTGACCTAGATATTTGAACTACTTTTTAAAAAAAAACAAGATTGGCTATATCTATTGATTGGCAAGTGATAGGGCTTTGATATTTCTCTTGTGTATTCCTTTTGACAATACCTTTCTACACATACCATAATTTTGACCTCATGACCTTGACCTAGATATTTGACCTACTTTTCAAAAAAATTAAGATTTGCTATATCTTTTGATTGGTAAGTGATAGAGCTTTGATATTTCATATGTGTATTCCTTCTTGTGACAAGGCCTTTCTACACATATCATAACTTTTGACCTCATGACCAAGGCCTAGATATTTGACCTACTTTTCAAAAAAATCTTAGATTGGCTATTTCTTTTGATTGCTGAGTGATAGGCTTTGATATTTCACATGTGCATTCCATGTGACAAGACCTTTCTTCACATACCATCATTTTTAGCTCACCTCGACGAAGTTGAGTGAGCTTATGCTATAACCCCACGCGTCCGCGTCCGCGTCCGCGTCCGGTTAAGAAGTTTGGGGTAGCTCAGTATCTGACAAAGTACTAATGCTACAGTAACCAAACTGGCACAAGTGATTCATCTTTGGATGCCGAGATGGACCCATGCATCGTATGCAGCATCTGACCTACATTTTCCGCTTGAGTGACTTGGTTAAGAAGTTTGGGGTAGCTCAGTATCTGACAAAGTACTGATGCTACAGTAACCAAACTTGCACAAGTGATTCATTTTTGGATGCTGAGGTAAACCCATGCATCGGATGCAGCATCTGATCTACATTTTCCGCTTGAGTGACTTGGTTAAGAAGTTTGGGGTAGCTCAGTATCTGACAAAGTACTGATGCTACAATAACCAAACTTGCACAAGTGATTCATCTTTGGATGCTGAGGTGAACCCATGCATCGGATGCAGCATCTGACCTACATTTTCCACTTGAGTGATTTGGATAAAGAGTTTGGGGTAGCTCAGTATCTGACAAAGTACTAATGCTACAGTAACCAAACTTGCACAAGTGATTCATCTTTGGATGCCGAGATGGACCCATGCATCGGATGCAGCATCTGACCTACTTTTTCCATTTGAGTGATTTAGCTTTTAAAAGCCAATATTGAGCAGAGTATAAGTGCTACATGTACCAAACTTGCATATTGGATGTATCTTTGATCAAACTTTCATAAAATGACCTTGACCTACTTTTTCCGCTTGAGTGATTTTGCCTTTAAAAGCCAATATTGAGCAAAGTATAAGTGATACATGTACCAAACTTGCATATTGGATGTATCTTTGATCAATCTTTCATAAAATGACATTGACCTACTTTTTCCGCTTGAGTGATTTTGCTCTATAAAGCCAATATTGAGCAAAGTATAACTGCTACATGTACCAAACTTGCATATTGGATGTATCTTTGATCAAACTTTCATAAAATGACCTTGACCTACTTTTTCTGCTTGAGTGGTTTTGCCTTTAAAAGCCAATATACATGTACTAAGAAATATGTTTGAATTGAATTTTGCTGTCACGAGGTGAGCTTCGTAATCTGTGATTACCTATGTTTTACCTCGTGCACTTGCCCTATATATTTGACCTACTTTTCAACAAATCTATGATTTGCTATATCTTTTGAGTGGTAAGTGATAGGGCTTTGATATTTCACATTTGTATTCCTTATGAAAAGACCTTTCTAAACATTCCATAATTTTTAACCTAGTGACCTTGCCCTTGATATTTGACCTAATTTCAATATAAAAAAATCCGCTACGCAGGCGACACAAGCATTCCTTGGATTGCTTTTTTTCATACATGCATATTTCAGAACAATTTCCCTATTTAATGATTATTTTCTCTGTCTTATTTCTGTATCTATGGTAAACATAGTCGCCATATATCTTGTGTTACAGATTTGATTGGTTCAATACCTCCTTGCCCCTTTATATAGTAGGGGTAACTACAGGAAATAAAAAGGTGCACACTAAAAATTTTGACTGACTTGAAATGCCCGGAAGTCTGTAAAATTGGTCTTTTTTGATTGCGAATCTTTGGCACGCATAAAAATGTAAAGAAAAAAAGGGGGGGGGGGGGGTCATGCATGTCCTTTTTTCGCAAATTTCACTTTTTTTACAGGAACTCTGCGTCCTCATCGAAAATGTTCCGAATTTTGCATATTTTCAAACCTATCTGTAGATTGCATAAAAGACAAGATCAAGTTCGAAGTTAAATTTATCACGACTATTGATTCAATATGCTAAAAATACATTTCCAAGCGCCGCATTTTAGCATATTTACCGAAAATAATTTGTCCAAGTGGCTTCACTGGGTCATGAGGTTTGATACACCGTACACTGCTGTTTGGAAAATAAATTGGCTCAATTTCTGCACAACTCACTTGAATTAATATTGTCCGCTAACAACTTGTCTGTGTTAATTGGATTAATTTTGACTGTACGTTACATGTATTAAGATGAAATCAATACTATTCAAAAGCTCTCATTCATAGATTTCTGTATAATTTAATATGAATAAAGGCAAAACCGAAAAGTCTTTGTTTTTTATGCTTCCGGAATCAAAGATACGGGGGCATATAGTTTTTGGCCTGTCCGTCTGTCTGTTTGTCCGAAAAACTTTACATTGGGCATAACTTTTGAATGGAAGGTGATAGAGCTTTCATATTTCACATGTGTATTCCTTGTGACAATACCTTTCCATTGATACCAAAATTTTTGACCGCGTGACCTTGACCTTTGACCTACTTTTCAAAAACTTTAACATTGGGCATAACTTTTGAATGGTTAGTGATAGGGCTTTCATATTGTACATGTGTATTCTTTGTGACAAGATCTTTCCATTGATACCAACATTACTCTGACCCTGACCTCTCACATACTTAACAGAAAATGGTGTTTATACCAACAAAGATGCCACCGCGGGGCATTAGCAGTGTTCCAGCTAGAAAACAAAAAGGGCAGGGCGCCAGGTAGGGCACTTCTGTGTGCGATTGGCCAAAGAGGGCACATCATGCATGCGGGGAGGGCAAGGGTGGGCACATTTATAGGCGTGCGGTAAGCAAGGGAGGGTACATTTTTGCATTATGAAGTCAAAGGAGAGGATATTTTATAAGGCATAAGCTCTTTTTTTGCAAATATGGCACTTTATTTCTTTTGCAGTGCATCTTCATTAACCAAATTAAAGTACAAACATAATCATAATTTCACAAGATTTATTGTTTCAGTCTGTAATACATGTACTTGCTATGCACTGTTTTCTGAGACTACTTTCCTAAAGTAACCATTTACAGGGGGGGGATGACATTTCAGGAAAAAATCTTATCCTTTTTCAAACGAAATGTGCCCCCTCCCCCTAGTATTTGTTCTTATTTTTCTGATAAAGTTTTCAAATAACACATATCGGAACAGTTCCTTTTCCTCTGTACTAGACTCCTCCCTGCTTAATAATATTTTTTATGCCTATGTCGAGGTTATTCATCCCGTTCACTCTCCTTTAATCCTTTTAAAATGCAATTGTGTTATATACCGTATATATTATGTTTTGATCGTCAACTTTGACCCTTTAAAAAACCCTCCAGCCACAAGAACTTATGGTTGAAGGCAATAATACATGCAGATATTGACATCCGTGCTAGTTCTCTGCATTTACATCAATTTTTCTCAAGTTCTTTAAGATTTATGTTTTGTTTCGTTTCGTTTCGATCTGTTTCGTTTCGTTTTGTTTCGTTTCGTTTCGATCTGTTTCGTTTCGTTTCGTTTCGATTTGTTTCGTTTCGTTTCGATTTGTTTCGTTTCGTTTCGTTTCGTTTCGTTTTTGTTTCGCTTCGCACTTAACAGGGACTCATTTTTTTTTTGTCTTTTTTCTATAGATTGAATGTTTCATGGTCATGATGGTTTCTGTGCCCTTTGATTATAATTTTACGGATTCTGATCATGGGTTTTGTGTATTACTTTCACTCCCTGATTGCAGACTTTTGAGTTCACGTGTATGACACATCTAATGCTGTACTTTTTATGGCGACTTATGTCATGAGAGCTCCCCTTTAGTTGTGCAGAGTTAGAATACTCCGAAGTCCTTTGTGATCTTGGTCGTCATTTATGTGAAATGTGATCAGAAATGTAAAAAAATGTTATAGACAGGACGAATAATACCGCACCATATACAATCTTTCCCATCCTAGTATATCTATATATGTATATAAATTTAGACCATTAATTGAACGTTTCGCCACTGATTTTTTATTTTCCTAATAGAGTTTGGCACAAAAAAAAAAGAAAAAAGCTCCAAGCGGACTAGGATGCAGCAACCACACCACGACCACCACCATCACGACTTCTTCCCCTACTGCTGCTGGACATTGAAACATTGCTGCGGTGGTGCTGGTGGTGTGTCTCACGTTGTCGACTAGGAAAGACCACAGGGATTTATCACGCTAATACCGGTTGCTGTATTTACTATATAAATGTGTTAACACATATATATAGTAAATACAGCAACCGGTATTAGCGTGATAAATCCCTGTGGGAAAGACAACTTGGTGTGTCTGTTCTAATCAGTTGTTTGTTGTCTGTCGCTTTGGTAGCAGTAGCAATTACATTGCAGGGTGAGATCGATGACGTCAGAGAGATCGAAAGACGATTAAAATCTTTAAATCCTCCGGCAGTCTCAATGTATTTGCTACGACAAAAAAAAATACAAGATACATGTCTTTGTACAAAATATAGAAAATATAAGGTAAGATCCATAAAAAACAAATTTCAAACACTCATCATTTTTAGCTCACCTGAGCCATAGGCTCAAGTGAGCTATTGTCATAGTGTTGCGTCCGTCGTCCGTCGTCCGTCGTCCGTCGTCGTCGTCGTCGTCGTAAACTTTTCACATTTTAAACTTCTTCTCCAGAACGGCTGAAGGGATTCTGATGAAACTTGGTAGGTATGAAGTACTCATGGTCCCCTACAAGTGTTGTTGTTTTTCGTCCGGATCTGTCAACAGGTGGCGCCACCACAGCCAAAAGTAGGTCACGGGGGGTACCCTCCTTTGACAAACTTCTTCTTCAGAACCGAAGCATGTATCGACAAACCGAAAGCATCAGGATGATCTAGAGAGATGTCTCAAGAAGTGTTGTTATTTTTGGTTCCACTTCGAAGTCAAATTTTTGACGCGTTTTTGACGTCTTTTCGGACTTTGTCAGAAATGCACATTTTTGCACTATTTCTTTAAATAACTCAATAAGTGTATGATTTTACACACTCATTTACTACATATTTATCATATTTAACTTACTTAATGCTTTGATATGTATTTTATGCTTAAAATTTATTTTTTTGATTTTTTATGAATTTTTTTCTTATGTAAAAAGGAAGGGGGTTGGGTTGATTTTCATACATTTTCTGCTTCTTTTCTATAACCACTCTTCAGATTGTCATGACAATTTGTAGGTATGAGGTACTCATGCATGGTACCCTACAAGTGAAAGAATTTTGTCAAGATATCCACTTTTGGATTTTTAAGGAATATTTTTTAAGATTGTACATAGGTATAATGTATGTTTTCCATGCCAAATGGACCCATGGGGAGTAGCTTCAAACCCCGGCGGGACCCCAACAATTTTTTTCCCCTTTTTCAGTTTTTTTTTTCTCTTTTTATATTTATCGCTAGAAATGAAACTGTGAAAGAATTTTGTCAAAATATCAACTTTTAGATTTTTAATGATTTTTTAAATAAGACAAGCTATAGCTAGTTTGGCTTTGTGTACTTATTTTCATACTTCGAATTAACTTGGCCACATGTGCTATCAAATATACTCTGAATTTATTTTTAAGATGTTGACTTTTTGTGTCGCCTGCGAAGCACAGCGACACTTAGGGATCACTTTGTCCGTTGTTCGTCTGTCCGTCCATCCGTCCCTCCGTCTGTCCGTCTGTCTGTCACACTTGGGTGTCACACCCCATAACTTTTGATTGGTAAGTGATAGGGCTTTGATATTTCACATGTGTATTCCTTGTGACAAGACCTTTATACACATATCATAATTTTTGACCTTGAGACCTTGACCTAGATATTTGACCTACTTTTCTAAAAATATAATATTGGCTATATCTCTTGATTGGCAAGTGATAGGGCTTTGATATTTCACATGTGTATTTCTTGTGACAAGCCCTTTTTTCACATACTATATTTTTTAACCTTATGACCTTGACCTAGATATTTGAACTACTTTTTAAAAAAAACCAAGATTGGCTATATCTATTGATTGGCAAGTGATAGGGCTTTGATATTTCTCTTGTGTATTCCTTTTGACAATACCTTTCTACACATACCATAATTTTGACCTCATGACCTTGACCTAGATATTTGACCTACTTTTCAAAAAAATTAAGATTTGCTATATCTTTTGATTGGTAAGTGATAGAGCTTTGATATTTCATATGTGTATTCCTTCTTGTGACAAGGCCTTTCTACACATATCATAACTTTTGACCTCATGACCAAGGCCTAGATATTTGACCTACTTTTCAAAAAAATCTTAGATTGGCTATTTCTTTTGATTGCTGAGTGATAGGCTTTGATATTTCACATGTGCATTCCATGTGACAAGACCTTTCTTCACATACGATCATTTTTAGCTCACCTCGACGAAGTTGAGTGAGCTTATGCTATAACCCCACGCGTCCGCGTCCGCGTCCGCGTCCGGTTAAGAAGTTTGGGGTAGCTCAGTATCTGACAAAGTACTAATGCTACAGTAACCAAACTGGCACAAGTGATTCATCTTTGGATGCTGAGGTGAACCCATGCATCGTATGCAGCATCTGACCTACATTTTCCGCTTGAGTGACTTGGTTAAGAAGTTTGGGGTAGCTCAGTATCTGACAAAGTACTGATGCTACAGTAACCAAACTTGCACAAGTGATTCATCTTTGGATGCTGAGGTGAACCCATGCATCGGATGCAGCATCTGACCTACATTTTCCACTTGAGTGATTTGGATAAGAAGTTTGGGGTAGCTCAGTATCTGACAAAGTACTAATGCTACAGTAACCAAACTTGCACAAGTGATTCATCTTTGGATGCCGAGATGGACCCATGCATCGGATGCAGCATCTGACCTACTTTTTCCATTTGAGTGATTTAGCTTTTAAAAGCCAATATTGAGCAGAGTATAAGTGCTACATGTACCAAACTTGCATATTGGATGTATCTTTGATCAAACTTTCATAAAATGACCTTGACCTACTTTTTCCGCTTGAGTGATTTTGCCTTTAAAAGCCAATATTGAGCAAAGTATAAGTGATACATGTACCAAACTTGCATATTGGATGTATCTTTGATCAATCTTTCATAAAATGACCTTGACCTACTTTTTCCGCTTGAGTGATTTTGCTCTATAAAGCCAATATTGAGCAAAGTATAACTGCTACATGTACCAAACTTGCATATTGGATGTATCTTTGATCAAACTTTCATAAAATGACCTTGACCTACTTTTTCTGCTTGAGTGGTTTTGCCTTTAAAAGCCAATATACATGTACTAAGAAATATGTTTGAATTGAATTTTGCTGTCACGAGGTGAGCTTCGTAATCTGTGATTACCTATGTTTTACCTCGTGCACTTGCCCTATATATTTGACCTACTTTTCAACAAATCTATGATTTGCTATATCTTTTGAGTGGTAAGTGATAGGGCTTTGATATTTCACATTTGTATTCCTTATGAAAAGACCTTTCTAAACATTCCATAATTTTTAACCTAGTGACCTTGCCCTTGATATTTGACCTAATTTCAATATAAAAAAATCCGCTACGCAGGCGACACAAGCATTCCTTGGATTGCTTTTTTTCATACATGCATATTTCAGAACAATTTCCCTATTTAATGATTATTTTCTCTGTCTTATTTCTGTATCTATGGTAAACATAGTCGCCATATATCTTGTGTTACAGATTTGATTGGTTCAATACCTCCTTGCCCCTTTATATAGTAGGGGTAACTACAGGAAATAAAAAGGTGCACACTAAAAATTTTGACTGACTTGAAATGCCCGGAAGTCTGTAAAATTGGTCTTTTTTGATTGCGAATCTTTGGCACGCATAAAAATGTAAAGAAAAAAAGGGGGGGGGGGGGGGTCATGCATGTCCTTTTTTCGCAAATTTCACTTTTTTTACAGGAACTCTGCGTCCTCATCGAAAATGTTCCGAATTTTGCATATTTTCAAACCTATCTGTAGATTGCATAAAAGACAAGATCAAGTTCGAAGTTAAATTTATCACGACTATTGATTCAATATGCTAAAAATACATTTCCAAGCGCCGCATTTTAGCATATTTACCGAAAATAATTTGTCCAAGTGGCTTCACTGGGTCATGAGGTTTGATACACCGTACACTGCTGTTTGGAAAATAAATTGGCTCAATTTCTGCACAACTCACTTGAATTAATATTGTCCGCTAACAACTTGTCTGTGTTAATTGGATTAATTTTGACTGTACGTTACATGTATTAAGATGAAATCAATACTATTCAAAAGCTCTCATTCATAGATTTCTGTATAATTTAATATGAATAAAGGCAAAACCGAAAAGTCTTTGTTTTTTATGCTTCCGGAATCAAAGATACGGGGGCATATAGTTTTTGGCCTGTCCGTCTGTCTGTTTGTCCGAAAAACTTTACATTGGGCATAACTTTTGAATGGAAGGTGATAGAGCTTTCATATTTCACATGTGTATTCCTTGTGACAATACCTTTCCATTGATACCAAAATTTTTGACCGCGTGACCTTGACCTTTGACCTACTTTTCAAAAACTTTAACATTGGGCATAACTTTTGAATGGTTAGTGATAGGGCTTTCATATTGTACATGTGTATTCTTTGTGACAAGATCTTTCCATTGATACCAACATTACTCTGACCCTGACCTCTCACATACTTAACAGAAAATGGTGTTTATACCAACAAAGATGCCACCGCGGGGCATTAGCAGTGTTCCAGCTAGAAAACAAAAAGGGCAGGGCGCCAGGTAGGGCACTTCTGTGTGCGATTGGCCAAAGAGGGCACATCATGCATGCGGGGAGGGCAAGGGTGGGCACATTTATAGGCGTGCGGTAAGCAAGGGAGGGTACATTTTTGCATTATGAAGTCAAAGGAGAGGATATTTTATAAGGCATAAGCTCTTTTTTTGCAAATATGGCACTTTATTTCTTTTGCAGTGCATCTTCATTAACCAAATTAAAGTACAAACATAATCATAATTTCACAAGATTTATTGTTTCAGTCTGTAATACATGTACTTGCTATGCACTGTTTTCTGAGACTACTTTCCTAAAGTAACCATTTACGGGGGGGGATGACATTTCAGGAAAAAATCTTATCCTTTTTCAAACGAAATGTGCCCCCTCCCCCTAGTATTTGTTCTTATTTTTCTGATAAAGTTTTCAAATAACACATATCGGAACAGTTCCTTTTCCTCTGTACTAGACTCCTCCCTGCTTAATAATATTTTTTATGCCTATGTCGAGGTTATTCATCCCGTTCACTCTCCTTTAATCCTTTTAAAATGCAATTGTGTTATATACCGTATATATTATGTTTTGATCGTCAACTTTGACCCTTTAAAAAACCCTCCAGCCACAAGAACTTATGGTTGAAGGCAATAATACATGCAGATATTGACATCCGTGCTAGTTCTCTGCATTTACATCAATTTTTCTCAAGTTCTTTAAGATTTATGTTTTGTTTCGTTTCGTTTCGATCTGTTTCGTTTCGTTTTGTTTCGTTTCGTTTCGATCTGTTTCGTTTCGTTTCGTTTCGATTTGTTTCGTTTCGTTTCGATTTGTTTCGTTTCGTTTCGTTTCGTTTCGTTTTTGTTTCGCTTCGCACTTAACAGGGACTCATTTTTTTTTTGTCTTTTTTCTATAGATTGAATGTTTCATGGTCATGATGGTTTCTGTGCCCTTTGATTATAATTTTACGGATTCTGATCATGGGTTTTGTGTATTACTTTCACTCCCTGATTGCAGACTTTTGAGTTCACGTGTATGACACATCTAATGCTGTACTTTTTATGGCGACTTATGTCATGAGAGCTCCCCTTCAGTTGTGCAGAGTTAGAATACTCCGAAGTCCTTTGTGATCTTGGTCGTCATTTATGTGAAATGTGATCAGAAATGTAAAAAAAATGTTATAGACAGGACGAATAATACCGCACCATATACAATCTTTCCCATCCTAGTATATCTATATATGTATATAAATTTAGACCATTAATTGAACGTTTCGCCACTGATTTTTTATTTTCCTAATAGAGTTTGGCACAAAAAAAAAAAAAAAGAAAAAAGCTCCAAGCGGACCAGGATGCAGCAACCACACCACGACCACCACCATCACGACTTCTTCCCCTACTGCTGCTGGACATTGAAACATTGCTGCGGTGGTGCTGGTGGTGTGTCTCACGTTGTCGACTAGGAAAGACCACAGGGATTTATCACGCTAATACCGGTTGCTGTATTTACTATATAAATGTGTTAACACATATATATAGTAAATACAGCAACCGGTATTAGCGTGATAAATCCCTGTGGGAAAGACAACTTGGTGTGTCTGTTCTAATCAGTTGTTTGTTGTCTGTCGCTTTGGTAGCAGTAGCAATTACATTGCAGGGTGAGATCGATGACGTCAGAGAGATCGAAAGACGATTAAAATCTTTAAATCCTCCGGCAGTCTCAATGTATTTGCTACGACAAAAAAAAAATACAAGATACATGTCTTTGTACAAAATATAGAAAATATAAGGTAAGATCCATAAAAAACAAATTTCAAACACTCACCATTTTTAGCTCACCTGAGCCATAGGCTCAAGTGAGCTATTGTCATAGTGTTGCGTCCGTCGTCCGTCGTCCGTCGTCCGTCGTCGTCGTCGTCGTCGTCGTATACTTTTCACATTTTAAACTTCTTCTCCAGAACGGCTGAAGGGATTCTGATGAAACTTGGTAGGTATGAAGTACTCATGGTCCCCTACAAGTGTTGTTGTTTTTCGTCCGGATCTGTCAACAGGTGGCGCCACCACAGCCAAAAGTAGGTCACGGGGGGTACCCTCCTTTGACAAACTTCTTCTTCAGAACCGAAGCATGTATCGACAAACCGAAAGCATCAGGATGATCTAGAGAGATGTCTCAAGAAGTGTTGTTATTTTTGGTTCCACTTCGAAGTCAAATTTTTGACGCGTTTTTGACGTCTTTTCGGACTTTGTCAGAAATGCACATTTTTGCACTATTTCTTTAAATAACTCAATAAGTGTATGATTTTACACACTCATTTACTACATATTTATCATATTTAACTTACTTAATGCTTTGATATGTATTTTATGCTTAAAATTTATTTTTTTGATTTTTTATGAATTTTTTTCTTATGTAAAAAGGAAGGGGGTTGGGTTGATTTTCATACATTTTCTGCTTCTTTTCTATAACCACTCTTCAGATTGTCATGACAATTTGTAGGTATGAGGTACTCATGCATGGTACCCTACAAGTGAAAGAATTTTGTCAAGATATCCACTTTTGGATTTTTAAGGAATATTTTTTAAGATTGTACATAGGTATAATGTATGTTTTCCATGCCAAATGGACCCATGGGGAGTAGCTTCAAACCCCGGCGGGACCCCAACAATTTTTTTCCCCTTTTTCAGTTTTTTTTTTTCTCTTTTTATATTTATCGCTAGAAATGAAACTGTGAAAGAATTTTGTCAAAATATCAACTTTTAGATTTTTAATGATTTTTTAAATAAGACAAGCTATAGCTAGTTTGGCTTTGTGTACTTATTTTCATACTTCGAATTAACTTGGCCACATGTGCTATCAAATATACTCTGAATTTATTTTTAAGATGTTGACTTTTTGTGTCGCCTGCGAAGCACAGCGACACTTAGGGATCACTTTGTCCGTTGTTCGTCTGTCCGTCCATCCGTCCCTCCGTCTGTCCGTCTGTCTGTCACACTTGGGTGTCACACCCCATAACTTTTGATTGGTAAGTGATAGGGCTTTGATATTTCACATGTGTATTCCTTGTGACAAGACCTTTATACACATATCATAATTTTTGACCTTGAGACCTTGACCTAGATATTTGACCTACTTTTCTAAAAATATAATATTGGCTATATCTCTTGATTGGCAAGTGATAGGGCTTTGATATTTCACATGTGTAATCTTTGTGACAAGACCTTTCTACGCAAACCATATTTTTTGACCTCATGACCTTGACCTAGATATTTGACCTACTTTTCAAAAAATCTAAGATTGGCTATATCTTTTGATTGGTAAGTGATAGGGCTTTGATATTTCACATGTGTATTTCTTGTGACAAGCCCTTTTTTCACATACTATATTTTTTAACCTTATGACCTTGACCTAGATATTTGAACTACTTTTTAAAAAAAACCAAGATTGGCTATATCTATTGATTGGCAAGTGATAGGGCTTTGATATTTCTCTTGTGTATTCCTTTTGACAATACCTTTCTACACATACCATAATTTTGACCTCATGACCTTGACCTAGATATTTGACCTACTTTTCAAAAAAATTAAGATTTGCTATATCTTTTGATTGGTAAGTGATAGAGCTTTGATATTTCATATGTGTATTCCTTCTTGTGACAAGGCCTTTCTACACATATCATAACTTTTGACCTCATGACCAAGGCCTAGATATTTGACCTACTTTTCAAAAAAATCTTAGATTGGCTATTTCTTTTGATTGCTGAGTGATAGGCTTTGATATTTCACATGTGCATTCCATGTGACAAGACCTTTCTTCACATACCATCATTTTTAGCTCACCTCGACGAAGTTGAGTGAGCTTATGCTATAACCCCACGCGTCCGCGTCCGCGTCCGGTTAAGAAGTTTGGGGTAGCTCAGTATCTGACAAAGTACTAATGCTACAGTAACCAAACTGGCACAAGTGATTCATCTTTGGATGCTGAGGTGAACCCATGCATCGTATGCAGCATCTGACCTACATTTTCCGCTTGAGTGACTTGGTTAAGAAGTTTGGGGTAGCTCAGTATCTGACAAAGTACTGATGCTACAGTAACCAAACTTGCACAAGTGATTCATTTTTGGATGCTGAGGTAAACCCATGCATCGGATGCAGCATCTGATCTACATTTTCCGCTTGAGTGACTTGGTTAAGAAGTTTGGGGTAGCTCAGTATCTGACAAAGTACTGATGCTACAATAACCAAACTTGCACAAGTGATTCATCTTTGGATGCTGAGGTGAACCAATGCATCGGATGCAGCATCTGACCTACATTTTCCACTTGAGTGATTTGGATAAGAAGTTTGGGGTAGCTCAGTATCTGACAAAGTACTAATGCTACAGTAACCAAACTTGCACAAGTGATTCATTTTTGGATGCTGAGGTAAACCCATGCATCGGATGCAGCATCTGATCTACATTTTCCGCTTGAGTGACTTGGTTAAGAAGTTTGGGGTAGCTCAGTATCTGACAAAGTACTGATGCTACAATAACCAAACTTGCACAAGTGATTCATCTTTGGATGCCGAGATGGACCCATGCATCGGATGCAGCATCTGACCTACTTTTTCCATTTGAGTGATTTAGCTTTTAAAAGCCAATATTGAGCAGAGTATAAGTGCTACATGTACCAAACTTGCATATTGGATGTATCTTTGATCAAACTTTCATAAAATGACCTTGACCTACTTTTTCCGCTTGAGTGATTTTGCCTTTAAAAGCCAATATTGAGCAAAGTATAAGTGATACATGTACCAAACTTGCATATTGGATGTATCTTTGATCAATCTTTCATAAAATGACCTTGACCTACTTTTTCCGCTTGAGTGATTTTGCTCTATAAAGCCAATATTGAGCAAAGTATAACTGCTACATGTACCAAACTTGCATATTGGATGTATCTTTGATCAAACTTTCATAAAATGACCTTGACCTACTTTTTCTGCTTGAGTGGTTTTGCCTTTAAAAGCCAATATACATGTACTAAGAAATATGTTTGAATTGAATTTTGCTGTCACGAGGTGAGCTTCGTAATCTGTGATTACCTATGTTTTACCTCGTGCACTTGCCCTATATATTTGACCTACTTTTCAACAAATCTATGATTTGCTATATCTTTTGAGTGGTAAGTGATAGGGCTTTGATATTTCACATTTGTATTCCTTATGAAAAGACCTTTCTAAACATTCCATAATTTTTAACCTAGTGACCTTGCCCTTGATATTTGACCTAATTTCAATATAAAAAAATCCGCTACGCAGGCGACACAAGCATTCCTTGGATTGCTTTTTTTCATACATGCATATTTCAGAACAATTTCCCTATTTAATGATTATTTTCTCTGTCTTATTTCTGTATCTATGGTAAACATAGTCGCCATATATCTTGTGTTACAGATTTGATTGGTTCAATACCTCCTTGCCCCTTTATATAGTAGGGGTAACTACAGGAAATAAAAAGGTGCACACTAAAAATTTTGACTGACTTGAAATGCCCGGAAGTCTGTAAAATTGGTCTTTTTTGATTGCGAATCTTTGGCACGCATAAAAATGTAAAGAAAAAAAGGGGGGGGGGGGGTCATGCATGTCCTTTTTTCGCAAATTTCACTTTTTTTACAGGAACTCTGCGTCCTCATCGAAAATGTTCCGAATTTTGCATATTTTCAAACCTATCTGTAGATTGCATAAAAGACAAGATCAAGTTCGAAGTTAAATTTATCACGACTATTGATTCAATATGCTAAAAATACATTTCCAAGCGCCGCATTTTAGCATATTTACCGAAAATAATTTGTCCAAGTGGCTTCACTGGGTCATGAGGTTTGATACACCGTACACTGCTGTTTGGAAAATAAATTGGCTCAATTTCTGCACAACTCACTTGAATTAATATTGTCCGCTAACAACTTGTCTGTGTTAATTGGATTAATTTTGACTGTACGTTACATGTATTAAGATGAAATCAATACTATTCAAAAGCTCTCATTCATAGATTTCTGTATAATTTAATATGAATAAAGGCAAAACCGAAAAGTCTTTGTTTTTTATGCTTCCGGAATCAAAGATACGGGGGCATATAGTTTTTGGCCTGTCCGTCTGTCTGTTTGTCCGAAAAACTTTACATTGGGCATAACTTTTGAATGGAAGGTGATAGAGCTTTCATATTTCACATGTGTATTCCTTGTGACAATACCTTTCCATTGATACCAAAATTTTTGACCGCGTGACCTTGACCTTTGACCTACTTTTCAAAAACTTTAACATTGGGCATAACTTTTGAATGGTTAGTGATAGGGCTTTCATATTGTACATGTGTATTCTTTGTGACAAGATCTTTCCATTGATACCAACATTACTCTGACCCTGACCTCTCACATACTTAACAGAAAATGGTGTTTATACCAACAAAGATGCCACCGCGGGGCATTACTATTTTTAGTGTTTCACAAACACAGGCTTTATTATTTTCTGGCATACTAGCTATTGATAATGAAAGGTTTGGTGTTCAATTTTAAATAAACTTGATTTATGAAATCATTTCATTGTTTTATTCTGTTTCTGTTGCACAATAATGTGGAATTTTACAAAATGATTTTATTTTTGATGTTGCATAATCAAACTATACTAGCTGGGCATATGACTTTGGATCGCATAATCCATCTTTTCAAATCAGTAAAAAAGTTGTTGTTTTGAAATGTGACTATTTTCTCTTGTTTGTACTTTTAAAGGTTGTCTGGAAAAAAAACTTGTCTGCATCCGGCAAAAATCTTGTTAGAAAGGTTGTGGGCTAAAATCCTGGTACTGGCACAATCAGTATTCAATGTCAGTATGTCAATTAGAGCGTGCATGGGTATCAGGTGAGCGCTGTGCCCCCTGGGGCTCTTGTTTTACCTTTTCTGCGAAGTGACGGGTGTTGCAAGCAAGTCGGAGATGCTCAAGTTACTCTTCTCGGCACTTGATCTCATATACAAGGGATTTCGCTCCTTTCGGCATAAGTAAATTACTGATTTCGTAGTCCATTGATTGACGTTGATTTTTTTTTATAAACCATGACTTTTAAAAATTTGTTTGTGTTTTTAAAAAATTTGTATGTTTGGTGATTGTTGTTTTGTGTGGTGTTATGGGTCTGAACGGGGATAAGAATTTTTGGCAAAATCTAAGGAAGGGGATCCTGACACCCCCCCCCCCCCATTAATCCCCTCCTCCTTCTAGATCCGCGCTTGAGATGGTGTTTTATCAGCTTTGAATGAATGAATGAATGTATGAATGAATGAATGAATTGCAGCCGGGAGACGAAGTTTGACCCGATTGCTTAAAGTTTTAGAATTTATTCATTTCCGGGAACTTTCTCGCACGAAAGAAAAAAGAAAATATGAGGAATTTTGACAACAAACAAAAATTAAAAATGTAGGAAATCAATTTCGAAATGTTTATCTACGTATGATGCGATATTGCCTTTATCTTATCTTTTTCAAATGAATTCGAGACAGAGGAAATTCGACAATTTTTTTATGTTGCATTTCGACAACTATCTTTCAGTACTGTGCATCCTCATTACTGAGTACTCTGCATAGAACTTCTTAATAAATCCTTCTTCTTTTGTTACAGTTGGTTCAGACATGCATTATTTACAGGTACTTTTCAGTGGCGGATTCAGGGGGGTACGGAGGCCCCCCCCCAGCACTGACCCAAAATTTTCCAAAAAACCCTATATTTTGGCCAAATTTCAGTAAAACTCACCAAAATTTGCCCCTTGACCGCCTGGCAAAGGGGGCGCTAGATCCACCACTGCTTTTTGCTGTCTTCTGTTCTCCGGCAAAATATCACTTAAAATTCTCCATTGCGCCACAGGTGTAATCACAGGAACAGAAAGATGCAATCTAAGAAGGTTTATTTCAAGTGCTAGGAAGGCCAAACTTGCACAGATGATGCACCTTTCTGAGTAGATCACAAATCTATGTCATGACCTATATTTTCCACTTGAGTGCATACATGGCATATCTAAGAAAGATTTGGGTATCAATGTTAAGAAGTTTTATTTCTTTATTTTAAGTGATAGGAAGGCCAAACTTGCACAGATGATGCCTCTTAGTCTTAATGACAAGATCACAAATCTACATTCAAATGTATCAATCAATCATCATCTATGTTCAATTGTAAATACTGTATAGGTCATGATCTATATTTTCGTTCAAGTGTACATGTTGGGAAGATTTGGGTACTAATAGTCTACTTCCCTTTTCTGTTTTGTTCAGTTGTTAGCATTTTTGTTGGTCCTCAATGGAACAGTTTCTCAAATTAAAAACTGTGTAATCTTTATCATCCTTATCTGCTGCCATGATAAAATGCTGCCATGAGAATCGAGGTGACCTTTGTACATGTAATCTTTGAGTACACTATGTTTCTCACTTTTGGGGGAAGGGGGTCAAGGTCAATACATGGGGGATATTGCATGTGAACTACTCAAAGGGGAAATTTGATAATTAAAATTCTTACAAAAGCTGTATTAGATAGCATTAATATAATTGGACTTGCTGTAAATACAAACAGGTACATTTAAAGGAACCTTATTCTACTACTTTGATTCTGATTTTGTTGAATTTTACACATTATTTCAAAACAATCTTTTGTCAAAGAAAAACTCTTTTAGTATGGAGGGAAATTTCTCTGACAGGAAGAGAAAATATACACTACAGAGAAGGGGGATGGGGCCGAATATCACCAAATATTTTTGGAAAGAAAAACACTGGTACAGTATAAAGAAAATTTCACAAATATTTCGATGTTTGATAATTGATTTTTCAAGATTACAGGCATATAAATGTAATGTACTGTTTGGGGTATTATTCTTGTTTTTTGATACTTTGTTTTGAAGTAAAAATGTTATAGGTGTTTACAAAATTTTGCATGTATCATTGATCCATTTTATTTATATTTACAGGAACATGAAATGGTCTTCAGGAGTTAGAATACGCCATCTTGCATACTTGATACATGTAGATCAAGGCAATTATTGATTGAGTGATTCACAGCTAACTGTCCGCCATGGAAAGTGATGATGACGATTGTATTTACAGTCCTGTACCCCAAGTTCACTCGTCTGATGAGGAAGACGAAGATGAAGCTCCCAAGGTAAATGAGATTAAACTTTTTAAAAAGGGGTAGGGCCACGAAGCCCGATATTGGCCCTAATTTTGATAAATTTTAAACATTGTACTTCATAGAATTTTTAACTTTTATTTGACATTTTGAAATGTTCTCTACTGAATCACGAATCTACTTTTTGTAAACATTGCTTTTATCAACACCTTTTAGCCGTTTGAAAACACCAAAATAGGTCAAATTCGGCGAAATTGATGCAAAAACTCAATATTTCTATTAAATTAGCAATGGCCGCATGCATTAACTATGATGGGAAAATTATATGTGAAAGATTTTCATTATATCCTTTTGTCATAAACGTTCTATCTCAGTTAACGCATGCGGCCACATTGAATTCTACGACAAAAGACAAAATTCCCAGCAATTTTCGCCATATTTTGTCAATAACGTCATGATGACGTCACTTCATGACGTCATTACAGTTAAATGGCACATTGTTTGGTGATATTATTCTTTTCATGAAAAGCGGTAAACATTCGTGTATTTTCATGAGAGATATCAAGTGTTCCTCATGAAATTTATTTTAAGAGAAAAATCAAGGGCCGATTTAGGGGTCTCGTGGCCCTACCCCTTTAACTTTACATTTGTGAAAAAAAATTTTAAGTTTAACTTTAACTTAAATTTTTGATTTAAGTGTGAGGAAAACTTTAAGCCTTTATGAAGTAAAAGACTGGATAAAATTTTTCAAACCTATGAACCTACAACATGTACAAGTATAAATTTTTCTGTAAAGTTAAATTTTCCTGATAGTTAAATTTAACTCTATACATGCTATACAAAACACTGTAAAGATTGGAATGAAAAGTTATATTCTGTCATTTTTTTTAAAAAGGCTTATGATAATGAACATGATGAAAAATGAAAATTCGGATCACTTGTATGTATATTGTAGAATATTTTCACAGGTATGGCATGTTTTCATTTTTCTTATTTATAGCTTCATCATAAAGAGATCTTACTGAAATTAAATGAACTGCGAAAGATACAAAAGTACTGCGATGCCTCAGTCACCATTTTGGGAAGACGGCATTTTGTTCATAGAAATGTTCTAGCAGCTTCCAGCCCTGTGCTTGATGAATCATTATACGAAAATGATTATTTAGGGATGTGCAACATTGAACTAGTTCATAAAGACCTTCATAATGTGGAGGAAACGCTAACAGATGAAATCATCGACTTTTTGTACACAGGGGACCTTACTGTGAAGGAAAAACATTTAGATCTGTTGTGCAATCTGGCAGATACTTTGAAAATCAGACCTTTGATCGATAAACTTGAAGAATTTCTGAAGAATAGAATAAGAAATAGTTTTGAAAAATTTGTTGAAACATTTGTTTTAGTGAAGACATATCAGTCATTGAACATTTCGACTAGTACTCTCAGAAGGGCCTTTTGTTCATACCAATTTAGTTCCTTAGTAGATCAAATCAGAGATCTTAGTCCAAACCTTTTTGATCAGTTTTTGGACAATTTCAAAAAATACCTTCGCCCACCAAAAATACTTTGTTTGATATTTCACTGGATATATTTCAATCGCGGACAGGAGTATTTGAAGACGCTTTTCCTTAATCATGTCAAAATGCATAGCCTGACGGAAGACATGTATTATGAAATAAGAAATTACGAAGGACGTTATGGACTACCAGAGACATTAACGTCAATTATTTGGAAACATTTTGTGGAGGAAGAAGTCGACATGGGATCAATACTGCTGAGAGAACTCTCTGAAATCCAACGTTTATCAAGAATTGAATGCACCTTTAAGCAAAGTTCATGTACAGTTGAGGACGATTTCAAAGAATTGATCTATTCGCCTATTGCTTTGTATGTTGATGGATCATCAGAGAAAGATGTTATGGGTGACTTGTCACACAATGACAACTCCTCTTTACAGCGTCAAATGTCACAGACTGACAGCTCTTCTTCACAAAATCAAAAGTCACAGACTGAAGGCTCCTTTGAACATTTTGACTTGTCAAAGGGAGACAGCTCTTCTTTGAGACATCAAATGTCACAGACTGACAGCTCCTGTGTAAGACAATACAATTCACAAAATGACAGCTCCTCTGTAAGACATCAAATGTCACAGACAGACAACTCCTCTGAACCATATGACATATCAAATGGAGACAGCTCTTCTGTAAGACATCACTTGTCACAGACTGATTGTTCTGTTAGAAATCACATGTCACAGACTGATTGCTCCTCTGTAAGAAATAACATGTCACAGACCAATTGCTCTTCTGTGAGACATCATATTTCACAGACTGATTGCTCCTCTGTAAGACATCATATGTCACAGACTGATTGCTCCTCTGTAAGACATCATATGTCACAGACTGATTGCTCCTCTGTAAGACATCACATGTCACAGACTGAGTGCTCCTCTATAAGACATCATATGTCACAGACTGAGTGCTCCTCTATAAGACATCATATGTCACAGACTGATTGCTCCTCTGTAAGACATCACATGTCACAGACTGATTGCTCCTCTATAAGACATCAAATGTCACAGACTGACAGCTCCTCTGAACGATATGACATGTCAAAGGGAGACAGTTCCTCTGTCCAACATCAAATGTCACAGACTGACAGCTCCTCCTTAAGACATCACAATTCACAAGATGACAGCTCTTCTGTACAAGATGACAGCTCCTCAGTTGGGCATCAAAATAATGGATTTGAGCAAGGTATTTAAATGTTATAAGCACCAAGATTGTTCTAACATTTCTACATTTGGGTCTTGGACTTTTCCATTTAAAAAATTAAAGACACAATGGGTCCCAAATTTTTAAGTTACATTTACATTCATGATTTTATTAGCAAAGTTGCAAAACTTAGCTTTTAATTAGATGTGAGAGGGGCATTTGGGCTGGCGGGCATGTGTCAACATTATGTTTCCGGGCTATAATTCAAATATCACAATTGCTAGTGCAATGAAATTTTATACACTTACAATGAGTCGAGGATGTCCCCTATTGATTTTTGGGTCAAAAGGTCAAGGTCATAGGACTCTGATAATTGAAAATGGTTTCTGGATCATATAAGTAAGTTTATTGCACCTACTATCATGAAACTTGCCAGAAATATTTTCCATGAGTCAAGGATGACCCCTATTAATTTTGGGATCAAAAGGTCAAGGTTGGACTCTGATGATCAAAAATGGTTTCCGGATCACATTAGAGCGTGATTGCACTTATTATCACGAGACTTGCCAAAAAAAAAAAAAATCCCATGAGTGAAGGGTGACAAATATTAATTTTGAGGTCAAAGGTCAAGGTTGTAGGACTTTAATGATTGAAAATGGACTGGATCATATTAGAGCATGTATTGCGCTAACTTATTATCATGGATCTTGCCAGAAATGCTTCCCCACAAGTCAAGGATGACCCCAGTTTATTTTGGAGTCCTAAGGTCTAGGTCATATGGCTGATTATAGAAAATGGTTTTTGTATCATATTAGAGTGTGTACTGCATCTATCATCATGAATCTTGCCAGAAGGATGACCCCTATAATGCCTATTTTGGGATCACAGGTCAAGGTCAAAGGACTATGATGATTGAAAATTTTAAAGCATGACTTATAATTTCACCTATCTTAATGAAACTTACCAGACATCTTTCCATTGGCTTTGAGTCAATGATGACCGCTGTTGATTTTGGGATCCAAAGGTCAAGGACATATGACCCTGGTAATTGTAAATGGTTTCTGGATCATATAATAGCATATTTCTTCATACTTACTTTCCAGTTTTGCAAATATTCCAGTTTTGCAACTCAGTAATATGCATCTTTGATGCACTCTCAGCGTATACTTAAAGTGATTTATAGAAAAACAGGCATTACAGATTGTGTTGAATACTTAAGTTCGGTCTTTTTTTCTTATTCCTTTATTGTCATTAAAAAATTTATCTCTTGTATGTCGATGGTACAATGATTTGTAGTGGTAGGAAACCATATACAGAAAAATATTCTGTCTTTTTGATATACAGAGTTGCTTTCCACTAGAATCGAATTTCTATAGAAACATTTCATTTGAAGCTAATGTTTTCCCTGAGTTTTATGCTTGTTCCCATAGAATTTAATAATATCACAATTAATTTATGTCAGGTACCGCCCAAATGTACTTAGACACAGTTAGTGAGGATAGAATGCCAAGCAGTCGTAAAAGAAAAGGAAATCCCAGAAAGCTGAAAAAGGGTGTTAAAGTAGTTAGGACATCGGAATGCAGAAACAATTCATCTTCAAAAAAGGAAAGTTCTGATATCAATGTGATTTTGAAGGACATAAAAACAGAAAAGGATGACCAAAATTTCCAGGTACTCTACAATGAATAAATTGTATTTGACTAGTTTTGGTTTAGTCTGGTTTTGTAGTTAAGTTCAAGAGATACTAAAGCTTGTTGATAAAACAATTCAGATCCTCAACTGTGATCAGAGTAATAGAATCTAGCACCACTTTAAGTTCCAGATAGAAAAATATCAGTCTCGGGTGGTACTGATCAAGTCCCAACCAAAGTATTAACCGAGGTTGGGACGTTGATCCATCCCACCTGAGACTGATATTTTTCCATCCAGAACTCAGATGTGGTGCTTGATTATTTTTCTCGCAGATTGAAACTTGCAAATTCGTCTTGTTTACGCATCAGAAAGACTTAACGTCGTGCTTCATGTATGGGCATTTGAAATAACGTACGTCAGTTTGCCTGTGACGTCATAAAGGAACAATCACCAGCACCTGATCAGGGATGCGGGATTAATAGAATCTAGCACCACTTTGAGTTCCGGATAGAAAAATATTTGTCTCGGATGGGACTGATCAAGTTCCAACGGAGGCGTTGGGGGAGGTTGGGACGTTGATCCATCCCACCCGAGACTGATATTTTTCTATCCGGAACTTAGATGTGTTGCTTGATTATTTTTCTCGCACATTGAAACTTGCAAATTCAGGGGTGTGGGATCAAATTTTGCAGCACTGCTACAAAGGGGAATCGGCCTATCCCATGTGCGAGAATTATTCTGTCATCACAGAATTTTCAATTGGATGAAAAGTTGTCATCATTGACTAATACTTAACAGATGAAGTTTTTTGGTACATGTACTCTGGTACCTTATATTATTTTTTAAAAGCCATAGAAACTTTGTCATACATTTTCCTAGACATATAATGTGAAGAATATAAAGAAACTTATTTCTAGGTCTCCAAGAAAGTTTTCAAAGAAGAAGATCAACCACTTACAGAATGGGTAGTAGAAGGTAGTACAAAGGATTCAAAATTGGAGATGCCCAATGTTGCCGATGATAGTGATGTGGATACTGATGCGACAGAGCCAGTCTCACCCTTGCCAGAATTTTACGACTCGGAGTCCTACCAAGAAAAGGAGTCAGAGACTTGTAATGGTATGTTACTTACAAAATCCTATAAAGGAAATGGTATATAAAATAGACAACTGTTTGCCTTATGACATTATTTGACTTTGATCTTGGAGTGGATGGATGGCAGCTAGCTCTCATACTGATAGCTGCCAAGGGGGAATTCATGTTTAACAAACACAGCTTGATTAATTTGAGGACACAAGATCTTTCTTATGTACAGTGTTTGGCCCTGCCACGCTATGGAGATTTACCGTCACGCTATTTGGATTAGCACCAAACTGTATTTTACTTCAGCCATGCTATATTTTTTCTTTAAAAAAAAGTGTATTAACTATTTTGTGTTTCCCTTTTCATTAATTGATTGATTTAAAGGCTAAAATTGGCAACCACCCAGTCATTCATATGCATACCTGAGTGACTTTGGCTTGGTAGGCATCATGTAAGTGTACCTTCTTTGAAGATAGTCCATCTGTTCAACTTAATTGCGCACAGTGTGTTACATCAAAGACATGTTGATAGGTAACCCTTTATTATGTTAATGAGACACCCAAGTTTCATCGGTTTTAAGCTGTAAATCAAAGATTGATAGGGGTAAAAGGTTTAAAAGGTAGGGGTTTATAGTCTCGTTTGCTTTAGCCTCACGCGACTTCCACAATAACCTCCCCGGCGAGACCTGTACAATCCAGTGCATTCTCAACTCCCTTGGGAGTATACAAGCAGAGCTGCCGTTCAGGCGCTAATGCTTTTCATTCACATTGCCAGCTCGTCTCATGTGCCAGGTATCCGGTTTACTCCTGGGTAGAGAGAGTGCAACGTAGTGTAAAGTAACTTGCCCAAGGTTACAATGGTTTGCATTGTCTGGCGACAGTGAGATTCGAACCCACGACCCATGGATTCGTAGTCCACCGTGCTAACCACTACGCTACCAGCACTACTAAAGAACCAATCAGATACGATACAGGGGTCAGTGAGGAAATGACAGAAAATTGACCTGTCCCTTATATAGTATCCTGTTGGCCTTTAACGGCCACATACATGTACCTGATTAGATAGCTCTGGCTGTATACAACCTGAGGTGTTAAAACGTCTTATAGTCCCTAACAAACTTTATTTACCTGAGCTGAGAACGTGTCTGGCTACAGCACACGTCAATCTATTGTTATTTAAAAATAATTACTTGATGGCACTAGTTGCGTTGACAGTGTCTATCGAGTGACCAACAAAAGTCATGAAAAGACAAAGTATTTGTCCTAAATCTAATAATTTCATGTCGAAGTCTATAAAAATTGCTACGGTAAACTGTCGAGGATTAGGTGATGCTAAGAAAAGGAAAGATGTTTTAAATTTTTATAAATCTAAAAATTACAGTATAGTATGTCTCCAAGATACACACTTCACCCCAGAACTAGAACCATATATTGAATCTCAGTGGGGATATAAATGTATTTTTAACTCTTTTGCTTCAAACTCAAGGGGGGTGGCTGTATTATTCAGTAACAACTTTGAACTTGTTCTTCATAAAGAAAAGAAAGATTCAGAAGGTAATTTACTCATTTTAGATATCAGCATTGATGGTAAAAGGTTTACGCTGTTAACTTTATACGGCCCAAAATCTGATTCTCCTTTTTTCTTTGAAAATCTTGGCGACTTATTAGAAGAATTTGATAATGATTATTTTATACTCTGTGGTGATTTTAATATTGCTTTTAACCCTATTATTGATACACATAACTACAGAAACATTAACAACCCAATGGCCAAAGAAAAGCTATTGCAATTAATGGAAAATTTCAACCTTGTAGATTATTACAGAATTTTGTATCCTGAAAGCAAATCTTTTACTTGGCATTGTAAAAATCCTGTTAAACATGCAAGATTAGATTACTTCTTAATTTCTGAAAATCTGTCTAATCTAGTAGAAAATATCATAATAAGAGCGGGTTATAGGTCAGACCATTCTGCAGTTATTCTTAATTTGAAAATAAGTGACTTTAACAGGGGTCCTGGACTCTGGAAATTTAATAATAGTTTGTTATACGATATGAATTACATTGAAAAAGTAAAAGAATGCATTAAAAAGACTAAAACACAATATGCAAATATGCTATATAAAGAAGAAATGAAATCTGAAATTCCAAATGATATTGTAGATTTTACGATAGGTGATAGTCAGTTTCTAGAAATACTTTTGATGGAAATAAGGGGCATAACTATTTCTTATTCCTCATTTAAAAAGAAAGAAAGGGATAGGACGGAAAATGATCTAATAAAAGAAATAAATTTTCTCGAAAATAATATTAATCTAAACTGTATTCAAACTGTTAATGATTTAGAAGAAAAGAAAAGAAACTTAGAAATCATTAGAGATGAAAAATTGAAAGGTCATATTATTCGGTCAAAGGCTAAATGGATAGAAGAGGGCGAAAAGCCCACCAAATATTTTTGTGGTCTTGAAAACAGGAATTACATCAATAAAACTATTCAAATTCTAGATGTTGAAAATAAGGGCATGATTTATGATCAGAAAGAGATTCTTTGCGAAGTAAAGAGTTTTTATGAGAAGTTGTATTCTAGTAGAGAAGAATCAATTCAACAAATAGATTTGCATGATTTTCTTAGTAACTATGAAATTCCAAAATTAGACCAAAGGCATGCTGATTTATTAGAAGGAGAGATAAATGAATCAGAAATACTAGCTAGTCTTAAACGAATGAAGAATAACAAATCGCCCGGAAGCGATGGCTATACGGCCGAATTTTTAAAATTTTTTTGGGTTGACTTAAAACATTTTATTACTAGGGGTATAAATGATGTGTTTATCAAAAAACGTCTCCCAGTCTCTCAAAGGCTGGGAATAATTTCATGTCTTCCAAAAGGGGATAAACCAAGGCAGCATATGAAAAATTGGCGCCCTATTACACTCTTGAATGTTTTCTATAAACTAATATCAGGTTGTTTGAGCAGTCGTATCAAATCTACTTTAAGTTTTCTCATATCAGATACTCAAACTGGATTCCTGAGCGGTCATTACATAGGGGAAAATACTAGGTATATATATGATTTAATGTCTTATACAGAACGTAATAATATTCCAGGTCTTTTATGCCTTATCGATTTTGAGAAGGCGTTCGACTCGATAGCGTGGTCTTTTGTCTATAAAGTTTTGGATTTTTTTGGATTTGGACATAATTTACGGGAATGGGTGAAAATACTTAATACAGATATAAATGCATCAGTATTACAGAGTGGTTTCCTGTCAGATCAGATATCTATAAAACGTGGCTGCCGTCAGGGGGACCCTGTTGCACCTTACATTTTTCTTCTCTGTGCAGAAATTTTGTCCATTATGATTAAAAATAATTCAAATATCAAAGGAATAATTATAAATAATAAAGAGCACAAAATTTCACAATATGCCGATGACACCACTCTTATCCTTGATGGTTCAAAACAATCACTTTTTGCTGCTTTAGACACACTTGATACATTCTCTGAAATTTCTGGTCTACATATTAACTGTTCAAAGACGAAAATTGTTTGGATAGGTTCGAAAAAATTTAGTTCAGAAGTTTACCATCATAGTAGATGGAAACTTGAATGGGGATCAACAAAATTCTCACTACTTGGTATTGACTTTTCCATTGACTTAGATGAAATGTTAGATCTGAATTATCAAAAACAGATTCTAAGAGTAAAAGCATTAATTAACCAATGGAGAAGAAGGATCCTAACTCCCATTGGTAGAGTAACAGTTTTGAAATCTCTTATCATTCCAAAATTGAATCATTTATTTATTTCTTTACCCAACCCTAGTGCCAAAATGATTGCTTCCCTCAATAAAGATTTTTTCTCTTTTTTGTGGAATTCAAATTGTGAAAAAGTTAAAAGAAATAACATTACTCAGAATTATGACATGGGTGGTCTCCAGATGATAAATTTAGAAAATTTTATTAATGCATTGAAATGCTCATGGATTAAAAGATTGATCAACGGAGGACAATCATGGATAAATATTCTGGAAGCAGAACTTGGAAAAAATATTATAGGTCATGTGTGTGATTTTGGTGATGCTTATATATCTAAATTGTGTGAACGTTGTCCTAATAAATTTTGGAAAGATGCTTTTACAGCTTGGTTGAGGGTTTTGAAAAAAAGATATGAAATAAAGGACTATGAGAAAAAATTATTTTCATTTCCTATATGGTACAATTCCTCTATTATGATTGATAAGACGGCAATTTTTAATAAGAAATGGTATGAAAAGGGGGTTAAAATATTGGGAGATTTCTTTGCAAATGATAATTTCTTATCAAAATCTGAGTTTGAAAATAAATTTAATTTAGGTTCAATTTGTTTTCTCCAATACCATGGTATAAAAACTGCGATTCTTCATTTTATAAATTCCATGAAAATCTCATTTGAGGAATGCAGAGATTTAAACCATCCCTATATTCCATTTCATATCCATATTCTGATTTCAAAACTAAAAGGTAGTAAAGAAGTTTATCAATTTTTGAATAACATCGACGTTTATCCAACTTCAGTATCAAAATGGAATACCATCTACACTTCTGTAAATATAAATACTCGAGAAATATTTCATACATGTTTTAGAACTTCTACAGATTCTAAATTACAATGGCTACAGTTTCGCATTTTGCATAGAATATTGCCAGTTGGCAGTTATCTGAAGAAAGTAAAAATTTCTACAAATGATATTTGTCATTTCTGTAATTCTGATCAAGAAAATTTAGAACATGTATTTTTCTCTTGCACGAAAGTTATATCATTATGGTCAGATCTGTCAGCCTATATTGAACAAAAATCGCAAAATGTCGTTGTTTTTGACTCATTCAGTGTTATTTTCGGAAAACCATTTTCTATTTCTAATATGTCTATCAATAAGATTATCATGTTTACTAAACAATATATTTACTTGAACCTAAAACAAAATAAGATATTAACTTTCACTGGTCTTCTTGCATTTATTCATTCAAAACGAAATATTGAGAAGTATGTAGCAAAAAAGAGAAATGAAATAGATAAATTCAATTTAATTTGGAACAATTTAAAAAATTTATAGAATACCGATTTTATGTAGTCCTATAAATATAGATTATATGTATATATATATATATTTTTTTCTCTCTCTCTCTCTCTTGACATGAAAAATATTTTTGTAACTTATATCTATGGTTTGAAAGTGTGAGTGAAAGGTTGTCTATGTCGTAACTGTTTCTTTCTTTTTCTTTTTTTGTGTGTGTTTATAATTGCAAAAAAAAAAAAATCACTGATTATCGATTGTACTAATTGATCAAAAATGATGTGAACAAAAAAAAAATAAAAAAAAAAAAAAGTCATGAAAAGACACCCATTCTATAACATAACCTCGCCGTCTTTTATTTGTCAGACAAAATAATTGCCGCTTTAACAAGATAAGAAAGAGGCTATCTTACTCGTGCAAAATCATTTTACTTTGAATCGCAGGCAAGTGTTACGTAAGAAGTTAGTCCCTTTCTACTCTGCTTAATCCCCCTATATTGTAGTGTACCTTTCTATAGCAGACTAGAAAGGGACTAACTTCTCACGTAACATGTCAGAAGTTTAGAAGAATTGATCAAATTAATCATCAAACAAACAACTGAGTGCACAGACCATTGTTTTATTAGCTCACCTCGACGAAGTTGAGTGAGCTTATGCTATACCCCCGCGCGTCTGCATCCGTGTCCGCGTCCGCGTCCAGTTAAGAAGTTTGGGGTAGCTCAGTATTTGGCAAAGTACTGATGCTACAGTAACCAAACTTGCACAAGTGATTCATCTTTGGATGCTGAGGTGAACCCATGCATCGGATGCTGCATCTGACCTACATTTTCCGCTTGAGTGACTTGGTTAAGAAGTTTGGGGTAGCTCAGTATCTGACAAAGTACTGATGCTACAGTAACCAAACTTGCACAAGTGATTCATCTTTGGATGCTGAGGTGAACCCATGCATCGGATGCTGCATCTGACCTACATTTTCCGCTTGAGTGACTTGGTTAAGAAGTTTGGGGTAGCTCAGTATCTGACAAAGTACTGATGCTACATTAACCAAACTTGCACAAGTGATTCATCTTTGGATGCCGAGATGGATCCATGCATCGGATGCAGCATCTGACCTACTTTTTCCGCTTGAGTGATTTTGCTTTTAAAAGCCAATATTGAGCAAAGTATAAGTGCTACATGTACCAAACTTGCATATTGGATGTATCTTTGATCAAACTTTCATAAAATGACCTTGACCTACTTTTTCCGCTTGAGTGATTTTGCCTTTAAAAGCCATTATTGAGCAAAGTATAAGTGCTACATGTACCAAACTTGCTTATTGGATGTATCATTGATCAAACTTTCATGTAATGACCTTGACCTACTTTTTCCGCTTGAGTGATTTTGCCTTTAAAAGCCAATATTGAGCAAAGTATAAGTGCTACATGTACCAAACTTGCATATATGATTTATTTTTGGATCAAACTTTCATAAAATGGCCTTGACCTACTTTTTCTGCTTGAGTGATTTTGCCTTTAAAAGCCAATATTGAGCAAAGTATAAGTGCTTCATGTACCAAACTTGCATATTGGATGTATCTTTGATCAAACTTTCATAAAATGAAATTGACCTACTTTTTCCGCTTGAATGATTTTGCCTTTAAAAGCCAATATACATGTATTTAGAAATATGTTTGAATTGAATTTTGCTGCCACGAGGTGAGCTTCGTAATCTGTGATTACCTATGTTTGACGAGTCTGATCACGATATAGAAGGCTTTGTATACAATTGACATTAATTTTGAAAAAAATCTTAATTTCTTGGGGGATGGGTGTTGGTGGGGGCGTTTGCTTCATATTGTAGGCTAAATAGAACAATTGTCAGCTTTCTTTGCTAGAGATTACCACGAACAATATTGCAATGGCAGATTCAGAGGGGGATGGAATAAATGTTTCCATATTTGACCTAATTTTTCAAGAAGGAATTTGACTGTATTTAAAGATAATTTTCAAACTCATTTAATATGTGAAACCTGCCATTTCCCTGAACCAAAAATTCAGAACTCAAGGTTAGACCACCTTTCCACACTTAGGCCTTTTATTTTTTATTAAATGGTTTACGGGAAATTTTGAAAAAAAATTGAGTCGAGGGGGAAAAATAAAAATAAAAATAAAATGAGAAATTTAACACAGTCGACCAAAAAAAATAAAAATAAAAAAGGAAACGGATCATCTTTTTTTTATTTTTTGAAACTTCCATTACAATTGATGCTATGTTTGAATTTCTGTTTTTTCGTACTGTTCACTTCTTCTTTTAACTTTTTACTGCATTCCTGGTTTTAATTAGCACTGATTTTTTACATTCACCACGAATTGGATGACTGTTCACTTCCTCTTTTTAGTTTTAACTGCATTCCTTGTTTTAACTAGCTTTGACTTCTTACATTCACCACAAATTGGTCGAACAATCCCATAATTTTCACGCAATCTTTTAATATCTTCAGTATCCAACACGTCTGTGTCTCCACAATAAACGCAAATGTTGTCAAAAACAACAGTCTTCCTTGTAAGAACAGTTGTACTGCATGTGTTACTCAATTAAAAACGCTGAAACTTACAACCATCGATTAAACTTTGCAGTAGAAATGAAAATCACAAACCCGAAATCCTTTAAAACGGCGAAATCTACCGTTGCTCCAACTTCAGTTTGTCCCTCTTTTAGAATCTTTCGGGATCCGCATCGAGTATTTCATTAACAACATCAAGCATCACTTACGGTGAGGGACAGTTCAATTTTACGTATAGTCGATTTAGAGCTTACATGTCTCGATAGAAGCGTTTAAAAGATTCAACGATCGCAAATAATTAAAAATTATTTTGCAAGCTGACAGTTTAAGACGGTCGGCGGAAAGTATAAAAATAAAAGGAGACATCGCCACTTTTATTAGCTCACCTCGACGAAGTTGAGATGAGCTTATGCTATAACCCCGGCGTCCGCGTCCGCGTCCCCGTCCGCGTCCGCGTCCCCGTCCGCGTCCGCGTCCGCGTCCGCGTCCGGTTAAAGTTTTTGGGGTAACTCAGTATCTGACAAAGTACTGATGGTACAGTAACCAAACTTGCACCAGTGATTCATCTTGGGATGCTGAGTTGAACCCATGAATCAGATGCAGCATCTGACCTACATTTTCCGGTTGAATGACTTTGTCAATGTCTGGTTAAAGTTTTTGGGGTAACTCAGTATCTGACAAAGTACTGATGCAACAGTAACCAAACTTGCACAAGTGATTCATCGTTGGATGCTGAGGTGAACCCATGCATCGGATGCAGCATCTGACCTACATTTTCTGGTTGAATGACATTGTCTTATCTGGTTAAAGTTTTTGGGGTAGTTCAGTATCTGACAAAGTACTGATGCTACAGTAACCAAACTTGCACAAGTGATTCATCTTGGGATGCTGAGGTGAACCCATGCATTGGATGCAGCATCTGACCTACTTTTTCGACTTGAGTGATTTTGCCTTATAAGGCCAATATTGAGCAAAGTATAAGTGCTACATGTACCAAACTTGCATATTGGATGTATCTTTGATCAAACTTTCATAAAATGACCTTGACCTACTTTTTCCACTTGAGTGATTTTTCCTTTAAAGACCAATATTGAGCAAAGTATAAGTGCTACATGTACCAAACTTGCATATTGGATGTATCTTTGATTAAACTTTCATAAAATGACCTTGACCTACTTTTTCTGCTTGAGTGATTTTGCCTTTAAAGGCCAATATTGAGCAAAGTATAAGTGCTACATGTACCAAACTTGCATATTAGATGTATCTTTGATCAAACTTTCATAAAATGACCTTGACCTAGTTTTTCCACTTGAGTGATTTTGCCTTTAAAGGCTAATTGTGAGCAAAGTTTAAGTGCTGCATGTACCAAACTTGCATATTAGATGTATCTTTGATCAAATTTTCATAAAATGACCTTGACCTACTTTTTCTGCTTGAGTGATTTTGCCTTTAAAAGCCAATATTGAGCAAAGTATAAGTGCTACATGTACCAAACTTGCATATTGGATGTATCTTTAATCAAATTTTCATAAAATGACCTTGACCTACTTTTTCCGCTTGAGTGATTTTGCCATTTAAGGCCAATATTGAGCAAAGTTTAAGTGCTACATGTACCAAACTTGCATATTAGATGTATCTTTGATCAAACTTTCATAAAATGACCTTGACCTACTTTTTCCACTTGAGTGATTTTGCCTTTAAAGGCTAATATTGAGCAAAGTATAAGTGCTACATGTACCAAACTTGCATATTAGATGTATCTTTGATCAAATTTTCATAAAATGACCTTGACCTACTTTTTCTGCTGGAGTGATTTTGCTTTTAAAGGCCAATATTGAGCAAAGTATAAGTGCTACATGTACCAAACTTGCATATTGGATGTATCTTTAATCAAATTTTCATAAAATGACCTTGACCTACTTTTTCTGCTTGAGTGATTTTGCCTTTAAAGGCCAATATTGAGCAAAGTATAAGTGCTACATGTACCAAACTTGCATGTTGGATGTATCTTTGATCAAACTTTCATAAAATGACCTTGACCTACTTTTTTCCACTTGAGTGATTTTCTTAATATACATGTACTTAGAGATATGTTTAAATTGAACTTTGCTGCCGCGAGGTGAGCCTGGTAATCTTTGATTACACTATGTTTTTTATTTTTTTTCAGAAGAAATTAGAGTCGGCGCTCCCGTGAACCATTTAATAAAAAATAAAAGGCCTTAGATTCACTAATATGCTAAATTCTAACACAAGTCCATCTGCTACTAGGAGTCGTGGTCATGAAACAGTCTCAAGAGAATTTTCTCAAAAGACCCAAATTGTCAATATTGAAATATATTTTCTATTGTACTAATTTTATTGTACTAGACATGTGTTTCGGATATTAAATCCTCGTCAGTAGTACTAGACTAATTGAATTTTAAAACTGTCACGCAAATATTTCTTTAAAATTAGAACACCATACATAATCTCACTGTCTAAAATTTAATGATGTTTAAGCATGTAGATAAGAATGTAGTATCATTATTATTGACACATTTATTTCAGTATCAAAATTATTTTAAATGGCTAAGTAATAAAGCAACAACACATGACACAACATGCAACAACGCAACACTGAATGACGCAACATGCAATGACACATTGCAACGCAAGGTGCACCTTAAAGACTTAGCACCACGCTATCTGAAATTTCTGGGGAGAACAGTGCTACATTGTATGAATATGAGCTAGATCAAAACATTCAATTTCTGAAAACATTAGTTTTTATGATGTTTTGAATGTCATTGTCAAATGTAGGAAGCTAAGTTGGGCCAACTTGGGCCTCTTGTTTTAAACTGGAATTTTCCTATTCCTATTTGAATAGGAATTTTGTAATTCACCTATCTTTTCTTCAGTTCCTTCTGAAAATACTATTTTCTTGTTAACTGTAACAAATTATTATGTTGACAAGCATCAGAATTTAAGATTTACGCTGAGACATAAAGTAGTGTTAATGAACAATTTTTGCAACTAAGTGCGTTTCAATCAGAAATATCATTGCCTAAAAGTTAACATTTCATACAAAGTCAGTGCATTGCTGACTGTTTACTTTTTAGTATTTGTTTGCAATCAGGTAAGGACTAGAGGTGAAACAATATATCGATATATTGCGATATTTAATAAAATCGTATCGTATCGTGATACGAAATGCGTATCATAATATGTTGACCCTTTTAGATTGTGTGAATAAATTATTGCATCACGTTGATTTTAATCAGTTTAATTGAAAACATGCGACCCATGGTCCACATCGCTCACAATTGAAATGAATTATGACAAAAAAAATCAAAATTAAAATGACTTGTGTGTACGTCTTTCAAGCAAGTGACATTGACCATTTGAAATAAATCAGAAAATATGAACTGTATGGACAAACATACAAAGAGGAACCTTATTTTAAATAAAAAATGATAAACATGAAAGAAACAGTATATCGCAATTTATCGCAATACATCTAATAAAATATCGCAATATATCGCGATTCACTTTTGGCATATTGTTTCACCCCTAGTAAGGATCATGGTATTTGATATAGTCCTTTTACGTGTAGTTTGATATTACAATGTTTCAGTAGTATTATATCATTGTAAGTCATATAAGAATAAGTTCCCTGTGCATAATTAAACTCATACTTTGTCTTTTGTAGATGATTCCATGAAGTCTGTATGCCAGAATAAGAAACCCGGTCAACCAAGGTCAAATGTTAAAAAAGTAGAAAAGAAAGACATCAACAATACATCAAAAGTGGTTCAAACAAAGAAAGCATCAAAGAAAAAGAAACATAAAAAGGTATCCTTAACAATACCTATCTTTCCTTTCAATTTTACATGAATGTAGTTTTTGGCCGGATTGCAAAGCAATTCCGGTCTATAGATTGACAATGTCCGTCCGTCCGTCTTTCTGTCTGTCTGTCTGTCTGTCCGTCCGTCTGCCGTCAACATTTTGGTCAACATTGAGGCAAAATCTAAGGAACTATATGCAGTAGAAACATGAAGATTGCCCATGACAAGACCTTTCAATTTATGCCGTAACATTTGACCTAGTGACCTTGACCTTGGACTTTGACCTAGTTAAAGATTTTGGTTAAAGTTCCTGGTTTAAGCAAAATCTAAGGAACTGTATGCAGTAGAAACCTTATATTATACATGTAGGTTGCCCATGATGAGACCTTTCAATTTATGCCGTAACATTTGACCTAGTGACCTTGACCTTGGACTTTGAACTAGTTAAAGACTTTGGTTAAAGTTCCTGGTTTAAGCAAAATCTAAGGAACTGTATGCAGTAGAAACTTTATATTATACATGTAGGTTGCCTCTGACAAGATCTCAATGTATGCTGTAATATTTGACCTAGTGACCTTTACCCAGTTAGTGACAAAAACTTACTTTGCAATCCGGCCATACCGTCTTTAGCGGTGTTTTATTGTAGTATTTCACAATATATTTAGGGATATGAATGATTTGCAAGCTGTTGCGGAGGGGATTTAGCATCACTGCCGTGCATCCGGTGACAGTGTGTTAGTGTGTGCGTGTCCAGATTCTTGTGAACAGCATAGAAGACAAAGTACATGTAATGATCATAGAAATATCAAACCTTCCACAAATGTTCCCCATGGGGAGATTGATTTTCAAGGTCAAGGGATTTTCAAGGTCAAGGGTCAAAAGTCAAGGTCACTGTGGACTTTGGCTTATAATCATTTTGCTCAGTGGTATAGAACATGCAATTAGGAGGGGATGCTACCTGACCTGTACCTGACAAATTTAGTTCTAACATGATGTGTCATTGAAGCGGTAAAACCGACCATATAATCATACAATTAAAAATGCAAATCATACAAATACAATTGCTGTTATCCCCATTCTTATTTACTGTATTTAAACACTCATTAATATTAGGTTAACAACATCACTATGTAGTGTTGCAAAGGGTGTCACTTTGTTGCTAATTTCAAGGCATAAACATTCTTAATTTAATGTCACCAAATGATCATAGTCTGCCAATGAAATTGTATTTAAGGTATTTTACATGTATGTATAATTAACTACTGCTGATTTGTTTTGACTGTGAAAAATGTATACTTCCAATGTCAACCGAAGTAAGCTGATGTTTGAAGGAGTTTGGGACACAAGTCTATCATGCCGAGCTGAAAGGTGTGAGACAAAAATAACAAATTTCAAGAAATACTGAATTTATTCAATTACTTGATCAACGAAAGTACTGGATTTGCATGGCAATTTGTATTATACATCTGATACCTTAATTACATGTACATTTGAAGTGAAGATTTATGTATAGTTTAAGCAGGGTTTCATTTGCAATGAATTTACATTTTCATGTTGTCTGCCTTTTTAGTTGATACTTATTTCTTATATCTAAACTTCAATAGAACCTTTCGTTTATTACAGAAATCAAAGGAGTCATCTGCAACAAAGGAAAAAGATCCCCAAAATTTGTCACTACAATGTGAATTTTGTGAAGTCATCTCTACCAGCACAAATGACTATTACAAACACTTAAAAAATCATTTGGAAGGACCTCCGTTTAAATGCAGCTTTTGTGAGGTGACAAGGAACTCCGTAAGAGACTTAATGATCCATCAGTACAAGCATAGCTCGGAACGTAAATTCACGTGCGAGGATTGCGGGAAGAAATTCAAATTTCCTTCGGGGCTAAATGTTCACATGAAAAGGCACAGGGGAGAAATAAGTAAGTCTTGAATTTCAATTTTTATAATTCCAAAGAAGAAATAGCATTAGCATTGCCCTGTCCTTTGTGCATCCTCATAGTCACACTTTTACACTGTACTTGTAATAGATCAATAAAACTAGTAGGATATGTCCAATATTTTATTTTTTTTTGCTTCATTCACTTGCCTGTTGTTTGAAACCCTGATCTCTGGCTGTTGATTCTGATTTGTTTGAAACCCTAATCTCAGGCTCAACAGCCTGAGATTAGGTTCTCATTTTGAGAATCAACAGCCAGAGATTAGGGTTTCAAACAACAGGCAAATGAATGAAGCAAAATCAATCTATGAAATGCCTGCAAGATGCATTTTCATGTAAATGGTCAAAATGGTAATTCAATTCACAGGGAGTAAAATTGGCTGCAGGACTTAGGGGCCAGCTGGGCCCCTAGAAAATGAAATTTAGGGGCCCAGCTAGAAAATTAGGGGCCCAACTATTTTTTAAGGGTGCATTCATTTTAAGTAAAAATTGAAAAAATAAGGATTTCAAGGAGCTAAATTCCAGTGGGAGTCGGGTCCCATCCCTCCCCACTCACCTGAAAAACAAGGATTTGGGGACAAAAAAAAATTCCAGGGGTTCTAATTCCCTTCTCCCTCCACCCTGAAAATTTTAGGCAATTCCAGGGGGTCCCAACCCCGTGAATTCGCGCTTGATAGCCTTTCGGTTTTAAGAAAATGTGTAGGATAAAGTATGGTCCCTGATAATCAGATTGCTATTAAACGAATGAAGTTGTAAAAGTACTTAAACCTTTGTTGAACAAATGCCTGATGTCTTATTTTCCTTTTTTCTTTTTAAATATTCAAAGAGTCTTTAAAAATCGTCTGCTATCGATCCCCTTATTATACTAGTATGATCACTTTAATCCCTTTGTTGGCCACTCGAGAGTTCCCTGCTGTAGCTAGTCAAGCAAAAGAGATTTAAATCTACCTTGCAAGGCCTTGCGGTCAGTAAGGTATGAATAGAGCAGTTGCATTTAATTTACTTTACCACTACTTTTACCTCACCTCTATGCCTCAGTGGTCACTGCGGTTAGGGGTTACATAATCTTGCTCTCGGGTATTGACTACTACAGTTAACTTATAAAGCTGACCTTCCCGGCCGTTTTACAGGTACATTTCACATCATAGACATAAAACTTATGGGTACATTTTATGTAAATTTCCCCTTTTCAGACGAAGAAACATGAAGCGTTGTAATTTTTGCTACATAAATAGATAATCTTTCCGTCTGCATGTCCGTCCGTCTGATGATTATACTTTCACATTTAAATGGTCAAAAAGTGACAGGTCAGCTTTAAAAGGTAACTGTAGTTGGATCGCCTCAGGACAGGATTGTGTATTGAACAATGTAAAGCCATAGCTGTGAAATATTCTGTTTTACGTGTGCGGGCTTGTACCTTTTGAGAGAAAATACCAGATAAAAAAGCATAAACTCGCACACAATTCGAGATTGACAAAGGTATCCTGGCTAACCGAAAAAAAGTTCCACTATGGCTTTATTACTCGAATCGAAATACGGCTCAAATAGATCTATTTTCACCCCGCCATAGCTTTAAGGTAGAGCATCCCTCAGGTAAGAATTCTGGAAATTTTATACCTGGATACCCTATTTTTTCTCTATAGAATATTGTTCAGATTATCAAACTAATATGGTTTTGGAAAAAGAAACTTTTATAGTTACATTTTATCACCCCTAAAAAGGGATTTTTCTTACTTTTCCCATAGGGTCCAATGTTAAAGTTCAAACGGCTAAGCTCTCGGTATAATCATGAAACCACAAATTATATTTTGTTTGTATATGACGTTTAACATAAGCTTTGAATATATGGAAATGAAAATATCGTAAAAGTTGTTATTTAGGAAATATGCGCACCTGAGACCTGAGGGATGCTCTACCTTAAAAGCATTCCCGTCCCCTGACCTGTGCAGGGGATATGTGCATTAAATACCGCATGTCAGAATAATACATCTTATTGACAACAATACACCAAATTGTATGTTTGTTTTTGCCTAGCTGGAGGGGGCCTTTTTTAAACACCTGGGTGGAAAACAAATATTAAATACCACGGCCTAATCCCTAACCACAGTGACCACTGAAGCGTAGAGGTGAGGTAAAAGTAGTGGTAAAGTAAATTAAATGCAACTGCTCTAATAAGTACTCACTCAACGGAGTATAGAGAGAAGTGTTATGTAATTGAAAACCGACATTTACGATATCTCCTACTCACCATCTGGACAACTGTTGGTCAAATTTTTAGTCGCCCAGTCGTGAAAATGGTCGCCAATGGCGACTGGGCGAGTGCTTATTTTACTCCCTGATTCAGTCTTTTAAATATCTGCAAAGTTACTTTGCTTTTGGATAGTATCTGATGTAAATGTTTTATTACAGATAACGTCATAATCAGTTTAGTAAATGTTAGATACCATCCTGTATGGGAAGTAACTTCAGTTTCAGTCTGATAACATTCCACATGGGAGGAAACTCTGTTTATCGAAAATACAGAATTTACTTACTGTATGTTAAAAGGAGGTAGTAAATATTTTGAATCAAATTAAATCAAAGTAACTGTTACACTTTATATGTAGCACAAATTTTTGTGGAAACAGGGTTAAATTGATGAAAGGGACGTAATAGTGCATTCACGAATTAGCATTCATCCTTCATTATAATATATAATAGCGAGCGGAGCTCGCTGCAAAGGCCCGAAGGGCCTTTGCGAGCAAAGCTCGCCCTTATGGTAACGCGTATATACTTACCTTATTGAGAAAATATGCTGAATCAAAGAATGAGAATGTACTACTATGCTTTCAAAAACTTTCGTCCCCTCGCAGACAGAGTTACTGCGGAGATGCTGAATATTGCCATTTAATTTTTTTTTTTCGACTCCGAGTATACGTATATGTTATACTCAATTTTTGTTTACAAGTTAAATTCATTGACATAATTTTTCGTAAAGCAGATTACGAAATAGCATCGACAACTCGGCGTAACCGCGGAATCTTTTTAGGAAAGCCGACATCTCCGTTTGAGTATTTTGTTTACTGTGCTTCTATGACGTCATTGACTTCATCGCGCCAAATTCTTAATGTCACTTTGACGTTGTAAGATTTTCCTTTAATGGACATATTTGCTTGACGTAAACGCTTCTAAAAAGTCAATAATCCCGCCAAAGTGTTCCCATGGGCGATTTTGTGTTCAGTCCGGATGGCTTCACGTTATTAAGTTTCTCAATCCAGAACACTTCTCGGATTTTTCGATAGTATTTTGAGGCATCCGAACATTTCTCCAAAAATTATAATTTTGATGTCCGATATAGTTTTCTTTATTGAAATTTTATGAAACAGGCTTTGGACGATTGTATCTGACAACGGCGAGATGTTTTTTTTCTTTTTTTTTCTTTTTGGGCGATATGCAATGAGTTATTTATTTTCATTCAACCGTTTTATTACAAAATTAAAATGGCTTGAAATAAAAAAAAAAAAATCACATGTAGCCAGGAAATATAACCAGGTCTGTTTATAAATCCTCGTCTGACCAGTTCTAGCTGAGCTCTTTAAACTAGATCGTTGATATAAGGTTTCAAAATCATTCACCTTATGTGTTTGCTCGTATTTTTCTGTAAATTTGACTGGAATCCCCCCCCCCCCCCCCCCCCCACCCTCAACCTAATCTAATATTTGCCGGTCTAGGCCAAAACAGGAATGTACAAAGAACCATATTTTAAGCCCCCCTTAAAATGCTGGTCCAGACCAATTTTACAAATGCCTCTGTGTTTCCACTCGCCTTATACTGCCTTTTTTTTTTGGCAATCATCAAACAGAAAGTTTTGCCAGATAGGATAAACCGTCATCATGGTCATAGTCTAAAAATCATATTTATTTTCTCTCCGCTCGCACAAAAAGGCTTTGCCTTGATTCATATTATATATAATAAGATATTTAGCAAAGTCTTGAATTAGCACAGCCTAAATAGGGCTAGCTCTGCTAAAGTGTGCATCTCTCTAAATTAAGTACGCATACACTATAATGGATTCTTGTGTATAATCGTATGCCTTAATTGTTTACCCATATACTGGTACATACATGTCTATATGGTGGTAACATTCACAACATTTCATAACTTTTCATCTTTATAGAGGAGAAGAAATTTATCTGTGATGTTTGTGACAAGAGATTTCACACAGATAAGCTGCTTGAGGCACACAAGCTTATTCACGGTACGGAGCGGCCTTTCCTCTGCCATTTCTGTGGGTTCTCATCAAAAAGTAAAAGCGATTTAACCACACATCAGAGAATACATACAGGTAAAAAGTTAAAAAAAAATTTAGAATTTAGTAAAGTTTTCTGTTTCGTAGAAATCTGCAGGCCAGTTTCTTGCCTTCAGTAAGTTTTACATTTGCTGATAGAATTTAATCAAGTGTACACTTATGAATAAGTAATGATTGTTGATTTAGTAGAAATTGCTAAATTCTTAAAGTTATGAATTGATTAAAATTTCATTTCTCTTTTTTTAAACTGCTAATTTCATTTAAATTGCATACATGAGATAAGATGGATTGCAAAAATACATGTATATTGAATTAAGAGTTCTGTTTTCCTGATGATAAGGTGTGATGCCCTCCACCTACCTAAAAGAAAACTCAGTATTATATATATATTTCATTACGTTTTGCTAGATTTGTCAGAATGCAGTATTGCAGTTATACAGCATTGAGTTAAGAAATTAATCTTGTATTTTTTCTGTTGATGCAGGTATCACCTGAAAAATTGGACGAAAAACTGCATCAATGCCTGAAGCGCATTGATGCCAAAGTTTTCTGTCCAATTTGTCAGGTGATACCTGCATCAACAGAAATAATATGTGATTCATTTCATCTTTATCCTCCATGTATGAAAATGGACTGTTTTCTTGAATCGAATAACAATGAATTCCTGCACTATATTTTGCAACTTTTGGAGGTTGCGCAGTGATACAACTGCCTCCCAAGACGTAAACAAGATGTGGCAGCCGCCATGATTCATACAGCAAACAATGGTCTCCCTTTATCTTTTGAATAAGAACCAGTTTTAGGAATTCCTTTATGCACAGGACATTTCCTTGTCAGTAGAAAAGAAATGGCACCCTTGAAATTTTAAGTAAACATCAACATATTGTATTTTCAGCTAGGAGATGATTAGCTATGTGTTTTAGGGAATCCCCTGTTCCAAAAATGTTGCCATAAATAGATGTCCGTGAAAAATTTGGTTGATTGATGTATCAACAAAATTTCTCAGCCAAACCAAATCTTCGTTTCTAAATAATAACAATGGAAATTAAGTTATACACTTATTCTGTGAATGTTTTACAGGTAGAGTTTTCAAGTGTGATTTTCCAGATTGCAGTTATTTCAGTCCTAGAAAAGGAGCTTTGGTACGACATCAGAAATCACATTTACAAAAACGAGATCACCAGTGTCCTACATGTGGGAAAATCTTCCTCCATGATCAGACTCTAGCGAGACATGAGAGCATACACACAGGCTTCAAGCCGTATAAATGCACAGAATGCTGGTACGCAACTCACCGTAAGGATAAATTTAACGAGCATATGAGAAAACGTCATGGAGACAATCCTACTGCAAAGCGAAAATTGCCCGTCCCACGCAAAATGAGACAAGAACTGGAAGCGCAAGGATGGATAGAGAAAGAAAAGGATAAGCAGCAGGAGATTGAGCCTGATTTTTCAATGTTGTTAAGTCATGTCGCTTCAAGACTTGATGGGCCAGAAAATAGTTTCATACCAGGGATGGATTCATATGGGAATTTTCTGTAGTGAAAATCTTTCTTGACGATTATTGAGGATATTTATATGTTCAAATGAAACCAAGAAATATTAGTAATGGGAATGGGATGGAATAATCAAAATCTATCAATCGGAAAGCATTTGGATTGATCATCGATTATAATCAGATCATTCTTAAAATACACTGCAAAACTGTAAAATATTTCATAATTTGTCTACATTTGAAGTTTCTGTTTATTGACTGCAAAGTTGATGGAAACTCGGCAAAATGTGTCATACATGTACGAGTATGCATACTGACCTAAGTTATCAAAGATATATCAGTTGACTTAAATTGTAAGTACGACGTATAAACTATTTCTCTAGCAAAATTACGATTTAATGATGCAAATACATGTATAGCTTTCTTATAGTGATTTAAATTTCCCGATTATAATCAATTATCATAATCGATTACCGTATGGGAAGTGTCTGGCGAAGATGTCACCTACGTCAGCGATAATTGGCACAACACTAAGAAATATGGCATTATTATTTTTGTCATCCAAGCCCGATTGTGAAAAATCAAAAGGTTCATAACTCTGCAACTTTTCTAAATATCAGAGCTAATGTACATTTTAAGATTTAAAATCTTGTTGTGAATATCAAAAGGCTTATTTTTTTAGGAATCATGAGAATGCTACAAATAATTTGTAGCAAATCCCAAAAAAAGAAATAAGGATTCTATATGATCTTGTGCAAAGACAATAAGCAGAAACCTTTTTCATCCATTGAATCTTCTTTTGAAATATAAATGGGCACATAAGACCATTTATAGTTTCTATACTGTATTTTTTTCGTCCTCGCAAGGTGGAAAAACGTGATGGCCAGCCTGCATGGAAATGAAAACAAGTATACAAATACAACTTGGTTGTTGCTTTTCATATTAATGACAAATTGTTGAAAAAATTTATTTATTATTTAACAAAATATTTCTTAATAAAAATTGAAACAAAATATTCACAAGAAGTGTTGATATACTGATGTACTTATCTTTACATTCATAACCTAACAATTTTTAACAATTTACAAGGGGGCCTGTCTGTCTTTATGTTTGTCCTATACCCCAGTATCTAGTGACCTTGTACAGGACAACACCAAGAGATTGTTTTACAAAGAGGTCATAAGTCATAACTATTTATTCAGTTGACCTACTTTTGGTCATTGTATTTACTACAGCCAAACACCTTTCAAAGCATGACCTAATAATGTCTTGGGTGTCTGCATATCTACATGATCAAGTGTAGTTATTGACACAGTTTACCCACATTGCTGTTACAACCTTTTTTATGCCCCCGGAATCACAGATTCAGGGGTATATAGTTTTTGGCCTGTCCGTCTGTTTGTCTGTCTGTTTGTCCGAAAAACTTTAACATTGGGCATAACTTTTGAATGGTAAGTGATAGGGCTTTCATATTTCACATGTGTGTTCCTTGTGACAAGACCTTTCCATTGATACCAAATTTGTTGACCTTGACCTTTCACATACTTAACAGAAAATGAAGTTTATACTAACAAAGATGCCACCGGGGGCATTCGTGTTTCACAAACACAGGCTTTATTTTATGAAGAAAATCTGGTCAACGTCATGTCCATCCATATGTGTCTTTCTGTCTGTGTCAACAGTTTGGTTTAGCTGATGCATTTAGATTAGATGTGAAAGAACTACAAGAGGCATGGCTTTGATACTTTGTATGGATATGATGAGGATCACAGGTACATGAGATAAAGAAGCTCAACAGCACTCACCAATTTGAGCATCAACAGACCCCTTGCAAGCTAGAGGAGGGATCAGGTACCTGGGAGGAGTAAGCATCCCTTGTTTGGCTAGTTGCACCCGCCCATGATGTATATGTACGAAAATGAAAATGGAAAATATATTGTGAAGGAAAATCTGGTCAATGAAATGATGTCTGCTTGTTTGTCAGTCTGTCTTTCTGTCTGTCAAAATTGCATTTAGATTCAATGTGAAAGAACTAAAAGAGGCATGGTTTTGATACTTTGTATGGATATGATGAGGATCACAGGTACATGTATTGTGAAGGGAAATCTGGTCATTGAAATGGTGTCCATCCGTATGTCTGTCGTTCTGTCTGTCAAAATTGCATTTAGATTCAGTGTGAAAGAACTAAAAGAAGCATAACTTTGATACTTTGTATGGATATGAAGAGGCATGGCTTTGATACTTTGTATGGATGCAGAACATAATGTAAGGATCAGAGCACAGGTATTTCTTTGACCTTGAACCATGACCTTGAAAAGTGAAACTTATAGTAAGTCTCTAATGTTCCCATAATTCTTTCAACAGCATCACTTGACATGGATAAGGTCCTTATTTCATGCTCTGACCTTGACCTTAAGGTTTGACCTTGAAAAATCAAAATTAAAGTTGAGGTATTTTAATACCAATGCTAAACAAAGTATGCCATTTGACACTTGACATAGAGATGGAACATGATGAGTCAACCAATTTCATCTATTTGATCTTTAGGTTCGATCTTTTCATAAAATCTGTAAGGTAATCACATGATGAAATGTGCATCAGAGTTAGTAAAGAAAGCAAATGTTCAAAAGAGGTGTGTTCGGGTTTTTGCATTTGACCAATCGATAACAACAAAGCATTTTTGACTTCATTGAAACCAATGAAATCGCTTTAAGGAAATTCGTAAAAATCCTGATTATTTAATAAAGCAGCTATTGTCCCTTCGTGCAACTTTGTTGCGGAAGGGATATAGTAATGCCGCCAGGTGTTGTGTATGTGGGGGGGGGGGGGGTTCCACAAAAACTTGATGGCACTCTAGAGGTCAAAGTTTAATTCAAATATGCATGTAAGCTTACCATGGTAGTAGGATTCATTTGAAACACCTTGAGAAACCTTGCAGACACTCTAGCTCTAGAGGAAACAGTTTAATCTTCATCACTTTTTGCATGCAAGTTGTACATGGTTCGAGGACGACACCTATTGATTTTCAAGGTCAAAGACCAAGGTTGCAATGAGCGATAATAGAAAAACATTGTGTACACTCTAGAGGTAAAAGTAAAGTTACCTATAATCTTCATCAAACTTTCATGGTAAGAGGATGACACCTGTTTTGTTTCAGGGTCAGAGGTCAAAGTTGCAATGAGTGATAATATAAAAACCTTGTGGACTTTGTAGAGGTCACAGCTTACTTTCAATCTTCATCAAACTTTGCATGTAAGTTGTCCATGGTAAGATGGCGACACCTATTGCTTTTCAATGTCAAGGTCGCGATAAACAATAATAGACAAACCTTGTGGACACTCTAGAGGCTAAATTTACTTTTAATCTTCATACTTTACATGCAAGTTGCCCATGGTGAGAGGACGGCACCTTATGATTTTCAATGTTAAAGGTCCAAGATCAAGGTCACAATTGGTGATTACAGAAAAACCTTAATTGTGGACACTCTAGAGGTCACAGTTTTACTTTGGATATTCATTTAACTTTGCATGGTGAGAGGATAAAAAATATTTTTTTCTATTAAGTATGAGAAATTACCATAATGCAGAAAAATCTGTTGATTTATTTCCAATCATTCTTAAAAACGTCTTTTCTTTATTTAGCAAACTTGTACTGTATACGTATTTTTAAAAGTGGGTTAATATTCCTTTTGGATTTATATATTAAACTTTAGTATATATAAGACTGATATATTTTGTATAGAATTTCATTTTTGAAGTCTTATCAATATTTATATTTAATATGGCTCTGTGTGACTGTCTGCATATCGAAGTAAAAATCCGAGTTCTGTTACCCTTTAACCCACTTTTTTGCCCGGATTGCGAAGCAAAATCCGGTTTATAAAATGACTATATCCGTCCGTCTGTGTCAACTATTTGATTTAGATTTTGCGTTTAGAATACCGGTAGTTGTTAAAAAGCTATAGATTACAGATCACAATTAATTTTGAATGTTCGTTGACCACGCAAATAGTTCCTGATTATTTCAATCCCTCGTCTTCTTACATTTAATTTCTACGACTCTTTTTACACTAGATGATTCGTTTTTTACGTCAATGAGTCGCAGATGAGTTGAAAAAAAATATTCTAGCATGTTGATTGATACTGCATCATCCTAATCGCGGAATGCCAGTTGTGTTATGAGTCTCTAGAATTGATAAATTGTAGAACATTAGAGCCACAGATACCCCCTTTCGGGTTTAAAAAGATATTAAAAGTCTACTAAGCGACAGATTTTTGCATGAATCCATTTCTGAGCTTATTTTGATACTATCTAGCAGATATAAAAGTTTCAAGCAAAAAATGGTGGTGCGATTCGAGTATTTAATCGTCATATTAGTATAATTTACAAAGGAATATATAGGAAAAAATAATTGGGGTCTGATACCTATATACGGGTTACAATCTTCTAACTTGGTATAGAGATAAAGCATAGTCGTTTTTGGGCTTGAGTCTAGACCTTGACCTTGAAAAAAAATATAATTTTGCGTCTATGTTAGTTGTTAAAGAACTATAAGATAAATCATAGTGAGAGGGTCTGAACGTGTCTTTGACCTTGACCTTGATGTTCGACATTGACCTTGAAATGTAATTTAGAATTAAGCTCTATCATACCAATACTATATATATGAAATTTCACATTTAAGCTTCCATTGGGGGTAGAAATTAGTTGACTTTTTTCATGAATTGATCTTGACCTTGAAGACACAATTTTGAATTTTGAATCATAGTAATTTAGAAGATACAGAGGATGTATTACATGTTAAACGTCTTCAAATTCAATAGCATAATTTATAAACGGATAAATTTGCAGCATGGACCAGACATGAACGTTTCGGGTACTCAACCCTCGTCAGTGATCCTCAATCTAAACAATGTAATATGGCCAAAGAGGAAGAAAATTATTATTAATTTAAAAGAGCATTATGGACTTTCAACTGAATCACGCTATGAAATAGTACAGTTGCTAGATCCTAACAATCATTATCTTATCTCGAAATTACGATTATCGTGTACATAGTTGTCTCTTTTAAAATAGCTGATTTTCCAGTAAACTCGGTGAAACAGTCAAACACCAGATATCACAAAATTCACGAAATTGTCATCGTGACATCAAAATAACAAGCATGACGACACATCAAGGTGCTTCAAGACTGTGCGATCAGATGTGACGTCACAAAGTAAAATTTTGTCAAATGATGCGATATATGTGTCCAGGTGCGTAGCGGGCCCTGTTTGGAAGTGCAAGCCCAATAAGGCGAGGGGTCTGCCCCCCCCCCTCGACGGAGAACGATTTCAGCAAATTTGAGTGGTTAAAAATTGCATTTTAAATGCACCTTTTTAAACAAATTTTCTCAATAACTGTACTGTCAAAAGCCACAAATTTTCAACGAAATCGGACCACTGGAACTCGTTTTTGAGCTAGTATTAAGACACGGTCCATTTGATATTCTGGGGAGGGGGCCTTGGTTTTTTTTTGTCGGATCAAGATTATTTTTCTCGCCCCAGACCGGAGCAAAATTATTTTTTTCTTGCAGAGTTGGAGCAAGAATTTCTTTTCAGATTTCAATTTGTAAATTGGTGAAAAACTGAAGTTCTCATTCAAAGCTTGTAGATAAAATTAGACTCTATGGTGATACATGCATCTATTAACAGTAGTACCTTTAAGGAAGCCCTTTTTCTTTTAATTATTTACATGCAATCTTTTCAAATATGAACTTTGGCCTAAACATTTTTTTATTACCGAATGGCAAGCCCGGGCTTATTGGCTTACATGGCAGCTACGCGCCTGGCTATCTGTATGTATAAAACCAAGGTTAGGAACAGTCAAATCTTTTATCTGGAAAATGGACATATTTCGAAAGTACGACTTAGAGCCTACCCCCCCCCCCCCTCCCACCGCCTCATTAAATAATTCAGCCGGGATTCGAAGTTTGACCCGATAGTTTTGCATTGTAGAATTTATTGATTTCCGGAAACTGTCTCTCACGAAAATATGTCAAATCTGAGAAATTTTCATAATTTGACAACAACCACAAATTGAAAATGTAGGTAATTAACTTCGAAATGTGTATCTACGTATGTTTTATGATATTGCCTGTAACTTTTTGTGTTCAAATGAATTCGGGACAGAGGAAATTCGACAACTTTGAAAAATGAGAAAAAGGTACTATTTTGTATTTTGACGTGTTGTTTTTGTGTTGCATTTCGGCCTGAGGCCAAAGACTAGACGAGGTAGAGATGGCCGAGTGGATAAGGCATTCGACTCTCTTGCAGACGACTGGGGTTCGAATCCCGATGCGGTCATATGAGTGTTGAAAGTCATATCCTTTCTTTGGTCACTACTGAGTCTCCTAACCGGGGGGACTACAAAGGACCCGGTTGGATACCCACGTTCATGCTGCGGCAAATTTATCCAGATGTGCTGTAGGGCTGTGCAATTTTATTGTTATATCGGTGCACAAAGATATTTTCGTCTCCAATACTTACAGTACTGCGGTACGTTTTTCGAAATACTGTTTAGAGTTCAATATTTTACTTTACAGAGTACTCATTGCATAGAAAGTATCCTGGTCAAAAACGACAAACAAAAATATGTTTCAACAATCGAATTCATCCTTATTTCAATAAAATATATGTTCTTACGGCGTTTCATTGAGCAACCAGAAATTGACGTTCTCAGTCAGAGGAAATATGAGCTGTCGATAATATGATCTCTCATTTATATTCAAAATTGATTCGCAACGGTTTTCATACATTTGTAATTAACTTCAAAACAACATGAAACTCAGCAAGTTTCCCATCTTTCGACATTTTTTTGTTGTTAGTTCCGACCGTCCAGTGGGGTTTTTTTTCGGCCCCTTCCAAATCAAATGCTAAATTTCCTATATTTTTCCTTCAAAATCATTCTTAAATTCCCAAAGAGAAATTATTTAAAAATCACATGAAAACCTGGAAGTCATCACAAAATGTCTACGTGCATTTCATTTTCATCCCTTGTTCAGCTCAAGCAAATAAATGAATTAGCAGTGTTAATAAAGGATACTTTATATAGGGTTAGACTTTGGTGAGAATTTGTATTAAGAAAAATAACTAGTTCAGAAATTTTCCCAAATGGGTCAGACACAGTCATTCTCCCCGAATAATAATAAAAAAAAACCCTGGTCACCAGGTTACGTTTCACATCATTATAATGTAAACGTCTTCAAATTGAATAGCATCATTTAAAAACAGATAGATTGGCATCGTGGACCAGACATGCACGTTTCGGGTACTTAACCCTCATCAGTGATCCTAAATCTAAACAATGTAATATGCCAAAAAGTATGAAAGTTACAATGTGGAAAAAGTATACTGAAAGACGTAGCAGGATGGGTGGGGTATGATGCTACAGGATGTTTCACATTGGCTTGTATTGATGAAACCTGGCATTTTTTTTTTTTTATTTCTTTTTTCAAGTTTCAACTGTTTGTACTTGTGAAAGGAACACGACTTTTATTTAATTGTTTACGACTTTATTTCTCTATTTTCTTTGATCCCAAACTTTGACCAAAGACAGAATCAGCAATAATATTGATAATAAAAAGATAGACTGTGTCTTGTTTTAGTGTTTTTCTGTAAAAATAATGCCATTTATAAAAGGATTAAATATTGAAATAAATCGCAGTATGAAATCTTGTATTGCAATATATCGCAATACATTTTTTTCGCCGCAATACCCAGCCCTAGTGTGGTGGCACCTTATAAAAGCCGTTGGAAATATGGACCATCCAAGCAGTACATATGATAACTATACAACCATCCTGCAAAACATGCATACACCACATACACAAATGGAGGGTGGGCATGAAATGGGGTAACACTCCGCCCCTTAAATAATAGAAGAGGCTATGAGGCACCCAAAAGGGGAACAGCCTGCCTAGTAGTCGTCTAGTTTCCTGGTACAGGATGATGCTTACTCAAGGCACAGGAGTTCGATATGGAGTGAGTAGCTGCGTCGCAGTCACCCCCTTCTCACATTTCTCTCTGCAGCTATGCAGCGTGTTTATTCACCCGTTTCATTTTTGGCCGGATTGCGAAGCAAAATCCGGTCTATGAAATGGCGAAGTCTGTCTGTCCGTCTGTCTGTCCGTCAGTGCGTCAACATTTGGTTAAAGTGTTGCGTTTAAGTCCGTTGAGAGAAAACTGTTAGGAGGAGCAACTTGAAACTTGACATGGTGATAGACCTTGATGAGACGAATCAAACACAGCAACAAAATTTGACCTAGTGACCTTGACCTTGGAGTTTGACCTACTTTTGAAAAACTTTAAACTTGGCCATAGCTTTTGAATGGTAAGTGATAGGGCTTTCATATTTCACTTGTGTATTTCTTGTGAAATGGCCTTTCCATGGATACCAAAAAAATTGACCTAGTGACCTTGACCTTGGAGTTTGACCTACTTTTGAAAAACTTTAACCTTGGCCATAGCTTTTGAATGGTAAGTGATAGGGCTTTCATATTTCACTTGTGTATTTCTTGTGAAAAGGCCTTTCCATGGATACCAAAAAATTTGACCTAGTGACCTTGACCTTGGAGTTTGACCTACTTTTGAAAAACATTAACCTTGGCCATAACTTTTGAATGGTAAGTGATAGGGCTTTCATATTTCACTTGTGTATTTCTTGTGAAAAGGCCTTTCCATGGATACCAAAAAATTTGACCTAGTGACCTTGACCTTGGAGTTTGACCTACTTTTGAAAAACTTTAACCTTGGCCATAGCTTTTGAATGGTAAGTGATAGGGCTCTCATATTTCACTTGTGTATTTCTTGTGAAAAGGCCTTTCTATGGATACCAAAAAATTTGACCTAGTGACCTTGACCTTGGAGTTTGACCTACTTTTGAAAAACTTTAACCTTGGCCATAGCTTTTGAATAGTAAGTGATAGGGCTTTCATATTTCACTTGTGTATTTCTTGTGGCAAGACCTTTCCATGGATACCAAACATTTTTACCTTGTGACCTTGGCCTTGGAGTTTGAACTACTTTTGAAAAACTTTAACCTTGGCCATAACATTTGAATGGTAAATGATAGGGCTTTTATATTTGACATATGTATTCCTTGTCACAAGACCTCACCATGGATACCAAAAGTTTTGACTTTGAGACCTTGACCTTGGAGATTGACCTACTTTTAAAAATTATAAATCCGGGCTATATCTCATGAACTATAGAGGCTATGGCTTTAAAATTTCACATGCAGAATCTTTATGACCAGACCCTTCATTTGATATCATGAGTTTTGACCTAGTGACCTTGACATTGACCTTTGACCTACATTTGAACTATAAAAGGTAGGGTTTTGATATTTCACATATAGATTCCTCATGACCAGAACTTCAATTTTATATCATGACTTTTGACCTAGTGACCTTGACATTGACCTTTGACCTACATTTGAACTATAAAAGGTAGGGTTTTGATATTTCACATATAGATTCCTCATGACCAGAACTTCAATTTTATATCATGACTTTTGACCTAGTGACCTTGACATTGACCTACTTTTAAATTATAAGAGGTAGGATTTTGATATTTCAGTTGTAGAATCCTCATAACCACACCTTTCATTTGATATCATGACTTTTGATCAAATGACCTTGACACTGACCTACTTTTGAATTTGAAGGGGTAGGGCTTTGATATTTTACATTTAGATTCCTTATGACCATAACTTTTTTCATTGCACAATGATATTAATGACCTTTGATCTTTCTGTCTGTGCAAAAATGTATACATCATCTAATACAAACACTTCGCAATCCGGCCTTACTGCCTTTAGCGGTTTAAGGTTTATTATTGGTTGTTGTAACGGAGTCTTGCAGCTGCCAACTAGATTATGTAAATAAAACAACATGTGCTGTGCTACTGGCAAGACAAAGATTAGCAGGTCACTAGACGGTAGACTAGGAAAGAAATTCAATGTTCTTGATTTCCTTGAAAACTTGTTCAACAGTTCAAGGTGGCCATGAAATCTGTATGGACAACTTCTCGAGGTGAACACCCCTTGAACTTCTTGAAAGCCACATGCTATTTCATAGACCTTTTACAATATGTATATACTCAAATTCCCCCTTTAAATTACATTAGTGCAAATATTCACCTACATTGTACATATGGGCCCCCAAAACTGAGAAAACACATTGCCTTTGTGGGCCATTGGATTTGATACGCTCTGATGCTCATCCTACTGGTATAAAGTATCGGTTCTGTATGAAGAACATTGATGCCACAGTTCAAAACCTTGAATTTACACACCAGACTACGGAGTAGTTTCTAAAATGGTCTATTGTGTAAAAGGTAGAAGTCTTATAGATAGTTACCTTAAGGCCTTGTTACACAACGCAATTAAACTAATCGCTTGCAGTTATTTGCAAGCGAAAAATCGTGTCGTTTAACATAGCTTAAAACTAATCGCATGCAAATTTAAAAAGTTGCATGCAACTTTTTTCAGATTAGAACATGTTCTATTCCTTGCGATTAATTGCATGCAACTTATAGCGCCAACCTATCAAAATGCTGGGAATTCCTTATAATTTCAACCCTTACTTGGCAAATTTTGGTCATATCAATTACATTGACAATCAAATGGCGACTTTTCTCACAAAGGATCACAGTACGCTTACTTCAAGATTTTTTTAGTACAGAATTGTGATTTTCTGCCCTCTCTTCGTCGAGAAACTTATGTGAATGTAATTGTAATGAAAATTGTAAATACATGCTGTATTGTCTGTTGATAACACATTTTATTCGTAAACTTTAGGTGGAAAAGGAATGAATTTAGCATAAAATATATGCAACTAGTTGAAACGTGTAACAGTGAGAGTTGCTGCAACTCGTTCGGACCGTAAAATCTCTGCAATTAGTTGCATGCAACTAATCGCGTCATGTAACAAGGTCTTTATAGAGAAAATTTCAAAACTATTTTGGTGTTTGATTTTCCAAGATTACAAGCATATAATATACTGATTGGGGTACTAGAATTCTTGTTGTTTAATACTTTGTTTTGAAGTAAAAAATGTTTTAAGGGATTACAATATTTTTGGCCGGATTGCAAAGCAATTCCGGTCTATAGATTGACGATGTCCGTCTGTCCGTCTGTCCGTCTGTCCGTCTGCCGTCAACATTTTGGTTAAGGTTTCTGGTTGAGGCAAAATCTAAGGAACTATATGCAGTAGAAACTTTATATTATACATGAAGCTTGCCCATGACAAGACCTTTCAATTTATGCCGTAACATTTGACCTAGTGACCTTGACCTTGGACTTTGACCTAGTTAAAGATTTTGGTTAAAGTTTCTGGTTGAGGCAAAATCTAAGTAACTATATGCAGTAGAAACTTTATATTATACATGAAGCTTGCCCATGACAAGACCTTTCAATTTATGCCGTAACATTTGACCTAGTGACCTTGACCTTGGACTTTGACCTAGTTAAAGATTTTGGTTAAAGTTTCTGGTTGAGGCAAAATCTAAGTAACTATATGCAGTAGAAACTTTATATTATACATGAAGCTTGCCCATGACAAGACCTTTCAATTTATGCCGTAACATTTGACCTAGTGACCTTGACCTTGGACTTTGACCTAGTTAAAGATTTTGGTTAAAGTTTCTGGTTGAGGCAAAATCTAAGTAACTATAGGCAGTAGAAACTTAATATTATACGTGAAGCTTGCCCATGACAAGACCTTTCAATTTATGCCATAACATTTGACCTAGTGACCTTGACCTTCGACTTTGACATACTCAAAGATTTTGATTAAAGTTCCTGGTTTAAGCAAAATCTATGGTACTGTATGCAGTAGAAACTTTATATTATTAATGAAGCTCGCCCATGACAAGACCTTTCAATTTATTCCGTAACATTTGACCTAGTGACCTTGACCTTGGACTTTGACCTAGTTAAGGATTTTGGTTAAAGTTCCTGGTTTAAGCAAAATCTATGGAACTGTATGCAGTAGAAACTTCATTTTATACATCTAGGTTGCCTCTGACAAAACCTTTCAATTTATGCTGTATTATTTGACCTATTGACCTTGACCCAGTTGGTGACAAAAACTTACTTTGCAATCCGGCCATACCGTCTTTAGCGGTGTTTTATTTTATGTACATTTGTATCATCATGACCATTGTCCCATTGACCAATATTTTATTCATATTTTTAGGTCTTCAGGAGTTAGAATATTCCATCTTGTACACTTGATACATGTAGACCAGAGCAATTACTGATTTGAGTGATTCACGGCCAACTGTCCGCCATGGAAAGTGATGATGATGATTGTATTTACAGTCCTGTACCCCAAGTTCACTCATCTGATGAGGAAGACGAAGATGAAGCTCCCAAGGTAAATAAGAATTAGCTTCAAAAAATTTACTTTAAATTGAAAAAAAAATCAACTTAAACTTGAATTTGGATTTAAGTGTGGAAAAATTTAAGCCTTTATGAAGTAAAAGACTGGATAAGACATTTCATACCTATAAATTCCTCTGTAACGTTAAATTTTCCTGACACTTAAATTTAACTTTACAAAACAATGTAAAGATTGGGATGAAAAGTTTTGTTCTGTCATTTTTTTAAATAGGAACTATGAACATGATGAAAATTGAAAAATTGGATCCCTTGTATTTGTATTGGTTTAAACAATATTTATTATGAAAATTGCATATTAAATACTGTTTAAACCAATATAAATGAAAGGGATCTGATTTTTGTATTGTATTTACATATTGAAGAGTATGGCATGTTTTCATTCTTCTCTTTTATAGCTTCATCATAAAGAGATCTTGCTGAAATTGAATGAACTCCGAAAGATACAAAAGTACTGCGATGCCACAGTCACCATTTTGGGAAGACGGCATTTTGTTCATAGAAATGTTCTAGCAGCTTCCAGCCCTGTGTTTGATGAATCATTATACGAAAATGATTATTTAGGGATGTGCAACATTGTACTAGTACATGATGACCTTCATAATGTGGAGGAAACGCTAACAGATGAAATAATCGACTTTTTGTACACGGGGAACCTTACGGTGAAGGAGAAACATTTGGATTTGTTGTGCAATCTGGCTGATACTTTGAAAATCAGACCTTTGATCGATAAACTTGAAGAATTTCTGAAGAATAGAATAAGAAATAATTTTGAAAAATTTGTTGAAACATTTGTTTTAGTGAAGAAATATCAGTCATTGAACATTTCAACCAGTACATTCAGAACGGCCTTTTGTTCATACCAATTTAGTTCCTTAGTAGATCAAATCAGAGATCTTAGTCCAAACCTTTTCGATCAGTTTTTGGACAATTTCAAGAAATACCTTCGTCCGCCAAAAATACTTTGTTTGATATTTCACTGGATATATTTCAATCGCGGACAGGAGTATTTGAAGACGCTTTTCCTTAATCATGTCGAAATGCATAGCCTGACGGAGGACATGTATTATGAAATAAGAAATTACGAAGGACGTTATGGACTACCAGAGAATTTAACGTCAATTATTTGGAAACATTTTGTGGAAGAAGAAATCGACATGGGATCAATACTGCAGAGAGAACTCTCTGAAATCCACTGTTTAGCAAGAATTGAATGCACCTTTAAGCAAAGTACATGTACAGTTGAGGGCGATTCAGAAGAATTGATCTATTCGCCTATCACTTTGTATATTGATGGATCATCAGAGAAAGATGTTGTGGGTGACATGTCACACAAGGACAACTCCTCTTTACAGCATCAAATGTCACAGACTGACAGCTCCTTTGAACATTTTGACTTGTCAAAGGGAGACAGCTCCTCTGTAAGTCATCAAATGTCACAGACTGACAGCTCCTTTGAACATTTTGACTTGTCAAAGGGAGACAACTCTTCTGTGAGTCATCAAATGTCACAGACTGATTGCTCCTCTTTAAGACATCAAATGTCACAGACTGACAACTCCTCTGAACCAAATGACATATCAAATGGAGACAGCTCCGCTGTAAGACATCACTTGTCACGGACTGACAGCTCCTCTGTAAGAAATCACATGTCACAGACTGATTGTTCTGTAAGACATCATATGTCAAAGACTGACAGCTCCTCTGAACAATATGATATGTCACAGACGGATAGCTCCACTTTAAGACATCACATGTCACAATATGACAGCTCCTCTGCGCAAGATGACAGCTCCTCAGTTAGGCATCTAAATGTTGAATTTCAGCAAGGTAAGTTTAAGTTTTATAAGCACTAAGATGCAATTAACATTTCAATTTTTGGGTCATGGACTTTTCCATTAAAAAACGAAAAAAATACATAATGAATCCCTTCCAAGAATTTCCATAATTGTAAAGGAGCTGTTAAGATAAGGCGTAAAATCAGCCCTGAAAAGTGGAATTTTGAAAACTGAAATTTCAAGAACCTTTTTTGATAAAATGTATACCTATACGGCATCCCATCAGAATATGAAGTTATTTTTTATCTGTTTTGCATAATATTGCTAATTTTTGGGTCAAAACTTATCCTTTTCTCATAGAAATCAATAGAAAACGGAAAAGTTTTATTGAACATTGTTCCCCCCGGATATACAGAAAGCCACTTTTACTGGAGATGTGTATCCATGATACAAACTTTTTGGCAAAGTGGGGTTCTGTATCTCCGGGGGGAACACTACCCCAGAGACGAAAAACCAAAAATGGAAAGGGGGGTGCATTTTATAAGAATCGATCTTTTTGACCATTAAATATAACACATTTGACTATTTTTCCTCATTAATCCATCAAATATTGTGTACTCAATATGATTGAATGAAAGATACAAGAATTAGAAACGAAATAAGCAAGAGTGATGTTCATTTCTCCGTCAATGTGTATTTCGCGCTAAAAGGCGTACATTGTAGCCATTGAATGAAGAATAAGACCGTATTTTAAGTTCCGGATTTCATTATTTACTGATTAAAGGAGGTAGATCGTTCGAAATCTATTGCTGATACACAATGTAGACATATTTGATGTCTTTTAGCTTATATTTATCCATTTTAGATAAAATATTCAGAAATTTATACTTTTTTTTGTCGATATTATCGGATTTTCTATCCGAGCACCCCTACCTCTTTCGACCTTAATTTCACAACCTTAAGAGTTCCTTAACATGATGTAAAACATGCAAAAGGTCTGCAAATACATTATATTTCAATAATTATTCATGTTTTTCTGTATACGATTCGCCATGCGGAAGAAATAAGTCACGAGATTCAGGGCTAAATACGGCCCTTATCTTAACAGCTCCTTACATTTACATCCATTGATTTATACTTGAAGTAATTCAGAACAACAAATATTATACTAGTGACAGATTGTGTTGAATTATCTAATTTGCTTTTCTTTATTCCTTAATTGTCCTCAACAACTTGTTCAATCTCTTGTGTGTCAATCATACAATGGTTTTTAGCTCTACTGGTCAAAGACCAGTCGAGCTTATGCGATACCATGTTGTCCGGCGTCAGCCTGTCTGTCTGTTAACAATTTTTTGTGATCGCAACTCCTCTGAAACCATAAATGACAGAAAACTAATTATTTTTGCATTTAGTTTGGTCCATGGACTAGTTGTGCACATGATATTTTGTTTGAGCCTCTGACCCCCAGGGTCTTCGAAAATGGGTGTGGTCATTTTCTCCTATATACTGTAAATTGGTTTTTATTCGTCAGGTACCAATTTTCGTCATTTTTGTCAGTGCCTCCCTTGACGAAATTACGTATCGACGAATATAAATACTCTTGACAAAATATAGTGTAGAAAGGAAAAATTGAATCTTAAGAGTTTAAAATGCAACAGGCAAATGATAAATCATTGAAAACTGAATACGCACACAAAGTCACATATAATGTACTTCTAATTACCAAATGATTTGTTTTCACAACAAGCTAGGTGGTATACATGTCTCTAATTGTTTGTTTACCAATAATTGTTAAACAAACAATGAAAACAAACACATACGGCCTATACCTGAATATTAAGTTGGCATTTGAATAGACGAATTTATAGTTTAGGGACCCTTGGATGACGAATTTACGTACTGACGAAATGGTAATTTTGAACGATTTGACGAAAATTGGTACCGACGAAAATAAAGCAATTTACAGTAAGTCCATGTAATCTAGTGAACACCAATTCTCAGAAAGTATAATTGATAGAGAAATAATTCTTTTTGCAATATTATCAGTCTTAGGTCCAGTTGTGCACCTGATATTTTGTTTGAGCCTCTGACCCCCAGGGTCTTCAAAAATGGGTGTGGTCATTTTCTCCTATAAAAGTCTATGTAATATAGTGAACACCAATTCTCAGAAGGCATAATTGATAGAGAAATAATTCTTTTTGCAATATAATCATGTGCCCCTGATATTTTGTTTGAGCCCCTGACCCCAGGGTCTTGAAAATGGGTGTGGTCATTTCTCCTTTATAAGTCTATGTGAACATCAATTCTCAGAAAGTATAATTGATAGAGAGATAATTCTGTTTGCATTGTAATCAGTTTCTGATCTAGTTGTGCCCCTGATATTTTGTTTGAGCCCCTAAACCCCATGGTCTTGAACAGTGGTCTTGAAATGGATGTGGTTATTTCTCCTATATAAATCTATGTTACCTTGTGAACATTAATTCTCAGAAAGTATAATTGATAGAGAGATAATTCTTTTTGCATTATAATCAGTCTCTTATCTATGTGTGTGCCTGCTATTTTGTTTCTGCATCTGACCACCAGACTCCAGAGTCTTCGAAAATGGGTGTGGTCATTTTCTCCTTTATAAGTCTTTGTAATCTTGTGAACACCAGATCTCAGAAAGTATACCGGTAATACATGGAGAGTAAATTCTTTTTGCATTACATGTATTTTGTGTTTGTGTTGTAGATGTTCATCTAATATTTTATGTGAGCCCCTGTCCCCCAGGGTTGGAAAATGGATGTCCGTTCAGTGAATTTAACGCAACAGCCAGTAGAGCTTCAGTCTCATCAGAGACTTCTGGTTATTGGTTGAAAACTTGATACAGAAAGATACCAAAAATTCACTCTATGTTTTTCATTCAGTTTTTTTTTTCAAAATAAAAGATCTTTTTAAGTTCTGATTCATGTCAATAACATTCAAATAAGAGATAGATATTTCTCATCCATCGTGAAGTTTAAACTAAGTACTAGTATGTTTTTTATCCCTTCATATTATACATGTAGTTTCAAAAAGAGATACACGTGTAATGTTATGTAGGATTTAGTGTGATGAACATTGAACATAGTTTTTACAAAAACTTTTTGAAACCACTAGTCCCGCAGACAATTTCTACAAGTGTTTTGTATAGTTTATATAGTGAAATTCCACTAGCTTGGCAAAATTTCTACTAGCCACAGGCGTCGGGATAGCGAGTTTTTGTAAACACTGTGAACACCATGGAGGGCAATCTGTGTTACATTTTCCACATTTGGTGTCACTGGGCTTACAGAGCCAACCATTTTTAGCTCACCTGAGCGAAGCTCAAGTGAGCTATTGTCATAGCGCACCATCTGGCGTCTGTCGTCCGTCGTAGACTTTTCGACATTTTCGACTTCTTCTCCAGAACCACTGAAGGGATTTTGATGAAACTTGTTAGGAATGAAGTACTCATGGTCCCCTACAACTGTTGTTGTTTTTCATCCGGATCTGTCAATAGGTGGCACCACCACAGGCAAAAGTAGGTCACGGGGGGTACCCTCCTTTGACAAACTTCTTCTTCAGAACGGAAGAATGTATCAACAAACCGAAAGCATCAGGATGATCTAGAGAGAGATGTCTTAAGAAGTGCTGTTATTTTTGGTTCCACTTCGAAGTCAAATTTTTGACGTGTTTTTGACACCTTTTCGGACTTTGTCAGAAATGCACATTTTTGCACTCTTTCTTTAAATAACTCAATAACTGTATGATTTTACACACTCATTTACCGCATATTTATCATATTTAACTTTCTAAATGCTTTGATTTGTATTTTATACTAAAATTTTATTTTTGGGTTTTTTTTTTTCGGATGTAAAATTTAGGAAAATGGGGGGGGGGGGGGGGGGGTGATTTTCATACATATTCAACTTCTTCTCTAGAACTGCTGAACAGATTTTCATGAAACTTGGGAGGAATGAACTAATAATGGTCCCCTACAAGTTTTGTTGTTTTTTTGTCCGGATCTGTCAACAGGTGGCACCACCATAGGCAAAAGTAGGTCATGGGAGGTACCCTCATTTGACAAAAGGAAAGCATCAGGATGATCTAGAGAGATGTCTTAAGAGGTGTTGTAAATTTTTGTTCCACTCTGAAGTCAGGTTTTTTCCTTTGACAATCTTCTTTCTGTTTGATATGCTTAGTTAACGTAGTTTTCAGATGAGCGATTGTGGTCTTCTTGGACCTCTTGTTTCTAGTCTTGAAGAGAGAGAGAAATAGGAAGTTGAAAATTATTATTATTGATCCCCTGTTGTTTATCCTACTATGTAAATTATTGTCTATCATCATGATCATATTATTGTTTTGTTTATTGACATGTGCATACTAATAATCAATGTAAATTTGTACATAGATAGTGATGATAAAATGCCCAGCAGTCGTAAAAGAAAAGGCAATCCCAGAAAGCTAAAAAAGGGTGTTAAAGTAGTTAGGACATCAGAATGCAGAAACAATTCAACATCAGAAAAGGAAAGTTCTGATATCAATCATTATGTAATTTTGAAGGACATAAAAACAGAAAAGGATGACCCAGATTTTCAGGTACTCTACAGTGTATTATTATGATAGATGTATTCCACAGGAGCTCAATGTCAACAACCCTCAATGACACCCGCCCCTTCCCATCTCTCTCTAGTCAAACGACTCAAAGTAGTAAGGAAAGTAGGGGCGGATATTCTTGTGGATCGTTGGCATCAAGCTCCTGTGATTTATTCGACTAATAGTAATTTTGATGTAATCATGGTAATCTGATTTTTTGCCTCTTTCTAATATCAAAAATATGTTATTTTATTTCTGACAACATATCCTTTGTTTTCATTGTGTGGTGAGGATCAAAATACACCACATATTTTGAATCAGGAATTTCTTTAAGAAATAATAAAGGTAAACAGATACTATTTACCTATTAATGCCCGTTTGTGTGGGTACTATTCTCTCATAGTGTTGCTTTTGGAAGGAATAGTGCCCGAGCGTCAGCGAGGGCACTGTTTACCTTCTAAAAGCAACACTATGAGAGAATAGTACCCACACAAACGGACATTAATGGGTTTAGTGCATCACATGACTGTAGTATTAATTAATAAATGAATTAATTGCAATTTACTTGAGATATATCTAATGTTTCAGTGACCACTCCCGCTTATTGCTATTTACATTCATGCATTGTTCATTACGTCATAATACTTGCTGAGGGACGTAACTCTGTAAAGCAAAAAGCAATAGTGCCCGGGTGCCGGGCACTATTCTCTCATAGTCCCTGCGTGTTTAACCAATTAAATTCCGAGGATTTATCATGTGATGCACTAATAAAGAATACGAATCCTCATCTGTGATCAGATTTATTCTTTCATCACAAAATTTTAATTGAATGAAAAGTCGTCACCGGTAACTAATACTTATCAGATGAAGTTTTTTGGTACATGTACTCTGTTACCTTAAATTATTTTTTAAAAGCCAGAGAAACTTTGTCATACATTTTCCTAGACAGATATACATGTGTTTATGAAGAATATAAAGAAACTTATCTGTAGGTCTCCAAGAAAGTCATGAAAGACGAAGATCAACCACTTACAGAATGGGTCGTGGAAGGTAGTACAAAGGATTCAAACTTGGAGATGCCCAATGTTGCCGATGATAGTGATGTCGATACTGATGCGACAAATCCAGTCTCACCCTTGCCAGAATGTTATGACTCAGAGTCCTACCAAGAAATTCAGTCGGAGTCTTGTAATAGTATGTAACTTACAAAATCCTATAAAGGAAATGATACATGTATATCAAAATTAGACAATTGTTTGTCCTATGACATTATTTGACTTTGATCTTGAAATTGGACCTACTTTTTGGATAGCATCTAGCTTTCATACTGATAGCTGCCAAGGGGGACATTCATGTTTAACAAGCACGGCTTCATATTTCACAGAACATTTTGCGTCCTGCCATGGATAGATCTACTTTGAAGTCGTAGAAAAGTCATGGCTCCATCCATGAAAGTTTTAAGGGAGCTTAAGTGTGTTTCAATCAGAAATCTCATTGCCTAAAACTTAACATTTCATACAAAGTCAGTACATTGCTGACTGTTCACTTTTTAGCTCGCCGGGACGAATGTCCGGAGAGCTATTGTCATACCCCCGGTGTCGGCGTTGGCGTTGGCGTGCGTGTGCACAAAAACTTTAACCTTGCTTATAACTTTTAAACCAATACAGATTAGGCTTTCATATTTCATATGTGCATTCCTTGTGACAAGACCTTTCCATGGATACCAAAATTTTTGACCTTGTGACCTTGACCTTGGACTTTGACCTACTTATAAAAAACTTTAACCTTGACCATAACTTTTGAATGGAAAGTGATAGGGCTTTGATATTTCACATGTGTATTCCTTGTGACAAGACCTTTCCATGGATTCCAAAATTTTTGACCTTGTGACCTTGACCTTGGAGATTGACCTACTTTTGAAAAACTTTAACCTTGGCCATATTTTTTGAATGGTAAGTGATAGGGCTTTGATATTTCACATGTGTATTCCTTGTGACAAGACCTTTCCATGGATACCAAAATTTTTGACCTTGTGACCTTGAGCTTTGAGATTGACCTACCTTTGAAAAACTTTAACCTTGGCCATATTTTTTGAATGGTAAGTGATAGGGCTTTGATATTTCACATGTGTATTTCTTGTGACAAGTCCTTTCCATGGATACCAAAATTTTTGACCTTGTGACCTTGACCTTGGAGATTGACCTACTTTTGAAAAACTTTAACCTTGGCCATATTTTTTGAATGGTAAGTGATAGGGCTTTGATATTTCACATGTGTATTCCTTGTGACAAGACGTTTCCATGGATACCAAAAATTTTTGACCTTGTGACCTTGACCTTGGAGATTGACCTACTTTTGAAAAACTTTAACCTTGGCCATATTTTTTGATTGGTAAGTGATAGGGCTTTGATAATTCACATGTGCATTCCTTGTGATATGACCTTTCATGCTGTACCATAAATTTTGACCTAGTGACCTTGACCTTGAAATTTGACCTTATTTTCAAAAACTTTATAATGGGCCATAGCTTCCTTATTGTTGTTGTTGCAATTTACATATGGTTGCCACCGGCGAGCTATGTTGTCATTCTGACAAGTCTGGTTAGTATTTGTTTGCAATCAAGTAAGGGACATGGTATTTGATATAGTCCCTTTACCTTAGTCTAATCTTGAATATTTACATTACCAGTAGATTCCCCATGTTCAACGCCCATTAGGCATCTAGAATTATATTCGAATAACTTGGGTTGCTATTGTGACATCACATTCAAGTTTTACATATAGGTAGAATTCACTAACGTTCAAAAACGTTTGTGGTTTTAACAGGCAAAATATGCGAAGTGCATGCATATATTTAGAATAGATGTAAATAAAAGTAGTGACATTCTTACTTTTAGTATTCATGGGTGTATATAATTCTATAAATTTTCTGAAAATTGCTTCGTGATTCACAGAATTTGCACGTGACCAACCAGAATTATACACCCATGAACACCAAAAGTAAGATGGTCATTTCTTAATTATTTCAATAGAAATATATCTTTGTAAGTCATACAAGAATAAGTTCTCGGTGCATAATTAAACTCTTCTTAAGTTCACTTTTTCAATGTATTTTGTAGATGATTCCAGGAAGGCCATAAGTCAGAATAAGAAACAAGATCGACCAAGGTCAAATGTTGAAAAAGAAGAAAAGAAAGATACCAAGAAGACAAAAACAGTTCAAACAAAGAAGGCATCAAAGAAAAAGGAACATAAAAAGGTATCCTAATAAAGATATTTCTACTTTCAAATTTTACATGTACATGTAAGTAGGTTTTGTAGTATTTCAATATACATGTATATTATTAAGGGGGTAATAATAATTTGCAAGCTTAGATAATTTGATTTGATAGTCACAAATGTGTCAGTGGAGCCGTAAAATAAGTATCTACAACTATGTTATCATACAATTTTAAAATATAAATCATACAAATACACCGGATGAAATATTTCTTTCAGAGGGAAGGAATAATATACTTAAAAACATAAGCACTTAGTTACACAAATTTTCGACCCCTTGGCCCTCATTGTAAAAAATGACAATTAATATGATAGCTATGTAAAATCCATCTTTGCTTTTCAAGCTTTCACTGTCGTTTTTTAAAGGCCAAGGGGCCGAATATTTGTGTAACTGACTATATGTGCTTTTATTTATACAAATACAATTTATGTTATCCCAGTTCTAATTCAATGTATTAAAACGCTCATTAATGGTATGTTAAACCCCCGTCACACCAGGATGTTGTCCTCGAGGCACTCCTGTGGTGTCCTGGAAAAATTAAGAACGCCTTGGATTGCAGTGGAATCACAAACAGCACCATAGCGTCACTGTGGATACACATGGGATCAACAAACAACAGCATTTATTTTGAGCAAGCACACAAAGATTTGCGCGGGAACACTTGTTGAATTAGATCCCAGTAGGGTCGCCACGGCAGCGCAGTAAGGTTATAGTTGCATTGCATTGAGGTCTCCTTCAAAGAAGTAAGAGCGCCAGGAGGTCACAGTAGAAACGCACGGAAGGTGTGTTTGAGACTACACTGCGACTCTGCTGTGATCTATGAAATTGCTCTGTGTCTTTACTACAGTATGTGTTCACTGCAATTCTACTGCAGTGGCACCTACATGCATCTCATTTTTAGCGCGGAGCGCTGTGTGTGACAGGGGCTTTAGCAACATCACTGCGCAGTGTTACAAATTATGTCACTATAAGGGTGTCACTTTGTTGTTAATTTAAGGGCATAAAGTTTGATTTAATGTCTCACAGGTATCAGCTTTTACAAAAAGCTTGCCATTAGTTAGCTGACTATTAAAAATGTTGTAAATTCTAGTAAGAAAAAAATCAGAAAACACGATCTGTTTAATGCATTGTTACTCTTATATTTCTGGGCTTTCCTGTTTTTAAATTTTATCCGACTCAGGGAACAGAAATTTCTGAGGATGTGTGATTGTTGACTTATCACTACATGGACTTTTTGATGCATCTTTTGGAAGAAAATGCATCGATACAATATGACTTTCAAGTGTCAGGTCTAGAGCTGCAACGATTCACCGCGGTGCAACGAGAATCGCGATTCTTAGCTCTGACTCGAATCGCGAGTCGTAGTGGTCAGAAACGATTCGAGTCGAATAGTCTAAATAATGCAGAAAAACGTTCTAATTTCAACTTTAAAGTATTCACTATTCGCACAAATCGCAGGATTCCCAATAAGAATAACTTTGTATGATTAATCATTTAGCTCGATTTCGGTGACTTCAAATGCTTGAAAGCTTATAAATTTGGTCTTTTTGGCTTAGGACATCTTTGGCACGCATAAAAACGAAAGAAAAAAGGGGGTCATGCATACCTTTTCTACAAAATTCACTTTTTTACATGACCCCTCCTTCCGAATTGAAAATTTGCTAATTTTTATACATTTTCAAATTGATCTATTGATTACATACAAGGCAAAATGATGTTCAAAACTCAATTTCTACAGACAGCAGGGAATCATACGTCGATTTAATGTGCTAATTTTAAATTTTCAATAGTTATGACCAATGAGGTGACACCTTTTATTCAGCCCGGTTCACCAGTCAAAAGGGAAGGGATTCCCTGCTAAAATGATTTCCGGGAAGGGATTCCCTGCTAAAATGATTTCCTGTAGTTACACCTACAACTGTAATTGTAAACAAAGTTGCCGTACTTTAGATTTGATCGGTTCAATTCCTCCACAACCCTTTAGGTATCACCGTACTAAAAGCCTTTTCCATTGAAGTCTATGGAGCACCCACCTCTGTTCAATTTCTTCCCACGTCTGTCACAACATTCACCCCGAAGTTTCACTATATTCGTTTTGTACACAAAGGTTTATGGTACTTAAAAATGCTATCTCTAGAAAAAGTGACCACAGAGTCTAGAAAGATCTAGCCGCTTGAAATTTTAGGTCCATTTTTTGCACTTAAATCTAAAATACGATTTTTGAATTCATGGGACCCCTTTTAGATCGACCTTTCGCGCAGTCACAGCTGATAATTCAACAAGTGACACATGTTTCAATGTCTTATTGATTGATCTTTTATGTGATATGATTCAATTATTTAAATTCTTTATACTTATTTAGAATTTTATTTTTAAAGTCGGGAACAAGATTTCAAAAGCGGCCATGTTTTGCCATGTACCCGAAGGGGATTCCCCATGTAGTAGTACTGCGATACATTTCAGGAGATACAGTGCACATTAATGTAGAATTTTACAATATGATTTTATTTTTGATGTTGCATAATTGAACTATACTAGCTGGGCATATGACTTTGGACCACTTTATCCGTCTTTTCAAATCAGTAAAAAAAAGTTATTGTTTTGAAATGTGACTATTTTTTCTTTTTTGTACTTTAAAAGGTTGTCTGAAAAAAAAACTTCTCTGCATCCGGCAAAAATATTTTTAGAAAGGTTGTGGGCTAAAATCCTGGTACTGGCACTATCAGTATTCAATGTCAGTATGTCAATTAGAGCGTGCATGGGTATCAGGTGAGCGTTGTGCCCCCTGGGGCTCTTGTTTTAGATTGAAATTAAATTTTTCAAATAAAAGGAAAAAAAAATTAAATATCCTTGGAAAATTATATAGCAAAAAACTCAAACCGAAAATAACCGAATTGAGACATAAAAATCGAAATCGAACCGAATCGAGAAGTTCCCGACTCGTTTCAGCTCTAGTCAGGTCACCTAGACTCCTGAACCGACCTGATGAAAGAATCTTTTGTACTAGACGAATATATACATTTTTTGCAATTGTCGACCAATAATATTACTAAGAGGTTTTCTATCTGTGCACATTTATCTGGACAATAAGCCTAGTAAGGACAAACTGCTATTACAAGGCTTTTAATTGCGCAATGCACGTTGAAGTGTACAAGTATAATCCATTTTCGTCAGGGTCTTCAAATCCCAAGGATCCTATATTGAAGGTGACAGTATGCTGGATACCGAAATCATGTTTCATTTGCAATGAATTTACCATCTTTATGTCCCCTGCAAAGTAAAGCAGGGCTTCCACTGTCGCGAATGCAGAGGCGATAGAGCTACGATTAGGTGATTTTGTTTAATCGTAGCGCATTCTCCTCTCAATCGCGGGTATTCTCGTCTCATCATATCACTATCGTGTCATGTTCTCCTGCATTCTCTTATGTTCGCGGCACCGACGCAAATGCTTTAAACTGTTTAAAACATTCGCGTCTGAATTCTTATTCGCCTCACACTCGCGGCACATGCGCAGCGCATTCGCCTTGCATTCTTCTCCATTCGTAGCGCGTTCTCACATTGGCATGCATTCTTGTTCTCAAGGTGGAGGAGAATGAGCCATGATAGAGCTCCGACAAGAAAGAATCTGACACGATTGTGATGCGAATGCGCCGAGAATGTGACGCGAATGAAAAAAAATCAACGCGAGTCAGCCACGATATTGACACGATGTTGCCACGATAGTACTACATACACGCACGACAATGACAATAGTAATTATCTCAGAGTTGATGTAAAAGTGTGCGGATCATTATTTTGAAAACTTTGACAATGTCTTTCAAGAGAAAATAATATGGAAAGAGGTCAAAGTCAACAAAGGGTATTGATGCTCCAGGATATGTCAAATGATTTTGATTTTTCTCATGTCACATTCTTGTCATGATCACAGCGCTATCGGGTTAAAGTCGTGTCTCAATTTCCTGCATCGCAGCGCTATCGGGTTAAAGTCTTGTCTCAATCTCCTTCATCGCAGCGCTATCGGGTTAAAAGCGTGTCTCAATCTCCTGCATTTGCCTCTCATTCGCCTCAGTGTCTTTTTATCGTGGCACATTCGTGTCGCATTCTTCTCTATTCTTATCACTCTCGCCTCACTATTGTAGCGGACGCGTAGCATATTCTTGTTGCATTCCCGGCGCTATCGTGTGCCTATCGCGCCAAGAAATACTTCATGAGAACAGACAAGAATGTGACACGATTGTTCATTCGCCTCTGATCGTAGCTCATTCTCCTCTACATTCGCGACAGTGGAAGCCCGGCTTAATTCAGTACTTTTCTTTTATTTAAAATATATGTATACTGGAACCCTTTGTTCATTACAGAAATCAACAGAGTCATCTTCAAAACAGGAAAAAGATGCCCAAAATTTGTCAATACAATGTGAATTTTGTGATGTCATCTCTACCAGTACAGATGACTACTACAAACACTTAAAAATTCATTTGGAAGGACCTCCGTTTAAATGTAATGTTTGTGAGGTGACAAGAAACTCCGTAAGAGACTTGATGATCCATCAGTACAAGCATAGCTCGGAACGTAAATTCACGTGCGAGGATTGTGGGAAGAAATTCAAATATCCTTCGGGGCTTAAAGGCCACATGAAAAGGCACAGGGGAGAAATAAGTGAGTCTTGAATTTCTATTTTTGCTTGTATATTTCCAAAAAAACAAAAGCATTGTCCTATTTCTTATATTTATGTCCTTTAATAAAGGCACACTTTTACGCTGTACAGCTGTACCTGTCATAGATCAATAGGAAATGCCAAACAAAATGAGAATCAACACCCAGAGATTAAGGTTTCAAAAAACAGGCAAGTGAATGAAGCAAAATCAGTCTTTGAAATGCCTGCAGACGTATTTTCAAGTGAATGGTCAATGTAGTCATTTAATTCAGTCTTTTCAAAATACAACGTTACTTCCGTTTTGGATGGTATCTGACGTAAATGTATTTTTACATATAAATTTCATATAGATGCATTGTATTTGTAGCATGTTTCTCTGGAATTCGACACTGGTTTCCATAGAATTTGATAATGTCATAATAAGTTTAGTATACGTTAGATACCATCCCATGTGGGAAGTAATCCAGTTTACGTCTGATAACATTCCACATGGAAGGTAACTCTGTTTATCGAAAAGACAGAATTTAGTTATGTTAAAAGGAGGGTGTAAAATATCTTGAACCAAGTTAAAGCAAAATTATGAAAAGCACAGGAAACATTCTGTGTGTGTAGTACACATATTTCTGTGTGAATTCAAGTGGAAACAGGGCTAAATCGGTCATATGCATGTAGTACTACTACTAGTGCATTCAAGAATTAGCACACTTGCATTCATTCTTCCTTGTAACCAATGACAGATAAAATATTTAGTGTAGTCTTGAATAAGGACACTCTTAATAGCACTAACTCAGCTAAAATGTTTGTCCCTCTAGATTAAGTACACATACATTTTGTACAATATAATGGATTTTTGTGTATTATACATGTGTATATTATAGGTTACATAATGTGTAGTTTACCTGATATAGGATATATGGGATTAGTAAATTTCATATTCAACGACAGCAAAGCTCGAGTCCCATATGAAATTTACTAACCCCCATATATCCTATATAAGGTAAACTAATCACAATCCATATGTAACGTATATATCTTACCAACAGTATGATTTTTTAATCATTTTCATGTCGAAAGCAAAATGGCATCTAAAGCAAAATTTCTAACTTTTTTATTTGTGGCTGGATTTGAAAATTGTTTTCTCCATTTAAAAGATCGTACATTACGTAGGTAAAAATGGTATATTCAGAATGAATAAACTGAAAACTGAATTTATTTCAGGCTGAGACTTAGATTAAAGGACATTAAGGTATCCGATGTACAATAGGGCATTTTTCCATGCCTGGTAAGGTACTAGAAACTATATATTTTCTGAAAGGTTATAAAGCCTACTGCTCAGAAATAATAATTTTGGGACCAGAAAAACAAATGGGAATAACTTATGAAGCAACGAAAATGTCTATTTTCTCTATATTACATATGCAAAATAACAAAGTTGTACAAGAGTTTTTCCCCTTTGTTTTTTAAGACCTGGGAGTCTTAAATCTGAACTCAGGGCATCATTACCTTTCAAAAAATATATAGTTTATAGTACCTTACCAGGCATAAAATTTACCATACTTTACAATGGAGATGATTAAAACGCTATGTAAAATGACTCAATTGTACAACGGATACCTTAAGCACAGTAAATGTCATTTAAATTTGAATTTTTATGGGAAATATCTGCTATGACGTCAAGAAACAATGGGAGTTCATGACGTCATAGTAGCAGCTACTGATATATATTTGAGCAGCAGTATATAAGATGTACATGGCGTTCATGTGGTATCGATTAATTATCCAATAGTCTTTCAGGATTTTAGGTGTCGGTAAGATATCTAATTTTATCACATGATACACCTGTTATGCAGTTTCATAAAGCCATTTCATAAATATAAGATATGATAACACGTTACAAATCACTCTGCTTGAATGCGATTGGTCAGTTTGGAAGCTAATCAGATAAACTTTGACAAGTGTGACCTTTCAAATATCGGTCAGTTATTAAATTCAGACGAGGATTCAATATCAATGATTGAAATTGTTATTGTTGAATTGATTATTGCATTGATATACTACACAAATTTAAAATATTTTTCTCTTTACGCACAGAATATCTATACGATTGGGAACTACATGTACTTCTCATGGCATAGCAGACGACTTCTAGGTCACAGCGCGTGGTTCGCCTCTAGTTCTCAGAAACTGTTGATTTCACGTTTGAAATACACATTTTTAGGCAATATCATGTGATAAAAAGAATCTCAAATGAAGTTTCATTTCATACGATGCCGTATTATGAAACTTGTTGTGCGTTTTATATCCCCTGGCCAAGGCTCGGGGATATAAAAACACACAACTCGTTTCATTATACACCGTATGAAATGAAAATTCATTTGAGATCCTATATATTTGCCTTCATAGTTTACACATTTACTGGTACATGTACATATGGTGGTATTAACAATGTTTCTCAACTTTTCATCTTCAACAGTGGAGAAGAAATTTATCTGTGATGTTTGTGATAAGAGATTTGAGACAGATAGGCTGCTTGAGGCACACAAGCTTATTCACGGCTCGGAACGCCCTTTCCTCTGCGATTTCTGTGGGTTTTCATCAAAAAGTAAAAGCCATTTATCCTCACATCAGAGAATTCATACAGGTAATAAGGTTTAGAATTTAATACTGTCTCTGTGGCTCACTTCGGAAACTGGATAAACGCTATTTTGATAACTTTATGTCATACAAAAATTGAAATAAATCCATATCATTGCATAGATCTCGCTTAGTCATAAATTTTGGTATCTGTCACTGTTCCATGGTTGAGGGTTTATGCAATCATATAATGAATTTAAAAAAAATAAATTTTAAATGGGGCATTTTCAATGTTAAATTTCAGCGTGACGTCACCGAGTTTAGCATTGAGCTTATGGAGAATGGAGAGCGTCACAACGTCATGGAAAAAATAAGCATGGGAAATGGCCGATCTAAAACTTGTTTTGTCTATAAAGTTTTATTGTGTGCACTGACTATCCTATAACTTCTACCAAAAATTTACAATTAAGCGAGATCTATTGGATGGTATCAATCTCATTTAAAGTTTTGCATGATAAAGTAGTCAAAATTGCATTTATCCAGTTTCCGAAGTGAGCCTCGCAGACAGTAGAGTTTATGTTTCATTAAGAAATCTACAGCCCAGTGCCTTTTCTTGGTTAAATTTTACATTTGCATATAAAATTTAATCAAATAAATGATGATTCTGAATTCATTAGAAACTGTTAAAGTCTTAAAGTTATGAGTTAATTAAGATTTCATTTCTTTTTTTTTTCAAAGTGCTAAATTCATTTAAATTGCATACATGAGATAGCATGGATGGCTCTGAATAAATAAGAGAATTATGTTTTCCTGATGCAAGGTGTGATATACCCTCCACCTACCTAAAGGAAAACTCAATACATTATAATATATATTTTTCATAAGAAAATTAAGTTTTACTAGATTAGTCAGAAGGCAGTATTACTGTTATACAGCATTGAGAAACTTATTCTGTGAATATTTTACAGGTAGAGTTTTCAAGTGTGATTTTCCAGATTGCAGTTATTTCAGTCCTATAAAAGGAGCACTCGAACGACATCAGAAATCGGTACATTTACAAAAACGAGATTACCAGTGTACTACTTGTGGGAAAATCTTCCTCCATGAACAGACTCTAGCGAGACATGAGAGTATACACACAGGCTTCAAGCCGTATAAATGCACAGAATGCTGGTACGCCACTCACCGTAAAGATAAATTTAACGAGCATATGAGAAAATGGCATGGCGACAATCCTACAGGAAAGCGGAAACTGCCTGTCCCTCAAAAAATGCGACAAGAACTGGAAGCTCAGGGGTGGATAGAAAAGAAAGAAAAGGATAAACAGCAGGAGATGGAGCCTGATTTTTCAATGTTGATAAGTCATGTCGCTTCAAGACTCGATGGGCCGAAAAATAGTTTCATACCAGGGATGGATTCTTATGGAAATTTTCTGTAGTGAAAATGATTCTTGATGATTTATGAGGAAATTAATACACGTGTATGTTCAAATTAAACCAAGAAATTTATTTTTATTGATTATTATTTTTCGATCCAAGCCCCATTGTGAAAAATCAAAGGGTTCATAACTCTGCATCATACATAGATATCAGAGTTCACAAGAAGCGTTGATACCAATGTAGTATATTTACATTCTCAACATAAAATTTTTTCGCTGGATTGCGAAGCAAAATCTGGCTTTATGAAATGGCAAAGTTTGTCTGTCTGCCAATTGGGTTTGCAATTGCGTTTAGGTCAGTTGTGAAATGTAGGTAAAATCTTCAAACTTGGTACAAAGATAAAGCATGGTTATAGAATCTGAACGTAGGTATTGTTTTTGACCTTGACCCTGAGGTTTGACCTTGAAGAATGTAATTTTGCATTTAGGTCAGTTGTGAAAGAACTAAAAGGTGTACAATCTTCAAACTTGGTACAAACAAGCATTGTTTTTAACCTCGATCTGGAGGTTTGACTTTGACATTGAGAAATACAATTTTGTGTTTAGGTTACTTGTGAAAGAACTATTGAGTATAGGTCCACGTAAGAATCAGGCAGGGGTGATACATCAAAATTTTTTGCAAAACTTTTTATTTCTGTTTTAAGACATATATGTGGTACAGATCAAACATATGATATTCATTTCTCAAGGTAGCGATGGTGAAGTGAGATAATCACCTCATAATTTATAAAGGACTATGAAGGAAAAAAAATTGGAGGGAAAATTTTCTTTATATAATTTAACCAAATTTGCTTCCCCTATAACTTTTTTCACCATCCAAGTACCGCATAAGCAGAAATTTTCGCAAGATACTAATTTTCGCTAAATACGCGAGTGATTTAGAATCGCAAAAAATTATTCTCGCGAAAAATTGTTTTGTTTATGCATCTCACAAATTGTTAGACATGTACGCGTTACATTTGCTTATATATTGTACATGTGTCATTCTTTACTTTTCTTGATCAAATGTAATGAGGAGTGAATTAAGTGTAGTGTTATGATACAATTATCTATATAATGAAAGGTACAAAACACTAACATCATTTGTAATTAAGGAATCGCGAAAAATTGTACTCGCGAAAATGAAGCTACCCTATTTTACCATAAAATCGCGAAATTTGATACTCGCGAAAATTTCTGGTTATACGGTATGAGGAAATTCCTTCAGAATATTCATATGGAGGCTGATCTGAACACATTTTAAGAGAAAAAAGTCCTGCAAAAAGTTTAAGTTTTTTCAACTGCCTGGTCCTTACTTGAAACTGTACTTAAGAGAACAATATGCGAACTTGGAATTGAGATAAAGCAGAGTGAAAGGGTATTGTTTTTTTACCGTGACCTTGAGGTTTGATTTTGACCTTGAAAAATGTAATTTTGTGTTTAGATTTTAGTTGTGAAAGAACTATAAGCGGTACAATCTTGAAACTTGGTACAAAGATAAAGCATGGTAAGATCTGAATGCAGGTATTGTTAGACATTGACCTTGAGGTTTGACCTTGAAAAATATAGAGTTAATCTCTATTGTACAAATACTAAATTGACTTTTACGTTCAAACTTTGCATAGAATTAGACAATAATCAGTTGACTATATTTAAGGTATTGACCTTGACCTGGCCATTTGACCTTGACCTTGAAGATACAAATTTGACATCAATAATATATCGCATATCTCATTTAAACTTTGCATGGAGATAGATCTGAGCAAGTGGACCTGATTTCAGTTATTGACATTGAAAATAAAGTTTTGAATTGGACTATGTTGTACCAGTATTACATGTATATGAAACCATGAATAGGACTTTATTGTAATATATTAGATAGTACATTAAAATTTTACATGGAGGTAGAACACGATAAATAGACTTGATTTCAGGTATTGTCCTTGCCCTTGACAGTTTTATTATGAACTGGACATACAGTCACCATTATGAAGTATCACGTTAAAAATTGTCACAGAGGTAGAGCATGGTTAGTGGAACTGATTTCTGGTACTGAAGATAACCTTGAGGATTCACTTTGACCGCAAAGATATGATTTTGAATTAGACTAAAGTGTGTCAAAACTATATAGAATCTCACATTGAAACTTTGAATGGAGACATTAATATTGAACTCTGTTGCTTCCAGTGGACGTAGTGTTTCAAAACACAATTTGCTGCCAGCAATCCAGACATCAATACAGTCTTTAACAGTGTTGTTAACAATTTACGAGGGGGCCTGTATGTTTGTCCTGAGCTTTAACCATGGCCTGTACTTTTGAAACGTATCGGATACAGCTGAAACATATCGGATACAGCTGAAATATTGGTCAAGGTCAAACAAGCCATAGGCGATATATCTTCTCAAGACAAGTGTGCTTTTTAGCTCGCCGGGACGAATGTCCGGAGAGCTATTGTCATACCCCCGGTGTCGGCGTTGGCGTTGGCCTCGGCGTCTGCGTCTGCGTCTGCGTGCGCGTGCACAAAAACTTTAACCTTGCTTATAACTTTTAAACCAATACAGATTGGGCTTTCATATTTCACATGTGCATTCCTTGTGACAAGACCTTTCCATGGATACCAAAATTTTTGACCTTGTGACCTTGACCTTGGAGATTGACCTACTTTTGAAAAACTTTAACCTTGGCCATATTTTTTGAATGGTAAGTGATAGGGCTTTGATATTCCACGTGTGTATTCCTTGTGACAAGACCTTTCCATCGATACCAAAATTTTTGACCTTGTGACCTTGACCTTGGAGATGATTGACCTACTTTTGAAAAACTTTAACCTTGGCCATATTTTTTGATTGGTAAGTGATAGGGCTTTGATATTTCACATGTGCATTCCTTGTGATAAGACCTTTCATGCCGTACCATAAATTTTGACCTAGTGACCTTGACCTTGAAATTTTACCTACTTTTTGTTGTTGTTGCAATTTACATATGGTTGCCACCGGCGAGCTATGTTGTCATTCTGACAAGTCTGGTTAAAATAAGGTATTAGTACATTCACTTGTCTCCAGAAGATGTAGGCGACATAGCTTGGACAGTTTCTATTTGATATTCCTGTATCTATTGACCTTGTCCTGAACATTAACCATCGCCGTAACTTTGTAACTGAAACATATCAGATACAGCTGAAATATTTCACATGATCAATGTCAAACATGCCAGATGTGACATAACTTGAACAGTCTAGTCAATACCACTGTATCTAGTGACCTTGTACAGGACAACACCAAGAGATTGTTTTACAAAGAGGTCATAAGTCATAACTACTTACATGTATACAGTTGACCTACTTTTGGTCAATGTATTTACTATAGCCAAACACCTTTGAAAGCATGACCTACTAAGGTCTTGGATGTCTGCATATCAAGCTTAGTTATGTCACATTTTAAGCTGTAACAACCTTTTTAGCTCACCTGAGCGAAGCTCAAGTGAGCTATTGTCATAGCGCGCCGTCCATCCGTCCTCCGTCCGTCGTCGTCGTCGTCCGTCTGGCGTAAACTTTTAACATTTTCGACATCTCCTCTGCAACGGCCGCACGGAATTTCACGAAACTTAAAAGGAAGCAAGTACTCAGTGCCCTCTACCAAGTTTGTGTTTTTTGAGCCAATCTGAAATCCAAGATGGCCGCCACAGGCTCTGATTGGCTGACACATTTTCGACTTCTCCTCTGAAACCGCTTCACAGAATATCTCGAAACTTCACAGGAAGCAAGAACTCGATGCCCTCTACCAAGTTTGTGTTTTTCGAACCAATCGGAAATCCAAGATGGCCGCCACAGGCTCTGATTGGCTGACACATTTTGGACTTCTCCTCTGAAACCGCTGCACAGAATATCTCGAAACTTTACAGGAAGGAAGTACTCAAGGTCCTCTACCAAGTTTGTGTTTTTCGTGCCGATCGGACAACAGATATGGCCGCCGAGTGCTCTGATTGGCTGACACATTTTCGACATCTCCTCTGCAACCGCTGTACAGAATTTCATGAAACTTTACAGGAAGGAAGTACTTAAGGTCCTCTACCAAGTTTGTGTTTTTCATGCCGATCGGTCAACAAATATGGCCGCCGAGGGCTCTGATTGGCTGACACATTTTCTACATCTCCTCTGCAACTGCTGCGCAGAATTTCATGAAACTTTACAGGAAGGAAGAACTCAAGGTCCTCTACCAAGTTTGTGTTTTTCATGCCGATCGGTCAACAAATATGGCCGCCGAGGGCTCTGATTGGCTGACACATTTTCGACATCTCCTCTGCAACTGCTGTACAGAATTTCATGAAACTTTACAGGAAGGAAGTACTCAAGGTCCTCTACCAAGTTTGTGTTTTTCTTGCCGATCATTCAGCAAATATGGCTGCCAAGGGCTCTGATTAGCGGACACATTTTCGACATCTTCTCTGCAACCACTGCACAGAATTTCATGAAACTTTACAGGAAGGAAGTATTCAAGGTCCTCCAACAAGTTTGTGTTTTTCGTGCCGATCGGTCAACAAATATGGCCGCCGTAGGCTCTGATTGGCTAACACATTTTCAACATCTTCTCTGCAAAAAAAACACTGCACAGAATTTCATGAAACTTTACAGGAAGAAAGTACTCAAGGTCCTCTACCAAGATTGTGTATTTTGTGCTGATCGGTCAACAAATATGGCCGCTGAGGACTCTGATTGGCTCACACATTTTCGAAATCTCCTCTGCAACCATTTCACAGAATTTCACGAAACCTTGCAGCAAGCAAGTACTCAAGGTCCTCTGCCAAGTTTGTGTTTTTCTTGTCGATAGGTCAACAAATATGGCTGTCGATGGCTTTGATCTGTAGAAGTATTTTTGTGACTTTTAACCCTTTGTCTGCAACTCAGGTGAGCGATGTGGCCCCCTTGGGCCTCTTGTTTATGAAGAAAATCTGGTCAACATGATACCTGTCTGTGTCGACAAATTGGTTTAGTTGCTGCATTTAGATTAGATGTGAAAGAACTACAAGAAGCATGGCTTTGATACTTTGTATGGATATGATTAGGATCACAGGTACTTGTATTGTGAAGGGAAAATCTGGTTAGGCCATACCAAATTAATTGAATGTTCTTCGAATTTCTTGTGAAAAAAAAGGGTGCAAGCAAGCGAATATGTAATAATTATAATATTTTTCAACTGCCTGGTCCTTACGTGAACCTGTACTTAAGAGAACAATGTGCGAACTTGGAATTGAGATAAAGCAGAGTGAAAGGGTATTGTTTTTTTACCGTGACCTTGAGGTTTGATTTTGACCTTGAAAAATGTAATTTTGTGTTTAGATTTTAGTTGTGAAAGAACTATAAGGGGTACAATCTTGAAACTTGGTACAAAGATAAAGCATGGTAAGATCTGAACGCAGGTATTGTTAGACATTGACCTTGAGGTTTGACCTTGAAAAATATAGAGTTAATCTCTATTGTACAAATACTAAATTGACTTTTACGTTCAAACTTTGCATAGAATTAGGAAATAATCAGTTGACTTTATTTAAGGTATTGACCTTGACCTGGCCATTTGACCTTGACCTTGAAGATACAAATTTGACATCAATAATATATCGCATATCTCATTTAAACTTTGCATGGAGATAGATCTGAGCAAGTGGACCTGATTTCAGTTATTGACATTGAAAATAAAGTTTTGAATTGGACTATGTTGTACCAGTATTACATGTATATGAAACCATGAATAGGACTTTATTGTAATATATTAGATAGTACATTAAAATTTTACATGGAGGTAGAACACGATAAATAGACTTGATTTCAGGTATTGTCCTTGCCCTTGACAGTTTTATTATGAACTGGACATACAGTCACCATTATGAAGTATCACGTTAAAAATTGTCACAGAGGTAGAGCATGGTTAGTGGAACTGATTTCTGGTACTGAAGATAACCTTGAGGATTCACTTTGACCGCAAAGATATGATTTTGAATTAAACTAAAGTGTGTCAAAACTATATAGAATCTCACATTGAAACTTTGAATGGAGACATTAATATTGAACTCTGTTGCTTCCAGTGGACGTAGTGTTTCAAAACACAATTTGCTGCCAGCAATCCAGACATCAATACAGTCTTTAACAGTGTTGTTAACAATTTACGAGGGGGCCTGTATGTTTGTCCTGAGCTTTAACCATGGCCTGTACTTTTGAAACGTATCGGATACAGCTGAAACATATCGGATACAGCTGAAATATTGGTCAAGGTCAAACAAGCCATAGGCGATACATCTTCTCAAGACAAGTGTACTTTTTAAAATAAGGTATTAGTACATTCACTTGTCTCCAGAAGATGTAGGCGACATAGCTTGGACAGTTTCTATTTGATATTCCTGTATCTATTGACCTTGTCCTGAACATTAACCATCGCCGTAACTTTGTAACTGAAACATATCAGATACAGCTGAAATATTTCACATGATCAATGTCAAACATGCCAGATGTGACATAACTTGAACAGTCTAGTCAATACCACTGTATCTAGTGACCTTGTACAGGACAACACCAAGAGATTGTTTTACAAAGAGGTCATAAGTCATAACTACTTACATGTATACAGTTGACCTACTTTTGGTCAATGTATTTACTATAGCCAAACACCTTTGAAAGCATGACCTACTAAGGTCTTGGATGTCTGCATATCAAGCTTAGTTATGTCACATTTTAAGCTGTAACAACCTTTTTAGCTCACCTGAGCGAAGCTCAAGTAAGCTATTGTCATAGCGCGCCGTCCGTCCGTCCTCCGTCCATCGTCGTCCGTCTGGCGTAAACTTTTAACATTTTCGACATCTCCTCTGCAACGGCTGCACGGAATTTCACGAAACTTAAAAGGAAGCAAGTACTCAATGCCCTCTACCAAGTTTGTGTTTTTTGAGCCGATCTGAAATCCAAGATGGCCGCCACAGGCTCTGATTGGCTGACACATTTTCGACTTCTCCTCTGAAACCGCTTCACAGAATATCTCGAAACTTCACAGGAAGCAAGAACTTGATGCCCTCTACCAAGTTTGTGTTTTTCGAACCAATCGGAAATCCAAGATGGCCGCCACAGGCTCTGATTGGCTGACACATTTTGGACTTCTCCTCTGAAACCGCTGCACAGAATATCTCGAAACTTTACAGGAAGGAAGTACTCAAGGTCCTCTACCAAGTCTGTGTTTTTCGTGCCAATCGGACAACAGATATGGCTGCCGAGTGCTCTGATTGGCTGACACATTTTCGACATCTCCTCTGCAACCGCTGTACAGAATTTCATGAAACTTTACAGGAAGGAAGTACTTAAGGTCCTCTACCAAGTTTGTGTTTTTCATGCCGATCGGTCAACAAATATGGCCGCCGAGGGCTCTGATTGGCTGACACATTTTCTACATCTCCTCTGCAACTGCTGCGCAGAATTTCATGAAACTTTACAGGAAGGAAGTACTCAAGGTCCTCTACCAAGTTTGTGTTTTTCATGCCGATCGGTCAACAAATATGGCCGCCGAGGGCTCTGATTGGCTGACACATTTTCAACATCTCCTCTGCAACTGCTGTACAGAATTTCATGAAACTTTACAGGAAGGAAGTACTCAAGGTCCTCTACCAAGTTTGTGTTTTTCGTGCCGATCATTCAGCAAATATGGATGCCAAGGGCTCTGATTAGCGGACACATTTTCAACATCTTCTCTGCAACCACTGCACAGAATTTCATGAAACTTTACAGGAAGGAAGTACTCAAGGTCCTCTACCAAGTTTGTGTTTTTCGTGCCGATCGTTCAACAAATATGGTTGCCGAGGGCTCTATTTGGCTGACACATTTTCGACATCTTCTCTGCAACCGCTACACAGAATTTCATGAAACTTTACAGGAAGGAAGTATTCAAGGTCCTCCAACAAGTTTGTGTTTTTCATGCCGATCGGTCAACAAATATGGCCACCGTAGGCTCTGATTGGCTAACACATTTTCAACATCTTCTCTGCAAAAAAAAACACTGCACAGAATTTCATGAAACTTTACAGGAAGAAAGTACTCAAGGTCCTCTACCAAGATTGTGTATTTTGTGCTGATCGGTCAACAAATATGGCCGCTGAGGACTCTGATTGGCTCACACATTTTCGAAATCTCCTCTGCAACCATTTCACAGAATTTCACGAAACCTTGCAGCAAGCAAGTACTCAAGGTCCTCTGCCAAGTTTGTGTTTTTCTTGTCGATAGGTCAACAAATATGGCTGTCGATGGCTTTGATCTGTAGAAGTATTTTTGTGACTTTTAACCCTTTGTCTGCAACTCAGGTGAGCGATGTGGCCCCCTTGGGCCTCTTGTTTATGAAGAAAATCTGGTCAACATGATACCTGTCTGTGTCGACAAATTGGTTTAGTTGCTGCATTTAGATTAGATGTGAAAGAACTACAAGAAGCATGGCTTTGATACTTTGTATGGATATGATTAGGATCACAGGTACTTGTATTGTGAAGGGAAAATCTGGTTAGGCCATACCAAATTAATTGAATGTTCTTCGAATTTCTTGTGAAAAAAAAAGGTGCAAGCAAGCGAATATGTAATAATTATAATTTTTTTTTTTTTTTTTGAAGTATTGAAGTTTGAAGGTGGGAGCGAGTGAAATAATTCTTTTTTAATATAGGGGTTATCCCAGGAATACATTTCTATGTTTTCCATCCTCAAAAGGGAATCACCATAGGAATCTGGTGACTAGGAAGCCTGGCACATAGCAGTCGGAGAAAGATTTTCTGAACATTCCCCCCTCCTTGACTTTCATTGCCTTATATGGGACAACAAATTTGCTCCCAACAAATTTTTTCACACACAAAAAGTATCATATTCTTGGAAATTTGCAAAATCTGAGTCTTCTAGAAGCAGAAATCATAACCAACTCTAAAAAATTTTTGAGCCAGAAATTTAGTGGTGTGGACAAGCAAATTATTTCTAAAATATCACTTTGAAAAATATGGTGCAGGAAATCAGAAGAACATTTTTAAAATTAATTTGGTAATTTGGCCTAAATGAAATTATGTCCGTCCATATGTCTGTCTTTCCTTCTGTCAAAAATTTGTTCTAGCTATTGCATTTAGATTCAATGTAAAGAACTAAAAGAGACATGGTTTGATACTTTGCATGGATACAGAGCATGGTGTCGGGATTTTCTTCGTCCATGAACCATGACCTTTAAAAGTGCAACTTAAAGTAAGTCTGAAATGTTCCAACATCTCATTTAGACTAGGCATGACTGGAGAAAGAGTATCATGAGTGGACCTTATTTCATGCACTGACCTTGACCTTAAGGTTTGACCTAGAAAAAAACAAAATGAGAGTTGAGATTTTTTACACCAATGCTAAACAAAGTATGCCATTTAGCACTTGACATAGAGATAGAACACTGAACATGAAGAGTCAACCAATTTCAATTATTGGATCTCTAGGTTCGATCTTTTGAATTTTAAAATATGTAAGGTTACCACATGATCAGGAATGTTTGACAGTTTTACTCGATTCTGATTGGTCTAGACAATGTTTGATAGGGTGAGTGTGACCGCAAATGTTCAGGTTTTTGCTCTTGACAAATCCGCAACAAAATAGCATTTTTGACCATTCTTATAAACCAATGAAATCGCTTTTCGCTGTCGAGTGTAACCTTTATACAAAACAAAGAAAGGTATGATTCAATTGACAGGGGTAAATTGAAGAAAATAGGTAAAAAAAATCCTGATTATTTAATAAACTGCAGCTGTTGTACCTTCACGCAACTTTGTTGTCGAAGGGATATATACATGTATCAATACCGTCGTGTGTTCGTGGCTGCCATGGTGTGTGTTTGGGGGTTCCATGAAAGCTTTATGGCGCTCTAGAGGTCAAAGTTTAATTCAAACCTTCTTCAAACTTTGCATGTAAGATAACCATGGTGAGAGGATGTCACCTTGATTTTCAAGGTCAGAGGCTAAGGTCATTATGATTATGGGCGATAAGGGAGAAACCTTGCAGATATTCTAGATAGAGGCAAGTCTTCATCAAACTTGCATGCAAGTTGACCTTGATGAGAGGACGACAACCATTGATTTTTAAGGACAAAAACCAAGGCCAGAATGGGCGATAATAAAAAAAAACCTTGTTGACACTCTAGAGATCACAATTTACTTTCAATCTTTATCAAACTACATGTACGTTGTACATTGTAAGAAGACGACATGCATTGATTTTCAAGGTCAGGAGAAGTCGGAGGTTAAGGTAGCAATGAGCGATAATAGAAAAAGCTTGTGGACATTCTAGAGGTCACAGTTTATTTTCAATTGTCTAAATTAAGAAGACGAAACATATTGATTTTCAAGGTCAGAGGTTAAGGTAACAATGAGCGATAATAGAAAAACCGTGTGGAAATCTAGAGGTCACAGTTTACTTTCAATCTTCATAAAACTTTGCACGTAAGTTTTCCAATGTAATAAGACGACACAAGTCAAAAGTCAACGTTAAAGGTAACAATGAGCGATAATAGAAAAACCTTGTGGAAATTCTAGAGGTCACACTTTACTTTCAATCTTGATAAAGCTTTGCATGTAAGTTGTCCATGGTAAGAAAACGACTTCTATTGATTTTCAAGGTCAGAGGTTACGGTAACAATGAGCGATAATAGAAAAACCTTGTGGAAATTCTAGAGGTCACACTTTACTTTCAATCTTCATAAACCTTTGCATGCAAGTGTTCCAGTGTAAGAAGGCAACACAAATTAGTTTTCAAGGTCAGAAGTCAACGTTAAAGGTAACAATGAGCGATAATAGAAAAACCTTGTGGAAATTCTAGAGGTCACAGTTTACTTTCAATCTTGATAAAGCTTTGCATGTAAGTTGTCTATGGTAACAAGACGACACCTATTGATTTTCATGGTCAAGGTCACAAGAAACCTTGTGTACACTGTAGAGGTAACAGTTTAATTCCAATCTTCTTCAAACTTTGCATGCAAGTTATTCATTCACGATTGTAAGAAGGCAACACATATCGATTCTCACGGTCAAAGGTTAAGGTTACAATGAGTGATAATAGAAAAATCTGATGGAAATTATAGAGGTAACAGTTTACTTTCAATCTTCATCAAATTTTGCATGCAAGTTGTACATAGTGAGAGGATGACACCTATTGTTTTTCGAGGTCAGAGGTCAAAGTTACAATGAGTGATAATAGAATAACCTTGTGGATGTTCTAGATGTCACAGCTTACTTTCAATCTTCATCAAGATGGCGACACCTATTGCTTTTCAATGTCACAATAAGCAATAATGGAAAAACCTTGTGGACACTCTAGATAGAGGCCACAATTTACTTTCATGTCTTCTTCAGACTTTGCATGGAAGTTGCCAATGGTGAGAGCTAGGACGGCACCTAATGATTTTCAATGTCACAACTGGCGCTAGAGGTCACAGTTTACTCCGGATATCCATTTAACTTTATATTTCATATTTAACTTTTAGATCTATATGGTGAAAGGACTACACCTAATGGTTTTCAAGAAATTGGCTGCAATAGGAAAATATTGTTGACTCTCAATATACCAAAACTTACTCATGATATTCGTCAGATTTTTAATTTGTTTATGGTAAAATCAGGACGATACATATTGATCTTCAAGGTCATGTAGACATCAGCTTATTGTTATTCAATAAATAAGTATTTTAAAGAATTTTATTTGCCGAGCCGGGGGGGGGGGCTGGTTTGTGTTTTATTGGCTTCAGATTTCGGACTACTCGTGACTACAGTGCCCAGTTTCTCAAAAGTTCAAGATTACGAAAAAAAATAAATAAATAAAATAAGGAATTTTCGTACATTTCGTCATTTGATAAAACGTTCAAAAGATTTTCCGTTTAAATTATACTATGTTTTCTATTTCTACATACTTCATCTAAAATCAAAAACAAGATATCGATATTTTTATTTTAAAAGAAGATCGAAGCGATCAAAAGTTACGAAATGTCCTCATATTGTTCGCAAGTATTTTTGTAAAACTGGCTGCTGGTCAGGTATTGATTAACCTCGGCCTCGGTCAACCTATACCTTACAAGGTCCGTATAGTCACGAGTAAAGACATCATTAAATGTCAAATAATTGTATATCAAAACTTAAAAAAATAGCATTGGTATAGAACTTAGTGAGAGGACCTGATTCATTTCAGGTATTGGCCTTGACCTTGAGATTTGCCTTTGACCTGAAGCAAAATGTTGTTTAGATCATTGAAACCATACTTTAAGAAGTATTACATTTACTTTCATGGAGATATAACTTAATGAACCTAGAGATTTAATTGACCTTGACCTTGAAAACATATAATTTCTAATACCAATACTATATGACATTTTGCATTGAGGTTGACCTAACTGGTCCCATACAAGGTATTGGCTTAATTTATCTTATTGTATGACTTTGACCTAGAAATTATAATTTTGATCTGAAAACATTATGCCAATAATAACAAAACACATGTAGATATCACATTATTTTCAAAGCCGAGATAGTGACTGCGCTTGATTTCGTAGATTTATCTTGATGTTTGACCTTGAATATGCCATCATTTTCAATTTAGAGCAAAATGCCAACCGTACCAATTTTATATGAATATCTATAATTGATGTTTTTGATATAAAACCTGTGTTGTTTTTTTTTTATTTACGTACTGTCTACACAGATTGATGATGTGTGTACACGTGTGTCCGACTGTCTGTCCGTCCATGAATATTTTATACCTCCGTAATCGGAGATTCGGGGGCATATAGTTGCATATACTTTTTGGTCTGTCCGTCTGTCTGTCTGTTTGTCCGCAAAAAAATTAACCTTGACCAAACCTTTTGAATGGTAAGTGATAGAGCTTTCATATTTCACATATGTATTCCCTGTGACAAGACCTTTCCATGGATACCAAAATGTTTGACCTTGTGACCTTTGAATTTTACCTACTTTTGAAAAACTTTAACCTTGGCCATAATTATAACTTTTGAATGGTAATTAAGTGATAGGGCTTTCATATTTCACATGTGTATTCCTTGTGACAAGACCTGTTCATGGATACTAAAATGTGTGACCTTGGAGTTTGACCTACATTTGAAAAACTTTAACCTTGGCCATAACTTTTGAATGGTAGGGCATTCATATTTCACATGTGTATTCTTTGTGATAAGACCTGTTCATGGATACAAAAATGTTTGACCTTGTGACCTTGACCTTGGAGTTTACCTACTTTTGAAAATCTAAACTTTAGCCATGACTTTTGAATGGTAACCCAGATAGCATACTGATGTTGGCCCAACGCAAGTCCATCGGTGACATTTACGTTGGGCCAATATCGGCAGTGAATGTTGGGCCAATGCAATGTTGCTCATCGGCCCAACGTTGGCCCCACAAGTTGGGTCGCTGTTGGGCCGATGTCAGACCTCGGATGTTTACACGTTGGCCCAACGTTGGCCCAGTTTAACATATATATCGGACTTATGTTGGTCCAACGTCAATATGTAATGATATGTTGGCTGAACGTTGGCTTTCTGTGGGTAACGTTGGCCGTAGCTCCTTTGGTGATCTGAAAGTAGAAAACAAATATCCTCATATTTATTGATCCACAAGTTTGAACACAAATCACTCAATGTTAACTATCCGACTTCAAACACAACTCTGGTCCTTTGGTATCTCTACCTTTCCTTTCTTTCTCATCAAGTCGTATTCTATCTCCAAATCATTCGATCAACCGATCTCCATTTCAACTTGGTATATTACTGCAAAAGAGAATAGATACAAAAATATCAGATATTTAAATAAATTAGCTTGATTAATGATACTAGTTAATTTGATTTCTACAAATGCAATATTAACAAAAATAAATAAAATCATACATACGAATTGCCAGCAATCGTGAATACTATGAATTATAGCAAAGCCATTGTGAGGACGCAGATGAATTATGATTTCAATGATTTTTCACCATACATCATTGGATATTTTTACTAAGTTAATAATAAACAAAATACGTCATACAATATGTGTTCTTGTTATTCTTTTCCAGCATCTTTTTTACTTTATAAATCTTACGGGTTTTTTTTCTTGAAATCCATAATCATCTACAGGAGAGGGAATATTTTTATAGACAATTTCTGGATCGACAGCATGCGAATAACTCGTAAATGCGGGGAAACAATTCTCAGTGTCGGCCGGTTTGATGTCACAAAACAATCATTAAACATGAAATCGCAATGCTTAATGACAGCTGAGAAGAAATCAAGTGATATAATCTTAGTCTATGTATATATTGTAAGTCCTTGGACCTTGACGAAAACCAAGGAAAAGAGAACTCGGGCAAGAAAATTGTGGGCACAAACCATTATTTTAGTTTATTTTTCAAATTTCATTGGGTGATAAAATGTCAGTTGTCGTATCAGGAATATGTACAAATGTATAACCCAGCCACCATCCCCTTGCACCCCCTCTTACTTTCACCGGAAAAATTAACATTCAATATGTAGAAGAAAGAAAGCCTTCTTTCGGCGCCGTCTATAGTGTTATCAGCAATAGTCAATATATCGTTTTATGGGATGGCCTGGAGACGGGGGTTTTATTAAAAAAAAAAAAAAAAAAAAAAAAAAAAAAAAAGAAATCCAGTATAATATTAGTACCACAGGATTTTCCTCCAGTGTCTCAATGTATGATTTGTACTTTGCTTCACGTAATACTGACATTGCACCATCATTTCCAACATATATCATGTTTAGTCCGAATATCCTCTATGAAAATTACAACGTGACGTCAGCATGCGACGCGACGTCAGCATACAACTTTGTTTCGCGGACTTTCTTTCATCGACAGCTCCCTCAGAAAAATCCATGGATAAACTCATTATCTTCTTCTTCTTCTTCTTCCGGTAATGTGCTGGGCTCCTTGTGGGGCATTATCGCACATGAGTTTAAAAACATGCCAGGGAAGGCTCTCATTAAAAACAGGATAAAAACAAACACCCTCGTTGTCTATGGGTAATGGTTGCTGATTCGGACCTTAAAAGTCTCCAGTGAATCAGCAGTCACGATGGATTGTGGCAAGGAATTCCAGATCACAATGCCGACTGGGAAGAAGGAGTCCTGATAGCTTTTTGTGTGGCAGAATGGCTGTATGTACCTCATTGCATGACCCCTGGTGGTGGTGGTGGTCGCGCTGATAGGATGTAAAGGACTAGATGGTATGTCTATGAGGTTATTCACTATCTTGTACATCATAATGGCTCGGGCTCTAGTTCTACGCTGTTGCAGGGTGTCAAGTTGTAACTGTTGGAGCATTGATGTTACACTGCTCTCCCTGCGATGATCTCCTGTGATGTATCTTGCAGCCCGGCGCTGTACTCTTTCTATGGTGTTGGTGTGGGACCTGGTGGTATGGTCCCATACTGTGGATGCGTATTCGATCTGCGGTCTTACCATGGTCTTATAGCTGGTGGCCTTGATGTGTCTTGGGCAGCTAGATAGATTTCGTTGCAGGAATGCTGTGATATTATTAGCTTTCCTAGCTATGTTGTTGACATGTGGGCCCCACTGTAATTTGCTGTCTATGGTAACACCAAGGTACTTAGCTCTGTTGGTGATCTGCAGGGTTTGTCCATGGATGGTGTATATGGCATCCACTATTCGCCTAACACTTGTCAGGGTTGAATGTCATTAACCATTCTGCCTCCCAATCCTGTAATTTGTCTAAATCCTGCTGTAGAGTGGTGGTATCGCTCTTTTTGTTAATGGTTCGATACAGCAAGCAGTCATCGGCAAAAAGTCGTGCTGTGGAGTGGACTCTTGATGGTAAGTCATTGATATAAGCCAGGAACAACAGCGGTCCGAGCACCGTGCCCTGGGGTACCCCGGATGTTACTGGTGCCGATGATGACCTCTCACCCTCAACAACAACCTGTTGGTACCTCTCCATTAGGAAGCTCTTTATCCAGGCAAGGGTCTGACCGCGCACACCATAGTGCTCCAATTTGATGGCTAATCGGTGGTGTGGAACTTTATCAAAGGCCTTGCTGGGAAAAAAAAAAAAATATCAGCGCGATCAGCAACTTACCGAACTTCATTCTGCTTTCGAGGATGATCTGCAGCTAATATTTGGTACCTGTAGATCGAATAATGTGGTTTCTCTCCGCATATATAAGATCTACATGTAGAATATACAGGAAATCTATGCAGTGTAAATCCCAACACAAACATCTAAATGTCTGCTGCCTTTGGTTCTGTTTACAACGCGTCACAACTTACGTCATCATTTACAGTATTTAGTACAAATAGGTCAAAGAGATAGGGCTGTTCAAAGCATGAAGTATATTTTTTTCTGTCAGAAATAAGGTTGGGTATTTTTTTCCCTTGGAGGTAAATCATAAGCGGATCCAAGGTAGAGGGGTGAAGGCTTCAGATTTTTTTAGATAGGGGGGGGGGGGGGGGGGTTGATTGTATTCAAGGGGGGATAGGGGGTAGATTTCTACTAACTTCTCTCCTTCTCTCCCCTGTCCCGCTCCCTTCTCCCACCTCCTAACCTCTCCCTCCAGCTGCCTCCTTCGGCTTCCTCCCCTCCCATTCATCCTTGCCTTTTATGGGGGTGGGGAGCAGACATGGGGTACCCGCTCTCTCTGCCCCCTTATCTCCCTCCCACACCCTTCCTTCTTCCCCCTCCCTCCCCCTCCCTCTCCCCCTCTCTCCTTCCTTCCTCCCGCCCCTCCCCCTCCCTTTCACCCTCTTTTAAAGTAAAGGAATGAGCAAGAATTTTGTCTTCAGATATTACATTGGAAAATCATTTACATTATTTAGAAGGGAAAATCCTGTAATACTAATGTTATACTGTACTTAATTTGTAAGTTTTAACCCCCTTCTCCAGATCATCCCATAAAACGATATATTGCTGATAACACTATAGACAACGCCGAAAAGGAAGTTTTCTCTCTCTTCTACATTCTAATACTTCCGGTGAAAGTAAAAGGGGAGAGGGGTGGGTGGATGGGTGCAAGGGGGGGATACATATTCCTGATACGACGACTGACATTTCATCACCCAATGAAATTTAAAAAGTAAACATTTAAAATTTTAATTGAATTTATTGAATAATCAAGATACATGTTAATCTTACAATATATAAATACTTCAGAAAACAATAAAATTCTTTTTTCTTTTTTTTTTTAATTTTAATGGTTTGTGCCCACAGTTTTCTTGTCCGAGTTCTCTTTTCCTTGGTTTTCATCAAAGTCCAAGGAATTAAAATGTAAAGATTAAGATGACATCACTTGATCTTTTCTTATCTGTCATTTATGTTTCAAAATTAAGCATTGCGGTTTCATGTTTACTGATTGTTTTGTGACATTAAGAATTGTTTCCCCGCATTTACGAGTTATGTGCATGCTGTCGATCTAGAAATTGTCTGTAATATCCCCTCTCCTGTAGATGATTCTGGATTTCAAGAAGAAAAAAAAACTCAGTAATGTAAGGCTGATAAAGACGGTAAAAATGATGCTGGAAAAAAATTACAAGAACACATATTGTATGACATATTTTATTCTTATTAACTTAGTAAAAAAAATATTCAATGATGTATGGTGAAAATTGGGTATTCATTCATTGAAATTATATTTCATCTGCGTCCTCACAATGGCATTGCCATAATTCATATTATGTGAAGACAAAATCCATTCCTTTACAACAAAAGAGGGTGAAAGGGATCGAGGAGAGGAAGGGGCGGGAGGAAGGAGAGAGGGGGAGGGAGGGGGTATGGGAGGGGGGATAAGGCGCGGAGAGAGCCGGTACCCCCTGTTTGTTCCCCAACCCCATAAAAGGCAAGGATGAAATGAAGGGGAGGAAGGGGGAAGGGAGGGAGCCGGGAGATGTTAGGATGTGGGAGAGGGGAGGAAGGGGATGGGATGGGGGAGAGAAATATTCTGAGTAGAAATTCACCCCCTGTCACCCCCCCTTCCCCCATAATTACAATCAACCCTCCCCTCCTCTTTCTAAAAAAAAATCCGAAGCCTTCACCCCTCCTCCTTTTTTGAATAACCCTGGATCCGCCTATGATTTACCTCCAAGGGGGAAAAATATCCAGCCTTATTTTATGCTTTGAAGAGAGCCCAAGTTTGTGTTTACCTATTTGCACTAGGTACTGTTAATGATGACGTGAGTTGTGACGCGTTGTGTACAGTATCGTAGGCAGCAGACATTTAGAAGTTTGTGTTGGGATTAACACTGCATAGATTTCCTGTATATTCTACATGTAGATCTTATATATGTGGAGAGAAACCACATTATTCGATCTACAGGTATCAAAATATCAGCTGCAAATCATCCTCGAAAGCAGAATGAAGTTCGGTAAGTCGCTGATAGCGCTGATATTTTTTTGTTTGTATTTTCGTCCCAGCAAAATGGCAGCATTATGAGTTTATCCATGTATTTGTCTGAGGGAGCTGTCGATGAAAGAAAAGTCCGCGAAACAAAGTTTATGCTGACGTCGCATGCTGACGTCACGTTGTAATTTTCAAAGAGGATATTCGGACTAAACATGATTTATGTTGGAAATGATGGTGCAATGTCAGTATTACGTGAAGCAAAGTACAAAACGTACATTGGGCCACTGAAGGAGTAAGCCAAACGGAGAATATTCAAAGGAGATTGAGAAATCATGGTCATCGATGGGTTTCATTCTGTCGTCAAGTGACATTGTCAAAAAAATAAGCTTGCGCTTCACGCCGATTAAATGGGCAATGGGGAGAATGACGTCATTGACCACGGTTTTGGAACCTATAGGTATAGCATAGAATTCAATTGAAAAACACGATTTTTCCTATATATATACACGTGTTACCTTGATGAGGACTACGTCCGCGCCTGCGGCGAGGACTGCGTCCTCTAATAATATATAATGTACTTACTTTTACTGACTACACTTTACAAAACTTTATCGTCCACTGACCGCTCTCGCTCTATTTCAAATTTATCTTGTAGTTTGCGTCCCAGATAAGAAACGTCCGGTATCAGATTGTGCAATCTAGCTCAGTTGCCTTAGAAACTGGTCGGACATCTGGTGTAATTATGACTTGACCGGCCAAATACTGACCTAGATCTTATCTCTGCAGTTACTTCGGTAGTTAATTTTATGATAAGTTGAATGTTGTAAAGTAAATTTAATACAGGAACCTTGAATTACTGACATATTATATACATGTATATATCATTGTGAAATAACTATGCACATTATAGACATGATAATATTTTTTGATGAATTTTTTAAAATGTTTTCTTTACCCAGTGTCTACGTTGGTCCAACGTTGACCCAACGTCTTACAGTACCGCAAAAGAATGTCCTCTTTAGACGTACACAAATTTCTTATATAAAGACTTGTTAAGTATTTGAACATTTTTGAAAACTTCAATTTAAAGTTCAAGACTTTTCGGAAATGAAAAATAAACGATATTTTGAAAATTTAATCTGGTATAACATACGTAGGTCCAACGTAGTCCCAACGTCAACCCATTCATACCATTATTGCAGATAATGTAAAACTGTTAAAGAGGAATAAATTCAGTCAACATTGTCCAGTTACACAAGTCAGATTGACTTTTTATTAAATTACATTTCATTTGAATCTTTGCATCTTTTCTCTATTTTGGACAAACGTAGGCCCAACATTGAACCAACGTCGTAAATTAGATTAATATTCTTTTGACTCTGATGGCTTTGTTTTCATTTTTAAGCAATATTTTGATCTTTTTCAATGATGGTGTGTATTTTAAATCTCATTTGTAAAATTATATAATTCGATCGGTGCTTTTATCTTGAACATATGATGTTGGACCAACATTGGCCCAACCCCAGTCCAACAACAGCGATAATTCATTGGTTTGTCCGACAAATACAATGTTGGGCCAATGTTGGTCCAACGTTGACATGCCAACGCCAACCAACGGCCAACCATACAACATATTACCAACATTGGCCCAACGTAGTCATGCTATCTGGGAAGTGATAGGGCTTTCATATTTGAGGGGGTGGACAAGGTGAACGGGAGGGGAGGAAGGGGGCAGGAGGATGGAGGGGGAGGAAGGGGCGGGATAATGGAAATAAGGGGATGGGAGGAAGGGGTGTGAGGGGAGGAAAGGGAAGGGTGAAAAGGAGGGGGAGGTAAACTGAGGATGGGAGGGGAGAGGTACCCCCTGTCCGCCCCCCCCCCCCCCCCATATTTCACATATGAATTTCTTGTGGCAAGACCTTTCTATGGATACCAAATTTGACCTTGTGACCTTGACCTCAAAATGTGAACTACTTTCAGCTGTTTTACCGACAAAGATGCCAACGGGACATTGATCGTGTTGTACAAACACATGCTTTTTTATTGTTAAAGGTTCTGGTTGAAACCGGCGAACTCTCAAGAGATATGTTTGCACTAGAAATTCGAAATGTGTTCATTAATATTTCCAGAGCATAAACTAAAAGTAGGACGAATTAAGATTAGTTTTAAACTTGGCAGATCGCACCCCCCCCCCCCCCCCCTCCCTCACACCATAGCTTGATCGAATCCGCCTTTGTTTAATTAAAGACGACTGAGAATCGTGTATCTGCTGTGATTTTTTTTTTCAATCTATTAACCCTAACCAAAGCATAAAATTCGACATAAACACGTGTGATTGTTTACGTCTGTAAGCTATGTTTAGTTCACGTGACCACATGTTTCCATGTCGTCATACACATGCACCAACAGGGGTCGTGCTTGGCAACCAGTCCTCCATTACTCGTCTGGAAACAGCAACAGACCTGGCAGAAAACGGATTGTAGATGTGACATTAAGTAAATATTCGGATTTAATGGTGTGATGCTGGACTTATTATACACGAGGTGAGCTATTAGTGTATCACAAATGCAGAAAGTGAGAGAAAAAAGATCGATAATTAATACAGAGATTACGCGGGGAGAATGACAACTCGAGTGAAAGCTCTTCCTGTCCAAGTTCAGAGAACTCGGTCTATGTTAACAACTGGCGATATGTATACTCATAATACTCTCGATAGCGCTACACATCACCTACCCCCGCTGACCAGTCAAACAGTAGGTGGGGCACACAGTGCACATGTTAGCACAGGTGTGAAAGTCCAGCAGTTGTACGAAGATCATAAACACCATCACAACCACCACCATGACAAACAAAACGTTCACAGTGGAGCAAATGAGGGGGAACCGCCTGTGGCCAACATACGGCCGAGCTCAAGCGCAGGTAGCCAGGGTAGCAAAGCAGGATCGGCTGCACGTAGAAACAACGCCATGAGTTCGGAAACTGCCATGAAACAATATATGCACAAACTCACTTCATTTGAGCATCATGAAATTTTCAATTATCCTCAGATATTCTTTACTGGTCAAAATGCAAAGAAACGCCAAGGTGTTGTTGGTGGTGCAAACAACAATGGCTATGATGACGAAAATGGATCTTACATTCATGTACCCCACGATCATATCGGTTATCGCTATGAAGTTCTGAAAGTTATCGGAAAAGGAAGCTTCGGTCAGGTCGTTAAGGCATACGACCACAAGCTACATCAACATGTAGCCTTAAAAATGGTGCGCAATGAAAAGAGGTTTCATCGTCAAGCCCAGGAGGAAATTCGAATTTTGGATCACTTGAAGAAACAAGACTTGAAAGACAATAACATGAATTTAGTGCATATGTTGGAACATTTCACATTCCGCAATCATATATGCATTACCTTTGAACTCCTTAGTATGAATCTTTATGAACTTATCAAGAAAAACAAATTCCAAGGCTTTAGTCTACAACTTGTTCGGAAATTTGCACATTCCATTTTACAATGTTTGGATGCAATTTATAAGAACAAAATCATACATTGTGATCTCAAACCTGAGAATATACTACTGAAACAGCAGGGTCGAAGTGGAATTAAAGTGATTGACTTTGGTTCAAGTTGTTATGAACATCAGCGAATATACACATACATTCAGTCAAGATTCTACAGGGCTCCTGAGGTGATCTTGGGGGCAAAGTATGGCATGCCAATTGATATGTGGAGTTTAGGTTGTATTCTGGCTGAACTTTTAACTGGATACCCCCTCTTTCCAGGAGAGGATGAAGGTGACCAGTTAGCTTGCATAATTGAATTAGAAGGAATGCCTCCTCAGAAACTGCTGGATCAGTCGAAGCGCGCTAGAAATTTCATCAGCTCAAAGGGTTACCCACGTTACTGCACCGTCACAACTCTGCCTGATGGTAGTGTATCGCTCAATGGTGGTCGCTCAAGGAGAGGAAAGACGCGAGGTCCTCCCGGAACCAAAGATTGGGTTACTGCTCTTAAAGGATGCGACGATCCGCTCTTTTTAGATTTCATGAAGCGCTGTTTAGAGTGGGATCCCGTTACAAGGATGACTCCAAGCCAAGCGTTGCGTCACGCGTGGCTCCGACGACGTCTACCCAAGGCCCCAACTAACGACACCAGAGGAGATTCTGGCAAGCGACGAATCGGCACAAGCAACACAACAAGTGGTGTTATTCCAAAATTAGCGAGTGGCACATCAAGTGGGAAGGGGCGTAATCAGATAATTGCGGACGATATGTCTGCACCCATTCACACGAGAACTAAGCTCCCGCAAATAGGCTCAACCTTATAGAGGAAACTAATTCTTAGTGATGTGATACTTTGTTCACATGTGTTCCAGGTGATACTTTCATACTATGTATATTTACAAACCGTCCAGGAAGATGGAATCAGGTTTTGATGACATCTCATTGTTACTGTCTTTCTTTAAGAAAAGGCCAAACATTTACGAATGAAAAATCTTAGCATCTGAGTTATTCAGTTTGAAGGAGATCATGATCTGTAAAATGAATTTGATCTAATTATGTAGTTTAAAGTCTTGAGAGAAATTTCTTCATTCAGAAATTTTTACTATGGTAAAATAAAATCATAATTTATTTCAATTTTATTTTATGATATCTTTTCAAAGTTCATTTATTTAATTTTTGATTTTATGAAAAAACGAAAAGAATAAGTTTTTAACTTTTTTTAATGGAATATTGACCACTAAATATAGTTGCATTGAAGCAATAGATTTTTATAACGAGCAGCAAAATTTAGTCAATTTAGATTCTTATTTGTTAATCTTAAAAGGGATAGCTCTTTGAAATATTGCAGTAAGTTTGTGAGACTTAGACTTAAAAGTTGATAAATGGGTACATTTGTCTTGTATGTTCACAAATGCATTGAATGAGAGATTTGATGAGGAAATGGCTGAAATATTTTTGAAGATGATAGTGCTATAAAGGTACAAATGTATACAGCCTTTCAGGGTCTTTTATGAATGGAAATGTTGAGGTATGGCCTGATGTATACTTAAGTTCCTTTCATTTTAAGATTTATTTGAAAATTTTCTAATTTATTTCTTTTTTTATTTCATTTTGATTTTTTAAGTATTGACTTGCTATTGCACAATCATTGAAACAGAGATCATATCCCGTGTATGTACACTGGTACATTTTTGTAGAAATTAATCTTTGCTCAGGAACTATGCCATCTTTCAATTTCATTGTGAGCTATTTGATGATGAGTACAAAATCATGATTTTTAAAACACCTCTCCCCCCTTTCCCTAGTCTTTTTCGTTTTCTGATTGGTTTTCCATTTCTCGTAGTCATAGAAAGTATCACTTTTCATTATTGATTGAAAATGGCAGAATATACGAACTGATCAAATTTCATGATAATTTTCACAAAGAAAAAATATTTGGTTTTTTTTTTATGCAGATCAAAATAGTTTTGTATATATTTCAGAAAACACATTGTCATCCAAAGTTTTTAAAGGGTGTTTTAATTCGATTTCTGCTAAACGAAATTTCCTTTTTAAAACAGCAGAAAAATCCATTGTCTCCCATTCTATCTCGAGTATGGATGCGAGGGATTCTGTATTTGCATAAATAGAAAATATTTCCCGTCTAGCTTCAATCGTGCCAAAATTTCTCCTTTATATGTAAATATATCATAAGTCTATTACAGATATAGCTGACTGAAGAATAAAGAGTCAGTTTAAACAGATTTTAACATCGAGTTATTGATCTACGAATTTTAAAGCAATAGCACAATTGTCTTAAGGTCATTTAATCGCTTCGGGTATGTTCTTAAAATCAATGCGCGTATGCCATGTATACCGATTTTTACCTTGGTAAAGAACAAGTCTACAAGTAAAGTATTGATTTTCTGTAATGGGGCATTAAAGGATTGCAAAATAAGAAAAACCGTTAGTGTGAGATGTTTAGATTAGGCCTTGGCTCTCTCAATTATTTAAAAGATAAAGGTCAGACTTTTTTCCCTTTTTCGTACTTTTATTCCCGATTTGCTATTTAGGCTTAGAACGAAAGACAACGCAGATCGATTGAAAATCTTCGACCTTTTCATTCGTGCATTCAGTTTGCTTTCGCCGAAAAATTCCGTTTCTGTTACTTTTCTGTCAGTTTCGCCCAGCGCTTTCGACCCATTATTAGAATTTTTAATTCAGATGGTTCTTTTCGAAATTTGAACGATCTAATAAATTTACAATGTAAGGAAATTGTTTCCAGCGCACCATGGTTTCGAGTTCAAAATCTCATTGTAATTGTCGAATTCGTTCTCGAATCAAAACGTCTTTGAAATCATTTTCGGACCAAGACTTCTTTGTCTTGAAGTACATATTTAAAGTTTCGAAAATCGCAAGATTGATATTTATACAATTTGTAGATCGTTTTGAATAGCAATGGAACTTTAATTTTTGTCTCAGTCAAGATTGAAAATGAACCCAACAAATCAATATTTTTAAAACTTAAACAAATGAAAACCGGTTTTAAATAAGGTAACTTCGATTTGAATCACGGACTTTGCATTTCTAAAGTCATTATAGCAAATATTTTTTTTAAAGACAGTGCCGAAGGGATATTTAATGCCCTATAATGGTTAAAATTATATGAAGGGTTTCGTGGCATAGAAATTACTTACAGTATATTATCATGATCAATTTGATAAAAATCTTGTTTGATTTTATTTTGGTTTGATGATCTTAATTGTTGAATGTTGATGTACGTTTCAGTTTTACTTATTGACACTCCAGCGAGTTTTACGATTTTTATTTGCGTGCTTGAAATAGATTTATATTGTACATAGTCATTTACGACAATTTTTTATGAGATAAAAATATTTTTGCTCTTTTTTGTAAAAAGTGAAAATAATTTTTAAAGAGCGGATACAATTTGTAACTTGTATCCCATTCGATAAAATGTTTGTTGATATGTACAGGTTGATGTTAAAGTTTAAGAAAAGAAAATTATTACGTCACTGTGATGAATACGTCATTGTTTCCTACCGATTGCTCTCCTTACTGTCAATAACTCTTTATGTCACTTGCGGCGATCCATAATGTTTTTCAGTAATAGCTCTTGTACTTGTAGTCATGTAAAATCTATTTTATAAGTTCTCATTTCTGTCTCTCTTTCTAGATACTCAATAGTTTATGCGCGTATCAAGAAATTTTCAAAGGGGACTAGGTTTCGTTTTTTGGCTACAATGCAAAATTGTAATGTATTTTTGAATCCATGGGTTTTATTCCCACTACTTTCTTACTCACTTTTAATTTTTCAATGATTTTATTAAGCTAATTCGAACGTCTTTATAGATACATGTACATGTTTTCTTTTTGGACGCCGCTCTGTTACGTTTCTGACACCTTTTCCCTGTCAAAATCTGTATTTGAAAAATACAAATGATAGGTCTCTCTCTCTCTCACTGTCACGTACGTTACGCTCTCTGTTTTTCATTTATTTCATGTCACGTACGTTACTTTCGTCTGCATGTACGCGAAAGCTGTTATATATGTGAGTTGTGAACCGTGTATTCATCTAACTGAAGTGTATTAAACATTCTGTGTACCTTACATAAAATGACACACACACATAAAATTTTGAAAGTCAAGTTGTGTTTTAAACTTCTTATTTGATCCAAATTAATGCATAGATGTACTTGCTCTACGATAGAAGAGTGAAAAGATCTCCAAGAAGATTTCGTTGTATCGAGCAAGACACAAACACGCTCGGCACAGTCGCCGGACAAAAAAAAATGTGGTTCAAGAGTCGGCTGAGTAACGTCTTGGTCTTCAACAAACTTTATAGTGTTATATACCCCGGTAGAACTCAATATCAAAGGTCTGGCATCAGAGATTGTCCCGTCGGCTTACTGCCGGAAACGTTAATATGGGTATAATAATATGGCTTTCATATTTCCGATGTTTCCCCACAATTGTGACATGATTATGACAGCATACAAAAACATTTGGTGTGGGTGTTTTGTGTCTTGTAGTCCCCTGTTGTTTGAAGTTGTTTTGTACGATGTTCATTGCATCCTGCGGGTGTGTCCCGCTGTGATTAGTACAGGATAGTGTTCCGGGGATCTCTTCCGTTTGAACTTATGGTACCAAGATTACAGTGACCTTGACATCGCTTGAAGTTAAAAGATAGCTGACGTTTCTTGTCCGTGTTTTCGGTATTATGAGTTTGCTTTAGATTTAGAGTTCTGTATGGATTTGTCTTCGATACCTAGATTTATATAAATAGATGCCCTGGTTATCGGAGTCTAACAGATGAAGAAGATTGGTCAAACAAATGTTTGGAAACGCTCATCATGTCCATGTTTTTTTTAATTTTCTCTTGAACTTTAAAGCATGCAGCCGTAGTAAACTTTGCATGAACGATTGGTATAGTTATGTAGTTGCCATTTTCTATTGTTGTCCGAATGGATCCAGAAGTAGTTTGCAAATACCTAGTCTGCATACAGGAAGCATACAAAACAATAGTGACAAACATGTTTAGAAGCACTCATTATAACGTGAAACGATAAAGCATCTGGTAATAGATTGACCTCGTTTTATTGGTCCTCGGAAAGAGGTTTTCTAGCTAATAGGGTATTTGACTAGATCCATCAAAGGATCCGGTGCAAAAAAGCTTTGACTGAGGATTGCGGAACAACAGATGAAAGGGGAGCCTGATCCTATGTCTGTCTTTGACAAAATTATATTGATGAGAGGTTTACTAAATTGAAGTGATCATGATAAAAGAAATGAGAGTAAGGATCATTGACTATACCTCCCACATGTATTGATCTCTATATATGTAATAGGACACGAACAAACTAATCACTTAAAAGGAAAATGGAGAAAGTACTTAGTAGTCCGAAATACCTAACCGGACCCAGTCTTTGATGGTTATTTGGGCGGTTGGGGGCTGATTATACCCCCTCCCGGCAGTGCGAAAGTTGCTCGTGTCATCGTTCGACCTTGACCTTTTGACCCAGACACCAATAGTACTGGTACTTACTGATACGTATACTGGTATAGTATGCTCAAGTTTGCCACTTTATACATTAAACATATTTTTCTGAAATAAAAAAAAAGTGCAGTTCGGAATGGATGTAAGTTTTGATCCCAAGACCAAAAGGGGGGGGGGGGGGTGAAATATTGAAAGTTGTTCGATATCTATAGGTTGTTGGACTTCTAATGAGGATGTTCTTGCGTCTTGTCAGATAGACAAGTTCAAACCAGTCATAGCGCGCTGTCTGTTATTTCCCCAACTGATGCACAGAATTACTTCTACTAAGTTTCTGCGGCTGCGTTCGATTAGAGAAGCGCATGCGTACTCTGTGTAACTGACTGATTTTAATCGAATGACACGAGTTGTAATCGTGTTGTGTCCAATGTAAACAAAAGACCCCCTAACTTAGCTAAAGCCCCTGAAGTCACAAAATTCAATTTTCTTCTAAATTATCCCTTATATTGTGTTGTTAAAATGTATTTAATCAACACTATTTGTCTATTCTAATGTTTCAAATTCGATTGCTTGTCCTTGTCCGCCATCTTAACACTCGATTACTCCCGGTAAACTGGGGAGTATACTCGTGTTCAACACCCGGGTCACGACACTTGTCGTTCGATTTAACAAGAGTCAAACACGTGTGACACGAGTCGTCTAATCGAACGCAGCCTGCATGTCCGACAAGATGGTTGCCTATGACTCCGATTTACCGACGTAGTTTCCACTTCCTCGCAATCTCTGCACAGAATTCCGCGCAAGTTTACACGAAGCAAGTACTCGAGGTTCACTGACAAGTTAGGCACGGTCCATTTGATATCCTGGGGGGGGGGGGGGGGGGGGGGGGGGCTTGGGTTTTTTTCGAAAAAAATAATTTTGCTCTGAATTTTGATGAAATAAATAAATTTGCTTATGGTGTTTCAGAAAAAAATAATCTTGCCCTTACAAGTAATCTGAATTTGAAGATTTACCATAAAATTTCGCTTAAAACCCCTGAAAATTTTCCGGCTCGCTACGATCGCCAGTTTTCAATTTATATAAACAAAATTTTTGGCTCGCTTCACTCGCCATAGTTTTCTATCAAATATAGTTTCTTTAATAAGCCTTTTTCACATAACTGCGGTCCAGTTGTTTTGGACCGCAAAATGAGAACTTTTCCCGCAATATGACGTCAAAAACAATCAGTTTTTAACTGTGACGTCATGAAAGTCGGTACTTGCCGTCCACAAAATGCTAGTCACGCAGTTATGTGAAAAACGCTTATGGCGTAGTTCCTATTTCAAGAATCGAAAGAAAGCATAATTATTATCAATACATGTATAATGTATTACTATTTATTTTTTACTATACATGATAGATGCATATCACCATAGAGTCTTAATTTTATATACAAACTTTGAAGGAGAACTTAAATTTTTCACCAATTTATATATACAATAATTCTAAATTTGAACATTTGTCTAGAAGACCCTCCCCTCCGACCCTCTAACTTGTGCCTTATATATATAAATTTTGTTTACAGAGGATTATATTGTCAAAATTTTATATCTCTGTTCCTTAGAAGTGAAGTGAATTTCAGAGTTTTAGTAAAAATAAAGAGTTTCTATTGATAAAACACAAGCACTCTTAACATCACTAATGTTTGAAAAAAATTTTCTTGCTCCAACTTTGCGCGAAAAAAATAATTTTGCTCCGGTCCGGGATGAAAAAAATAATCATGCTCCGACAAAAAACCCAAGCCCCCCCCCCCCCCTGAATATCAAATGGACCATGCCTTAGTATCTTTTTACCCGATCCGTCAGACAAGATGACCACCAAAAGGATCTGATTGGCTGGTGCATTTTCAACTTTTCCGCAACCGCTACTCAGTTTTAAAGCTTAGGTGGCTGTTGAAAGCACGCCTGCATGATATTTTGAATCATATAAAACTATGCCACGTGAACACAGATTTATATATGGGGAAAACTCTTGTTATCTTAGTCAGAGTAAAACATCTATTCGATCGAAGATCTGGGACGTTACTAAAGATCTTTGACTTTGGACTACATACGTACTCCATTCCTTTATTTAGAAAGGACATATATTGGATTACCTTTGCTACGATTTTGCTCCGCTGATTTTATAGATATGACCGATTACAGTGCAGATAAAAGGATTCACGCGTCATGAATTACCGAAAAAAGAAGAAAAAAAATGTTGAATAGCACTGTAAATTATCAACGAATACACAAGAAATTGCTATTGATTGTAAATTTCAATTATTCATTCATATAGACATTGCGAGTTTAAATTTACCGATTTTTCTATTTAAAAGATATGTTTATTGGTGTATGGAAAGACGTCACGCACAAAGCAAAGCATCACATCATTGTTCCGCAAATATGTTTTCTTGTTACTATGGAGACATCTTTAGTCACAAAGAAACCAACTAAAATTAATGCAACCCAAAGTGACCACTTGAGTTTCGCTCGGGTAAGGCCATACCTGTTTTTTTTCTTTGTTAAGCATCAGGTCGAGCAGTCGAAGCCTATCTATCCAAAAGAGCAGAATCTCATGGTACATGTAGGGGAGCAAAGAAAATGGCAAAAATGATCCTTTTAGTTAATTTTCATGTTACCTAGACTTTGTAGGAGTAAATACCCAATGAAACATGAAGAACAAAAGCGAATTGTGATAGAAAAATATGGAAATAGACTGGATTTTTTTTTCTTTCTTTTTTTTTGCAAACTATACCCCGAAATCCTACCCGCCATCTAACGCTTAACAGCGAAAAAAACTTGTGACCTTAGCTAAAAATAAATAAGACGGTTTGCCTGTATGTGTATGCCATGGAACTTCCAAAAATTAAGAATTCAGTACTGATATTCTTTTTTCTCTGAAGATTATTCAGTTTCGCATTGCCACAGACAAACCCCAGTTCGCCTTCATAGCCATGAGATCTACTAGTATGTTGTCCTCGTATTTCTTCTGTCACGAAAAGCATCTATTCGATTTTGCCTGTTACGCAATTGGTAACTGTCATGTTTTAAAAGACAAAACAGGAATAAATCTTTTGCATACATGTATATTTGTCCAAAGTTTGACCTTGACTTTTTGACTCAAAAATCACAAGAGATCCTCCTCTGATCATGGGCAATTCCATCACTGAATCGCACGAGTTATAGTGCAATAAGCTATTTTCTCTACTTGCTGAGTTTAACCTCCATCACTGAATCGCATGAGTTATAGTGCAGAAAATTATTTTCTCTACTTGCTGAGTTTTGACCTGGACATTTGACCTCGACTTGATCGATAATTTCTTTGTTGTAAATACAAAGGTAAACCAAAAACAGATGAAGATATACTGCATGTACATGTACTAATAAAGCCTTCTGGACGTTAATCTTCAAATGCGTTGCATTAAAAATTCATGCCGGAAAATCTTGTGGCACCCTCTCGTTTAAGTTGTTGCCAAGATCAGTGGATTGCATTTGAGTTTTTATATATTTATTGGTACTGTAACAGAATGTAGGTAAATATTGATGAGTATTTCCGAGTTGTCATGGTTACGTGTTACCTTGCTTTTCCTTGTTCAAGGTCAAATGGAAAGTTGAACATGTGAGTTTACATTCTTTCTCCATGGTGGTAAAAATACCGATATTCATGCTTGCCTTTCAAAGGTCAAATGCTTTTGGTTCAACTTTGCGATTGCTTGACATGTATAAACCGTTACGAATGACCTTGCATGTCATAGTATTAGAACTAGAATTAATTTTGTCCTTTTAATCATAGATAACCTATGACGAGGGCTTTTCTTTTGTCCACAATTTTTTTTTTTATCTTACGACCTTGACATTTGACCTCTTTCCCGTAGTTCATGTATACTATGTATTCACCATAAATGGGAGCAATACCAGTACCATAATACTTTGACTTAACGTCCTTATATGGTATAGGTTAGATCCATATAGGGTAAAGTCAAAAAATTATTACTCATGATGCTAGCATTATGACGAACAGTGGCGAATGTCCACAGTGTGGCAGAACGTTCCCTCTCTCCTGGAGACAAAAATAAAGTTCGTTCGCATATACCATTTGATATAGAGAAATTATAGTAAATCATGATTAATTTCCGCATAGCAGGGGATATGGAAAGACGTAAATACGCACGTACGTAATTTGCAATGATTAGTGAGCAAGGTTGTCACTATGTTAGTGAGTCACCTCTGTTTCTTTCTTGTATCCATGTGACGGTAAATATTTTGTCTAGTATTCTCATCTTCACTTTGTCTTTCTAGAATCATTTAACAACTTTCGCGCATTTTTGTTTTCTAATTGTGCGCAATAATCATTCCTGTCCTAATAAGTCAGTTCGACACATACATGTATGCGCACGAATAAGAACGTATGCGCTTAAAATATCTGAAATTGAATTGAAAATGTAAAACTAACTGATGCGTAAATTCCAAGTTTTTAATTATTTTTCGTGAATTAAAACATTGTCAAGCATATCATAAATTGCTTACAAGCATAACAAATATTATAATAATTTTAAGTAAATCACTTCTTGGTTAACAGGCAATAAAATTTTTATAACATGTCATTAGAAATTACAGTGTCATTATCTACAATTCAATCGTTGAATCTTTATTTTCGACTACAAAAAATGTTGAAGCAACAGGAATAAAAGCAAAATGAAACTGTTCAAGAACAGGTATGTCAACTGTTGTATGTTTGAACCCTATAGTATGTGACCTTGAAAGTGACCGTGCCCTTTTATTGGGTGTTGTTCTTTACTATCAATGCAAGTTTGACAGACAGACGGACGTCGGACAAAGTGATCCTATTTGTCGCTCCTACACTGCAGGCGATATTTAAACTGTACATCAATGAATGAAAAAGAAATTCTGTAGCATTCAAGTTGGCAAAATAAAACTCCAACTTCGTCATTGAATGAAAACATGAATATCACAAAATTGTGATTTTAAACAAGGAGATACATTGTGTGTGCTCACATAATAGACAGATGGAAAGACAGAAGTAGGAAATCAAATAGCAGTACTACAATTATAAAAAAAATCTGTTTCATTCAGGCATGGTAATTAAAATCGTGTACAAAAATCGAAATTGCAGTGAGAAAATATTCCTGTTCTCTTATCAACGACTTTACAAAATTGATAGCTATCATCTCGAAAATCACGATAAACATTAAATAATATGTCAGCAAAAAATGAGGAAAGTCTAATAACATCGATATAAAACATTTTATCAATTTACACCAACATCCAACAAAAAGGTTGGGACTCCTGTATATATATCGTAAGGTTATGTAAAATAGGAAAATCGTTTATTTGTTACTTGAACCTGTTATATGTTACCCCCGAAAACACAAGAATGTAAAATATGAAAATATCTTAATGTTTATCTATGGAAAGTGCACAATGTTGTCTATACTTAACAATGTTTGCGATAGCAATTTGATATCTATTTAATCTTTAATATGATGATAAATATACACTTGGCTGTTAAGTTGTTTATTTTTTTCGAAATCATGAAAGATCAAATGAAAGGTAAGAACAAGGGTTTCAAGGGGAATAATATATGTGTGCTCTATCGTCAGAAACATCTACTTTTTGTAAAGAGAGGTCAAGGACACAAGGTCAAACTTTGGTTCTATAAGGAAGGTTTTATCATAAGGCCATAGTAATTAAATAATTTGTTTTACGTCCCGAACTTTTTCTAAAAGGTACCCTCCCGCCAGGCAGGAAAACACACGCACACACACAAGATCAAAATGAAGGGTTTCGGAAAGGAAGACTGAAAACATGAGAGTAAATATCTGACTTTATTTTGAGAAAAAACTATTATCTCCCAATATTAATTATTGTTTAGGCATTTTAAGGTATTCAAGATCATTAACTGATATTTTCTTACCTGAAAAATGCATGCGTGTGTATGTTGTTTTTTTTTTTTTTAGCAATTTTTCTAAAAGGTACCCGCCCGCGGACGTAAAACAAAATATTTAATTTCTATGGCCTAAGGAATATAGATGTGCAATAAAGGCTTTTAAACATAACTTGCATTCAAAAGAAGTTTCGAACAGACAGACGGAACAAGAAACAAAATGATCAGCTAGTACATTAATATTGCATAAGCATTCGAGTTTCATCTTCGAGCTTGACATTTCAGAATTGGGCCACCTTATAATGAATCAATGAATATGTAGGAATTACGTGCTATTCACGACGTGTCTGTTATATGAAACATAATTGCAATGACCGAGATTTCTTATTAACCATTGGCCATGATGTACTTTTTCAAAAGTACATTGTATACTTTGATAAATATTGAAAAAAAAAGTGAAACTGGTGGTGGATTTCCAGAATGGAGCCCTGTATAATCCCTACCCTGATGTCAGTCGGTGTGCAAATTATTTAAGTTTTCTTATGCATTTATCAACTAGATCTATACAGTGTACGACATTTTAGGCAAATCAAAGACATTTCCGAGGGCCTGGTGCACGACTCTCCAATTCCGAATTTTATGAATATGGTGAATCCTGGTTCCAATCGTAACAACTCGGCCCTTTCCGTACAAAAATATGATTTGTGTGTGTGAATGAGGGTGGGTGTGTGTGTTTGAAAAAAAATGTGGTGTTCTGAAGGACCTAGCTTATGAAATGACTAGTGATGAACAAATTGTCGCCGACAATCGATTGCCGATCGCTAAAACTCTTTCGATTCCGATTATCGATTTCATTTTCTTACAATCGACTGTCGCTGAAAGAAAGGTATTTTGTGTAAAGGTATCTATTTTCCTCTTTTCACATGTAACGTAAACCGTTACTTGTTTAACTTCTTTAACTCATTTGTTGTCTTGAATGTAAACAGGCAGACACTTTGAAATTGAATGCTTCATATTTTGTTTTCAGCAAAGTTTTCTGAATTTTATGCAGAAAAATACAATTTTTCCATCTTTTATGTTCCATTTTTCATGGACTTTTGTTTTCCGATTTAAATCGATAATCGACCGGTTTACTCTTTCCGATTATTTTCCGATAATCGATTCTTAAAAGTCTTCCGATGTACAACACTAGAAATGACAAACAAACGGATCACAAAACAGTGGGCAAAATAATTATGAACTTGCACGCTAGTTCATTTTTGCGCCCGCCTGGGGCTGGAGGTACAGCAAAACCAATAGCGTCATCACATAGAGGATACCCAAATTAGTCAGAATCCACATCTCGTTAACCTGTGGCACACCTGGCACCTGAGATATTCACCTTAATTACAAAAAAATCCCGCGGGAAATTTAAAAATCCTGCGGGAATTCTCAAAATCCTGCGGGAATTATCAAAATCCTGCGGGAAATTGATGAATTCCTGCAGGAATTTTTTTTTTCCTGCGGGAGGAAAAAAATCCTGCAGGAATTTTTTTTAAAGAAAATTCCTGCAGGAGAAAAAAAATCCCGCAGGATTTTTTCTTTAAAAAATCTTGATTATGGTGTTCCTGCGGGAAAAATAAAAATCCTGCAGGAAAAATTTTGTACTTAGAAAATTCCTGCGGGATATTTTTTTCCCGCAGGATTTTTCAGTATATTAAAAATTCCTGCAGGAATTTTTTATTCTGATAAAAATCCCGCAGGAAATTTTTTTGAATTTCTCAAAAATTCCTGCAAGATTTTTTTCAAATCTTTATTTCTTAAATATGTATGAAAATAAGATAAAAAAGTAGCAAATTTTCACATTGTATCTTAAATTTCTACAATCCTTGATTATCTTGGGTACAATGAAGCATTATTTGCTTTCGAATGTTAGTAATATGTAATATTCCAATCTGACTGATATGTCCAATTACTAATTAAAAGTAAGACAAAATTATAGCTATTACACAGTGGTACCATTATTATGATGTAATATGAAGTTGACATCTGTGAAGAAAAAAATAGTTAAATACTATAGGCCAAAAATCATTCCAAGGAATGCATGTGTCGCCTGCGAAACGGTGACACTTAGGAATCACTTTTATATAGGGTGTGACATCCAAGTGTGACTGACAGACGGACAGACATACAACGGAAAAAGTTATCCCCAAGTGTCGCTATGGTGCAGGCGACACAAAAATGTACCCTAAATGTTCATTTAGTTCTATCAAAAGTAAGGGGGAAAAAACAGACAACAAGGTTTAAAATATTGGAATTTTTTGTAGGAAAAGCTATGATAATAACTTATAAAAGGCTGATTCTGTTATGAAGATTGTGACAGAATTCATTAAGAAAATATTCATAGACACATGATCATGATGATAGAGAAAGCTCCAGTTTTTGTCAGTTTGAAAATAAAAATGTATGTGTTAAAAATTTCAAACTTAAATTACTTTAAGGATATGCATTACGGTGAATGAAGGTTATAGGTACAAAAAATCCAATGTTTAAGCGCTTGAACACACAATACAGTATTGTCCATGGATTCCGAGTCAAAATCAAAACAATTGAGCGAAAATGGGTATCAACTAGACTCCCCTCCTTAATCTGCTACTGGTTGAAAAAAATAAGGCTAAAGTTAATCTCTGAAGAGGATACTAGTGATGTGAACTGAACATTACACTAAAACAGATACATAGTGATTGTGAAATATGGTGTATTACTGTGATATTATCAAAGTATCATACATGTTTGTATGTCAAGTAAAAAGGTAAGAGAGAAATTTGAATCTTGTAGGTAGACCTCCAGTACTTTATTGTAGCACTATTGAGATCATTCTGTAGGTATAAACAGCAAAATAAACTAGCTGATGCTTTAAAAAAAAAATTCTTGAATAATTTGCAAATGTGATGAAAAAATGTGACAACTAGATGAACATACAGCTTCTAAAATTTTGAATTTACTTGTGGAACAAATGTCAACCTATACTACACATGTTTGCTACACTACTGGTAGCATGTCATCTTATGAAGGATTCAAGGAAATTCGAGCTAACAATGTTGCACGTATCATATGTTTCGCAGCATTTACTTGGCTATCGTATTAGAAGTTGGTCAAATACGATTGTCAGTAAATATCATATGAGATCGACTAGCTCTACCAGTTTTAAAAGCTCGAAAGTTGTCAATCTTCTTTTTTTTTTTTCTTTTTTCTTCTCAGCTCGCTTTGTCATCCAACAATTCGTTCCGTATCATCAGTAAGTATTTCCCCCTGCTATTCGGAGAACCAAATGGGTGTAAAAGAAGAGAAAAGAAATGCAGAATTCCCTTTAATATCAGTCAGAGCGGATCCAGAGAGGGGAGATGAAAGGATAGTCTGGCCTACTCGAGGCAGTAGCGGAATCAGGGGGTGCAGAGGGGGCGTCCGCCCCCCCCCCCCCCCCGGGGCACTGGCCCAAAATTTTCCCAAAAAACTGGTACTGGCCCATTTACAATAAAAATAAGCAAAATCGCCCCTTAACCCCCCCCCCCGAAAAAGGGGGCGCTGGATCCGCCTCTGAGAGGTACTAAATACCGACTCATTATCGATAGGGGAGTCAATGGAGTCAGAAAAGGAGGTGAGAACTCGGGTTTCTATCGAAACGAAAGGGGACGTTTCTCCCTCTGATTCAATGAACAAAAAACGGTTCACGGGGGTTCAGGGAAGGCTTCCGCCCCCTTGGCACTGACTCAAAAAAGGAAGCGCTGGATCCGCTACTGAAAGAGGGGTTCAAAAGAAAAGGCGAAAAACAATGAAAACGGACGGCAGTGCCGCAAGGAAACGCAAGGGCGGATTTAGGGTGTGGGGGTTCGGGAACCATCACCCCTCCCCCTCTCCCCCCCCCCCCCCCCCACACCCCACTCCCCGGTTTCCGATTTTATTCGGTAACCTGAGCTCTCGAAAAAAAACAACCTGTAAACGTAGTAAAGATTGCTTCATGTCCACCAGAATTCACCATTTTGAAACAAAATTTACAAATTTTTTTCTGATATATATTCCATCGCAAATCGATTCGTTACCGTATCAATTGGAGTACATTTGTATTTTTGGATTCTTGCAGACAATCGCAAAGTTTTTGTAATGTAAGTCGCTGAGGGGGTTTCTGTTTATTATGCCCGAAAATTGGTCATTATTCCAAGTAGTTTTTGTATCTTTTATCTCAATTTTTAAAGCATTCAATTTTTCAAAGCTTATAAATCCTTCTCATACACCCCCTTTTTTGGTACTTTTATCGTCCTTTTTTTATTTTTCCTTTTTTTTTTTTTGGTGGTATTTTTGCATTACATACAGTTAGACAATGCATATACAACACATGAGACATCAACACTTGTACACCATTCACACATCTTTCATATTTTTATATTAATCTAATAGTATCAGTGTATCAGGAGAGTTTTCCCCCATTTCTTAAAAAAAAAATATGAGAGAGTGCATCCCTCATTCCAGAAAACTCCGATTTTAATGCATTTTTCAAAATTTCCTTGTGTTTCATTCGAACTCAATACAACGATCGCTGAACAAAGTGCGAGCGGTTGATTTGAAAGAACTTATACAATATCGTACATATAAGTATATATAAAGTTTTCTTCATCTTAGATACAGTTCATCGTCTGCTTACACCGAATCATATGCTTTATCCTATCTAAATTCACCTCAAATACGCTCCATTGGTCATGCAAAGCAATTTTATTTTTTTTCTTCTTCATATTTTTCTCGGGGGGGGGGGGGGGTTCTTGGTACAATCCTTCTCTTGACCACATTGAAAACACCCTGGCTACGCCTCTGCAAGCAGTAAAGGACAAATCATTTTATTTAAAAATCTTTATTAACCAGATCGAATTAAACCCAAATTGAAACTCGTTCTATATGTTTGAGAGGGGATCGACCCTTACTTTGTCACATAATGGGCTGGATATTCAAGAAGAAAAGGAGAAAATATGCTCCAGATTGCACCAATTCATTCCAATTTTTCTCAAAAATTTTCCCTTACTTTGTCACTAAATTTAGTGAAAAAATGGTCTATAAGAAAAGGAGAAAATATGCTCTAGATTTCACCATTTTATTCAATTTTTTCAGAAATCTCCGGGGGAGCCCCCCCCCCCCGGACCTCCCACCTACAGGAGGGGGAACCCCCTTCCGTACCCACCCCCGCTCGGTGTGCCTCGATACAACCCCACCCCACCCCCCGCTTCCCACTCTGGATCCGCCCCTGAAACGATCTAGTGGTACGTAGTTTCTCGGTAACAAGATTTTAAAAACTCTCTCTCTCTCGTTGTGCAGGTACTAGCACAGTTACACTAGCCTGTCTGCCAGGAGTACCTGTACCTATAATTTGCCCAGAAAGTTAAAAAAAAAAGGAAGGGCATAAGACGGATTTGATTTTTGCAGCTTTGGGAGAGGTTTCCGTAGCCGCGGGAAAATTTTACGGGCAAATAATGAACAGAAAACCTCCTCTGCGACTTACATTTAAAAAAAAATATCGTGATTACTGATTCTGGACTTACAAAATACAAACAAGTACATGTACATATGTATATCGAATATATATTATGTTCCCTTTACACGATTCAATACAATATCGAATCGACATATAATAACTTCTACAGATACAAATGTTCGTCCCCGAAAAAGAAGGTAGGTAACTCTTTTCACATACTGAAAATTGATTATAAAATTGAAGTCTTAAGGTCAAACTTGCACTTAGATCAAGGTTAAGTGCAGTCTATCAATCTCATTCAATAAAGGTCAAGAAACTATTTACGTCCAACCTCTCTGACTGCTCATATTTCGTTAGCGATCGTCGTGTCTTCACGAAAAATGTCTTAATTAAGTGAACACCCCCCCCCCAATTCTTTAAGCACTGCTGAGGAACACATCCTTCCATCGTGATGAATCCGCCACCGCAATTTATTGAATGTAAGATATGTTGGAATATGTAGAATTTTGTCAATGTTGTGAATTCTGTAGATTTTGCATTTTGTAATGCTTATCCGTTTTTGCTGGTCTGTTATAAATAAAAAAAAATCTGAAACCGAGATGGGAGGAATCTCCCGTCCGTCCTTGAGTTGTTGTTCTGATCCCCGTACCTTTTACATGTTTTGTAAATCATGTCATGTTTATTTATTTATTTATTTATTTATTTATTTATTTATTTATTTATTTATTTATTTATTTATTTATTTATTTATTTATTTATTTATTTATTTTTACAACACAGCCGTTTGATATATAAATACAATAAAACCACTATATTTTTCTGTACGTTTCGGCCAACGGCCATTCCTCAGCGCCCAAATCAGTCCATGGCATGAAAATATTCTGAGTTTCGAAGTATATGTAAATAAGGAAATATTGCTTTGCTGTTAAACGTGCATATTAGATGGCTTCCTTCGTTATGGGACGGAATATAGCTTTATCAAATGTTCGTGAAAAGGATAGACATTTACAGCTTTTAATAATATAAAATGGTGAAGTCGGTGTACATATGGTGAAATCTTCCTGTTGGCGGTTATTTTTTTTTTTCGGTGCTTGACCCCCCCCCCCCCCCCAAAAAAAATAGAAAATCTCCAAATCCAATCAATGCGTATTTCACGGCGTTCTCGCTGTTTTCGATTATGACTTTCAGGTTTTATTCTTATACATGTATACGCTGAAGGTCGCATTTTCCACCAGAAGCAAACGATATACATGTACATGAACAGAAGATGTACAAGCACTGGTCACCGAAAAACGGGTACATATTCAAGACAAGACGGGGGAGGTGGTCCAACTCATAATTGTCAGAAAATTATTTACAAAAAAATATATAAATGGAGGAAGTATTTATGTTAAATTCTTCTTGAATTGCTCTAATCATTATCGATCCCGTATCCTAATAACGGAAGGGGAAAGGGGGGGGGGGGTCCAGTTAATTATTTATGGTATTTGCCATTCTTTCTCCTTTTTATGTTTTATTCTAGTATACCTTTCTGTCAAAGTAAGTGGCGGATCCAGCGCCCCCTTTGCCGAGGGGTCAAGGGGCGAATTTTGCCGACTTTTACTGAAAATGGGCCAAAATATACCTGTTTTTGGAAAATTTTGGGTCAGTGCCGGGGGGGGGGGAGGGGGCGGACGCCCCCTCCGCACCCCCCTGAATCCGCCACTGAAAGTCATATACTGGACCCTTCCCCCTTCTTATAAAGGGCTGGAACCCCCTCTCCCGGAAAAAATCTCTAGATCTTACCATGATATATATTGACATACATATATAATGGTTTACAATCAATCAATCAATCATTCAATCAATCAATATTTTGAATGATTACATGTAGTAGATTAGTAGGAAGCTCTCCAACAACCCCTCAAGAAATCTTGATTGTCAGTCTTCGGGAAAAATTTCACCTTTCGTTGTTATCTAGAATTTCTGAAGATATATAGGGCATATATACATTTTAGGAGAGAATCAGATAATATTGTTAAGTTTTTTTTTTAACGTAAAAGAGGCAGATCCAAAAGCCCGAACCCCCGACTTTAAGGGAGAGTATAATGACCAGAACTGTATATTGTCATCAAGGGGTTGACACTTGGTGGTTACGTAATATACACATTCCTTGAATTTACCCCGAGGCGTGTTTCATTGCGCAATCTCTACCCCTATGCCGCAGGGGTGTCACGCATCGCTTCAGGCCCGCTGATAACACGACTTGGAGGAATGTTGAAGAGGTTCGGTGAAAGACATCTAAAGAGGATGGGGGGGGGGCTTTCGATTGGATTTCGGAAATATTGTCATTCTAATTAATTAGATTGGATATAATGTTTGATTAATAAGGAACATAGAAAAAATCATGGAGTCTATACGGGAAAGATCTGTAATATCATAACCGAATGAAACTCTCTCTCTCTCTCTCTCTCTCTCTCTCTCTCTCTCTCTCTCTCTCTCTCTCTCATTTTAAAGCATTTTCATAAAATAACGATGTGGTCTAATTATGATGTACTAGTATACGATGATGAGGCAGCCATGACACCAATTTTCGAGCATTTTTCTGAATACTGAGATAAACTGTTTGATGATATACATTTGTACATGTATTTACATACGCTCGCTATTTCAAATTTTGAATTAAGGGCATGGGCGGATCCAGATTTTTTTTTTCAGGGTTGGCCCTAAAATCCGAATTAAAAAAAAAGCCAGAAATTAAGTCTTTGATTAAAGATTTGTCAGTGTTTCTAATTCATTTAGAAATAAAATATATGATTGGCGATAACATGTGAATCAATGGCGAGTGAAAGCGAGCCAGCGATTTTTTTTTTCAGAATTGGAATATTCTCAATAGTCGGGTATGGTACACCTAATACAGGAGCATATAAATGGGACACTGTGAATTACACCGGCTTCTTTAAAAAGCAAAATTTGAAGAAAAATATATTGGCAGTTTATTGATTCTTGCCCCCTCCCCCCCCCCCCCCCCCCAATCGAACGGCAGTCTGATATACTAATAAACTCAGCGGGATTTCTTTATTGTTGTGATTAGAATGGTCAGTGTCACAACAGGACTTATCAATAAAATATTAATAGGAAAGTAGCGCATATTAGAGCATCAATTGTCGATTTATCCCCGGGTATCACGTATATTTCCCTTCATTGCCAAACGTTTTTGCCAACCAGCCTTGCTTTCGCGAGACCCCTGACGTCACGGCGAACATCCCTATTAGAGCCTTTTTCGGTTTCATGACTCTCTGTGTCGCTGACCAAGGTGTAATGCATATTGGTTATAAATAGGAAAGTTATAAAGTTCTGGCAAGCGGAAGCGAGCCAGAGAAAAATTTTGAAATGCTGACGGCAAAATATTATCAAAATGAAAGATTTCCAATACAAATTCATATTATATTTTTCAAATGTTATGACAACAAAATGGGAATCGGGACTTAATCTTATAAAATATGTATATTTAAAGAAAAAAATTAACTATGCTTCGAATATTCTAGGGGGGGGGGGGCATTCCGGACCCCATTCTCTGGATCCGCGCTTGGAGGGATCATAATACATGCATTGCAAATAAAAGTTCGTATATGTCATACATGTATGTCATAGATAAATGCAGGTCAAAATAGACTATTGCATGCATGGAGTGGTCAGATTGTGGAGAGTTTCCCTTTGACTCAAAATAAATAATCGGATGGCTGTCTCGGGGAATCTTTGAATAGTTGTTTTGTGTTTTACGATTTGGGACGTAGCAATTTACCTTTTTTCAGAGAAAGGAAGACTTGGGGGCATTTTCATAGTGCGGACAGTTAGGTTGGATAATTTTTTCTCTCTAACCATGCTTACCCGGTTGTATTAAATCTCGAGAAGGATTTTTTGTTTGCAAAAAGGTATCCCCTTCCCTCCCCTAAAAATCAAATCGTTGCTACACTATCTTATAAACTTAATATGTATTATTTATATATAAGATCATTACATAAGCTTTAAAATAATAATCCGCAAATGCATGGTTTTGCTTTTTTAAAATACTGTTTTTAAAAATGAAATTTTGAATGACTCAGAAAGGAATACATAGTCTGATTAACTAATTTTTATGGTGGCAGAAAGTCTTGTGTAAAGCATATAATATGGCGTGTGTTGAGGGAAAATTTCAAAATCACATATGTATCAATGAAAAAATCTATATGCAAAACATTGTTCATAATAATAGTTTAGAATTTGATGTTATATCCACAAATCGCTCTCTCTCTCTCTCTCTCTCTCTCTCTCTCTCTCTCTCTCTCTGCGGATGTGCAATGAATGAATCAAACGGTCCTTGTCGCCTTGAAGATAATTAACAATTCACTGAAAGCTTTCGTACATGTATATACCGTCCATCCACAGGGATTTATCGCGCTTCCCGGTTGCTTGATGGACTAAGGGTTATACATACATACATGTAACCCATTGTACGTACTTCAAGCAATCGAGAAGCGCGATGAATCCCTGTGCGCACATCTAATGTACGTCCGCATAATGTACTGTACACACCAAAATACAAACATGTATGTAACAGAAAGAAAGAAAGAAAACAGAAAAGCAAATTTATAGATGAGATTGTACAAAAGAGTCCATTACGTGTATATTCTTTAAGGAGTCTGAATTTTCATTCATACATAAAATATGTACTCGTCCCAATACAGGAGAGAATCCAGAACCTCAACTGCCTGGGGCTCAAACTCAGGCTCTTAAATTTGGAGGGATGACTTGCGAGGCCCGAAGAGTCGTTCGGTGGTTCGGGGTGCCCCCCCCCCCCCCGAAAAAAAATGAATGGGGCAGACGTGTATATGAATTGAATCTAAAAGTTATCATATCAATCATTTTAACATTTTCTCAATATCAATGTAACTTCGAATTCTCTTCGGTAATGGACGGTTCAAGAAATTTGACCAAGGGTTAAGCCAATATTGAGAGATTCTGATTTTAATATTGAAAAAAAAAATAATGAATAAAAACCCGAAACTCCGCAAATTGCAAGGGCTAGATAAATTGCTATTCAAAATCGTGATTTGTCGCCGGGGTTCCCCCGCCCCCTAAACTCTCTACCAGCTAGCTCGATCTGCCCTGGACCCACATGGGCCTGAATTAAACGCCCACTCGCATCTGTGAGTTGGGGGAGGGGATGGCAGTGGGGTAATCTTTTTTTTCCTCGGGGATCCCCCCGCCCCCATCTATCGGACTCCCGTATCTCCCTCGGGCCTTCGTGTTCTTGTTTTGCATGTCATCCCAAATCCCCGACAGTTTCTGGATCAGCACCCGTATATCGCTATGAAAATCCCCTATAACTGCTAAGGCGAACATTTTTATTATGAACAAGAAACTACTCAAAACAGGTGAAGCTAGATCTATATTTAGACAAGGAAAACCCCGACCATGCCCAACAGAAAGAACAAACGAAGAAACGATCATTACGATGAAAACAAGGTTAACTGAGTACTCACAATCATATTTACAAGAATTTGAAAGGTTTAATGATATGATTGTTGGGTGATGCCTTCGTTTCATTATCAAGTAGGTAATGTTTTAGATGTAACTCGAATTGCCTCTGACTAATATATTAGCTGCAGCTGGTACGTTAAAAGCTGAACAGACCTGCTTTATTTTTTCCATTTTCTTAATTCAATTTCTATCAAATTGTAAGCAACCAACTTCAGTACTTTGCATATTTACCTAAGATAAAGCGATTATTGTATCATGGAGAAGGGGGGGGGGAGCTATATGTGTAAGTGCAAATAAGCCCTTTTCACATAACTGCGGTCAAGTTGTTTTGGACGGCAAAATAAGTACTTTTCCCGCAATATGACGTCAAGGACAATCAGTTTTTAACTGTGATGTAAAGAAAGTGGGTACTTGCCGTCCACAAAACACTAGTCACGCAGTAATGTGAAAAAGGCTTATCGGCCTATGATTATTTTTCAATTTTGAGTTGAAGTCTTCCATGCATGTTAAACCACTGGTACATGGGGGCAAAAATTTACAATAAATAGATCATTTTCAAATTACTGCTAGACTTGCATTTTAGACATTCCAAGACATCGCAACATTTGACATTATTTTTAGTAGTAGTAGTACATATTAAAAAATATTGTAAAAAATTATATGATAATCATATGATGTCAAAACATATCTTTAATTTTTTACATTATTTTTTTCTTTTTGACATCATAGATATGTTTTGACATCATAGTAAGAAATAATGTCAAATGTTGTGATGTTGGATCATGAAATGTATGAAATTCAAGTCTACCACGTTTTTGTAAAAATCTTCTATTCATTGTCAAATGACCCCCAAGTGCGCATGATTTTAAATGCACGGAAGACTTCAATAATCAATGAATATTGAAAAATCCTATGATTTTCCTCTTAAACATTCCTATATTTGTCCTAAATTTTCACACACGATATACCTATTTTCCTATTATATTAAGTCCCTATGACCCATGATATACATACCTGATAGATCTCAAAACATTCAATAAATGAGGATTTGATCTAAATGAATTGTCGTTGCTGAACTTTCAATAAAATATTGGGCATAGTACAGTAATACTTTTATATCTGTATTTTAAATTCAGGATCGTGATATGAAGCGTATCGTGTACATGTAAATATAGAGATACATATCATAATGTGGTCTAAGCATATCATTGCAGCCCTAACACAGTTTGGAATCAAATGGACTTACTAAAAGGTAATAATGGCACCAATGAAAATCAATTGGAGAAATTTATCATGTTTATTGCAGAAATTATTTTTAAAGAATTTCCTGTAGAATACTTTTTTTGTGAGCATAATGTAAAATTTTACATCTTTAAACAAAAAATCCTGCAGGAGTTTTTCCTGCTTTTTTTCACAAAAAATTTCCTGCAGGAATTTTTCTAAATAAATTTCCTGCAGGAATTTTTTCACAAAGCAGAATTTCCTGCGGGAAAAAATGTTCACATAATTTTTCCCGCAGGAATATTTTAAGTTCAAATTTTTCCTGCAGGATTTTTTTTCTCCCGCAGGATTTTACGTAAAAAAAATTTTCCTGCAGGAATTTTATTTTTCCTGCGGGAAAATTATTTTTCCTGCAGGATTATTTCTTGCAATTTTTCCTGCGGGATTTTGAAATATCCCGCAGGAATTCATCAATTTCCCGCAGGATTTTGATAATTCCCGCAGGATTTTTCAATTTCCCGCAGGAATTTTTAATTTCCCGCAGGATTTTTTTGCAATTAAGGTGAATATCTCAGGTACCAGGTGTGCTACAGGTTAACGAGATGCGGATTCCAACTATCTCAGGTACCCTCTATCCGATGACGCTATTGGTTTTGCTGTACCTCCAGCCCCGGGCGGGCGCAAAAATGAACTAGCGCGCAAGTTCATAATTATTTTGCCCACTGTTACAAGATTCGCTCTTCTAGTTGCGCTACCACCAGCACCAAGCATGACAGTATTCTAATGTTCAACTAAGAGATTCTGGATTTGAAATCTATTTGTAATTAATATCATCTACATGTGCATATCTTGAGCGCGCGTCTATGAAAATGTTTATTAGAAGGGAAAAGATCAAATTCTGAATCAACAAAAGGTAATCTTCAAACAGCTGTGCGTTGTGTCTTGTTGAGCGGCCATGTCGTATCCATGACGTCAGAACAGCATTCTTCTGCAACGACAAAGAAAATAAGATGATGACATTAGAAATATACTTCAAGACGAAATATCTTTAACTTTCTTATTGTTGAAACATAAAACAGTGAAATAAAGTTTTTTAAAGAATATTTCGGTACCTTGCCTCGTGAATCAAAAAAAAAAAATTGTTTGTGAAACACGAATACCCCTAATGACATCTTTGTCAGTGTATACTCTGTTTCTTTTTTAAAGTAGGTCAAACTCTGAATTCAAGGTAATGAGGCGAAGAACATTGGTGCTAGTAGGAATTGGGTGATACAATGAGAATATTAGACCCTATACACTATAATATCATCTCATTGTCAACAATGTTGAAAGATATTTTAGGTTAACAACATAAGAAAACATCTTTGATATATACACCGGTTGTGACCTTTTCTGCGAGGTTAAAGTGTCGGATGTTGTAAGTAAGCCGGTGATACTTAGTCTCCCCGGGCACCTTTAGAATCACATCTCCAGTTGAGTTTTACTTATGTTCCTTTGTATAATATTCTGGTTGTTTTATTCTTATTTTCCTTGGTTTTGTATTCTCATTGAATATGACACTGGGTTTGACTTTCACCGGGATTATTCTGGCTGTTTCCTCTGATGAGAGAATGTTACGTTTTTAACCATTTTCTATGAGAGTACCTGTCAAAATCAAGAATTTCTATTAGAGAATTGTACATATTATGAGAGCCCAAACTGATCCTGCTTTCACTCACTGTCTCAGATCATATCCTTTACCGAGTAGTCTGTCTCTCGGGATATCTTTAATCTATATAAAGAGGTCCTAGGACCAGGAACCAGACTATTTGGTGAGGTGGTCAAGCGGAACGGTGACTACAAGAGAACAGAGTATAGGGTTGTGAAATCTTTATCAATACGATATCCATATCTGCCATTTAACTCTTCAACGTCTCATTAGTATAAAATTTTGCCCAGTCAAACTTTTAATCGTCTCATTAGTACTAGTAATTGGACCGACTGACGGGGAAAAGCTTTCATAGTGATATTATGGATTTTGTGACAGAAACTTCATCAATAAGAACCTCTCAACGTCACAGAGTATACTCAGAGTTATGCCCCCTCGTACATTGTTGCGTGACCCTTGCATATCAAGGAGAAAAGATATTGACAAAACCTTTCACATCTTTTACAATATGGACACTTAAAATTCTATAACAGAAATGATTAATGACGCAATTACTCCTCGATAAACATTGAGCGAAGTCATTTTTATTTAAAAAAATGTTTTTGGTATATCTGACGTCAAGAAATAGCAAAAGTTGAATCATCAGAAGTCACAAGAAAGGTTACGAAGGTACATGACCTGAAACGATACCGCACGCAGAGTTGTACGTTCTGATATTTTTCAGTACGACAGTGTTTAATCTAACTATCTTTAGAGACTCATTTTCACAGTCGTTCGGTATACAACGAATGATTTGAAGCATAAGTTGCCATTATGAACTTTAAAATTTGTGCTTTTTAAAAGTATCTTCTACGATGTCTCACTTTCAATATACAAATGTAGGTGGTAAGAAAATAACAAATGACGTATGCCTCTGACGTAGGGTTCGAATCCATGACGGGACATGTGTTTATCCTCGTCGAAGTCGATATAGGGTCGTGTGACAATGGTTACGAATGTGCAATATGAAAAGCCCTGAATATCACTTAACACTTGAAAGATGAGGTAAGCTAATTAAGCCTTTGTCCAAATTTGGTCGGAAACCAATGAAGGTACGGTCATAATGTCAAAACATTGGTATCAATTGAAAGATCTTATCACACTGATATCATTACTTGACGTCAAAAATTCAGACAATTTTTTAGGACATAACATACAAACGGACGAACCGAATCCCTTTTCCTTGGCCCTAATCTCCGATAACTGGGAATAACGAAGGAGGTATAAGAAAATGCTCCGAAAAGTCATTCATCATCAATGCAAGTTAAGTCGATATAAGACATACCGTTTTAAGAACAGACAATACGTTGTAATATTTCTCATGGGACGGCATGAATTAAACATTTAAAATCGAATGTACAAAAAGGAAAATTGACGTCATAATAGTATTTATGTAAAGTGATCGATAAGTTTGTCTGTCCTTGGTGCCTTGATCGGTAACTTTTCAATACGCACTGTAAAGGCAACATTACTGCAGAATAGCAATACTAGTGAATATCAAAAGGCATTGACTAAAAGGAATTCCTCAAATAATCGCTGTCCGTACATATTTGCCAATGACTGAATACAGTTCTGGACTTTCTGTTTATATGACAAAGTTTGAAAGTTCACATTCAAGAGAGAAAGAGAGAGGGTGGTATCACTTCGAAAGAAATCAAAGACACCACATATCAAATTCTTATTTAAATTTAATTCATATTAGATGATGGGAACTGCTAAGAAAGACAGATAAAACGAAAGATATGAAGGCCATATTTATTGTTTGATACTGTCGTCTATGCAATTCACCTTCCACATGCCTTTTATCTCTTTCTGTCTTTCTCCCTTTTGTATAAAACCAACGTATCGCTAAAAATCCCCCTTTCTGTGAAAAAGAAAACTGTACCTCTTTGAACTCCCCTAAAGTTTTGCAAAAAGAGGTGCTTTTTTTTCTGCAACTTGACGTAACCTTGACATTTGACCCTTGACACAAAATTATGTTTTTAAGCGACGTGTTCCTGATTCTCCCCACAACTAGTTCTGATTTTGTTATCCTAGATTATCTACATGTGTATGAGATATAGAGTTCTTATAAATTCAATCAAGGAGGGTTAAAGTATTTTATGATTTGTAATATTACTGTATACCATGATGTTTGTATAGCTTGATATAATATAATATTTCAACCCTTGTAATTTACCGGATATTTTATGTGTTTTTCAATTGGCTCCGATACTTTTTCATTTCATGATTAAAGTGCAAGAGGGTATAAACATGTCAAATATAAATACCAAAGATATAGTACTTGAAATATTACATTGTATATAGATGTTATAAATGAAGCTTCCGTGTACAATAAAGTAATGATTTCTGAAATATACATGTAGCATAGGAATGTGATTATACTACCTTGGAAATGGGAAAAGTTATTGTCATGTAACCATGGTGACGATTTGTATATATGGAAAGAGATTCGGAGAAAAAGACAGAAAACACAGAACAACACTATGATATTTTTGAGCCTACAGCAAATTTTAACAGCCGAACAAGTGACCATGTTCTCACTTTCCAATACCCTGATTATTATAGACCTTTTCCATTTTATAGAAATGCCTCTCGCAAACGAAACGAATTCACAACATCTTCAAGGCGAATTGAAATTCAAAAATTTATCGAACTGAAACCGTATTATCACACACAAAAGAAACTCTACACCGACTTAGCATTCACAAAAGATCACACAATTAAAACTTTTTATGAATACACATTGTGTTCAGCATTATAAGCAGGTTCAATGAGACTAATCCAAACTTTTGGCGCGATTATGCAAAACTCAACACAGAGGCAAAGACAAATATGCATACGATATTTCCATCGTGTCAACTGTCCTTAAGATTGAAAATAATGCACTCGTGCTCAATTCGGGTGCTGAAATAAACAGCCTTTAACTAACCAGATTCTGATTCGTGTTCAATGCTTCAAGGAGACAAATTTCATATCAAAATTTATAAAATATAAGAAAATATCATTTAAGAATTCTTATCTAATTGAAGTACATGAACATAAAATATTGTTCAAAATCCCCTACAATTAATACCCTTATTATATCAAAATTTATAAGATATAAGAAAATATCATACAATAATTCTAATCTCATTGAAGAACATGGACATAGACTCCTACAATTAATACCCTTATTTGAGAATGAGCGTCAAAAAGAGTAGGTCAAAATTGCATACAAACACAAACGAGCTCGACCTTTTTTGATATCAAGTTCTGGTTGAAGCACTTCAAATATCCCCCACATAGACCCGTTTTTACCATCAGAGTCACCAAAGACATGGGCCTTCGTCTTAGTCATAAACCTTTGATTTAAATTCCTCTCCAAGATAAGTCTCCAACTTGTTTTAAACTAACAACGTTGATATACACTTTTGAATTATCATAAAGGATTTGATACACGTGAGCCGAGCGAACCTGGATCGTATTCAGGGACCTTTATTGGACAAGATCCCATTCACACAGATGTCATTATTTTTAGATTAATTAATTAACAATCAACATTTTTTCCGAATCTCTTGTCAGCGCACGGTAGTCTAGTTCGCATATGACAATGACGATTACGATAAATATTTTTCTCATCAAAACATGTCAAATATTTCACCAAAGTCTAATTAAACCAACACATTGGAATAAATAGTGCCGCTACACGCTTCATATGTGACACAATTTAGCTAGGAAATCTCTTTTTGTGTGTTGTTGACAAGTTATTTTTAAAGGTAGTCGTTACTTATCATGTTACCTGCGTCACTTACTTTTTTTCATATCATGGCTCCAATCGGAGGTCAAGAGCTTTACAAATCAAAGAAAGGCAACGGAGATGTTTGACCCTGACCTTTGACCTCTTTTATGTAAAAGAAGAAGCTGAGGTCAAGAAATGAGGAAAAAGGGTTCGCATTCTTCGACTGAGATTGCTACGAAAACAAAATTGCTGACGAACACAACCATCTACCCCTACGAATGAGAAGTGAAGGAATATAGTAACGAAGTCGGTTAAGGGCAACCATGAGGTCATCGTTATTAAGTCATAATTATTCGAATTGACACATTTTTCTTCCATCAGCAAAGAAGTTTGTATTCGATAATATAATATCCTCCACAAGAGCTGCACGCAAACCGAAGCCAAGGACAGAAGGTTCATTTGACAGGTTTTTTAAGGGGGGGGGGTATTTTCTTACAATGCTTGACAGTACTGAAGAGACATATTCTCTGTTATCACAAGTGAGATACAATGTAATAGATGAACTACTATAGTACAAATGTACTCATAAAATAGATAATACCCTTTTCTTAAGATTTGGTTCGTTTCGCTCACCTTCAGAATCATTAGATTACTAGTAAATTGCACTGTACTTTGGGCGTACCGCGAAAAAGCGAGGTTAAAAAAGTTTCGTCTCTCGCAATACCACGCTATTATTGTGACATAGAGTTTTCACCATACCCTCAGATATTGCGTGGCAGGTTAACGACGATGTGAAAATGGTATTTAATTATAAATCCCCTTTCTTTAAGACTAAAATAAATTAGCTTATTAAACCACTGCTTGCCTTGCACATTTTGTGGCTGTGCGCATGTTCAGAATTCGAATCTCCCAGAAGCCAAGACAAATGCGCGTTAGTAATTTAATCCTGTAAGTATTCCACAAGATTGAAATTAAGAGCCCTTTAATGCCTTACTTACACATAATGAAATATAAAACATTCATCTTCAACAAATCTCCCAACAAGGTTATCCTTTCTTTGTCTTGTACTTTTGACTAGGGCCAATATAAGGGTCATGTTAAGGGCGGATCTAGATATTTTTCAGGAAGGGGAGTTCCATTCCGTCAGGGGGAGGGGGTTCCTGTCTATGATATTGAGAAAAAGTAAACTTAAAGACGGAAATACTTTTTTGGAAATTCAACCAGGCTGTTCCTGACCCCCCAACCCCAACATCCCCACTAATTCCGCGCTTGCGAGTGTTATACTTAGGTTGAAATTATTTATTTGAACGATTTCTTCACTCTCTCATCAAGCCAAATGGACTTCTATTCAAAACCATGTCTATTTATGACTACACATTGACTTGATAAGTGTTTAAGCGATTTTAAATCTTCAATGCTTCATCGGCGAATAGTTCCCGATGACGTCGACAACGAAGTGAATCAATCACTAAACCAATTATATCGGAAATTTTCCATGAGCTTAAATAAGAGTAACAAGAGAAATGTTCCAAATGTTGAACCCGCCCCTCCCTTACTGTCAGTCACTATTTGAATGTCTATGCAACTATGTCAGTATACTTGTCAAACATCTCTGAAGTACTAGTATAATTATGATAAATATGTAATTATAGACCCTATATAATTTTCTTCAACAAAACGTTAAAATCATTAAATTCCATGACAGAATGCACATGACAGCGAAACAACGAAAAAGTACGTTAAATCAATTCTCACCCAGGAAAAAATCATGTTTTATATGAAATGAAAGCATTATGAAATGTTAATTCTCTAAACATACCGGTAATTAGTAAGGAGCGGGTAACTCTTTCAATTCTCCGTGATTTTTTTTAATCAAAGAGGAATAACTCTGGTTGTAATAGGTCAAAATCTCGCGGTGTGTTTTCTTTCCGACGTAATAAAATTACACATATAAAATATTTATATCTATATGGTTAATTTCAAAGTTTTAGGCTAAATATGGGTGATTTCCAGCGTGAAGTACATGTACATAGAGGGTCAAATTAAATATATCGTCTGTAACAAAGAGACAGGGAAGGAAGTGAAGGGAGGGGTATCTTCCAATGTGACTTGATATATGTTTTCCAACGGACGACATAACATGGGTAATGAAAAATCCAACCTGAGGGAATATTGGCGAAACACTTGGTTTATGTTCACGACCTGCATGCTTTTTACAAAGGAAACAGAGGGCCTTGGACTAAAACCTAATTACAAGCTTAATGCATACCAGTTAACTCCCCCTGTGCAGTTTCCACTCACTAACTTTCAATGCCAAAGTCCCAGAGCATATTAACAGTTCATATCCTATTAGGTATTGATCGAAATAAGAACATAGAAACGCTAAACAAACCCTCCGTGCACCAAATTACTTTATTTAAATCGCAGGATCTTAAGACGTATGATAGGTGCAGGTGACAACACAAAGCCCATAACAGAGTTGGACTTTTTAATAGAATCTATTCTAAATCCTGCTCATCCGGTTATTTTCTTCCACTCTTTTTTTAAATGAGACCCGAAAAGCTCGCTGGATATAGGGCGTAGATATCCATGGGCATAGATAACCTAGCTCTATAGGTAATATTTCTTAAAATTCATCAAGAAAGAGCAGGCGAGGGAATCAAAAAGTCCTGTCTAGCTTCGAATTTGGCAAACCTTCATTGTTTTTCTGCATATATTTGCATTTATCTGAGCTACTCCATGGAAAACTGACGCAGTTGTGATTTGAAGCACAGGAGCTCGATGTCACCGGAGTATTATAAGATTGAGGGTTGTTGGCGCCGAGCTCCTGTGGGTACGTAACTTGAATCATGAGACCAGGACAAAAATCGCACTTTTGCTTCGTATTTGACCAACATCATAGGCTAACACCCCTTCTCCCATCGTCGGAAACCCACAGCCTATTGACCTACGATTATCTTACGAAGTATCTAACGGAGAAGATGCAGTGGGTTTCCGACGATGCCCTTCCTCTAACGTCGCTATAGTGGAAAAGGAACAAAAATGTTGTTTGGGCGACGTTCTTCCACACTCCTCTCCCCACCTGATTTTGCTTAGTTAAGTCTCACAGTATCATTAATTTTTCTTTCTTTCTTTTCTTTTTTTTTTCCGCGGTATTGTTTTACTGTTTAGTTCACTTTATTTCCCGTACTTCTACACATAAAAGTCGATATCTTTGCACTTTGGATGTGCAACCCGATCTAATACCAGCAAGTACGTATTGTATAGAATAGTGTAGCATTAATTATTATCCTCTGACACTAGATTGATTACTGGCTTACATGTTTCCCCCTCCGTAATTATGTACATATATATACCAGCGGACGGCTTAAGAAAATAAGTTACTGTAGATCTTAATCTATCTCATATCGATCATGACCAGAATTCTGATCTTTTATAATGTGCGACCTTGATAAGAATGACTTTTGTTATAGCCTTTATTTTGTTTGACAAAGAGAGGGAAGAGAAGGGACGAGGGTGTTCACAGAAGGTCGGGGAGTGGGAGAGGAAGGAGCGCAGCTTTGTATTATGATTTGTTGATGATTTTTTTTTAGATGTAGGACGTATCTTTTCGGTTTCAATTAACCGAATTGAGATATTCACACTTTAAGAGGTGTGTTTGCGAAATACGAACGCCTTCTTTTTTTTTGCCAAGAAAATTTTTCAAACAAATCTGAAAAGTACAAAGGCTAAATTGCATATAGACTCATTCAGAGAGCTTTAGACCTCCTGAAAATTCTTCCCTTTTGAAGAATCAAGAAACTTGAGTGTCACAAACAACACTATGCACTGCCGGGGATTATTTCAGAGCTGCGACCTCTATCTGTGACATTCATTCATGATTATGTCTCCCCCCAACGGGGAGGAGACATATTGGTTTTGCCTTCGTCGTCCGTCTGTCTGTCCGTCTGTCTGTCTGTCCGTCTGTCACACATCGTGTCCGGGCTATATCTCCTGAACCGTTTGCCCGATCACTTTCATATTTTAGTATGTTGTTGCTTATGACCCGAAGGTTTCACATCACCTTGACCCAAGGTCATGTGACCAAGGTCAAAGGTCACTTAGTGCATTTTTTATGAAATTATGCATACATTCCTGTCCGGGCTATATCTCTTGAACCGTTTGTCGGATCACTTTCATATTTTAGTATGTTGTTGCTTATGACCCGAAGGTTTCACATCACCTTGACCCAAGGTCATGTGACCAAGGTCAAGGTCACTTAGTGCATTTTTTATGAAATTATGCATACATTCCTGTCCGGGCTATATCTCTTGAGCCGTTTGCCGGATCACTTTCATATTTTAGTATGGTGTTGCTTATGACCCGAAGGTTTCACATCACCTTGACCCAAGGTCATGTGACCAAGGTCAAGGTCACTTAGTGCATTTTTAATGAAATTATGCATACATTCCTGTCCGGGCTATATCTCTTGAACCCTTTGCCGGATCACTTTCATATTTTAGTATGTTGTTGCTTATGACCCGTAGGTTTCACATCACCTTGACCCAAGGTCATGTGACCAAGGTCAAGGTCACTTAGTGCATTTTTAATGATATTGTGCATACATTCTTGTCCGGGCTATATCTCTTGAACCGTTTGCCGGATCACTTTCATATTTTAGTATTATGTTGCTTATCACGTAAAGGTTTCACATCACCTTGACCGAAGGTCATGTGACCAAGGTCAAGGTCACTTAGTGCATTTTTAATGAAATTATGCATACATTCCTGTCCGGGCTTTATCTCTTGAACCCATTGCCGGATCACTTTCATATTTTAGTATGTTGTTGCTTATGACCCGTAGGTTTCACATCACCTTGACCGAAGGTCATGTGACCAAGGTCAAGGTCACTTAGAGCATTTTTAATGAAACTGTACATACATTCCAGTCCGTGCTATATCTCTTGAACCGTTTGCCAGATGACTTTCATATTTTAGTATGTTGTTGCTTATGACCCAAAGGTTTCACATCACCATGACCCAAGGTCATGTGACCAAGGTCACTACGTGCATTTTTAATGAAATTATGCATACATTCCTGTATGAGCTATACCTCTTGAACCATTTGCTGGATCACTTTCATATCTAAGTATGTTGTTGCTTATGACCCGTAGGTTTCACATCACCTTGACCCAAGGTCATGTGACCAAGGTCAAGGTCACTTAGTGCATTTTTAATGATATTGTGCATACATTCTTGTCCGGGCTATATCTCTTGAACCGTTTGCCGGATCACTTTCATATTTTAGTATTATGTTGCTTATCACGTAAAGGTTTCACATCACATTGACTCAAGGTCATGTGACCAAAGTCAAGGTCAATTAGTATATTTTAAATGAAATTGTATTTGTTACATGTATTATGTACAGGCTTAATCTTTTGAACCGTGATCGGATCACGTCATATTTTAGTATGATGGTGCTGATGACCCAAAGGTTTCACACCTCCTTGATCAAAGGTCATATGACTAAGGTCAAGTATTACATTTTTTAATGAAATTGTAAATGCTACTATTATTACTAGTATTGAGTCTGTGCTGTATCTGTGGAATCGTATACTGGATCACTCTTATACTATAGTATGCTGTTGCTCAGGATTGGAGGGTTTCTTATCATCTTGACCCAAGGTCATGTGCCCAAGGTCAAGATCATTTAGTTCTTTTTAATGAAATTGTACATACTAATATTGTCTGGGTTATATCTCCTGAGCCCTTCTTACAATTGTTTTCATATTTTAGTATGTTGTTTCTAAGGACTAAATGTTTCTTATCACATTGTCCCAACGTCACATGGTTAAGTTAGCTTCTTACTTTGGTAATGAAATTGTATATGCTAAGCATGTCCAGGCTGAACTTGTCTATGCTAATAATGTTTAGGCTTTATATTTTGAACCGTGTATCCAATCACTAATTCAGTTTTTTGTTGCTCATGATCCATACAATGTTAAACGTCTTCAAATTCAATAGCATCATTTAAAAGCAGATAAGTTTGCGGCATGGACCAGACATGCATGTTTCGGGTACTTAACCCTCGTCAGTGAGTGTAGGTTTCAGATCACCTATATCCAAGGTCATGTGACCAAAGTCAATTTCTTTAAATATGCTTATAACGAAATTGTATATGCCAATCATGTTTGGCCTTTACCTCAAACAATGTAATGAATCACTTTCATGTTTTAGTATGATGTTGCCCATGACTCAAAGGTTTCACATCATTTTTCATTTTGGCCTAAGGTCAAAGTAACTTAGAGGGAGGGGGGAGACATCTGTTTTTTTATGAAAAACATTTTGTTTAATTTCATATTCTCTTACCATGGTCACTTAAACATGGTTCATGTAACTACTGTGACCTTGACTTTTGACCTCTGCCATAAGGAAGAGGGTTCTTCTTTTTTTCAAGGTGATGTGGCAAGTTAAAAGTTAACAGTGAATAAAAGTGAAGAATGATTCATTATTTATTATGGAACCTGTCCAAGAGGATCTCTGAACAGAGTATTGTCACGATACCGTATGTCCGTCTGTCGATGGACGTATGAAAGCAAGAATATACACTACATGTAGTACTACATTTGTAGTATCTGTACACAAGACATCGAGGGAGTCTCTTGTTTTGATGACTTTCGGTCGTTTTAGTCGTCTTTGCTAAAAACGAAAAGGGATCATGGGAATGTACATTGCTGAGCAATATAATGTCCGAAACATAGCTTGATGTCTATATGGTACATCGAATCTGAGAAGCATTGCTCATTGAGTTAGTTTTCTGACCACTGTGGCGAATCTTAATATTTTTTCCTTCACTCTACCGCGATAAACACGGAAATATTTCGTTTACAGCAAAATGACACATCATCCTTGTTGAAGTCAAGCTGGGATATTTGCCAGAATTACTTTTGCTGCAATTTCGGGACAAAATGGCAATAAAGGAATCAAGCACTAATCCAAGAAATAAAATAACTGTTACTTTTTATCTCAAATAACATACTATAGTATATAGATTACAGTCTTTTCGGCGTCAGCTATTTCCCTCCGATATCATTTCTGAAAGGCGATCGTACATTTGGCCATGCGCGGATCCAATAATTGAATAAAGGATCGAAAGGAGCCTCCCTGTAACCTCGATCCTACTTAGATAGAGTGTAACTTATATTATTTTTTTTTAATTTTTACTTGCTGTGCTCGCCCGTAAAATAATACGAATGTTGCAGTATAGCAACCTATAAGAAGGATCGGAAGATGAGCAACATTATTGCACTTAATGATCTGACTGGAAGTTCCCTGTTTACGTGTATATATGTCACCTTCGTGGGATGGTAAATCATATCGAGAGTCAACATTTTAAAAAGGTAAAATTCATCTTCAAGACCACAAATTAAGGTTCAGATACTCTGTAACTTGAATCCAAATTGTCCAATACAAAAAGGGGTTACGGGGTCACTGTCCTCATGTTCAAACATAACCGCAGACGACATAATGATTTCAAATTTAAGCGTCCGAACACTGTATGTAAATAAATTCAGGACACTCTTCAAATGTAGATCTTACTTGACATGATCTTATCTTTTTCTCATTTTCGCTGTCTCGAAATTTTTCAATGCTTCGGTAAATTTTTGCAATCTCAGATTTTTTCGCTTATGTTTGAAATTTTTCTGGATCCGCTTAAGTTTGAAAAAAAAATGCTGGATCCGCGCATGTTTGACTGCTTTTGTGACCGTATTTAAAAAGGTAGTACTAAAAGCCACCTCAGCATGGGATCATGTATTTTCTACTACGGATAAAGACGGATCCGGAAAATTCTATCGACTATTGATTCCACATATCCGTTGACATCAACTCTAGTGAAAGTCTATTATTATGCAACTCTACTTCACTCAATGTTTAAGTAACGAATGAATAAGGTGTTTATGTTTTATAGAAAGTGTTTTCGTGGTAGAGAAGGAAGTTTTTGCAACGACGTTGCGTCGGACAAGGTCATATCTATCGCAAAGTAGATCAATATCTATACCGTAACCTTGACCGTTGCTATTTGACAATTAGTATGTTTTCCTGTGTCTATATGTATATAAACAATTCCTTCAAAGAATTCACTGTTAGAGGTACCAAATTTGAACAGGTGCGAAATTTGTTGACGAGCAGCGCTTTCTAAAGGAGTTACTGTAATGCATGATAAATGTGAATCTCCATATTTCAAACTACAAAAGACCACTTTAAGGAGAAAATGACCACACCCTTTTTCTAAGACCCTTGGGGTCAAGGACTCAATCAAAATAGAATTAAGACAACTAGGCCACAGACCAATCATAATGCAAAAAGAATTTCATTTCTATCATTTATAGTTTCAGAGGAGTCGTGTCCACAAGAATTGTTTACGGACGCCGGACAGACGGACGGACAGACAGACGGACGACGGACGAAGGGCGATCGCATAAGCTCGACTGGTCTTTGACCAGTAGAGCTAAAACGCTCATGCATTACCCAATAAGAATATCCTGGTGCGATTTTTTTTTCGCGACAGCATCTATTGAAACGGTGATTGACAAGTGATGATGAAGAAATAAAGAAAACGATTTAATTTTAGATAAGTCTTGTAGTCGAAGAAATCTGTACATCGACACGGGCAGTAACTCGTGTAAAAGTAGGCCATTATTCACCAAAAATAAACTTATTCACTCATAAAACTTGAGTTCTAAAGTTTCTAAAGTAAGTGTAAATTCAGAGACAGAGACGGACAGAAAAGTATGGTTAAAGTCTGTAGTTCCCTCTGAATTCAACGATTCCTCGTAGCACAACCCCAAAAAATGCGAATAAAATGACCACGGAGATGGTCGGGATCATACCCTCGAGCTTTTTACAGTTTTTTTTTTTGATAGCTACAGATAACAGGTGCAAATGCACTCAAACATCCGGTGTTGTGAACTTTATAAGGTGATTTTCAGACACTTCTTAATCATACCTGTAAATCACCTATAATTAGAGAGACGTGACTTAGATCATTCCTAACGGCCGGTAGCTAAGTTATTGATCACCATCATTATAAACCATAAGCCACCCAGTCTAGGAACCTCAAAATTCATCCAATCAACATGACGGCGAGATCGATGCCAGGAAACAAAACAACCATAATCATAGCTTATATATCCTCCCTCCCACGGAATTTAAGTCATGTTTATTAAGGCAGGGACATTACCATTACGAGAAATACAGATAAGTACTTTTACAGAGAAAGCAATCAAATAATTCAGAATTAGACCGTTTTGCTTACAGCCATTGGGGACTCGAATCCCTCTTTTGGTCGAATAGTGATCACGTTAAGTTATAAGCATAATTATTCTTTGAACTAGGAAATTCGAACGACAGACAAGTGTACGGACAGACTTGTAAATGTTATTATACTCCTTGTGATCTGGTATGCTGAATGTTCTAGGAGAAATCAGAGGAAGCTTGCCTTGGTGACCTTTTCTTCGAGACCATTTAAAAGAGTATGCCGTGACATTCACTTTATATCAATGCGTTATAATAATATAAATTCTTTTCAAAATTCGATATATTCTTAATAAATATTACATCTGCACTTAGCAACCGTTGGTACTGGTATATCAGAACGAAAAAGAGTGTTTTTCTCTGGGTTCTTTGGAAAATGCAATTATGTTAAGGTTTTGAGAATAGCTACTACAAGAAGCCCTAGCTTCCAAATCATAGGGACAAAATCAATCTGATCTACGTACACGGCAATTTTACAACCGGAAGTCTATTTTCTGAATGGCCTTGACCTTTCAGAAATGTTAATGTGAAGTCTATTTCTTAACATTCATAATCTTGACAATTAACGAACCAAAATAATCTTAAAACCGGTAACCTTGACCTTTGTTCAGCGACCTTGGACGTTCTGAGCGTTTTTAATTGGCAAAATTTTTCATATTATTCAGACGAGAAACCGATTTTTTAATAAATTTCTGAAATAGTTTATGCAGAAAAGCCTATTAGCCTGAACTCGACATTTGACGAATGACCCTAAGGATCTAGTACCCTTATGAACGATTGTGTGAAATATGATCTAATTCTGACATAGAGCTAAGGGGATATGAGCTCGGCAAGAGATATGACGGACGGATGGTCTAACGGACAGGTGACTAAATGTTCCCTACAATTTTTCGGAGAGCATATTATACTTTTTCATCCTTAATCTTAAACATTCCAGTATTACCCTCCTCTTTTACCATTAGAGATCAGAGGAAGAACGGAAACATAGGTAATCACAGATTACGAAGCTCACCTCGTGACAGCAAAATTCAATTCAAACATATTTCTTAGTACATGTATATTGGCTTTTAAAGGCAAAACCACTCAAGCAGAAAAAGTAGGTCAAGGTCATTTTATGAAAGTTTAATCAAAGATACATCCAATATGCAAGTTTGGTACATGTAGCAGTTATACTTTTCTCAATATTGGCTTTATAGAGCAAAATCACTCAAGCGGAAAAAGTAGGTCAAGGTCATTTTATGAAAGATTGATCAAAGATACATCCAATATGCAAGTTTGGTACATGTATCACTTATACTTTGCTCAATATTGGCTTTTAAAGGCAAAATCACTCAAGCGGAAAAAGCAGGTCGAGGTCATTTTATGAAAGTTTGATCAAAGATACATCTAATATGCAAGTTTGGAACATCTAGCACTTATACTTTGCTCAATATTGGCTTTTAAAGGCAAAATCACTCAAGCGGAAAAAGTAGGTCAAGGTCATTTTATGAAAGTTTGATCAAAGATACATCCAATATGCAAGTTTGGTACATGTAGCACTTATACTTTGCTCAATATTGGCTTTTAAAAGCGAAATCACTCAAGTGGAAAAAGTAGGTCAGATGCTGCATCCGATGCATGGGTCCATCTCAGCATCCAAAGATGAATCACTTGTGCAAGTTTGGTTACTGTAGCATTAGTACTTTGTCAGATAATGAGCTACCCCAAACTTCTTATCCAAATCACTCAAGCGGAAAATGTAGGTCAGATGCTGCATCCGATGCATGGGTTCACCTCAGCATCCAAAGATGAATCACTTGTGCAAGTTTGGTTACTGTAGCATCAGTATTTTGTCAGATACTGAGCTATCCCAAACTTCTTAACCAAGTCACTCAAGCGGAAAATGTAGGTCAGAAGCTGCATCCGATGCATGGGTTCACCTCAGCATCCAAAGATGAATCACTTGTGCAAGTTTGGTTACTGTAGCATTAGTACTTTGTCAGATACTGAGCTACCCCAAACTTCTTAACCGGACGCGGACGCGGACACGGACACGGACGCGGACGCGGACGCGTGGGGTTATAGCATAAGCTCACTCAACTTCGTCGAGGTGGGCTAAAAATGGATTAACGTACCTTCTTTTCGCGTAAGGCGATGGATACGGATGTTTACACAGGAAATACTAGTAGAAGAGAAAAGAAAGAGGGGGGTTCGAAATTTCTCTGGATTTGAAAAGATGGCGCGGTGACTCTGGAGATGCAGTTGTTTGTTAAATGATGGCTTCACACACAGAAGTAAAGTCTGTGTTACGTAGCCATTGCAGTTATGAAACGTTCTATTCTTTATTGAATAAAGAGGAGAATGAAATTCATTTAATCACGCAAAGACCGAGGCATATCGGAATCAAAACAGCGGGTTTCTATCATTAGAATTAAATATTAATTTTAATGTTAACTTCGTACCAATGTGCTCATGGTCGTTGAATTGTGTCAGTTAAAGGCACGAAAGACTAAAATAAAATAACCCCAAGTCTTAATTAAAGATCTGGTAATTGATATCGACCCATAATGTAGGAATGCCAACATACCAAAATCAATCTAACACAAGAGCGTAAAATCACCATCACACAGTCAAGTCATTCTATTGTGGAAGGGTCCAAATCGCGCTCGTTTCATATCAGCATGCGCGCATCCCAAAGGACCGTCGGTAGTATAACATTTTCCTTTATAGTTTTCTTCATTGCGCAGTTATCCACTTTTATGAAAGATATACTAATATAGAGTAATGATACGAACACACCAACCATTTCATTGGTGGATCTAGACCATTTTCAATCCGGGGGAGGGGGAAGGGGATGCAGTCCATCGGGGGGGGGGGGGGGGGGGTGTTCCAGTCTATGATTGAAATATTAGATATATAAACGTTAAAATCAGAAAAAAAACCTGCATTTTGGTCAAATTCCATAGGGGAGGGGATCCCGACTTTCATACCCCCTCCCCTCTCTGATACGAGGGCTCAAACACCCATTTTTTGGGACCGGGGTTTTTGAAATTCGGAAAAATAGCGGCATTTTCTCAAAAATTGGGAAATATTTAACATTACTCTTTTAACTTGAACATGAGAATAGTTAACTCATTTTTTTTAATTTTCCATGAGGTGTCAAATTGGGAAAAATGGTCAATGAATTGGGAAAAAAGATACTATTTTGAATTGGGACTCGGGTCCAATATGGGCCACAAATTAGGCTGATCGAGAGCCCTGGATACAGCAAACCGGTTCTCAAATCTTGATCTACCATTCTACGCAGCACTTTCCCCATTTCTCATATCGACCTTTCATTGATTCCACAGTAAAGTCGCCGACCAGGGATCTCTTCAAGGCCAATTTCACATAAACGACTGTCATACACAAGTTTCTCTTTGAATAATTGATTCAAACCCATTAAGATAAAATGTTCAAAGCTCAGTGCATTAAGAAGGATAACTCGAGAGCTAAATCGATTGGTAATGGTTGTACTTTATGTATAAACTTAAGGGAAAATGTTCCAAATTTTAATGAACTGGGAAATACCCGTGAGAAGGGGGGTGGGAGGTGGGGGTGGTACCATGTCTGCATTGTTCATAAAACTCTTGATATGAACCTTAGCTATATACAGCTATAAATTTTCATAATTTACCTGAACTCATGTCCATGTTCTGTGAAATTTGATAGAATCAAATGTAGGGGAAATAATACTATACATCTAGTTGCCTATTACTTCTATATTTACACCTTTTTGGGTTAATTTTGCCAATTAGTAATACACTGCTTTTAAATGGTTATAACATATGTGGTGAATGAAATAGTCCCTTATTTGTAAACATTTGTGTACCATCTTCTTGAACATAGTAACATGTATAATATTACAGATACTATTAAGTTTTTTTTTTTTATTTGTTTATTTTCATGTTTTGTAGGTATGATGAGTTTTCCCTTCATCCCATGTTATGGAAGGGAATAGAATTCACATCAGAACGCAGCACATCCCATATTAGGATGGACCCAAGAAATATATATGTCTACGGATCAAAGAATGATAACTCCTACAGGTACATGCTTAAAAAACAAATTTTGATTTATTCATAAAAATGGTACATATTTAAAGGCATTTGAAATAAATACAGAAATATTCAAATCATAAAGCACTATCTAAAAAATCAAAATTTTAGTGCCAATCTTGGATTTTTTCAACCCAAAACATGACAATAGACTTATCAAAAAGCATTTTCAATGCATTGTAAAGTGTTGTAAAAGCCAAGGTGCTAGATGCATGGTATGACTACTTCATGTTAATCAATTTCTATTTTTCCCTATAATCCTGTTGGTACTTAAATTAATATGTCTTCCATTCACTATTTTTTTCAATAGACATTATCAACCTTTTCAAAAGGCAAGAATGAAATAATTTATCTTCAAACTGTCCAATCACAGTGCATTTAATGACCTCAATGATGGAATATCCAGTAAGAAAACCAAGGAACAACAATTGTATGACAATAATTGGATGAGTCTGGCTCCTCGGTCTCTCTTATCATTGAATGACAAAGAAAGCCAATCACAATCATTGTATGTGACTCATTTTAATAATACTCAGTATATTCAATCACCATGCATGTTCTATTATAGGTCCGTATGTTAGAGCTCTGGGTGCCTATGTCTGCCAGACTCATTAAACAGATCTATGAAATTGATATACAATCAGTCAATCCCATCTTCAAACAGGAAACTAGTGACTAAGATTTGAATGGCTAACCAAAGTTGACTTTTATACGCAACTCTTTAGGATTCTCTTCTCCAAAAACTTGTCTAAAATTATTTCAAACGTATACATGTATCCATATATTTATTTTCAGTTTCTGCCTACGTTGGAGTGACAAAATATTTGCAGAGAGCTGAAAATAGCTGGATTTGAATTATCATGCAGGAATGCTAAATAGTGCCAGTTTCCTTACATGTCCTTGACCTTTGACATTCATACCTAAAATCAATAGGGGTCCTTTCTCATAAACAATATATAAATGTACATGTATGTTGGGTTTTGTTATTGTAGATTTGAAGGATTACTTATTTATTTATGAGTTTATGGACAGACAGACAGACAGACATATCAAAACAAATGCATTAATACTGTTTTTAAATAATTGTCCTCCATAAAATCTTCTTATACTTACCCATCTTACTTTGTTCTATTCCCCAGTGCGGCAGCATGCACGTGACCTGCACTCCAAGTTCTGACAGCCGCTAGCGGAGAGAGCGTAAGGATCATCTTCCATGTTGTCACAGTAAAACAGATTGTCATGGTCTAAAGACGGACAGACCCCCACCAACTCGGTCAGCCCTTGAGAGGAAATGTTAGAACAGCCAGATAGGTCCAGGTGCTGAAGGTATGGTAGTCCGCCATCAGTAGCAAGGGACCTACAATACAGAGAAGTCAGGGAATGCTGTTTTCAGACTTGCCTTCCTGTTTCTTGCGAAAAGTGTAAAATATCACTAAAGAAATAATTTAGGGATGTTAATATAAACAATTGATTGTAACTTTGAGAAAAAAAGCATCATCTTTTCCCTACTTTGACATTTGTGCAAATCTTAATCATTTACGTAATTGCTTATACGATATCAAACCCTCAACTTACAATAAATTTATATAGTCAAGTCTATTTATTTGTTTTGAATATTTCTAAAGGTAATTCTGACTGAGAATATGTTTTAGGAGTAAAATGAGCAAAATAAAACACCGCTAAAGACGGTATGACCGGATTGCAAAGTAAGTTTTTGTCACTAACTGGGTCAAGGTCAATAGGTCAAATAGTACAGCATAAATTGAAAGGTTTTGTCAGAGGCAACCTACATGTATAAAATAAAGTTTCTACTGCATGCAGTTCCATAGATTTTGCTTAAACCATGAACTTTAACCAAAATCCTTAACTAGATCAAAGTCCAAGGTCAAGGTCACTAGGTCAAATGTTACCGCATAAATTGAAAGGTCTTGTCATGGGCAAGCTTCATGTATAATTTAAAGTTTCTACTGTATACAGTTCCATAGATTTTGCTTAAACCAGGAACTTTAACCAAAGTCTCTGAGTAGGTCAAATTCCAAGGTCAAGGTCAATAGGTCAAATGTTACGGCATAAATTGAAAGGTCTTGTGATGGGCAAGCTTCATGTATAATATAAAGTTTCTACTGCATAAAGTTACTTAGATTTTGCCTCAACCAGAAACTTTAACCAAAACTTTTAACTAGGTCAAAGTCAAAGGTCAAGGTCACTAGGTCAAATGTTACGGCATAAATTGAAAGGTCTTGTCATGGGCAAGCTTCATGTATAATATAAAGTTTTTACTGCATATAGTTCCTTAGATTTTGCCTCAACCAGAAACTTTAACCAAAATGTTGACGGTAGACGGACGGACGGACGGTCAGACGGACATCGTCAATCCATAGACCGGAATTGCTTTGCAATCTGGCCAAAAATTACTCCAAAATCATAAAAGTATGCATGTCTGTGTTTTAAATAAAACAGCTGGACTGCAGAGCATTTACTATATCTAAGTTGATATCTGGAAAAATCACACAAGAGAAATAAATTGAACTGTCCTACCAGGAATGAATTCCCTTTGAAATATGTTGGTCTATATTGTGCATTCCCCTAAACAAAGAACATGTGCATCACTATATACCCCTGCCATTTTTGACGGGGGTATAAAAACCCATGACATGTATCAAAATTTATGGTGCAAATAGTTAGCAGCATGCAAGACAGATGCATCACCGACAAAAGTTTGGTTGATGTAGGACTTGTATTAAGCTGAGAATGAAGGTGTTCAACTTTACCTGATAACCTAGTCACTCAAGCTTGAAATGGAAGTAAAATGCAGCATCTGTACCATGCATAGCTGAAAGCAACTTCAGATGCATCATCCACATAAGTTTGTTTGAAATAAGACTCAAAAATAAAATATGGGTCAAATGAAGCATCTGTGCAATACATTGCAGGAAGCATCCTCAGAGTCAAACGCATTATCCACACAAGTTTGATTGATCAAGGAGTAATTCTGTGTAAGCTTGGAATGGAACTGTTCTGTTCAACCTTTACTGATCACTAAAGTGTAAAATATGGGTCAGATGCAACACCCATGCCATAAATTGTAGTTAGCATCCTCAGATGCATCACCAAAACAAATTTGGTTGATGTAGGACATACATAGATAGTAATGTTTTAAAACGTATTCAAATTCAATAACATCTTTTAAGAACAGATAAAAATTTGCAGTCTGGTCGATCTAAAGATGACAGTGGAAATGTCCCCTTTTGTCTAACCTGTTCACTCAAGCATGAAATATGGGTCAGATGCAGCATCCATACCATGCATTGTAGTAAGCAGCTTCAGATGCATCACCAAAACAAATTTGGTTGATTTAGGACTTGGTCTGCTTGAAAAGGAAGTAAAGTATGGGTCAGATTCAGCTCCTGTAGAAGGATCATCTGCACAAGTTTGGTTGATGTAGGTTTTAAAGGAAGCTGGGGAAGAATGTGTCCCCTTTTCTTTAACTGAGTCCAATAGCTGACGCCTAGGCGATAGTATAAGCCTCCCTCTAAATGTTGAGGTGAGCTAAACTCATTGAAAATTCTTCACCTTTTTTAACCTTTTTTAACATGTTTAAAGCTGCAAAAGATAGGTATCATATTACTACATGTATATTAAAACACATAATACACCTTCACTTCCAGTAAAGAAACAGAACAGTAAGTAAAAGTAGACTAACAGAGATGCGATCAATACATAACTTCTTCATATCAAAAGGGGATATGCATGTATGGTATGGCCAAAACTTGATACCTTATGCCACTATCTGTCACTTTGTAACACCCTGATAAGCTCAGGAACTCCAACAGTCTAACACCCTTTGTATTGGTTAAGGAGTCACTATCACAGGTAAGCTCTGAGCATGACCTTGACCCGCTAGTCCTTTCAAGGTCACTACAATACCCAACATTCCCTCTATTGTGAGAGGGTCTAGTCCTTGATGGGCAATCAGCAGCATCACATGGTAAGCTCTCATTGGCTGAAGTCCTTGCATTGCTATGAGAGACCGTTGAACACACGTTTTTATTAATACTGTTCGGGTAGTACGTTTTTATCCAGTTCAAAGCACTGATGTATACAGAAGTCAAATCTTGATGGTTTTCTATTAGCCGCGGATCTCTATGTGCAAATGGTGACTGCATTCTCTGATTTTCGATCATCTCATACAGTCGAGACGCCATAAGATTTCCTTCCAACCAATCACAAGCAGACTTGAGGGCTTGGTCGACACTGTCAATTTGTGCTGCAAGTGCACTTTTTTTGGTTGCTTTGTCCTTAGAATATTTTGAACATACTTTTTGCCCTCTGCTGTTCTCGTTCAAACTTTCTGGGTTTGATGCCTGCGTCATTGCTGTAGACAACTGTATCAATGTTGAATCTGTCACACTCTTGCATCCGGATAAATCAACCTTCTTCAACTTACTTCCGCAGCCATTTTTACCCAAACTGAAAGCAGAATGAGTAATTAATACAGTACTTCGTCATGTCATTTTCTAATCATTTTCAGGTCAAGCAATACAAAAACTTTTAAACAGAGAAATATAGAACAGCAAACGAGATTAGTTTTTAATTTCAACTTTGAATGAATTTCAAATAAAATTCAAAAGCATAATACAATGTATGTACATTTTTAAATACATGTAGATTTTCACAATATGCATAATGCACAAAAAATTTCCTGCATTTTGCAATTGAATACACATAGAAGAAGACCCATTAGTTACAAAGTCTCAAAGACAAGAAGGTAAGGCAAAATCATTAGAATTTCCATTGGAACAGTTGTCAACCCCGGAATAAACAATATTCCAAAGCGAGACCAGGTGCCCTGGGAGAGTCAGCATCTCCTGTTTGCATGCAATACCCCTCACTACAGTTCCATGAAAACTTGTCAAAATTGGGCGATTGTCTTGATATATAAATCAAAGCTGGATATTAGATTTGAGGGAAAAAATTCCTCTATGTCGCTCATTTTCTTCTGACCTTGGACCAAGGTTATGAATTACATTTGGGTCATGGAGACATAATAATTACATAAAATTTGACAGATAGATGACATGACAGATTACAAAGGGATGAATAATTCAAAACCAATATTGTCAAAAATATAGCAAAGTAAAGCTTTGAAATACAATGAATGTAAGATACCAACCTTTTAAAGCCTATGTCTGAAATATGAGTTTGTGTCAAATCCAGAACTTCTATGTTTGGGCACAGCTTGAGGATTTTGTACAACTGAAATTGAAACAATATTCGAAGGTCACATCTGGGTAATATTAAAAGTACATGTAGCTGCTCAAGACCAGTGGCCTGATTGACTACATCTGTCAGAATCAAACTCTTGTACCTTTTGCTAATATTTAACAGACAACTTTCAATCAGGTTTATTAAATTCTTTATGCTGGTCTAATACGCCGCTTGCCGAAATTTATAATGGCTGACAAAATGACGAAAAATGTCTGAGGTAGGCAAATTTTCCGTACTTTTTCACTGTTACGTCACAATGGAATTGCATCTTTTAACAGTGACCTCATGTAAAACAACGCCAAAAGATGTTGCCTCGGACATTTTGTGCTTTCTAACAAGATCGGAAAATGGTCTATTCACGTTGACCCACTTGGGCTGATTAAAACATCCCTTATATTTCAGTACATAAACTTTCGATGTCTTCAACTTGATAGAAAAGAGTTATGGTATTCAAGTATTACAAAGTTTTTCCAACACTGATCAACCTACCACTCCATTTTGAAGGCCTGTACTATATGCCAAATGGCATTCCAAGACATATTTCCCAATCTTCGGGAGAAGGTATCGCACCATAGAAACCAGCAGTTTAGATTCCTTCTGAATCTGAAAACAAATAAAAATTTAGTAAGAGTTATCCATCTTTCGTTGATAATTTAGAATGCAATAATGAATGATTGTCCGATATACAGTAAGTTCATATCAGTGAAAGTTGAGCTAAAAACCTTCCTTTTATAAATTTACAGAAAATGTAATTCCTTTTTTTCCTTGTAAAACTAAAAGAGAATGTAACTTTGTTAATGGACATTAGAGATTCATTTGAAGAAAGAAAGAAATTCTTCACCCCATAACACATTTACTGAAGTTTTATTTGAATTTGTATAATCTGCAAGGCACTGAAATATAAACCTTTGATTCCCACTGCAAGAAAGCTGAAGCATTAAAGGAAGGAAGGCATATCATTTAGGTGGTTTACAGTTAGTTTAGTTTCCAAGCCTTACATATACAATTCGTGCTAGCATAATTATTAGTACATTTGATATTTTCCTTTGAGAAAAAGATCATTTTTGAGTTCGCATAATTCCTATTACCCTTACAAGTCGCATATTTTATGTATAGTTATTTACCATCGTTCATCTACGATCCATAACTGATGCTGGTAAAATAGTATCAACTTTATTTTACTACAGATACATGTAGGTTTTGTTAAGAAATTGAATTTAAAATCTCACTTAGTAATTCTGTTTTTGTGCAAAATGTAATATCTGTTTCATTAGTAGGCAAGGTAAACGACAAATAGCTTGGTGAACCGTATTTGATTACATTAAAATCAGGTATTATAAAATTATATCATATGCTTACCAAATGAAAAGTAACTTTATACAAATATTAGGGTTAGACAGAAAACCCACCTGTCTGATGTCATCCGAGTCAGAATCAGAATCGCTGCTCTCTGATTCGTCAATATCTGCATCTTCATCGTATTTCATCTCCATAACGACCTCCTCCATTCGTATTGACCTCTCCTCTTCCTCTTCAACGTCCATAAAGTCCATAAATGACCAATCACCTACATTAATGAATTAAGTTTCATAAAATTATTTTAAAGGAGTATTTTTTCTTGTTAACTGGTTTTATTATAGACCTTTAAGCATCTTGGAAATTCAATTTATTTCAGATCCATAGATTCATTGTTAAGAATCCTTAAACATATAGCACAAAATTTGAACCTCTTTATTTGGAAGACAAACGTGAGATCAATAACCTTAGTTGGGTAAGTATCTAATCCACTTTCCAGGCCCTGAAAAACTTAAATAAGGTAGTGCATAAAATATCTTGTCAAGATCTTTTCTGGAGTTCTAACCTTTAGCCCATTGTACGGGTCTAATAACTTTCCACAGTGATCCGTCCATCGCCAGCCTGTTCCACTGAGTGCATACACCACTACACCTAACCAGCTCTTGTGGATTCAGATAACCAAATATCTGTAGCATAATTTCATCTGGAAGCTGTTCTATTGCCGTTAATTCTCTCTTTTCCGTCAAAGATTTTTCTTCATCATCTGAGGATTCACCTATAGCAACGCAAGAAAATACACATGTGTACTATCTATTTTACAAGACTCTAAAATTGAGGTTCTGTTGAAGAAGGGAACAGGGAATTAAGATAATAAAGCCTGTGTTTGTGAAACACGAATGCCCCCGGTGGCATCTTTGTTAGTATGAACACTATTTTCTGTTAAGTACATGTATGTGAGGTCACTGGGTTAAAAGGTCAAAGGTAAAGGTCACGAGGTCAAAAATTTTGGTATCAATGGAAAGGTCTTGTCACAAGGAATACGCATGCGAAATATGAAAGCCCTATCACTTACCATTCAAAAGTTATACCCAATGTTAAAGTTTTTGAAAAGTAGGTCAAAGGACAAGGTCAAGGTCACGAGGTCAAAAATTTTGGTATCAATGGAAAGATCTTGTCACAAGGAATACACATGTGAAATATGAAAGCCCTATCACTTACCATTCAAAAGTTATGCCCAATGTTAAAGTTTTTGAAAAGTAGGTCAAAGGTCAAGGTCAAGGGGTCAAAAATTTTGGTATCAATGGAAAGGTCTTGTCACAAGGAATACACATGTGAAATATGAAAGCCCTATCACTTACCATTCAAAAGTTATGCCCAATGTTAAAGTTTTTTGAAAAGTAGGTCAAAGGTCAAGGTCAAGGTCACAAGGTCAAAAATTTTGGTATCAATGGAAAGGTCTTGTCACAAGGAATACACATGTGAAATATGAAAGCCCTATCACTTACCATTCAAAAGTTATGCCCAATGTTAAAGTTTTTTGAAAAGTAGGTCAAAGGTCAAGGTCAAGGTCACAAGGTCAAAAATTTTGGTATCAATGGAAAGGTCTTGTCACAAGGAATACACATGTGAAATATGAAAGCCCTATCACTTACCATTCAAAAGTTATGCCCAATGTTAAAGTTTTTAGAAAAGTAGGTCAAAGGTCAAGGTCAAGGTCACGAGGTCAAAAATTTTGGTATCAATGGAAAGGTCTTGTCACAAGGAATACACATGTGAAATATGAAAGCCCTATCACTTACCATTCAAAAGTTATGCCCAATGTTAAAGTTTTTTGAAAAGTAGGTCAAAGGTCAAGGTCAAGGTCACGAGGTCAAAAATTTTGGTATCAATGGAAAGGTCTTGTCACAAGGAATACACATGTGAAATATGAAAGCCCTATCATTTACCATTCAAAAGTTATGCCCAATGTTAAAGTTTTTGAAAAGTAGGTCAAAGGTCAAGGTCAAGGTCACGAGGTCAAAAATTTTGGTATCAATGGAAAGGTCTTGTCACAAGGAATACACATGTGAAATATGAAAGCCCTATCATTCCCCATTCAAAAGTTATGTCCAATGTTAAAGTTTTTCGGACAAACAGACAAACAGACAAACAGATAAAATGACAAACAGACGGACAGGCCAAAAACTATATGCCCCCGAATCTTTGATTCCGGGGGCATAAAAAACTAAAATTATACTGTAAACATGGAAATTTTTGTGTGGAGATAATTTTTGTATGTGTGTTTTTTATTTTCGCAATTTTACAAAAGTTATGCCCAATGTTAAAGTTTTTTGAAAAGTAGGTCAAAGGTCAAGGTCAAGGTCACGAGGTCAAAAATTTTGGTATCAATGGAAAGGTCTTGTCACAAGGAATACACATGTGAAATATGAAAGCCCTATCATTTACCATTCAAAAGTTATGCCCAATGTTAAAGTTTTTGAAAAGTAGGTCAAAGGTCAAGGTCAAGGTCACGAGGTCAAAAATTTTGGTATCAATGGAAAGGTCTTGTCACAAGGAATACACATGTGAAATATGAAAGCCCTATCATTTCCCATTCAAAAGTTATGTCCAATGTTAAAGTTTTTCGGACAAACAGACAAACAGACAAACAGATAAAATGACAAACAGACGGACAGGCCAAAAACTATATGCCCCCGAATCTTTGATTCCGGGGGCATAAAAAACTAAAATTATACAGTTAACATGGAAATTTTTGTGTGGAGATAATTTTTGTATGTGTGTTTTTTATTTTCGCAATTTTACAAAAGTTATGCCCAATGTTAAAGTTTTTTGAAAAGTAGGTCAAAGGTCAAGGTCACGAGGTCAAAAATTTTGGTATCAATGGAAAGGTCTTGTCACAAGGAATACACATGTGAAATATGAAAGCCCTATCATTTACCATTCAAAAGTTATGCCCAATGTTAAAGTTTTTGAAAAGTAGGTCAAAGGTCAAGGTCAAGGTCACGAGGTCAAAAATTTTGGTATCAATGGAAAGGTCTTGTCACAAGGAATACACATGTGAAATATGAAAGCCCTATCACTTCCCATTCAAAAGTTATGTCCAATGTTAAAGTTTTTCGGACAAACAGACAAACAGATAAACAGACAAACAGACAAACAGATAAACAGACAAACAGACGGACAGGCCAAAAACTATATGCCCCCGAATCTTTGATTCCGGGGGCATAAAAATCATTCCAAGGAATGCATGTGTCGCCTGCGAAACAAAGCGACACTCAGGAATCACTTTTATAGAGTGTGACATCCAAGTGTGACAGACAGACTGACAGACGGACGGACAGACGGACTGACAGACAGACAGACAGACAAAGTGATCCCTAAGTGTCGCTATGCTTCGCAGGCGACACAAAAACTCAATTTTGTACCTCCACAATCTTTGTTCTATCATTGGTACTTCTTTAAGAAATAATAACGGTACTGGTATCGGTTTAGTATTCATTGTATTTCCAAGGAAAGTGATAAAGTTTCATATTCCTTCTGAATATCAGTTACCCGAGACAAGACATACATTTACTACCCATAAATCTCTTATCTAAAATCCTAAATAAAAACATCTCTAGTATAAACTAGCAAACTTTATACTGCAAATCCTAAGAAAGTACTAACATTATATCAACACCATTCAAATGAACAAGATTTTATGAAAAATGTATGTACAAGGGACATTTTTGTCCCTTCAAACATTTTTAACGTCTTACACAGAACATCTTCGTTTTCAGCTACGTGGTCGTCCTCATGTTCAGACTGTCTGTGTTTCCTGATCACCTTACTCTTTATCGCCTTGAGCTCCTCGAAGGAAAAATACTCCATCAACATCGGCTGGAAAACCTGAAATGGGACAGAAACTGGGTCAACTACATAGCTTAAACAGGCACACATACTGTATATAGCTTTGGACTCGCCCAGTCTTTTTTTTTTTTTGACCTGTTGAGAAATGAAACTTATTCACCTAGTGGTTGAATTTGCCCTCTATTGAATTTTGTTCAACAATCCTTTGCATATCGTTCAATTTACCCGGCACTCTGTTCATCATGGTCACTAAAACGGGAGCTACATTTTCCCTGTATACAGTGAAATGCATCTTCCCTTACCTTTTATTTTAATTTTTTTCACCTTTCATTTCCTTTTTAAATTGAGAGCATATCTTACATTTGTTCACGATTTAAAACGGGAGATATAAAACAGAAATAAATCCATATGGCCTTAGCAAGTTGATTAAATGTTCTTTGGATTTTCTTGTGAGAAAAGAGTGCGATCCAGCAAAAATTTCATTTTTTTAAGTGTACATTACATATACTTGCCAAGTTTGATATTGACCTTTGGATCACAAAATCAACAGGGTTCTACACTATGTCAAAAGCAATCTATGTGTAAGTTTGATCTCTATAGGTCACAAATTGCATGTACATGTACTTAGTTGTTTTCCATACATGCCTCATTTGGCCTTGACCTTTGAGTCTGACCTTTTTACCTAAAATTCTTGATTTCACAAGCTATGTGTGCAGTTTCATCACTATGCATCAAAAATTACTTGAGTTACATATATAAAACAAAATTTGTGTCCATAGACACAAGGGCGGATAGATAAATGGAAAGACAGAGTGAAACCTGTGTGCCCTACAGACGGAGTATAATAATTATTTCTATGGTGTAATTTGTAAACAACAAACCTCTTCTTCCTCTTCCATGTGGGGGATGAACTTCTCCGTAAAATCTTCTAACGCTGATCGCAGTTTCAGTCCATAATTAATGCGATCCATCTCACTTTTCTCTGTACACTTGTAGCCATCTTGTAGCAGTTGAAGCATTTCTGACAGCTTGTTGTCCGAGTGGCAGTTACACACAGCAGTACTTCGTATCGATAGCATGTTCAGCTTGTCCTTCAGTTTTTGCATGATGTACTTATTTTCAATTTGCTCGTGTGCACGGAACTCTTGGAAAGTATGTGCAAGGTTCTCCAGAAGTGTTGTCAAATGGCGGACATCAGAAAAATTGGTCCCAGTCAGCTAGAAAAAAATAATTTGAGATACTATAATCAAAGATATACTTTTACATTTTTTTACTTTCAATTAAGAAAATACAAATGAAGTTGTTAGAACACAACAGAGCTTGCCAGAAACAGAAGTTTGTCTCTAAGTAAGAGATGTACAAATATGGAAGACTCAACATTCAAAGAATATCAATTTCCTTCCATAAAACATTATGAATTCTAAATTTTTGAAATACTGTTTTGGTTAAATCTTACAAAGGCATGGTATCATATGAAAGCTCTTGTCATATGGAGTCTACACACATGTATGAAATCTCTTCAGTCTTACGCTTCAGGAGGTATAGCTCAGATTAATGGGTTTTTGTAAAGGTCAAAAGTAAAGGTCACATTGTCAAAAGTCATGGTATCAATTGAAAGCGCTTGGCACAAGGAATCAACAAGTGTAATATAAAAGCATCTTACAAGTATGGTTTGAAGGATAAAGCATAGATTAAAGTTTTCTAAAAATAAGTTTAAGTCCAAGGTCAAGGTCACTAGGTCAAAGGTCTTATGTAAAGTATTAAAAAACTCTCGATGCAAGGAGTCTGCATGTTATATCAAGAATCCATTCCTTACAGTGCAATAGATACACATGTATATACATTTGTAGCCCAGATTAAAGTTTTTTTTTTCGTAAAGTAGGTCAAAGTCTACTCCAAGGCCAAGAGCAATAGGTCACAGATAGTGTTAAATGAAAGCTCTTAACACAAAGAAATCCACAGGTGATGTATCAAAGTCCTATCCCTTATGCCAAGTTATGGTTCAAGGGATATAACACAGGTTGTTGTAAAATTTTCTGAAAGTAGGTCAAAGTTCAAGGTCACTAGGTCTAGGTCATGGTATAAAATTAAAGCTCTTACAAGGTATCAAAAGGATCGAATGTATCAAGTATCAAATTGAAAACAATTAGCTCTCCTGGTTCAGGAGATACCGTATGACCAGAATTTTTTGCAGCCTCAAATATTTCACAATTTTAGAGCAAAAGGATGTGTCTTCATTTTGTGAGGGCAAAGTTTTGCGACTTGAAAAGAATATTAGAGAAGGAATATGATAGTTATTACATTTTGTATCAATCGTTATAGATTTCTTGTCATTTTTCCTGCTGTATGATCATGATGATGTATGAAGTAATAGTTTGTATCTGATAAATTTTTATTAAGGTTTAAAGACAGTTTGAATAGTCAATATTCCTTACTTTCAGATAGCGAATGAACATGCAATTTCTGAAAATTGTAGGATTTACAATTATTTGCAAATACTTTTTTTCCGCATTTTTAATAACTAGACAATATCCCCACACACTTTATGAAGATGGCATTTGAAACTGGGGTTCAATTGTTTCCAGACAGAAAATAGCTGTCTACATGTATGAAAAAATTAGACATATGTGGACCTACCAGTACATCAGATCACAGGAATTGGTCCAGTATGATGTAATACAATACATATCACAAATCATTAAGTGAAAACATTTGAAGTGAAAAACTTGCATTTGTCATGTTCCCTGCATATTTCAAAGACACAAATAACATTATCCTTATCTTGTCATCTGGTTCCATTTTCCTCATAAATCTAAATAAAATATTTGGATGCGGATACATGTATATTGATCCAGCAAGGCCTTGAATCCAGTGCAAATGAAATATTGTGGTGCATCGATGAATCCCCCCTGCGCTACTGTCCGTGCAACTCACTTCAGAAATCAGAAAATTGAAGTTTCGTCAACTTTGAAGGCATTTGTCCGATTTAAATTCATATGGGGGATAAATCTTAAATTCTCGTAAATGACGGTATAAGTTATATGTCCTTATGACCAATATTACTCTCACAGTGAAAGAAATAGTTCTAGATGGGGAGTTTTCTATTTAATTTTGGCATGACATTGCTGATGTTTAACATTGAGACTATGGAGAATGTCAACGAAGTCACGCTAAAATTAACATGGAAAACTCTCCATATACGTACATGTAAAACTATTTTCTTCTACAGTGAGCATAGTTTTGGTTGTATGGACATAAAATTTAAGACCTTTACTTATGAGAGTTCGATATCCATCTCCCTATACTGTATAAATTTTAATCGGAAAATAGTCTGACAACAGGGATGCAACTTCGTGAAATTTTCTAGGCGCCATGTGGGCCCCTAGAATAAAAATTTTAGGGGCCCACAAGAAAATCTACGAGCCCACAGTGAAATTATCTAAATAATACAGAAATTAAAGCTAAAAATGCTTTAAAATGCATTTATTTGATTGTTACAGTCCAGCTGAAATTTCCATTGATCTTTGGTGCACTTTGGATTTTTCATGCTTTTGTACACTATTTTATAGCTTGTACACCCTTTTGTAAAATTTGAACCAGTTTTACAATGTATCATATTTCAAGCAGAGAGTGCATGTCATCCCTTCACTGCTGTCCTCTAGCCATGGATGATCGATCTGCCACTTCGAATTGAAGGTCCGTGCCCGTTTCACATCATACTGTTTAAAATATTGGCCCCTGTCCACATCTTTCCGCTTTTCAGCGGGCGGTTTCACGCCTTTGATAAAACACCACATACTGAGTGGCGAATTTGTTCTGATCAATTGACATTGACAACGCTACGGCATGTGGACGCTTTAAATATCGACACAAGAGCGTTTACTTTTAAAGCGTCTAAAAGACTTTGACGGGAGCAAAGTCGGAGCGGACTAAAACGTGGAAAACTACAATCCGGATTCTATTCGCCAAGTGGGCGACCTGTATTTGAGTTCTGGTCGTCCACACACAAGATTTGGTCGCATTGGCGAGTGGGCGAGCGGTAATTTGCAACCCTGGACAAATGAAACTTAACTTCAAATTACCGACTTCAGAAGTGAGCAGCAGAGCTGCGCAGACAGCAAAGGGGTGAAGAGCCTTTTTTGGGGGGGGGGGGGGGAGGTGTCGGAGAGTGGAGTAAAATAAGACGTTCTGTGTATAATTGAATAAATTCGAAAACAATGTACTTTTCTTTTGAATAATGCGGAAGTGTTCCAACTCTATGCCTTCTTGAAGAAAATTTCAAAAATTTGAAGTATCCTTTTAGTTCGAATTTTTTCTGAGGGCATATCCCATTATGAAATACAAGTCAAGGCATCCTTTGTTTGTCACTCGTATCTTAACATTAAGGGGAAATATTCGTGCTACAAAATATCATTTACCAAATCTAAATAATTGTTAACTAATTCCTTCATTCTTGAATGAGGAATGGTGAAGACATCCACCTCTTCGGGACAATTCGGCGCCATATTTGTTTTGATCGGAAATAGATGGATCTCGCCAGATCTCTCGTGACAATGACGTAGCGTTGCTATGGGAAATGCCAAAGCTCTCGCGCTGTGTCCCGGCAAGTTCTGTGAAAATAACGGGAGATTGACATAGCGATATCTGGAGAACTTTGAATTAAAGAAAGTGAACTGAAGCCCAAAAATGGCTCGGAACTACCCTGCGAATACGCAGATTCAAAAATTCTTAGAGGAATCATACAATAAAGAGCGTGACACAAGACTGCAGTGGTTCTATAAGTTGAAAGATTCCAATTCACAAGTCGCTACTTCAAAGCAGTCAGAAGTTGCCAGAAGAAAAATTCAGAATGCCCCAAAACCAGCGGAAGACCTGTTCAAGAAGTTACCGGCAGAATATAACCCGCCACAATATAATAAGAAGAAGTCCGACTTTAATGCAGTGATGGATACGGGAAGAAAACTTCAGCAACTCGTAGCAGAAATGCGTCCTGCAAGCGCTGGCACGAAAGAGAAATTATATGACGGGTTTACAAAAGAAGGTAAGGGTCGTTATCAATACCTTCAATGTCGAAATAGAACCAGTCCCGAGGAGAAATTTGAATTCCCTCTGCTCAGTTCATGGGAATACGGATGGAGATTGGGAGATGTGATTAAAAAGGAGGACATTAAGAAACCTTCATACGGTCGCACGCGAATTGTTGCGGACACTTTCTATACCAGAACTGGAATTCCTGATAACCCAACAGTAAGCATATAATTGGCATAGACTTATTATGAGATTAATTGTTATATGTTGAATCACCTTATCCTCCTACAAAAACAGTATTTCTTTTCGTAAGTGGACTTGATTGATGCCGTCAGTATTTCGTGAACACTCCGTAGCAATATTCTGGGAACAGCCATCAGTATTAATAATATCCTTTTTATGGAACGCTCAGCCTGGATTTGTCGTTTCTGACTGAATCTTTTTATCAGACGTCGTGTTTGTCCCGTCCTGAGATCGTTTTCAGATAAATCAATCTTATCAGCCAAGTAATTCTGACGGATTATTTCTGTTTGCCTAAACTCCAGCTACTTGAAAAATCTATTTATTATTTTGTGTGAATTTTGTTACGAATCTTTGTATTCCAAACAATATGCCCTGCCTTATCTGTGTTGTTTGCTCAAGATCTTCATTCCATGTTTATGCCGCCGTGTATTTATGTTTTCTGTTGTCCCCCCCCCCTTTTTTTTTATCGTTCTCATAAACGTGTGTATATCATATATGTATATACCTTATACGAACGAACATGGTTAAAATGTCATAACTGCTATTTCCAGTGCATCGTTACAAGATATAAGTATGTATGTTTTCGAAAGAATAAGAGATTTATAAATGAATGAGAGATTTGTTATTTTTTGAATGAAAGAGTGTTATGACAGACATTTGTGAATGTGTTGTAAATATCATTAATTAGCTTTCTTAGCCCTTTATCAGTGCCATTCCGTCCAAATTTGGCATGCTGTATGTAATGCTTGTATATAAAAATGCTTGACAGATCTAAGTTAGATTTATATATATCTTCATTTTCTAATAGAACTTTTCGCTCGTCGATGTACATATCAATGTAAAGATGCATCTGTATTTATACAAATGATTATGTCACATGAAATAAAAAAATGCAGAACACGTGATCTTGCGTACGTTTTTGTTGTTGACAGTTGTTATTTTGACATGGATCACATAAAATGTGTAAAATGTCTGTCAGATTAAGCAAAACATGCTGACAGTTTGGAATCAAGGGCGGATCATTAAAAATTTGTCATGTGCAACAGAGACCCGAACTGATACGGGGACGAGGTCACAGTCTTCTTAAAATTTTGGACTGTCTTTTTAACATGGATTATTTCAAACATTGTCAAGCATCAAATGAGAGGGGAAAATGAAACGAAATGATTAAATCATTGATAAGAGCGGATTCGAACTTCGTTTCCCGGAATCATTCAAGATGGGTAGATGCGCATGACAGAAATAAACATGTAATGTGAAAATTTCATGTGAAAAACTATATTATATCAACATTCTGATCAGAGCTAAAATGTTTCATAAACGAAAGGAGAAATATTCTGCACTCGATTTACTCTGCGATTTTTAAAGAGCTTATTTCAAAGAAAGGTTGCATGTTTATAAGGTACAATGGATAGATGGGTGGTAATGACTTAAAATATTGATATTTACGTTTAGTCATCAATATTTCTGCAAAAACCGTTACCTTATCGAAGCTATCTATGTAAAAGCTCAGTGTTGTGTGTAGAAAACCTGCACCGAACTGCACTATTGAATTCTAAACAAGCATTTTAAACGGGTGCCCGTTATCTCGACATTTGATATTGTTATTGGTTAGTTTGTGATAGATTCAATAAAGTTGTCATGCAAAATATGAAGCACAAACACAGGGTCTTTATTGTTAGCCTGTTTGTTTAATATAATAACATGACGTAGGGTTTTGCAAATTGGATGTTATAAAAGTACATCTACAGGAAATTAATTGCGTTAATCACGACGGAGGAGATTAATTTTGTTTTCTCGATGGAGATTTACCCGATAAATGATTTTGAAATGGATAGGGGATGTTAGTTTAAAATTATATTTTTCCGTCATAAAAAAGCGTGGGTTACCTACCCATCTTTTTCATGACCGAATCTAGAGGGGAGGACTAAAAGTCCTGATTTTTCTCGTTCAAAAAAACAAAAAAAACAAAAACAAAAAACAAAAAAACACCCCCCTAGTTTTTTCACGTTTTTTTTTCAGATCAGCCTGGATCCCCTGAATCCCCCCCCCCCCCCCTCTTGGATTAAATTCTATAATCTCACGAAGATAATTTTCCTTTCAAATGGTTGAAAAACTTTTTAGTAAAATTTATGATAAAACGAGTAACGGTGGGTGTCCCAACCCCCAAAACCTTTATGCGCATTTGGAAATCTAGGGTACGACAGGAGATGGGCTCAGAGAATATATTCATGGGAAAACAGAGAGGAGGAAAAAAAAAGGGGGGGGGGGGTTGCTCTTTGATCCGCATAATCCCCCCTTTTTTTCGCCAGAGTTATGCATATTCTATCCACATTTTCACTTCCATACAAACAACATTTATTCTAATCGTAAAAGATATTTACATACAGTCTGAAGCCGTATTCTACCACATTAAATAAACTTGCTTTTCTAATACACAAAATTCTATTTATTTGGTTCTTCTTCAGGGTCACGGATTTCGATCTCAATAAAAATCGTTCAAAGTACACACGCTTCACTGGTGGTAGAATCGCACCACGCTCATAAATATTTGATCATTCACTTTACCTATAGATCTATATACCCAACATGTACAAGCGCGGATTTAGAGGAGGGGTTAGGGGCCCTGACTCCCAGGAATTTGCCAAAAACGCTGGTTTTCCCGTTATTATGTAGAAATCATAGGCTTAACCCCACGGACACTTGGACCCCCACCCTCGGATTTTTTTTAGATCCGCCCATGATGTATTCCTGCTATTTCTTATTCATTAATCTCTTCTAGTTATTGAGAAATACCGATAGCCTTTCTGTGTTAATGGCAGATTTGGTTTTGTTTGTCAATTTATTAATGGGCAGGTCCAACACGCACTAGGCCTGATATAGTTGATTTAGTTTAGTGCCATATATCATTAACACGAAACCCTTTGAAACTGGCCATGGAAACGAATGCGAACCTTAAAAATCTTAAAAATTTGTGATTACAAATTACATGTATTGTATACTTGAAACATGGTTTATAAAAGAGATATAAGAAGAAGGGAATAGCATTCTTCATAAATCAGCCAACACTTTGCATGCTCGAATACAGAAAAAAATATCCGAAAGAAGGGGGGGGGGGGGGGAGGTTCAGTCCTTAAAAAGGAATAGAGGGGTTCTAGCTTTTGCTTTGCATTTTTGGTAAATCATTCTAGAGGGGCTATATGCTGACCCCGGCCTTTTCTGGATCTATGCATAATCAAGAAAGTGGAAAATGGGAGGGAGGGGGGTTAAAGTAGTTATATTCGTGGTAAACTTACTGAAATTAGGACAGCTGATAGCTAGATAACAATTTTATTATTCCATATCATTATTTATTCAATCAAGTTTACGTACACTTTACATGAAACACAGCTGGTGTAGAAGATTAGTGGCTACGCGCATGGATAAACTTCTCAAACACAAAATAAAAATAAAATATTAAAGAACTAAATCATATAATTAAAAGGCATTTACATTTTCGACAATATTCACCATTGGTCATATTCAAGTTGAGTACACAAAACTAATAGCTAGAAAACATGTAGTATGATAAACGAAAAGCAAAACCAGCAACCTTGAAACGAGAGAATCAAACAAACAGACAAGAGACCCAAGTTGACCCATTTCATTCACATGTGTTTCATGTCGTTCTTTGAAATGTGTTCTTTGAAACTTCCATGTCGTTCTTTGAAATGTGTTCTTTGAAACTTACATGTCGTTCTTTGAAATGTGTTCCATGTCGTTCTTTGAAATGTGTTCTTTGAAACTTCCATGTCGTTCTTTGAAATGTGTTCTTTGAAACTTCCATGTGTTCCATGTCGTTCTTTGAAATGTGTTCCATGTCGTTCTTTGAAATGTGTTCCATGTCGTTCTTTGAAATGTGTTCTTTGAAATGTGTTCCATGTCGTTATTTGAAATGTGTTCCATGTCGTTCTTTGAAATGTGTTCCATGTCGTTCTTTGAAATGTGTTCCATGTCGTTCTTAGAAATGTGTTCCATGTCGTTCTTTGAAATGCTTTCTTTGAAACTCACATGTGTTCCATGCCGTTCTTTGTCGTTCTTTGAAAAACTAAAACTTGAGAGAGCATTTTAAAAAGTTGAAATCATGGAATTCTATGCAGCGGTCGTGAATATAAAAGTCACAAATGTATCGATAAATCAGAGCCCTTGGTGGCCATCTTGTATGATACACTTTGTAAAGAAATTAAATTCCTTTTTAGAACCTTGCCTCCCGTAAGGTTTCGTGAAATTCTGTGCAGCATGTGCAAAGGAAAAGTCCAAAATACACAAAGCAAAACGATCGAGCCATTGGTTGCCATGGCGGATGGGACATAAAACATTTGCAGAGTATATAGCCAATCAGAGCACTTCGAAGCCTCTTGTTTGACGTATTAGGAAATGGTCGTAAAACAAAACTTTGGGGCAGTCATTCGAGAAATTGCTTCCAAAATTTAGTTTCATTAAATTCCGCGCACCAATTCCGAAGGAGAAGCCGAACCTTGAGATGTTCACGACGGACGGCGACAAATGACGCCATACACATAGATGGCAATGATTTACTTGAGACTTTGGCTCACTGAATAAGCTAGAAACTGAAAGTTGGAATATGACGCTAACTAGTGTGAATGATAAGAAAGGAATGGATCTCCAACAAGACTCAGTTGCAGCACACACGGCAAAACATCAAAACACACCAAGTAGGAACTCAGAGAAGACACACTCAGCAAGGACACAAAAGGGACAAGGAACACAAAATACATCAAACACCAAAAGGGACAAGGAACACAAAATACATCAAACACCAAAAGGGACAAGGAACACAAAATACATCAAACACCACAAGTGAAAACACAGAGAAGACATACACAGCAAGGGACACAAAAGGGACAAGGAACACAAAATACATCAAACACCAAAAGGGACAAGGAACACAAAATACATCAAACACCAAAAGGGACAAGGAACACAAAATACATCAAACACCACAAGTGAAAACACAGAGAAGACATACACAGCAAGGGACTCAAAAGGGACAAGGAACACAAAATACATCAAACACCAAAAGGGACAAGGAACACAAAATACATCAAACACCAAAAGGGACAAGGAACACAAAATACATCAAATACCAAAAGGGACAAGGAACACAAAATACATCAAACACCACAAGTGAAAACACAGAGAAGACATACACAGCAAGGGACTCAAAAGGGACAAGGAACACAAAATACATCAAACACCAAAAGGGACAAGGAACACAAAATACATCAAACACCACAAGTGAAAACACAGGGAAGACATACACAGCAAGGGACTCAAAAGGGACAAGGAACACAAAATACATCAAACAACAAACACAGAAACTACACATAAATCATCGAGATCAATGGGCAACGTGGTGCCGTACTCATTGATAAGATATGGAGGTATAAAATGTTGCACATGTGTCAATCCTTTTTTTAATTTCCAGATTTCTCTCTATTTTTAGTGTCATTCTTGACAAAATCTTGTAACGATAAGATTTTCCGGTGTTCAAGAGGTGTAAAGCCTTTATAAGGAGATATCATGCTGTGTATCAGCATTGAATCGTCAGAGCTGAGAGGTTGACAGATAACCTGTAGATAAATTCAGATAGGTTATCTTGGAGTCGAACTAGGAATAGATGGAGCATTTTATTTTCATATCAAAATATTGCAGCGCAATCATACACATTTATGCTAACTAATGTTAGAATTACATTCATGAAATATATGAAAAACAACCCAAAATGTTAGATATTTATTTTGGTATATCTGAAATAATTTTTCAACAATATGGAAAGAAACACACAGGACATGCAGAAGCACATTTTACTTTTCACGTCGACCGGTATGAGGAAGAGGAAGTTGCTGTTTTGAATATCTACATGTATATGCATATATGGGCCGCAAACAGAATGAACTTATTTTTGGCTTATTTTAGTCTTACGGTCTTGAATGCTGTTCTCTAGCAGACAGAGAAACTGGTCACTTGCTGTGTAACAAACATATATTCTAACAAGAGGCCCAAGTAGGTTATATATCTCATTTGATTCTGTGAGTGTTATTCTATATAATGTGTTTGACGAGCACTAACTTGGTACATGTATATCCGTTAATGTTTTATGAAATTCTGAGCAGTAATTGATAAAACAAGACGAAAAAGTAACAACAAATCAGAACCACTGGTGGCCATGTTGTTTGACGGATCGAGTGGAAGATTAAGAAAGATATCGTTGAAATATGTGCGTTGATTGTGTGCGGGAAATGTTGGAGATGTAGCAGGTAACTTCGGGAAACAACGGACGGACGACGAAAGGCGAAATTTGATGGTAACTTGAGTATCGCACAGACGAGCTACCCCCCCCCCCCCCTTCTTTTAGAGTCATATCCATTTTCGCAAGCCAAATGAACATTCAGTATACCAGACACCAGACAGACAAACCGACTGACATTAACTGACCTAAAAATGTGAATGTTATTCGGAATTTAAATCAACGGTTTGGTGTGGTATTCATTCATCGAACAAAAATCCATTTCAACGAATAATTTATTGGTTAACTTATGATATAGATTAAAGATATGAGGCTATGATATTGGTTTTGTGCAAGTTTATATCGGATCGAGTAAATAGGACAAAATTAAAGCTCTTAAATCTCCGATCGTAGACGACTTTTAAAAGGGGATTATTGTTGTGTTTTGAATGTAGGAACAAACATAACGCGAGACATGCATAAAAGATACGTACATCTATCGCCTCCTTTAAATAAATCAACTGGCATGCATGTTCAAACATACTTATTTGGGAATTCAAAGGAATATCCTATTTTGGAAACGATTTCAGAATTAAAAGACTTGAACCCAATGAAACTCTTAATGTAAATGCAGCATTTCGTAAATAATTGTGCATAGAAAGCGAACGAGATGAGGCTTGCTTGTAAATTAACGAATAAATTGTGCGAAACAGATAATGGTCCGCATTTAAACGAAAATATATATAGATATTGTATGATATGTTATATTACATTAGATTTTTTTCTAATGGAAATGACAGAAATGAAATCTATATGTGTATGTCAAAATTCTATTTTCAAAAAGCAAAAATGACTTTAGCACTTTAAAAGTAACTGAAAATAGCGATGAATTTGATATAAAAATGAAATAGATATAAATACAATAAAATGTAGAAATATAAAAAAAAAGATCCTATTTTAAAATGTGACTTGATGATTCTATGCACTTACTTCACCATTATTGATACAAATAATGAAGAAAATGAATAAATAAGTAAATAGATAATTAAAGATAAATGAATAAATAAATAAATAAATAAATAAATTATTTTCCCATTTTTACGTATAGCGTTTTTCAAAATCATGGACTGCTAACCACCCCCCCCCCCCTTTTGGCGGCTTGGACTGCCAATATACCCTCTTTTTGACGAAATTTTCTATTTCCGCTCACGATATGTATATAATGCTCATGTAAATGTCATTCCAACGACCGAATACCTAGCACAGTTAAAACAACCGACGAGACAGCGTGGAATGTTAATAAAAAATTGAAAACCAACAGGACTGATCTCTTTGTACACATAAATTCACATCTTGAGTGGTAGACCTAGGGATAAATTGATTTTCTACTTCACACCAAAACGTAGGTAACCCTTGAAAACACGAACTCTGGGTGCACGTTACTCCGATGGGCGTCCTTAGTTACCATCTATTTTCTATAGATTTTTTTTAACCAAAATGTTCTATACAACAGTGAACACGTTTAATTTTTTTCATTACAAAATAAAGATGAGTATTAAATGAAATGCAGTTCAAGATCGGATCTAGAGGTGATGTCAAGGGATCCTGAACCTCTCCCCTGAAATTTGCCAAAATGATTATTTTCACCGTATAAATTTCTGTTATTTTTTCAAAACATAAACTGGAAACCCTGTTCCTGGTAGCTTGGATCCCCATGGAAAAAAAATTCTGCCCTCGCAACACTTTGTATTGAATTATTTTTCGTGATTTTCTCGAAAATACAAAATATTTAGAACAAATAAGATTTTCTCGAAAATACAAAATATTTAGAACAAATAAGAGCCTAAACACCTTACTATTGATTCCGTACAAACCCTGAGTTTTCCCCAATAACGATCATGATGAAATATTCAGAAAGTAAATCAGGTACAAGATTAATTATTCATTCCAGGTAGACATGAAAAGATTCCGTGTAAATTCACCTGACGATCTAGTACCAGGGACGCCTCCACCACGCCCTTATTGAAATATTGATGAACTATTTATGTATTGTACGAAGATGAAACACGGTATTTGTTCATAAGATGTTCTTTTTTAGGATACTTCGCGTTTTCTCTGAATAATAAATATCTAATACATGTATTAAACTTGTGTACGAAATCCTCTCTGTCAATTCTGTCATTTGCATTTAAATTTGCCCTTAAAATGTAACGTTTCCTTTCAAGCAACAACCACCGTGTACTACCACCACCACCACAACCACCATCGTCATCGCCATCGCCATCGCAATCACCACCACCACCACCACCACTATAACAACCACCCCATCATCACCACCACTATCTCAACCACCATCATCATCACCACTACAAACAAACACAACCACCACTATAACAACCACCATCATCATCACCACCACTATCTCAATCACCATCATCATCACCACTACAAAACAAACACAACCACCACTGTAACAACCACCATCATCATCACCACCACTACCTCAACCACCATCATCATCACCACCACTATCTCAACCACCATCATCATCACCACTACAAAACAAACACAACCACCACTGTAACAACCACCATCATCATCACCACCACTATATCAACCACCATCATCATCACCACTACAAAACAAACACAACCACCACTGTAACAACCACCATCATCATCACCACCACTATATCAACCACCATCATCATCACCACCACTATCTCAACCACCATCATCATTACCACTACAAAACAAACACAACCACCACTGTAACAACCACCATCATCATCACCACCACTATCTCAACCACCATCATCATTACCACTACAAAACAAACACAACCACCACTGTAACAACCACCATCATCATCACCACCACTATCTCAACCACCATCATCATTACCACTACAAAACAAACACAACCACCACTGTAACAACCACCATCATCATCACCACCACTATCTCAACCACCATCATCATTACCACTACAAAACAAACACAACCACCACTATAACAACCACCATCATCATCACCACCACTATCTCAATCACCATCATCATTACCACTACAAAACAAACACAACCACCACTGTAACAACCACCATCATCATCACCACCACTATATCAACCACCATCATCATAACCACTACAAAACAAACACCACCACCACTATTTCAGCCACCATCATCATCGCCACCACTATATCAACCACCATCATCATCACCACTACAAAACAAACACCACCACTACTATCACAACCACCATCATCATCACCACTACAAAACAAACACCACCACTACTATCACAACCACCATCATAATCGCCACCACTATCTCAACCACCATCATCATCACCACTACAAAACAAACACCACCACTACTATCACAACCACCACCATCATCACCACCACTATCTCAACCACCATCATCATTACCACTACAAAACAAACACAACCACCACTGTAACAACCACCATCATCATCACCACCACTATCTCAACCACCATCATCATCACCACCACTATCTCAACCACCATCATCATCACCACTACAAAACAAACACAACCACCACTGTAACAACCACCATCATCATCACCACCACTACCTCAACCACCATCATCATCACCACCACTATCTCAACCACCATCATCATCACCACTACAAAACAAACACAACCACCACTATAACAACCACCATCATCATCACCACCACTATCTCAACCACCATCATCATCACCACTACAAAACAAACACCACCACTACTATCACAACCACCACCATCATCACCACCACCATCACAACCACAAACACCACCACCACTATAACAACCACCATCACCACTATCACAGTCATTATCACCACCACCACCACAACCATATCCAACACCATATCCCCAATGAAATCTCAAGTTTTTCATCTTTCCCTTGAATCTGCGTTTACATCTCACTTTTCTCTTCCATGGCCTTTTTTAGCTCACCTGAGCGAGGCTCAAGTGAGTGTTTGTGATAGCGCGCCGTCTGTCTTCCGTCTGTCCGGCATAAACTGCTCTGCAACTGCTGCACAGAATTTCATGAAATTACTCAAGGTCCTCTACCAGGTTTGTGTTTTTCGTCAACAAATATGGCCGCTGTGGGCTCTGATCGGCTGACCCATTTTCGACTTCTCCTCTGCAACCAGAACGGAACAGAACTTTATTATTCTCAAGGTCATATGACATATTGAGGACACTGCTCTGATTGGCTGACTCATTTTCGACTTCTCTGCAACCACTGCACAGAATTTTACGATACCTTACAGGAAGCAAGTACTTCAGGTCCTCTACCAAGTTTGTGTTTTTCGTGCCTATCAGTCAACAAATATGTCCGCAGAGGGCTTTGCTTGGCTGACGGATTTTTCAACATCGTCTAAGCGAAGTTGCACATAATTTCACGATACCTTACATGAAGCAAGATTTCAAGGTCCTCTATCAAGTTTGTGTGTTTCTTGTGTATCGGTCAACAAATGTGATTGGCTGACACATTTCGACTCATCTGCAACCGCAGAATTTCACGAAACTTTACAGGAAGCAAGTATTCAAGGTCCTATACAAATTTTCCACTATCTTTTTTGTCTGCAACTCAGGTGAGTGACGTTGCCCCTTGAGCCTCTTGTTCATAAGCTTGCATAGCAACGGAGGAAAATTTTAAACCAAAATGCAAGACAAACACGGTGTCGTATAATGGGACATCTTTGGATTAAGGAACTGATAATGTAATCGATACTTTTATCAAGCAAAGAACTATGTGACAGCTCTGAGAAGACATCCCCTTACGAAAGAACAATGTGATTGAGATGTGTGTATGAAAGATCGAATTTGGCAAGAATCAATGCTAAATTCACATCATATGTTCTGCTGACTGAAGCAGGCTCGTATGTCATACGAAAATTCTAGTAATGAATATCAAAAAAAGACAACACAGCTAAATGTGCGACCTTGCTCAGAGCTAGGATAATATATACATGGAAAACTAAAAGAATTCTTGTAGGTTTTAGGTTGTATCCAAGGAGTATATTTCTCCTCTGCTCTGCTGGCCTAAACAAAGTTATGAATCAACTCGTAGATTATTACTGACAAATGTTCAGAATATAACAGGAACCATGTTGTTTATATCACCTTTTAGGCTTTTTTTTAACCACCATCCAAAGAAGAAGGTGGGCTGGGGTGGGGAGAGGGTGGGGTGTGGGAGGGGGGTTGGATAATGTGTTTTCAGTCAGAGCAAGGGGTAAAGTCTATGGTTTTAGAAGGGCAGTAGAATGATATACTATAAAAACTAAAAATATTCAGAAAAATATTAGACATTGAATGAATAAGAAGATATCACTAGTAATCAAATGAACAAACAAGTAATACAAAAAATCCACTAGAGGTCAGAATGGTTAAATAAAATTTTCTTCTCTGAACGTATAGTAACGACAACACATTCAATACACAAAAGGTTTATGATTTATTCTGTTTTGAGATAAGTAGTTTATGTATTCAAAACTTAAGTCTATTTACATTCCGAGGCATTGTGTATGTACTTATTCAAAGTTTTAAAGGGCATTGTTTGCTCTTTCTGTTTTATGACAGAGGTATGAAAATTGGTATGATCAAACAGATATTTTATTTTCCATGTGAAGTTGGTCTCAAGATTTTCCCCTTCATATGTAATATAAAAAGTTCGTGATGGTTAAAGAGGTTCGCATAATATTACAATAATCACTCGCATATGTGGATCTAAAAATATTTCCCGGGGGAGAAAGGGGAGGGGGGGGGGGCTTTGGGGTTGTTCCAGCCTATATACATATATGTAGAAAAGTATCTCAAAGTGTGAATTTGAAAGAATGAGAAAGTTAATTGATTCCCTTGAATTTGTAATTTGTAAATAAAAAATAAAAATAAGAATAAAAGGAGATAAAAAATCTTAAATCAAATTTAGGTGCACCTAGTCCCCTCCCTTGGAAAAATATCCAGGTACGCGCATTATGTACACAGGAAATATGGCATCGGTAAAACAATATCACCTTTATATCAAAAGGTGTCAGGTCCCATTCAAGTCCCAAAAGGTTATCATTTATATTAGAATGATACAAGATGGTACTTATACACCTGTAAAACTTAAAAAGTATAAATGCTGACTTTGTCTTCACCTCGGCAAATCTGGGGTATTTTTTTGTTTTATTCGCTAATGTTTTGAGATAAAATGTTGAGAAAAAAAAATTAAAGCGAATCAAATTCTGCCTAGTAGACATAATTATGGCAGCAAGTGATAACCAAAGTTGTCATTAAGGAATAGGCGAATGGGTCTAGGAGCTAGAGGAAGAGATACCAGCTCGGCCCGGCCCGGGGGGAAAAGGATGCATGTTGATTCCAACCAGCCTTTGACTAAGAAGAAGTAAAATACTGAAGCAATTCCTAAAAAGGGTGATCCAATATAAGTCGTTGATTCCTGACGAAAAAAAAAAAACCCCAACCAAACAAACAAAACAAAAAACAAAGCGAAAAAAAAACCCAAAACAAAACAAAACAAAGAAATAAAATAAGATAAATAAATAAAGAAAAAAAGAAAAGAAAAAAAAAACCACCAAAAAAACAAGACAATATAACTTCAATACAAACGTCATCATTGAAAAAAGGTTGATTTTGAATTCATTTCAGTAGCGCAAGGACTTATAAACAGATATGTCCTTGAGTAGCGCCAACAAATTTGTTTTAATTGTGGGACCCGTTTATAGTGTTTTTCATGTTTTAATGATGTGACGGTTTTCTCCATCTGTTTGTTCAGGTGGTTCTTTTGCGTGTTGTATCTTCCCTTTTCTCCTGAAAGCGTGTGTGTTCCGCTGTGATCACTATAATGTCGTCATGTTGAGGCTGTCCTTCTTGTCTTATTACCGTCAATTATGACCGACGGTATGCTGTAATCATTCGTAACCTACTTGCACGGATAGAAGACCTCTTGGCAATATGATTGGTTGACAATTGCATAAAATGCAAATATTCGTCTAGGTTATGCAGAACCTTTGCATAAGATTCTCTTACCAGGTCGGCTTAAGAATCTAGATGACCTGACAAATGAAAGTCAAATTCGCATCAGTGTATTTTCTTCCGAAATATGCATCGGAAAGTCTTTGACCGATACGTCCTATAACAAACGCAGATTTTCGGAAATTTCCGTCACTTGAATCGGAAAAAACGTGAAAAAGCCCGGAAATGTGCGATTGGTAGATGCATTTTCTTCCGAATTTTCTAACTAGAATTTTACAACATTTACAGCTACTTTTTGTAAAAGCTAATACCTGTGATCCACTTTCAAGCCTCACTTTCGTAACAACATACTGGTACATACATACTATAAAACAAAAGTCATATAGGCAGATATTTTCGTATCATTTAATCAAGTGTAAGGATAGACCTTATGTTATTAAAGAGATCAATTTTCAATCCGTCTTTCATGTTTGCGCAGCTTCATTACCGATAATTACAAAATATACCAGCCCTCTCAATACAATTAATATACAAAGTAATCATAGCCTGCTTAGTTAATTACCATCTTTTGACCAATACTAGATGTCTCTGTAAGGGAGTTTGCAACCTTAATGATGAAGCTTAAGGAAACCGTAAACCGATCGATTCTTTAATCTACTTTCAATTTACTTTTGTAGACTATGTTGATAACTTGTCTAGAATACTGACTCTGCATGAACTTTCAAGCATACAGTAACAGAAGCTATACATGTCCCAACCGGTCTCCACATAGTAAGTCTATCTAGAATGCAAGCAACTATAGCAGTGACAGAGAGAAAAGCCTGAAAAGCCTGGAAAACGACAGACAGACAGACGGACATACGGGCGTACAGACAGACATTCCGTTTGAGAAGTCTTCTTCGATCTGGAAATGGGAAAGCGAAGTTATAAACGAAATTGAAGTACACAGAGATAATTCTTGTCTTCTCTTCTTTGCACAAGTTACTTGGCTCTTTTTGTACAAAAAAATGTACGGAGAAATCGTAGTCCAAATGAATATGAATATGCAAAAAAAAAAAAAAAAAAAAAAAAAAAAAACCCAGGCCATTGACGAAGGACATCCGCTACATTGATAAGCGACAAACGGAAAACGAACTAATTAATGACCAAAAAAAAAAAAAAAAAAAGAGAGAAAATACAGACACAAGGGCAATGTCAGTTGTATAAATATTTAAAACTAATTTGAAAAAGGAGATAAACCTACATACTACAGATTCGAATGATATTTTATTTTTTAAAGAAGCAAATTTAAAAAGCCAAATGAGCAATGTACCAATTTCCATCGGACGTATATTCAGATATGTATTGACAAAAAGGTCAACTGAGTGTCGGCTAATCAAAGATAAAAACGACCATGTCTGTTCATTGATTTAAAGTTGTAAAGCTCAAACTCAGCAGAAGAACGACATAAGTAAAAGTCTACATTGCATGGGAGATGGTAGGGGTCAAGAACCTCGGTGTCTATTCTTTCTTGGAATGAACAAGCATGTAATACTATATTAACATAAGCATGGCCTTGACCAAAAGTAGCAGAATTTTCAGACACCATAAAACAGTTCAGTTTCCCAACTTCTTTGGTATCTGTTTTCATCATCTTTCTCTGACTTTCAAAATAGAGGTACTACTGAGATTGTTAGACCTGTATTTGTTTCCTTTATTCAAGATCCGTACTTCGCGTTCATGCAGCGAATAATCCAACTGTTTGTCAGGGATAGTCGTCGTACATCGTAAACTTTGCACATTTTCAATTCTTCTCCTTAACCGCTGCACAGAATCTCATGAAACTTTACAGGAAGCAAGAATTCAATGCCCTCTACTATGCTTATAATTTTCGACACGATCATAAAAAGTTCAACACCAAGGCATCTAGTTCACTGGTAAACGCATTTTCGGACTTCTCAAATGATAAAGGCTAGACAGAACTTCATGAAACTTTACCGTAAAGTAAGTATACTCAACACGCTCAATAAAAGCTCTCAACCAATGTTTTGATACGATCGGTCAACAAAATGGCCGCCAATGGTTCTGAGGGGCTGACATCTTTTCATCTTCTCCTCAACCACTGCACATACAAAGTCCCTATACCAAGTTTGTGTTTTCGACCCTTTTGGTCAAACAGGATCACCACCAATGACATGTATAGTGTTCAAAGTTATTTAACTTTTGTCCATGGATTACTGTTTATTTTATGAATTGACATAAGATACAATGATAAAACCTAAATGCAAAATACACACATCGTATTAATTTTATAAAATTAATACATTTCTATCACATGACATAATTGGAAAATTTGGAAAGTTTTGAAATTAAAAAATGTAAGAATTTTTGTGAGACCGAGCACAAAGCAGAGATGAGCAAGATTAGCCCACTTTGACCTCTTGTTTTTTTTTCTGCAAATTTCTTGATTCAAGAAGCAGGGTAAATTTTGAACTGAACATTATGAATCGTGTATGCCATTGATTTATTATTGATGTTTTTATGATAATGCTAGCCATATTCCTGGAATATGGTCTTTGATCTCCAGTGAATTGAGAGGTTAAATTCTCTTTGACGAGAAATCGAAATGTACAGGTATGTTCAGGAGTTGATTCTATAACAATGGGGCGAATCGATTTTGGGCGAATTATCTTCTTTCCTAGCAATAATGGCAAGGATTTTACATTACAGTGATTTTCAAACAAAAGAATCATTTGCGGAATTCCAAGCTAAAAGAAATGGCCTTATCGGCATAAATTCGATTTGGAAGAGAAACGTACAATTCTTCGTTGGAAAAACAATTTTACACATAAAAAAACCCAATGAATACCCGGCCCTATTTCATTTTAAGGTGGCTCCCAACCTGACCGTTTAATATTATATTTTTCATTTCCCAGTTGTTATTATGATTGAATCCAAGTATTTTTGCACAATAAACATTCACTACTGACAATATGTGTTGTTTTACCTAACAATTTTGTTCATTGGGGAATATTTTGAAAATTCAACTATTTTTTTCATGAAACTGTATCTTCGAAGTTTTAGGGTTGCCCTTATGTAATACCCCAAAAAAATTTCAAAAGGAAGATGTATCACTAATGTTTGGTATTTTTCTATATGTAGCACTTTGATCTAGTGAAAACTGGTCACATCCTTCTATGTTTAAATTAGTACAACTTTTTAGCATAACAAATAAAAAACAACTTTGTAATTTGGGAAAATTTCTGAAATTAGCAACTTCTGTGAGAAATACCAGATACCCTTCTTAAACCATGTCTAAATAACATTCTTATGTCCCTCCTCCTTTTCATGCTTACAAGTACCGTAACCTAAAAAAGATCTTTCATCATCTTAAGTATCTTTAAATGATAAACGATTCACTTTTTCTCATTATCATACTTTTCTTATACATATTATCATTATCAATATTATTAACCATGTTAACTGCCTGTAGATTTTCACTATGCCATATGAATGTGTATTGCATTGTTGTCTTTTTGTAACGCATATAAACTATGTTTTTTTTTTTGCAAATAAACTATGAAACTATGAAACTATGAAAGAATATCAAAACACTAATTTTGAACTGTTTTTAAAATTCTAGTCTTAGTAGTTATAAAAATAGTATGTCGAAATTACTGAGAAATTTTTGGGATACCCTTATCTTTCAAGCCATAACTTGGCTGTATACCTGTACGTGTGCTTTCCCTTATCTATATATTATCATTTGATGAAATAATGCAAAACGAAGAAATTGTATCTGTTAATTTGTGAATAACGTTGAATATAGTCTATTTTAGTAGTAGAAAATGCAATGAAATTATAAGGGGTACTCTTGTTTTTGGCATATACTATAGTATTATTCTTCTTTACATCTTAGAATATCGTTTAAATGGTCTATATTTCTTCTATATTACTTATTCAAATAAAACAAAACAATTAAACATGATTTTATCATTACTGAATTTGGGAGGTTTAAAAGTACATTTAATATTCCTAAATCTAAACAACATTACCTATCTATGTCTGTTTTCATTATGTCATTTTGATCATTGTGTACAGAAAATACCATTAAAATACATTTATTCGTTAAATTCACGAGTGGGGACCCACCTATTATTATTTTTTTCGTTGGATGGAGTTCATCCTCGGTTCCCCAGGCTATTTGCGCTTCAAATGACTGAATATTCAGCCAAAGCGCAAATAGCCTGGGGAACCGAGGATGGATGGAGTTTATACTGTATCTTTATACGCGTAGCGCACATATCTTTTAAGGAAAGGCAAAGGTGCATGGGAAGGAATGAGTAACTTCAGAAGTTGGCATCGAGTTCCTCTGTAAACTAACAATCTCTCCTACAGAGGGCGCTCCTCTAAACTTGGTACCTAGCGGAGAGCCTCTGTGAAAGAGACTGGCAAACTCTACATGTATCGCACTTTCCCATATACATGATGTACATAGCGTTTTCTGAGTGTTTGTGTGTCAAATTTCGATAGGAGTCTGACTCCCCCTGTAAATAATCTGGATCTGCGTCTATATAGTCTATAATATAGACATGACATGAAAAAATAAATGAATTTTGCTTATATGAAGAAAGATAGATAACTCTTATATTTAAGAAATAAAAAATGACAAGCCGGGCTATATTGTCTCATAATGCCCGAGCGTCCTCAGCCAATCACATTTATTACCGAGCCGCGTCAGCGGCGAGGTGATAAATGTGATTGGCTGAGGACGCGAGGGCATTATGAGACAATGGAGCCCGGCTTGTCATTTTTAGGTCTTCCGACTTCCGTCGGAAGACCTATTGTTTTCGTAACCGTGGAAAATTGGATCAGCGATTTCTCAAGAACCCTGTAAGCTAGGACAATGAAAGTTCTCCAACGTTACGTTTGGAGTAAAAGCTAGATTGGTCTTTTTTATTTTTGGTCTCTGTTATTTTTTTTATCATGTTTTTTAGTAGATTCAAATATTTGACGGGAGCGTCGAATGACTCAAAAGGACCGAAAATTTCATGTTTTGCTATTTGTAAGCTTAAATATCTCGTATTTTGCTATCTACAATTTCCATTCTTTTTGAAAGTCGACAGCCATGCAAGATATGAAATGCTAGATGCACACTGTAACGATTTATTACGATGACGTCTTTCACCGTCCTTCATATTTCCAAATTCAGAAGTTCATAGGAGGAAGACACTTTTTTGCTTATAATAGTAAACAAAAATTAAGCTTATGAAGTTTCCTAAAAATTTCAATATTATTATTTTTTATCCATATATCTGTCTTATTTAGTCTTTCTGATTTTTCCTATCTCTTACTGTTGAAAAGATATGAGCATCGAAATTTTGAGTTGGGTATTTCGATACACCTTCACGCCAACAGATCGGGCGCACACTAAAATTGGTAGTCCGAGTCCGACTCGAGAAAAGCAGTGTTGAGATTTTCAAATTCCGATTTCACGGCAATGATGAATATGCATTTCATAAATACATTTCGATATACACAATTTGATTTTAAAACAGTTGATTAATTTAGAAGAGATCAGCTACAAACCAGAATTTACACACAAAAAGTGGTAGTTTGATTCCGATTTCTAACCTACAAACCTGTTTCTAAACTTCAATAACTATATTTTGAACATCAAGTTTAATTTCTAATTCTAGCAAACGTTCGAACATAATTTTCGGTTGGTTTATTTACAAATTGATGAACAATTTCTCCAACATTCTTCCCTCCCCTCGTTTTTCGAAAACAGTTCTGTTTATATTGAACGATGTCGCCATGATGGAAATTCAAAATAAACTTTGAAAAAAGGGAAAGGGGGGGGGGGGGTCCAAATTTGAACCTGCACAGCGAGAACCTCATGGTATTTATATATATATATTGAACGTAACTTGTTATTACCATTTCTCTTCTCAAGAAAATTGGTTCTACAGCTACGAGCTCGCCTTTTTTATGGGGGAAGGTGGCAAGAAGAATTTGCAAAAAAAAAAAAAAATCCCGGCTCTGAAAAATGCTGAAAAAAAATATTCCGGCCCCAAGGGGCCGGCAATTTTTTTTCCCGGACCATGCAAAAGTAAGGATACATTGCATGATATAGAAATTTTTGCTGGCCCTTTGTGCCAGACAATTTAAAGTCAAAAAATTAATTAATATAAATACAAACTGTTCACATTGCTGTATCTACCAGAGACCTAATACGCATAGGCACAAAAATCTAGAAAAGGTTCTATTTAAACATCATACAATCTGTCTGAAATTCGCTAATTGCAAAGAGACATCTGAAGGAACGGTTATTAACTCATACTCTGTAACAGCGGGGAGTTTAACTTACACAGACATTCACAACATTTGACAATTTGTTTAAATCCGGCCCGAAGAACCGGCGAAAATTTTTCTCCGACTCTGGTAATGGCTGAAAAAAATGGCCTGCTCAGAAAATTGCTGAAAAAATTTTACCGGCTGGCAATAGAATTCCTGCCCCCCCCCCCCCCCCCCCCCAAATCAAATGGTTGCTCACCAACAATTATCGGTTTGAAAATTTAATGTTACTGCTATTTGAAAACTTAAATATATAATATAAATACATGTAATGTGACGTCCTTCATATTTCCAAACCAAAAATTGTATAGGAGGAAGACACTCTTGTTGCAACCGCAACAAGAAACCTTTCTAGTTTTATTTCTATTCTAATGATGACCAAACTTAGACCTTTCGATTCTTGGTAAAAACTAGTTCCTGCCGGTTTATCTGCTTTCAGAAAATGGGTAGGCGTGGCTTATCGCTATAGGGCCTATATTGGAGAATAGAGACCGGCTCGCGTCTGTTGTCTGAATAGGGAAAAAGAATCAAGTCATATTAGAATTAGAAATAGTCGCAATCGCCAAAGTTTAGTTTCTCTTCTGTTCTATCTAAATGATCAGATGAACAGGTAAATTAAAAAAAATTGTATGTAGAAAATATGCAGATTTTATTTCCTTTCAAAAAAAAAAAAAAAACAAAAACAAAAATCGGCCGAGAGATCGCCTGGGTATGCTATACATGTACAGGAGCCCGACGCTAACCTGCTAACGGCTCAATGAAACCCAGCCCTTCTATTCTTTCAATTTCATTGTATTAAAGGGAAAATAGAGCAAGGTCCGTGGCATCGAGCTCCTATGGGGTATGTGTAGGCGCTACTAAAATTTTTTTTCCGCCTATGGTTATTTGAAGCTTAGAAATTTTGATATTTTTAAAAAGGTAACGCGCAATTCAGTAATTTTTAGGATAAGTAAACATTAAATTATGTCATCGCTGAGCAGTCCCTTGAAGGTGGCACCACCTTCACTACTCGTTCTAGAAGTTAATACAATTTTGAGACGTGATATGGCTGAAAAATGGCACAGGGAGGTTAATTATATATGAAAGAGGACAAACCGACGGATACCCCATTTGGGACATGGTAAGTTGAATTTTCACATATTTGTTCCTTATTTGCAATAAATTCTTTATTTATGCACCTTTATCAATGTTTATGGCTCAAATGATTCTGAGCGTTTACATGGTTACATGTACATGTACATAATTAGGTCTTCCGACTTCCGTCGGAAGACCTATTGTTTTCGTAACCGTGGAAAATTGGATCAGCGATTTCTCAAGAACCCTGTAAGCTAGGAAAATGAAAGTTCTCCAACGTTACGTTTGGAGTAAAAGCTAGATTGGTCTTTTTTATTTTTGGTCTCTGTTATTTTTTTATCATGTTTTTTTTAGTAGATTCAAATATTTGGCGGGAGCGTCGAATTACTCAAAAGGACCGAAAATTTCATGTTTTGCTATTTGTAAGCTTAAATATCTCGTATTTTGCTATCTACAATTTCCATTCTTTTTGAAAGTCGACAGCCATGCAAGATATGAAATGCTAGATGCACACTGTAACGATTTATTACGATGACGTCCTTCACTGTCCTTCATATTTCCAAATTCAGAAGTTCATAGGAGGAAGACACTTTTTTGCTTATAATAGGAAACAAAAATTAAGCTTATGAAGTTTCCTAAAAAATTCAATATTATTATTTTTTATCCATATATCTGTCTTATTTAGTCTTTCTGATTTTTCCTATCTCTTACTGTTGAAAAGATATGAGCATCGAAATTTTGAGTTGGGTATTTCGATACACCTTCACGCCAACAGATCGGGCGCACACTAAAATTGGTAGTCCGAGTCCGACTCGAGAAAAGCAGTGTTGAGATTTTCAAATTCCAATTTCACGGCAATGATGAATATGCATTTCATAAATACATTTCGATATACACAATTTGATTTTAAAACAGTTGATTAATTTAGAAGAGATCAGCTACAAACCAGAATTTACACACAAAAAGTGGTAGTTTGATTCCGATTTCTAACCTACAAACCTGTCTCTAAACTTCAATAACTATATTTTGAACATCAAGTTTAATTTCTAATTCTTGCAAACGTTCGAACATAATTTTCGGTTGGTTTATTTACAAATTGATGAACAATTTCTCCAACATTCTTCCCTCTCCTCGTTTTTCGAAAACAGTTCTGTTTATATTGAACGATGTCGCCATGATGGAAATTCAAAATAAACTTTGAAAAAAGGGAAGGGGGGGGGGGTCCAAATTTGAACCTGCACAGCGAGAACCTCATGGTATTTATATATATATATTGAACGTAACTTGTTATTACCATTTCTCTTCTCAAGAAAATTGGTTCTACAGCTACGAGCTCGCCTTTTTATGGGGGAAGGGGGCAGGAAGAATTTGCAAAAAAAAAATCCCGGCTCTGAAAAATGCTGAAAAAAATATTAAGGATACATTGCATGATATGGAAATTTTTGCTGGCCCTTTGTGCCAGACAATTTAATGTCAAAAAATTAATTAATATAAATACAAACTGTTCACATAGCTGTATCTACCAGAGACCTAATACGCATAGGCACAAAAATCTAGAAAAGGTTCTATTTAAACATCATACAATCTGTCTGAAATTCGCTAATTGCAAAGAGACATCTGAAGGAACGGTTATTAACTCATACTCTGTAACAGCGGGGAGTTTAATTTACACAGACATTCACAACATTTGACAATTTGTTGAAATCCAGCCCGAAGAACCGGCGAAAATTTTTCTCCGACTCTGGTAATGGCTGAAAAAAATGGCCTGCTCAGAAAATTGCTGAAAAAATTTTACCGGCTGGCAATAGAATTCCTAACACCCCCCCCCCCCCAAATCAAATGGTTGCTCACCAACAATTATCGGTTTGAAAATTTAATGTTACTGCTATTTGAAAACTTAAATATATAATATAAATACATGTAATGTGACGTCCTTCATATTTCCAAACCAAAAATTGTATAGGAGGAAGACACTCTTGTTGCAACCGCAACAAGAAACCTTTCTAGTTATAATTATTTTTTCAAATTTAAGGAGGGTTTGAACACCAAGATGGGGGCAACATTATTTGTTTTCTCACTTCCTATGAAAAGTTCAGTCTTAACTTTTTCAAAACAATTGATACGCTGATTGATATACACATTTGAGTATCCTGATGAAGTTTGAATAATTTCCGGCGTCATTTGAAGAAATTATGGCGATTTTCAAAATTGTGAACTTAGGGAGTTTTAGCCATGAGCAAACCACGACGTCATTTCGACGTTATGGGGAAAAACCTTCGCATTCAAAATGCAATAAAATCATCAATACCAAACGTACCGCAATGAAACTTTGCATGTGTAAAATAGAGAGTTCAATCTTCATCACAGTTGACAAAAAAGCGGATGTCACTTCATTGAAAATGAATGATTTTGGAAGGAAAAATAGGAAAATATAAAGCTTTGTAATATTTCAATCATACATTCAATTTTTCTCATTTAATCATGAAATCATTTCTTGACATTGTTGACCAATTTGTTAGTTTTTGACAAAGATTCATCCACAGGATTCCTAATAATTAGCTATCAGCTACAGTCGATTGGCTCGGAATTGCATTTTTTTAGCGATAGTATCATATTTTATTCCAGTATCCTACCTTTGTTTAAAACACGATTCATCTCATCTTTTCCATACGTAAGTGCAATACATTTATGTAGATTTTGGTAATTAAACCAAAATTAATTTCCAATAGCTGTACGAGAACTGGAATGATACTTTTAATATTATGACGTCATCAAGAAATTCACGAAAACGTTGAAAAATGCATATTTCAAAGTCTCATCGAAAATTTTCCTGTGGAAACAATCAAATGCAAGTTTGTATAATCAAGGACAGACAGGTAATATATAATTTCAGAAATTTTGAGAAAAATTGAATTTGGCGTCCAAGTGTTCAATACCTCCTTAAACATATTTCATTTTTATTGGTAGATGTCAATAACAATAATGTTATAAATTTTGAAAACATGGAATGTGGTTTTTTTTTCAAATTTTAAATGATTTGGCATTTATATTTAGAAGGAGTTACATAATGATGTACATTTGTATATCTGAAGTTTTGCTGAAAATATTGTGAGAATTGACCCTTCCGAACGCGGGAAAAATTTGAGAAATTCCATGACGTCACAATGCAATTTCGATGTTTGACCGAGGTTCGAAGCTTGTTTGTCCGATGTGAACACATGGTAAAAGCATTGTGACGTCACGAAATTTTGCATTTTTCCCGCAATCGGAAGGGTCAATTCATGAGATGACTATAAATCCCGCAGAATATGACGTCAGAGCATAACAATTATCTAATTCTATTTTAGAATAAGTTGTTGAAATCAACATGAAAGTCTCATTATAAATGTTTACCAATTTACTTTTACCAGTGTGATGCTTTACAATTTATGGCTTTTGAAAATATAGAGGAGGAAAGAAGGGAGGGGATCTCCAACCAGACCCAGTTGCAGCACCAACAGCAAAACACCAAACACCCGATGCGAAAACACAAAGACGAGCACAGTATGAGACGAAAAAGAGACATACGACACAGATAAACCAACGAGACCAATGAGTAAAGTTATAAATATAACGCCCCTTCCCCTACTCCATATATTTCAAGAGAGCATTACAGACCCCTGATAATGGGAAAACAAAATTTCACACTTACGACAAAGAAATTTTGAGACAATAATATAATTATAACCAAGGACTTATAAAAAAAAAAGGACACTTGTCACTTTCGAAGATCTACGAGAAAATGAGAAGTAGTCGAATAATGTCTTGTAAGAATTGGATATTTTACCAAAATTATGAGATTAGTACCTCGTTTTAATGAGATAATCACATATTTATTACGACAAGAAAAGATCACGTAATAATATTAGTTACACGGTTAGTTAGTGACCTGATACGGAAAAATACATGGTGTGAAAAGAAAACCCGTACCGGGCGAGGCGAAAGCCGAGCCCGATACGGGTTTTCTTTTCACACCATGTATTTTTCCGTATCAGGTCACTAACTAACCGTGTAACGAATTTATCACGTCGAAGACCTCTAACTGTATGTGTGGGGGTCTCTGTATCATACAATTCACGACGTCATGATAACCTACTCGCGCGATACGGATTTACAAGCCTGATACGGCTTTTTTCACGGCGTCATGTGACCATGATCTGACCAATCTGATTCCAACATTTTTGTCTGAGGCGTGATAACATGAATAACGAAGCATTTATTTCTGTGATAGTAATCCTGAAATCAGCCTAAGCTTAGACAGAGAAAAAGACACGTTACAAAAACAGTCAGGAAGCAAAAATATGAAATTCTCTTGATTATGATCGATAATAAAAATATAATCGATTATCTTACGTCCGATTATAATCGACTTTTTAACGATACATATATTCTCCTTTTGCCGTAAATCTTACAAAGTTGACACAGTTTGCTTAGTTTCATGACGTCACTTGTAAGTCTGTGCATTCCGACCTATGTATCGATATTCATAGGAAAAGGTGTGGTACAATGTTTATCGATCTATGATAAACCAAATGAATGGATTCCATATGTACATATATGCAAAATTACATGTGCAATAAAAAATGCTATGAGTCTACCTTCCACAGTCGCGCCCTTCTAATTAATTACCAGGGGCAGATTAATCTCGACCCCGACGCAGCCAATCCAAATATCAATGAAAAGAAAACCATGCCTAAAACTTTGACTTTCTTAATTCGACACTTTTCATTTTATCAAATATTTGAAAAAACCGCTTATCAGGGCTATCGTATATTTGAAATCTACGAGATTTCGAACCTTTGAAATCTATATATGATAACGAAGTTTTGATAATTTAACGAGATCTGTAGTAGAAGTACAGATGTAGAAAATAGCTGTGCTGCAAATGGCAGACATTTCGGTCTTTAAAGTGTAAAATTTTTAGGTAAGATCATATTTTGTCATTCTCATCTCATGCATGTTAACTTATTCTATAGATAAATTATTAAAAAAAGATTTGATATTGAATTGAATTAATTAAATCGATGAGTTAATTATCATACGACGACACTTTTTTTTTCCATGAGAGAGTAAAAATACCCTAAAATAAATCTGAGGTTCATATTTGGTTACACTTTTAATCGAACAAAAAAATACTAGATAACGTTTATTCTCTTGAAAATTGGTGAACGTCTATAAAAAAAAATATTTTTTTTGGCGAAATACTTATAAATCTCCTGTAAACTGATTAACAAACCGAGAGGATCGCGCGTGTTTCTTAAGCTCAATTTCAGTTTCCCAAGTTCGATTCCAATTTGAACTATTTTCATTTTGCATCATTTAAAATTGTTTTGAGCTTAGAAATAATTAAGATGATGAATGAATGAGTATGTAAATATATACATAAAAAGAACTAGAAATATTTTCAGATCCACAGAACAACTCATGAAATGCTCACAAAAGCACTATTTTATGGAGATAAAAAAGCAGAATCAAAGGTATGTGGATTTCTTTATAACTTATTAAACCGAGAATCGAATGATAACAACATAAAAGAATGAATTTATTTATCTCTAACATTTCTAAATTTGTTCATCTCCCCAGTCTCTGAAATACAACATTGTCATTTTTAGAATTCCGCCAAATCATGACGAAAAAGAGAAGTTTCGACCTTCAGAGGTGTTTACTGGTGACGATAGGTCTCCTATCCAACCATCTGAAGGAAAGCACCATGGCAACAGTGACAACAACTACAGAAACAACAAATGTAACAACTATCCTCACCTCATCAGAACAGGATAGTAGATCGTCTATTAATCAAACCACTACCGAGGCAACACCGAGGACTAGTGAACATAGTAGTCCAAGTCAGGGAAGTTCTTACTTTTTAACACAAACTTTATTACCTGTAACTCAATATAGTTCTAGTGAACAGGAATCAGCAACCCAATATTTGACAAATGTATCAACAACAGCGGCTGAAATACTCTCAACAACAGATAATACAGTAGAAAGCGCAACAAGCACAACACCAAATACATCTACCGGTAGAACAGCAACATCAACGATATCTGTTGCAAGTACACACTATTCAACAGAAAACACAAAAATTATAACACAAAATACATCTGCATACACAGCACTATCAACCATATCTGAAGAACATTCAACAACTACAGGCTCAACAGTAGAAAACACAAGAAATGTAACAGTTAATACATCTGCAGACACTACTATTAGTCATGAAATAGAAAATACAACAAACATACTTCATCATAACACTGTAGACACGACATCCTCAGCACCTGAGATAGACATAAACATTGTAGGGATTTCAACTGAAAATGCAACAAACACATCTCACAATTCATCATCAATTACAACTTCAACAGCAACGACATTTGATACACATGCAAACCCTACGAATAATACAATACACATTACAAACACAACTCAAAATATGACTTCAGAAACAGTATCAACAGCAACTGACTTGAACACTTCACTAGAAAATTTAAGAACGACGCTAAGTAATACTAATATAGAAATAACGTCATCATTGACAACAGCTAACTTGAAAACAACCACTACAGATCAAACAATAAACAGACCCCATAATAATACAGTAGAAATAACATCGACGTTATCAAAATCTGACTCAACCGTACCAGGTAAAAATTATGAGACTTCGACAATAGCTATGTTGACTGCAGACCTAACATCAATCGAGCAGACTTTCTTATTAGATAGTCAAGTTCTAAATGACAATGCAACGACAGAACAAAACACAATCACAACTGAAATATCAAAAGCAGCGGTGGCTAATTCTACAGCGAACACATCAAGTATTGAACCAACAACACAGAAAACAGAAAATAATTTGCAATCATCGATGGCAACTTCAGAACAGACTGGCATACCTTTAATTCACAACCATACACTAACGGATCTTAATGCTAAAACAACCACATTACCGACAACAGAAACAGTAATAATTGAAAACAAAACCGAGCGAACAGACAATGAAATCGAAACAACACCAGACGTAATTGACCTAGTTCACAACACAACTACGTCTTTAACACCAGAGACGCCAACAATAAACGACCAAAACACCACGTTGTCTGAAACGAGCAGTGGATCTTATACACCTGATTCTACGTTTAACACAACTACACCTTTATCTCTAGAAATTACAATACTGAAGAACGATAACACGACTTTAACTGGAACGAATAATAAATCTGTCACAAATTACTTTACAACAACACCATTAACACTAGAAATGACATCAAGGAACTACCAGAACACTACTTTATCCGATACTTACAATAGATCCGACATATCCGATTTTGTACATAACACAACTACATCCTTAACACTAGAAATGGCAACAGCAAACGGTGACAACACTACCCTACCTGAAACGAACAATGTATCTGACACAACCGACTCTACACATAACATAAATTCACCCTTAACGCTAGAAATGACAACAGCATACAACCAAAACACTACCCTATCTGGGCCGAACAGTGGATCTGACACAACTGACTCTATACAGAACACAACTAGACCCTTAACATTAGAAATGACAACAGCAATCAATGGATCTGACACAACCGATTCTATGTATAATACAACTTCATATTTTCCACTGGAAAATACAACAGTGAACAACAAAAACTCTGCCCTATTTGAAACGAACAATGGAACTGACACAGCCGACTCTACACATAGCATAACTACACCATTAACGCTAGAAATAACAACAGCATACAACCAAAATACTACCCTCACTGGGTCGAACAATGGATCTGACATAACCGACTCTACACATAACACAACTACACCCTTAACGCTTGAAATGACAACAGCATACAACCAAAACACTACCCTATCTGGGCCGACCAATGGATCTCAGATAATCCACTCTACACATAACGAAACTACACCATTAACGCTAGAAATGACAACAGCAAACAACCAAAATACTACCCTATCTGGGCCGAACAATGGAACTGACACAACCGACTCTACACATAACGAAACTACACGCTTAACACTAGAAATGACAACAGCAAACAACCAAAACACTACTCTATCTGGGCCGAACAATGGATCTGACACAACCGACTCTACACATAACACAAATACACCCTTAACGTTAGAAATGGCAACAGCATACAACCAAAACACTACCCTATCTGGGCCGAACAATGGACCTGATACAACCGACTCTACACATAACAAAACTACACGCTTAACACTAGAAATGACAACATCAAACAACCAAAACACTACCCTATCTGGGCCGAACAATGGATCTGACACAACCGACTCTACACATAACGAAACTGCACCATTAACACTAGAAATGACAACAGCATACAACCTAAATACTACCCTCTCTGGGTCGAACAATGGATCTGACACAACCGACTCTACTCATAACACAAATACACCCTTAACGTTAGAAATGACAACAGCATACAACCAAAACACTACCCTATCTGGACCGAACAATGGATCTGACACAATCCACTCTCCACATAACATAACTACACCATTAACGCTAGGAATGACAACAGCATACAACCAAAATGCTACCCTATCTGGGCCGAACAATGGAACTGACACAACCGACTCTACACATAACGAAACTACACGCTTAACACTAGAAATGACAACAGCAAACAACCAAAATACTACCCTATCTAAGTCGAACAATGGATCTGATACAACCGACTCTACACATAACAAAACTACACGCTTAACACTAGAAATGACAACAACAAACAACCAAAACACTACCCTATCTGGACCGAACAATGGATCTGACACAACCGACTCTTCACTTAATACAACCACATCCTTAACATTAGAAATGACAACAGCAAACAACTTAAACACTACCCTATCTGGGTCGAACAATGGATCTGATACAACCGACTCTACACATAACGAAACTACACGCTTAACGCTAGAAATGACAACAGCAAACAACCAAAATACTACCCTATCTGGGCCGAACAATGGAACTGACACAACCGACTCTACACATAACGAAACTACACGCTTAACACTAGAAATGACAACAGCAAACAACCAAAACACTACTCTATCTGGGCCGAACAATGGTTCTGATACAACCGACTCTACACATAACGAAAATACACGCTTTACACTAGAAATGACAACAGCAAACAACCAAAACACACCCCCTTCTGAGTCGAACAATGGATCTGACACAACCGATTCTATGTATAATACAACTAAATATTTTACACTGGAAAATACAACAGTGAACAACCAAAACTCTGCCCTATTTGAAACGAACAATGGATCTGATTCAACCGATTCTATATATAACACAATTTCATCTTTATCACTAGAGATTACATCAGATAACAACCAAAACACAACTCTCTCTGAAACTAGCAATGGATTTGATACAACCGATTCAATACATACAACTAAATACTCCATGCTTAGTGAAATTACAAATCAAGATAATACAAGTGAAGAAAATACAGCTATGGAATTAAGTAACCCTTCAGAAATTCCTAGCACAATTCGTATGAATATTACTGAGAATATAACAAAAGCCATAGCAGGTATAACAACAAAGAATGTCACTCATACGACTGAGACGAGTACGATGTCTGGAGTATATGACAATATTACCAGCATACACAGTAATAATGTGACGATCTCTGTTCTTGGTCCTTCCATCAATTCGACATTGGCCACTTTATATGGAACAGACAGAAATAACAATGTCACACTTCAGAATGATTTGACTACAAGCACAAGTGAAAGCAAATATGCTTCTATTGAGATGAATGCAACAACTTCTTCAATCAAACCAACAGAAAACATGGCACAAAGTCAATTTTCATCAGAATCAAAAGAAATGAATGGAATCACTGTAGACAGAACCTCAGATGCTACTTTAATCATCACAACACCATCGACAAATGGATCAGAGACATCAGCCTCAGACAGTTCAGAAACTGAAAATGTCACTACCAAGTTTAACCCAATGGCAACATCATCTGTAACAAGGGAGAATGTAACAAGCACATCTTACGCCATGACGAATGAACCAGCTATCTCTTTTGAACGAACCGAAAATGCAACCATCGTGTCGGAATCAACCACTTTAAACACAAGTGACGAAGCTATCGACCACAAAACATACACACCTGGAATCACTACACCCACTAGAAGTGCAGCGACATCAGTATCTATAATGACAACACTGAAAAATATTGCGTCTACTAGTACTGCTGAAACTAGTTCACTAAGCAACAGAACATCGTTCATTACAACTACTACTGAAGCATTAGAAAATACTACCGACGCTGTTGAAATTAGTACGCCCGCTAGTATGCTAACACCGAACATAACAAGAGAAGAGATAACGACTACTCCTTATCAGACAGCAGAGACTCAAAACATAACAACAGAAAAGATAAGGACCACTCCGTATCAGACATCAGGGCCACAAAACATAACGAATGAAGAGACAACGACTACTCCGTATCAGACAACAGAGACACAAAACATTACAGAAGAGATAACGACAGTTCCTTATCAGACACCAGAGACACAAAACATAACAACAGAAGAGATAACGACTACTCCTTATCAGACAAAAGAGACACAAAACATAACAAACGAAGAGATAACGACAACTCCTTATCAGACACCAGATACACAAAACATAATAACAGAAGAGATAGAGACTTCTCCTTATCAGACAACAGAGAATCAAAACATAACAACAGAAGAGATAACGACTACTCCTTATCAGACAACAGAGAATCAAAACATAACAACAGAAGAGATAACGACTACTCCTTATCAGACAACAGAGACACAAAACATAACAGAAGAGATAACGACAGCTTCTTATCAGACAACAGAGACACAAAACATAACAATAGAAGGGATAACGACTACTCCTTATCAGACATCAGAGATACAAAGCATAACAACAGAAGAGATAACGACTACGGCTTATCAGACATCAGAGATACAAAACATAACAACAGAAGAGATAACGACTACTCCTTATCAGACATCAGAGATACAAAACATAACAACAGAAGAGATAACGACTACACCTTATCAGACATCAGAGATACAAAACATATCAACAGAAGAGATAACGACTACACCTTATCAGACATCAGAGATACAAAACATAACAACAGAAGAGATTACGACTCCTCCTTATCAGACATCAGAGACACAAAACATAACAACAGAAGGGATAACGACTATACCTTATCAGACATCACATACACAAAACATAACAATAGAAGAGGTAACGACTACTCCTTATCAGACATCAGAGAAACAAAACATAACTACAGAAGGGATAACGACAATACCTTATCAGACATCACGGACACAAAACATAACAACAGAAGAGATGACGACTACTCCTTATCAGACATCTGAGACACAAAACATCCTACTAGAAGGGATAACGACTACACTTTCTTATCAGACATCAGAGTCACAAAACAAAACAACAGAAGAGGTAAAGGTTACTCCTTTTCAGACATCAGAGATACAAAACATAACAACAGAAGAGATAACGACCACTCCTTTTCAGACACCAGAGACACTAAACATAACAACAGAAAAAATAACGACTTCGCCCAATCACACTACAGAAAAACAAAACATATCAGCAGAAGAGATAACGACTACTCTTTTTCAGACATCAAAAATACAAAACATATCAACAGAAGAGATGACGACTACCCCCTATCAGATTTCAGAGATACTAAACATAACAACAGAAGAGATAACGACTACTCCTTATCAGACATCAGAGACGCAACACAAATCAACGATACCTACAGTATCAACAAGTGAAGAAACATCAACGGCAACTCCAAATCAGGCATCTGTGGGTATACCAACTACAACCGACGAAACTTTAACAACGACTCATCAGGTATCTGAGGCAACACAATTAACAACTGAAGCAACATCAACGATGACTCCATATCAGACATCTGCGGCTGCACTATCAACAACTGAAGGAACACCATTGATGACCCCTCAGACATCTTTGGCTACAATATCGACAAGTGATGAAACATCTGAAACGACTCCATATCAGGCATTTGTGGCTACACTATCGACAAGTGACCTTTTATCAAAAACAACTTTTTATCATGCATCTGAGACTATACAATCTTCAACTGAAGAATTATCAACTACAAAGAAAGGAAAATCAACATTTGAGCCATCTGTAGCTACACAAATTAGAACTGAAGAAGCATCAACGAAGAACCCATATCAGGCATCTCAGGCAACACAATCAACAACTTTAGCAACATCAAAGACGACTCATAAGGCATCTGAGACTACACTATCGTCAAGTAAAGAAACATTTACGACGACGCCATACCAGGCATCTGAGGCTTCATCATCGACAACTGAAGAAACATCAGCGGCGATACCATATCAGGCATCTGAGACTTCATCAACTACAAATGAAGAAACATCAACTAGAACTGCATATCAGGTATCTGATGCTTCACCATCTACAACTGAAGAGACATCAACGACGACTCCATATCAGACATCTGTGGCTACACCATCGACAACTGAAGAAACATCAACGAAGACTTCAAATCAGGCATCTGAGGCTACGCTTTCGTCAAGTGAAGAAATATCAAAGACGACGACTCATCAGGCATCTGTAGCTTTATCATCGATAAGTGAAGAAAGGATAACGACGACTCCATATCAGACATCTGAGGCTTCACTGTTTACAATTGAAGTAACATCAACGACGACTCAATATCAGACATCCGAGACTACAATTTCGTCAAGTGAAGAAACATCAAAGATTAAGTCTCATCAGGCATCTGAGGCTTCATTATCGACAAGTGAAGAAACAGCAACGTCGACTCCATATCATGCATCTGTGGCTTCATCATCTACAACTGAAGAAACATCAGCGACGACTGCATACAAGGCATCTATGGCTTCACTATCTACAACTGAAGAAACATCAACGACGACTTCATATCAGGCATCCATGGCTTCACTATCTACAACTAAAGAAACATCAACGACGACTTCATATCAGGCATCTGCGGCTGCGCTCTCGACAGGTGAAACAACCTCAACAAAATTTGAGCCATCTGTAGCTACACATATTAGAACTGAAGAAGCATCAACGAAGACCCCATATCAGGCATCTGAGGAAACACAATCAACAACTTTAGCAACATCAAAGACGATTCTATATCAGACATTTGTGGCTATACTATCGACAAGTGAAGAAACATCGATGAAGACTCCAGATCAGACATCTATGGCTACACCATCTTCAACTGAAGAAACATCAACGACGACTCATAAGGCATCTGAGACTACACTATCGTCAAGTAAAGAAACATTTACGGCGACGCCATATCTGGAATCGGAGGCTTCATCATCGACAACTGAAGAAACATCAACGACGATACCATTTCAGGCATCTGAGACTTCATCAACAACAAATGAAGAAACATCAACTAGAACTGCATATCAGGTATCTGATGCCTCACCATCTACAACTGAAGAGACATCAACGACGACTCCATATCAGACATCTGTGGCTACACCATCGACAAGTGAAGAAACTTCAAAGACGACTCCATATCATACATCTGTGGCTACACCATCGACAACTGAAGAAACATCAACGACGACTTCAAATCAGGCATCTGAGGCTACACTTTCGTCAAGTGAAGAAACATCAAAGACGACGACTCATCAGGCATCTGTAGCTGTATCATCGATAAGTGAAGAAAGGTCAACGACAAATCAATATCAGACATCTGAGACTACACTTTCGTCAAGTGAAGAAACATCAAAGATTACGACTCATCAGGCATCTGAGGCTTCATTATCGACACGTGAAGAAACAGCAATGTCGACTCCATATCATGCATCTGTGGCTACATCATCTACAACTGAAGAAACATCAGCGACGACTGCATACAAGGCATCTATGGCTTCACTATCTACAACTGTAGAAACATCAACGACGTCTTCATATCAGGCATCTGCGGCTGCGCTCTCGACAAGTGAAACAACCTCAACAACGACTCCATATCAGACATCTGCGGATAAACTATCGACAAGTAAGGGAACGTCAACGACGACTTCATATCAGGCATCTGAGGCTACGCTCTCGACAAGTGAAACAACCTCAACAACGACTCCATATCAGACATCTGCGGATAAACTATCGACAAGTAAAGAAACATCAACGACGACTTCATATCAGGCACCTGAGGCTACACTATCGACCAATAACGAAACGTCAACGACTAATCAATATCAGACCGCTGAGGTTACACCATCTTCAATTGACGAAATATCAATGACGACTCCATATCGCACATCTGCGGCCTCGCCATCTACACCTGAAGAAACATCAACGACGACTCCATATCATGCATCTGTGGCTTCAATATCTGCAACTAAAGAAACATCAAAGACGACTGCATACAATTCATCTGTGGCTTCACTATCTACAGCTGAAGACACATCGACGACGACTTCAAATCAGGCATCTGCGGCCATGCTATCGACAAGTAGAAAAACCTCAACGACGACTCCAAATCAGACATCTGCGGCTAAACTATCGACAAGTAAAGATCAATATCAGGCGTCTGAGGATACATCATCTGCAACTGACGAAACATCAACGACGTCTCATCAAGCATCGTTGTCTACACTTTCGACAAGTGAAAAAAATATAACGACGGCTCTATATCAGGAATCTGCAGGTACACTTTCGAGAAGTGAAGAAACATCAATGACGACTCCATATCAGACATTTGTGGCTACATTATCGGCAAGTGAAGAAATATCAACGACGACTCCATATCACTCATCTGTGGCTACTCTATGGACAAATGGAGAAACCTCAACGACGACTTCATATCAGGCATCCGTAGCTACAGTTTCGACAAGTGAAGAAACATCTAAATCGACTCCATATCAGAGATCTGCTGCTACATTATCGACAAGTGAAGAAACATCAATAACGACTGCATATCAGACATCTGCGGCTACACTAAAGGCAATTGAAGATACATCAACGACGATTTCCTATCAGACATCTGCGACTATACTATCGGCAAGTGAAGAAACATCAAAGACGACTACACATCAGGTATCTGAGGCTCCGCAATCTACAACAGAACAGGCATCAAGGACATCGTCAAATCAGGTATATGAAGCTACACAAACAACAACAGAGGAAATATCAACTTCAACTCAATTTCAGAAACCTGAGGCTACTCAATCTACAACTTTAGAAATATCCGCGACATCACGATATCAGACATTTGAAGCTACACAAGGCAGGACGGAAGGACCGTCGACCAAATCAGCATATCAGACATCTAGGGCTACACAATCTACAACTGAAGGAACATCAACAGCATCACCATATCGGATACCTGAAGCTATACAATCTGCAACTGCAGGAGAATCGACGGCATCGCCATATGACACTTCTGAGTCTACACAATCTACAACTAAAAGAACATCGACGATATCACTGTTTCAGACATCTGTGCCTACACAATCAACAACTAAAGCAACATCAACTACATCACCATATCAAATATCGGTGACAACACCATCTACAACTAAAGGAACATCGACGACATCACCATATCAGACATCTGAGTCGTTACAATCTACAACGGAAGGAAAATCAACGACATCACCATATCAGACATCTGGAGCTACACTATCAACAACTGAAGGAACGTCGATGGAATTTCCATATCAGTCTGCACAATCAACAACTGCAGAAAGAATGACAACATCACCATATCAAATATCCGAGTCTACGGAATCTTCAACTGAAGGAACATCGACGACATCACCATATCGGACATCTGAGTCTGCTCTATCGAAAACTGAAGAAATATCGACAATACCACCATATCAGACATCTGAAATTACACATACTGAAACTGTAGAAACATCGACAACATCACCATATAAGACATCTGAGGCTACACAAACTAGAACTGTAGAAACATCGACAACATCTCCTTACCAGACATATGATGCTACATTATCTACAACTGAGGCAACATCAACTCCATCACCGTATCAGACATCTGAAGCGGCACATTCTACAACAGCAGGAACATCTACAACATCATCAAATCAGACTTCTGAAGCTACAATAACTACAGATGAAACAACATCGACGACATCTCGATATCAGGTATTTGAGACAACACGTTCTAGAACCGAAGGAATGTCACCGACATCTTCATTTGAGACATTTGAGGTAACACAATCTACAATGGAAGGAACATCACCGACCACTCCGTATGAGGGATTTAGAGCTACACAATCTACAACAGAACAACTATCATCGACATCTCAATATAAGATATCTGAGGCTATACAATCTACAAGTGAAGAGACATCGACAATAGAGTTGTCAACAACATCATATCAAACAGCTGAGGTGACACAATCTACAACTCCATATCAGAAATCTGAATCGTCAAAATCTATAGCGGAAGAAATATCAACGACTAGTCCCTATCAAACATCTGAATCTCCATTATCTCCAACTGAAGCAACATCAATTACATCTCCATATCAGACATTTGAGTCTGCAATATCTACATCTGAAGAAACATCGACAACATCACGACATGGGACATCTAAGGCTTCACAATCAACAGACGGAGAAACATCGAGAATATTCCCATATCATACATCTGTGGCGACACTATCTACAACTTATGGAATTTCACCGACAATTTCATATGAGACATCTGAGGTTACACAATCTACAACGGAAGAAATATCATCAACACCATTGATTACTCCATATACGACACCTGAGGCTACACTATCAACAACTGAAGGTGCATCAACGACGACTCAATATCAGGTTTCTAAATCTATACAATCTACAACCGAAGAAACAGCAGCGACGACTACACATCAGATATCTGAGCCTAGACAATCTACAACTGAAAGAACATCAACGACATTACCATATCAGACTTCTGAGGCTACGCAATCTACAACCGCAGAAACACCAAGGACAACTGTGTATCAGGCATCTGAAGAAAAACAGCTTACAACTGACGGAATATCAAAACCAACTAAATATCAGATAGATGTGTCTACACAATCTACAACTAAAGGAATGCCTTTAAATACTCAGATATCTGAGGTTACACAATCTACAACTAAAGGAATATCCACTCAATTCCATATATCTGAAGTGACAAAATCTAGAATTGAGACATCTGAGGCTTTACAATCTACATCCACAGGAATATCAGGAACTACACCATATCAGTCATCTGAGGCTACACAACTTTATCAAACATATGCTACACAATCTACAACTGAAAGAATATCAACGACATTTTCACCAGAATTGGTTGCTTCACATTCTACAACTGAGAAAATATCAACTACAACTAAGTCATCACAACCGAAAAGTGAAGGAATATCAGCGACAACTTCGCATCAGACTTCTGAAGCTTCACAATCTACATCGGAAGGAATGTCATCGACATCATCGTTTCAGATATCTGTTTCTACACTATCTTCAACTGTAGGAACATCGACGACATCACCATATGAGACATCTGAGGCTATACTATCTACAACTGAAGGATCATCGACGACATCACCATATGAGACATCTCAAGCTGCACAAACTACAACCGAAGGATTATCAACGACCACTCAATATCAGACATCTGTGTCTGCACTCTCTACAACTGAAGGAACATCGATGACAACACCATATCAGACATCTGAGTCTGCACAATCTACAACTGAAGGAACATCAACGACACCACCATATCGGACATCTAAGCCTTCACTATCTACAACTGACGAAATGTCAACGACCATTCAATATCAGACATCTGAAGCTTCACTATCGAAATTTGAGCAAATTTCAACGGCTACTCCATATCAAACATCTGAGGCAACACAATCTACAATTGAAGGAATGCCAATGACAACTGAATATCAGACATCTGAGGTTTCACAATCCTCTTCTGAAGAAATATTAACAACTCCCGATAAGAATTCTGAAGCCACAGAATCTACAACTGAAGGAACATCGACGACATCACCATATGAGACATTTCAGGTTACGATATCTACAACTGAAGGAACATCGACGACTTTACCATATGAGACATTTCAGGCTACAAAAATTACAACTGAAGGAACATTGACGACATCACCATATCAGATATCTGTGTCTACACTATCTAGAAGTGAAGGAACATCGGCGACATTATTATTTGAGACATCTGAGGCTACACTATTTACAACTGAAGGTACATCGGTGACATCTATATATGATACATTTGAGGCTACAAAATCTACAACTGAAGGGGATTCGAGTACATCACCATATCAGACTTCTGAAGCTACACAAAATACGACTGAAGGAACATCAACGGCAACTCAATATCAGACATCTTTGTCTGCACTGTCTTCAACCGAAGGAACATCGACGACAACATCATATCAGACATCTGAGTCTACACTATCTACAATTGAAACAACATCGACGACAACACCATATCAGACATCCGAGTCTACACTTTCTACAATTGAAACAACATTAACGTCATCACCGTATCAGACATCTGAGTCTGCACAATCTACAACTGACGGAACATCAACGACACCAAAATATCGGACATCTAAGGCTACACTATCTACAACTGAACAAATGTCAACGACAACACAATATCAGACATCGGAAGCTTCGCAATCCTCTTTTGAAGAAACATTAACGACAACTCCCGATCAGAAATCTGAGGCAATACACTCTACAACTGAAGGAACATCGGCGACATCACCATATCAGAGATCTAAGTCTACACAATCTAAAACTGAAGGAACATCGACGACATCACCATATGAGACATCTGAGGCAACGCTGTCAACAACTGAAGGAACATCGACGGCATTACCATCTGAGACATTTCAGGCTACAAAAGTTACAACTAAAGAATCATCGACGACATCACCATATGATACATCTGAGACTAAACTATCTACAACTGAAGGAACCTCGAAGACATTACAATATCAAACATCTGAGTCTACCCTATCGACAAGTGAAGGAACATTGACTACATCATCATATCAGACATCTGAGTCTACACTATCTAGAACTGAAGGAACATCGACGACACCATCATATGATACATCTGAGTCTACACAATCTTCAGCTGAAGGACCATCGACGACAACATCATATGAGATATCTAAGTCTACAATATCTACAACTGAAGGAACATCGGCGACATCAATATATGATACATCTGAGTCAACACTTTCTAAAACTGAAAGAACATCAACAACATCATCATATCAAACATCAGAGTCTACTTTATATAGAACTGAAGGAGCGTCGAAGACATCACAATATGATACATCTGAGTTTACACAATCTTCAACTGAAGGAACATCGAAGACATCATCATATGAGACATATGAGGCTACACTTTCTACAACTGAAGGAACATCGACGACATCACCATATGAGACACTTCAGGCTACAAAAATTATAACTAAAGACTCATCGACTACATCACCAGATGGTACATCTGAGACTACACTATCTACAACTGAAGGAACATCGAAAACATCAGAATATCAAACATCTGAGTCTTCCCTATCGACAAGTAAAGGAACATCGACGACAACATCATATGAGAGTTCTAAGTCTACAATATCTACAAATAAAGGAACATCGGCGACATCAATATATGATACATCTGAGTCAACACTTTCTAAACCTGAAAGAACATCAACGACATCATCATATCAGACATCTGAGTCTACACTTTCTACAGCTGAAGGAACATCTGAGGCTACAAAATCTGAAATTGAAGGAACATCGAGTACAACACCATATCAGACATCTGATGCTACACAAAATACAACTGAAAGAACATCAACGACAACTCAATTTCAGACATCTGAGTCTGCACAATCTATAACTGAAGGAACATCAACGACACCACCATATCGGACATCTACAACTGAACAATTGTCAACGATCACTCAATATCAGACACCTGAAGCTTCGCAATCCTCTTCTGAAGAAACATTAGCGACAACTCCCAATCTGAAATCTGAGGCTTTACACTCTACAACTGATGAAACATCCCTGACATCACCATATCAGAGATCTAGGTATACACAATCTAAAACAGGAAGAACATCAACGACATCATCATATCAGACATCTGAGTCTACACTATCTAGAACTGAAGGAACATCGAAGATATCACCATATGATACATCTGAGTCTACACAATCTTCAACTGAAGGAACATCGAAGACATCATCATATGAGACATATGCGGCTACACTTTTTACAACTGAAGGAACATCGACGACATCACTATATGAGACATTTGAGGCTACACAATCTGAAACTGAAGGAACATCGAGTACATCACCATATCAACCATCTGAAGCTACACAAAATACAACTGAAGGAACATCAACGACAACTCAATATCAGACATCTGATTCTGCACAATCTATAACTGAAGGAAAATCAACGATACCACCATATCGGGCATCTTCAACTGAACAGTTGTCAATCAACACTCGATATCAGACATCTGAAGCTTCGCAATCGAGGTTTGAACAAATTTCAACGGCTACTTCATATCAGACATCTAAGGCAACACAATCTTCAACTGACGGAATTTCAACGACTACTGAATATCAGACATCTGAGGTTTCACAATCCTCTTCTGATGAAACTTTAACGACAACTCCCTATAAGAAATCTAAAGCCACACAATCTACAACTGAAGGAATATCGACGACATCACCTTATGAGACATCTGAGTCTACACAAACTTCTGCTGAAGGATCATCGGCGACATCATCATATAAGACATCTGAGTCTACACAATCTACAACTGAAGCAGCATCGACAAGATCAGTATATCAGACATCTGAAGCGACACAAACTACAACTGAAGGAACATCAACGAAAACTCAATATCAGACATCTGAGTCTTCACTATCTGCAATTGAAGGAACTTCTACGACAACACCATATCATACATCCGGGTCTACACTATCAACAGCTGAAACAACATCAACGAAATCACCATATCAGATATCTGAGGCAACACAATCTACAACAGAAGGAATATCGATTACATCACCATATCAGACATCTAAGGATACATTATCTACAAATGAACAAATGTCAAGGACCACTCAATATCAGACATCTGAAGCTTCACAATCGAGATTTGAACCAATTTCAACGGCTACTCCATATCAGACATCTGAGGCAACACAATCTTCAACTGACGGATTGTCAACGACAACTGAATATCAGACATCTGAGTTTTCACAGTCCATTTCTGAAGAAACATTAACGACAACTCCCTATAAGAAATCTGAGACCACACACTCTACAACTGAAGGAAAATTGACAACATCACGTTATGAGACATCTGAGTCTGCACTATCTACAACTGAAGGAATATCAGCGACATCATCATATAAGATATCTGAGTTTACACTGTCAACATCTGATGGAACATCGACGACTTCGCCATATGAAACATTTGAGTCTACTCTATCTACAACTGCAGGGACATCGACGACATCACCATATGATACATCTGGGTCTAGACAATCTATATCTGAAGCAACATCGACATCGTCAACATATCAGACAACTGAAGCTACACAAACTACAGCTGCTGGAACATCAACAAAAACTCAATATCAGACATCTGAGTCTACATTATTTACAAATGAAGGAACATCAACAACAACACCATATTGGGCATCTGAAGCTACACAATCTACAACTGAAGGAACATCGACTAAATCACCATATCAGACATCTGAGTCTACATTATCTGCAACTGAAGGAAAATCAACGACAACTCAGATATCTGAAGCTTCACAATCGAAATTTGAACAAATTACAACGGCTTCTCCATATCAAACATCTGAGGCAACACAATTTACAATTGAAGGAACGTCAACGACAACTCAATATCACACATCTGAGGTTTCACAATTCTATTCTGAAGAAAGATTAACGACAACTCCCTATAAGAAATCTCAGGCCACACAATCTACAACTTTAGCAAAAGCAACGACAACTCCATATAAGACACCTGAAGCTACGCAATCTCCAACAGTAGAAAAATCAACGACAGCTCCCTTTCATACATCGGAGATATCGAGAAAATCAACCGAACTCATTTCAGCGGAAACGTTAAATCAAGCAACGGTGGCGACCTTGTTTAGAATACCTGAGACATCAAAGGTTACAGCTGAATATGCATCCACAAAGTCACATTATCCTTCACCAGGGACCACGAATATCGTAACGGTATATACGCCAATGAAGACTCCTAGTCAAACAACAGAGACCTCAAACATTACACCAGTAAGTTCTTATCAAACACAGAGTGAGCAAACAATTACAACTGAAAGGGTAACAACTTCACAACTTCAGGCATTAGCGACAACAAATGAACAAGTATCAAATACAATATCCTATCCAACATCAGAGAGCACGAGTGTAACAAATGAGACCATAGAAACGGATAAACAGAATCAATCATCTACAGTAAAAAACGTAATGGCTGAACAGAAAACTGCAGGATCAACTGCAGCGTCTTATCAATCAACAGAGACAAGGAACATTACATCAGAACAGATGTCAACTGCACCTTCCTATCAAGGAACCTATTCAACAAATACACTAAATGAGAAGGTATCAACGGAGCCCACTAATAAAAGAACAGAGGCTACAAGCTCTAAGATCGAACACAAAACATTTTCAACTCCCTATTCAACATCAGAGACGCAAAACATAACGACTGAAAGTATATCAACAATAACATCATACCAATCAACAAAAATAGCAAACATTACCAATGAGGAGATGCCATCGACAACTGTGTATAAAACATCAGAAACACCGAACATTACGAATGAACAAATAACAACAACGACCAAAAATCAATCATCAATAATTGCCAATGTACATATATCTACAGCAACTACATCTCCATCCTCAAAAGCAGCAAATATTACGAATGAACAGTTCTCGACGGCGGCTATATATCAAACATCAGAAACAGCAAATATTAAGAATGAACAGTTATCGACGGCGACTAAATATCACACATCAGAAACTGCAAATATTACGAATGAACAGTTATCGACGGCGACTATATATCAAACATCAGAAACAGCAAATATTACGAATGAACAATTATCGACGGCGACTATATATCAAACATCAGAAACAGCAAATATTACGAATGAACTGTTATCGACGGCGACTATATATCAAACATCAGAAACAGCAAATAGTACGTACGAACAGTTATCGACGGCAACTATATATCAAACATCAGAAACACCAAATATTACAAATGAACAGTTATCGACGGCGACTATATATCAAACATCAGAAACAGCAAATATTACGAATGAACAGTTATCGACGGCGACTATAAATCAAACATTAGAAACAGCAAATATTACGAATGAACAATTATCGACGGCGTCTATATATCTAACATCAGAAACAGCACATATTACGAATGAACTGTTATCGACGGCGACTATATATCAAACATCAGAACAAGCAAATATTACGAACGAACAGTTATCGACGGCGACTATATATCAAACATCAGAAACAGCAAATATTACAAATGAACAGTTATCGACGGCGACTTTATATCAAACATCAGAAACAGCAAATATTACGAAAGAACAGTTATCGACGGCGACTATATATCAAACATCAGAAACAGCAAATATTACGTATGAACATTTATCGACTGCGACTAAATATCAAACACCAGAAACAGCAAATATTACGAATGAACAGTTATCGACAGCGACTATATACCAAACATCAGAAACAGCAAATATTACGAATGAACAGTTATCGACGGCGACTATATATCAAACATCAGAAATAGTTAACATTACGAACGAACAGTTATCGACGGCGACTATATATCAAACATCAGAAACAGCAAATATTACGAACGAACAGTTATCGACGGCGACTATATATCAAACATCAGAAACAGGAAATATTACAAATGAACAGTTGTCGACGGCGACTATATTTGAAACATCAGAAACAGCAAATATTACGAATGAACAGTTATCGACGGCGACTATATATCAAACATCAGAAACAGCAAATATTACGAATGAACAGTTATCGACGGCGACTATATATCAAACATCAGAAACACCAAATATTACGAATGAACAGTTATCGACGGCGACTATATATCAAACATCAGAAACAGCAAATATTACGAACGAACAGTTATCGACGGCGACTATATATCAAACATCAGAAACAGCAAATATTACGAATGAACAGTTATCGACGGCGACTATATATCAAACATCAGAAACAGCAAATATTACGAATGAACAGTTATCGACGGCGACTATATATCAAACATCAGAAACAGCAAATATTACGAATGAACAGTTATCGACGGTGACTATATATGAAACATCAGAAACAGAAAATGTTACGAATGAACAGTTATCGACGGCGACTATACATCAAACATCAGAAACAGCAACAGAAAATACATATCAAACAACAGGAGTGCCACACATGACCAATGAACAGATATCAACGACCACTACATATCAAACATCAGAAACACAAAACATTACTAATGACAAGATAACTTTGACGACCCAAAGTATCAAAACTAATGAATTTACACCGTTGACCCCTCATCAGACAACGGTAAACAGAGTCACCACAACTAACGAAATGATTACAATGACCACCAATCAGTTGACAGAAAACATAATCAACACAACTGACGAGTTAACTACAGTAACAATAAATCAGACAACAGGAATCATAATTAACACAACTGACGAGATAATTACAATGACTGATAATCAGACAACAGAAAACATAAACAACACAACTGACGAGTTAACTACAGTAACAATAAATCAGACAACAGAAAACATAATTAACACAACTGAAGAGATTACTTCAGCGACCATCAATCAAACAACGGAAAACATAATAAACCCAACTGAAGAAATACATACAGTGACCTTCAGTCAGACAACAGAAAACATAATAAATACAACTGAAGAGATAATTACAATGACCAATAATCAGACAACAGAAAACATAATTAACACAACTGACAAGATAATTACAATGACCACTAATCGGACGACAGAAACCATACTTAACACAACTGAAGAGATAACTTCAGCGAACATTAATAAGACGACAGAAAACATAATTAACACCACTGAAGAAATACCTACAATGACCTACAATCAGACAACAGAAAACATAATAAACACAACTGAAGAGATAATTTCGGTTACCACCAATCAGACAATGACAAATAGAATTTATATAACTAACGAGATAGCTACAGTGACTGACAGTCAGACAACAGATAACACAATTAACACAACTAATGAGATAGCTACAGTGACTGACAATCAGACAACAGATAAAACATGTAACGAGATAGCTACAGTGACTGACAAACAGACGACAGATACCACAATTAACACAACTAATGAGATAGCTACAGTGACTGACAAACAGACGACAGATACCACAATTAACACAACTATCGAGATAGCTACAGTGACTTACAATCAGACAACATATAACACAATTAACACAACTAACGAGATAGCTACAGTGACTGACAAACAGACGACAGATACCACAATTAACACAACTAACGAGATAGCTACATTGACTGATAATCAGACAACAGATACCACAACTAACGAGATAGCTACAGTGACTGACAGTCAGACAACAGATAACACAATTAACACAACTAACGAGATAGCTACAGTGACTGACAAACAGACGACAGATACCACAATTAACACAACTAATGAGATAGCTACAGTGACTTACAATCAGACAACAGATACCACAACTAATGAGATAGCTACAGTGACTGACAGTCAGACAACAGATAACACAATTAACACAACTAACGAGATAGCTACAGTGACTTACAATCATGCAACAGATAACACAATTAACACAACTAACGAGATAGCTACAGTGAGTTACAATCAGACAACAGATACCACAATTAACACAACTAACGAGATAGCTACAGTGACTTACAATCAGACAACAGATACCACAATTAACACAACTAACGAGATAGCTACAGTGACCGACAATCATGCAACAGATAACACAATTAACACAACTAATGAGATAGCTACAGTGAGTTACAATCAGACAACAGATACCACAACTAACGAGATAGCTGCAGTGACTGACAATCAGACAACAGATAACACAATTAACACAATTAACGAGATAGCTACAGTGACTTACAATCAGACAACAGATAACACAATTAACACAACTAACGAGATAGCTACAGTGACTTACAATCAAACAACAGATACCACAATTAACACAACTAATGAGATAGCTACAGTGAGTTACAATCAGACAACAGATACCACAACTAACGAGATAGCTGCAGTGACTGACAATCAGACAACAGATAACACAATTAACACAATTAACGAGATAGCTACAGTGACTAACAATCAGACAACAGATAACACAATTAACACAACTAACGAGATAGCTACAGTGACTTACAATCAGACAACATATAACACAATTAACACAACTAATGAGATAGCTACAGTGACTTACAATCAGACAACAGATAACACAATTAACACAACTAACGAGATAGCTACAATGATTGACAATCAGACAACAGATAACACAATTAACACAATTAACGAGATAGCTACAGTGACTTACAATCAGACAACAGATAAAACAATTAACACAACTAACGAGATAGCTACAGTGACTGACAGTCAGACAACAGATAACACAATTAACACAACTAACGAGATAGCTACAGTGACTGACAAACAGACGACAGATACCACAATTAACACAACTAACGAGATAGCTACAGTGACTTACAGTCAGACAACAGATAACACAATTAACACAATTAACGAGATAGCTACAGTGCCTTACAATCAAACAACAGATACCACAATTAACACAACTAACGAGATAGCTACAGTGACTTACAATCAGACAACATATAACACAATTAACACAACTAACGAGATAGCTACAGTGATTAACAATCAGACGACAGATAACACAATTAACACAACTAATGAGATAGCTACAGTGACTTACAATCAGACAACATATAACACAATTAACACAACTAACGAGATAGCTACAGTGACTTACAATCAGACAACAGATAAAACAATTAACACAACTAATGAGATAGCTACAGTGACCGACAATCAGACAAGAGAAAACACAAGTAACACAGCTGACGAGATAACTGCGATGACCTTCAATCAAACAACAGAAAACGTAAGTAAAGTATCAACAATGTCTTTTCGGACATCAGATATTAACAGTCATACCTCAACAGTGACGATACAAACATCAGACAGCACAAATTCTGCAAGCCACCAAAACACCACTGAAATATCTTTCATCAAAATCAATACAAATACAACAGACGATAACACAAAAAGTGTGACACCAACTGAACAAACAGACACCACGGCATCATTTGACAAATTCACATCTGCTTTACCCCCTACAAAACAATATGTAACTACATTAAAAGAAACAAGTGAGGCATCTGACCCTGCAACAAAAAGTACCTCAATTTCAAAAGCACATTCACCGACAACTACGGAAAACTTCTCACAGACAGCATACATAACACCTACAGCTTTGAAATCTGAAGCAACAGAGAGCACAAGTACCACTATTATACCTAATTACCCATCATCGTCAGCACACGGCACACATTTATCACTTAGTACACATACATACACATCGATGATAAAAAGAACTACATCCACCAAGGATCCAACAATTGTGGTTACTTATGATTACACAAGTGAGGACAAGTCAACTCTTCCTCTGTCTGCTGCTGTATCGTCTACAACAATTTTCGAATCTTCGACAAGCACATCAGTAGCTGCTTTCTCTGCATCTAGTATGGACTCATCAGTGAATTCTGAATACACATCAAACTATACGACAGATCCAACAGTTATGTCCACAACGGATCCATCAACTATCACTACTAATTACATTGCCTACACAAGCACAGAGAAATCGACACTCTCATCGTCTGTTGTCCCATCGTCTGCAACATCCCATGAATCTTCAACAACTACTCCAGCAGTTGCATCTTCTACTATAGATATCATCAGTGTTGAAACTACTTTGCCAACAACTTTATTTAAACTTTCTACAAACAGTTTCAAAACTACAGACAGTGTGTCCTCTTCTTCTGTGCCTCCTTCAACTGTATCGACTGATTCTATTACACCGACATCAAATTCAGCTACTCCAAAGAAGGGAAGTTCCACATCTTCATATGGATCATCAACTTTCGACCCAAGAACTACAGATTCTTCAAGAACCGACAATAGCACAACTTCCTCGAAGAGCGTAGCGACTGAAAATCAAGGTAATGCAGTATGTGTAGATAATATTCAAATTTATGAATAAGTCCTTTTTTATCATTATAGAAAACTTATGCCAATGGTTTCAATTATTCAGAAACTCAAAAAAACAAATTTCTATTAAATCCGTTGCTTATCTGTTTTTATTTTATTGTAGTTTTACTGACGTCGATTCTCTCGGTGATTGCAGTCATCATCGTTGTTCTCGTAGTCATCTGCTTTATCATCGCTTACAAAAGGTATTACGTCGTTACCTTTTCAGCTGGGACAGTGTATGACGTAAATGCATTATGACGTATTGAAATTCTTACAGAACCGTCTTATTTGGAGCAAGCTTCCCCTGAGTTATTGATTGCTAGGTTCTTTATAAGATTTGATGGCATCACAATTAGTTTACATCTGTTAAAGAAACATGACGCTTGAAAGCGTACAGTAACATTGATATTGACAGAGATTTAAAGAATGATGATATTGGATACACTTTCAGTTATTACATTGTCGCTTTGGTAGTTTTGTTTCTGAAAATGAAACTGGGGGAACTTACACAATTCTGTCATATTTCAGACCGTTTCTTAGTGATTTGCAGCTTAACAGAGGGTTGACAAAGCAAAATCAGGATATGTACTTTAATCTTGACTTCGTTCGGTAGCGATTGCATAGTTCCTAGTGAAATTCCTGGAAAAGGATGGCAAATATTCCAGTAATCTACATGTGTGAATATGCTATATGTATCTATTGATAAGTATCCCCTGTGTTTTGAATCCATTCTAATCTTCTAGTCACCTTTTACATTCTTTGTAGATACAAATCAAAAGGACGTGTGACACCCGAAGACTCGGCTGAATCATTAGATGGTTCCAGTGGTTCCGAATACTCCTCTGATGATGAGGACGATGGTCAGTCTACATATGGAACCTACGAGGAGAATGTAGATTATTCTGTTCCTTCAAATTCAAACATGCCTTCAGTGACAGATCCAGAACCATTGTCTTCAAAACTTGCAATGCATGAAGACGCAGACAACGACAATGAGCCAACAGATGTGATGGACGAACCCTTCGATGCATTTTCGAAAGAATACAGTGCTTTTACACTTTATTCATGCAGACTTACCCCTGTCGATACCTTTGTTATGGAAAATGAAACTGGGGAACCTGCCGCAGAGGAGCGGTATAGACTGTCTCGTAGTGATTTACAACTTGAAAGAGGGTTGACAATTTCTGATATTACTGCTGATATTCCAAACGGTACTCCCGCCATTTCAACTCAACTTACAAACAGTGCACGTGCATTCCCCCGCGAGACAACATTCACAATGGAGGACGAGACTCCTAATGTAACACAATTTAAGCATGTGAATATATCGAAGGAAGAAAGTGGTGCAATAGCACAAGGAGGGAAGTTAAAGGTCAAGTCAAAAGGAAAACCATCAGGAGGGAAGTTAAAGGTCAAATCAAAAGGAAAACCAGTGAAAAAGAAAAGATTAGGCGGGAAGAACAAAAAAATTAAGGGTAAAATTGGTAAATCAAATACTGATAAAAAGAGGACCGGTAAACGAAGTAGTAAAAACGTCGCATCCAAGTTAAGAAGTAGTGCTCGTGGAAAAAGGGATCAAATAAAATTCTCTATTCGTGAAATAAATCCAAAGAAAAAAGTTGACGATGAGAGATTAAAAACAGAGCTTGTGAAACTGAATCTAGTACGTGGAAGACCCACTTACGCCATGTCTCAGTTTGAGCGTTTGTGGAAAAGATTTGAATCATCATCCTCTGATGCATAATACATTATATTTATAATCTTTATAATATTAAATGTTCGATACAAAAATGTCAGGCGCGTAGCCAGAGTACTTTTCAAGTGGAAGCACTTTCAGTCAGGGGGTTGAGGATCGCTTGGAAGCCCCTCATTGGCCGAGGGAGATGCCTTAAAGGGGATCCCAGGGGCGAAGCCCAGAATCTAACGGATTTTACATATAACAGTGCAGTTTTCTATGTTAAAATGACCCTTTCTACACTTTTTAAAAGTCTATTTTTGCAAAACGATGTGGAAGCATATGCGTATTTGCGTACGCCTGGCTACGCGCCTGTTATGTAATATTTATTTCATAATGTTTTTTTTTTGTATTACATTTTACATATATATAAATCATCAATTGCGCTTTTAAAAAGCGATCGTTTTTATATCTCGCAAAATAGATCCTAATTCTCCCTCAATTATATAATCTTTATAGAGTGATCGTATGTTGTTGTTATTTTTATCAAACTTATATTTTGCTAAATATATTTTTACAATCTCAGTTTTGAGAAAACATCAGAATGAACTTTCTTTGCATACATGTTTGAATTTGTATCTTATAAAAGTAGTACGTACTGTAATTTTTTTTTTCATATTATTTCTGGTACATTGTATTTCATTTCGTCATGTTTCTAGCTTTCTTAGTTTCTTTTTAATTTTCTATAACGTACATGTAGAAAAATGAAAAAAAAAAATGAATGAAACTTCATGAAAAATATCTTATATATACCCAGCTGAAGTCTAAGAAAAAACTGTATATATATGGTTGCCCTCCACCATTATTTTGACATTTCGCGTTATCGCAGAACCTCACCCCCACCCCACCCCCCACTTACATTACTCATTATTGACTACCTAATGTGATGTCATATATGTATTTGGGATCAAATAGAGGCGCCCCCGGGACTGTCCCAAAACTTTCCAAAAAACATGCAGGTATATTTAAATTTTTGGTCCATTTTCAGTGAAAATCGGTAAATTCTGAATCCGCCACTGAGACTGTAGAATATGAGTAGAGAGTTGTTCTAAATTCAGCTCTCTGGAGGTGGTTATAGCGATATATTCAGAGATTCCAGACATGTTTTCAGCCAATCAGTGATGGGCATATTTTCCAGTCATACAAAAATAAACGTTGATCTGTCCCCATACAATGTTATATATACATTGTTTTATACGCTCGTAATTAGTCGGAACATATAGGTATCAGACCCCAATTATTTTTTCCTATATAACCCTTTGTAAATTATACTAATATGACGATTAAATACTCGAATCGCACCACTATTTTTTGCTTGAAACTTTTATATCTGCTAGATAGTATCAAAATAAGCTCAGAAATGGATTCATGCAAAAATCTGTCGCTTAGTAGACTTTTTATATCTTTTTAAACCCGAAAGGGGGTATCTGTGGCTCTAATGTTCTACAATCTATCAATTCTAGAGCCTTATAACACATCTGTCACTCCGCGATTAGGATGATGCAGTATCATTCAACATGCTAGAATATTTTTTTCAACTCATCTGCGACTTATTGGCGTAAAAAATGAATCATCTAGTGTAAAAAGAGTCGTAGAAATTAAATGTAAGAAGACGAGGGGTTGAAATAATCAGGAACTATTTGCGAGATCAACGAACTTTCAAAATTAATTGTGATCTGTAATCTATATAATGGTATGGCGATGTCATGTCATGTCAGTCCGTTCGTCCGTCCGTCCCTCTTTATCCTTGTAAGTAAGATCGGCATAAAGTGAGGGATACATATGCTTGTTTATACTGTACTTTAGACGGCTTTGAGTTTGAAATTTTCTTTTTATCCCAAGTGTATCAAGCAGATTTTTTTTTTGATTTTCAAGGACAGTGATCGAAGGTCATAGCTATACTAAAGAACGTTTTTCAAAAGTTAGTTTTCATACTGGAGAACTTTTTAGAAACACTTTTTATATACTTTATTGATAATGAAGAAAGTCTTGGCGGGCGTATTTTGAAGCGTTAGTGTTGCTATTTTTTACTACAAGTATTGATCAGTGGAAGCAATTCATGAAGTACACGCACGGATCTAGAATAGGAGTGTCTGGACCCCCTGAAATTCGCCGAAAAGGCTGATTTTTCTCATGTTTTTGTTCTACAAAGAGAAATAGATTCCCAATCCATCCAATCGTCAAACTATAGATGGTCTTCAAGTGATCTGATTGGTTGACGTGTGTTTAAGAAATAATAACCGTGATTTGTTGTCCAGTAATTCCCCGAGTCGAATGAACCAATCAAATTATCACTAAGCCGCGAAGCAGCGAGGTATTAATTTGATTAGTTCATGCGACAAGGCGTATTACTGGACAACAAATCACAGCTAGCTAATTGTTATTTCTATTCTAATATTGTTCTGCGCGAGCTATATAGCACGTGCATGGGCGGAGCTTAGCAAACTGGAAGTTTGTTGGAGATTTTACACCAGGCGAGTTCTATAGTGCATATAGGGAGAAAATATCAAGTCATGGTAGAATTGACTTCTCTTCCTCATTCACACATGCATATCATATCACATATCAATGTCATACATTACAGAGAACCTCTGCTAAATTTATATTTGCCTAAATTTATATTTGCCTATATTAAGCACCCTTGAATGGTTCTTAGTATAGGCAAATATAAATTTACTCAATTTAACCCTACCCATCAAATACTAGTAAGATGGTCGTAAATGGTTAAACGATAGAGCTGATGCTGCTAGCATGGAATGCCATCATGTTTTTAATGATATATGAGAGAACTTGGAACCGGTCACAGTGGAGAACACCCTCAGAATGCAACAAACAGGACATGAAACAAGACAACTTCAACAAACAACATGGGAAAACACGAACACCAAATGGACTACATGTAACAGGCAAAGTAGAAGCATCGAAATATAATACATCAAATTTGGTATTTCTGCTGAACCAGGAGAATTATATTTATTCATAGTTCCCGAGGATATATCGTTCGCATATAGCTAGTTTCACTGTTATTTTGCAGTGACGTGAAATATATTTGTAAATTTTCTGACACTGAATTCATTGAACTATTCTAAAACTAAGGGATATATATATATCTGTCCTTAGCTGGAGAAGGGCGACAAGGGGGTACCCCTTTCCCTCTCCCACCAACCCTCCTTCCTCCCCCTCCCACCCCCTTACCTCCTCCTCGCACTACTTCCTCCCTTCTCCCCCTCCCTTTCCTCCCCCTACCATTCACCCTGTCCACCCCCTCTTAGTTGGCTCTTTAGCATGCACGTTAATTAGGTCATATTTAGAATTTTGCTCTTCATATACATATATACACTCTTTAGGTTTCATCTATTTCGGCCTCGAGCATCGCTGATGATACATTTGTTGAAATGCGCATATGATGCACTAAATTATTATGCACAGGGCCTCTCAGACACAGCGAAATTGCTGGAGAGAAAAATCAATTTCGTTGTGCCTGAGATGCCCTGTGTTTGAACGCACAGGACTTCAGTAAGTAGCCCTCTATATGGAAAGTCAAATTAACAGAAGCTCAAATAATTAGAGAGCTCTTCAATTCATTAAAGAGCCCTTTAAAATAAATAATTATAATTGTATTTATGAGCACAAGAAATGGATTATAGAGCGCAATAAATTAATAGAATTAAAGAGCTCTGTAATTGAATTATAGAGCTCTCTAATTCTATTAAAGAGCTATTAAATTAATTGAAGAGCTCACTAATTATTTGAGTTTCTGTTAATTTGGCGTTCCATACCTCTAACTATACATAAGTCTAAGTTTTTTTTTGTAGATAATTTGACACGTTCATAAACATTTTTTTGTGAATTTTTGTGATAGGTGTTGCTAATGCAAGCAGGGGATACTCGCTTGATGGACTTGATAAAAAGAAAATTACATTGACTTTTTAATAATATACACTCGTATCACGTGAGGTACACAAGTTACAAAAATGTTTTTAAAAAAAAAAACATGCGATGATCATGTAACGTTACGAAATAGGATTTGCGGAAAATGAAATCCGTTATCAGTCCAAAATAATATTTGACTCAACCGGTTTCCTAAATTGAACAGCATGGAACCAAAATATTGAAAGTAGGTTTAAACTGTTTAGTGTATAAAGGTCTACCGTTTCACATATGCGTTTCTTGATGCGCATATGTTCTCTTACACCTTGACATATTTAGATCTTATCATCTATTCTAAATTGTAACTCTGTCTGTCTGTACAGTAGAGGATTTTCACACAATCACTGTGACAATGTTGAACAGTTGAACTGTACGCCCCCCCCCCCCCCCTCCATAAAATATGCAAATTATAGGTAAAACGGTCATTTTCCATATCAAAAAGAGTAAATATTAGTAAATATTAACTACCTGTTAGTTAATATATTATTGTCAAATGCATAAAGGAGCTGTTAAGATAAGGGCCGTATTTAGCCCTGAATCTCGTGACTTATTTCTTGCGCATGGCGAATCGTATACAGAAAAACATGAATCATTATTGAAATATAATGTATTTGCAGAACTTCTACATGTTTTACATTATGTCGAGGAACTCTTAAGGTTGTAAAATTAAGGTCGAAAGAGGTAGGGGTGCTCGGATAGAAAATCCGATAATATCGACAAAAAACGTATACATTTTTGAATATTCTGTCTAAAATGGATAAATATAAGCTAAAAGACATCAAATATGTCTACATTGTGTATCAGAAATAGATTTCGAACGTTCTACCTCCTTTAATCGGTAAATAATGAAATCCGGAACTTAAAATACGGTCTTATTCTTCATTCAATGGCTCCGACAATGTTAGCCTTTTAGCGCGAAATACACATTGACGGAGAAATGAACATCACTCTTGCTTATTCCGTTCCTAATTCTTGTATCTTTCATTCAAATATATTGAGTACGCAATGTTTGATGGATTAAAGAGGAAAAATAGTCAAATGTGCAATATTTAATGGTCAAAAAGATCGATTCTTAAAAAAAGCACCCCCTTTCCATTTTTAGTTTTTCGTCTCTGGGGTAGTGTTCCCCCCGGAGATACAGAACCCCACTTTGCCAAAAAATTTCTATCATGGATACACATCTCCAGTAAAAGTGGCTTTCTGTATATCCGGGGGGAACAATGTTCAATAAAACTTTTCCGTTTTCTATTGATTTCTATGAGAAAAAGATAAGTTTTGACCCCAAAATTAGCAATATTATGCAAAACAGATAAAAAATAACTTCATATTCTGATGGGACGCCGTATAGGTATACATTTTACCAAAAAAGGTTCTTGAAATTTCAATTTTTAAAATTCCACTTTTCAGGGCTGATTTTACGCCTTATCTTAACAGCTCCTTTCAATTCATTAATCAATTTCAGTCATGAAAATGGGTCTGAAAAGGCTGAAATTCGCTAGTTACTGGGGGCTTTGCCCCCCTGGTCCCCCTACCAGGACTCCTCCCTGGACCCGTTGGGGACCTAGGCGGTCCCCAGACCCCTCGCCCTTTTCTTACGCCCCCTCTAACTCAAAGGCTGAATCCGCCACTGCAAACCCCCATCTATTTTGAAATGTCATTATTACCATTATGTAAAATGTGTTGGGGCCAATAAAGAATTTAACATTTTTATTAAGATTATTTGAGGGAAAGCATTCATGCATTAATTCTGAGTGTCATAAAATGTCTGAAAATGTATAAAGATGATTACCACATATGGCAATTTATTTCCAGGGTTTTTTTTTTATTTTGGGGAAGGTGCCTGTGCCTGACCCATTTGGGAAAATTTGCGACATTTTGCTGAAATTGGGAAAAATTTTGTACAAATTCTCACTAAAGTATGACCTTAAAGTATCATTTATTAACACTAGTAATAAATTGATTTGCTTGAACTGAACATGGGATGCAAAAAAACTTTTAAAAAATGCACTTAGAATTAGAACATTTTATGCTGACTTCCAGGTTTTGGGTCTTATTTTCTCAGGTAATTTTTTCATAGTTCCTCTTTGGGAATTTCAGGGTGATTTTTTGGGAAAAATAGAGGAAATTTGGCATTGGGAAGGGGCCGAAATTCGGCCCCAAAACAAGGGAAAAAAACCCCCTGATTTCTCTCATACTTTTTTCCAGCCTGAAGAGTAAGAGGATAGAAGATATGCCAAGAAAGAGATCCAAAGACAATGGACTCCAATACTTTTACATGAAGATAAAGTTGTATGTCATATATTGGATCTGGAACATTTAACCTTCTATTTTTTTCTGTTAATGCAAGTAATTTAAGAACCGCATTACACCTTTTACACGTATATTTACAAGAAGATTCAGTCTTAAGATATCATACATGTACATGTATTACCTCTAGGTTCTACTTCACAAATTTTAACAGGTACATGTAAAGACCAAATTTTAATTACCAGTACAGTAGAAAGTAATTTTTTAATCATTGTCACATACAAATGAGAAGGGGAAGGGGGAAGAATAAGATTATGGGATTTCCATAACTTCTACATGAAAATCTTGTATTTTGTTCAAATTGAGTCAATCTGATTTTATATAAATATGAAAACTTTTAAACCTGTCTCTCCCTATTGGAAAAAAACCAAATGTTTAATAGTATGAAAAAAAAGTAGAAAATTAATGTATTAAAATAATGTTACAATTTCTTTTCAAGGGAATTTGAAGATGAAAGTTTTCACCATGATTTAAGTGCAGCATTGTTTAAAACAATTATCAACTCTGCAGTTAAAGATATGTTTGGCGAGGTAGGTAACAAAACATGATATAATGTATTCACTTAAAATCATTCGAAATAAAGGACATTATAACGCCTCATGCTTATTTCAGCCAATGATGTCACAGTACAACAGTCACATGGTGTACATCTTTGATACAGAAGTAGGTCACTTAAATATTCAACATCACAATTTGCAAAGAAAACATTACAAAAGGATTTTTGGCATGATAGATTCCTTCAAGGGTTTGTTCCGGTCATACTTCCTAATGAAAGTTGGTGTGTAAATATGTAGAATGTTCGGCCTTTGGCCTCACCTCCACAAATTTACACACCAACTTTGAGTTGAACATTTTCATTGGATATAAACTTATCAATTCAGGTATGAGATCATAATTAAGATAGTTGAATTTCCTGGTTTTTATACACATTTCCATTATTCATCTGTAAATGTGGTAGTTTTCGCTGGGGGAATATTTTGCAATTATTACAAGACTTTAAGCTTTGGAGAAATATTTTGTGATATAAACGTCTCTGTCTTTGTAAGAATGCAGCAGGGCTATATTGGGCGAAAACTATCACGAAGTCCATTGATTCTTAAAATATGCAAAAAATGTTCACGTTTACATTACTTTTACAGCTAGCCCTTCCTATCAGGTTCAAACGTAATTAAATGCAACATAGAAACATTATAGATTCTGGTTTCGTTTTGTGTAAACAGTCAATCATTACAGTTAAAAGTTATTCTGATTCATTCTGTTTGTTTCACGCATTCTGATTGGTTCACAGGATTTCTACAAGCATGTATAACGATGATATACAAGCCCCAACGGTATAACTGCGTTTCCAACAGTATATCCAACATATACCTGTCGGAACCACAATACACAGTACGTTTATCCCCTTATTGATCACTTCTATTTTGCAGATTGGTTTGAGCAATACAGTTGATATATTGAAGTATACAGAAGAGAGCAAAGAAGCCCTTTTACGAGTTGCGTATCAGTTAGTATTGTCTTATACATGTGATTACTTCAACCATTGGTTCTTCTGAATCTGAAGTTGGAAAATTGTAATTTAAATTTGAAAGGTACATGGAGCATTTATCTTTCAAATTGTAACTTGTTAAAAATTTGTAAACTTTTGCTTACGACCCATTGCTTTATGTCACCTTTAAAAGTCTATGATATTCATATTTGAGGTCATATATAATCCTTCTATGCTCTTTAGTTGCCACAATTTTCAATAAATCTTCTTCAAAATTTCTGCATTTATTGCTAATGTTTTAAGAAAGAATGTCTTCAAAATCAAGGTCATAGGTCAAGGTCACAGATAGAACTCAACCAAAATACTTGATGTGCTCCTACATTTTGTATTTGATTTTTCAACTCTATATACATACATGTATGTACATGTATCCACCTGTTGCTAATGACCCAAGAAAAAACTCTTTTTATATACAATGTTATTAGTCAAAGGACTTTACCCAAAACCTTATTTACATGCTAGAAGAGACCTTCTTCAAATTTAATGCACTAATATTACTTTATGGCAAAAAGGTAAAACTTGTACTGAGTTCAAAAGTCACGGTACTCTAGATGATTCCACATTCTTCCACAATCTTCTTATACTACATGTACATGTAGTTAATTTTAATGTTTATGTATGGAATACTCTCAGTGGTTTTCAAGATCTTAGGTTAAAAGACAATACCACCATGTGACAGGTAGATCTTGATAAAGTGAACCATTTATTTAAGAAATAAAAAATGACAAGCTGGGCTCTATTGTCTCATAATGCCTGAGCGTCCTCAGCCAATCACCATTATGACCGAGCGGCGTCAGCGGCGAGGTGATAAATGTGATTGGCTGAGGACGCGAGGGCATTATGAGACAATAGAGCCCGGCTTGTCATTTTTAGCTCACCTGGACGAAGTTGAGATGAGCTTATTCCATAACCCCGGCGTCCGCGTCCCCGTCCCCATCCGCGTCCCCGTCCGCGTCCACGTCCGCGTCCACGTCCCCGTCCCCGTCCGCGTCCGGTTAAAGTTTTTGGGCAACTCAGTATCTGACAAAGTACTGATGCTACAGTAACCAAACTTGCACAAGTGATTCATCTTGGGATGCTGAGGTTAACCCATGCATTGGATGCAGCATCTGACCTACATTTTCTGGTTGAATGACTTTGTCAATGTCTGGTTAAAGTTTTTGGGGTAGTTCAGTATCTGACAAAGTACTGATGCTACAGTAACCAAACTTGCACAAGTGATTCATCTTGAGATGCTGAGGTGAACCCATGCATCGGATGCAGCATCTGACTTACTTTTTCCGCTTGAGTGATTTTGCCTTATAAGGCCAATATTGAGCAAAGTATAAGTGCTACATGTACCAAACTTGCATATTGGATGTATCTTTGATCAAACTTTCATAAAATGACCGTGACCTACTTTTTCCACTCGAGTGATTTTGCCTTGAAAGGCCAATATTGAGCAAAGTATAAGTGCTACATGTACCAAACTTGCATATTGGATGTATCTTTGATCAAACTTTCATAAAATGACCTTGACCTACTTTTTCCACTTGAGTGATTTTGCCTTGAAAGGCCAATATTGAGCAAAGTATAAGTGCTACATGTACCAAACTTGCATATTGGATGTATCTTTGATCAAACTTTCATAAAATGACTTTGACCTACTTTTTCCACTTGAGTGATTTTGCCTTGAAAGGCCAATATTGAGCAAAGTATAAGTGCTTCATGTACCAAACTTGCATATTGGATGTATCTTTGATCAAACTTTCATAAAATGACTTTGACCTACTTTTTCCGCTTGAGCGATTCTGCCTTTAAAGGCCAATATTGAGCAAAGTATAAGTGCTTCATGTACCAAACTTGCATATTGGATGTATCTTTGATCAAACTTTCATAAAATGACTTTGACCTACTTTTTCCCACATTAGTGATCTTCTTATTATACATGTACTTAGAGATATGTTTTAATTGAACTTTGCTGCCCCGAGGTGAGCTTCGTAATCTTTGATTACACTATGTTTTATTTCTATTCTAATGATGACACAGACGACAAAATCGATTCTTTGTAAAAACCAGTTCCTGCCGGTTTCTCTGCTTTCAGAAAATGGGTAGGTGTGGCTTATCGCTATAGGGCCTATATTGGAGAACAGAGCCCGGCTCGCGTCTGTTGTCTTAATAGGGAAAAAGAATCAAGTCATATTAGAAGTACTAATAAATTCTTAGTTGTTTTTCCGGGAAGATTATTGTTAAATTCAAGAGATTCATTTTTAAAGAAATAATCACAATTTGAAGGTTACTGGTGTGTGACTAGGTGTGGTGATATTTCTCCAATACAACGGAATCTTACATTAATTTGCATTTTCTTTTATATTCATCAGAAATTTGCAGTGATGAAAATTTCAAATACTGTTGGTTTTACATGAATTTGCTTTATATCTTTTATGATTAGATTCCATGTACAGCTTTGGAGTTCCCTTACGTTGATCAGTAACTATAGCAACAAGAGATGTGCCTTTAGAGTATTACAGGTAGGCATCGATGATTTTTAAAAAAAATGTTGATCCTTAATTACATGTGAATCTGATAAAGTATAACTTTTATGTAGACATTCAACATATGAATAAAAAATGATAATGTACAAGGTGTTCTCCAATCAATTGTAACACAGTTATAGAAAAACGTTATGAGGAATCTAACACAAGTTACGTGCATGTGCCAACTTTTAGACTAACTGACTGACCATTACTCTGCGAATGACATATACAGATTGTCACAATGAAGGAAAAGAATAAAAGATGACCTAGATTCACCCATTTACCATTTTGCTGGTCATTATTATGTATTATTAAATAGTCTGTTTATATTCCCACTCTCATTGGCTGAGAACTGTCACGTGATGAGTCATTGTCTCATCATATTGACCTGTGAGGGGCAATTTCATTAAATATCACTACTGCGAAAACTCTTGCTTCCGGTTTACCATGAAATATCGAAAACGCGCGAAATTTATATTTGTGACGTCATTAACGTCATTTCGTAAACAGCAGGAAGGACCCTGAAGCTGAGCTCAAATTCTTGAATTTTGAGCCTATCTACGGATTTTGACTCTGAAATATTCTTCATTTGACTCATTGAATGAATTCCATTACGTTCAGGATAATTCAGTGACAGAAAATGCTGATATTAATACGTCTTGAAACATTTTCAAAGAAAAGTCGATGTCAGCCATTTCGAAAAGGTACCTTTATAAATACTGATTAAGTCTACTATATAATAAAACAATTGTGGACTTTTCACTCGGTGAATATGGTGTGATATTTTCTGAATTTGAAAATATTGACCTCGGCTGTCGCCCGGTCAATATTTTCAAATTCAGAAAATATCACACCATATTCACCTCGTAAAAAGTCCATAATTGTATATTGTATATTTTTTATTCAACAGGTTTCCCCACATTTGACGGCTCTGTCAAATAACAGCAGAGAAATGTGTATACCTACACTAAAGTCTGATAAGCTAACTTGAGGTGTCGAAAGGAAAGACTCATTTAGGACTCGCTATCAGCTAGCTATAGGGATTCACCCTCAAACGAAGTAACTTCTGAACAAGTGATGAAATATGCTTCATGGAAACAACAGATCAATATTTCACAACAAAGGAGAGAAGACGGCATGTCTGTTTGTCTTAATCTGTTAATTTCTCTGTTTGTTTAATAAGGGAAAAAAGTTAAACCTTAGCAATTGTATTGAGAGATATTTATTTCTTAAGAATCGTATCACATCTGTTTCTCTATTGTACATTTCCAAATCAGACGTGCATTTGATGGTTGGCACGTAGTATTTATTGTTTACTTATTTATTCTGTGGGAAATGAGAATTCCTATTGAGTCTTGCACCTGCAGTACCATTTCTTGTGTATGGACTCTGGTCCAGAATTAGATGATTTGATTATTTCAAATACTTATATTATGTTTCATACACGTAAACATATTTTTGATACTATTTCAGGTGAATAAAATACATTTTTGACCAAGCAACACATCATTTTTTAATGAGATTTTGCTACTTTATGAAAGGCTTGTTAAGTCATTTAGGGTCAATAAATGTTCAAAATAGAATTTCAACAGATTTGTACCATCAATTAATTACGAATTGATATTTCATTTTTTATTTTTTCTAAAAACAGTTTTTCCATAGAGACAGATTTTAGAGGGAGGGGTGAATAAAAAAATTACTTAAAAAAATTAAATTGCAGTCAGAGGATGCTCACTCCTCCTGTTCACCTTGTACTTCCTCCATTTGGGGGGTTTTGATTGCCTTGTTAATGGAGGCTTACACAGATATGCCATATTCCCCTGGATCTTTGACTTCTGAACTATGATTGGTACCTCTTCTCTTGTATACTTCAACTTAATAAACGTTATACATTATGAAAGTTTTAAATTATCTTATTACATGTAGTTTCAAATCTATAACATTAAATCGATCAATAACATAAAGCTTCATACATATTTGTATGCATAAGTACCTTTAAACAGTTGAAAATATAGATGTACTTTGCTCTTGTTTTTACCTGTACTTATTGTATTTTCTAACAAAAGATGCAATCCCTTAAAGATTTCAAACAATAATTCAAAAAAATTTTCTTTTAGTTAAAATTCTGTTTTTCAGGTTTGAGATGGATCATATTTATTTATGAAATTCGACATTTTCCTTTGTTGAAGTTGCTTGTAAGGAGGATAACTTTTACTTTTCATACTTTTAATCACTTTTTAGCTCGCCAGGACGAAAAAGTCCGGAGAGCTAATGCCATACCTTCGGCGTTGTCGTCGTCCGTGGACAAAACTTTAACTGGGCTATATCTCTTGAACTATAAGGGGTAGGGCTTTGATATTTCACATGTAGATAGATACCTTGTGACCAGACGTTTCATTTGAGACCATGACCTTTGACCTAGTGACCTTGACCTTGGACTTTGACCTACTTTTCAAAAACTTTAACCTTGTTTCTGACAAAAACCTGTATAGGCGAGCTATGTAATCTTTGATTACCCTATGTTTAAATATCCAATAGACTTTAATTTCTCACAACATTTATATATCATACACACATGTACATGTGTCATATTTAATCGTCAATATGCACTTTGTCTTATGTTTATAGATGGTTTTATTGTTCCACCTATGCCAAATGTCAAATTCTTGAACTGAGTTGAATAAATTATTCGATTCTGAGCCACAGTGTTTACTAAATTTTTACCAACAGACAAAATACTGCTATAAGACTTTCATATTTCATGTGTGTATTCCCTGTGACAAATGCTTTCCATTTGTACCTGACCTTTTGACCATGAGACTACCCACATGCTTGATGTACTTTTGTGGCAAACTCCCAAAAGCGAGGAATCACTGTTCTCAGACCTAATTGCTTGTAAACCTTGAATTTTTACCTTGACCTTTGACCACCTGTAAAAATGGTGTAGGCCAATATTAGGGCTTTGATATTACACTCGCAGCATCTTTCATGAACAGAACTGTAACTTGGCACCATGCCTCTGTACTTTTTGCTGTGTTATTTTGATTACGTTTAATCTGATTTTATCATTTATGCCATACATTGTAGGAAATTTATACTTTGTGTCCAGATAGAGGTACTAGTACATGCAGACATATTTGATCTCTTAATTGAAAAATAGAAGCGCAAAAATACATCAAAGCAGTATTAGAAAATAGGAGAACATGTGAACACTAGATAAGGAACACTATGTATGATCAAAACATGACATTTAGTTGAAAAAGCTTACTTTAAACATAGAAAACACAGTTGACTTGAAATAACCCCTTTTCGACCTTTAAACAATGTCAACAAAGTTGACTTGAAAACTATGGAAGCCCATAGGTGACAGGTACGAATTATAATTTATCTGATGGCCGCCAGATAATTATCTGGCGGCCACCACTTCATTTATCTGGCAGCTGCCACTTAATTTATCTGGCGGCTGCCACATAATTATCTGGTGGCTGCCACTTAATTATGTGGCGGCCGCCAGATAAATTAAGTGGAGGCTGCCAGTTGAATTAAGTGGCGGCTGCCACATAATTATCTGGCAGCTGCCACATGAATATCTGTTAGCCGCCACTTAATCTATTTGGCAGCTGCCACATAGTTATCTGGCGGTTTCTCTATTTACTATATGTGTTAAGGGAATCTAACTCGGCGTTTAACGAAAAATCAAGTCAAGTCATCCTTAAGTCTTCAGAAATAGGATAATCAACGTCAAAACCTATTTTATGTGATATATTTTGATAGATTAATTCATACTGAATCCTATACGAAATTTGAAATCAGTACCTCCCTTACAAGCCGAGATATGCCGAATAACGCTCTCTTATGAGCGCCGCATTTCTAGGTCGGACAAAAAGGTGTCCGGTGATAATCAAGCTGTAGAGACAAAATTTGGTTACTGCTTGATCGTTTAAAGGTCCGAATACTTCGAAGACATACAGCTGCATGGTATCTCCTCTTCGCATGCTTGGTACTATATCAAACATCGCTGGTATATGAAACCCCCTCATATTATATATGCATATATGTGTCATTTATACCTCTGCACATGTTGAATTTGATCTCACTTTAACCCGACGCTTTTCTCATTTCAAAGTCGTTAAAAAGGACTTAATTTGAAATTGTACCAAACATACCTCCCTTCTCCCGCCCCTTTCTCCCTTCTCCCTCCCCCCTTCCTCCCGCCTCCCTTTTCAATCAAAAGTCCCCGTGCTTAAAGAAAATACATGTATGAAAATGCACTAAACTGACATACTTATCATAATGTATATACATGTACGAGTAAATAGAAAAAGGCCTTAGAAAACTTCTAAATATGGTTTTAATTAGTGTACATTTATGATTACTTAACTGTTGCTTATAGACACGGGCCATTTTGAATATCGGGGGGGGGGGGGGATTTTTTCTATCTATAGAATTACATGTATATATAATACTAGTAAATCTGTAATGCACAGGCAAATTAATATGTGTAAGAGAAAGCTTTAATTTGGCGAGCGAAGCGAGCCGGAATTTTTTTTAGGATGCACTACAGTATTTCGTGTAATATATCAATTTACAGGAAACAGTGAATATTATCATTTAAGAGCAAGATTTTGCTTTCAATGAAATCTTAAATCACAGGGATAATATAGGAAAATTTGGTTTATATATAAGGAAAATAGGGCACACCCATAAAAATAGGGATTATAGGAGATATACAAATACCTACAAAGTATATATAGGGTACACGTAAACTTTGTAAAGTGGGGGGAGGGGGGGGGGTCTTTGAGGGGGTCAAGACAAATGTTTAAACTTAAAAGTGTAAATTGGTGCGATAGTGAAGTTATTTGGGTTATTTCCTTTTTTCAAAAACCTTGAACAAAATATACATATTTAGATAAAAACGAATGTGAGCGAAGCGGGCCTGAAATATTTGAAAAATGAATTGAAAATTGCGGCGAGCGGAGCCAGCCGAAAATTTTTTAAGGTATATAACGATGAATTTCGTGGTAATTTTTCAAATTGAGATTATGAACGCATAAGAGCAAGATTGTTTATGTTTAAAGTAATTTCCTAATTTTTTTTGGTTACTTTTACCCTCCCAATCATATCTCTTTCTCTCCCCTTCCGCCCTCTCTTCCTCCCCAATCCCTTTACTCCCCCCTCCCGCCCCTTCCTTCTCCTCCCGCCCCTTCCTTTCTCCTCCCGCCCCCCTTTCCCCCCTCCCTTTGACCCTGTCCACCCCTGCATATATGGGACTATTTCATGCAATGTTATGAATTTGAGATGTTCGCATCATTGAATGGTCAAGCGGTGCCTCAAGTTGATCAGGTACCCTAACAAAATAGTGTTTTTGGCATTTTTTCAAAATTCAATGATAAATTTTTGAGTTTTTTTATGCACATAAAACATAAGCATTCACATTGGGACAAAGTTTCTGTTCGTTGCCAGGGCAACATTACCTCAAATCGCAAAAATGAAAGCAGTTTTCGACAATATTTAGAGTCCTTTTGATACTAGATCATTGAATTTTAATTCAAAGTGATGAAAATTAATTAATGTATTCAAGTAGATCTTTCATTACATGAAAGGAAATTAAAAACAAATATTCAGGAAATAGCCCGTTGCTATGGGAACGATTATGTAAAATTGCACATATGCCCACTTTAAGTCCTTGGATACGGGCATCAAAAGTTAAGTAATCTGAATTTTTTAAAATCTAAAATAAAGTTTAGACTTTGCTTTATCGTATATGTAAAAAGGTTATGTAAGCCTGTTTCGTTTTTTTGAGGAAAAGGCTTCGAAAAACAACAAAAATGCTTATCTTTATAATGTTTGGCCAATTACCGATGAAACTTTTTTTTTATTGTATTTTGATAGAGGCTTACTTGATCTTTATTGATATTGAATTTGATCTTCCTGGGATTAATAAGTACTGTTTTATAAAAATAATAGAAATGGTTGCCATGGTAACATATGTTCCCCATACCTTTTTTCACGGTTTTTGAAAGAGCTCTTTGTGTTGGATATATTCCAACAATTTTTGTCTGTTCATCATGATGCAATTTTTTTTAAATTACTCTGAACTTGCAAAATAAGTAATATTATAGACCATAGTTACCGTTGCCAAGGTAACTTATGTACAAAGCAACAAGTGGGTTTATCTTGAATTTGCTCATTTTATATAATAAATCCTATTTCCTTATCATAAACCCATCAAGAGAGAAGGAAAATTGGAAAATACAGACAGCATTTTGAAATCAATATATCAAAATTAGCTAATTATGTTGTCATGACAACCAGCCTTTTTTTACAATATCAGACACTACTAGTGAGCTTATTTAAAATGTTATGTCCTTATCTTTAGGATGCATTAAAAACCTTCCATAAATTATGACGACATAATTAGCTAATTTCAATATGAAATATTGATTTCAAAGTTCTGTTTGAATTTTCAAACTTTTCTTCTCTCTTGATTGGTATATAATAAGGAATTGGAATTTATTTTGTAAAATGAGCAAATTCAAAACCCACTTGTTGCTATGTACATAAGTTACCTTGGCAATGGTAACATTTTTGCATCATGATGAACATATAAAAATTGTTGGAATATATCCTACACAAAGAGCTCTTTCAAAACCCATGAAAAAGTTATGAAAACATATGTCACCATGGCAACCATTTATTATCATTTTTATAAAACAGTAATTTTTAATCCCAGGAAGTTCAAATTCAATAAAGGTCAAGTTATCCTCTATCAATATACCAGAAAACACTTTCAAATAATTAATGGTTTCTATAGTCATTTGCTATAAACATGATTTAGAATTAGAGACATATTGGAAGGAATTACCTTACAAGCTTGCTATTAATTTATGTAAATTTAGAACATGCAATGTAAAACTACCAATAGAAATAGGAAGATGGAATAATATTCCACGGGAGGAAAGAATTTGTAATTTATGTAACAAGTCAGAAGTAGGTGACGAATTTCACTATATTTTCCAATGTACAGATGATACTATACGTCATTACAGAAACACATTTTTAGCCGAGTTGCAAAACTCGGCTCTTAATTTGATGTGAGACGGGCGGGCGGGCGGGCGTCAACAATTGGTTTCCGGACTATAAGTCAACTACGAAAGAGGCTATAACAATGAAACTTCATACACTTACTCACCATTAGTCAAGGATGAGCCCTATTGATTTTGGGGTCAAAAGGTCAAAGGTCAAGGTCACAGGACTCAGATGATTGAAAATGGTTTCCGGACAATATTTCAGCCTGTATTGCACCTTTAATCATGAAACTTGCCAGAAATGTTTCCCTTGAATCAAGGATGAGGCTATTGATTTTGGGGTCAAAAGGTCAAAGGTCAAGGTCACAGGACTCAGATGATTGAAAATGGTTTCCGGACCATATTTCAGCCTGTATTGCACCTATAATCATGAAACTTGCCAGAAATGTTTCCCTTGAATCAAGAATGAGGCCTATTGATTTTGGGGTCAAAAGGTCAAAGGTCAAGGTCACAGGACTCTGTTGATTGAAATTGGTTTTTGGACCATATTTCAGCCTGTATTGCACCTATAATCATGTAACTTGCCAGAAATGTTTCCTGTGAATAGAAAATGACCACTTTTGATTTTGAAGTCAAAAGGTCAAAGGTCAAGGTCACAGGACTCTGATGATTGAAAATGGTTTCCTGGCCATATTTTAGCCTGTATTGCACCTAAAGTCATGAATTTTGCCAATAATGATTCCCATGAATCAAGAATGACCCCTATTGATTTTGGGGTCAAAAGGTCAAAGGTCAAGGTCACAGGACTCCGATGATTGAAAGTGGTTTCCGGACCATATTTCAGCCTGTATTGCAATTATAATCATGAAGCTTGCCAGAAATGTTTCCCACGGATCAAGGATGACCACTATCAATTTTGGGGTTAAAAGGTCAAAGGTCAAGGTCACAGGACTAAGATGATTAAAAATGGTTTCCCGACTGAATTTGAGCCTGTATTGCACCTATAATCATGTAGCTTGCCTGAAATGTTTCCAGTGAATAGAAAATGACCACTTTTGATTTAGGGGTCAAAGGGTCAAAGATCAAGGTCACAGGACTTAGGTAATTGAAAATTGAAAATTGTTTCCGGATGATATAAGAGGGTGTATTGCACCTATGATCATGAAACTTGCCAGAAATGTTTCTTATGAATCAATGATGACCCCTATTGATTTTGAGGTCAAAAGGTCAAATGTCAAGGTCATAGGACTCAGATGATTGAAAATGGTTTCTGCACCACATTAGAGCCTGTATTGCACCTATGATCATGAAACTTTCCAGAAATATTTTTAATGAATCAAGGATGACCCCTATTGATTTATGGGTCCAAAGGTCAAGGTCACTGAACTATGATGATTGAAAATGGTTTCCAGACCATATTAGAGCCTGCGTAGCACCTATAATCATGAAGCTTGCCAGAAATGCTTTCCATGAATCAAGGATGATCCCTATCACTGATGATTGAAAATGGTTTCCAGATAATATTTGAGCCTGTATTGCATCTATGATCATGAAATGTTCCGGAAATATTTCCCATGAATCAAGTATGACCCCTTGTGATTTTTGCATCCAAAGGTCAAGGTCATAGGATTCTGATAAATGAAAATAGTTTCGGGACTATATTTGGGCATGTATTGCACCTTTAATCATGAAACTTGTCAGAAATGTTTTCCATGAATCAAGAATGACCCCTATTGATTTTGGGATCAAAAGAGCATAGGTCAAATTCATAGGACTTGGGTAATTGATTTGGTTTCTGAATTATATATGAATGTGTATCAACCTGAAACGTGTCTGTGATGCTTCCCATCTGTCGAGACCATTCAAGTTTTGCAACTCGGCACTTTGCATCTTTGATGCATTTTAAGCTTATTACCAAATTACTTTTGTCACCATGCTAATATTATAAAATTTGATAATTTGTTCAATGAAAAAAATCGAAATAAGCTTTTGAAACTCTCAAAATTTATATTTTTTATACTAAGAAATGTTATTTCATGTATTTATGATATCACGCATGTGCAACAATATTAATTGTAATAACTTAATTGTCATATTGTTTCTCTACACTGTATTCAGTTTATGAGAATAAACTTTTGTCATTGTCATTGTCATTGTCATTTGGCCATGCAATCTAAAAATAAGCATTTTTTTGTTGTTTTTCGAAGCCTTTTCCTAAAATAAAAAACGAAACAGGCTTACGCAACATTTTTTTTTACATATATGAAAAACATATAAAGAAAAGTCTAAACTTTATTTTAGATTTAAAATTTTTCAAATTACATGCACTTAATTTTGGATGCCCGTATGCAAGGACTCAAAATGGGCCTATGTGCAATTTTGCACAATCGTTCCCATAGGAACGGGCTATTTCCTGAATATTTGTTTAATTTTTCTTTCATGCAATTAAAGATCTACTTGAATACACTCATTTATTATCATTACTTTGAGTTAAAATTCAATTATCTAGTAAAAAAGGACTCTAAATATTGTCATGGTTACTTAGTACATTTCAAATGCGATTTGAGTTCATGTTGCCATAGCAACGAAACTATATTCCAATGTGAATGCTTATGTTTTATTAATATATACAACTAAGAAATATAACTAATTTATCACCGAATTTTGAAAAAAATGCCAAATACACTATTTTGATAGGGTACCTGCATTGTTGCTATGATAACATATAGATAAGACCATAAACCCAACATTATTATCACTTAACTTGAAAGAGCAAAGACAGGGTACTGAAATTTCATCAGTGTTTGTTTTAGATTATGCTGCATAAATGATGTATGTGACTTCAAAAATACCCAAACATTCATTTTTTCAATTTTCAAAGTCCGTTTCCATGGCAACCGGATGTGATATTAAGAAATTTTTTAACAATTTTTTACTCTTGGGTCAGACTCAACCAAATGTATATTTTTTATCTTATCAAAATCTGAGACATGCCGTGGCGTGCATCCTTCATAAAAGTGCAAATGCTCTTATAGATAATAGCTATTTTAAAAATCGTAAAACTTGTGGGTGAATTAGTTTTATCAGTATATGTACTTAAGTCATATTCGCTTTTCATGTATTTCCTTATAATAGATTATTAGTTGTGCAATGAAATAAACATCAAAGAAGTTCCTAACCGTTATTCAGTCTCAAAGTCGAGAAGGCAAGCAAAATCGTGAGAATTCCCATCGAAACGGTTGCGAACCCCGAAATTCATGTCATAGAACATGTATTTGAATTAATACTAAGTATTAAAATGATTATAATAATAAATTGTACCATCAAGAATTTTATTCAAATCACACAAATTTTAAACAATAACATTTTTCATCAAGAAATGATATATAAATATAATATATATATATAAATATATATGTATAAAGTGTCCCAACAAGGAGAAATCGCACATAGAAAATGAAAGCATCTATTTCAACCTTTGCTTACGCTTTCAAAGTTGAAATGTCATTGATCAAACTTCAAGTCCTACGATTATCTAATCCACGTTGAGTTAAGCAGATTTTCAAAAGTTCGAGGAAACGTTGATCCTTTATCGTGTCCAGATGAAATAATTGATTTATATTGTTTTGAGCCCAGACCCAAAACACGCTGCCGATGATCACATTTGATATGGCTGAGTCAACTGTCGAGCTGAAATTGAGAACAAGCTTACTATCATGGATATCACTTTAAATCTAAATTTTGAGTATAAAGTAAACTCTTTCCTAGAAATTATAAAGAAATTGATTAACCACGTTACTTTTGACTTCGTTACTTATCAGGAGTTCTGTCATGACCACAAGCTTAGTGAAGAAAGGTACTAACAGTCTATAAATTATCATACATGTATGCACTTTTCCAAAAGAAAACAATTATATCTGTGATTATCATAGATTCGTCATAGATTTATCATAGATTTATCTATCCAAGCTGACGGGATATTTATACGCGAACCAAATTAGTTAGCTGTTATTTCTACAGAAAAAAATATCAAATTTGCGTCTTGAAATTTCGGCTTTTCAGGGCAGATTTCACGTCCAACTTAACAGCTCCTTTTTATCACTGGGCTTATTATCGTGTTATCATTTTCATTGGTTTTTGATGTTTTTTTATGAATATACATCACAAAGTATAAAACACGGTCTTAGAGTACATTCAAACCGTAAGAGACGGAGAAAAATCGCATTACGCATGTAAAAGATAGACTACAGAATCTTCATATTATTCAGGTTATATTCAAACTATGCATACATTGCGATGGCTTACGTAATGCCATACTCAACTAAGCTATAACAGCGCACGACAATTCATTAAAGAAAAAATTGTATATAAAACTTTGCTCTTTCATATTTTTCTTGGTAAAACTTCGACTCTTTAACAAATAACCAATTCCCCCAAAAAAGACAAAACCAAAAAAAAAAAAAAAAAAAAAAAAAAAAAACCAGCAACAAAATCAAAACAAAACAAAACAATTACCCCCCCCCCCCAAATAAAAACCGAAACAAAAGTAAATTAAATCGACATCCTCAATCTATATTTAAAATTTTCCTCTTTAACATGCCAAATCGTACCCCAATATCAAATAATCAAAATAGGAATCCTTTCGAATGAACCATGTTGTATAAAGTTTCACTACAGCAGCTTTTTACAATTGTACAAGTACTTAGCATCAACTTCGTTATCGGGTTATGATCATTGTCATACGCGGAATACAATACACTCCAGACTCATCAGGAATAATACTTTATCTAATGGTCCACGTACTGAAGTTGTTTGGAAAATTTACGGACAACTAAACTGAAGCGAAAAAGAAAAGGATCTTCGACAGAAACTGAATTGATTTTTCTTTCTTAGTTTCTTTGCTAATTTCGCATTAATATATCATTTGGATTTACCAACTTAAACCAAAAACTAAATTGAATCTTTTAATAAGTTTAGGTCACTTGCCATGGAGCAGCTCTCCAAAAATTAATTTCGTGAAAATATATAAATCTTCCTATAGAAATAAACATCAAAGAAGTATCTAACCGTATTCAGTCTCAAAGTCGAGAAGGCAAGGCAAAGTCGTGAGAATTTCAATCGAAACGGTTGCGAACCCCGGAATGAACAACATTCCGAAGTGAGACCAGGTGCCCGGTGAATGATAGAAACAGTCACTTTAATCTGCAGATACTTTATTAATATCTGTCGCCATATATTAGGTCCATCTCAAAACGTACCAATAAGCTGTAAAATATCCATCTCCTTTTTTGTCCGGAATATATAATTCAAAGAATCATTCTCCTTACATTATCGATGTAGAAATTATCTTATTATTGACATGCATATTCAGGACAAATATCCGATCTTATTTAAACGTCTCAAGAGTTTAGTTGAATATTATTTTAGTTATCATGTCAAATAAAGATTTAGTCTATCATCACGCATATCTTAATAATTTTACTCACCCACATAGCTTAAGAGACTGATTCATTACAACACCTCAGAGTTCCTTCCTCTATAGCCTTAAATCTAGCTGTATTGTGATTGATATTAGTTTAAAGAAAATTATTGAAAATCTATTTTGTATGCTCTCTTCCTTAGAAGAGAACTACACAATGCAAACCCAGCAGTAATTTCTATCCCTCACAACCTTCTATTCATTCAAATTAACATCGAAATGTTGTTAGAATCACCAAACCTCTTTTATACCGCCTTTTAAATCGTGGATACGATCCTGCTGTCACTAGACGGACACTTGGTTTGATATATGACCAATCTACATCCTTGTACCAACGCATTCTTAATAATTGCACCCTGAATGACTATGACGACAAGCATCAATGACGGACCCTGTCCAAACATATTAAAAGAAGACCGGGTTCCGACCACATGTTCTCTCTAAATGTCGGTCGGGCGATAACATTCAAGAGCTCACTATAACCGACGGAGCACAGACTGTATTTCGCACGCCTTATGTTTTATATCAATTTACATATCCATCTGTATGTTTCTTGGGGCCCCTGCGGCATGCTGTCTGTTTGTATGGCCATCTTACAGTTAGGAGTATTCATCGTTAGAGCCAGACGGCTTGCAAGTAATCTTCTTGTTCTGAAATCATATCTGAGTAAGTTTTTTGGTCCCTACGGGAATGTAATAAAAGCATACCAGATCCCCCTTTCCAGAATGATCAGTGACATTCTGGATTGCAATTGAATGGCTGTCATCATCATCAAACAAGAAATATTTACCTGATATGTACATCGAGACAATCACCGAATTTGACAAGTTTTCATGGAACTGTTGCGACGGATGTTGCATGCAATCAGGAGACGCTAGCTCTCACTGGGCACCTGGTCTATCTTAGGAATGTTATTGAATTTAAAGACGTTTAACATTCATTTCGAGGTTCGAAACCGTTCCAATGAAAATTCTTATGATTTTGCCTTGCTTCTCGAATTTGAGACTGAATAACTGATAGGTACTTCTTTGATGTTTATAGTGAAGAGGTTATTTTACACCAAAATTGTGCATTCTTTGAGACCTCTATTTAATCGGAAAAGTTGGAAGGTTATGCGCACGTAATCCGGATAGCCACACCATCTGCTACTTGCGTGGCAGATGGCCGTCCTGAATCGGCTCCGATTGCCCGTTGGTCTCGTTGGTTGATGAGTAGAATTTCATGTTTGATGTTTCTTTAATGTGATTTGGTATTCATTGTCCCTTTCGCGTCTCTTTCCGTGCTTGTCTGCTCTGTGTATTTGCATCGGATGTTTTGGTGTGGGTGCTGCAACCGAGTGTTGTTGGAGATCCCCTCCTTTCTTTCATGCATGTTTCGATATGTCTGCTTTCATTGTTTGTTTGTCCATTTAGTGTTTGTTTCATTGTTTCGTTGCCCATTGTTGTTTGTTGAAGTTTGATTTTTCGTCCGATTCCATTGTGTGTAGAAGTAAACACAAAGAGTCAAACAGATTTTTTTTTCGATTAAATGTTCGAGATATCATCCCTTCTTTACATCAAGTAAGTTTTGTTTGATATTACCCCCTCTTTTTTTGCGATACTCACCTCGACGCTGTTTTCCATATCGAAGAACATCAAGCAGGGTACTATGGTTATCTGTTTTCTCATCTGCAATGCAAAATATGAATGAAAATACCAAGGTGACAAAATTGAGGTATTAAAGACCCTGTGCATACTGAATTGAAAATGTGTCGTATTACCAATGGAGACAAGTTTGCGAAATCGTGGACTATTTCTTTATTAGGGCTTTTTAGATTACTTTTATGCATGGATTTTAAGATCCTCCCTCCACAGAAAAGTTGTGCTTAAGGCATTAACTATACGCATAGCGTTGCATTTAGTTTCAGGTTTGACATACTTTTGTACATATATGCATACAAATAGCATTTAAAAACATTTTTTTTGTACCGTGGTTACGGATAAAAAATCTAGAATAAGAATACATGAAATATTCAAAAAAGCCTGCCAAACATAATTACTAGTGGAATATGCTATTTACCATATGGATATTACATCATGTCATATTGATATCATGCAATCACGTTTTTACAAAATAGAAGCACAGAAAACGCGGAAGACAAAGAGTAAGTGGGTTAGTCTCCTTGCACTCAGAACGAAGTCATTGTAGTTTGAACTTGCTATGGAATAGCGTATCAATTGCAACATAAATACACCAAAGGCAGGGGACGAATGAATGTTATCACTAAAGGTTCGCGCGATTCACTCCGGAAACTGCATAAACGCGATTTTGATTACTTTATAGTACAAAAATTGATATAAAATTGTTATAATTCAATAGATCTAGCTACGTCGTGAATTTCGGTATATGTTACATGTATACAGTCACCATTGTATATAATCAAACTTTATAGACAAAACTCGTTTTAGGTGATCAATTTTGCTTATATACTAGTTTAAGGTATTCAATGGGTAATGAGAAGTAATTTGGCCAACCATTTATGGAGTCCTGACACCTTAAATCACTGCATAAATATAATGTAAAAATTAATTGAAAATTTTTGACAAATTCAGATATTAAAAAAGAGCAATCCAAGGAATGCTTGTGTCGCCTGCGAAGCGGTTTAATTATTATTCTAGAAAGTGGATCAAAATTATTGGTATCAGTAGAAAAGTCTTGTCAAATGAAATTCATTTGAAATATCAGACCTCTTAAAGACCTATCACCTACCAATTAAAAGATATATACCACCTTAATTTCTTAGAAAAGAAGGTCAAATGGCTAGGTCAAGGTCAAAAGGTAAAAAAAATTATGGTATGTGTAGAATAAAGGCATTGTTACAAGGAAAATACACGTGAAATATCAAAGCCCTTTCACCTACCAATCAAAAGATATAGCCAATTTTACTTTTCTTGAAAAATAGGTCAAATATCTAGGTCAAGGTCACAAGGTAAAATATTATGGTCTCTGTAGAAAGGTCTTATCACAAGGAATACACATGTGAATTACCAAAGCCCTATCACTTACCAATCAAAAGATATATACAATCTTAATTTTTGTGAAAAGTAGTTCAAATATGTAGGTCAAGGTCAATAGGTAAAAAATAATGGTATGTGTAGAAAGGTCTTGTCACAAGGATTGCACGTGTGAAATATCAAAGTCCTAACACTTACCAATCAAAAGATATATACATTCTTGATTTTTTTTAAAAGTAGGTCAAATATGTAGGTCAAGGTAACAAGGTCAAAAATTATGGTATGTGTAGGAAGGTCTTGTCACAAGTAATACACATGTGAAATATCAAAGCCCTATCACTTACCGATCAAAAGTTATGGGCTGTGACACCCAAAGTGTGACAGACAGACAGACGGACGGACGGACGGACGGACGGACGGACAGACGGACGGACAGACGGACAACGGACAAAGTGATCCCTAAGTGTCACTTTGCTTCGCAGGCGACATACAAATGGGTCACATAAAGAGTTATGTGCCCCTAGAGTTTACATTGAACTCTATGGTAAATGTTCTTTTTTTCTTAGAAATTTCAACAGAATGATCGGGCATCAAATATCGATTTGTAAATTAAATTCTCAAAAACACATATGATCAAATTTCGCTAAAAAATCGAAATTTCACCAATCATTTTTTTCTGCAATTATTTTTTCCGATATTTTTTTCAAGGGGAGATAACCCTAAACATGACCCCATTCAAAATATCTTTTGTTTCAGTATTTACTGGGGTAGTATAAAAGTTCTTAAAATGACATATGACACAAAAAAATATTTAATGATGAATACACCCAATGTCAATATTTTTGGCATAATTTCTTTCATTACCCATCGAATACCTTAATTGCATAAAACGGGGACCTTTATTTACGACTAAGACAGAGCAATTGAAAGATATAAATTTGATTTAGATTTTTGCATGACAAAGTAGTTAAAGAAGATCCTGTAGTCACAATCGCGTTTACTAGTATCAAGTTACCGAAGTCAGACGCGCGGACAGTAGAAAAAGGAAATTTTCAAACAAATTCCTTACCTGATGACGAAATGCCAATAATGGCAAGTGTAAGAAGTAGTACTATCTTGATCATTATCCTTTGTTGCCCTGTAATATAAACACATTTCAATTTTACAGTATACTGCACGTAAGCGAGATGAGTTTTCACGTATTTGGTCTAATTGTTATATTGAGTTCCTTTCCATTTTGGACAGCAACCGACGTACATATTAACAAATTGTATCGTCATACAAAACTAAAAACCAACAACAACAAAAACAAAATAAGTAAAATTGATGGATGCTAAACGAAAATATCAATAATTTTGATACCAGTAGTTTGATTTTCTGAGTGTCTTTGACCTCTCTGAAATGATCACAATGACCTTGACCTTTAATCCTAATATGATCTTGAAGACCTTGCCTAAATTGTAATAGATGATCAATTTCAAGACGCAACATGAATTCCTTAAACTTTTATACAGGAATATTTATTTTTAGCATGCAAATGACATTGGCCTTTGTGAATGACCTTAAGTGACCTTTGTCTTGAAGGGGCTATTGTGGAAAATAGGAAGAAATTATATTAAGGCAGCCAATATCTATACATGTACGTTATGTATGCATTTATCGGAAGTTATGTGCAACCCTCCCCCCACTTTTGGCACACGATTTCTCATCAACGCAGTTAAAATATCAAAAACCGTAACATATGTTAAAAAAAGTATGCAGATTTCTATTGTTATTCGAAATTTTAGACCATTTGAACAAAATGCTGCTTTTCATTGAATTTTTAAATTCTTGAACATGTATACAGGTATAGCTATTTTTAGCCTGAAAATGACCCTGACCTTTATGAATGACCCTTAATGACCTTTTTCCTGAAGGAGCTATCGTATCCTTAATTAAGAGTATCCCTTGCTGGTAATTTGTTTGCCCGGATACCCTAATTTTTCTATTCAGAATATTGTTCAGATTTATAGCAAACTAATATGGTTTTGGGAAAAGAAACTTTTATAGTTACATTTACTCACCTCTAAAAATGAATTTTTCTTACTTTCCCTAAAGGGTCCAGTGCTATAGTTCAAACTAAGTTTGAAGCACCATTTGTCTGATCATCTACCAATTTATTAATCTACTGTCCTCGCGGCTCACTATTTCTATGTTTATTTTAGAGTGACGTCGTCGACGTTCTCCATAGACTCAGTGTTAAACATCGGCGACGTCGCGCTAAAATTAACATAGAAAACTCCTTATCGAAAACTATTTTCTTTTACTGTTAGCATAGTATTGGTCTTACAGACATATATCATACACCGTTAGTTATGAGAGTTCGAGATCTATCCCCCTATGTAAATCTTAATCGCAAAAATTGCCGACAAAGTAGAGAAAACTTCAATTTTCCGATTTCTGAAGTGAGCTGCGCGGACAGTAATTTCAAACAAAAATGTATTCATTCATCGCGGTATGAATTTCTACTGGGCTATTGTGGTTTCCGGCGGAAGTGGCGGAAAGGATACAGAAAGAAATTGGCTTTCAGTATAGGCAGTTTCTGAAAGTTTAGTATTTTTCAAAAGTCGATGTAAATAATACGGAAGTGTACCTACTATATACCTCCTTGAAAAAAAATTCAAACCAATTTTTCTGCACCAGATACGTGTTTCGAATATTAAATTCTCATCAGTGATGCTTTCAGTGGAGCCACCATAATTCAGTTTAGTAGCGCCCTTTTCAGTCAATTTTTGAATTTAAATCTGTGCATTTGCTTTATAGAGAGTGCGCGGATCCGAATTTCCTGTAGGGTCGATTCAGTAGCATATCCAAATAAAATCTATGTTCAAAATAGCATTGAAGGGATGGTGCTAAGATGTTAACCTCCTTTAATTTGAATGGAATGACAAGTTTCCGAAATAGCAAAATAATTTATATGATGTCAAATCGATAAAGGGCCAAAAACGACGCTTCTTTAAGGCGACAGAGCTGAAAATTAGTAATTGATACACTTCTAAACATTAAGCCACGGGGAACAATTTTTAACTGCTCCATATTGCATCATGAAATAAGTGTTTATAATAATAGAACGGAGGTGTTCCAACTCTATAACTTCTTGAAGAAAAATTCAAACCAAATTGTTCAACACCAGACACGTGTTTCGAATATGAAATTATCATAAGCGATGCTTTCAGTGGAGCCAAATTAATTCATTTTAGTAGCACCCTCTTCAGTCAATTTTTGAATTAGCTTTCCTATCAATGGGGTCGCTTCGCAACCAATTCTCTTCGCGAACTGGTCGGGAGCTACGCTCCCTAATATATTCAGTTTTTATAAATGATTAAGCTCATTAGATCTCTATTGTAAAAACTAAATTAGGATGCGCAAATGAAATCAATTTTTAACATAAATTGGAAATAAAAATATAAAGAAAATTAAGTGTTTCAATTGTTAAACGTCTTCTAATTCAATAGCATAAGAACAGATAAATTTCCAGCTTGAACCAGACATGCACGTTTCGGTTACTTAACCCTCGTCAGTGATCCTCAATCTAAACAATGTACACTGCTAAGATTTTAAAGGAGCAAGGTATTTACTTTCATTGTTCAGATATATGCAGTTGCTTTTTCTATGTTATCAACAAAAACGCATGTAGACGTATTAAGTGTTTATCTCTTACTTACTAGTGTCTTTATCGAACAAATGAACTGTTACACATAAAAAGACATGATTCGATGGCCTTGATGATACCAAAGAATATTTCATTCTTTGTACCATTATATAGAGAATAAGTGTCTTAATTTGTGTTTTGTTACATGTATGCAACACAAAGCAAGTGCATTGATCGTACATTATTACATTTAATGCGCGTTAGCGCATTTCATGCGATAGATGCACTTGCTGTGTGTTGCATACCCGTACCAAAACACAAATTATGACATTTATAATATATGCACCATATTTGTCTGTTGCATTTTTGTTTTCTGAAATTTGCATATTCTTGGTAAAAGGGTGATGTTAAAATTCATCTCAACGCGTTTTCAATTTGCAGGTTAGAACAGCCTTCGCGGCACTCTTATGCATTGTGACGTTAAAGGTGTTAATACGCGAATTGCAGCACGTTCATCTCAGGAAATTACATTGGGTGTGCATTTATAATACAATGGAAAAATTGCTCCTTTAATTTTTTTGAGTAGTGCAATATGACAAAAGGGTGTGAAAGTATCTGTGTCCAAAATGTACCGAAAGACGTAGCAAGATGAATGAAATATGATGCTACAGGACCCACGTTTTAGAAATTTCAAGAAATTTTGATAACAGAAATTTTTGCATGGGTTGATTGGACTTGGGTTTGACAGTAAGTGTTCTGGATTTTTTCCCTGACATGGTCGCCATAGCACTTTCTATATAGATTTAACCTCAGGCAGTGAAATGCATGTTTTTATATCGTTTTCATTTTCGTGCATGAACATCGACGGCGGATGCGGCTAGCCAACAGGGGATGTTTACTAATCCCGGGCACCTGGTCCCACCTCTAGCTTTCTAGGGGTCCGTTGATCTTCAATTTAGTTCTCTATTGTGAGTGCTGTTGAGATTATCGTCAGGATCTTCTTTAACTCATTGGCTACAAGTGCCCTCAGGAACTCCTGGTCCACCAGCACTGACACTCACCAAGTAACTCTGCTATCAGAGAGCAGCCTTCTGGACAGGAAATTCTAAATGCAGTGAAGCAGACATACAAGCATATTTCCGAAAGTGAATCCTTATCAGTGATACTAGCCAAATAGGGGATGCTTACTCCTCCCAGGCACCTAGTCCTTTCTCTAGCTTGATAGGGCATTCTCCTACGCATGCGTCCGATTTCAGTTCCGCTTTTCTCCACTTTGAAATCTACCTCTGCCGTCATCGCCTAGATTCTTGCAGATTGGAACTGGTGGGGCGTCGAATTTGTAAATAAATATTGCAAGTATATACCACTAAGTATAACTACATTTATGAGGTATATAATGTACAAGAATTGTCTTTGTTTCAATGCAATACGATGCAGTATCAGGGAATCTTTCTTCATTCGTACGTTGCCAACAGGATCAGCTGAGCGAGAAGTCTCCAAAAAAAATACAAATTCTGGCCATAAATCGAAACCTATCGTCTTTAGACGTGATTCTTTTAAATTTTCCTGCCTATTTACTCGCTACCTTTGAATATTTATTATGTTTACGTCAGAAGTCCGAATGACGTCACTGTGACGACATGTGGTACCTGCATTGCCTCTCGGGTTTTGTCATTGCGTGAAATGGTGTAGGAAAATAGCGATGACGGCAAGGTTATATTGCAAGCCTGTGCCGCCTATGACCTTGTTGAAAGTTGCTTGCTAGGGGTCAGCCGATGCACAATTTTTTGCTCTATTGTAAGTGTTGTTGAGATTGCCACCAGGATCTTCTTCAACTCATTTGAGCCAAAACTATCCATGATTGAAGGAATTTAAGGCATTACATGTATACTTGCACTCTGGCTGACTGTGGCGACGGGACTCCATGACGGGCCCTGTCCAAACCTCTTTGGAGAAGACGGGGCCCCGACCGCCTGTCCTCTCTGGGTGTCAGTCGGACTCCTCGGGTGATTGCATGCGTGGGCTCGCTGCGGCCGGCGGAGCACGGACTGTATTGCGCATGCCCTCTTTTTATATCCATTTGCATATTCATCTGTGTCTCTGGGGCCTCTACGTTTTGCGGTCTTGTTTGTGTGATGTCATCTTACAGTGAGGAGGTTGTTTTGCACCACGGTTGTGCGTTCTTCGGGACCTCTGGGTGATTGGAGGGGTGGGAGGGTTGTGCGCACGTAGTCCAGGATGGCCACACCATTTGCTACTTGCGTGACAGATGGCCGTCCGGGGTCGGCACCGGTTACCCATTGGTCTCGTCGGTTTATGTGTAGTCTTTTGTGTTTGATGTTTACATGTCGTGTGTCTCTTTTCCGTCTCGTGCTGTACTCGTCTTTTGTGTTTTTGCATCGGGTGTTTTGGTGTTTTACTGCTGATGCTGCAACGGGGTCTTGTTGGAGATCTCCTCCCTTCTCTAATGAAGGATAATTGGTTCACCAATTTATTAAGTTTGGAACTGTTAACTTATGACAAGTTATGATATACAAATTAATTGAAAATTTTCACTGATGCCATTTTTTTTAAAGTTCCTATAACAGTTACCGGTCCTCAGAGTTTACAGTGAAGTCTATGGAAAAATAAATATTTCAGCCATATTTGCCAAGAAAATCATGGGGGGGGGGGGCTCCAATATGGATGGATGAAAAATTTCTTAAATCAATATGTTTATCACATTTCACAAAAAAAAAAACCCTCAAGTTCACCGTTTAGAACTTTCGAAATTGATTTTTGAAGTACTTTCTAACTTTTCTTTGAAAAGTCTTTAACTCGGATCTATAGTTCAAAGAATCGAAGTAATCTATTAAACTTTTAACATTTTCAGATCACGCTTGCAATGACACCCAATCTCTCCAGCATGAGTCATGTAACGAGATTGAATTCCAATTAGTGATTTCAATATCTTAATAAAACAATTAAGAAATTCACTTTTGTTTTAAAAACTTTTTGATTAATCAAAATTATTTTTCAGTCACAGTAATATCTTCAATCTGTTAATAATTCAAGTTTATACTAATATATCTACTTCTATCTATAAGAAACTCTATACAAAATCTACAGATAACATCAAATTATTAAGTTGAACGAAAATAGCCAATACAACTAATTTAAACGAACATAGTTACCTCAAAGGGGATTCCTATAAGTTCACTGTTCAAAATGAAAATCTCTCTTATATATACTGAAAAGTGCGTGCTTAACCTCAATATTAGATAAGTAAGCAGGTTGATCTCGACCAATCAGAGGATTCTATTAGTCCTAAATGAGTAAAAGAAGATCCTGACGATAATCTCAACAGCACTCACAATAGAGTACCAAATTGAGCATCGACGGACCCCTAGCAAGCTAGAGGTGGGACCAGGTGCCGGGGAGGAGTAAGCATCCCCTGCTGGCTAGCCGCACCCGCCGTCGATGTTCACGCATGAAAATGAAAAGAATATATAAAATACATGCACTGTCTGAGGTCACGTCTATATAGAAAGTGCTATGGCGACAATGTCAGGGAAAAATATTCAAAACACTTACTGTCAAAGCCCTCGCGGGGAACTTTTATACGAGCTCCACACGGCAAAGGGCATAAGTGTGACATAAATGAGTAAAAGAAGATCCTGACGATAATCTCAACAGCACTCACAATAGAGTACCAAATTGAGCATCGACGGACCCCTAGCAAGCTAGAGGTGGGACCAGGTGCCGGGGAGGAGTAAGCATCCCCTGCTGGCTAGCCGCACCCGCCGTCGATGTTCACGCATGAAAATGAAAAGAATATATAAAATACATGCACTGTCTGAGGTCACGTCTATATAGAAAGTGCTATGGCGACAATGTCAGGGAAAAATATTCAAAACACTTACTGTCAAAGCCCTCGCGGGGAACTTTTATACGAGCTCCACACGGCAAAGGGCATAAGTGTGACATAAATGAGTAAAAGAAGATCCTGACGATAATCTCAACAGCACTCACAATAGAGTACCAAATTTAGCATCGACGGACCCCTAGCAAGCTAGAGGTGGGACCAGGTGCCCGGGAGGAGTAAGCATCCCCTGCTGGCTAGCCGCACCCGCCGTCGATGTTCACGCATGAAAATGAAAAGAATATATAAAATACATGCACTGTCTGAGGTCACGTCTCTATAGAAAGTGCTGACAATGTCAGGGAAAAATATTCAAAACACTTACTGTCAAACCCCTCGCGGGGAACTTTTTTACGAGCTCCACACGGCAAAGGGTCAATGAGTCACACCTCCTTCAATACTGGTATAATGTTTAAACGTGGTTAAGTACGAATTTAATACGTATATAAAATGTATTACATATCTTTGACCAGTACCTTGTTTTTATCGCGATGGATGTTTTAGGAGGTTAGAAGTGGAATAAAGAGGGATGTTTTAACTTAAATTTTCTTATTTGCATACATGTATGCTTCTCTCAATATTGATATATTTGACATTTGATCAAAGTAAATTCTTAAATTCTTAAATAATGCTACTAAATTTGAAGACGTTTGTACCACTAAGTGAATGTCACTGCTGGTGGACCAGAAGAGATACCAAGCAGGAGATATTATATACATCAATTTTGCGTGTTCCTCGAGGCATCTGTGTAATCGAAAAAGGTGGAGGATTGTCTACACATAATCCGGATAACCTCACCATTTACTACTATATTGCATATTTGTCTCGTTGGTTTATGTATAGCCTTTTGTGTTTGATGTTTTGATGTCGAGTTTTGTCTTCCTTGTCTCCTTCACGTCTTGCTGTGCTTGTCTACTCTGTGTTTTTACATCCATCAAGGGTGTTTTGCTGTGGGTGCTGCAACCGAGTCTCCTGACACAGGTGTTCAGAAAAGGAATACCATCCATGTATTTTGACTGCGGCATTTAGCTTAAAATGAATATGCTATCAGTATATGTATACATTATGATGAGTATACTGTATGTTTTGATTGAAACTGCACATTTGATATACAATTCAAATGTTTTTTGAAATAAAGAATACCTGATTTCAGAAACACATACTTTATATTGCATTGTAATAACGATACTACCGTAATTGGTTTGAAAATATTCTGGTATACTAAATACCCAAAGTTCATTGCTCATGTTTCCTCTTGCTTTGAAAGTTTTAAAGTAGTAAAACTCGTTGGCAAAAATATCTATGATAAGGAATGACTCTAATTTTATTTTTCGTTAAATGGAGGTATGTTAAGAAAAAAGGACCGGAAAACATAATGTATCATTCGTTAAGAAATGTAAAAAGACGCGCGATTATTAACAGAATCTTTCACCGGGTACGATAATTGACAAGGAAGTCCAACCGGAGTGTCCGGGATTTGCTTGTAGCCTTGTACCCTTACGAGGCTTGCCTAGTCATGGACAAAAGCAAATTATGGACACGAGAGGTGGATTTTCTTGTCAATGCTTACACTCGGTGATAGATTATTTTTCTCCCTGTGTCTGAAACACTTCAAAAATAATTTCCATACATGTTTTTGTCATGATTTTATGCAGCTGAAGCGACCAAACGCGTCAGTCTTTCATGACCACATAGTTAAAAATCGCACGTGTAGCTTATCTGACAGATTTGTCATTTTGCACATTTTATTAGTACAATTCTGCTAATATGGAAGAAAGATTTTTCCTTCCTTTATTTCGTTGTTAAGTACTATTCGCCCTTCTAACGAAACAAAATAAAGAAAGTTCGAGGTATCTTCTGATGATTTACAGCTCAAACTAGAATAATATATATCTGCTTTTAGAAGTCAATTCACAGGATATTCAAAAGGTTATCTGTTGCACCGAAGAGTCATCCAGCTTGGAACAAGGATTGCATGGGACAAGATACACCTGCTTATTTGGTTATAGACATTGCGTACAGTACGATTACATAAGGATAAGGATAACGAAATAAAAAACAACCTCATAAATCAATAAGAAGAAAACAGGCATGTATTTACAAAGTTTCGTTTTCATATCAAAATATTCTCTGTGATTTATTAATTTTAGTGGAACCTCCTTCGAAGAATTTGTTTTAACATTGATCCTCTATGGAGATTATTCACATATAAATTGTTGTCCAATATGTTTCAAAGATTCTATGTGATTGTTCTCGTATAGTCCCCGCCTGTTTCTCTAGTTTGAGACACACTCCTTCTTTGTTCCTCTTTCTCTTCTTCTTTGTGTTTATTATGTAGTGATAATCTCAGTGCCTTCATGTAAAAGTATTATCTCCCCTTTTCATTGCTTAAAACCTTCTGCATTTAAATAAATATATATATGCACAACCAATATAATCCCCTGAGATGATTTTCTGTTATCAAAATTTCACGGAATTTCATAAACGTTTTAGAAATTTCAAGAAATTGTCATAACATAAATTTTGAATGCATTGAAGAAACAACCAACCGAAGTTGTATAATTTCAAAGATGGTTGTAAAATATACTTTTTTATGTTGAGATTATAAAAATGACAAGGAAGTAGGTACCGGTGTTTGAGCATGATTCGGTGGTTCCTACATCAAAGAATGCCCGGTATCTACATTATTGTCATTTTGATTTTGGTTGGAAAATAGTGTTTTAACTTGTTTTTAATTATCAAATACATAGTAGCGTTTCTTGATCTAAACATTACCTTCACGTTAAGTGTACAATTGTTTAACGTCTTCAAATTCAATAGCATCATTTAAGAACAGGTACAATTTCAGCATGGACCAGACATACACGTTTCGGGTACTTAACCCTCGTCAGTGATCCTCAATCTAAACTATGTAATATGACCAAAGAGTGTGAAATTTAGTATGTCTAAAATGTACCGAAAGACGTAGCAGGATGAGTGGGATTTGATGCTATAGGACCCACGTTTTAGAAATTTCATGAAATTTTGATAACGGAAATTTTCGAATGCGTTGATGAGACAGACGATCAACCCAAATTGATCGAACTTGACTACATGTGCCCTCGGGGACTAGTCAAACTTGAAATGTGTTAATTATTGATAATGAAGGATGTAAATTTACGCATCGGTATCGCCTGTCGCCTTAACGGGATGTGGGTACCCGATGGTACGTGCATATGCTTTACACCAGTGTGTGCACATATGACCAAAATAACAAAATTTTAATAAATTACTCCATTTACTACAGAACATAGGTTCTGCAATTTTAAGGGAGTCCAGAACAGTATCCGAAAGAACCCCATCGGAACGCTCTGGATCAATTATGACGTCATAATAGAAACGGCGACATTGGCGCGTTTTTCGCAAGAACGTTAGGATTAGGTAACGTAGAAATAATGGGGAGGGGGTAACAAAATCACTATTACTTAAATACTGACGGTCAAATTTCAATAGGAATTTATCGGTGGTTCACTTGACATATAAAGAAGAAAAAATCAAGTTTTTACGGAAAATAAATGATAGGGTTTCAGATAAACGGAATTTATGATTGAAAATTAGCAACTCAAAGACGTTTTGAAAATAGACATAAATTTATCTCCTTTCGACAATTTCTTTTAAAAGTCTTAGTGGTCATGTATGATTCTATACATATCCGATTGCCCACATCATATCTAAATGAAAAATACAGAACTTGTTAATATTCTGCCTCTACAGAAGATTTGTAACTGTTTTTCATTGCCTAAAGTGTATTAATTTTAACGTCACATTTACGGCCCACTTAGGGGCTTTCAGTGGGTTATATGTACGTTCGTAGCTTCAAAACTAACGGTAAAAAATTGATGAAACTTTGCATGTAGAAAAAGTATGTTTCAATCATTAACATTTATAATTTTTAGGAAAATTAAATGATAGGATCAAATTTAAGTCCGGCTGTCCTGGACCTCCTTAAGTCACAATAAATAGCAGGGTTTTTTTTATATTCCCAAAGTAATATATTCAAAAGAAGCTGAGAATAATTTGTTACACTTCCAGAGGGTCCTTACTATTTTCTGAAAGAAGAATCCTTGAATTCTAATCAGAGGTCGTATTTATGTATGGAATTTCGTACAATACTTCAACAATAAAAAAATGTCTCAATTCTCTGACGGAATTTTAGATTTCTCAAACAGTATGATTTGTTTTTCAGTGAAAAAAGAATGAATTCCGGATGTTATGATAGGAACTATTTAAAATGTCAGAAATAAAAAAGATAGCAGAACTGTTAATCGGATGGTTGACACGTATTGAAATATCTATACTAATTGCCTCTGTCTATTTGCTCTGTTTGTTCACGTTTTAGTGTCTCCCTCTTTTTACATTTCATGTGTGTGTGTTTCGCTGAGATATATAGAATTTCATTCTTATTCTCTTTTTTTCCTGTTTGCTATGCACCAGTAGCTTTGAACACCCTATTGCAGTTTCAGTTTCGCTACAAGACTCATTTGAATATTATGGATTGAATAAAATTCGCAACTTTGTTTAGAGAAACACAAAATACCTTAATATGTATATCACCTTGTTTCATCTTTTTTCATTTGAAATGATGAATTATCTATATTGCATGATTAACTTGAGAAGTTTGTCAGATAGGACGTATTTGTATCGTCTTAGTGCATAGTTTTAGAAGACGACCACCAGGAAGCTGGTGGGAAAGAAACAGTCGGATCGATCAATCCATCAGTTTCTAAGCTTCTTTTAATGGTAATGTCAAAGACAGATTATTTATGATAGTTTTTATAGAGTGGACGTTGATAAATAGTTGCCATCACGATTCGGATGTGGAGGGGAACTGCTTATAATTAAACTCCCAGGAATCATAGACATTTCTGTATAGTTTTTGACCTAGTTATACAATTAGGGTAATGAAATATAAATGGAGTCCGAGTATTATAAAAGGAAAGGATGTAAAATGTTGCGTTTGTTTCCATAGTTGTTTTGGTAATACCTCAATTATAAGCAATAGAATATCTTTCCTTTTTAATGCAGGAACGTTACAATGTTGTAATAATTATGGCATAGACTGGAATTTTCTGTTCAGTTTTTAATAATATTTCCGTTTTATTTTACAAAAGCGTTATCTAAACCGACATTTTCCCTGTTGCTTCTATACCATATTTATATTTTTCGGATTTCACGATAAGAATTATAACTAGAAATATTTTAGGTAAATGATTCCATATTATAGATATCTTAAACTTGTTAAAACCTTCTCGCAAGTAATAGGAATTATTTTGCATAACTCTAATTAATTGCATGGGGCAAATCCAGCGTCCGGGTATGTATCAATTAGAATTTAATTGCCGTTATTTGAATACCAATGCGATAAAGAAGATCCTGACGACAATCTCAACAACACTCACAATAGAGCACCAAATTGAGCATCGACGGACCCCTAGCAAGCTATAGGTGGGACAAGGAATCCGGGAGAAGTAAGCATCCCCTGCGTGGGTAGCCACATCCGTCGTCGATGTTCACTCACGAAACTGAAAACAATATCTACAAAACATGCACTGGCTGAGGTTACGTCCATATAGAAAGTGCTAAGGCGACCATGACAAATATGGATAATGACCATATCCCTGTCTACAGTACAAAATCGATAAAACATGTCAGGGAAAGACAATTTTTAACACTTACTGCCAAAGCCCTCGCGGGGAACGTTTTTATGAGCTCCACACTAAAAAGAGCATACGTTAGACACAAATGCGATAAAGAAAAACACGAAGTATTAATGGGAAACCAAATTTTAATCAAAACTGTAAAAGTAATCGCATTGTTTATTGAGGATATTATCAAAAGAGTTAAAGTTAAACAACATTTATGTTTATATTTATGTCGTCGGTTTATGTGTAGTCTTTTGTGTTTGATGTTTACATGTCGTGCTGTACTCGTCTTTTGTGTTTTTGAATCGGGTGTTTTGGTGTTTTGCTGTTGATGCTGCAACGGGGTCTTGTTGGAGATCTCCTCCCTTCTCTTATCATTGTATTCGACCAGTCAACAGTTTTGTATCAACATTTTTTCCAGTATTGCATAATGACTAACCGTTTTGATGGGACTCCATAGATTCAATCGATTGAATTAAGTATCGCCAAATGAAACACTTATAAAACAATGTTTTGTTTTCTTTCTACATTTTAAATGGACCTGTACAGATTTTTCTGAGTCAAATCTTATCCAGTTGGTTTTCAATTCTTTAGAAAATCTTTTTGTACTTACAATTGTGTATCCTAACCTTTGATCTGAAGTTTGATGTGTGAAATGCGGTGGCGTTCAGAGACTTGCTCACTCCTCCCGGGCACCTGATCCCACCTCTAGCTTGCTAGGGGCCCGTCGATGCCCAGTGTGGTGCGCTGTTGTGAGTGTTGTTGATATTATCGCCAGGATCTTCTTTAACTCATTTGTGTCACACTAATGCCCTTTACCGTGTGGAGCTCGTAAAAAAATTTCCCGCGAGGGGTTTGACAGTAAGTGTTTTAAATGTTTTTTCCCTGACATGGTCGCCATATCACTTTCTATATATAGACATAACCTCAGACAGTGCATGTATTTTATATAATTGTTTTCATTTTCGTGCATGAATATCGACGGCCGGTGCGGCTAGCCAACAGGGGATGCTTACTCCTCCCGGGCACCTGATCCCACCTCTAGATTGCTAAGGGTCCGTCGATGCTCAGTGTGATGCTCTGTTGTGAGTGCTGTTGAGATTATCGCCAGGATCTTCTTTAACTCTTTTGCATCAAAGAACTGTCGAACGTTCAATTCTACAAATAGTTCTTTGAGTTTCTTGAGTCCACTAATGTTACAAAGCATTGTCGATAATGAAAACTAGAGGAGGTGAACGCCATCCAGACGCCGTTAAATATCGGCCCACAGTAATATCAACAAAGATAAAAGCATGAGAAATAAGGAAAGGCTATTAAACAGGACGATTCTGTGTTGACCACAGATAACAAAGCACAAAACAAACCTCCATAGATGCAACGGAAACTCACACTGATACTAAATTGAAGCAAAGAAAATATATATGAAGCATCAAACACAGCATATCAAACAGGTGAAGAATAAGGACAGCGAAGAATGAGAAACAATGAACAAATAAAAACAATTCTCAGGCAAAATGGGCATGAGAAAATAAGCACACACAACAGAAAATATTTGACGTATAGTAATTCATGGATGGCAGTGTATTATATTTTTCTAAATGATCTGAAATGACAATCGAGCTGTAGAATCTATATACACGGATTGTCCTATCTACAGCCTTGTACCAGCTCATTCTTAAGAAATGCAATCTGACTGAATGTGACGAAGGGACGCCATGATGACCCCTGACCGAATCTCGTTTGAGAAGAGAGAGCCAAACCACCTGTCATCTCTGAATGTCGGTTGGACTCCTCAGGTGATTATATGTATGAGCTTGCTACAGCCGGCAGAGCATGGAGTGTTATTCGTACGCCCTCCATTTTCATATCAATATGTGTGTTGCTTGGGCCGTTATGTTATGCTGTCTGTTTGTATGGTCATCGTCAGTGATGAGATTATTTTACACCACTATAGTGCGTTCTTCGAAATCTCTGGGTAGCCGGATAAGAAGGAGGGTTATGCGAGAAAATTCCGGATGATCACACCATTTGCAACTGGCGTAGCAGATGGCCGTCTTCAGTCGGCCCATTGGTTTCGTTGGTTATGTGTAGTCTTTTGTGTTTGATGTTTCTTTGTTGTGTGTTATTGTTCCTTGTTCCTTTTATGTCTCTTGCTGTACTTGTCTACTCTGTGGTTTTACATGGGGTGTTTTGCTATAAATGCTGAAACCGAGTGTTGGTGGAGATTCCCTCCTTTCGTTTAGAAATAAAAGGAGAAAAGGAAAACGGATAGTCAAGAAAGACAGAATTTGCAGCGACGACTTATTTTCCAAAAAGAAATAATTTTATTGAAGTATGTTCTCTCCGTTAGTTAGAACCTTGTACTGCAGCGGAAAACCTTTACTAAAATGATTGAGCTGTTCCAAGAATAGACCGATGTAGTGTTAATTTCACGATAGATCAAATTACTTCACTTAAATGTCAATTTCAATTTGTTCCGTTTTCTATGAATAAATGCACAAGATAGATCTAATCAGAATTTGTGACAAGGAAACCAAGATTAGTTTTTACATCCACGATCAAATTGAAAAGAAAAGGAACGTCTTTTACTTAAAGTTCATAATTCGGATTTGGTATGTTTGAAAGGACGAGCAGAGTGAGAAGCGTTCATCAGTAAATAAGTGACTGTCCTGTAAACAACCTATATGCATAGGTTGTATCTAGGAAAACGAATTAGATTTTTTTCATCCATAATAAATCTGGAAAAAGGGGAGAGTCCCCCCCCGAAATGAGTTTTGTAGATTTGTAATAAGTTGGACGGCGAAATATATATCATGAAATCAGTAGGGTAGCTGAAAGTCTTGTAACTTTTAATGAAAAAGGATTCTTTTATTTTATCACTTCAAAAATCAAGTCATAAAGAAGGGGAATTTGCTCAAAAACGTTGAATAAGTTGTGAGATTAAAAAAAACCTTAGAGGATCACCACAAATGCTTGGTAGTTTTGTACTTTCCTACATGTAAATAAGATTTTACTTCTAAGATGAACTGGAATCCCCTTGAAAAGAGAGGGAACGTTCCTTCCCTAGACTTCATAATAGTATTTGGATGATCTGAAGAGCGAATGGAATAAAACAAAATCTTAACAGCAGGACACGAATAGCAGTCTTGTAATGACGAACGTAGCTTAATAGCTAAGGGCTCAATTAGACCTATGGAGGTCAGGTTTAGGATGAAAAAGTCACCGAGTTTTACATTGCTTTTCGGTTCTATGTTAAGATCATACTTGATTTTGTATTATTTTTTAGTTTTTAACCTAAAAGAGCTGATTTCTGAATATTATCTATATTCTGGATCCCACCCATTTTGCTACGTCTTTTGGTACATTTTTTGGACATACTAATGTTCATACTTTTTGGCCATATTACATTGTTCAGACTTAGGATCACTGACGAGGGTTAAGTACCCGAAACGTGCATGTCTGGTCCATGCTGTAAATTTATCAGGTCTTAAATGTTGCTATTGAATTTGAAGACGTCTAACATTTGAACTACTTGGTGAGTGTCACTGCTGGTGGACCAAGAGTTCCCGAGGGCACATGTAGCCAAGTTCGATCAACTTCGGTTGATCGTCTGTCTCTTCAACGCATTTGAAATTTTCTGTTACAAAATTTCTTGAAATTTCTAAAACGTGGGTCCTGTAGCATCATATCCCACCCATTCTGCTACGTCTTTTTGGTTCATTTTTGGACATAATAATTTTCATACTTTTTGGCCATATTACATTGTATAGACTTAGGATCACTGACTGACGAGGGTTTAGTACCCGAAACGTGCATGTCTGGTCCATGCTGTAAATTTATCAGGTCTTAAATGATGCTATTGAATTCGAAGACGTCTAACAATTGACGATAATACTATTAAACTACCCCGTGGTTTTATGGAATGAATACAGCTATTTGATTGAGATGTAATCAGTTGGAAATTTGCGATAGTGGTATGGAACAAGGTTTGTCCGGTATTGACTGTTTGATCTACGTTTAATTCGGGGTTTGTTTATTTTGAAATAATGCTGAATAATCAATAAAAAACGTAATAAAGAAAAAGAAGATTTTTTTAGACGTTCGTCTTCTCCAGCTCTACTGAAAAGCTGTGATGAAACTTGGTAGGTATATATAGTATACCAATGATCAACTAAAACAGTCGCCCGGATCCTTCAACAGGTAGAACCACCGAAGGGAAACTGAGGTCAAATTAAACTTCCTTAACCAACTCTTTCAGAGTGGTAACTCAAAGCATCGGGATGATCTAAAGAGACTTATAGAAAGCATCGCTATTTTTGGTTCCTCTCCGAATTCAAGTCACATTTCTTTATGTTTTTAATTCGTACTAAGTCAGAAATGCTTATTTCTGTCTTGAAATACTTTGATATCAATGTTGAAATTTCTTATGTAATGTTTTGTTGAATCAGTCATGAACATTGCCAGTTTAATAGATTTATTGGTTTTATGGCCATGTATATGCACATTGTATATAAATATTAAACGTCTTCAAATTCAATAGCATATATTTTATTCATTGTCAGATGTCTAGTGTTCTTGATCTATAAGTCCATATATATGCACAACCAATGTAATTCCCTGAGATGTTACTATTGAAAGAAAAGTGCTGCAATTCGTGTATTAACACTCGTCACGATGCATAAGATCTAAAGAAGCATGTCGCGACGGCTGTTCTAACCTGCAAACTGAGCCCGCGGTGACCTGAATTTTAACGTCACCCTTTTACCTAGAAAACGCGATTTCAGAAAACAAGAATGAAATAGACAACTATGGTGCATATATATAGAAGAAATGTCTTAATTTGTGTTTATTTACGGGTATACAACACACAGCAAGTGCATTTATTGCATGAAATACGCTAACTCGCATTACATGTACGATAAATACACTTGCTGTGTGTTGTATACCAGTAACAAAACACAAATTAAGGTTCAAGGATACACCATCCGAACAACAAATCACTTCGGAGTCTCTCTCGTCGCCAAAATCGACGTCACGTTGTCTATGACGTCACGAAAAAACGCGCCAAAATTGCATCGGCACTGTTATTATTTGACGCTGACTCACCTACGTCCTGAAACATGAACTAGTATTTTAGGGATTGTGCTAAATAAAACTGCCGTATTTTGATAAGATTGGGACTTCTATCGTTTTTCTTTGAATCTTGATTAAAAATTGATGTAAAACAGTTCTTTGATAGGTATGTTCATTCAGAGAAAAGGCTTACAGCGCATTCTGCCGCTCGCCGTCATCTCTACGAGAAAATCACGAAAGAATAATTTTATGCTTGTTTCATTTGTAAACAACCGTTTGATTTATACCCGGGGTTAAAATAGCACTTTTCTATGTCTATATATCTAGGAGTAGTGATATCTAGAACAGCAAGCATCACGATAAGGGCAAAGGAGAGGGGAGTATTTCTGCTACGTAGCAATTTCTCTCCGCTATGTGTAAGATTCGCCATTTATAATAAGCGAACCGTAATAATTATATTTTGAATTTATCGAACAGAAGACTTTTCATGACAAATGACATAGTACTATAAGTCAAATCTTCTCAAAGTGAATCCTCCTTTTGAAAAAGTTCTCTTTTTTCACATTATTTGTTCTTCTCCTTTTCTTACAATGAGAATATTCATGGACCTGTTATAAATCAATGATTTCAGGATTATTGCCTAAATTTAACCCTCTCCCCGGCAGTGAATTATTATTACCGGTATGCGTTAAATATTATAGGAATGGAAAGTACATACATATTTTAAAATTACCAGCGGTGGATTCAGGGGGGGGGGGAGGGGGCGCCCCCCCGGCAATGACCCCAAATTTTCCAAAAACAGGTATATTTTTGCCCATTTTCAGTTAAATCGGCAAAATTCGCCCCTTGACCCCCACCCCCCCGGCAAAGGGGGCGCTGGATCCGTCACTGATTACCTCAAGGATATTTGATCCTGAACAAGTCACACTGACCTTGAGGATGACCTTGACCCACGTTGGATGCCATAATGCTGAATATCCCAGCATGTTTGATGAAAAATGCGAATGCCGACTTACCTACATTATATGGTCTCCATAAATACGTAAATGCAAGGAATACTGTTTTTATCGTATTACATTGAAGTACACTAAAATTATTTTGCAATCAGGAAAGAATTTGTCAATAAACGCCTATAATGAAATATGTGCACGTAGACCAGTAAAAAAAAGGAGGAAGGGGGGGGGGGGGGGGGGGTATGGAACGTTTATAATATTAATCGAAGATAGAACTCAGTTGCAGCACTGTTTTACTGTTATAAGACAGTTAGTTGCATTTTACATTATAATGATTTTTTTTTGGTTAAAAATATTTAAAAAAAATCCTTGTAAATGTTTTCTGTTTTGAAACACAGATTCTTACAAATAGGTTTCAAAACGTCGTGCAATTATAAGGCGACGTCCTGGTTCAAAACGACGTTGTTCGTGCTATTGTTTACCCTTTCTTAGAAGAAAACAAATGTCATGCGGAAATAAATATGATTTTTCATAAATATAGGAATTAAAAAAAAACTATTTCAAAATGACATTCTGTCACAAGGCCGATTTTAGCCCTTCCCGGCTTTTCTCCTCATCCAAAACCAATGGATAGCAACATACATGTACTAAGCCTGTATATTGTAATTGCACTTACATTCAAGTATTAGTAATTTTCTTTGCGTATTCTTTTATCTGAATACATTCTATTTATTTATAATTCTATTCATAAGATATACATCTTGTTTTCATCCCCCCATTTCATTCTGGACCGTTTTTATTTCTTTATCACCTTGATTTGACGTTCAAATGGCCAACTGCATCACGTGACGTCATTTGCTTAAAACTGTTGCAGGCGTTAATATTACTGATATAATGGGTATTGAATATTATAAAATGGGTTACAGAATTCACATTTTGATCAGTTCTATTTCCAATTGATATATGGATGATAAATGGAGTAATTTAGATGAAAGGTTCAGGAGATATAAATCCAAATAGAGCACGGAGGGGAAATCTTGCCAGCATTTTTGACAGAATCTGGAGGGGGTAAGGTCATAATTTTATATCAAACTTAAAATTTTGTTCGATGATTGCAACATTTATTTTTATTGTTGAAAGATATGTTAACTTAGATTAAGATAGCAAATTTTCCGCTCATTGGCATGTTAAGAAAGTACTTAAACCCGTCATTTACTGGTTGGACTCTAAAAATAATGACGTCAAGAATAGAGCCTAAAATGGTATAATATTTACTATTTCATAGAATTTGACTTACCAGCATTGATATATTTTCTATTTTTTATTTGTTTCAGACCTTCTTTCGTTATTAAAAGAATGACCATATACATTCATGCATCAGGTTTAAAATAACATGGGTCTATTGATGATATGATGCAAATTTGGGGAAAATTAAAGAAAAATTGGACATGTACTTCTTTGGAAGGTCATAAATCAATTGGAGGCTCGATGACATATACTTTTTTCATTAAAATACTATACATTACATTGTTCTCTACCAATAAAATCAATAAAACTTAACCTGGGATGTTTAATAGTGTTTTGGGGTGTTTTGGAAAGGGTGTAACCATGAATCTTAAGACACTTATTCTCTTATGAATCCAAGTGTCAGCATTTTCATATACGGACAATATGTAGTTTGAAAACATGTCAAGTGTGAGACAAACGATAGGGTAATTTAAAATCTGCTAACTATGCTGACCGTCGCGATTTTCTGAGAAACCTTCAGACAATTTGATTCGACCTCGTCATGCAGACAGAGTTCAAGAGTTTTGTGTTAAAATCCGTAGTTCAAGATGAAAAGCCTCGGGAGAAGTAGACGAAAGAATATGTAATAGGGCTTCAATAGGGAAGTTCTGTAATGATGGGAGTATCTTCATCTGATTAGCATAATAGATACTTTCTTTGGCACTTATTATGTATAATCAAGTTCTTCATACAAGTGAGGGGTATCTCTTCGATGTTTATCTTGTAAAATATTTCAATGACAAATATGGATAATGACCATATCCCAAATACACAATACAAAATCGATATTCCAGAAAATCATAAACCGAAGGCATACAAAATCAGGATAAAACAAGAACCAAAGCAAACAAATAAAAAACTCCACCATATGAAAAGAAGCGAACTCCCAAAATGGGAGTGACACCAAGTGCCCAGGAAGAGTAAGTTTCTCCTGCTTGCATGCAACACCCGTCACATCCGCTTACTTCCATTTTAGAAGATACAAGTATATTCGGTGGTTGGATGGTTCAAATGGTCCCACTCATTTAGCGAACTGCTTTTTGGAGAAACAATCAATGTTAAGTGTCTTCAAATTCGATTGCATCATTGAGAACATATTTAGAAGGTATTGAACACTTTGACGCCAAATTCAATTTTTCTCAAAATTTCTGAAACTATATATTTCTTGTTTGTCCTTGATTATGCAAACTTACATTGATTCTATCCACAGGAACATTTTCTGCGAGACTTTGAAATATGCATTAATCGACGTTTTCGTGAATTTCTTGATGACGTCATAATATTGAAAGTGTCATTCCATTTCTCGTGAAGCTATCAGAAATTAATTTTGAAATCTTCATAAATGTATTGCACTTATATATTCAAAAGATGAGATTAATTGTGTTTTAAACAATGACGGGATATTGGAATAAAAGTAAACTCTGTCGCTCAAAAAATTGCGATTTCTAGCCAATTGACTGTAGTTGATACTTAATTATGAGGAATCCTGTGGATCAATCTTTGTCAAAAACTTACAAAGTTATCAACAATGTCCAGAGATGACTTCATGATTAAATGAGAAAAAATAAATTTTGGATAAAAATTACAAAGCTTTATATTTTCTTTTTTTTCTTTCGAAAATCGTCCATTTTCAATGAAGTGACATCCGCTCTTGTAATGTTAATTTAACTGTGATTCATTGTGATAAAGATTGAATTTTCTATTATATACATGCAAAGTTTCAATGCCATACGTTCGGTATTAATGTTTATATTGGATTTTGAATGCGAAGGTTTGTGACGCCCCGATAACATCGAAATGACGTCGTGATTGCTCGTGGATAAAACTCCCAAAGTCTACAACTTTGAAAATCGCCATAATGTCTTCAAATGACGCTGGAAATTATTCAAACTTCATCAGGATACTCAGATGTGTATATCAACCAGCGTATCAAATGTTTTAAGGAAGTTAAATTGTACTTTTTTTCTAGGAAGTGAGAAAACAAATAATGCCGCCGCCATCTTGGTGTTTAAACCCTCCTTAATTTGCAGCATGAACCAGGCATGCTTGTTTCGGGTACTAAACCCTCGTCAGTGTTCCTCAATCTAAACAATGTAATGTGGCCAAAGTATGTGAAGAATTATACAAAAAATAAAATGATAGGAAATTCCCGTATAAAATTAAATCACTATAAAGAGTCATCATCAAGCTCATCCCAAGTAAAACTCGTGTGATTTTTTTGTTTTTTGTTTTTCGGTATTACAATGTCATGAGAGGACAATATTCCAGTTCCAAATAAAGTCGATCCGAGAAACAAATATGAAGACAATCCACCCTTAATTGCTACAACCATTTGACTTTATATTGAAAAAAATGTCTTCATAGTCTACGAAATTCAATACAATGAACAACAAAATAGGGGCATTATACAACTATCAGTCCTGGATGGTAATGCTGAAAAGAAACGTTATTGTTATGTTCTGATAAACATTTACTTTCTTTTTCTTTTACAGTAATTGAGCAAGGGATTGTCCCTTTATTAATCTTAAGTTCAGTAAACATCATTTCAGTATAAAAGGCTATAGAATCATTCGTTGTGGCCACCTGTGATTTGTTCACAAGAAACAGCAATGATGAATATGCCTATATAGCGTTTGTGACATCTCGAGGGAGTTAGCAAAAATAACAAAGCATTTTTCTTATCTGAATAGTTGATGAAAATGTCTTCCACAGAGTTTCATCTCCCATGAAGGCCAATTTCCGTTTTGAATATTGAACAAATAAGAAAGGGGCTACATGTTGTATAGAGGCCTTACAATTTTGGTTATGTAATCAAAACTGACCGACTTAATTTTCATGTTATAGCGCGGATAGGATGTATGATATTGCGGATGCAGTTATATTTTATTGTCGTCTTTTCCGTCATTCAAGACAAGTCGGTTAATTGATTATTAGATATTGGGATATCCCGGAATTCAAGTCGTATTCGATTTTGGTATTTATCATTTCGTGTCACTATTTGGTCAGTATGAAAGGTTTTGATATAAAGTGAATCGACAAGACGGGTATACAAGAAACTCGATCCCATGACTTCACAGGTTTAAAAGTACATCTGTTTTCTAGAAAACAAAAATACGAAAATTAATATATTTTTCAACCCAGTGGAAGCTGAAATCTTTGTGTCCCTTTGTACCCTCTTGTTTGTTTAAGTTGGTTTGTCTATTTTATTGAAAATCTGCTGATGCGTTCCTCCTGCTACAAGTCGGTACAGTGGCTTTGCTGGATATGCTATCCGTATCCTCTTCCATAAAAAAAAAAGAATTTACCTATTTTACCACCGTGTTGTTATTAATGTTACAAAAAGTGCAAATCTGTTTAAACATACTTTCATCTTAATAAATATTTTCTCTGACATGGTCCCCATAGCACTTTCTATATAGACATAATCTCAGACAGCGCACGTACTTTAGATATTTTCATTTTCCTGTGTGAACATCGACGACATGTGCGGCTAGCCAAACAGGGGATACTTACTCCTCCCGGGCACCTCCCACCTCTAGCTTGCTGGGGGTCCGTCGATGCTTAATTTTGTTCTCTATTGAGAGTGCTGTTGAGATTATCGTCAGGATCTCCTTTAACTCGCTAGCCCACTTAAAAATTCACAGGTCTCTATTGATGGATGAGTTGAGACTAATTCATGACAGACTCATATCATACATGTATTCTTTGAGAATAACTTTTACATTTACTGGCAGAAATATATATGTAATTGCTATTGACCGCGAATCATCAGTTCTGGATGAAATGATGTATGCCCTTTATCCATATTATGTCAAAGCGTGTTATTTCAGTGATAAATACTTTCCGTACACGTCAGAGTGGCTTGAGTGGTCTACAAATCTCTTTGCAACAAAATCGTAGAATTATTCATGAAAATTTTCCTAACTTCTAAAATTAAGGATAAAAAGAAGGATTTTGCTTTTGGTTTACAAAATGGTTTAATATCATCTGGACCTTCCTCGACAGTTTATTCTATAAAGAGGTATCCGCGCATTATCCTGTTTACTGCACTATTTCCTGTTATATAACAAATGACCGTCCTAAGTTGGCGCCCGGCGTTCATAAGCCTTCCTCAAATTCTGCTTAGACATTCGTGCTTCATACTTTAGTGCTTATATTATGATTATATATTGGATCGTTCGGCGTGGGTGTCAATTTGTGTCTCGTTGTCCCCTGTTGTTTGCTAAAGTTGGTTTGTCTGATTTTTATGTTTGTTGGTGCATTTATCTATATTGAAATATATATATCATATCGAAAAATTTTAGTGCACTATATGCGCATTTCAACAAGGTATGTCTCATATGCTCGAGGCCGAAAAAGAAGAGATATGAAATTATGAGCAGAAGTCAGAGCTATGCCGTCAGATAGATACCCCATTGCTTTAGGAAATTTTTATCAAATTTTGTGGCGGAGAATTTACTATATATTTTGAGTCAATTGTCAAACGCTGAAATTAGGCGAATGATATCATCGGGGATTAAACAATCCACCAGCAGTGATACCAACTTTGTGGTGGAAATTGTCAATATATGAAATATGATATATCGTAAAATTTCAATGCACTTGTCAGTATACCTGAGCCTCTCTTCCATATTCATCGTGGATACCGATAATAAATGAAAATTTGAAACTAAGCAGCTGATTTAAAAACATATACAGGATTAAAGCAATCAGTCATACCTCTGGTTATATTGCCCATATTATCATGATTATGCAATATTCGTGCTTATTTCCTTTTTGCCCTTAACAAAACATTTTAAAATACCCATTAATTCATATGATGAGCAATGCTTTGAATTTTTATCGAATATTTTGTGCATGTTTGTATGTTTATTCTTAATCTATGTGTGGCTGACTTTATCACTGCAAAAAGTATCTGACAATACAGTGAAAAATAGGCCTCAATAATACATTTTTGTTCACAATATTGACAGATATTTTGGGTTATAATCAATTAAAAACACAGAATTTACACATTCATCGATTCTGACAGCCTACCCTGTGCTAGCAATAAGAGGATGCTTACTCTCATCTCGAATTCACTGGGGATTCAACTTTGCTCCACTGAAGACGGTTTTGATTGTTTAGTTTGGCTTTGCATTTTTTAAACTGCTTCTTATACTTAATATACTCATCTATCAGAGGACTGTGGAAATGAAGTACTTAATAGAATTTCAGAACGAGATTAGCATCATTACGTACATAAAAATGTTTTTGTCTAAAATTAAAAACAGGACGACTACTTCTCTTTTTGAAATCAATTATTTGAATTGAAACAAAAATCAGTTTTGCACAAAATAGCGAAAACAATTTGAAATTAATGTCAACTTTAAAATGAAATGTGGTCTTGTTTCATTCGTTTACACGTAAAACGTTCTGAAATTTCATTTAGTAACTGTTCAAAACTAACCGTTGTTTTATTTTATCCTTTCTATGATTGAATGCATTTAAAGTGTTGTATCTGTATTCGATTGTCACCAGAGACCAATTTCCAGTAAAATACCAATAAAAGTGGTAATTCAATCAATTTTGCAGACAAACAGGATGCTATTCAAACTTCTGAATCGGCGAATAATTCGTTGACAAATACACCTCCACGATTCTTATCATATTAAACCCAACGGTATGAAACAGATCAATACTGAATTTTCTGGCAGAAGTTTCTATGTATTTATTTCAAGAGAACTATTCCTTTGCTTCATTGAGAAAATATATATGATATATATTTCTCGTGTGCAATACAGGATCGATCAATTTCGCTTAGGGCAGCTAGTAACTAGAGTTCTGAACATGATTAGTCGTCGCTCGATGCGCACCACTGTTACTGAATAAAGTCGTCTTCCGACACCTCTGTTTACCCTGTCATTGACAGGCCGTTATGCGCTTGAAGCGCTTGAAAATCTTCTTAAAAGGCTTATTCACTGCTGTCTTGAAGTAGTTATTTTTTTCTGAGCTTGCCGCAGCGTGGCTTGGAATGGGATGTAGGCCGAGTCGGAGGTCCACGGGAAGAGTTGGTGATTTTCAAAATAAACGAAAGAATAATAACACATATTCGTATTTAAAGGAAGTTTCAGATCAAGGAATAGTGAAGGAAAGTTTTCAGTCGACCGGTAACTCGCAGCCGTCTTCAAAGAAAGACAAAAAGCGAGAAACCTCAAAGGAATTCAATAGTTTTTCAACGACATCAAAAACTTACTTTAAATCAGGCTTACGCTCTTCGAAAATCACAGTTCGTTTATCTACGGATGGGTCTGTACTTGAAATAGAAGAGTTTGAACTCGAACCACCAAATTTTACAAAATCGAAAGATACAGATGAAGATAGTTTGCTAAAAACAAGACGTGCAAGCGCGCCAGTTTTTAAATTTGAAGAAGGTAAGAAATGTTCATTAATTCATCCATTTCAGATGAATAATAAGTCTGACAGAATGAAGATTAAAGAGAACTTGATACAAATACATCGTGTCGACTCACTCAGGGCTCCTCTCGCTAGTGAAGAGGGAGACTCTATCAGTGAAGATGAAGAATTTGACATCGCAAATTCAACAATTATTGCAGAATGTGAAATAAATCAAATACACAGAGACGCAGTAAGATTGAATGAAACCTATGAGAATTTAAGAACGACTTGTTGCTCAAATGAAAATCGAATTTTCAAATGTCAAGAGGGCAACTTTGAGAGACCTCATCACATTGAACATTCCCACCTCCATAACAGTGATAACGAATGTCCATTATGCGGAACAGAGGAATCTTTGTGCACACAGATTGACAATCATTGCCACAGAGAACTATCAACAGAGAATAAAATCGTGTTCAGGGACTCTGAGACAAATGCGTACGAAGTGCTCGACAAATCATTATCTGGTACCTTGTCGTCTGCTTTCCAATTAAGTGCTGACATTTGCAAAATGAAATTCAATCGTAATGATGTGGGCCCAAAAGATAAGGCGAAACTGGAGGAGGATAGTGGATACAATGACGATAAAGTAATAATGAATGCTTTTATGGACCATAACTCCGATTTAGGCAGAAACTTTGACACCGAATATCACCTATCTTTATCCGACATCAAATCACAAACTTTGAAGCCGGAAACTATTGACATTACACAATCATTCGATGAGCTCAAGGGGGCAACTCCTCCTGATTATTCTATGAATTTTCCATCCAACTCCGTATTGGAATTTAAATTTCAAAAAGGAGATAACTATGCTGGTATCGATCGGGATGACATTAATTGTGATGATCAGCATCCAAGCATTGTGTCTCCACACATGAGTGACTGTGAAGAATCCATGACGTACACATCTGCCAATAGTGACTTTCTATGCAGCGACGATGAAGAATTCTCGATCCCATTGTGTCCATGCGGAGACGACACTGTTGTTTACTCTGACCACAAGGTCAAGCATATGATGACCCTTCTTGATTGAGATCATTTAAGGGTATTTAAGCTGTCTGACAATAGAATCAATACGCCTGATTCTCAGAATCAATACTCATACTCTAAGCAGGTTTGAACTATCCATACCTTATCATATTGATATAATAAACCAAGGCTGATCTACTTTGATAAGATATATGTACAAAGTACATCTCTGTCCACAGGTCAGCAAATATTCACATTATTACTAAAAATTAAGGCATTGCAAGATGTCACTTACTATTTCATTGTCATATATTTGTGCGATTAAAATTGTTTCGTACCTCGTTGGCCTAATAAAAATTTCGACTTTGAACAAATTGTTCGTATAGAATAGTAATATGATTTTAAAGAACGCATGAGCATGAGCTTTGCAAGATTTTTGATGAATGAAAATTCAACATTTTTTCATTGTTACAAAGCTTTTAATCAATCGAACTAATCTTTTCGTCCGTTTAATAAGATGTCACAGAAGGAAAAGCACACAGACAACCATTCGTTTGTGTATTCAAATACTCTGACCATATATTTGTCCAATGTACGTATACCGACAGACCTGAAGTATTATATAGATTACCGACCATGAAATAGGGAGAAAATCTCCGATAGACCACGATACAATGTTTTTGGCGGAACACATTGTCCAAAATTACATGTGTGCTGACCACAAAATTTGAACGTTTTAAATGTAACCCCATAGGACCAATAAATACCAATACATTGGCACAAAATGTGTATACTAGTATAATTTGTGGTTAGCGTAATACAAAATAAACAGAATGTAGGTGTACAGACAAAGTTAAAAAGAAAGATTAATACATCAACTTTGACTATGCTGACTACAAAATGTATGTGTACAGTCAAGACATTCGGATAGAACTGACAAACATGAATAAACATGCTTCAGAGACAACATGTTACAGCTATGGTGTACCAATAGAGCTAACAAACATAAAAACGCTGGGCGTAAAATCTAAGAAACAAGATATAGATGCTTGCTCCTCCCGGGCACCTGGTCCCACCTCTAACTGGATAGGGGTCCGTCGATGCTCAATTTGTTGCTCTATTGTGAGTGCTGTTGAAATTGTCGTAAGGATATTCTTTATCTCATTGACGCGCCAACAAACAGAAAGACTTTGAACCAATAAGACGATATGTTTAAAATGCATAGAATGGTTTGCCGACCACGCACTGAATCATGAAGAAAAGGTAAGTCATTTTCAACAGGTTCCCACTGCTAGGACCAAATACGTGGCTATTCAGGGTGTTCTCAATGGACACTCATAATCATTATTTATCGCTAGGGGATGCAGGAATATATTATGTGAAATAGACAAATGTGTAGACAAAGAAAAAAGAACAACCTTATGCAAAACTTCAGCGAATTTGATATTGATAATGAGTTAAAGAAGATCCTGACGATAATCTCAACAGCACTCACAATAGAGCACGATAAGTTCTGTTGTATGTAAATTTGAAAAAAATAGGATAAAAGACCATTTTCCGATCTTGTTAGATGCATAGAAGGTCCGAGTCAACATCTTTTGGCGTTGTTTTACATTATGACGTCACTGTTAAAAGACACAATTCCATTGAGACGTAACAATAAAGAAGTGCGCGAAAATTGCCTACCTCGGACATTTTTCGTCATTTTGTCAGCCATAATGAATTTTGGCAGGTGGCCTATTGGAAAGAATATATATAAAATCCATGTCTGACCATATCTGAGTATCATAATAATATAGACATGCTAGAACTGTGATATAAAAAAGGGTGGTCATTTTTGGATTTCCAGAATTTCCTAATTCTGTAGAATTTAGTTTGATTTTTCTTCAGATTCGAACAATGTTAAAAGTTTATTGTACTTATGGTCATCAATTACTTTATCCTCCAATAATAAAAACTTTTCAAAAATACCCTTCATACATGTATGTTAAACGTCTTCAAATATAGCATCATTTATTGAAATAAGCTAAATTTGTAGAATAGACCTGAAATTAATATTAACTAGATCAGATTCTGAACATCCAAAAATTCAAATTTTTGACTTCGTAGAAATATTTTTTCATCAAAAATTTCTTTTGAAATATATATTTGCTATCCTTAAAAAATACCTGACTTCAACCCAAATGTAAAATCTACCTTAAGTTTAAAATAACACCCAATTAAATTGTTATACGAAAAGTAACCGAAACGTGCACAGTCTTGTCCATGCTGCAAAATTGATGCTATTAAAATTAATCTATTGGAATAAAAGTTCTTGTGTGTTCTATAAGCTTGAACCCCGAATTCGTACAAAACTACTACTTATTTCATAAAAGCACACATCAATAGTTATAATGAAAAATATAGAAGCGTAATCGGGCCGTGTGGTGATACCAACAGTGAAAAAGAACCGTCAGATTACTTGTAGAACGAACAAGGAAAAGTAACAAAACATAGGGTTTACAAGAGACGTGTCATAACCGAAGAAGTCCCATTATAAACTATACTGTATTTAGATTGAAATATTTCTTCCAGAGGGAAGGGATTATCGCCAGAGAAGCAAGGATGGATTTTACTTAGAATTGTTATAGATCGTCGTTTTTTTACACTTGATAAAGGCCAAGGGGCCGAAAATTTGTGTATTTGAGTGTTTGTGTTTTTATTTGTATACTGTATTTGATCAGTGACTACCTGGCCATGATAACCACAAATACCAAATAATATTCGAAAATCACAATCAATGGCATATACCATATAAGGAAACAAAATAACCAGAACAACCCGCAAAAGAGCAAAAGTGAATCCTCATTGGAGATGTGGCCAGGTGCACGGGAAGAGTAAGCATCTTAAACTTGCTATCAACATCTGTCACTATAGCAGTGCAGAAAAAAATATATCAAATTCTGATAGTTTTAACCAAAAATATCTTTCGATATTGTGGACAAAGAAATGATACATTGATTTATATTGCATTCGGATAAATAAAAAAAAAACTGCAGTGACGAATCCCGCAGCTCACGCATTTATATCTTAGAGCAGATAAATTTACAACATGGACTAGAAATGCATGTTTCGGGTGTATAACCCTCGTCAGTGACCCTCAATCTAAACAATGTTATATGGCCAAAATCTGTGAAAATTATGTCCTAAATATACCGAAAAACGTAGCAAGATGGCTGGGATATGATAATTCATATCTTAAAAAGTCTGTAGAAATACAAAAGTTCATCGTGATATACTTGTACAATTTACATGTAATTGATCTCTTTACATTGCCTTCTCATTGACCTTGACCTTAGGCTCTCTGAAAGATTTATTTCTACATTTCATTTTGCATATTAATGATTGTTTGTTCTTTTGACTATGTCTGCCTATGGTAAAAATGAATGCAAACTATGTAACCCAAGCCGTTCCTGTCACTGATTATGATTGGTGGAGCATTGATATTTGGAAAGACGAGAACAATTCAGTTCACAAGAGACTTCCAGCTTCGATAGCAGACGACAAATTACCTTGAGTCTTGTTTACTTTGATTTTTCTATGTTAAATTTTCGTAAACGCTTCTTATATGACATTTTTCTGGAAGTTCAGCAGACATAAGGATATTGAATATGTTGAAAGGTAAAGATTCCCATTAGGTTTTCTTTCTAAATTCTGGGGTTAACGAGTTGTTTCTTTTTTTTTCTTTTCTTTTCTTCTTTCTTTCTTTCTGTCTTTCTCTTTCTTTCTTTTTGGTTTTCTGCTACCATAGGGCATATGTTTCGTTTTTTTTCTGGCCAGAGCCTTAACTTGTTGTTGGCAGAAAATATCCAACGTATGGAAATTAAAAGGAGCTTTCTGATGATTTGTGAATGCCGAATTGCATAAAACCATTTGTCAGGTTTCCAAATATCACTCAATCTATCAAGGGAAATAACATTTATTTCCTGAAAATTTAATTTGCAGTCATCAAACAGAAACTAATAAACGTGATTCGTCAAATTGTACGCTTTGCTGCAAATTCCATTTCCCCAGGAAGGATTAAAATTGATTCTTGCATCCTATGGTTTGTTTTGAAGGTACGATAAAGTTAAATTTGTTGCACACCGTTTCACGTCTGGTGTCATCCGGTGTGAAAAAAGAAAAGAATTCCCATATCAAGCCGTTGTGCACAACGCACAAGACATGATTGACTTATTATGCATAAAGATTTTAATATATGTTCTATGAATGTGGTTTATAAAATTTAGTAAAAGATAATTAAACGTATTTCAAATTTGTGTCGAAACATATAGTGGAACTACTCAGGCGATCGATACCCATTTGGGACAAACAGTCAACCAGCATTGTATCAACCTAGATATGAGAGATTTAAAGTCAAATATAAAATCAAAATCGAAATATATGGTTATATAAAATAAGAAGAATATTTAAAACAAGAAACCGTCGCAGTGATCATTGCGGAACTCACACACACATCAGACACAAATGGTGACGACATGGTAACACTACCCCATCAACAAACAATTGAAGGCAACAAAAGCACACAAATCAAATGGCAAAACACTATGACATGAAGGACAACACAATAAAACGAAGGAGCCCTAACTAAGCAAAATGCAAAACATAACAAAACAACAAAACTTTCTGTAGAGGAACAATCTGGTACCCGGGAAGAGTAGGCATATTCTGTTTGCTAACCTTTCACTTTATTCATACAGAAAAGGTCAAAACTGATGGATGTAAGATGGTTTTCTTGTTTAGAACCTTTTTGAACACTGAAAGCACTTAAATATACATGTATTCTGGACTTTGTCCTGCTAGAAAACAGATACTACTCTAAGCTGGTAGTTTCAGTTATAGACTTTTGTTCCATTCAAAGATGACAGTACAATTTCCCTTTCTTTTTTTGTTCGATTTGAGGTTATGATATACAAAAATTGTGAGTTCTTCGAGACCTCTTGAGAACCGGAAAAGTGGGAAAGTTGTATGCACGTAATCCGGAAAACTACATTTTTTGCTACAAGCATGGCAGATGGTCATCCTAAGTCGGCACAGATTGGTCTTGTTGGGGTATGACTGTGTAGTCGTCTGTGCTTGATATTCATTGTCCCTTTAGTATCTCCTATAGTGTATTTCTACTCTGTGTTCTAGTGTTTTATTGTTGGTGGTGTTGGTGCTGCAGCCGATTCTTTTTGGAGATCCCTTCCTTTCTTCAAATGGACAGTTTTTTTTTTAGTAGGAGGGGCACTGTGTCGGGCTGAAGAAGGCTGTATGATGGTTGCGTTGTCTGTCATAAAATGTTTATTTGGATCACTTCCGTATGGAAATTGGACAATGACGTCATGTGAATTCGCTTCTGACGTCTTTTTATTATTTATAGACATTCTGAAAAAATGAATGAAATTTTACACATAATCATACAAATGAAATAGAAATGAATATCATAGTGGTATATCAATTTATAAATATATGTATGTCAATAAGTACTTAATCTATAATTCACGATTGAATGATACGTGAAAATCGAGAAGTATAAAACGCACAGTCGGATACAGCTGAAGAATCACAGCTGAAGAATCTCGCGTATAGGTCTACTTTGTTCACCGAACATGCCAATTTCTTAGAATAAGTCGCGTCCTTAGAACAAATACTCCTTCCATCCTATATGTTCCTTGGCTTTTCCATGGTCCATGATTATACAAAGGAATCCGTCCCCGAGACATTCTTCGGTATCAGTGATACGGAATCAATAATGTCATTTGATTAATGACATAGATTTGCTGGTGACAATAGATCCTCTCAGTGGCGGAAGCAGGGATTTAACTTAGAGATTTTGATACATTTGCCATTTCAACAGGTACAAAATGTACGTAAAGGCGAATTTACATGTCGTGAAGGTAGAAATAGAATGTGTTAAACGGAATATGTCTCAAGTAAGGGTGAAGGAGGATAGGTCTTTACAACGCATGTAGCTAGATTTTTATTACGATATATTTGAATCGTTGGGAAACCGTTGTTGCTGATTGAAAGGAAAGAGTAGAAAAGGGGAAGGGAGGGGGAATGTCATTCTAACTGCGTTATCCTGTGTGCATTACTAAGGGTCTAATAGAGGCTAAGCTCTCTAATCTTTGTCTGGACCTACCCTTGTTTGTTGATCAAAGTCCTTTGTCTGAACTGTTTTGGATAATCTCCACAGTCTGATCATAAAAGTACATACCATCTATGACGTAATTATACGGTGGCTAGCTAACGTAATGCCCATTTATTAGGCCCTGATTTACTGTATAAAAGATAATGTCGCAAGGGACCAAAATAATGGACTCCACGGTAATATCACAAATAAATCAGGCAGAAAATTGTGAGAATTGCAGGCAATACATATTGATGGTTAACAATGTAAAGTCGGTAGGAACTCCCTTATTGCTCTAGTTACTAACCAATAACCAACGGAAATGTATCCGTTTATCTTGAAAACTAAGGCGATGTCTATATAACCTGGAATGACAAGCTATTACTCCCAATGATTGTTCTGTATTGATTTCTTTTGGTGGTCTACACAGCAAAATACGTCTAGATTATAATAAGCATTTACTACACTAGATCCCCGACTCATGGATTGGCGTCTTAAGGACAACAATGTCTAAATGTTGTGCACCACATATGCATGTTTCGGATAATCCTTGTCGGTGGTACTTTAAGGTATTCAATGGGTAATGAAAGAAATTATGCCAAAAACATTGACATTAGGTGTGTATTCATCATTTGTTATTTTTCTGTGCCATATGATATTTAAAAAAAACTTTATACTATCCCAGTCAACTTTAACTTTGATTTCGACTTCGTTTAGGGTTTATCCTCAAGATAACTGAATTCAATTTTTTTTTGCTCGCACTTCTGTTTCACGTAACTCTGTTTGGCGCATTTTCATTTTATGAGCTCATTTGATGCATATTATTTAAAAGCACTACAAATTCTTGGATTTACATATATATATATAGGATCTCAAATGAATTTTCATTTCATACGATGTATTATGAAACGAGTTGTGTGATTTATATCCCCGAGCCTTGGCGATGTGAAATGTGGTAAAATTCTAGTAAGAAAAAAATGGAATAAACGATTTTCATTCTTGTTAGACCAATCGCACATTTTCGGGCTTTTCCGTTTTAATTTCCGATTCGAGCTACGGAAATTTCCGAGGATCTGCGGTTGTTGTAGGACGTATCGGTACAAAGACTTTTCGATGCATCTTTAGTAAGAAAATGCACTGATACGATATGACTTTCATTTGTCAAGTCATCTAGACTCTTCAGCCGACCTGATGAAAGTATCTTGTGCACAGATTCTGAATAACCTCGACGAATATTTGCATTTTTTGTAGTTGTCCACCAATCATACTGCCAAGAGTTATTTCATCCGTGCAAGTATGTCACGATTGATTACAGTATACCGGCAGTCATGACTGCCGGTAATTAAAGACCTTTGAAATATTCAGGACAAAATATTCGAGGTATAATCGCAAATAGATCTAATACTAGTATGTTAATTACTAATCTTTATAGAACTCTTTTGGTCAAGTTTTGGAAACATAGCACTGTTCAAGAACAGACATGTTGCATGTTTGATCCTTAAAACATTATCTTGACATCGAAAGTTTCACCTTGAGCAATATTTGGTATTGCCTCTTAACCCTTGCAGAAGTATATTTAAAGCCATATTTTTTTTTGTAGACATGTATATGAAAGTGTCGTATTATCAATGACCCCTCCCCTTTCACTGAAATTTCAAAATTATGCGATCATCGACTTTGGAAAATCGCAGTTTTCTGTTCAATTTTTCGGGTGATACCTGCATCAACAGAAAAAAAATATATATATAAGATTAGTTTCTTAAGTCTAAGAACTATGCTGTTCACAAGAATTCTAAGCATAAGTCCACTGTGACTTTGACCCTGACCTTTGATCCTTGTCAGACCTTGAAAATCACGCAATAGGATTCATCCTCTCCCCATGAGGAACATTAAATTTTGTGGAAGGTTCAAGATGTTTCTATGATGATTGCTACGTGATGTCTATTGTGCTGTTCACAAGGATTTTAAGCCTAAGTCTATTGTAATATAGCTTGACCTTTAACCCTTGACCTTGAAAATCAATGCATATATCAAACGCATATATATATATCAACACATATATCAATCAAATTTTAGTACTTTGCAATGTTGAAGAAAATAGGAAATTCGCCAGATGGAAACTGTACGAAAAACTTTTGAAAGCAGCGTTTCAAGAAGGAGTCAAATAAATTACTGTCAAAGATAACTCCAAGGTATAAAGTAAATAAATTAAATCTAACCTCACTAGAAATTTCTGTGCAGGACTTTGATAGAAAACTTAAATACTCTTTCAGTACCAGTTAAACGTCTTCAATTTCAATAGCTTCATTTTAAACCAGATAAATTTCAGCATGGACCAGACATGCACGTTTCGGGTACTTAACCCTCGTCAGTGATCCTTAATCTACACAATGAAATATGGCCAAAGAGTGTGAAGATTATTATGTCAAAAAATGTACCGAAAGACGTAGCAGGGATGGGTGGGAATCCCGGATATGATCTACAGAATATGATGCTACTGGTACCAGTATCACCTAAAGACTTCATCATATAATTGCATGCACAAAACAAAGGCAAACTATTATTCTTCTAAAAAACCTACAAAAAATCTACAAAACTTTGAATATTGCAACCATATCTAAAACTGCCTCTGAACAAATGTGAAAGAACAAGGACAAAACTAAGGATAAGCTCTCATTCACTTGCTATATTGAAACAGGAAGATACCAAAAACCAATCAGAAAGTCGATTTTGTTTTTTATGTCAAGGCCATTTCTTGTTTTTATTCTGTTTTGCGTCCTATTGAAAGCGAGAAAGCTACCAGCCAGCAAGGGAGAAAAAGAAACAAGCATATAAAACTAAGTTGCAATTTCATATAATGTGACTATGTGAAATCTGACTGAGACTTGTTTCATTTGATTATTAACAGATTTTAGTCTAGAAGAGAATTATGGATAATGCAATTTCTTCAATCATTGAAGTGCTTTTACTTTTTTTCCATGAAATATACAAAATTGAACAATTTCTCCTCAATTTTTGTAGAAAACACATTTAAATCGCAAAATATTGTATTATTTCAATTTTGTTTTGTTTTATGACTTTGGGCTTAAAACCTACCAGCAAGAGGACGCAAAACAGAAAATAATGTTCAAAGAGATGGCCCAATCTGTTATTGAAGATGGAAATCACTTTATTTTACATGTAGATTGTCCTATATCTGAAAACAAAAGGAAGAATTTGTACATGCAAAACAACTATGTCAATTCTTGAAAACGTGTTAAGATAAGAAGAGAAATTATCACAACACAACCTGTAATTTTAATTTAATTTTGATGAGACATCTGGACACACAAGTACATACACCCTTCCTCAACCCCACCTCCCCACCCCCATACACACACACGGCAGCGATGCGAGTCGTGAGGGGATAATTAATTTCTAGCGGAACATACCATGCCGCTTCGAAGCTACGGAGCCATACGCATTATTTCCGGAATTTCAAAATCGTTCTTGTTCTAAAGCTTAGAGAGAACATCCGATATCCAGTTTTGTGTTCGACACGCGTTTTTCTTTCTTTTGAGTATTTTCTAGCAATTATTTCATCGAATATGTAAGGTAGAGAAGTTTTATTTCATCATGTAGTGAAACATAAAGATATCATTGCTCTATATGTCTGAAGTCATACATGTTTATCAATTTAATTAAACTATACCATGTTTTCTGCTGTCGTGTTCAGAACACCCTGTTTTCAAGATTTATTCTGATGTCTCAGGAATTTTCCAATTGATTATTGTCTCCATAGGGTGACATTCTGTCAAAGTAAATACTGTCAGAAATAAATGAGTTGGAGTTACTGGATTCCCTATTATATTCAGTAACTCACCATTTCAACTGTTCATAATACAAATAGTGAATAGAGAGGTTTAGCTACAAGTACTTTCAACGTGTACCAATGATGTACATGTATTGGTGTCAAAGCAGTAACCGAACGGAAGCAGTAACCGAACGATTACGGTGTAGGGGGTATTTGAATTAACGAAATTGAATAAGATTAAGGAAAGTTATCAGGTTTCGCTAGAAATTAACATTAGAGTCAACATTTTTATAAAAGGGTGATTTGATTATTAATTTTTGGTCATTTATTACACTGTGTAGCATCACGTGACTTTAGTTGGTGAAACCACGAATAAATAAAATGCTCAGTTGGGGGCAAGAAAACAGGAACTGCAATAATTGCTTCGAGTAGATTCTATCTTTTCATAGCCTATATCCTTGTCTAAACTGATACTTTTACAATTGTTGACTGGTTAGAAAATAAAACGTCGTAGTTTTTACAAACATTGTAACAAAAGCGGTAGATATGTGCATGGAAACCACCACAACATTGTATTTAACATATTTTGACTATGACATTCCTTTCATCAGAATGTTTGTAAAAACAACAATGATTTCTTGATCGTCAAACAAAGAATCATGAAAATATCATTTTTTACTAGGACATCGGCTATGAAAAGATAACATTGAATCAAAACAATCATAACAGTACCTGTTTTCTTTCTCCAAAACGAGCGGTATGCCTCCATTTTGTGTTTGTGGTTTCACCAACTTAAGTCATGTGATGCTACACAGTGTATTAAGCAATGATAGTTTCAGATGAGATATTGCGGTTGGGAAAGGGTACCCTCCTAATACTTTCAGTACATGTGATGCTACACAGTGTATTAAGCAATGATAGTTTCAGATTAGATATTGCAGTTTGGAAAGGGTACCCTCCTAATACTTTCAGTAGGAACTATATTTGAGGGAATTTTCCTTTATTTTCTACGAATCGGTCTTTGGAATAGATGTTACTTCAGATATATCAACATAGAATTGAAAATCGATCAATAAAGCATATCCGAATGCTCAATCGTTTGGTTACTGCTTTAGCAAAGTTGCGATATTGATGAAATCTTAATGAAATGATGAAAAGATCGACATAAAAGATGATGAAAGTCCAAAATTTTTAGATAATTATTTGATATATATTTGAGACATATGCCAACCATTATTTGTTCTAGGTTTCATGTCTCAATTTAAACAAAAAACGAAAATATCGCGAATAAACCTTCAAAATTGTTCGGTTACTGCTTTGACAACAGTAGATCTACATGTAACCGTTTGACGTCACAATCAGAAGAGGCAATTTAGTATAGTTATATGTATTAACCAGAAGGTCTAAGTATATACATGTATAGCTATGTAGGAAGGTGTACATGTAGCTAGCTTCTTTTCAAACAGTTCAATCTGCAACAAATGTACATTGAGGTTCGTAAAACCTCAAAGTGAGGAAGTTAGAATCCTAAACATGCTATATAACACCGAAAACTGGAAGTTCAATCAATGATAATCGTGGAAATAGCTAGTCAAAGAAATGACCAGTTTTGTCATTATGTGTAGAGCATTGTTTACATGTCCATAACGTGTGGCTATAAGTAATGCCATGCAGAGGTCACTTGATCAAAGATTGCAGGAAGTGATGACAGCATACGTACACGTCGTGCTAAAACTTGTAACTAAACCTCCCTAATCTATAATCTGCTATGCGGGAAAATAAGAAAAGTATTGATGGAAAAGTACCTTGCATTGAACATGGCAATGTTTTTCAGACGAATGCAGCATTATTGTCAACAATAGTAATTAAACCATAACATTGTGAAGTCTGACGTAACTTATTTTAAAATAGAAAATCCCATAGACTTTTAATTTGCATTAAGCTAAGCACAACCAAAGCTATGAGTCATTTTCTGTTACGACTATAAGAGAGTTCTTTTTTTTGTAAGAAGTATAAGATGACAATAGAAGAAGAAGAATGGTACATTTTCAGGAAAATTGTTAAAACTGGATGTTCTGGATTTAGTAAATAGGACAGTAGTAGTTATAACTTTCTTGATTTTTATTTTTCTTATCAGATTTTCATCATTGTCCATGTTATGCTACATGTATTGGATGTCAAGGCCACTGCATCTGAGCTGAGTCAGGTGACATTTTGAAACTAATTAAGAAAGTTGCACGAAAAATTAAAAAGAACGAAAGCAAGAAAGAGAGTATACAAGGTACTAGATTAAACATTAACAATCGCTACATGTGCAGTCAAAGATCAAGACCTATCAACATGATTAGGAAAATTTTGATCTGTTGTCAATAATGATAATAAATATGACATCAGCTTAATGAAATGTTTACAATTCCAACATACTTTTAGTACAAGGTTTCAGATCAAATGACCTTAATTAAGAAAAAAAAAAAAAAAAAACAGATGCAGGATAAGATAAATTCCTTAAATCCATAAACTCACTAAATATGTTGTCATACCAATTTCTGTATAAAGTTCATGAGTTCTTATGATAACTCCTCTCAGACTAGGATTATTTACAGAAAACTTTTCTTTCCTCACCTTTTTTATGCGTATTTCTTCATTTTCCTGTTGCATATAACACTTCATTTTCCACAGGTTATTTAATTTCTATTTTAAACATTTCAGATTTTGAAATGAATAGTCCTAGTCCAAAAAAGAACAAAAGTAAAAAGGTGAAGAAACATAAGAAAGGCAGTGATGAGGACACCCATGAAACAAGCTTAACACAGACAGACATGACAGACGTACCAAATGAGGAAGAGTCTGTGGAGGAGGAAGAGGAGGCCCAGTCCTCATGTCCTGTACAGACATCACTGAGGTTTGTTCATTTTCTAAAATGTCTACTACTTACTAAAGGTATATTTATATCTCTTAAAAGAAGTAGATATGAAAGATCTTGAAACTTAGATGAGAATCTAAACTGTTATATTGTGTCATTAATTGGTTTTAGACTTTTTTGGTAGTGTTCTTTCGTGATACTCATCAATTCCTTTCAGTACCTTTAGGAATATAATTATACAAGTAATCACACCAGTGTTTTGATATATGTTGTGTTTTTCAAAATTAGGAAGAAATAGATGATACCAAAAAAGTAATTTTTTTTAAATTTGCCTTTTTCTCCCAGTCTAAAAATAATTTAAGAATTGTATAGTTGGTGCATGCATTCTTTCTGGAAGGTGTAATTAGCAAGAGTCTTTTATTAGAAAGGCATTGAAGTATAAATTTGTACACTTTGTCTTTCCAGATATTCAGCTCCTGAAGGATTCATGCCAATAGAATCTAAAGACCTGTTAACAACAAGAGAGCTACAAGGGAAAGAACTCTATCTTATTTCAGTGCCAGAGGATGTAAGTTAAATAAACTGAAAATTCCCTCAACTGTCTCCTTATACTGATTCAAAATCTGAGCAAGCATTTTTCAAAAATAATAGTTTTTATTTGTGATACTATATATTTGTATTTTGTGTTAATCTTTTGAACTTGTTTAATTTCAGTTTGACATTGAGGAGCTGAATTCTAGAACTTTTAATAAAAAGAACAATAAAACTGATGTACATACAAAAAAGGTAATGAATATAATTTATAGTCTAAATCTTTATTTAATTAAAAAGAGAAGTAGAGCATTTCATTGTGACTCAATTCACAATTGTCAAAAATTTTTGAACTGATGTACATACAAAAAGGTAATATATACATGTTGTATATATGATCTGAATTGTACGGTACTCCTATGTATTGTAGATTTGGGTATAACAGTGACGCATAGGCCAAAGTTGAGAATATGGAATTCCAAAATTTTCTTGGATGATGCATATTTTTTCAACTTACATGCAATATTGGACCAGAAATATATTCTCACCTGTTGTCAATGCATCAGCATCATGCCCAAATCTGCATTTGGGTATGATGAGTCATACTAAAATTCATTTCACAGGGTGAGACCTATGAGTTTTTATCCCAGACCATTAATGATGCACGGTACCATCCTGTTGTCTTCAACAAAGATAATAAGTCTCTCTCCATTGGAACTGGTAAGTTACAAGATATGTTGAGCATACAGGTATTTGTTGAACATGTGTACCTATTGTTCAGCATAATTTTGATTCTGTAGGTCAGCTTCAATAACTTGAGTAACAGGTAAATTGATACTGTCAGATTGATCATTGGACTAGTGGTATATCTGTGGAATACTGGTTGTACACAGGCAGGTGGACTAGTGGTCTTTTAGAATAGTGATTAGCTGGACCTTTAGAGTAGTGATCTTATGGAATAGTGATTGGTCATTAGTCAATTATACAAACAGTCCTCTGGAATAGTGGTTGGTTGGTAGAGCATTACATTATTAGTCTTTCTAGACTGTGATTGGTTGGTGGTCCTTAGGATGAACAGTCCTTTTGACCAGGGTTGCTTGTCATTTGGACTAGTGTTCCTTTGGAATAGTAGTTGATCATGGTCCATTGGTCTAGTGGTCCTTTGCAATTATAGTGGTCACTTGTCCATTTTACTAACAGTCCTCAAGAAAATTAGTTGGTCCATGGTCCCTTGAACTAGTGATTATTTGTAGTATTAGCAGGTTGGTAGTAAAAATGTACATTGCTTTAGTAGTTCTTTTGAAAAGCAGGTTGTCTATGGTCCATCTTACCAGTGGCCTTTCAGAATAGTGGTTTATGCCTTGAACTAATGGTCCTTTGTTTGAGTAGGTGATCTATGGTCCATTGACCAGTGGTCTTTCTGAGTGGTGGTTTGTTTACTACTATATAGTCCATTGGACTAATTATCCTTTATTATTAGGACTAGTAGGTTGTTGATTGGAGTAATGGTCCTTCAGAATTGAGGTTGCTGGTCCATTGGACTTTTAGCCCTTCAGAATAGTGGTTGGTTGATGGTTCATCAGATTTGTTGTTGATTGGTATGCGTATAGTTATGATTAATTAGGTTATACCAGGCTATGATTAACCAGGTTATACCACAGATAGATTTGAAGTGAGTCATTACATGTACATCATATTTTAAGGCAGAATACCTGACATTGCTTTAGCCTGTATGTCAAACAAGGTAGACTTGTCTTCGAATATTGTATAACTGTTACATGTATGAAGGAGAATTTCTGTATCAAATTTATAGATGTTTCTTGTTTGAAATTATCATGACACAAACTCAAGGATTTATAAACAGAAGTCCTTGACAAACTGTATGATTACATTTTTTGGTTAAGGTTAATAATTTGTCAAAGAATAATTGTCAAAAAACAGACTTTGATTTCATGAATGTTAATCTTATCTATATTCCAAGGCATTCCAAACCTTGAATAAATAATGTACGAATTAAACTCTATATTTAGATACTGACATTTATTTTCAGGAGCTGAAATAAAAGGTCAGATTATAATCACACCTGGTATGGACATCCCCCCTCTACCTGACATTCCAGTCCCACCACTGGTCAAACAGGAAATTCCTGATGGACTTAAAATTAGATACCAACCGTTTGGATCAGGTATGTCTTTACAGGCTAAGTGTTTTCTCCAATCCAGTCTTGAGCTCAGCGACAGCCCGAGTTTGTATGTTTTGTGGGTGTGGTGAAGTTTTCTCTGAGAATTGCCTATAATCAGAAGTTTCGGGGCATGTAGTTTTTAGCCTGAGTGTCCGTTTGTCCACTATTCTGACAAAAATGTCAATGTGGGAATTCAAATTATATTTCAAAAACTTGTCTTTCTTTCAAATGAGATTTTTGGTTAGTCAGTTTGAACAAACCTATTTATTGTTAATAGCCTCAACACTTTGTTCTTTGATTGAATAAAATTTTACTACCAATACATGTAGGTATTAAACGATTCATACCTAGATTCAAAAAAAGATTTTAGAATGTCTATTTTTATTGCAGATGATCCTATTATCAGAATAGAGGAAACCTCAACACCTCCAAAAAGGAAGAAAAGTAAGTTACTATTAAAGTGGTAAATTATCATATATTTTCCTTGAAAGGCACTGTTTAAGCTTTGCCGTCATCATCTTTCACAAATTTTAAAAGTCCAGAGTTTATATATTGTATAATCCATAGATTAAAACACTTTATACATGTATTTAGTATATACATTGTAGTTGGACTTGACTTAATACGCCCCTTTAAGGTCATGCACTGACATGATAAAAGCTTTTGGTTGATTTTGGGAGGGGGGTCAGCTTTTTTTTCATAAAATCATTTTGTTTGAATTTAGATCACTTCTTCACAAATAAAATTCCCCTGCCTTTAATTTTCATCATTATTTTACTGTACTTTGCTAGTCAAACAATAATGTCAGTATTTCAACTTCTTCTTTATTTGACTGAATTTAAAGTTTGATTTCACTCAAATGCACATATGAAAGGACAAGAATTTAATTTTATTAAACTGAAAGCATTCAGTCTTTACCATTGCACAATCCTTCCTTCACAAATGAAGTGGGCCAGTGCCAGAACCTGGAGTCAGAAATGTACAAATAATGTCAAAATCTTTTCTAAATTCAGAGAGAAAAAGTCATTTGAATGAAGAAGATGAGCAAGAGATAATGAGTCCATCCAAAAAGAAAAAGAAAAAGAAGAGCAGATCCAGTATTAGTGATGACTAATTGTTATATCGGGCATTTTTTCATGTATTAGTATTTTTGGAGAGGCTGGGGATAAAGCTGTGTTTGGGAAATTTTAAGAGATTTCCTGTAGGTATCAATAGATAAGAAAGACAGAAAGGCCATTTTATATCCCTAAATTACTATAGGGGGTCAGTTGATTTAAAGTTGATCTAGACACTTCAACATCATAATGGTGAAATATGATATATTTTAATGTTAATAAGCAAGTCCAAAATTTCAGGTATATTTAAATAGCTATAAAGTATTTAGTTGATCTGAATTTGGGAAAGACATTATTTTGTAAACTGGGATGAATACTGACTGAAAAAAAAGACTGAAAAAAGTTACGTGTATGTGCCAAGTGTATTTGCTAATAGGCACTGGTATTATACAATAAATGTTCACTTACATTCAAAAGTGAGACTACATATTTACAATTAAATGAAATGCAGAGATTTTTTTGATTGATTTTCATTGTAACTATTGTTATATTATATACATTTGTAAATTGTTGAATGAAATGATATAGAATTAAAATTATGTTACATTGTATATATTATATGTATTTCATAATATAGTTTGTTTGTCAACACATACATTGGTCTGCTAGAATTGGAAGATTTTTAAGGTCTGAAGGTTTAAAAAGTGTGTTTATGAACACTTTGGTTTTTAGCTTGACTGCACTTTAGTGCAAAAGAGCTATTGCAATACCCCCGGCGTCGGCGTCCGCGTCGTCCGAACTAGATGATAAGGTAAATGTTAAGATCACACAATTTCCTTTCCTACATTCATATTCTATTGGTTCTTTTTGTTGTTAATGTTTCATTATACATGTACTTTATTTAATATTACCAGATGGGGATGTAGCCGATGGGGTTGGGATTTTTAAAATTATTTCAAATGATAAGACAAATGTTGAGATGATAAGGTAAATGTTAAGATAGCAATATTTTGCCTTTAATGGCCAATATTAAGCAAAGTATAAGACTTAGTGCTTCATGTTCCAAACTTACATGGTGGATGTATCTTTGATCTAACTTTCATAAAATGACAGTGACCTACTTTTTCTGCTTGAGTGATTTTGCCTTTAAAAGCCAATATTGAGCAAAGTATAAGTGCTACATGTTCCAAACTTACAAGGTGAATGTATCTTCGATCAAACTTTCATAAAATGACAGTGACCTACTTTTTCCGTTTGAGTGATTTTGCCTTTAAAAGTCAATATTGAGCAAAGTATAGGTGCTACATATTCCAAACTTAAATGTTTGATTTATCTTTGATCAAACTTTCATAAAATGACAGTGACCTACTTTTTCAGCTTGAGTGATGTTGCGTTTAAAGCCCAATATTGAGCAAAGTATAAGTGCTACATGTTCCAAACTTTCAAATTGAATGTATCTTTAATAAAACTTTTATAGAGTAACCTTGACCTACCTTTTCCTCTTCAGTGATTTTGCCTTTGTCAGTATTGAGCATAGTATAGGTGCTACATGAGTAAACAATTGTGTATGATTATATAAATTAGGGAGAAAAGTGAGCTTAAGAAATTGGCTGTCATTAAAGACTTTATGCTATGCAGTCGATCTTTAGGTGACTATAGCAACTATTTTTAGAACTAGCACTTCAATAGTATAAAAAGATAAAAAAAAAATTCCCATGATAGTGAGCTGTATTAAATGTAAAAGTTTCGAGGCTAGAAGTCAAACATAGAGTTTATATCTTTGCATGAAGATTGTGGATCAGAACAAGCTGAAACGCAAACACTGGAATAGTTTTGAAGTTATAGATACTGTGTTTCATGCATGTGTTCACTAAGATGTAAATGAGTTAAAGAAGATCCTGACGATAATCTCAACAGCACTCACAATAGAGCACCAAATTGAGCATCGACGGACCCCTAGCAAGCTAGAGGGGGGAACAGGTGCCCGGGAGATGTAAGCATCCCCTGTTGGCTAGCCGCACCCGCCGTCGATGTTCACGCACGAAAATGAAAAGAATATATAAAATACATGCACTGTCTGAGACCACATCTATATAGAAAGTGCTATGGCGACCATGTCAGGGGAAAATATTCAAAACACTTACTGTCAAACCCCTCGCGGGGAACTTTTTTACGAGCTCCACACGGCAAAGGGCATAAGTGTGACATAAATGAGTTAAGGAAGATCCTGACGATAATCTCAACAGCACTCACAATAGAGCACCAAATTGAGCATCGACGGACCCCTAGCAAGCTAGAGGTGGGACCAGGTGCCCGGGAGGAGTAAGCATCCCCTGTTGGCTAGCCGCACCCGCCGTCGATGTTCACGCACGAAAATGAAAAGAATATATAAAATACATGCACTGTCTGAGACCACATCTATATAGAAAGTGCTATGGCGACCATGTCAGGGGAAAATATTCAAAACACTTACTGTCAAACCCCTCGCGGGGAACTTTTTTACGAGCTCCACACGGCAAAGGGCATAAGTGTGACATAAATGAGTTAAGGAAGATCCTGACGATAATCTCAACAGCACTCACAATAGAGCACCAAATTGAGCATCGACGGACCCCTAGCAAGCTAGAGGTGGGACCAGGTGCCCGGGAGGAGTAAGCATCCCCTGTTGGCTAGCCGCACCCGCCGTCGATGTTCACGCACGAAAATGAAAAGAATATATAAAATACATGCACTGTCTGAGGTCACGTCTATATAGAAAGGAATCTGACTATCAATAAGTTCAAGATCCGAGGTCAGTGGTTACTTATGCATCAAAATTTCGGTGATGACAATAGATTTGAAGGTAAAGCTTCCAAATTTCAGGCACAGGTTCACTATGGTTTGAGGATGTTATCCAAATGTATTTTGAGGTCATAAAGTTAAGGATTTCGGTTTTAACTGACTCGAATATTTAGATCAATACTTCGATGACAAAACAAGAAATTGAATAGATTTGCAAAAATTGCATGAGATCACACTGATGTTAGAATAATACCAGTAAGTTTAAGATGTATCGAGTGCAAATTTAGAGAATTTGAATTATTGGTCATGTCAGCCGATCGAGGTGACAATCAAAACTGAATATCTTAAAATCAATGAGTTAACATAAATCAATAATTCAAAATTTATCTTCGAAATAATGAAGAGGAGGTCATTATATACAAAAAGGTCAAGGTCGACAGATACAAAACATTATTGACATAAAAAGTAAAACCTTCTTTTTTTTCATGAATTCGGAAATTGCCAAGATCACCGTATCTATATATATACATATCTAAGAATATTTCAAGAATTGCACAAAACATGTACTATACATTGCCTAGAAACGATCGAGGTCTCTGCATGAAAATTACATGTGTGGTATGCAAGGTATTCGTGCACATGTTTACTAATAAACAAGGGGACTAATCAGATAATGTAACCCCCCCTTTTTCCAAATCTACTATAAAACAATTGAAAATATTCTCTTTCATCTGAAAAAAATCAAATGAACGTTGCAAACCGGGAAGTTGTACGCAAAGCACGTGCCTTGATCTAGCGTCACATGATCGTTAGAGTTGGTCATACGTACATGATTCAGAATCATTTTTGCATCTTTTATCGTTTACGTTTATTCTCTCTTCTTTTTTTTTTTTAATATTTACCAGAGATTATGTTATGTACTAGACTAGTACATTTTGTATTTTTATAATTCATTATTAAAGGGTACATGTGTGAGGTCATCTTACAGTGAGGAGTTTGTTTTACACCACAATTGTACGTTCTTCGAGACCTGGGTAATTGGAGAAGTGAGAGGGTTGTGCGCACGTAATACAGGATAACCACACCATTTGCTACTTGTGTGGCAAATGACCGTCCAAAGTCGGCACCGGTTGCCCATAATGGTCTCGTCGGTTTATGTGTAGTCTTTTGTGTTTGATATTTACATGTCGTATGTCTCTTTTCCGTCTCATATACTACGCTCGTCTTTTGTGTTTTTGCATCGGGTGTTTTGGTGTTCTGCTGTTGGTGCTGCAACGGGGTCTTGTTGGAGATCCCCTCCCTTCTTTCATGTATTTATGTATGAGAGATTGAGTAAGAACTTCATTTGTTTACAAAACATCAAACACAAAAATTCTAGACTACTGTCATATTGATACACGCACGTGGTATATCTAAGACCATCGGCTCAGTGATTCTATTTACAGTGGTTTTATATACATTTTCTGGGAAGGAAAGGGGGGGGGGGGGGGTCGTTGTAAATGACGTGAACTGATCCTTACGTCGAGAGTAGAAATTTACAAGCCATCCACCCTTTTTCGGTAATTTGATCTCGTTTGAGATGCGAATTTTCCACTCTTTCCCTAAAGCGTTTAATATATGTATGTCGGTTTATAGTGGTTGTGCTACCGCACTACAAACCAAAATTATGACATCTATTTTCTTTTTTTTTTTTTTTTTTTTTTTAGTTATAATGATTATTTTTCTAATTAGTATCTTTAATATGAACCACAACTCATAAACAAACCATTACGAACTTTAACTCTGAATGATTAAGTTGTTTGCTTCGGTACAAAATATTACGTTTTTCCCTGACGTCTCGCTTACGCCGACTTAAAACCTGAACATGATGGAGTAGTAAAAATTCATATTAACTGGAATGTATCATCGTAATGTGTTATTTATTCGACCTTTGGTATACCTGTGAAGTCATCTTGTCTTGTTTCTTTTCATCTTTTTGTTAAAAATTGAAAAATGACGTCAGTAGTTCCATCCTAGTTATTTTAAAATGTTGAACGGAGACAAAAAGCAAAAGAATGAACAGATTAAGAGAAAAAATGCGGAGGGGGGTGGGGGGGTAGTTTCTTGTCTGATGTCTAATATAATTCTGTCCCGACTCAAATTCAATTACTGATTTTCCAAGAGCACCTTTCAAATGCCCATTTTGAATATACTGAATTATAGTTGAATAACATGGTGGTCGGATTTAGAAATTTCCCTAGGGTTTGTCCGTCGGTAGTGGGGGGGGGGGGGGGGTCCAACCTATGACTTTAAAATGTAAAAACGAAAAAAAAAATTGTTGCAAATAAATGAGGAGGGGAGCTACCCCCCTCTAGACCCATGACTTGTTTCTTATTCTTTCTTAGTCACTATTTCTAGCCCCCCCCCCCCCCCCCCCCCCCCCTGCACACACACCTTTTTTCAGCTGTACACTTGATTCATATGAATAACAAATCTGTGTATACAATAAAGTCGTAATAATGAAGGCGTGGACGATATAACCCCACCGTCTCATCGCGCTGATGACATAATAGGCGGGGGAAACCGACATCTACGTTGACATTTAAAGCGTATGTAGATTAGCGTTGTTCAGCGTTGCGTGACGGCTCCTGCCCGCCTGGGGCTACGTTGTGGTCCCACTGTCTCTAACACGGGGGTTGTTTCAAGTCTATTGTCATCGACATCATAACTATTGAACATTCGTAAACAAATTGCAAACGGATCCTTCTTAAAAGATGCATAAATTGAGAAAAATTAACGTCACGTGAAAATTCCGCACGGATGCCGTGGCAGACGACATGGATTTCCATAGTAACTAGACCTATATGTATCATTCGAAGCGGCGGAAACGGAAGATTTAAATCTCATCTTTAAAATTTTGGAAGAATTATTGATATTTTGATTATATCTATTTGGAATTATACAAATCAGGATGAATGCACACGAACTGTCCATCATCAACTTTTTCGTATTCTTTTTCGGTCTTTTACAAGTAAGTAAACGTTTATTTATGGTAAGGTAAATGGATAATGCGTTAAGAATATCACCATTTATGTCATTTTTGGCACAAATCCCCCAGGGCATTGCTTCTGTCATTATGGGATTTCGTAAAGAAATATATTCTGTTGTTGTGCAATTACACAAGATATTGTCTGAACATATTTAGGTAATTTGTTCATGCAAATATACATTTCGAATGAGTGATTAGAGGGGGGGGGGGGGGGTTAAAATCTCAATATCTCTTCGACAAATTCTTGATACATGTACCTGATAATTTTTATTACATGTATAATCGTAATTTATATAGTAGAAAGACTGGTTGACAAATAATTGAAAAAGATTAAATAAATGAGTAATGAAGAATACATGTACGATGAACGTATGAGGACAAAAAATAAATGGAACATGCACATTAAAGTAATTTGATGAATAAAACACTCTTTTCTTAAAGTGTTGTCAATATGACATTAAAAATTCTGTAAAATATTGTATCAGGACGCATAACATCTCATTGCATCAATAAATGAACAGTAAATAACGATTTACAAGCTCGAAACAATGGTACATTGAGTTCCACTGAAAGAATATGTATCTTGATGCAACTAAGGTGTCAAAAGGTAAAGAGGATCCATCGGCCGAAAATTTGAACAATGTTCAATTTCTACGGTAATTGTATATGGGATGTACTTAGTAATATGAAATAAAAAAGTAAAATTCAAATAATTCGATCCTATACTCTTTAAACTCCCCTAATCTTGTAGAAGAAGCATCTATTGGATGTTTCGACAATTTGAAAAAAAAGCTTCATAAAAGAAATGAAACAAATTGTTATCATACAGAAATACCAATTTAATACTAACATTGAATTAAGTTGAATAACTTGATGCATACTGTATGTCTATTTCTAGTCGTTCATGCATACAAACGAATGACATTTTATCATTTTATCATTGCTTCATTATGCACTCGTTAATAAATTGTCGGACATAAATCATCTGAAGGAAGTGAATGGTAGATATTTAAGATTTTTTCTTGATGTGGTTTTCTATTGCACCTGATAACTTTCTTTTTTGCAACAATTTGAAATAATTAGTGAATAATTTTGTTCCATCTCCTATAATTTGAATTTCAAACAACCCTTGTTCAGGTTGAAATTTACATTTCTGTTTGTTTGTCCGTTTCTCTACAGCTGACATTTACACGGATTTTGTCAAATAAGAATGTAGTCGATTATCGTATCATTCATCATGTCAAGCATTATCCCCTCTACCATGTATTCACGATTATACCGTTTGACCTTGACAATGATCTTGTATAATCAAAATTCAATAAGCTGTGCCTTTACCAGGGTTCTGCATCCCACAGTTGTAAGGTTATTCCTATTTTTGAAAGGAAAGAATAGATCTCCAACAACACCAGGTTGCAGCACCCACAGCAGAACACCAAAGTACCCAATGCAAAAACACAACAGACAAGCACAGGAAGAGACGCAAAAGGAACAAGGAACATCAAACATCAAACACAAATGACTACACATAAACCAACGAGACAAATGGGCAACCGTTGCCGACTTAGAACTGCAATCTAAGACGCCCGTAGCATATGGCGTTTTTATCCGGATTACAAGCGCACAACCCTCCCACTTTGCTGGTTACCAAGAGGTCTCGAAGAGTGCACAGAAGGTACGTGGTATAAAATAACCACCTCACTGTAAATGACCATAAAACAAGACAGCATATAACACAGAGTCCCGAACAACATATAATGTAAATGGATACTTAAATAGAGGGATTACGAAATATAGTCTTTGCTCTGTCGGCTGTAGCGAGCTCATGCATGTTATCACCCGAAGAGTCCGACCGACATTCAGAGAGGACAGGTGGTCGGGGCCCTGTCTTCTCTAATGAGATTTGTACAGGGCCTGTCATGGAGTCCTGTCGTTACAGTCAGTTGGAGTGCAATTCCTAAGAATGCGCTGGTACAAGGCTGTAGATTAGTCAAGCACCAAACTAAGTGTCTGTAGGGTGACAACGGGATCATATCCACGGTATAAAAGGTGTTTGATGATTATGACGCAATTTCGATGGTAAATTTGTCTACTATTGACCCTTTTTATTTTGTTTATCATGTCAACATTAAAGGCATGTTGTGAAATACCCATAGTAACTGTATGGGTCCGAATTTCAAAATAAGCTGACAACATTTTTTTTAAAAGTCTTAACTAGTTAATAATAGCGGAAAACTTTACCTAAAACTTTCTTGGTATTTGATTTGTAAATGTTTACTACGAAAATCCAAAACATTAGCTACCGTACATGCTCTAGCGTACCGGATGAGCTGTGAACTGTAACTGCTTTGAACATCACCGTCAAGCCAGGTTAAAATCCAAAATCATCTCTTTTGTCATACACACTCGAATGAATCTCTCCATTTACAATTTTGATATTTAGGCCCAAACATGGTGTTTCTGTGTTTGTAACGTTTGCTTTATTTATTGTCAATTCTTGTGGATAAATTACATTCTAATATTTTACAAAAACAGGATTGTCGATAGTGAGAATATCATCCAGGTACCTAGCCTAGAATACCATTGAAACATTTCGAATGTTTTCTTTACTTTTGAAGATATTTGCTTAATTCTTTTTCATAAGGGTATAAAAATAAATCTGCAACAAGAGGCAAGCAGTTAGTAGACACCTTGCAAAGTTGGATTGGGCATCAGCAGTGCTTTTGAGTGTAACCTCTTGATTTCTATATCGCGAAGAAGGGTATATGTTGGGCATACGTACTGGAGCAATAAAAATCGGAATAATTACTAACTTCGAATACGACAGTACTACATTTATGTTTACTCCGGGTTGCTCATTCAAACTCATCGAAAACGCCTTCATCTAGAATTCTTTTCTCTTTTTTGGATGTCATGGGATGTTCTACGGTAACTGTAATGTAGAATTGTTAGAAATCATAAGAAATGTCCATTATTCTTCAACAGATATGTTATGTATATACACACTCGGGCCGTTCTTCGATGCTTTGGTGTGGATTCACTTTGCAATTCATGTTGCTTGATGTCCAATCCAAGTTTTGTTTTCTAAATAGTCCACTGGGAATCGTCACATTTGTCCAAACTCTGTTATCCCTACCAAAGACATATTAACAGTATGTAACACATTCTTAGGTGCCTCTTTGGCACACATCTCATAAGGCACGCTCTTCATATGATGTTTACTTTATTTATTATTAGTTTGGACATCATGTATTTCAGCCAGCAACATCACTGATGGGACATTACTTGTTGACATGCCGACTTGAATTTTCTTGATAGATCACGTTTTTAGGAATTTATTATTGACTGGTACATTTTGTAACTGTTTTCTTCTTATTAAAAACTGAAAAATAGCATGAAATCGAATAAAAGTCTCACCAATCGTTCAGTGTAAGTACTTTTCAATGATGTCTTGAAGGATGAAAATACGATACCACATTCTCAGACCACATTATCATAAGCAGTCCTTTTGCAATTGGGGTCGTCGCTTCTTCGGGTAGTAATTTCATTACGTGAAGAAGCGAAACTACATCGCTCATTCTCTTATAGAACTTCACATGACCATAATTGAAGTTCCGATGTTAAGAGGTATAGAATTCTCCGCAATATAACTTTGCTTTACTATACAATTGTCCATTCTTCGAGACCTTTTCGTAACCGGAAAAGTGGGAGGATTGTGCGTACATAATCTGGATAAGCACACCATTTGCTTCTTGCATGACAGAGGTCGTCCTAAGGCGGCGTCGATTGTTGGTCTCGTTGGTTTATGTGTAGTCTTTTGTGTTTCATGTTTCTAGGTCGTATGTCTCTTTTACGTCTCTTGCCGTGCTTATCTACTCTGTGTTTTCACATGAGGTGCTTTAATTGTTATGGTACTACAACCGATGATAGGAAATCCCCCTCCTTTCTATTGCTTTTTTCGCGTTTTGAAGGATAAAATGGAAATTCTTAACATGATGACGTTTAAGTAATCACAGCGGAACACACACACATTGACGAAAGAAAAGGGGGGCAACTCGCAAAACCATCGCATAAACAAACAAACTGAGACAACAACCTTATCATTGAAACATATAGGACAGCTTTATATATAGATATGGGTGACCTCCACAGAGTTCTATAGTAAATATTATGAGAAGAAGCAAAATTTCGATGCCCCAAAATAACTCTGTAGCATTCAGTCTCCTTCTTTTTCATGATAAAGAAGAAAAAAAAACACTTCCGTGGTAGTATGAGTTACATACCTATTTAAGTTTATATAAAGTACTCTATTAAATAGAAAGTTATTTCTTATCAATCTCATCTTAACCACGTCACCCTCCTCTCCATAAAGCCACCTTAATTAATAGCACTTTCTTCAGGATCTATTTTAACTCATTTCTGTTTTGTAAACGTACATGTTTTAAAAAAATTTTCTGTCTTTTGTCAGATATTGAATGGTATTATATACTGTGTGGCTGTTATTTGCATAATCCGAAAATCATTTTTGAATCTGATAAATTATTCTCTCAAAGTGAAAGTCAAATGTTGTGATAGCCGCAGAGACGGCCAACGACACTTACAAGCTTCTCGTCTGGTCAATCATGTGACACTGAGAGTTTGTTTCTATAACAACCGCCATATGTAGTATGGATCGAGGTATCATCTGTGAGTGTAAACTTACAACATGGTGCTTGAATTCGAAGAGACGAAGCGGAGGTGAGTGGAATTTCGGCCATATCATTGATATTAAAGCTTAACCAAGTAAAATGTGATAGTTAGTTATCCCCGGGAAAACTTGCCGTTTGGTGCCGGCCAGATTTGTTAAATAGAAGGAACTGCAGCCAACACCCCCCCAATCATCCAATTAGCCAAGTGTCGTTGGCCGTTTCTGCGGCTAATGTTGTGAATGATGGAATACTATTTTTTAGAATGGGTCGTACTCTATATAGTTTTGATAGAGACATACTATTGCGGTTTGTATCTTTGTTTCATATCGCTTTCCACACAGTTTAATTTGTGATAAAGTGTATGCAAATTTTGTTGTTTGTTTCCTTTTCTAAGGAAATTAAAGTTCTCACGAAGAAAGACATTAAATCTTTGAACGTAGGTTTGATATTGAGCATTAATTTTTCGAATGTCCCCGCGGCTCACTTCAGAAAATGTATTACTTTGGCATGGAAAAAAATCAAAAGAATTAAATAGTTCTCGTCTAGTTGCAAAGGGATAGGGCCACAAGACCCTTAATCGGCCGTCCAATTTTCTTTGAAATTGAATATCAGAAGAAAGACATGATATCTTTCGAAAAAAACCATGAATGTTTCCCGCTACTATTGAAAAGAAAAAAATCGTCTCAATAAGCCCCATTTGAAGTATTTTGACGCCATCAAGTGACATCATTTTGTCTTTCTTTTTACAAAAGATGGCAGAAATTGCTGGTCTTTTGTTAAAGAGTTTGTTGTGGCCGCATGCATTAACTAAGATAAAACTATTACCGATTTCGGTGTTTTATAGGACTTAAATCTAATGATGAACGCATTGTCTACAAGTTATAGATTCGATAATTCAGTAGAGAAGGTATCATGTGCCAAATCTGAAATATAAGTATTCCTAAAATACTATGTTACAAATAAGGCAAAGATGGGGTTTCGTGGCCCCACCCCTTTTTGATATATAGTTGTAGGTTTATGCAATCATATTATAGAGACAAAATAATATTAAGAAGATTCAATCTACAGTCAGTGCCACATCGTCATGGGAAAAATTAGCTTGAGAAATGACCCGCCTAAAAGTTGTTTAGTCTAAAACCTTTGAATTAGTACACTGACTATCGTATAACATATACCAAACTTTGCGACTTAGCTAGATCAATTGAATGGTATCCATTTCATTAAGTTTGTTGCATAAGAAAGTAGTCATAATCGCGTATATCCAGTTTCCAAAGTGAGCCGCGCGGACAGTAGACAAAATTCACAAAAAGATGAAATGTCATTGACAGAAAAATCAGAGATTTAAAAGTTCTAAATGGTATGTATTTATGGTACATGTATTTATTTATATGCACGGATACACACCATCTTTAGACTAAATTTTACATACATATGTAATGCGTTCGCCGACACTATCACTCTTTCATCCAAAGACAAGGCCATTAGGTAAAGATATCTAAGAATCCTTTACACAAATGAAATGCCTACCGTTTAGTTCAAGAAGTTAGATGATAAGTAAATGAAAATAGAATGGAATGAATTGTACTCGGAGTAAGGGACCTAAAATAAGAATTTTCTTCAAAAATGGCGCCTATTTCCAAGATAAATGACGTAACTGATTCGAAAAATAAGACATTCTATCTACAGCAGCAAAAAAAAAAAATGAAATAAAATAAAAGTATGAAGATAGCAAGGCGTTGACTACAGCAGAACACACATACACAATACCAAAACAAATATGGTCTTTTCGAAATACAGAGTTATTTTCCATTCTTGCAGGTTTCAGCGGTAAAAACGTTGTGTCGTCATCAGATTTCTTTAAAAAGTCATATTTGCAACATTGTTTCCCTGCCTTTTACGCTTGTTGCCTTAGACTTTGACTTAGGATGCCTTCAAAAATGGGAAGTTACTCTAATAATTTCTTAAAAGTGAACGGAATTCTTAAAAGCTGTTTTGTGCCATTGCTTTTAGAACCAAATGTCTATTTATCATGGCGCTTTGTCAGATCATGAAGACGGATTCGTTTGGTGTTTGACAGAATAAGTCACTCGTATACTCATGAGGGAATAGAATAAAATACCTATACATCATACATTTTATAGAATGAAGATTATAAGTGGTGCATTTCCTTTTCCTTTTCTGTTTTGGTCGGGTATATGTAATAGATTATAATATGATCAAACAGTTCGTACAATATATCATTTATTATTTCGGAAGCCTTTTAATGGCCATATAATTCCATCAGAGTCATTCTTAGTCCATCATGTAACTATAGCAGACTGAATATATTGTCTTCAAGTTTTGTCCTCGGAGCTAAATCTAATTGCATAATAATCACATCAGGAGTTTTCTACGTTCATCGTGTATTTCAAGTTATCTTTGTGTTTTTGCATCGGGTGTTTAGCTGTTGGTGCTGCAACGGGATCTGGTTGGAGATCCCCTCCCTTCTTTTGTACTTGGAGCAAAATCTCATGATGTGATGTGATGTGATGTATTAGCTTGTGCGTCATGGGTTGTCGACAATCAGATATAAAACGATCCATACAGAAATAAAGCACAAATCCCGAAATCAGAATCCAAAATTATGCTAAAAAAAGGAAAGGGGGGGTCTCCAACAACACTCGGTTGCAGCATCCACAGCAAAAACCCCAAAACACCCAATGCAAAAACACAGAGCAGACATCAACAGAAAAAGACGCAAAAGGGACAAGGAACACCAACTCACACCATAGAAACATTAAACATAAAATACCACACAAACCAACGAGACCAATAAATATTCAAACCCTTACAAAACCAAAAATACTGAATTTAATGTTAGACGATTAATGTCAGAAACACTCTTTCGAAAACAGTTTAAAACGGTAGTTTTACTGGTTGAAGCTTCTGCTCAATTACTTATGGTTTGTTCGTATGATGTTTGTTTGCATAGGGTACTTTTTCTACTAGTAATAAAATATCATATGTTTAATTTGTCGTTTTTGATTTACATATTTTTTTCCACACAAATGTTTCTTGTTCGAATTTGTACCATAGATAGATGGAGGTCAGAGTGTTTTAATGTATTCTGGGGCTATAATTTTAAGTTAAGATGTCATTACCACACTTGTTTTTCATACAGGTTCCAAATAATGGGTAATTTATTCAGTTTCCTTTAGAATCCAGCGCACAACTTCACAACTTATGACTACAAATTAACCTTAATGGGATATAATCTCGTACTATTACCCACCATTTATCCTAAATTTGCATATATCGAACCTTTGTTACCATCGTTGAAGTTTATGTCTTCACACAATGACGATAAAAGAAAACAATGCATCATCTTCGAATTGACGAGCTTATCTAACGCTTCGCTTTTATCAATTCATTAAGTCTTTTAGATAATATAGATACCGTATGACACATATTTTAGGTTAGATGAAGGTAAACCACAAAAAGACTGAAACGGTCTCATTGCGCATAAGAGTTTTCCGTCCTTTTCACCGTAGTATACCTGATCAATTCAATCCAACGAAAACGAATGCTGTCATTATTTATAATTCAATTTCCTAACAATGAACTTCATATTTTTTTGTAATCTACAAGTGAACCCCGCACTACTATTAAAATTTTCAAATATATGTCGACTTCGGTGACGTCGCCAGAGTTTGGTGAACAGTGTTCAATTTTTTCAACCAATCATAATCGTTGTTTAAATCAAAATTAGATGATGAGCGGAAATATTGAATAATATGTTAATTTTGAAAATGTTACAGATTGTGTGGAGCACAGGGAAAATTGAGGTCAAGTTCAGTCGCTATATCAACCACGGGGGAACTGGTGTTAACGGACATTGCTGCGATGGCCGGGGCATATTTTGCTTCAGTCATTGTGACCATAGGTTCATCATTTGTTTGGATAGAGCAACTGGGTTAGTGACATTTCTTAATGTGTAAACATGGTCAAATTACTTTAGAGTTACAAAGAAATCATGTTTTTATTCACAACAACATCACGTTTTGACACTGTCATAAATATTCTCGTAGATGTAAATTCTTCAAATAATTAACCTCAATGAGTTCGTACTCGTACACTGTTATTTGTTTATTTCCTAAAATAGTTAACAAGCATTCCTTCTTTAAAACTTTGTACTTTTTATTTTCTTTTTATTCATTTCGTCTAACGTGATGCCGGTATGTTAAGAACCCTTTCCATGTTGAATTTCCAGGGGAAAGAGTCTGAGAAGATGTTATTATGGAAGGAAATCAAGTCGTGATATTCCAAACCGAAATACCATCAACTTTGGTAGAAGTATTGGCGGTGTTCCAAACCCAATGGTGTACTCTTTTAAATCTTGGCCGGTAGAGTATCGTTCTCCTACATTTTGATATATAATTATAAGGGTAATATCTCCAGCAAGTGACTACAGTGGACCACATTCGTAGCAGGCGCGTAGCCAGGCGCAAACGAGTACGCAAATGCTTCAACACTGTTTTACAAATAAATAAATGAATAAAAGAAAGTGTACAAAAGGTCATTTTAACGTAGAAAACTGAACTGTTAATACGTAAAATTCATTAGATTCCGGGGTTACGCTCCTTGTATCCCCACATAGACTTCTCCATGGACCTGTTATGGGCCTCAAAGCGATCTACAATCCCCTTACTGAAAGTGCGTCCACTTGAAAAGTACTATGGCTATGCGTCTTTACAGAATTGTAAAAATTGTAACAAACTAGAACATAAGACAAAATGACTTTAACAAACAACAAGGTACAACGAGGCTCACAGCAACCTCAAAACTGAGCGGTCCAACAATCAATATAGATACATCAAGCATGCAACATACATCAAAATGCATAAACTGAGCAAGACACCTATTTCATTTTGAGAAAGAATTCTGCGCATTTTGTTATTTCATTAAAGGGTTTTGCTCAGTAGCATTCAACATGTTCTATGTCTAAAATTGGTACCTCTATTTATCTTTTCAGATAAAAATGAACATACATAAACGATATCAATGAAATAAAAAGATGACATTTCCTTTCACCATTGATAAATAAAAATAACTCATGATCTGTGTGATAAGAGGAATATTGAAATATCTTTTGTTCCAAATCCACAGGGTACAGCTGCTTTGAAAGTAGATGTTTACGACGTCGATGACAATGAAGATGATAAAGTAGATTTCCTTTACGGTAAATTCAGCGCTACTGCACAGAGGGCCAAAGCTGGATCGAAAGAAAAGACTCATCGTCTCAGCACACCAAGGACATTGTAAGTATTCTCTCACCCAAAGACATTTCAATCGCTACCCCTTTATGTCTAATTTTGAGCAAAATAAATGTTTCTAATCGTTCTTTAATTATTTCAGACTTGACTATAAGATTCGAGTATATTGCGATGCTAATTACTTTGGACCAAAGTGTGAAGTTTACTGTGTTCCCCAGGACGACTCTAGTGGCCATTACACATGTGACTCGGCAACAGGAAAGAAAATATGCAATGAAGGTTTGGACTGATTTGCTTTCTTTTTACATAGGCATACTCCAATAAACGATCAGAAACATAAATTGTGTGCTATGCTTCCATTTTGAAAACTCAATTAAGTAACGATTGAAGCTTTCGTTGAATTACTCTAATGGTATTCTTAAATTAAAATAGTATTGGAAAAAAGCCTTGATATTTAACTGAAATATATTGTACATTGTATAGGGATTACAATAATGAAACTATGAAGTAATGATTATGGAGTACTGGTGTCAGAACAGTTTCCGGACAGTAATAGTTTCCGGACAGTCGCCCATTTCAAGTACTTTGAAGGAACTTATTTTCAAAATTTTGACACAATTTTGTAGATTTTTAAATGGAGAATTCAAATCATGAATAATATGAACGAAATCTTGCATCTAAATATTGCTTTATCATACCACCTCTTTACCCCTGTCTGCCCCGTTTGATATCGCTCGCAGGGGGAAGTCGCCGTGAACCATCCTTTTTATAATCTACGTGATTTGAGAAGTTTTGGTTCTATTTCCAAGATTATTTTTACACAGTCATTTGTAGAAAAGATTGAAAAAAACAGAATCCAAAAATCATCCAGTTTGGGCTGAAATTGATCGAGATTGACAGATTTAAAATCAGGTGTCCGGAAACTGTTCCAGTGATTTGCGAAAAATGGGTAAAATATAGGGTCATAAAAACGGTCTAGAAACCATATTTCTTGATAGATTTAATATTTTCTTTCAACATGAGTATCTGTGGGAAGGGCATAGCATTATTTGAGAGAAATTTGAATGTTTACAAGGGCAGAGGAGTTATCCCCGAAAAACCTTCAAAATCGTCCGGAAACTGTTCCAACACCAGTATAGTTTAGCACATTCAATTTACAAACTTTGAACGAAAACAGACACCTCTTTTGAAAGTCACTCAAATAAAAGTAAAATGAAGAAGATAAAGCAAAATTAGTCGAATGTGAATTGACGCTTTATTTTCCCGCAATCGGAATTATGACTCCTATAGAGATATACTATATTTATTCTCACAGGTTGGTTTGGAGAGAAATGTGATGAAAATAGAATAAATGAATGTGAAAACATCCCTCCACCCTGTAACGAGGATCAAATATGTAATGACACGAAGTCAGGTTATATTTGTACGTGTCCTGAAGGATTCTGGGGTTAGTATATAGAGAGACAACCTTATGTATGACTTTTCTCATGAATAAATAACGCTGGTGTAGAAAGGATCCAGTACCCACTCGTCATGGAGAAATCGACCTTGGATAGATGTTAGGTCATATGACCTTAATCTCTACGAATAAAATAACGACAGCTTGTTTCTGTTACAGTAACCGTTAAAATACATATATATTATAGTCTTCCTACGAAAGACATCACTGTGTATCCGTAGTAGTGTATGCTGGGGGTCATTTCAAGTGATATGAATCTCTTGAGCCTTTTCAAGATTTTCAGTATTTGGGATCCCCATGGTCATCTTCTCTGGATATGAGTTCATTTCATTTTAAAAAGTATTGAATCATGCACTCATCCTGATAAAGCTCTTAAGGTTTTTTTTTTGTGGCTGCTGTCATGCTGATCAATGTTTTGTCCATTTTTTGACTTGATTACTCCTTCCGGGCACCTGGGACCACTTTTAGCTTGCTAGGGGTCCGTCAATGCTGAATTTGGTGCTCTATTGTTGGTGCTGTTGAGATTGCCGTCAGGATCTCTTTTATATCATTTGGAAATGATAACAGCAAATCTTGTCCTCTTAACTTCAAAGATTCTTTTACTTTTCAAAATAATTGTAGTTCTATCATTACTTTGTTCTCAAAATAATTTTTCTTTGGTTGAATTTAGAAAGTGGATAAGATTATAATGAACGATTTATTTCTTGAAATCAACTTCTTACATGTAACAATAATTTCAAGACTGAATGAGGGCTGAGGTACAAAACTGAATCGCTGACATCAATTTATAAATAAAGAGAATTCAAACAAACCTAGATATTGAGAACTTAAGGATAAAAATATCGTTGTAAAACATTCATTCACCTTATACATAGTTCCCTCCGTGAATTGATAAAGTACAATATCTTCCTTTTCTACATAACAGGTGAATTTTGTAACCAGACAAACTCTACATTATGTGATAATTCTCTCTGTCTCAACAATGGAACATGTATTCTACATAGCGATGGTATATCATGCAATTGTACAGAGTCCTGGACTGGCGAATTCTGTGAAATTCCTATGAGCGAAGTGGACCCATGTTTTATAAATCCGTGCCAAAATAATGCCAACTGTATCAAAATACAAAACGGCTATGAGTGTGAATGTCCTGAAACAACCCAAGGTTTTCATTGTGAAAATACAAGTGTATGTCATTCAGATGATAATCCATGTGAACATGGAAGCGAGTGTGTAAGACTAAATGGTTCAAATGGCTGGTACGAGTGTTTGTGTGAGGCGGGTTACTCAGGAGTGCATTGCGAACACTCTCTTTCAACTACGCCTATGCAGCCAGTTAAACTTCAAATACCTGACAATACCACAGTGTCATCGGTTGAAGCAACAACTATGACCGACAACGTCACTGATCATGTGACTGAATCATCCGAAAAAAGAACAACAACAACTCCTATTATAGGTAATTATAAAACACATCAGCACTCAAATAGAGTTTTCTCAAAGTATACCTGTAAGATTGTAACAAAAATACTTTTACTATATTTAAATGTAATGAAGTATAAATCAATATATATCTTTATATAATTGCAAAATAGTGAAGAATCGAAAGTATTTCATAGCTCCTTCTGGACACATTGCAGTCAACTTCAGTAAAATTACATAATTTCTATCATATAGAACTTGTCTCACCATTTTTGCTTTCGCTGAAATTAAAACAAAGGAACCATATAAATAAGAAAGACCCACCTCTTTTGTGAAAGTATACGGGAAATGATAATTTGAGTATAAAGAAATAACTTTTTAGGGTAATAGATAATAAAGGAAATCATTAACCTTTCTTGATTCTTTTCAGATAAAACAATGGCTAAAATCTACCTATTGGCAAAGGTTGATAAAGGAAATCAGGACATCGAAAAATCGTTCGCCAGGATGATAAAAGACCTATTGAAACTAGAAAAAGAACCTATGATAAAACTTCATACAGAAATATTCAAAGGAGACAAAGGGTAACTATTTAAAAACAAGTGAAATACAAATGATGAAAAAGAGGTCCAGGAAAAGTTTCAACAATTGATACTCAAGAAAATCAGAACGTTCAAAACTGACGTTTAGGACGAATTAGGAACAAAGTTTATAAATTTGCTAACAAATGATCAAGAACATTTAAGCTAAGGAGGAGATCTGCAACATGATAGCGTTGTAGTGATCGCAGCGGAACACACACGTATGAGACGAGAGCAAAAAGACAGCAAGCAAAAAAAAAATGTTATGAGCGATATAAGTCCCTTACCGGCATAACTTTATGTCCTACAACTCTGCCTAGAACTCTTCAATTAAACACGAATTTAAACTTACTGAATATATCTATTTGTGGCAGAAAAAAGTCCGCAAAACTGACATAAACTCCTCGAAAAATAGGTCAAGCACAACGAAAGTCAAACTTGCTCTATCACAATCCAAGACTAAGCTGTGTATCAAATTTCACCTGAAAATCTCTATTTGTTACAGAAAAAAGTCCGCAAAACTGACAAAAACTGAATTTTGCAAGCCATCAAGGGGCATTACTCCTAAAAGAATAGGTAAAGCGTGACGAAAGTTAAACTTGCACTGTAACTATTCATAACCAAGCTATGTATCAAATTTCAGCTGAATATCTCTTTCCATCGCAGAAAAAAAGTCCGGAAAACTGAAATATGGACAGACGGACGGACTGAATGACTGACAAACAGACCGAGAGGAAACTAAGAGTCTCCTTCGGCGTTGCCGGATGGGGACTAACAACCATGCGAGCTAAGAGTCAGGACAAGGAGAACATTGACATCACACCATTGAATCACGAAGAACAACGCTAAATATAAATATTCTCCACAGAGTACCTTTGTTAAAAGCGAAATTTGTTGAAGGTTGCGCTACTTGCGCTACTGAAACGAATTAGTGCGGCGGCGCGCAAATTCATAATATCATATTTAAAGCTTTTTGAACAGAAAGGGCAAACAAATATATGATATCGAGCAATAGTCCCTATATCAAAATTTTATTTCAAGATAGAAAATCGAAATTAAATTCTGACTGCATGGATGCTTTGTTAAACTTATGCTCGAAAAAAACAAATCATGTTAAGGCTTATATTATATCTTCTCTCTTTCAGAGATATTATAACAGAGGTAGAAGTAACCGCAATGAAAGAAGGTGTACCCATTGACCTGTCTCATCTACAGAAGTTATTTTTAGATCCTTGGAATTCCAATATCCAAAAATATCTGCCTGTGCCCATTTATTCGGATGTTCCCCACACTCATCCCCGTTTGAATACAAAACAGAAGGCACTCCAGCAGGTACGTGATATATTCATGTAGAGAGATTTTTAATGTATTGTTCTACTGTAGAGTACTTCTCATCAGACTGAATTGCAATTCTAGCGGGTCGAGTTGGGACTATATAAGGGGACAAAACCTTCTGTAAATTTCTTTTTGACCGCAATAGGTTTAACATCTCTGATTTGTCTCTTTTACCCCTATTAGTCATCTCGATTTTTATCTGATAACTTAAAATCGATAATGTTGAAATGTTGAAGTTACTCATTAGCTTAATAAGGATATGTCTCTGTAATGTAAATGTAAAAATCTAACTTCAAAAAATTAAAGATGGCGCTACTGAAATTATTTTTGGTGGCTCCGCTGAAAGCATCACTGATGATGATTTAATATTCAAAACACGTGTCTGGTGCTTGGAAATTGGTTTGGAATTTTCGTCAAGGAGGTATAGAGTTGGAACCCTTCGACATTATGTTATATGAATATTTCATGATAGTATCTGCATAATATGTAGCTCCACGAGACAAGTTGGATCCACAAACATTGGTACGTGGTACTCCTAGGGGTTCTAGCTCTTGTCGTGGGAATCATCGTCCTCACTGGCATTATCATCTTCTGTAGACGAAAGTAAGTAACACACTTTATCTCATGTTCTACTTTTTTCTAGTGATTTTTGAGCGTCTAGGTTAAAAGATGGTTTGACAAAATAAGCTTTCTGTCTTACAAAAATCAGTTGCATTATCTCCACAGAATAAAGCAAAGGAAGATGATTGGCGGTTCATGTCATGACTTTATTTGAAATAGATATTCAATATTCAGTAGTTCAATGCACAATAGGCAAATGAATTAAATGCTCAGTAAGTTGATTTTTCTTAGTTCTTGAATATAAGTTCAGTTAAATTGTTCATCAAGTTCAATGCTCAATAGTTCATAGTTCAATGCTCAATAGCTAATAAGTTGAAATGAAATATGTGCAATATTTCAATATCAATGAATCAATATTTTGACAATATAACTAAATCAATGGTCTACGACGACATTCAATTGTATATGTCGTAGATAATCAATACAAATCAATAATAAACCCCAATTATTGGCTCAGAGTCTGGAAGACAACAGAAACTGAAGCGACGTTTCAAAGCAAAATTCTGCCGAACACTAAGACAGTTATTAATGAGCGGAACTGCAGTCTTTGAAACAATGAACTTGGACGGGAATAGGAAAGCCATGACTCGTTTAAGGCAAGGTGGTACGAGCAGGTTATCTGGACTGACAACCGGAACTTTGAGCGGGCATCCCATCTTGAAGTACAATGTAAGAGGGTCGCGGATGTAGGCATGGGTCCTATATACATGAATTATCAGCAATGCCAACCAAATGGAGAATCTACGTCGAGCGTAATCCCGAGTCATGGTAGAATGTTGCTGGAATAAAAGTGAAACAAGCGAAAAAACATGGAAATTGAATGTTAACTTTGACATTGAAATAATATATGATTGTTCGAGGAAGAAACTGAGATAAGCACATCTGAAGATTAGAGTTCGTGGAGTGAATTATCAAAGTAACGAGAAAGGGTGTGGAGGGGAGGGTTTTAGTTAAATATTCTAGTTTTTCCTCTGCAGAGAGCACGCCATCTCGAAATGCGCAGTTTGAGTTTCTATTTGAAGAAACCAACACGTACATACATGTACGTTCCGGATTATACTGAGATATGACTGAAGGAGTTATCTTCCTTGGTCAGTTTAATATACGTATAATAAACAAATTATGCTTATTCGTTGAGATAACGTGAAGTTATGCTTTAGGGCATAACTACAATGATCAAACAAAGGAGGGGATCTCCAACAACACCAGGTTGCAGCACCCACAGCAAAACCCCAAAACAACAAATGCAAAAACACAGTGCAGACAAGCACAGAAAGAGACACAAAAGGGACAAGGAACGTCAACGCACAACAATCAAACAAAAGAAACATCAAACAATAAGTTGTTTGTTCATGAGTTCCACCTCTACATGTGTTTTACAAATCATGTCAATCTATTTTCCGAAACAGAACTGGCATACAGTATAATTTCTGTCAAACAGGTTGATCCCTGGAAGTTAAGTTGGGACGCTTCGTATCTCTTCTCATTGAAATTATGTATAAAGCGTTTGTAGTAGCTTTTCGTCTTCAAAAAGATACACAGAAAAACATTTCTTGACTTCTTAACACAGCTATTAAATTATATTTTCATAGGTCTCAAAAGGTTGAAGAGAAGCCTCCAACCAACATACCGACGTCATCCACCGGGGTCAAAGAGGTCAGCCCGCAATCTTTCGAAAATTCTCTGTATTTTGAAATGGATCATGGTAGACAAAACAGTTCATCTAGAAACACCTATTCTAGGAATCTGACGTAGTGTAGATGATATATCTATCAGAAATATGACATTTTATTCACAAAAAAGCAAGAATACGAGATACTAATAATAACTGCAAAAGAGTGCCAATTTTGAATGTTTTAATTGTTGAAATTATTATTTAAAATAATTTTATTTTGCATAGTTTTAGCTTTTACTAAATAATGGATATCTGTGTGATTTTTGTTTAAATATTTTGGGAATGTTCTTTCCCTTTACCTTGCCATACTTACATGTTGTGCAGATTTTATTATTATGATGGAAGTTAATGTTATCTTATGCTTTTTAAGACCTAAGAATTATCGACTTTTACACAGCCAATTGTGCGTCACATGAAATTTATATGAAATGAGCATAATGTAAATTTACATGAAACTTCTTGTGAAATTCATATAAATTTCACATAAGATTTATGTGAAAAATATTTCATATGAATTTCACATAAGTTTACTTCATGAATTTACTTTACATGAATTTTCTTTTGAAGGTTCACATAAAATTCATGTCAGAAACTTCACATGATTTTCATGTTTAAAAAATCATGTAAATTTATGTTAATGCTCATTTCACATTTCGTGTGAATTTTTATGTAATGTTGATGTAAATTTCACATGAATTTCATATGAGGCACAATTGGCTGTGTATGTCATTAAGATACCTATCATCTTTTCATACTTTAAATGTTTCATCTCATCATACTTATAAATGCAGAAAGGTTGAAGAATCCTTGAATAGAAAAATACATACTAGTATTTATGCAATAACGGTTCATCAGAATTTATCAATGAATACATATTTACACTCTTTAATTGTTCTTTAGATACAGTGCATTTGCTATAGTTTGAAATATATTTGCGCAAGAAGATTTCTTGGAACATTTTCACCACAAACTATAGCACTGAAAACATTCAATAAGTCATAATACATTCCTAGACTGTGCGTCATTTGTTTGTTTCTTTTTTAATCATTTATGTAATTAATTGTGATATTCATCATAACATATCATATTGTTTATCATATATTGCTCACATGTTTGATTGTTTATAAACATGTATGTAAACATATCATTAACTCCTTTTTAAACATTTAAATACCAATAAATTTGTTAAAAAACAATAATGTGTTATACAGCTTTCATGATTTTTCTAAAAAAAAATTATTTCATGCATACTTACTTCTTTCAACACATCTTGAAATTCCGTCACTGTCCTATTTAAAGGGTAGTTCTAACGATATATCGTTTGTACTCGTATCGCGATATAGTAGCTTGATGATACACGATACACCTTCCATTCAAACGATACACAACGATACAGTATTTTTTAACCAAATCAAGCACAGTGTAAGAAATAGAGAGAAAACTTTTCCGTATCATTTACTTTTAATGCACATTGTATAAAGCCATCACCATGTAACTTGTGCGAACCCTCTTTATGCTGTTATGACTAAATTGATGCAATTATGTTCAGTTTTTCTTTGGATTATGAGTGTTGGATTGGATAGAAAAGTATATCGTGATATATATCGTATCGTGAGCCTTGTATCAATATAAGAACTAATTTTGTTATGGAGATGTACATATGTTGCATGTTTTTAAACTGTCCCCACTAGGTAATATAAGGTGAAGCTAGGCTAAATCCGAAGGGAAATACGTCACATCACTATCATATCAGTGCATCATATTATGAATCCTTGATCCTAAATGATGCTTTCCAATTTGAAGACGTTTAACATTTGAACTACTTGGTGAGTGTCAATTCTGGAGGATCAGGGGTCCCTGAGGGCACATGTAGCCAAGTTCGATCAACTCCAGTTGATCGCCTGCTTCTTCAACACATTCGAAAATTTATGTTACCAAATTTCTCGACATTTCTAAAACGTGGGTCTTCACAGCATCATATCCAAACCATCCTGCTACATCTTTCGGTACATTTTTTAACATAATAATATTCACACTCTTTGTTCATATTAAATTGTTTAGATTGAGGATCACTGACGAGGGTTAAGCACCCGAAACGTGCATGTCTTGTCCATGTTGTAAATTTATCTGTTCTTAAATGATGCTATCGAATTTGAAGACGTTTAACACTTGGAGTTCCATTGGTTGAGAACGCGGGGACTATGAAAGAATAGCGACCGGCGACCGGACATTGTTTCTTTTTGCTTTACAGAGTTACGTCGCTTAGAGAGTGACGCGCTATTACATAGGTGTCGCCACTTCTTTGAAAAACATCTGAAAAGTTAAGTTGATCCTTTTAAAATTGATACCAGAGTTATGTGATGCACTAAACCTATTAATACCCGTGTGTGAAGGTGTTAAACGTCTTCAAATTCATTTGCATCAAGAACAGATGAATTTTCAGCATGGACCAGACATGCACGTTTCGGGAACTTTACCCTCGTCAATGATCCTCAATTAAATCTAAATAATGTTATATGGCTAGAGAGTGTAAAAGTTATTATGTCCAAAAATTTACCGAAAAACAGAAAGAAAAGGGAAGGATCTCCAGCATGTCAACCCTGCACTCTCCCAGCTAAATGAGTTAAAGAAGATCCTGACGACAATCTCAACAGCACTCACAAACCCAGGACCCGCGTTTTAGAAATAGTACACTTCTCTCATAGTATTTGCCTTTGGAATGTAAATAGTGCCCGAGCGTCCTCCATAAAGCAGCACTATGAGAGAATAGTACCCACACAAACAGGCATTGATAGGTAAATAGTATATTTGCTTTAATTTCGTCTGTTATCAAAATTTCTTGAAATTTCTAAAATGAGGGTCCTTTGGCAAGATATCCTACCCATCCTTCTACGTCTTTCGGTACATTTTGGACATAAAAACTTTCATACTCTTTGGTCATATCACATTATTTAGATTGAGGATCACTGATGAGGGTTAAGTACCCGAAACGTGCATGTCTGGTCTATGCTGCAAATATATCTGTTCTTAAACGATGCTGCTGAATTTGATGACTTGAACATTTGACATACAGTTTAAAATTGATTTCTATGGCCTATGACTGAGGTTTAATTGCCGTAACATATGTAAGTTTGCTTTATTAAAAATGTGGAAAATGACAAGGTTGGAACTGTTTCAGTTGATTGTTACTTTAACGCATTCGAAAAATTCTGTTATCAAAATTTCTTGAAATTTCTAAAACGTGGGTCATGTTGCATCATATCTTACCCATCCTGTTACGTCTTTCGGTACATTTTGGACGTAATAACTTTCGCACTCTTTGGTCATATCACATTGTTAAGACTGATGATCACTTATGTGGGTTAAGTACCTGAAACGTACATGCCTGGTCCATGCTGCGAATATATCTGTTCTTAAACGATGCTGTTGAATTTGAAGACTTTAACATTTGACATACAGTTTAAAATTGATTTCTACGGTCTATGACTGAGGTTTAATTGCCGAAACATATGTAAGTTTGCTTTATCAAAAATAGGGAAATTGACAAGGTTGGAACTGTTTCCACTTCATGAAGGTCCTTGTCCAAACCGCTTAGGAGAAGACTGGGCCCCGGCGACCTATCCTCTCTAAATTACGATCGGTCTCCTCGGGTGATATACCATTCGTGAGCTAGCTACAGCCGGCAGAGCACGGACTGTATTTCTTAGACCCTCTTTTTCATACCCATTTACATATCCATCTGTGTTGCTCGGGTCCCTGCGTTATGCGGAAAGTTGGGATGGTTGTGCGCACGTATTCCAGATAACCACACACAATTTGCTACTGGCGTAGCAGATGGCCGTCCTAAGTCGGTACCAGTTGCCAGTTGGTCTCTTTGGTTTATGTGTGGTCTTTTGGTTTCGATGTTTCTGTGTTGTTTCTGGTGTTCTTTGTCCGTTTTGCGTCTCTTGATGTGCGTGTCATCTCTGTGTTTTTGCATGGTGTGTTTTGTTGTGGGTGCTGCAACTGATTGGTTTTGGAGATCCCTCCTTTCTTTTCAAATCAAAAAGTCTAATAAAGAGAGGTTTTTCAACAAATCCATGCTAAAGTGACAGCAAACAACAAACACCTCACAGAACATCCTCACTAACAAACAGTAGGAGACAAACTAGACCTAACACCATTAAACAAGACAGTAAAGCATGGATGTCATTGAAAAAGAAGAAAGGGAAACCTTAATTTACCTGAAGTCAACTTTGGAGGACAAAATGCTATTATATACCCATTGCAGAGGTGTATTGCCCGAGTTCAGTGGCACAACCCTTCCACATATCAGGATACACATTTTTCTCCTAAGACGCAAGCATTCATTTACACAAAGGCTGCACATGTAAAAGAAGATTAATCTCCAAATGACATGCTTGTGTCTGGTCCATGCTGTAAATACCTGCTCTAAAATTATGCTAATAAATTTGAAGACGTTAAACATTTTTACCACTTGGTGATTGCTACTGCGAGGGCACAAGTAATCAAGTTCGATCAATTTCGGTTGGTCGTTTCTTCAAACGCATTTGAAAATTTCTAAAAACCTGAGTCCTGTAGCATCATATCCCAGCCATCTTGCTACGTCTTTCGGTATATTTAGGACATAATTTTCACAGATTTTGGCCAAATTACATTGTTTAGATTGAGGATCACGGACGAGGATTTAATACCCGAAACGTGCATATCTGGTTCATGCTGTAAATCTATCTGCTATAAAATGATGCTGATGAATTTGAAGACGTTAAACATTTGTATCCTACTTTTGTAAGTTAGATCTATTTGACGTGTTTCCTACAGATTATGACTAAGTTAAAGGTTAAAAAAATATCTAAGACCAAAATAAAATCCAGTAATCTTGCCAGCTAGGATCGATTTATTTTCATTTTCCATTTTCACATTCAGATCCTGTCCTCCTCGAGTGACTGCGGTGTAAACGCCATCGGTAAAACGTCTCTGATTTTGACACATTTCACTGTATTGTCTGGCTTCACTAGGTAAAGGTCAAGGTCCAAGTTGAACTGTGGAATGAAAAGAAAAGGGCATATCACAAATCAATTCATTATCCTATTTGAAAAATACTCAAACATGTCACATGCTAGTAGTCCCAGATTGAAATGAGTTTTTTATACAATGACAATGGTAAAACAAACTGTTTGAAATCCTTTAGATGTTTTTTTTTTAATTTTCTTTTTCATGTGTGATATTGATTTAAGTAAAGTAATAGCAAAATTAAGATCTCTTTTGAAAGTTACCTCAGCATAAAACTGTCTACAAGCACCACACGGAGCTTTGAAGTCTCCTTTAATGTCACTGAAACATGACATCAAATATCTTGTCAAATATTTACTACATGAATAAAAACGCTTATTTGACATGTATACTTGTTTTAATTTCCAGAAATCGACAGTACATGTACGTAAAACATCATACTTTTGATTGTGGTGAAAAAAAAAACGTTAAAACAATTATTACCATGAAACTGCCGCGGCCTTGAACTTGGTGTGACCTTGTGACACAGCAGACATAATAGCTACTCGTTCTGCACAAACAGATAGCCCATAAGATGCATTCTCTACGTTACAACCTGAAAACACAGCGACAAGCTGTCATTATAAGTTTTATCATTTTGTAATTATTCATTTCCGTAGTTTAAATATTGGTAATAGGATTTTAAGATAGCTTGGTATCCTTGACCTGAATGAACAATGACTACATTCGAACATTTTAAATCGAAGAAAAAACAAGTTGTTTACCTGTAATAATAACATCGTTTTCTGTCAGCAGTGAAGCACCAACACGAAAGTTGCTGTAAGGACAATAGGCGTTGGCTTTGACCTCTATCGCTGCCTTCACCAAGTCCTGGATACGCTTGTCTATAATCCAGTATTTATATACATTTTATTAAAGAGAGTTGCATTTTTTGTACAATGATCATATTGTTCATAACTGACTAATACATGTACATCCAGAATTGACGCAAGGCTTGTCGAAACAACTCCCTCATCAGAAGGTTTGCTTTGTAAGTCAATTAAACTTAATTATGGATAATTCTTACCAACACTCAATCATGCACAAATGGTATCTATTTCTGTGGGTGTCTGCTCTGTGTTTTTTGCATTGGGTGTTTTGGGGTTTTGCTGTGGGTGCCGCAACCGAGTGTTGTTGGAGATCCCCTCCTTTCTCTTAGAATTAAACAGGGTAGAATTTCAAATCATTCAGCGAAGTTTTAAACATTTAACATATGGATAATTAAGATACCACCTTCGCGTTTATTTAAATTATATGTCTAATCGAACACTCTGTTCGAACTATAACCTCTTACTTAGACTTGAAAGTAATCTATGAAATTATTTAAGTAATTTGCATAAAGCGTCCTAATACACATTTATATATTAGGTAGTTTTCATTGTAAACTGAAAACATTAATCTAGTATTCGAAGGCTTTGTCCTGCAGTCTAGACGTAATCTTCCGACCCCACCTCTGCCCAACCTAGCGCAAACTGTCTTCCATTTCTATATACTGTTCTTGTTCATTTTATAAATGATTTATGTTCGTTTGAGTCAAACGAATCAGAACATATGAGAACGAATTCAAATAAATTGAAATAAAAGTTACTTACTTCAACGGTTATCAATTTGAAGATGAGGAGGAGATCCCTAAGGTAACATCTTCAAAGTTTCAACATAAATTGTTAAGGTACAATATTGAATCAATACCCGTATTAGTCACCGTAACATAGGTACTGTCCATAGTCCGTACATGCGGCATGATGAGACACTTGCATACCTGTAAATCATGCTTTATCTAATACATGTAATATTTGTTGTATAAAATTGACATGTGAAAAACAAGGTCGTCACCTAATGAGTTCAGCTCCATTCGAATTGCCGTTAAGTGTCCTAAAAGGAAGATGTCAGATAGATGCACTTGTCCTCCAGGGTATCGGTGAGAGGTATGGAAGATCTGTCGAGTAATACCTTTTTAACTTCGAATACTTAAAGATAAAGAGAGGCGTTTCGTTGAATTATTTGGATGGTGTAAAGAGGTACCGCGAACTAAGAGAACATTTGAGCTTATGAGCAGTAAGCAATAATTTGCGTTCAAAATCAGATGGTACTTGAAATTAGGCTACAATGCGAGTCCTTTCCAGCTCAGTTGGAATCAGTCAGTCATTCTGTCCCTTTTAATTATAGCAGAAGCACGGTATTTTTTGCATGGCTCAACCTAATTTTTGGTGCGTCAAACCCCTATATAGAAATCATAATTGTGCTTGCTTATTTACCGATATTTGATGCGCCCGATATTCCGGATAGACATATGACAAATATTTTCAGAATTGAAATATAGCTTTCAGAACGAACAAGGGGGACACTTCAGTCCAACAGTATCTTAAAAGTTTATGTTCATGCGAATTAATTTAGGCCTAAATTAAAAGTTATTTTATTCTATTTCATTTCAAATCATGGTAAATACTATCCTATCATTATGTGTAATAAAAAAAACCTTTTGTCATCTGAATGTATATCTATAGAAACAAAAGTGATTTAAAAATCATCTTGTGCCTCATTCCCCAATAATTCTACAAAACAGTCTAATGACAAACAAATCAAAACCACTCCTTGCAAACAAAAGCACAAAAATAGTTGGTCCTTAAAACATGAAAGAGCAAATGATTTGTAAGAAGTGATACCAGCAAACGGAATATTTAACAGTGGTGGTACCGATAATATTCATAATTTCTTCTTTTTTTTTTTACCCTTATCATATCACAAAGACCATGATAAATTTAGAAATTCGAGACTTACAAGAAGAAGCAATGTCATAAAACTTTTTTTGACTCTGTAAATTTTGTACAATTAATGGCGCCACCTACAGTGTATCCTGAATACTATTTTATTTTGTCCTTATCGCAAAAGATTGTTTAAAAAAAGCACTTAACATACAAAAAAAAGTTAAAGATAATTTGAGTTTTGAGTTTAAATTACTACCACATCTATGACATACATGTACTATCAATGATGAAAATGAATTTATAACGTAGAATAAAGTTTTGAAAGGATACAGTGCATCATGTAACATTGCGCATACTTCTGGTTTAATAGACACAAATAAAGAAATTAATACTTGTACATATCGATATACTCAAAGTGGTTTACCTGAAAAATGATTCCAGATCGACGTTTCTCATAATGCAGGCATTGAGCAATCATGATTAATTCGTTTGCTTATGGATTCTGGCATATTGTTCTCTTTTACCTATCGCGTAATATCGCGAGATCTTACGAGGCATGAATGAGTTACGTGCACCAGAAATACTCTCTCAACGTTATAACACACACTTCGTAGGACTTGTCCGGAAAATCAGCCGTCCGGTTTTTGGTGAGTAAATACCATTTTATTTTCGAAAGTGTTCGAAATCCGATTTCATTTTACACCAGAAGTACGCTTATTGATGATATCTGGAAAGATTTTAATCGGCAATGTCTAGTGTTTTTACTTCCAACTCGTGTCTATGATAAGGCTTAATGAAGCTGTCTACTTTGAAAGTCAAATTCTGAAATAATACAAATGATTTATAATTTTCACCTTTGTAAGTTTGAAATTGGCCTTTTATTCCATTAGTACATGCATGTTATAGAGGAACCGAAATTATCGCTATGATTCATTCCTATAGTTTCATGAAAAAAACCCATAGTAGTTTCAAGCAAAATGAGACGATGTAGAACCCCCTTTTCTCTTAACCTTTTAAAATATGAAAAATATAGAAAGGGGTAACAAGAAAATATTATTATTATATTATCTGAGAATCAGGCTTTTGAAAATATAAACACGAAGTTGCTGCTCAGAATATCATGTAAACGAACAGACGGTAAAAGATACCTCAGCTCGCGCGTGCAGAGCACGTGCAGGAGTGTAACACCGGCATTGCCAGACGCCATACATTCCGATCTATTGATGAGCGTTGAAGAGTTTGTGTTGTCTTACAGGTAAAAGACCTTTGTACTTCATGTGTACATGTATGCTTTGCCAAGAATTGTTTACTTGTAATCTATTATTTGTAAATTGCTTTTGTATTGGAACAATACTTGAGCAAATCAATTACCTCTCTGAAATACAGGTAAGTTTTACAAGTTTAATGACGTCATTGATTTTGGAATATTTTCATATTTCTAGCTGTTTATTATTGAAGAAAGGAAAAATATGGGGAAATTTTTAATTTTGCCATTGCAATTTATTTTGTACATTGGGAAAATGTTCAGTTTTCGAAACTTTACATAAAAAACCCATAAATTTCATTTTTTTTTTTAAATTTATTTCATTTGTTCTAATTCTTTCGATTTTTGCCGTTATGCTTTCTATAAACAAGATACCTATGATTTTCCTTATAAATTATGCAGAGTGTCATTTTCTTTATAATTAAAAAAAAATTCAAGTATTACAAAATCTTTTCCAGGGACGCCATGTTGCTATTCTAACAACCTCGCTTGTCATCCTGTCAAAGATATGCGAGGGGCGCTTAAAGTGAAACTACAAAATGCACTAAACCAAGCTATTTTGGGTAGTGCCGAGGATCGTGGAATATTTGTAGGAGGCCGAAGGAGGAATAGGAAGAGGAGGCGCAATAGGAATGGTAGGTCCCAAGTATACGTGTAATTTGTACGTGCAATTCAAAAATGATCAAAATGACTTCTGCAGCACACGATGCACCTCTCAAGACGAAAGTGCAAAAGTTTTGGTTCCCATGGACGAATCTTGCCACACGGAATACATATGTGAAATATGATAGTCCTCATCTAATTTCCAGGAGTTAGAGCTAAGGTTGTTTGTTGAACATTGCGGACTAACAGATAAACGGAAAATGTATAAAAAAGCCGGACAGGCTAAAAACTTTATGCCCCAAAGGATCCCGGACCTTAAGGAAAGGGTATAATAATCGGATTTTTAAATTTTCAAAATTTACTGAAATAATCATATAAATTGTTTGATCTATGCCTGAACAACAACTTTCATATTTCTTTTTGCTAAGATATAACCCTAAGCGCTTGCAAAATTTACTAAAACACACCCATCCTTCGTGAGCTTTGGTTGAACAGTGCACAAAAAAACCCAGGTAGTTATGATAAATTTCACTTTAATTAGGTATGAGCGCAAAATAGAATGGCTAATTCAGACAAACTAGTGAATGATAGATATACGACAAATTCTCCTTGAAAAGGAATTAGCCATTCTCTTTTGCGCCCATGTTGAAATTAGAGAAAATCAGAGAAAAAATACAGTGCACAAAGTAAAAATTAGCATGTAAAACGCCTTTTACATATATCCATCTATATATCTGCATTGATTTTTACCTGAGCAAGGGCGGTTTATCCGGATATTTCGGTTACCCCTCTTAACTGTATAGACGTTACATAAATTGTGATGAGATTACAAACGGAATTATCATAATTATTCTTACTCATAAAATGTTAAATTTTCTTCTGATATAAAAAGGGACACTAAATCTTTATAATCAATCGATATATAGGTTATCCAAAAAGGGGCCTTAAGGTCCGGGATCCTCAAAAGTAAAGGTTTGGTAGAGAAATCTCAAAGTATACCGATAAAATGTGATTATAAGAACTTACATGTAGATAAAGACTTCGCAGAGATAATATTTCGAATTCTTTAAAGGTCTTAATTAGTCCAAAGATATTTTTGATTATTTTCCAGGAAAAGATAAGAAGAAAAATAAGAAATCTGATGGAAAAGATTCTCCTGTCATAGGCAAGAAAGGTAATTATTGGAAATACAAGCACAATGCCATATAGCTCTTTCCAGATTGGTTTGGTAAAGGATAATTTAAAAAGAGTCAATAGAGAACTTTCCGTTCAGTCAGTTTGAAATACATCATATGTCCGTATGTGAATTCAATCAAAATATAAAAGAAAAGCAAGTATTCAAAAAAAAAAACCCTGTGATTGTGAAACACGAATGCCCCAGTCGGCATCTTTGTCAGTATTAACACAATTTTCTGTGAAAGGTCAAGGTCACAAGGTACAAAATGTTGGTATCAATGGAAAGGCCTTGTCACAAGAAATATCAAAGCCCTATCACTTACCATTCAAAAATTATGCCAATGTTAATTTTTTTACCACGGACAAACAGACGGACAGGCCAAAAACTATATGCTCCCGAATCTTTGATTTCGGGGGCGTAAAAATTCCATGAGTAACGAAAAATATCCATAGCCTCATTGTTAAAAAATAGTCAAGTTGAAACTAAATTAAGGTTAATAACGCCAATTCTAGAAATACAGTTGTATAATAGTGTTGCAAGCCATTTCAATATTTGTTGGTCCTCGTAGGGATTTGAAGAAAACGAATGCTTATATTCATGAACAAATCTTACATGTAAACGTCTTCAAATTGAATAGCATCATTTAAGAAGAGATAAATTGGCAACGTGGACCAGACATCCACGTTTCGGGGACTTAACCCTCATCAGTGATCCTAAATCTAAAAAATGTAATATGCCAAAAAAGTATGAGAGTTACTATGTCGAAAAAAGTGTACCGAAAGACGTAGCAGGATGGGTGGGATATGATGCTACAGGACCCACTTTTTAGAAATTTCAAGAAATTTTGATAACAGAAATTTTATAATGCGTTGAAGAAACGATCAACCGAAATTGATTGAACTTGGCTACATGTGCCCTCGGGGACTCCTGGTCCACCAGCAGTGACACTCACCAAGTGGTATAAATGTAAACGTCCTCAAATTGAATAGCATCATTTAAGAACAGATAAATTGGCAACGTGGACCAGACATGCACGTTTCGGGTACTTAACCCTCATCAGTGATCCTAAATCTAAAAAATGTAATATGCCAAAAAAGTATGAGAGTTACTATGTCGAAAAAGTGTACCGAAAGACGTAGCAGGATGGGTGGGATATGATGCTACAGGACCCACTTTTTAGAAATTTCAAGAAATTTTGATAACAGAAATTTTATAATGCGTTGAAGAAACGATCAACCGAAATTGATCGAACTTGGCTACATGTGCCCTCGGGGACCCCTTGTCCACCAGCAGTGACACTCACTGCTGGTGTATCAAAAGCAATACAATACCTATCGAATGGTCATAGTTTTATCTCGGAAAAAATCAGGATTATGGTGAAAAAAATGAAATATTTACGACGTCTGAACTATGGAAGTAAAATCCCGAAGATTAACTTCAGACGTGCATTCGTGAGACATTATATGTTGAAATTCGCATTTGATGCGCTGATATTAATTCCATAGAACATATATTTGAATGCATACTTGGTATCATTTATATATATTTGTTAAGGTCCAGTTGAGGATCAAAAGCCTTTGATTGAGACAGATTTTAGCGTCAGTATCATTTCGCTGTCGGATTGTATCTATGACGACAGTTACTATGGAGACGAATACAACGAAGATGACCTACCTGCACTTGTCCACAGTAACACCGATCTTAGTTCAACAGTATACAGATACCCGCTTCAAATTCAAGAAGCAGACTACAACAATAATGAGAAATCGGAGACTGAAAAAGATCAACAAAATCCAGATCTGAAGGACATAAATGGAAACGAGAAAGAACAGATAAACGAAAATGAAACAGAAGTTGATTTTCAAAATGTAAGTAATTTTGATTGATTGATATGTAGAATTCATCTTGCGACTAAGAATATTTGAACCTTATTAATAATACGGAAGTGTTCCAGCTTTATACATGTACCTTCTTGAAGAACATTTCAAACCAATTTTAATGCACCAGACACGTGTTTCGGTTAGTAAATCCTCATCAGTGATACTTATTAATTGCCGCATTATTAGTTTTTTTTTTTACAAAGGATGTCGTATTCAAAGGAGGGTTTCATAACTTGAAATATTTCAAGCTCATTTTTATAGCGATGTATTTTAGTAGATTTAAACCTGAACTTTGTTTCAGTTAAGCTACATTTCTCAAAGTTCAGGGTTGAATCTTACTCATTGAATAGCTAGAATTTTAACTTCGAACATGCTAGGTTTTCTTCGAAGTTATGAAACAGACCTTCTAATACCAACCCAAGTTTTGACTCCTCTTTGAACACTAAATGTCATGCTCTTGTTCTACATTGCTAGGAAGGTGAGATCGTGGTAGATGATTATGATCTGGACGTTTCGGACGATGACGTCAATAATGACGCAGAACAGGATTCCGATCCTCTCCCCCAGGGAATATCGCTTCAGGAGGAGCTTGATGCTGTCGTTCTCTCTGAGAGCCTTGACGTCATCAACCCGGAAAGTACGGTAATAGATATGCCAGAAGAGATTGATGAAGCCGCCCCTCCAGACAAAAAGGATGACGAGATTTTTGATGATAACGAGGAGGAAAAAGAGGAGGATGTTATCTTCTCTAGAGAGATTGTTTCTACTTTCGAATGCGTAAGTACTACTTACTTCATTCCCTTATATTTCTTACTTCATTCCCTTATATTACTTACTTCATTCCCTTATTCAATTCAATGTTACTTCTGTGCAGAATTAGTTGTTTTCTAATACATGTTATAATACTGTTTGTGTGGTTCAGAAGTAACATAATCACTAAAATGACCAATTAATCCTTGCTGAAATGAGTAGTAATTATAACGACTTGTGAGCTTAGGGATATAAGCCACTAGGTCTGCATCCCCGGCAAGTTAGCTTTCCCGGGAATGCGGTCAAGTGAGCTTGACTTCAGACCCCTTCATCGAGCTCCAACCTCGCTTCACGTTGGTGGCAGTGAAACGAATTTGGGTCCACGGCAGGCCCCCTGGGTGTCATTGGTGACTCATTGGTTCATGTGGATAGGTTTCGGACAAACGGATCCTAAGGTAGTTGTGCTCAGTCAAGTCGGACTGTTGAATTGTCTTCAATGATATGTTGATATGATACCACCAGCAGAAGCAGCAGTTGAAACACGTTGTGACAGAGGAAAGGATATCCCAAAGAGAACTCGCTCAAATGAGGAACCTTCGTCCCCAAAGAGGAGGAGGATATATAACGAATAGTGAAGCCTTGGAATATAAGCCATTTCAAAGCCTCCCCGGCAGGCTAGCTATATATCGGGAATTCGGTTAAATGCTTTTGAATTCAGACCCCTTCATCGAACATCCCCATCGCTTCACGATACAATTTGGTGACAGCGTTGTGAATTTGGGATCCTCGGCAGGCGCTCTGGTTGAGTCATTTGTGATTCGGTGTTCCATTATGCCAGATTACGGACTGGTGGACGGACGTCCATGATGGGTTGAAAGGATACTGAAAAGAAAGGAGGGGATCTCCAACAACACTAGGTTGCAGCACCCACAGCAAAATCCCAAAACACCCATGCAAAAAGCACAGAACAGATACCCACAGAAAGAGACGCAAAAGGGACAAGGAACACCAACTCACAACATAGAAACATGAAACATAAAAGACTACACATAAACCAACGAGACCTATGGGCAACCAGTGCCGACTTAGGACGGCCATCTGCCACGTAAATAGCAGACGGTGTGGTTATCCTGGATTACGTGCGCACAACCCTCCCACTATTCCGATTTCCCAGAGGTATCGAAGAACGCACAATTATGGTGTAAAACAACCTCCTCACTGTTAGATGACCACACACAAACAAGACCGTAAAACACAGGGGTCCAAGCAACACAGATGAATATGTTAATGGATATAAAAAGAGGACGTGCGTAATATAGTCCGTGCTCTGCCGGCTGTAGCGAGCTCATATATGTTATCACCCGAGGAGTCTGACTGACATTCAGAGAGGACAGGCGGTCGGGGTCCTGTCTTCTCTAAGGAGGTTTGGAAAGGGCCCGTCATGGAGTCCCGTCATCACAGTCAGTCAGAGTGCAAGTCTTAAGAATGCGCTCGTACAAGACTATATATTGGTCAAGTACCAAGCTTAGTGTCCGTCTGGTGACATTTGGATCATATCCACGGTATAAAAGGCGTTTGATGACTCTGATGCATTTTCGATACATACGCTATCTACCTTTGATCCTTCTTATTTTGTTAATTATGTCACCATAAAATACAGGTTGTGAAATACCTAAAGTAATATACTCCGTTGCTTGTATGGGTCCGAATTTCAAAAGAAGTTGATCATAATTTTTGTAAAATTTCCAGAAAGTCTTTACTAGTTTGTGAAAGCGAAAACCTTGACCTAAAAGTTTCTTTGTAATTTGTAGATTTCTATTATAAAAATCCAAAACATCAGTACATGCTCTAGCATACCGGATGAGCTGTGAAATGTAGATACCGTATGACGGTAATCTAGGGACATCACCGTCAAGCCAGGGGAAATTTACTATGTTGAATCCAAAATCATCTCGTTTGTCATATACACTTGTATGAATTTCTCCATTGACAATTTTGATATTTAGGTCCAAAAATGGTGTTTCTGTGTCTGTAAAGTTTGCCTTGTTTAGAGTCAATTCTTGTGGATAAATAACATCTTTATACTTTTCAAAAACAGGATTATAGATAGTAAGAATATCATCCAGGTACCTAGAAGTATCAATGAAGCATTTCACATCATCATGTTTTTTTTTTGCTTTTGAAGATTTTGAATAAATTCTTTTTCCTATGTGTATAAAAATAAATCTGCAACAAGAGGCGCACAATTTGTACCCATAGGAATCCCTACAACCTGCTTGTAGATTTTCTCACCAAATCTTACATAAATGTTGTCCAAGAGGAAGGACAAGGCACTACACAGGTCGCTACATGTCCATGATTTGTATGATTTGTATTCTGTAGCGGAAAAGAAACCCTTTGATTCAGATGTACAAATATAAGTTTTCCCCTCTCGATTATAGCACCATTTAATGAGTTTGGACAATTGATCATTGATCTTGTCGTGAGGAAGCGTGGTGTACATATTTGAAAAATCGTATGAAGAAATCGTATTGGCTTGAAAATTTCTAGATTTCATTTTGTCAATCACATCCCCGGAATTTTTTATAGACCAAAATAAATTTACATCATTCCTGTTAAGAACAGTTTCACAAGTAGCAGCTGAAACACTGTGTGACAGAAAAAACAAGGATATTCCCAGGAGAACTCACGCAAATGAGTAAGCTTTGGGGACGAAGCTTCCCTAAAAAGGGGGAAGTGTAACGAATAGTGAGCTCAGGAATATAAGCCATTTGAACTGCCTCCCCGGCAAGTTGGATTTACCGGGAATACGGTCAAGTGCGCTTTACTCCAGACCCCTTCTTGGGGCTCCCCCGATGCTTCAAGTTAAAATATTATTTTTAATTTTATCTCGTTTTTGTGAAAAAAAGAATGCATTTTCGTGGATGCAAACCTTCAAACTAATCAGCTTACTTAAAGCAGAAAGTGTGTACAGAAAGTAAAGCGGAATAATAATTCAATTGTAAAGATAAATTGGGAAAACATAAAATATTTTCATTTACCTTTTTTCATTATTTGAACCCAATAATGCTAATCAATTCTTATCTTCTGTAGGAGGTTATAACTGAACAACCACAAGCCAAGATGGCACCACTAGAAATGGACAAAGAGGAGAAATCACCACTTTTATGCAACGACATCGATCCAGGCTGCTGTGTTATTCTTTAAATATAGCTACACGTGAATGGAAAGTCCCAGCTTCTTGTGCTCAATGTGTTGCCATTCTGTAAAAAAGCAATCATTCAAGAAAATCTCAGTCAGTGTGATTCCCGGAGGTCCACAACTTGCAAATGTGCAGATGAATTCATACTCATTACTAATTGTAACCTTTCTATAAATAGCCGTGATGCATCGAAAATACTGCCTCTTTCAAAACTGAAAGTGATTAATAGAAGTATCGATCCTGTTGCATCTACAGGGTTGTTCTTGTCGCTACGGTATGTTCCGAATGTTGGGAATGATTCAGAAAAAGGTCCCGCTTTTACAATTACATCTAAAAAAAATGTGTTGTCTCAAAATTTGTTAAAATGTGGTCGTTAAATCATGCAACCCTTTTTGTTCATCGGCTAAATTGATGGATCAGCCTGATACTTTTTTCGGGGTGACTGTAACAATAAACGCTTTAAGAACAAATGTTTTACAAGATATTCACCTCATATGATGGCTTTCGTGTCAGCTTTTATCACAAAGATTTAAAAGGAACAATCGATATTTTAGACCGGAAGAGGCTAACTTGATTTTTTCTAGGTGTTGGCCTTAGGCATGGACATTGAAAAAGTGGTAGAATTTACTAAGAGACAAATTCGCACTTACTTGTAAAACATGACACGTTTCAATCAAAAACATCTCCCTATGCAATAACTCATCAGTTATTCACTCGTCCGAGACGTCGGAGTTATGTTTCCAGTAACTTTTCTCTCCAACACACTCGTACTATTTTCGAATCCGCCATGTCGTTTGTTATTGACTCTAGCCAATCAAATCGCTCGGATCTTTTCGGCGTATGAAGACGGAGAAAACCGGTCTACATATATTTCTAGAAGAGGCATGTGTTTCTGTCAAAATAAAACACTAATGGCGGCGGATGAGGAATACTTTAAAAATTGTATGCCTGTGTTAAAAGAAAAATATGAATTGAATTTGAAAAAAGAACAGATATATACAACATGCCTTTGTAGATGACGGCGAGTGGAATCTCATCCATCTCTTTGTTAAATGCATTTCTTCATAAAATAGACCAGGTTTTCCCTATCTATCGCCGTCTTCGTACATCGACAAGATACGAGCGATTTGATTGGCTAGAGTGAAAATAACAAACGAGATGGCGAATTCGAAAACAGCGCGAGTGTGTTGGAGAGAAATGTGGCTGGAAACATAACTCCGACGTCTGGAGGAGTGAATTACTGATGGATTATTTCATAGAAAGATGTTTTTAATTGAAACATGCTTTTTTACAAGTAGGTGTTGATTTGTCTCGTGGTAAATTCTGCCACTTTTTCAATGCCTATGTTTCAGGCCAACACCCAGAAAAAATCAAGTTGGGCTGTTTCGGTCTATCATTATTGATTAATTATCTATCGCTTACTCGATGTTGATTAATTTATAATTTGTGTCATCTTTCTTTTATAACCATGTAGAAAAAAATGGATTGCAATGTAAAAGATAATACTGAAAAAACCCCACAAAAATAGTCATACATATACACCCCCCCCCCCCCAAAAAAAAAAACAAAAAAACTTAACAATTTAAAAAATAGTTCTGAAGAATAAAAAGTTTTCTTCATTATTATCCGTAAGATGTGTAGATTGGAGGTACATACATGTATGAAGTCGTTTAATATGTACTTATTGAAGCTTATTGCTAAGCATTATTTTCATGCTTTATCCCAATGTCGTTTTCTTGTTTGTATTGTAATGGTTTCATTCTGAAGAGAATAGCTTTTTTGTTGTATGCAGTCAATTTCGTAAATGACATTAATGTAATTTTTATGCAAAGAGATATCCAATTTAAATGGTATATAAATATGGATCTGTTTAAGTTTTCGAATGCATTTACTTGGGAGTTGTCGCTTGGAGAGTTTGAAACCAATAAAATAGAATACAGGAGGTCTTCTTCGTTTGTTTTGTAGGAAAAAGTAAGCGGTCACCATTATTGGAAATAGCCTAAATTCAATCTCGTTGTAGATTAGATGCAAACTTTGCTGTTTTGAAATGCAAATAACAGTGATGGGTAAGCATGAAGACGATGTTTATTGCATTGTTGAAGATGTGCGGCACTGAATTGATCCTCAATATGTCTCAATTTTCACACACACGTGACTTCTTATACTGTTAGCATCATATCCCAGCCATCATGCTACGTCTTTTGGTATATTTATGACATAATCTCCACATATTTTAGCCATATTTCATTGTTAAAATTGAGGATCACTGACGAGGGTTAAATACCCGAAACGTGCATGTCTGGTCCATGCTGTAGATTTGTCTGCTTTTAAATGATGCTAGTGAATTTGGATTTTGAAACAATACTGCTGAAATGAAAACATCGACTACATGTATGGAATAAAGACGAGATCTCCAGCAAGACTAACCTACACTAACCACAGCGGAACATACCCGCATGATATAAGAAACATCAGATAAAACAACAAATAACAGGGAACAACGAGACCCACAACAATTCCCATACTGATATATACATACTGACCAAACAACAATCAAAGTAGATTCACAAAACAAGTAACTTTGATGACATTACTTACACGGAGGAAGGACAATGTGCCGATTTGAACGGTCACCTGCTATATAAAAATGGTATACAAGTAGTTGTACGGATCACGTGCGCACAATTCTCCTACTGAACCGGAAACCCAATGGTCTTCCTACAAATACAGCCTTCACACACTAAGGTGGAATCACAATCCAAATACCAGAAGGTATTGGGGTCCCCAGGTAACACAAAAGTTATATAAGTAGCGAAAAAACGAAAAAAAAATCGTGTTATGCTGGCTGAAGCGAGCTTATTATCAATCACCCTCAAATTCATAGAAATATAAATGAAAGAGATAAGAAATTTAATAGTACAGTACAAAATGAATAGAATCCCATCCTACATATAATTGGTACTATAGAACATATATTTCAATATTGACAATTCAAAGATACGAACAATATCTTAGCATAATATGTATGTAACAGATAACGACTGTAAGTAGAAGGAAGTAAGATAGCAAATATATGTGTAGCAAAATTCTCGTCGTCGAAATTCAAGAATTCTTCTTACTTAGGCAATATCTTGCAAAATCTGTTCTAAAATGATGCTATTGAATGTGAAGACTTTTAACATTTGTACCACTTGGTAAGTGTCATTGCTGGTGGACCAGGAGTCCCCGAGGGCACAAAAATCAACTTTAAACAATGTAATATGGCCAAAAAGTGGGATTTCATTATGTCAAAAAATGTAATGAAAGATGTAGCAGGCATGCACGTTTCGGGTACTTAACCCTCGTCAGTGATCCTCAATCTAAACCATGTAATATGGCCAAAATGTGTGAAAGTTATTTTTTTCCAAAAATGTACCGAAAGACGCAGCAGGATGGATGGGATATGATGCTACATGACCCATGTTCTAGAAATTTCAAGAAATTTTGATCACAGTATTTTCGAATGTGTTGAAGAAACAATCAACCGAAGTTGATCGAACTGCAATTGGCTACATGTGCCTTATATCCAACCCATCCTGTTTACATCTTTCATTACATTTTTAGACATAATGGAATCCCACTTTTTGGCCATATTACATTGTTTAGATTGAGGATCACTGACGAGGGTTAAGTACCCGAAACCGTGCATGTCTGGTCCGTGCTGGAAATTTTTCTGTTCTGAAATTATGCTATTTGATTTGAAGATGTTTAACATTTCCTTGTGACAAAAACAACTCTAAAGACAATGATATTTTTCAAGGAGTAAATGTATAAAGAAACGTCGAGAATATAACCTCTCTCATGAAACGATAATTTACGCATGCATGTAATGACAAATTTGGATAATGACCATATCCCTTTATACAGCACAAATTCGATAATTCAGAAAATCAGAAACCGAAGGCATACAAGATCAGGATAAAACAGGAACCAAAGCAAACAAAAAAAACCTCCACCACATGAAAAGAAGCGAATCCCCGATATGGGAGTGAGACCAGGTGCCCAGGAAGAGTAAGCATCTCCTGCTTGCATGCAACACCCGCCGCTTCAATTCAGTAGAACTGTCACATTCGGTTACTTCCATTTAAGAAGACATAGAGTACAATCTTTGGTTGGATGGTTCATATGGTCTATGACAGAATATCATCCACCATTCTGGAGAGTGGGACATCATAGTGTATGACGAGTTCTCCATATCGACCGTAGAACTTCCTCAGTGACGATGTTAGTCGGTCACAAACATATCCCTGACTGAGAAGCTTATCTGAAAGACGCCTAGCTCTCAGAACAAAATCTGTATATTTGGTACTTGCTCTGGCATAGCGTATCAACTGAGATATGAACACGCCATAAGCAGGCGATGAAGGGATGTTGCTACTCAGAAAAGGAAAGTTTGTAATGCTGAAATTGAAGTCGTCACGTTTGTCATAGAGTGAGGTGTTCAAGTAACCATCAGTGTCGCAGGACAACATTATGTCTAAATAGGATGCTGAATTATTTGTCTCTGTAGTTTCCTTGACTTCAAGCTCCGAAGGATAGATACTGCTCAGGTAATCCGCGAATTTTGGATTATTGATGGACAACACATCGTCTATGTTTCTGTAAGTGAAGTTGAAGTCAGAAGCTAAGTATCTTTTCCCTTCAGAGACAAAAGATTGAATGAATTCAGCTTCGTACGAGTAAAGGAAAATATCGGCAAGGAGTGGGGCACAATTGGTCCCCATTGGAATTCCGACGATTTGCTGGAAGACCTTTCCTCCAAACACCACAAAAATGTTGTCGATCAGAAAATTTAACATCTTATAATATTTGTTTCAGTGTTCTTATTGTCAGAATCGGACTTTTCTTTTACAAAGTAGGTTTTGTCATAGTTAACAACAATAAATTTGTATTTGCGATTACCGTTCTTACTTGTAAACGCATTACTTATAATTTTTGCGAGTCTTTCTTTCAATTTAGAATGTGGATAATCCTAATATATGACGAGGAATATGCTAGATGATGGGCAAATGATCCTAATAGATTCAATGAATTACTTTTCTTGAGAGTAGCAAATTAGATCGCACATCCACACAGGATAATTCGCCGAATATAGGATACCATCGTGAAACGTCATGTAAGTGAAGGAATTAAGTCACAAGAAGCAATGCGTAGTCCCGAAAGGATTACTTCTTACAAAACAAAGGAGGGAATCTCCAACAACACCAGTTGCAGCACCCACAACAAAACCCTAAACAATCAGTGCAAGAAAACAGAACAGACGCACACAGAAAGAGACGCAAAGGGAAAAGAAACGTTAACGCCCAACACAGAAACATCAAACAAAAAGGACTACCCATAAACCAACGAGACCAATGGGCAACCGGTGCCGACTTAGGACGGCCATCTGCCACGAAAATAGCAGAAGGTGTGGTACCAATTTGCACCATAGTTCGACTTGCTCATTCAAAACATGGATTGTACATGGTATGGTCACCATGATTTCTTGCATGCGCGGAAACAGACACTACGCCAAGCACTGCCTTATTCAAAACCGCTTGATAATTAAACAATTGGTAGAGATGTGCACACATAAAGCAGATATTCCTAACATTTGCCTAGATGGAATGATGCCAGTGGCATCAGTTTCCCTAAATTTGGGCTCGTTTGTTTATGTTTAGTACATGTGTATTTATGTCTAATGTCCAGATGTCATCTTTGATTTTTCGGTCTTCCTTGTCGTTCTGGTGTTTCTTGTGTTTGTCAACTATGTGTCTTCACACTGTTTCGATCTTTTGCTGTGAATGATGTCTGCTACTTGCGTGGCAGATGGCCGTCCTAAGTCGGCACCGGTTGTCCACTGGGCTCATTGGATTATGTGTGGTCTATTATGTGTCATGTTTCTATAGTGTGGGTTGGTGTTCCTTGTCTCTTTTGCGTCTCTTTCTGTGGGTGTCTGCTCTGTGTTTTTGCGTTGGGTGTTTTGGGGTTTTGCTGTGGGTGCTGCAGCCGAGTGTTGTTGGAGATCCCCTCCTTTCTGTCTTATCTAGATAATATGCACACAATCCTCCTAATTACAAGTATCCGGATACACATACATGTAGCTCTACGCAAAGCTGTTTTATAAACATGATCCAGGGCATTCAGTAACACAAAAACTACTAGTATGCATAAAAAGAATTAGGCATATGGTTAACGTTTTCATGATCAGTTACCCGAGAAGTTTGACTAAAAGCTTCCTTTTCAAATCGTACTATATTAGATATTATTACTTGCATTACTGTATATGTGCAACTTGATTCATGTAATATTTGAATAAATATGCATGTTTAAACTTATGTTCTTAAATTATGCTATTGAATTTGAAGACGTTTTACATTTTTACCACCTGATGAGTGTCATTGCTGGTGGACCAGGCGTCCCCGATGGCACAGCCAGTTCGGTTGACCGTTTCTTCAACGCATTCGAGAAAATTTCTGTTATCGAAATTCCTTGAAATTTCTAAAACTTGGGATCTGTAGCATCATATCCCACCCATTCTGTTCCGTCTTTCGGTAATTTTTTGGACATAATTACTTTCACTCTCTTTGGTCACATTACATTGATTAGATCACTGACGGGGTAAAGTACCCGAAACGTGCATGTCTGGTCCATGCTGCAAATCTATCTGTTCTTAAATGATGTTATATTGAATTTGAAGACAGTTAACATTTGTTTTTGATTTATATATTCTAAGAATGTGTATGCCTACTTGTGTATGACTTTTGGGTCCTGAGTTTGGGTGTTGTGTTCGACATCATTCACTTAATGGATCAGGACCCAATCTTTACTGACGAGTTTGAACTGGGCCCGCACTATTTACATTTCCAAATCCTGACTGAGTTTTAATGGTTCATTATGCATTCGACAAGTATTTCAAAATCTTGATGCTAATTATTGTCTTTTGTATAAGAAAATAGCATGCATTGGCTGTGAACAATTTTCTTTTTATGACATTTTAAAACAAATTATGTAATGCTTAAAGATAGACCCACCCTCGCATTATTTATCAAGCTTGCTGTCAATATCTGCTGACCCTTTAAATCTTTTTTATCTATTTGTAAGCACTTTAAAGCAAATATACGGTAAGATAAAGTGTCTACTCGGATTGGGAGATAAATCCGAAGTCATTTATGCGGAGTTTTATGGAGTGGGCACAAATAAACCAATTAAACTCAATTTTATTGTTTTATTATGTGCAATATTGGGGTTTCATTATCTTGTAAATAAAGCCTGATGTCCCAGGTCTTTTTACTCTAAGCATTAAATTTGAAGACGTTTAACATTCATGCATAATTCTCGCTAAATGGTGCATGCATACTGAATGCACTGCACCCCTCTTTCAATGCAAGACAGAACTTCAGATTATATTCGGTATATCTTTGTGTATCGATGGATGTACTTGCGTGGTCACTTCTCAAACATGTTGTATACATAACTTAAAAGAATGCAAACATGTCAATGTAGACATAAATGACATAAAGCGGTCACTATCTCTACGGGACTTAAGGTGTAACTTGTATTCGTGAGGAGGGTATTTTCTTCAAGCTGTATGAGATTGATATCTACATAGTAACGTTGATCGTCACGAAACTTGCGATTTGAAAGTTATTTGGAAAAAATGCCTTTCTACAAATTGACATACTTCAACATCAGAGGAAGAGCTGAGCTAACGCGGCTGACGTTTGCGGCTGCAGAGGCTGAATATGAAGATGATCGAATCAAAAGAGATGACTGGCCAGCGATGAAAGAAAGTAAGAAATTTATGTCATCATGTTAGCGTTGTTTTAAAAATATAAACCCGTCCTTGTCATATCCACTGATTTTTCGGTTCACATCTTCATTGTGTATCAATGCCCTCTATTTCGACTGAAACATTATTTGTTAAATGCGCTTATGTTGCACTGTGACCACTACATTAGGAAAGATTTTGATATTATGATTGAATTATAATTACGAGTTTAATAATTGTGCTTTTCAACTTCAAATTATATATATGCTCTTCGGTTTCACAAACGAAAAATACTTGCATTGTAAAATTCAGAATTAGATGTTAAATTCGCTGTCCTCTGAGATTCAGATTTGCAATTTTATGGCTCAATAGCCTCTAATCTCAAATATGTTGTAAGATTTTGTCTTTGTTATTATTTAGACACACCACAAGGACAGTTACCTACATTGACAGTAGATGGAGTTGTGTTACCACAGAGTCTTGCCATTGCTCGCTTTGTAGCCAGGGAATTCGGTATGCTTTTTAAGATACCAACATGACCAAAAAAAATCACAGGAGGAACAAGGGCGTAGAAACCATTGTTCACTCCTTTGATAAAGCTGTGAAAGGGAATGTCATATCAAGATCACAAAACAAAGGTGGTCTCTTAATTCAGGTTCATTTCTATGAAAATTGTTTACTTGGGAAATGAAAGCCACAATTACTTTTATAATGAAAGGGAGTCTTAACACAGTGGATCGCAAAGACAGGTTTAACTGTACACTCCGATTAATCAGTTGAGTCAATTACGACAACAAGAAAGACTTTTCAAATTATATCGCAAGGTTTAAAGACATGTTTCTGGGCATTACCACAATAACACAGTCGCGTTATGCCTATGTTAGTCATAAGCGATAACAATATAATATGCAAGATAAAATTGTTTGCTATGATCGTCGGCATTTTTACTACTAAAGAGTAACATACCAAAACCCGTTTGTCTATCTTCTTGATGGATTAAAATTGAATTGTCTCTTAGTGACACGATTATGTGAATCGTATGGTCAAAATAATATTACACTTTTAGTACTATCATAACACTCGTACTTAACTGCAAATGAGCTCTTTGTGAGATTTATCAAATTATGAATAAAATTATTTCATGAGACACGTGTTAGAGCCATAACAGAAGTGATTAAGATTAAATGCCCTACTGTTAGAGAAACTTCCCTTTCATTCCTGCTTTTCCCCCTAATACATTCTTGAACTGAAATGCTCTTGCATTATAGGTGCTCTATCTTGCTTATGACGTCACATGTGATTTAATGTAAGATTTCGTTATTTCTTAATGTTAACTCCTAGTGTGTAAATCTGGTTTTTAAATTAAGGATTAGATGGGAAGACGAACATTGAGAAGGCACAGACAGACGTAGTCATACAGACAACAGAAGATCTGAGATCTGGCTGGGTGGGAGTGTTCAGAGAGAAGGATGAAACGCGAAAGGTAAATTCATGATTGTGGAAATGTCGCCATGTGCACCAACATCTAGTTCTGAATCTTCTTCAAGTTCACATGACAAATTCAAGGAAAATTCTGAATTGCTGGAACTTTCATTTTGAGTTGATTCCTCCACATTCATTGTAAACTTGGTTCGTTCTCTTTGTTGATACACACGTGTGACGTCACATATCGTGTTCTAATATTTTCCGGAAGTGACCTACTTTCATTTAAAATGCAATTTGGAACAGGTGCGAAAGTATGTTGTTACATCACTTTTAAACTGCTTTTGATGTTACAATTATTTTTGTTTTCTCGCGAAATGTTTTTAAGGTTATTTACTGTTAGTTGTTTCGTTCGGGTTTTTCTTTAACCGTTAATTGTTCTTACATGAATCAGATGATAATTTTTAAAAGTGTCTGGAAAAAAGTCGAAATTTATCCAAATTAACAGTTTAATTTGAATTGTTTGGCACTATTTCAAAATCTAATATAATTGTGATTAAGATATTAGATGGTAATGTTTATTATATTAAGGTTATCAATTCAGAACATTGTTTACTTGCTTGTTGCGTATGGTTTCTACAAAGTTGTTGACTTATCAATATTTGCTGGGATTAGAAACCATAAATTTAAACTTATCTGAGGCACTTTGCTTATTGACCATTACATATACATTTAAGATGTATTTTTCATTCAATATATTGCTGTGTCATATGACATTTTAAAAACGTTTGCATTAGCCTAGTAGATATCGAAATAAGAAATATTTTGAAAAGGGTCATGTTTAGGAGTTCAAAATAACGAACAAAAAGAATTGCAGAAAAACTAATTGATGAACTTTTGATTTTTCAGCGAAATTTGTTGTAATATATTTTTTAGAAACTTTTAACCAATCGATGTTTGATGTCCCGTCATTCTGTTGAAAGTTTTAAGAAAAATTAACTTTTTCCCATAGAGTTCAATGTTACTGTAAGAGTCCATAAATCATAATGTAACAATTTTTTTCAATATCCAACTTGGTCAAAAAAAATTATTTAATTTTTATACTTTCTAACTATGCTGTGATTTTAGGTCTCAGGATTGCATAAATGGGTGCCTCAAATACTTCTCATTACCCATTAAATACCTTGTGTTAATTTGTATAAAATCCTGCAGTGTGATATCAAGGCTATCCACTTGCTACTGTTGGACAAATGTTACTGTACGGTTGACGAGAAATTTTCACTTACACATAACACCGTGCGTTTTGTATTAGGGATTATTGCCGCTTATGACTAATGGATAAGATTCGACATGTAGTCGCAGTGTATAGTCATATACAGCTTACTATTTTAGTTCAAAGATAAGACCAATATCAACAATTATTTTTCAAACGATAATCCTGGAAAGACTGTGCACAAGTCCCTTTCAGTATCCTAAAGTATAGCATAGGGATGTACTATGGGTACACAACCCATACTTACATAAAGCAAGCGGACCAGGAAGCGCGATAAATCCCTGTGATGTATATTTCTTCGGTACTTCTCGGTACTTCTTTAATGTTCATTTAAAACTGGAGATGAATGTGACACTGATTTTCTTTTTCAGGCAGAACTAGAGAAAGCCTTTCACGAAGAAACAGTCCCAAAATTCTTGAAACTATTTGAAGGAATTTTAAAAACTAATGGTACTGGATATTTTGTGGGAAATACGGTAAGATTTTTTTTAAATTGTCCGGAAATTAATAATAACTTTTATACAAGTTCGAAACTTCATACGTAAAAATAGAAACAAATTTTGACTGCTTTCAAAAGTTTTCCCTAAACTCAATTTTTATCTAATATATATACTGACTCCCCCCCCCCAAAAAAAAAAGTTACATGGATCTATTCCAAACAATTTTCAATCAATATTTTAAATATGTGGATTTTTATGATAAAATTGTTTTATAAGTCTAGTTTCTTCACTATACACAACTTTTTGCGCTGTTCACTCATTCAGAACGCCAATATTTACATTTTCATAATTTGCACGAGCTACGCAGTACCAAGATATCTAGGTTTAATCCAGGTAAATTAAACAAAGTGTTCGAAAGAATATGATATCACAAAACAAAAAATCAAAATTTTTCAAAATATCTCGCTCAACAAAATGTAAAAAAATAATCAAAGAACAAAGACGTCAAGAAGTAAGAATGTTAGAAGCATGTCTACGTCACTCTGACGTTGGCGCGTAAATACGAGAAACGCAAATCATTATTTCAAGTTTATCTACATAATGTAGCCGTCATATGATTATTTAATCAATTATTAGCTTGTAAGACCGTGTGTAAGAACCACAGCTTTATGTGACGTCCGTGCCATTTACGTAATCTCTCTACGACTCACTCAACAGTAGCGGAAACGCACCAACTATAGAATAAATGTGAGCGGTACCGGTAGGAGACTTGCAGAAAACAGAATCAAGATTCGGTGTTCCTACATAGGAATCGAATTTACCAAATATGGATAAATTTGTGATTTAATTTATCTTATTGCAATCCTTGCTTTTAGCAAAGGTATTGCGCAATGGTCATTTGATTAAATAAGCATTTGTTTCATGAAATGATCTGTTCATGATCTCAATTTTTTAAATCGTCCCAAAACATAGAAATGTTTGAATGTGCATGTATGTATTAAATTTTCATCAATTTATTTACATGTAACGTTTCTTTTGGAAGTCAGTATATAACTGCAAATAAGATATTCGCAACATGACGTTTTTGTTTGTCGCTGATGACTTTTAAAGATAGATTTCATTTCATTTTTAAATTGAAGATACAATATGTAAAATCATTTATTTACTTGAAGTTATTGGATGATTTTCTTATATAAATGTTTTTCAGCTTACGATTGCAGACCTTGCAGTTTATGATGTATTTGAAATTCTAATCCAAAAGAAAGAAGATATCTTGTCAGAATTTCCTCTGTTGGCCAAGAGCAGAAAAACAGTCGAATCTGCGCCAGGAGTGCAAAAATACCTTAGCGAACGACCAAAGACGGACTTCTAAATCTTATTTCAATTGCCTTCCAATGACTTGTGCATGTTTAGAAATTTTAAATGTCATAATTATGTTACCATAATTTGTTTACGAGATAAATAGTTGTCATATTAGGTTCTACAAATCCAGATTTTTTTTTATATGTATGTATTGTGATGGAATAATATGCAATAATTATATTGATGGCTTTATTACCAGAAGAGCTAGTCCATCATTGGGTCAAGTCATTTTTGAATGAGAGGAAATAATTCTCTCTCTCTCTCTCTCTCTCTCTCTCTCTCTCTCTCTCTCTCTCTCTTCATTTGTTACAATGAAACTCTCTTCAAAGATTAGTCCGAATCATGCAGACCTACAACGGTGTTATCTGTTTGTTTGTTTGTTTTTGGTTTTTTTTTTTCGTAAAAAAAAACCCCAGATAACACCGTCGTAGGTCTGCATAAGTCGGACTAACTTCCACCTTGGCAGATTTAGGTCACTTTACATGTACTAGACAAAATACTCTCAGGAAAATAGTGAGTTGGTCTAAGGTTAAAAGAAAAGGAATCTTGTATTGCAAAGATTAAAAAGAGGTGGAGCTAATGCCCTTATAAGTCCTTCATTTTCTATATAGTAGAAAATTTAAATCTAGTAGTCTATAGCCAGAATTTGCAACAAAATGTAAGGGAAGTGTTTGACCACTTTGTCACTGATAATGTTTTGGACAATACAGTGAAGAAAGGAGGGGATCTCCAACAACACTCGTTTGCAGCATCCACAGCAAAACACCTGAAACACCCCCATGCAAAAGCACAGAGCAGACACGCACAGAAAAAGATACAAAAGGAAATCACATCATAGGAACATCAAACATGAGACTACACATAAAACAAAAAGACCAATTGCAATAGCACACCTGAAGCAGATGAAGTAGCTATCGGGATTACGTGCGCACAACCCCTACCACTTTACCGAGAAAACAGTATAACATCTAATTTTCCAAAATGTCGAAAGATATTTAATGTTAGAATCACCCAAAACATCGTATTTTATACATTAACCTGTTTTGACCTTTTCTACACGGATGTTGCTACAAGCAGGAGATGTTTACTCTTTCCGGGTACCTGATCTCATCTCCATTGGGGATTTCCTTAGGAATGTTTTTGTTGTTTTGTTTATAGTTTTGTATTTTTCAACGTTTTGTATGTCTAAAACAAAGGAGGGATCTAATGATTACGATTTTGGATTCTGATTTTTTGGTGCAAATTGACTTACATGCAAACATCGGAAAATTGCATTTTTAAAATGAAAAAAAATAGGTGTTTTGGGCAATTTTCTGCATGCCGAGGGGTCCTGATCATCCCTCAAGATTCAGGCATTGAACATAATATATTCAAATTGCTCCTTTTTGTATACATCTATTCATAATATTATGAAAATTGTTTGAGACCATATTTAGAAATAGTGTATATCTGTAGTACGGACTTAATGTTTACCATGGGCGGAACTAGAATTTTTCAGGGTGTTCACTATACAGAGTCGTTTGTAAAGAGAAGGGGTTCAGTCTATAGGTGAAAATGGAAAAATAGGACTTTTTGCAGAGAACCTGACCCCCCAACCCCACCCCCCACCCCTAGATCCACCCTTGCTTACATTGTGGGAGTAAATACATGTGTTTCTTTTTCATATCGCGTGACTTAATTTTTATCATACTATTCATACCTTAAAAAATTATTGCCTACGTCAAATCTTAAACGAAGATGGAAAATGATATTAAACACTGAATTACGTGACAACTGAAATTTGCGTGTCAAAATTTATGTATGTCATCTTGCTCTGTAATTACATCTTTATCATTGTGTTTCTTGATGCATGCACTTTCGAATTTATTCTTTGCTGGAAAAAAAACACTTTTTAAAAATTAAACTTTCGGCTATATCAAGTTTCTGAAACAGGATAGGAATCTAAAGCATCTACATCTACATCTAATTATATAAAAAACACAGGAAAGAAATAAACAACAACGTTCAGTATTCAGAGAATGTCGGATCGGCCCAAAGGCTAATGCATGTTTCAGAGCTCCCCGGCTCCTTCTTCAGGAGACAATCAGAACATACATTCAGAAAAAAAAATGAAAAAAAAAATCTAATTATATATATATATATATATATGTATTTGAAAAAAGCCATATATAATATTTCGTGACCGCGATTGCTTTGTCTTGGTTATCAAGAAACAGCTGTTTGAAATGCTTAAACTTTCAGGGCAGCTCACACTCCTCTCGGTACGTGTAAACAAATTAATCTTAATTGCATCAAACGATATAACCAGAATTCTAATGCACTCTGTTTGCAACGCGCATTTTAATTGGTTGAGCGATGAAAAAACTGCAAGGGGATTCACGTTCACTGCAGTGTCTCCTTTTACGTCATGCGTTCCCATGGTGACGTCGTTTAACGCATACGTTTGACCTTTTGCATTAATAATAGAATAGGGTTATAATATATATACTGATGTTTTACAAAAACTGACAGGGTATCGGCAAATCCCCTGTCAAAAATATCCGTTTTACCGCTCAATTTGTGACCGAGACCCCGTCAGTTTTTATAAGATACACGCATAGTAACCCCTAAACACGACACATTCCGACGCATCCATTGAACACCTTTCTCTTTCTTATGGATAGACTCTAATCATTAGTATCTCTCTCTAATCATTAGAATCTCTTTATCTATCTTAGTATCTAAGTCACAAAGTAATAAAGAATGGCAACGTTAGATCATAAGGTCTTGTCACTTGGAATACAAGTGTGATTCACTGAAATCTGAAAGTCCTACTGTACCTCTTACCGTTCATAAAGATTTGTCCCAGAGTTTTTTTTTTCAAAAGAAGGTCTGATTTCCAAGGTCAATGTCACAAATTTTGGTAACATGTAACCAATGCTTGAATTTAATTCTTATAATTAGAGAAAAAAGATGGCTTTGTGTCCAAAATTTTACATCTTATTCGTATCGCCCTGCGTTTTCCAAGAGCTAATGTCACAGTAGCGTATGGGTTGGTGTCACAGTAAGGCACGGTCCATTTGATATTCTGGGGGGGGGGGGGTCGAAAAAATAATTTTGCTCTCAATTTTGATGAAAAAAATTAAATTGCTTATGGTGTGACAGAAAAAAATAATCTTGCTCTTACAAATAATCTGAATTTGAAGAATTCCGTAAAATTTCGCTAAAATTCTTGAAAATTTTCTGGCTCGCTTCGCTCGCCGCAGTTTTCAAATTGTATCAAACATTTTTGGCTCGCTTCGCTCGCCATAGTTTTCCATCAAAACATTATTTACTAATAGCATTTTAAGTTCAGATATTTGAAAAGTTATACATGTATGTGAATGAAAAAGGGCTTCCTTAAAAGCTTACATATATTATCAATATTTATGTATTGCTGTTAATACATGTTGCATGTATCCCATAGAGTCATGTTCTTGTAAGCTTGGAAGGAGAACTTCAGTTATTCACCAATTTACAATTCTTAGTAACATTTAAAATAATGTCTAGAAGACCTTCCCCTCAGACCCTCTTATACATGTTATATACATGTACCTTTTATAGAATATTGAGAATTATATTGTAAAAATCTTTTATCTCTCTGTTTAAAAGTGAATTGAATACTTGCATAAAAAATAAACTAATATATTAAGATTTAGAGTTTTGCGTAAAAATATAAATAATTTCTATTGATAAAACACAGCATTCTTAATACAAATGTATGCGCATCACTTTGTTATAAAAATTTCCTTGCTCCAACTTTTCCAGAAAAAAATAATTTTGCCCCGGTTCGGGGCGAAAAAAATAATCTTGCTCCGACAAAAAACCCAAGCCCCCCCCCCCCCCCCCCGAATATCAAATGGACCATGCCTAAGGTGAAGCCATAAGAGCCAAAGGACAGCAAGGTGATTGCTTCCAGAATGGAACTGGAAGACAGAATCGACAGGATTCTGGATGGACGAAATAAATTTGGGTTTCTGAACTTGAAAATTTCTCTAGGAGGAATCGCTTTTCTGATACTGATTCAGAGAGCAAGGCACGAATCAAAGAATTTTGAACGGTTGAAGAAAACTGTTGACACAGGTAATATTTAAAAATCATTCGAAGAGTTTATTTTATTTTTTTCATTTAAAGAATTACCAGCTTCTGACGTAATGTTTGCGGACGATATAGTAAATGCTGACTTTACGGTGGCAAACTGAGTTTTTCTGGCGACGCGTTAGAGGAGCACCGTAAAATCAGCATTTACCGTCCGCAAACATAACGTCAGTATCTGGTTATTCCCATTCTAATGCAATCTATATTTTTGTGAATATAAGGCGAAATGTGACGTTAGCAATGTTGAAGTCTACATGTAGTTTGTTCTCGTTTTACTGCGTCGTAAGAAAAACTCCGTTTGTCACCGTAAAATCAGCTTTTACCGTCCACAAACATAGCGTCAGTATCCAGTTTTCCCATTCTGATGCAATCTATAACTAAAGGCGAAATGTGACGTTAGCAACGTCAAAACCTAGTTAGGTCTTCCGACTTCCGTCGGAAGACCTATTGTTTTCGTAACCGTGGAAAATTGGATCAGCGATTTCTCAAGAACCCTGTAAGCTAGGACAATGAAAGTTCTCCAACGTTACGTTTGGAGTAAAAGCTAGATTGGTCTTTTTTATTTTTGGTCTCTGTTATTTTTTTTTTATCATGTTTTTTAGTAGATTCAAATATTTGACGGGAGCGTCGAATTACTCAAAAGGACCGAAAATTTCATGTTTTGCTATTTGTAAGCTTAAATATCTCGTATTTTGCTATCTACAATTTCCATTCTTTTTGAAAGTCGACAGCCATGCAAGATATGAAATGCTAGATGCACACTGTAACGATTTATTACGATGACGTCCTTCACCGTCCTTCATATTTCCAAATTCAGAAGTTCATAGGAGGAAGACACTTTTTTTGCTTATAATAGTAAACAAAAATTAAGCTTATGAAGTTTCCTAAAATTTCAATATTATTATTTTTTATCCATATATCTGTCTTATTTAGTCTTTCTGATTTTTCCTATCTCTTACTGTTGAAAAGATATGAGCATCGAAATTTTGAGTTGGGTATTTCGATACACCTTCACGCCAACAGATCGGGCGCACACTAAAATTGGTAGTCCGAGTCCGACTCGAGAAAAGCAGTGTTGAGATTTTCAAATTCCGATTTCACGGCAATGATGAATATGCATTTCATAAATACATTTCGATATACACAATTTGATTTTAAAACAGTTGATTAATTTAGAAGAGATCAGCTACAAACCAGAATTTACACACAAAAAGTGGTAGTTTGATTCCGATTTCTAACCTACAAACCTGTTTCTAAACTTCAATAACTATATTTTGAACATCAAGTTTAATTTCTAATTCTAGCAAACGTTCGAACATAATTTTCGGTTGGTTTATTTACAAATTGATGAACAATTTCTCCAACATTCTTCCCTCTCCTCGTTTTTCGAAAACAGTTCTGTTTATATTGAACGATGTCGCCATGATGGAAATTCAAAATAAACTTTGAAAAAAGGGAAGGGGGGGTCCAAATTTGAACCTGCACAGCGAGAACCTCATGGTATTTATATATATATATTGAACGTAACTTGTTATTACCATTTCTCTTCTCAAGAAAATTGGTTCTACAGCTACGAGCTCGCCTTTTTTATGGGGGAAGGGGGCAGGAAGAATTTGCAAAAAAAAAAAAAAATCCCGGCTCTGAAAAATGCTGAAAAAAATATTCCGGCCCAAAGGGCCGGCAATTTTTTTTTTCCCGGACCATGCAAAAGTAAGGATACATTGCATGATATGGAAATTTTTGCTGGCCCTTTGTGCCAGACAATTTAAAGTCAAAAAATGAATTTATATGAATACAAACTGTTCACATAGCTGTATCTACCAGAGACCTAATACACATAGGCACAAAAATCTAGAAAAGTTTCTATTTAAACATCATACAATCTGTCTGAAAGGAGCTGTTAAGATAAGGGCCGTATTTAGCCCTGAATCCAGTGACTTATTTCTTCCGCTTGGCGAATCGTACACAGAAAAACATGAATCATTATTGAAATATAATGTATTTGCAGACCTTTTACATGTTTTACATTATGTTAAGGAACTCTTAAGGTTGTAAAATTAAGGTCGAAAGAGGTAGGGGTGCTCGGATAGAAAATCCGATTATATCGACAAAAACGTATACATTTTTGAATATTTTATCTAAAATGGATAAATATAAGCTAAAAGACATCAAATATGTCTACATTGTGTATCAAAAATAGATTTCGAACGTTCTACCTCCTTTAATCGGTAAATAATGAAATCCGGAACTTAAAATACGGACTTATTCTTCATTCAATGGCTACAATGTAAGCCTTTTAGCGCGAAATACACATTGACGGAGAAATGAACATCACACTTGCTTATTTCGTTTCTAATTCTTGTATCTTTCATTCAATCATATCGAGTACACAGTGTTTGATTGATTAAAGAGGAAAAATAGTCAAATGTGCTTTATTCAATGGTCAAAAAGATCGATTCTTATAAAATGCACCCCCCTTTCCATATTTAGTTTTTCGTCTCTGGGGTAGTGTTCCCCCCGGAGATACAGAACCCCACTTTGCCAAAAAATTTGTATCATGGATACACATCTCCAGTAAAAGTGGCTTTCTGTATATCCGGGGGGAACAATGTTCAATAAAACTTTTCCGTTTTCTATTGATTTCTATGGGAAAAAGATAAGTTTTGACCTAAAAATTAGCAATATTATGCAAAACAGATAAAAAATAACTTCATATTCTGATGGGATGCCGTATGAGTATACATTTTACCAAAAAAGGTTCTTGAAATTTCAATTTTCAAAATTCCACTTTTCAGGGCTGATTTTACGCCTTATCTTAACAGCTCCTTCGCTAATTGCAAAGAGACATCCGAAGGAACGGTTATTAATTCATACTCTGTAACAGCGGGGAGTTTAACTTACACAGACATTTGACAATTTGTTTAAATCCGGCCCGAAGAACCGGCGAAAATTTTTCTCCGACTCTGGTAATGGCTGAAAAAAATGGCCTGCTCAGAAAATTGCTGAAAAAATTTTACCGGCTGGCAATAGAATTCCTAACCACACCCCCCCCCAAATCAAATGGTTGCTCACCAACAATTATCGGTTTGAAAATTTAATGTTACTGCTATTTGAAAACTTAAATATATAATATAAATACATGTAATGTGACGTCCTTCATATTTCCAAACCAAAAATTGTATAGGAGGAAGACACTCTTTTTGCAACCGCAACAAGAAACCTTTCTAGTTTGTTCTCGTTTTACCGCCGTACATTTAACTAAGGAGCAAACAACCAATGAAATTCAACGTTATAGCGACATTGCATTAGAATTTTTAATCATCTTCTCTGCTAATTTTATCTAGTTTAAAAAGAATAAAGAATAATATTAAGATCATATTTTCAAATAATACAGTAATATAAAAATATAAAATGAAATCATTGAATAATTTGTGCCCTCCTCCTCCACCTCCTCATCCTCCTCCTCGTCATCATCGTTCCTCTTCCTACTTCTCCTCCCGCTCATCATCATTATCATCGTCGACCTTAGGATTTTAATCGGTATCATTACCATCTTGTGCATTTATGAATAAAACTCAATTTTTCAGAGTTCCCGTCATATCACAGTCAGCTGCATTCGGACTCCAGGAGATGACGAGATAGAGGATGGAGAGAATCAAGGTGCAGCGTGCAGAGAGAGCCAGAAAACGGCACAGACTGAAAAAGAGGGTGTACAGGCACTGATAGATATAGGGAGACAGCAGATAATATCTATAAATGTAAAACAGGTGAACCAGTCATTGTAAACTAGAAAGGTTTCTTGTTGCGGTTGCAACAAGAGTGTCTTCCTCCTATACAATTTTTGGTTTTGAAATATGAAGGACGTCACATTACATGTATTTATATTATATATTTAAGTTTTCAAATAGCAGTAACATTAAATTTTCAAACCGATAATTGTTGGTGAGCAACCATTTGATTTTTGGGGGGGGGGGGGGGGGGGGGGGGGCAGGAATTCTATTGCCAGCCGGTAAAATTTTTTCAGCAATTTTCTGAGCAGGCCATTTTTTTCAGCCATTACCAGAGTCGGAGAAAAATTTTCGCCGGTTCTTCGGGCTGGATTTAAACAAATTGTCAAATGTTGTGAATGTCTGTGTAAGTTATGTGAACAGTTTGTATTTATATTAATTAATTTTTTGACTTTAAATTGTCTGGCACAAAGGGCCAGCAAAAATTTCCATATCATGCAATGTATCCTTACTTTTGCATGGTCCGGGAAAAAAAAAATTGCCGGCCCTTTGGGCCGGAATATTTTTTTCAGCATTTTTCAGAGCCGGGATTTTTTTTTTTTTTTTGCAAATTCTTCCTGCCCCCTTCCCCCATAAAAAAAGGCGAGCTCGTAGCTGTAGAACCAATTTTCTTGAGAAGAGAAATGGTAATAACAAGTTACGTTCAATATATATATATAAATACCATGAGGTTCTCGCTGTGCAGGTTCAAATTTGGACCCCCCCTCTTCCCTTTTTTCAAAGTTTATTTTGAATTTCCATCATGGCGACATCGTTCAATATAAACAGAACTGTTTTCGAAAAACGAAAGAATGTTGGAGAAATTGTTCATCAATTTGTAAATAAACCAACCGAAAATTATGTTCGAACGTTTGCTAGAATTAGAAATTAAACTTGATGTTCAAAATATAGTTATTGAAGTTTAGAAACAGGTTTGTAGGTTAGAAATCGGAATCAAACTACCACTTTTTGTGTGTAAATTCTGGTTTGTAGCTGATCTCTTCTAAATTAATCAACTGTTTTAAAATCAAATTGTGTATATCGAAATGTATTTATGAAATGCATATTCATCATTGCCGTGAAATCGGAATTTGAAAATCTCAACACTGCTTTTCTCGAGTCGGACTCGGACTACCAATTTTAGTGTGCGCCCGATCTGTTGGCGTGAAGGTGTATCGAAATACCCAACTCAAAATTTCGATGCTCTTATCTTTTCAACAGTAAGAGATAGGAAAAATCAGAAAGACTAAATAAGACAGATATATGGATAAAAAATAATAATATTGAAATTTTTAGGAAACTTCATAAGCTTAATTTTTGTTAACTATTATAAGCAAAAAAGTGTCTTCCTCCTAAGAACTTCTGAATTTGGAAATATGAAGGACGGCGAAGGACGTCATCGTAATAAATCGTTACAGTGTGCATCTAGCATTTCATATCTTGCATGGCTGTCGACTTTCAAAAAGAATGGAAATTGTAGATAGCAAAATACGAGATATTTAAGCTAACAAATAGCAAAACATGAAATTTTCGGTCCTTTTGAGTAATTCGACGCTCCCGTCAAATATTTGAATCTACTAAAAACATGATAAAAAAAAAATAACAGAGACCAAAAATAAAGAAGACCAATCTAGCTTTTACTCCAAACGTAACGTTGGAGAACTTTCATTGTCCTAGCTTACAGGGTTCTTGAGAAATCGCTGATCCAATTTTCCACGGTTACGAAAACAATAGGTCTTCCGACGGAAGTCGGAAGACCTAAATATAACATTATAAGATGAACATTTTAAACACATCGGGTTTTTTTTGGGGGGGGGGGTGTAATTTGTTTTTTGTTTGTTTTGTTTTTCGATTGTTTGATGTTTTATGTTCGGTTTTGTAGGGGGCTTTTTTTCCCCAAGAAGTGAACATTGTAATATGTGAATTGTGTTTGAAACTTCGAGTTGTGTGCCTCTTTACCATGATTGCCTGGAGTGATGAATCAAAGATTTCTTTATACAATTTGTCGTGAACTTTCAATATGTTCAAAGTGTTCATCTTCCATCCTCTTTGTAGCCGCTTTAATGCATATAAAGCAAAAACTGGAAATCGTGACAGGGGGGGGGGGGGGTCGGGAAAAGAGAGAGAAAGCAATGATGGAAAAGCGCATGAGAACGAATGTAGAGATAGAAATGGATCAGAATGACCCCTACCCAGTGAACTGAAGGACTGAGTCTCGACGATATAAAGAAACTGAAAAATGAAGACAGGATGCAAAGTATGTTTAATTAAATGATATCAATAACCCATACATGCATTATTTACATTTTAAATATTTTCTGTTCATTAAAAAATATGTATTAACCAGTATTTTTTTCTTTTTTCTTCTTTTCTTATAGATGTGTCTAAAAGCAATCAATCACTTGTGTTATTCTCTAAATCATATCCCATTTTTTAGTAGCTGTGGGGACTATAATGTCAGAATTTAAAATATTGCATTTATATCTTTGGAACCTTTCTCATTTTTCATCAACACAGAAATATGAAACGGAAGGTAAGTGCTAAGTGATTTATTTGGTTCAATTTTCAAGTTGTACTTTTGAGTAAATTTCTTTATTGCCCTACATAATCCTTGATATTGCAGATAGCATATTCCCTGAAGATCAAACTTTTCCTCAAACATCTCCTTTGAAAGCAAGTTACCGTTAGCATCTAAGAAAGAAAGAAAAAAGAAAGAGGGAAATATGTTCTCGAAAGCCTCGATCTCCGGATTTTTCACACCGACTAGACTCTGCTCTTACACACGCATTGGGTTTTCCTACTTGTGTTCTGAGCGACGTGCTCGATGAAAATGGTAAATATTTACACTTTTGTTTACCAAATTAAGAAGAAATTTTAGTATTAGGCATTCTTCTGATTATATATATACGTTTATTCGTACAGCAAATTTATCCATCGAAAAAAATGCTCGTGTCGAGCTCATTTCTGAACAGGGTCAGTTTCTACTCGGACCACAGGCTAGCCGCGGAAACGGCCAACGACACTTGGATATTTGGTTTGTAGCAGTGGCGGATCCAGCACCCCCTTTGCCGCGAGGTCAAGGGGTGAATTTTGCCGATTTTTACTGAAAATGGTACAAAATACACCTGTTTTTGGAAAAGTTTGGATCTGCCGGGGTGGGGGGGGGGGGAGGGGGGAAGCCCCGTCTGCAACCCCCTAAATCCGCCACTGGGTAGGGGTGTGTTGCCTGCGGGAATCTACAATGAACAAATCCAGGACCCAACTTCAGGATATGGCCGGCATCAGTCGGCAATCAAGGGGATTATTGACTGTGTCTCACTCAAATGAAATAAAACTAAACCATCGGCAGTCATATTTTACCTTGTTAAGCTTTAATATCAATGATACGGCTGGGATTCTACTTGCCTCTGCTTCGTCTCTTCAAATTCAAGCGCCATGATGTAAGTTTTCACTCATGCGTCATGTCAAACACGTGACACCTCGAACCATATGTACATGTATGGACATTGTTATGGAAACAACTTCGTGGTGTCACATATTTGACCTGACACGGGTCCTTTTCTAGTTTAATAGCTGTAAATGTCTCGTGTTTATAATCGATCTGACATATTTTGACTACTCTTTTAATCCTAGCAATAGGTTGATCATCATGATCATGTCCGAGGTATTGTACGAGAAAATCATTGCGGAAATATTTTTCAATATAAAAATTTATATCTAATATATGCAGTCCTGATGCAAGTCTAACTTCTTATCATTCGGATTCAAATGTAATATATACAATATATTTATGTAAAATTCTTCCATGATCATGACCTTGCAGGACATTACAATGTATGATTCAATCATTATTCTCTTACACCTACATTGTAAGTACGGTCTTCATATACTGTATATAATTGGTTTGTTTGGATAGGGTTTTAATATACACATGTACGAAGCATCGCTTGCGTAAATAAAGCAACTAAATAAGCAATAAATTTCATTACATAATTAGCAAATTTGACTACTAGTATCAGATTGAAGTTTGGGAAATAGACTTTTTATTTCTAATAATTTTTCCTGGAACATGAATTTCTCGCGGACATAAAATGCTGTGAACCAGTCATCTCACTTGTATTTGCGAACTTAAACGCCGCAAAAGAAGACTGTTGTACTTGGGACACATTAACTTTTGCTGGGACCCATTGTTATGGCTTGAGACCCATTGGCCAGATTTCATCGGGTCCATGGGACCCATTTAGATCAAATGGTAGATTACATGTAATCTCTGTATTCTGACATTTTTGTTTGGGTAAGTCAGTTTCCTCGCTTATTTGGTGGGCAATTACCCATTGGTAAGTGATTTTTAAATAAAATCCTAGAACACTGTAAGAATCTAAGATTTGTACAGATGTCAAAGTAGGGAAAATTAACTATGTTTTTTTTTCTCAAAATTACAATCAATTGTTTATATTACGCTTAACATCCCTAAGCTAAACTTTCTTTAGCAACATTTTACACTTTTCGTAAGAAACAGGTTGGCAGGTCTGAATGTGGGAGAAAATTGTGAAGAGAAATATCACAAAATGGGAAAAATGAAGGAAAACACTTAATTTTGGATATAAACTTTGATCCATATATTGTACAAAAACCAAAACAGAAACCTTGATGACAACAGATTGCCTGAAAAGAAAATCTCAATTTTGTCTGTTTTGCAAGCAAATAAGAAGATAAAAAGAGTACTATATTTTGGTACCATGACTTTTGTCCCTGTGACCTTGACCTTCACCTTGTACTACATTTTATGTTAAGATGTTTTGAAAGCAGATTTCTTTTATACTATAGATAGTAGGCCTTTTATATTTCATACACACATTCACCACAAAAAGTACTACAGTTTGGTATCATGACTTTTGACCTCTTGACCTTGACTTTGGGCTTGTGTTGAAATTAGGACATGCTTAGAAATTTTGAAAGCAGATTTCTTTCATACTATAAATAGTAGGCCTTTCATATTTCATACACACATTCACCACAAAGAGTACTACAGTTTTGACCTTGTGACATTGACTTTGGACCTAAGTTGTAGCTTAAGTAATGAAGATTTTAAAGCAGATTTGTTGCATACTATAAATGGTAGGCTTTTCACGACTTGCATCATAAATGGTCCCATTTATAGAAAACGTCCCACAGGGGGTATAATTCATCCTCTTTAGGGCAGTTCTAGTTTGCATTAATGATAAGCCACATACATGTACATGTACATGATGTGATGAGAACTTACATGTATTGGTACTTTGATATGCATCCATCTTACACATATGCAAATCTTTGATTCTTATTTCAGACAAAACCAATGAAAAGAAAGGATGGATCACAAAACACCTACCCTCCACAAAAGAAACAGAGGATAGCCAAATCTGATGAAACATCAAGTGCTGCTATAAAACACAAATCAGGATCGGCTGCAAGGAAAAAAAGTAAACACAAGTTTGATCATGAATCTTCGAAAAGTCCAATTTTGGATTCTAAGGGAGCTAAACCTTTAGGCAGTAATAGTGAAGCTAAAATTTTGACTGGGAAAAGGAAATTTCAACAAAAGAAGCATTTGGTGAATAGATCAGAAATAAAATCTAAGAAAGTAAAACATCATTCAGAAAAGGGAAAGAAAAAACAAATTTCAGACAACCATATTCACAGAGAGAAAGAAAGTTCTGGTATGGATTTTGATAGGACAAAGGCTCAATTTAGTAACATCAGTGCATCTAAAGATTACAAGGTTAAAGGTCAACCACAGCGAAAGAAACAGAAGACAAAGAAGGTGGGAAACATTAATCACAAGTCAAAGACAAATGATACAAAGAAAGAAAATATTAAGGAACCAAGTGTGCCAAAGGATTCTCAGAGTTCAAAGGCAATATCAAATGGTACAGGTACAGGTGAATCTAAGGACCCTTCTGTTTTAAAAGTGAAAGATAAGAAAACAGGGAAAAAGACATCTGCAGGCGGAAAACCCAGAAGATTGTCCTGGAGGCAGTGGAAGAGAGCAAAACACTCTACGGAAAGTAAAACTCCAAGTGTGGAAAGTAAAGAACAACATGAAAAGGGATCGGAAACATCAAAACCCAAAATTAAAAGTAAAAAGGTAGCAAAAGACTCCACTAATATGTCTGAGACTAAACCAGTTTCTTTGCCACCAAAAGATCCTGACAATTTTTCTTCAAATTGGAAACAACTTCAGCAGGTATATTTTTATCTCAGACAGAATCTTAAGATAACGATTCATGTTTTTCTATTTTCAACGTTACTCTAATTTATATTTTTGTATCTATGAATCATTATATTAGAGCTTTGTGGGTTTTTTTTCTTCGGAATTTGCCCTTTTTGTCATTTAGATACATACATGTAACTTTATTTATATTTTCACTATTTGTTACTCCTCTGTATCTCCTTTCTAGACATTAGAAGTAAAACCAAGGAATCCTGCAGGTATCTCTCACAAGCACAAGCTGCAAAACAAGAGAAAGGAATGGAAGAAGGGTAAAGATGGTGTCAACACTGGAATGAAAAAGACTAATTATGCGACTGGCACTGGAGTGAAGACAGCTAAAGATAAAGTGGATGTAGAGAAGAATAGGTATGCAGGTTCATGTACCATTTCTAGCCATTTTGAAGAATGAAATTGAATTAAGAAATAACAACTAGCTAGCCGTGGTTTGTTGTCCAGTAATTCCCTGAGTGGCATGAACCAATAAAATTATCACCAAGCCATGAAGCGTCGAGGTGATAATTTGATTGGTTCATGCGATGAGGGAAATTACTGGACAGCTAATCACAGCTAGCTAGTTGTTATTTCTATTCTAATATTGTTCTGCACGAGCTCTATCTATTGTCTGCATTTTAAGATATGTACTTATTAATGAAATATGAAACATGGTATAGCAGTAGATAATTTTGACCTTATTTTCCTTTTTTGTTACCTGCATTTTCTATTGATTTTGATTCATTTTTCAGTAAGCCAGATATTTGGTTTGATGATGTAGATGAGATACTGCTTGGCAGACCTAGTGATAAAAAAGACCCTGCAAAGAAGGATCCTCTCACTAAACCAGACTCCTATACTGGGTATGTAATTAGCACATATTAGCCATAGCTGTCAACTGACCCGATTTCAGCGGGTCAGTCCCGCTTTTTTACCCTTTGACCCGATTATTTTTTATCACCCGCGCGGGTCACGTCTTTCACCCGTTTTTTCGCTGCTGACCCGGGTATCACCCGATTCCGAATTGGTTCCGTCTATTACTTGGGACTTTAAATTTCCAGTTGTGACTTTTCAATTAAAACACCTGCAGTTACAGGTAAATTGGGTTGTTTGTTTAGTGATATGGGAAGTAATTAGCCACTTTCATGTTGTTTTAACGACCTTGGCTTGGATTATGACAACCTGGGCTTGGATTATAACGACCTGGGCTTGGATTGTGGGAAGACTATCATAACATGGAGATTTTTGCAGACGAAAAGGGACAAGTGTTTTTATAGTGTTTAAAACAATTGAATCTGTGAACACTGAAATGTAGAGTTCATTTCATACCAAATCTTTATCATGGTATAGCAATAACTAAATAAAAATATATCTAGCCTAGCAAATTCAACTATGAACCTTCAGGCCTTGATTAAAAATTTTACACATGTGCTAGTCATTATCATGATTATGCAGTATTACAATTTAAGGTGGCTCCCTACTCGAACCGTTATAGGTTTTTCCTCAAATGCAGCAGTCTGCGTATAAATTTTTACAATGGCTGGTGATGGACGAGACAGAAGATCTTAAATGCCAAAAGAAGCAAACGATGGTGCAATCTATCAATGTCCACACCAATCATATAGTATAATTTCTTAGTTGAAAATGTGATGAAATTATAAGGGGGTACCCTTATGTTTGTAGCCATATCTTTATCATTTATAAGATTGTATACCTGTATGTGATGTTTTCACCATCTATATACATTATCCTATAAAATGATCCAATTTGAAGAAATTCCATCTGTTGTTTTTTGCACAAAAATGTGATATACTATATATTGTTTGTCGAAAATATGATAACATTATAAGGGGGTACCCCTATGTTTGGAGCCATACCTTGATCATTTCAAAAACTGTGTACCTGTATGTGATTTTTTCTTCATCTACATACATAATTTTATGAAATATTACAAAATGAAAAAAATTCATCTGTTTTTTTATTCAAAAAGTTGGATTTAGTACATATTCTTGGTCAAAAATGTTATGAAATTATAAGGGGGTACCTTAATGTTTGGAGATATATCATACTTAGATTTATGTTACAATATCATTTTATGCGTTGTATTTCTTCTATATGACTTGTTATCATAAAATAAAACAAAACAAATAAACATATTCGTGTCATCACTGAATATGGAGGGTTAAAAAGCATATGATGGATATTTGATATTTCTCAATTTTGAAGTGTTAGGGTACCTTTCTTTAATGTACTGTATCTTTAATGAAAACAAAATTACCTATCTATGTCTGTGTTCATTATGTCATTATGACTATTATGTATAGAAAATAACCTTAAAATACAAAATTCATCTGTTAAATTCACGAGTAGGGACCCACCTTAAATAAATGCTTTACATGTCTTACAATAAAATGAACTTTATTGACCTGTATTTTGGGGGAGGGGTTAAATTTTATTCATAATGACACAAGCAAAAGGTCGCGATTTTGTTTCGCGCTATGACCCTCTTTTTCATTTCCCAAAGAGGGTCATTGACCCTCTTTTGTCTGAAAAAAGTTGACAGGTATGATATTAGCGTGAATTTTTCACATCTTGATTTTGAGTACATAAATAATTGCCAGTTTTGATATTAATTTTAAACAAACCAGTCAAGATGATTATTAGAATAGTTTCCCCCATCAATTTCGCAAAAGCATAGGGACATTAAATCTGGCACATCTGTTTATCTATCCATCCATCCAGATATAAATTTGGATTGGTATTGGATTCATTTTTCACATTCGTATATGTATTTCATGTGACAAGATCTTTCTTTTGACATAAAAGTTTTTTTTATTTCATGACCTTGACCTTTGAGTTTGACTCACTACTTTTGACAAACATCCAAAAGTTTGAGACTTAATACTAAGAATTTGCTTTATGCTTTGCTGTGGATGGGAATGGGGTAGGGGCCGTTCTGTACATGTTGTCCTTAATAAAATCATGATGTATATTTCAGTTTAACGAAAGCTGTTGCCATGGATTGCGAGATGGTGGGGACTGGAGAAGGGGGACGTGACAACATGTTGGCTCGAGTTTCCATCGTCAACCAGTTTGGTAACTGTGTGTATGACACGTTTGTTTGTCCTAAGGAAACAGTCACAGATTACAGAACACATGTTAGTGGAGTAAGAAGGGAAGATATAGAAAAAGGTATGCAAGAAATGTGTTATATCTAATATATGTAGCATGTTTTGTGTCCTTGTGAGAGGATTTCAATGAAAGTTTATACAATGATAAATTACAAGACTCAAATATGCAGAAAGGAAAAAGAAGGCTCTTCAAAATTCATTACAGGAATAATGATCCTTATGTGAATAGATTTTGTTATACATGTACAAATGTACTTTTGTTGCTGCAAGGGGCATTTGTGATGCATAAGCACATTTTTTTTGTGTTTTTAAACACAGGCATGTATTCACTACACCAACAAGGACATTTTTTGTATATAACACAGAACATTGATGAGTATACATGTAGGCCAGCATGTGGTCTGAGTGAGGCTCCAACAAGTAACTTCTTGGTCACTGGCCCGACGCCTTTACCACCAGACCACAGTGCCGACTGCATCAGGACATCTTGATTCAGTCAATTTTGAAATGTCTGACATGATAATCATCCAACCATTATCCTGAGCATGCTGAAAAAATAAGTTCCATGCATGGGACATGTGGGAGGCACCTATAGATGATAATGTTTTAAGGTTTTATAATGCACATCTTCTTAAGCATTATTTATTATTAATTCATATAGGCAAAGACTTCACACTGGTGCAAAAAGAAGTGTCAGACATCATTAAGGGACGAGTTCTTGTCGGTCACGCTCTTCAAAACGATCTACGTGTTCTGTACCTGAGTCACCCACATCATCACATCAGGGACACACAGCGATACAAAAAATTCAGAGAACTTTTCAACGGAAGATTTCCCGCTCTGAAAAAACTGTGTGACAAGGTGCTTGGAGTCCAAGTACAGGAAGGGGAGCACAGCTCAGTAAGTAAAACATTCATGGTGAAAGTTACGGTTTCTGTGGTTGGATAAGTTAGGACATAAGAACAATAAATATGTAATGTTTAGAGCTGAGGACAATGAATTCTGTGAAGTTTCATACAAAGACTAGAAAAACAAATTGTTATGGTAAACCGCTGATGGTATTTTTCAGTTCATCTCTCTTTCTGACTTTGGATATCAAAAAAAATTCGGGATCGAAGACATGTATTGCCAATTTAAACCTACATCCGCCATCCCATCTGAAAAAAAAATCATCTTGCCAGGTCTTTTATGGACATGACATTTTTATGATGTATATTATGCAGAGGTCTTAGTCACTCAACAGTGTTGTTGTAAGGAAAGTTGTCGACATCATCATCTTTTAACTATTGCCCTCCATCTCTACACACGAGTTGCAGCTGTCATCTCATGTTATATTTTGAGCCTGAGACACAAAGGCAACATAATTATTTTAAAAGGATTTTTAGCTCTACTGGTCTCAGACCAGTCGAGCTTATGCGATCACCCTTCGTCCGGCGTCCGTCCGTCTGTCCGTCTGTCTGTCTGTCCGTCTGTCCGTAAACAATTCTTGTCCGGACAACTCCTCTGAAACTGTTAGAGATAGAAACTTAATTCTTTTTGTATTTTACTTGGTCCATGGTCTAGTTGTGCACCTGACATTCAGTTTCAGTCCCTGACTCCCAGGGTCTTAGAAAATGGGTGTGGTCATTAAATTCTATGTAATTTTGTCCGGATAGCTCTTCTATCACTATAAATGATAGAGACATAATTCTTTTTGCAATATGATGGGTCTGTAGTCTAGTTGTGCACCTGATATTTTGTTTGAGCCAATGACCCCCAGGGTCTTAGAAAAGGGTGTGGCCATTTTCTTTTATATTATTCCATATAATCTTATGCTTACAACACTGACACTATAAATAATGGAGACTAGATTCTTTATGCAATATGATGGGTCTGTAATCTCTTTGTCCACCTCATATTTTGTTTGAGTCTCTGACCCCAAGGGTCTTAGAAAATGGGTGTGGTTGTTTTCTCTCTATTAAACTACATGTGATCTCATGATAGCTAATTTCCCAGAATTTATGGATAATAGTTAATTGATTTATTCCAAAATATTATCGGTTTGCAGTTTAGATGTCATTACAGTATTTTACTTCAGTCCCTGTTCCCTAAGATTATGGAAAATGGGTATAGGGATGTTCGCCGTGACGTCACGGGTCTCGCGAAAACGAGGCTGGTTGGCAAAAACGGTTGGCAGTGAAGGGAAATATACGGGATACCCGGGGATAAATCGACATTTGATGCTCTAATATACGCTACTTTCCTATTATTATTTTATTGATAAGTCCTGCTGTGATACTGACCATTCTAATCACAACAATAAAGAAATCCCGCTGAGTTTGTTAGTATATCAGACTGCCGTTCGATGGGGGGGGGGGACAAGAATCAATAAACTGCCGATTTTTTTTCTTCAAATTTTGCTTTTCAAAGAAGCCGGTGTAATTCATTGTGTCCCATTTTTATGCTCCTGTATTAGGTGTGACATACCCGACTAATTACCAGTTGTTTTGACAAGTACACACCTATCCCTCAAACATGCATATTAGTTGTGATTTAATTAAGGCGGAGCATTTGAACGGGATGGAAAGAGGGAAATAGTTTGACCAAAATTAATGTCAAACTGTTTGAAAACGCAAAACGGAAAAAAATTGATTTAACTCACAGACAACGTTAATGAAATAAAGAGTACTAATTTTCTTAGCTGTTTTTTTTTGGGGGGGGGAGGGGTTGTTTTTTTTTTTCTCACGACAGTCTCCAATTTATAGATAAAGCCATTCATAGTACAATAGTACATAGTAACAATGAAAACACGCACAAATTATCTTTCTCTCTTTCATTATTCCTTCAGTAATTTTCTTACTTTGGATATGGATTTTTTTTAATTGACATGCCTTATGTAACCTTTTGCTTGCTAGAGAAAGGGGGGGGGGGGGAGCTCAAGATTATAATTTTTGAATGCCTAAAGAAGCATTTATTTCTCAACTTCCATGTAAGTTTGGGCAGCCTCATCCCTTAAGATTGAAAATCGTTGGGTCCCATTGGGATAAAAAGAGACATTAATGAATTTAAAATGAAAGATAAAATTAAAATACACAATAAAAATAAATGATAAATGTTTATATGGATTAAAGAGAGCGATCTCGGACCATATAAAATCCTAGCATTCTATTTCCATCTTTTGCACCTCGACTGTTAAAACATCCAGTATTTTGAAAAGAATTTCAAGAATAGATGTTCGGACTTCCATCTAATTTTCGGAATTATTTAAACAATTATCCCTTTGAAATAAATCAATAAATAAATAAATAAAACACAGTCGTTTTTTATATAAATACAATAAATACGTACGGAAAAATATAGTGTTTTTATTGTATTAATAAATAAATAAATGAATGAATAAATAAATAAATAAATAAATAAATAAATAAATAAATAAATAAATAAATAAATAAATAAATAAATAAATAAATAAATAAATAAATAAATAAATAAATCTTGTGATATTTATGAGAAATATTGAATAATGATCCACCTTTCCAACTTATATGATTATGATCGATATATAAATGGGTTGTATTTCCTTTTTGCTTCTTTCAACTAAAAGACATAATTATGTAATGTTAGTATTTAACCCCCCCCCCCCCCAATGGTTTAGATGTTTCATCCGTGTCAAAATATCAAAAACTGAAATATGAAATGGGTACCGTAGATCACATGCATTGCTTTCTCTCCTTGCGGATCATTGGTTCCGCCGCGGTGCCTGGGTGAAAAATCTACCTGGACAGCCCGGCGACAAAAATCAAGGTAAATGGCAGGTGTCAGATCATTGTCTTGTGTATACGAGATATACTGTATCGGTTGGACTTGATAAATTGATGAATGATATAAGATGTTCACATTCACGACTTTAAAAATTAAATCAACCCACAGAGGGACTAAATGCTATTTATACATACCGGTGATTAACAGAGAAAAATTAAATTAAAAAAAATATCACAAGCAATTTAAACGATCGATTAATGTTATAACAACTTTGAAGTAATCTTAACTCAATTATATCTGTCGATAAACTGTACCGATAAACATTATAAACGTGAATATAGCAGTGGACATTGCTATACATATATATAAGAGAACCACTTTTTGCCAACCAATTTTCATGCGCATGCGCAGTGTGACGTCACTTTTTCGTCACTCGAACATCCCTATATGGCTATTTTCTCTTACCCTATCTACATGCATTTAGAGCTACATAAGTGACAGAAACTATAAATAAACAAAGATATTGCAATTTTACAATATTATCATAGATGAGTCTGTAATTTAGTTTTTCTCATATTTTATTTGGGACCTGACCCAGGATTTTATCTTCAATTCTATAGAAACGCTAGGGGATAGTTTCGGAATTTCCTCTGATCAATCAATCAACATGAAAATCTTTTCTATAGTGTTTATACAGTGCAAGAAAGATATCAAATAGTCAAAATGCATGTATTTCTCACTTATTTTTTATTTGTTTAACATGTTTGAGGTGTAAGATTTTTGGGGAGAGCAGTGAGAATTTTTGTTGCAAGAGTAGAATGTCCGAAGTGATCACAGACTTGAGCTGTGCTTTCTGTTAAATGGGAACACCAGAATCACAAAGATTGATCATTTTATCAAATAAAATAGCAATAATGCATCCTTCACATTGCCAAATGAAAGGAATATTGTGCATGTGAAAGTTTTTTTTTTGAGGGGGGGGGGGAGAGGGGGGAGGTAACTAGAATGTCCTAAGTGATCACAGACTTGAGCTGTGCTTTCTGTTAAATGGGAACACCAGAATCACAAAGATTGATCATTTTATCAAATAAAATAGCAACAATGCATCCTTCACATTGCCAAATGAAAGGAATATTGTGCTTGTGTAAGCTTTTTTTTTGGGGGGGGGGGGGGGAGAGGGGGAGGTAACTAGAATGTCCTAAGTGATCACAGACTTGAGCTGTGCTTTCTGTTAAATGGGAACACCAGAATCACAAAGATTGATCATTTTATCAAATAAAATAGCAATAATGCATCCTTCACATTGCCAAATGAAAGGAATATTGTGCTTGTGTAAGCTTTTTTTGGGGGGGGGGGGGGGGGGGAGAGGGGGGAGGTAACTCTTACATCTTTCTTCTTATAAATTCCTCCACTGCTTGGAGTACCACCCCCAATGGGATGTAAAACTGTGTGGTTTGATAAAATTTTTCATAATGTTTACATTAAAGCAAGTGACACATGTTTTAATAGAAGATAATATAACAAGAGATGCCTTATTGGCATATCTACTTTGTGTTAGTCAAATTAAAAAAAAATTAAAATAAAATACTAAAAGAAATCATTTGTAAAAGCCGACTCATACAAAAATATTTCAACCCAGGAAAACTTCTACCAAAATTTTCCTTTATTGCCATTTGACAATATTATCATAGATTAGTCTGAAATTTAGTTTTTCTCATATTTTATTTTGGGCCTGAACCAGGATTTTATCTTCAATTCTATAGAAACGCTAGGGGATAGTTTCGGAATTTCCTCTGTTCAATCTATCAACTTCAAAATCTTTTCTATTATGTTTATACAGTGCAAGAAAGATAACAAACAATCAAAATGCTTGTATTTCTTACTTATTTTTTAATTGTTTAAGGTGTAAGATTTTTAGAGAGAGTAGTGAGACTTTTTGTTGCAAGAGTAGAATGTCCTAAGTGATCACGGACTTGAGCTGTGCTTTCTGATAAATGGAAACACCAGAATCACAAAGATTGATCATTTTATCAAATAAAATAGCAATAATGCATCCTTCACATTGCCAAATGAAAGGTGCTTGTGTAAGTTATAGAAGTTGAATTTGTAACAGGAGAGGGAGAGATGTGACTGTACCGGGAATCGAACCCGAGATCTTCTGCTATCAAGGCAGACGCTCTTACCATTAACTGAGCTATCTGGGCACGATACCCGTTCCTGCCACACTCCTCTCTACCAATTTTTCAGGTTTCCATGCACTGGAAACCTCACACAAAACTCCACTTCACCTTGAGTCATTTAGTTTGGTGCCAATTCTGTAACAGGAGAAGAAAAGATATGACGGAACCGTGAATTGAACCCGAGACCTTCTGCTATCTGGGCAGACGCTCTTACCAACTGAGCTATCTGGGTACGATACCTGTTCCTGCCATAAATTAATGGTAATAAACTAATGTTTCAGGCCTTTTTGTCAATTGGACCTCGAGTCATTTTGTCCTTTTAAAATTTGACCAATCAAAAACATCATTTCAACCTCATGCAGATTTTGAAATATTTTTCTGAACTGGGATATATGGTAGAAATGTTTTCTATAGAGGATCAAATATTTCATACCGGTATGTAAAAATATTTTGTATTATATTTTATTAATAACAAGCTTCTGTCTACATTAATACCACATTCGCCCTAAAAGTTCATGTTCTTCGTTCAATATTCTATTTACATTGTTTTACATTTACTAAATAAATAGCCTAAAACCTTTTTAGGTTTTAGAACAAAATGGCCGATACTTTTAGAATTTCACTCTGTAGGCCGCATGTCCTATTATATTTAATTTCAATCTGAAACTGCCTGATTACTTGATCTAAGTATTTTCACTGGTCAGTATAAGAAAGAAGGAAATATCTCTTATAATAGAGTATCCTATGCAATACTATTTCAGCTCAAATGAGAGGTTATTTATGCCTTTAGTCTTATTTTATAAAAGGGCATATAGTGGTAGGTCTGTCTGTTCATCTGTTTGTCTATCCATCCGACTGTCAGTATATCATTCCATTCAACTAAATTCTGATGAAAGGGTATAAGATAATAGAGCTGTCATATATTGCATGTCTATGAACCTTGAGAAGGCTCATCTTTTGGAGCCAAATTTTTAACCTTTGACCCCATCACTGACCTTTGACCCACATTTTTTGAAAAATAAAAACATCTGTTAATTTAGTTTTGATACATATGGTATGTTATACATGTTGTATATACACGTTTTTAGTAATTCTCTCACATTCTAGAGAAATCTAAGGCACGGTCCATTTGATATTCTGGGGGGGGGGACTCCGTTTTTTTCAAAAAAAAAAAAAATTTTGCTCTGAATTTTGATGAAAAAAATTAATTAGGAATTGATGGATATGCGTTGCCACGTGGTTGTTGGTTCTAATAAAAAAAAACTTGATACACATTTATCCCGCCTCTGGCAAATTTCTTGCAATCTGATTGGTCGAGAAGAACCAAATATTATGTTGTATTATTTTACTAACAGAATATTATTTTGATATCCTGCTCCTACTAAGATGCTTTATGCTTTTGACGTCACCAAAATGCTTTAGAATATGTTGACGTAACATACACAAACCAAAAGCGATTCAGCGGGATAAATTCGTTATAGAGTGTTTTACAGGGGGGATACAGAAATATATTGGGTCGATGAAAAAAGTGGTATTAGGCAAGGTGAAGTCCAGCATTCATTCTCTTGAGTGTATATGTACAAATCAACCAGGAGAGCTTCAGTCTCATCAGAGACTTCTGGTTCTGTGAGCTGTCATCTGTCTGTTTGTCTGTCCATACTGGTAGTCACACTTTCACATAAATGTTTATACCTTACTTATTATAAATTATGCTTCCATCAAACTTACAGTGATGCTAAAGCTTTTTGAAACTTTACACCCAATGAGGGTCAAGGTCACTTTCAAGCTTGCGTATGTAGGGTAAAAATAAGCCAAGCATCTTTCTAGCTGTTCTTGAAAAGTAAGTTTCTGCAATTGTATCCATTCATCATTCATGTATTTAAACATACATTTAAGGTATCCGTTGTACAAATAAACATAAAGTGTATTATATAGTTAGATTCATGGTGTATTTTTACCTGAATATACATAATACAACATAAAAATGTTTTCTATCATTAAAGGTCAACATGCAGACCTTCACTCAAGCCACGAAAACTATCGAGACACTGCCAAAAATTACCAAGATAATTTTAACACTATAAATGGATGAGACGTCAGTGAGATCTCCAGTTGTACAATGGATACGTTAATCTTATTTTATCTCTTCTACAGGTTCAAGATGCCCAGGCAGCAATGAGGCTTTACACAATGTACAAAAAACAGTGGGAGAAAATCATCAAATCTAAAGCTCATAAACTGAAAAAAACTAAGAAAAAAGCTAAAACTGAGAATGTAGAATAATTCATCTTGTGTCACCATTAAAATAAATGTCTTATGAAACTTATTTATGATGTGTGTAACGTATGAAGGTCATTGTCAAGGTCACAACATTGATATTCTGGAAAGTTGTAAATATTTTTAATGACTTCTTCAACCTTGGACAAGATAGGTTTTACCTTACTCAATATTTCATCTCATGCTTTTCGCCTACAAGTGCATATTTTCACACAGCTTCAAGAAATAAACATGAGCTCTTTCCACATCAATGTCATTAGTACTCTTGACCTAGCACAGACTCAGTCGGACTGACCTGAAAAGTTCTTGTGGTAAAGATTAAGGGGTCATCAAATGTTCAATCTTCAATTTAGCCGTTCTTGACCTACATGTATCACATATAACCTACAAGTTCTTGTGATTTCAATTGAGCAATCACAAAATGTCAAAAATGCATTATTTGTATCAGCATTCTGATTTTAGGCCATGTAAAATAAAATCTATCTTTCTCAGACACCGCCGTGCGCTATAATTTGCCGCCGACGAGACGTTTTTATTGCAACTACAGAAAATAATATCCACCATGTCTCATCCTCGATTAAAAACGAAATATCCATTTATTTCAAAACGTATATTGTCCAGTAAAATCATCTAAACGGTACCCCATGTATAAATTTAAGGGGCAGTATATTTTCTATGAAGGAAAAAGGGGGGAGAGGCAGCATAAGATTTTTTGCCTTACATGAATAATGGGGGGGGGGGGGGGGGGGGTTAGACAGGAGAGACGATTTTTTGCCTTACATGAATAATAAGAGTACTCTTGATGGAAAAAAAACCAAAAAAATAAAAACCCTACCTACCTTGCCACTTTTTTTAGACCCAATTATCTGAGAAACATAGAATTTATTTTACATGGCCTTACAATACCAAAAGATTTGTGTAGGAGTCATCTGATTTTTATGAAAAATTTTATTCACAGTAAAGTGCAGAACTAAGCAACTGTCTCATAATTATAACCTTCCAAACATAGTTTGTTGGGATATATGTACAATGTATATATATACATTATATAGAAACATGTCTGTGTTGTTGTTGTTGTAGTTCATATCCTACACTTCTTTCACTGTGGTCATGGACATAATATATGAGTGGTAAAGGGATTTTATATTTCACATGTCTATAGTAACAATATTTTTCCATAAAGTACCCGCATAATTTATGACTTTGACCTTGGAATTTTACCTACTTTTGAAAAGATAACTTTGACCATAATTCTTCAATGGTAAGGGATATGGCTTTCATATTACACATGTGCATTCTTTGTTGCAAAATTTTTCTGTTGGTACCATTCTCTGTACTTCTTCTAAACTTTCAAAAATATGTTGTCGATGCAGCGAAACGTTGTTGAAAATTACTGAAATGATTTCACTTGAGAACATTTTTGGGCATACATAACTATAGTATACCAGGAATTTTGTAAGAAATCAGAATTTTTGTTGCAATGAAAACAAAGGCAACACAAGCCTAGTATCCTCTCAGCTGCATGTTATTGTTATCAGAAAAAAATTAAAATTAAGTCCATAGTGATGTTTGCTTTTGACCTTTGACCTTGAAAAGCAATAGGGATCATCCTCTTCCCAAAGGGAACATTTCTGTCAGTCGAGGAAGATAACTCTGCATGGAAGATTGATTACAACCATTACAAAGGTCAAATTTAGCTGCCAGGAAGCTAAATACAATGACTCGGCGTAAGAATTTTATAACCTTGATATCATAATCCATTCTTAATGGATAAACTTCACAAAGGTATATGATAAAAGAAAATTATGGCTTCATTTCAGTAATTTTTTCTTGATCCCAGATTGCCATTGTACTGCATTTGTGATTTCATGGTATAATAAACAAATAACTAAAAAGCTTTTAGGCCAAGGATTTCGAATTTGCAACCTTGTGAAAACCTGGAAATTTTACGGAAAATAATCACCACCTCTTTCAAACTTTGGGACGATTCAAGCCTCAAAATGTGTATCCTTTGGACATTTTTACCTTCATTTCATGGAGGATTGATAAATGAAATCGAACGGATCGGGCAAACTTTAATCGAAACTCTTAAAAAATCAACAACAAACAAAACACCCTATTAAATGCATTCTTTACGTTGAATATAATTCTGAAGTCACCATAAGAATATTCAGAATGGTACTGGATATTTCTGTACCAGCATCTCTCCCAGCATTATATACTGACCAACGTTTTTGTTTACATAGCAGTTGTACATCTTTGGGGGACCTCACTTGCAGGATAACGCGCATGTAATCCTGATAACCACACCTTTCGCTATTACATAGCGGATGACCGTCATAGTCAGCAGTGGATTTACATTGGTCTTCTCAAGGAGAAGTGGGGATCTCCGACATGACTCGCTCGAAGTACCTATAGCAAAAAAGAAAAAAGAAAAAAACTAAACTAAACTAAACTAAAACACCCAAATGTTAAACCACAATGCACAAGTCCAACAAGAGGCACCAAAGGGACCAGGGAGGTCAAACACCAATGACGACATCAAACCTCAAACACATAATTTAAAGACTACACACAAACCAAAGAGACCCACTAGCAACCGGTGCCGATCCAGGACTCCTATATGTATTGTCACTCATGTTTTGTGTTTCAGCATGTCTCCTTTGAACCATTCTATTGGGTGTTGCTGTGCTTCTCGTTGCCCCCCCCCCCCCCCCCCTATTGTTTGTTGAACGTTTTTTCCTAATGTTTGTTGGATCATGCCGCGGGTGTGTTCCACTCAGTGTGGTCAGCACATAGTAGTTTCGATGTGGATCTTTTCCACCAATCTCCTACGCATGCGTCCGATTTCAGTTCCGCTTAAATCTAAGCCTATGCCGATTATGACCTTGTTTGCAAGTTACTTTTCCACATGCACTTACCACTTGAATGATATGATTAAGTATGATAAATCCAAAATCAGAACTTTTAAAAAATCATTGTAAGTAGGCGTACAAATGTAAAACGTCTTCAAATTGAATAGCATCATATAAGAACAGATAAATTTGCAGCATGGAATAGACACATGCACGTTTCGGGTACTGATCCTCAATCTAAACAATGTGATATGGCCAAAGAATGTGAAAGGTATTATGTACAAAAATGTACCGAAAGGCGTAGCAGGTATGTGTGGGGTATGATGCTACAGGACTCACGTTTTAGAAATTTCAGTAGATTGATGGGAAGGGATGATAACAAATAAAAACACAACCACTCAAATACAAAAATTTTCGGCCTCTTGGCCTTTATCTAGTGTAAAAAACGAATATCTAAATTTTTGGCACCTTGACCTTTATCAAGCGTAAAAAACGAATATCTAAAGAAACGAAAGTTCAGTTTTCTCAAAAAGCAGATAAGAGCTTTTTAAAGTTTTAGTATCGATTATTCTAAGGACAACGTTTAGCTAAAATATGCGGAATCCATGGGTCGACTCTAAGCTTCCGCAATCAAGTGTAAAAAATGAGCATCTAAAGATCGTCGTTTTTTACACTTGAAAAAGGCCAAGGGGCCGAAAATTTGTGTATTTGAGTGTTTGTGTTTTTATTCAAGAAATTTTGATAACAGAAATTTTCGAATGCGTTGAGGAAACGATCAACCAAAATTGATCAAACCTTGAATAATACGGTACAAAGATAAGGAGCAGATCCTAAACATTGAAAACAATGAAATATGCCCTCACAAGACGAGAAGAAAATGATAAACAGACGGGAATGACAACATCACACCATTGAAACACGGAGGACAAGGTCATCGATAAGATCAATCGCCACAGAGTCCAATGTTTAATAATATGAAATCATCACAGGCGGCGATACTCAGATGAATGTGGCGCCGTACAAATATTAAAGTGACCTTAATAACTTCAAATGTGATCAATAAAATGCTCTAGTAGTATTGAAATTGAAAGGAAATCACGACAAGAAATCTTCCAAAATTCATTCCGACTGCATTTATTAAAAATACTTCATTCTTAAAACAGCGGATACCATAGTATACAGTGGCGGATCTAGGATTTCAGAAAAGGGGGGCCCCAAGGTTTCAGCTCGAAGAAAATTGTTCACGGTAAAACTGACAAGCAAAAAAAAAAAAATAAAATAAAAAATAAAAAGGTCGAGACGAAAAACGTGACCCTCAAGAATGCTGATCTATTTAAGAAGTGGGGAGGGGAGTTGATTCATTTACTTTAGTTTATAGGTAGGTAGACTGGCGAGCGTAGCGAGCCAGACAATTTTGTAAGTTATGAAGTTTTCATTTGTTTTCAAATGAAGTCTTCCATACATGTATATACAACTTTATTCTATATTGGCGAGCGGAGCGAGCCGTAAAATTTTTAGAATAGATTGTTACATTTTGTCATAAGAATACAATCTCATTCTCATTTTCCATGCTCCATTTTTGTTTGACCAATTGGGGAAGGTTGGGAAGATTAGGGCATTACAACCTCACTATCCACCTGTCTAACCTGGTTAGATCGGCCCATGAAAATGAATCATCAAGTGTTAATTTGATTTTGAATTTTGTATATGTTTATGACAAACACGATGACAAATTAAGTTGAAGACAAAGTGAAGACGAAAAAATAGACAACTAATGAAAAAATTATTGTGGCGAGCGAAGCGAGCCGAAATTTCCCCAAAATTAAAGAGAATAAGCATAAAAAGAGTACTCTGAATCAATAACTTTGGGTGAAAAAGGGGGGGGGGGCGGGCCCCTTGGGCCCCCCCCCCTCTAAATCCGCCACTGGTATAAAGATATACACGGTACCAGACGTGCTTGTGACGAGTGGATGTTCACAAGTAGTTGATAAAAATTATTACACAATAAAAAAAGTGCTACACTTATAACTATCACGTGCATATTATGTATATAATATTAATGTGGGGATTTCACAATGTCATGGTAGGCCCTCCTTTATCAGATACTTTGAAATCACCGGTCACATGTAGATTAGATAAAACGCGGGAAGGCGTACCAGGGTCGACGTATATTAACGTATAAACAAAGTTAGCTCTCTTTGGTATATTTTTTTAGGTAGGTGTCTTTTGTTTAAGTTTTATAAAATATTTCAATAATACAATTGTGGACAACAATCGTATCTGTATCAGAGTTCGAATAATATATAACTTGTACATGTATTTGTACAATGGTGAACTATATCAAAATGGAAGCCATTTAAATTTACCTTATTGATCATGTTGATTGCGGAAGCTTAGAGTCGACCCATGGATTCCGCATATTTTAGCTAAATGTTGCCCTCAGAATAATCGATACATGCATGTTATAGTTTAGGAAGACATATATACCAATTACACCATAATAAAACTTTAAAAAGCTCCTATCTACTTTTTGAGAAAACTGAACTTTCGTTTCTAGTCCTTCCCCATTGTCATTCGAAGTTTTGCTAAAAACTGACGATTTTATCTTGTTTTCAAAAGAAAAAAATGTAAATGCTGTTTAGTAATTTTCTCCAATTGATTTACAGGAAGAACAAACCAAGAAACATAATCACCGTTTAATGAAACAACAACACCTTCGTGCTTGAAAGCTGTAAAAGTTATGTCATAGGCCTCATAATCTAAACTCATGAAATACTTTTCTTGATAAACCTAATTGAAATCAATATATGTTATAAATTGGAACCATAGACCATTGCTAATTAATTTTTTTTATTCTTGCCAGTAGTATGTATTCTTATATTGCCGTTATTCCCCAGCAATGTTATTTTAACATGAATCGGGTGATGTGGAGAAACTCATCATCATAGTCCTTGACCAATGTTAAACGTCTTGAAATTTCAATAGCATCATCTAAGAACAGATAAATTACCAGCATGGACCAGACATGCTCGTTTCGGGTATTTAACCCTCGTCAGTGATCCTCAATCTATACAATGTAATACGACCAAAGAGTGTGAAAGTTGTTATGTCCAAAATGTACCGAAATACGTAGCAGGATGGGATATAATGCTACAGGACCCACGTTTTAGAAATTTCAAGAAATTTTGATGACAGAAATTTTCGAAGTTGACTTTACAATGCCTATCTGCATTATACATACAAAATGTTCACATCGCTCCTTTGCCCATGGCTGCAATACAATTTTGCCACTTTTCTGTACAGCTTAAAGATTGAAATTCGAGATCATTTTTCAAAATAAAGAGAAAAATATTGATAATAATAATAATAGTAAAACAGGGTATACATCATCTTACGATATCTTGATCGTAAGAAATCCGAAGTGTTCCAAATCCCCTCCTTTGTTTCCAATTCATTACTTTCTTGAACAACGTTGCAAACCAATTTTAATGCAACAGACACGTGTTTCGGTTAGTTAATCCTCATCAGTTATACTTCCAGCAAAAATTATTTTCTGCAGCGCCCTTTGGTTTGATTTCTGAAATTTGTGTGCCTATTTTGAAAAGAATTCACAGCTTTTCCCTGTAAGGTCATTCAGTAGCACAATTAGATAAAATCTATGATTAAAGAACATTGGAGGATGTTACTCCGGTACAATTATCCCAGACCAAATTATACACCCTTTGCCAGAAAATGATGGTCTAGATGGTCTTCAGTGAATTTTTGAAGCAAATCCAAACACTAGAATGTCAATTAAAAGGGAGAAAATGTTGATCATTTAAAAAAAGGGTTCCACTTCACTTGTTCTCGACCATCGTCGGAACCCACGGTCGGTCACGCTAAAGTCCCCACTCAGGTGAGTTTAGCGTGACCGACCGTGGGTTCCGACGATGGTTCTCGACGACTGTCCTAGTAAATAAATATCCTGCACTTTAAACTCATAATTAAATGGATTTTATTACATTGTTTTCTTTTCAAATTTCAGGTCTGGATTGAATTTGGTACATGATGCGTTCTTTAATTGTATTGTTACTACCGGCACTGGTGCAGTCTTTCACAACAACAAGTAAGACCAAAGTTTAAGAATTTAAAAATAAACATCCCTTTGTTTTCTTTGTTAAGAACGTACATAACTGATCCTTACAACATCTATCAAACAATCGATCTTACCCTCTTTATTTCTTGTACCCAAGAAGATACAACTAGACTTATATAGAATTTACATTTCTACTGCAGTATTCTTATCAGATTCCGACTCATGCGATTTATATAGCAGCAACGATGTCTGGGACGACTCTGTATATTTAGTCCGATGGAGCGGTAATAAACTAAGCAGCACGTGTTCTTTGAAGTTCAACAACGAAAATACAGACAGGAAACTCTGTATCAAAACACAGTCATACTCCGTCAGTTCCTGCTCACTCAAAGTTAAATACTATGGAGGATTATTGGGTGATATTTTCCAAAACGTGAGTAATAAGACATGTATTGTTTATTTAACGAATAGCCAATATGACATTAATGTATCGAGGAGACCAAAGCGCCATTTTCCAATCGCAATTTTGAATACAAAGAATTACACTTACGGTGTATTTGAAAAAAAAATACCACAAAAATCAAGGCAGCCCCCATGACATCTTATTGTACATAATATTTACATATTAATGCCCGTTTGTGTGGGTACTATTCTCTCATAGTGTTGCTTTTGGAAGAAATAGTGCCCGAGCGTCAGCGTCCCCGTGTGCTTAACCAATGAAATTCCGAGGATTTATCATGTGATGCACTAATGAAAGATATAGCTTATAGCTTATGAGATAGGTTAGAAGCACCTCAAAGCACCAGATTTTATATTTCGATAGGGTTTGACCTTTTCAGCACGGTTAAAATGACGAGTGTTTAAAGCAAGTAGGAGATACTTACCTTCCGGCAAACCTATTCTCATCTCACTTAATTTCGAATCCATTTAAAGGAGACCGGAATTATGGCGTTTTTTCGATTTTTTCCAAAGAAAATGACAATTAACTGATCAAAGTATGATTAAGCGTCTTTTTCTTCACGTGTTTAACACTGTATTTTTCCATAATTTTCGAAAAATTTGCAATAAGCGCGAGTGATATGCCCCTAGTGAAATCAAAAGATTTCATTGGACTGATATGTGACGTATATGAATTATTCGATAATTGGTTTTATGAATGAGTTACGTATTAAAATTGTGATTTCTCCTGATACTTCATCTTATTATTAGAAATAATAAGAAAACAAATGAATTCGTTCAATATTATATATTGTACATGAAAATGACAATTTAAATTGAAATGGCACGACTGACGCTGTGTGTCTGCCTGTTACAAAAGTATCAATCAAATGTTCAGTTCACATATAACATCATCTACACACCAAATCTAATCCACATATCAAAGAAAATCAAAATATATGTAATTACTTTGCATACATTTCGATGCAACAAATATATCTATATAATTGCAGAGATCAGCCAGTCCTGTAATATCAATGACTTCTGTATATCAATATAAATCATAAAAAATCATTATACTTAAACCAAACATAGAATTTAAAATTAGAACACTCTCTTTCACCACGCTTGGCGCGAAAAAGCGCCACCTATCGACCAATAATAATACGAAAACAGGAGAAATTAATTTCATTCTAATTCACCAGTTCAAACGATTGAAATTATATTTCTCCTGATACTTCATCTTATTATTAGAAATAATAAGAAAACAAATGAATTCGTTCAATATTATATATTGTACATGAAAATGACAATTTAAATTGAAATGGCACGACTGACGCTGTGTCGAAGATACAAAGAACGGGAGAAACAACTTACTAAATAAAAATTAGGTACTGATAATAAACAAAAATTCACCAATACATGTATGAAAAAATTTATATCCCTAAGTTTTTAGAAACGAACAATCTGTTACGTAAATCATCTTTGACATATCCATCCTTAGCTGTCTCGGACCTCCATCTTCCGTGACGCTTAAATAATCTATCGGGAACCCCGCAGTTTGCGGCAGCAGTGGCTCCCCCTGCCCTCAAACTATGCAAACCATATTTATGAATGTCAACAACAAAGGGAGAAAATGCTTCTATAAATAACTCCCGCATTCTGGTATAAGAGATATGCTTATTTTCTTTCCTAAGAATATAACCATTTCTAGTTTTCGTAAAATCTCGAAAAACAAAAGAATCATATTCTGAAAATTTCACATAACAGAAAAAATCTTCAATATTTGAAACCGGGCACAATTTTGTACCAGTTCTCGAGATAACCAACCAGTTACCTTCACGGTAAACGTCAGTTTTGCTCTTTTCTATAAAAATAGACATGTGAGTTGGAAAAAATTCAAAATCAGAAATTCTTAAATTAAGAAGCTCAGAAACTCGTAGAAAACCAGCATATGAAATAAGGCATGCACAAATTGTTCTCTTATTATACAAATTGTCATGAGAATGCAAAGCATCGTACATCTTCTGCAGCAAATCTGGAGTTATCGGTTCTTTCTTCACCGTCACGTTATGTAAGCGTCGTTTAGCACCCTCGAGAACATTTTTAACCAAAACACATTCTGTAGGTGATGGAGCACTAATCAAACTGTGTGCCCATTTAATACCATAAAATGCACTGATTACAGGACCGGGTGATCTAGAATTTTGCACCAAGCTGACGAGATACAATGCTACGTTAAAAGCCTTAGCCGGAAGCACTTCACTTTCAGAAATACCATATGATTGAGCCCACTTTTCCCACCTCATGAATGCACTATAATAGCACTTGACCGTTCCCTCTGATCTACTTTCCATTATTAATTCTGTGAGAAGATCTACTTTATCTGCTAAGGCTTTTGGTAGCTCCATAATATCTTGCTTGAATGCCTGCAAAAACATATGTATATAAAAACATTATTAATATGTAAGATATACATGAACATTCTTAATTATTAATACCAAAGTTTATGCGCAACGCCATCATTCTAAATGGCAAATCTTCATTTCCAAATAAGCCACCACCTCTACCAGAAATATAGAAGTCTTTAGTATTTGGTAAATATACATAGTCCACCACCATATCAGAGAAACCACCACCAACACGGGATATCATTGGCCAGAAGCTGGCCGATTCCCACAGCGGCACAACAATCGTGCCCTGAGCTTTGCACTGCATGTTGCATGTACCTGAGTACTTTGTGTATCAAACACGGCGGTGGGACAAACCACCCATTCAGTCCGAACCAATCAACCGTAAAGGCATATATGCCCTTTGCTTTATGTGTCCAAAATCTAGAATAAAATACATCAAGCTTATGATTTAAATCATTAGCGAAAAAATCTATTTCGTGCGGACCCCATAATGCATCTAAAAACTGAAAAATCTTATCGGAAACACTCCAATCATCCCAATCAACAATTTTGCTAATAAAATCAGCTTTTTCATTCAAAGTTCTTGGGATCCAATCAATCTCAATACGAATACCATTCTCTATACACAAATGAAAAATAGAAAGTGACAAACTTTGAAGCTCAGGTTTCATGCTACCTTTGCGAATAATATGCACAACATCCTGGTTGTCTGAAAACCATTTCACAGTTTTATTGGACAGTAAATGACAAATGGAGGCCAAAATTCTAAAAACCGCAGAAAGTTCTCTCCAAGTAGAACTAAGTTTTCTCTCCGATTCAGACCACATACCATGAGCTACACTTATAGGGTTGTCCACAATGTAACCTCCGTAACCAGATGAACTTGCATCACTGTACACAATACTATGACAAGACAAATCAGTTACAAACTTTTTCTCATTCAAGTAGTTAACACTACGCTTCCAAAATCTAACCTGATCTACGCTTGACCGACTTAGAGATATATCACAATACCCAGATTTAGCAGACGATATGTCTATGCTAATGTACTTTGTCATGAGGTAGACAATATTTCCTAAAACATAGGAGAACGAAATTATTTGACCTATGTTATGGGTCAGAATACCCCAAAACGCCAGCAAAAATCAGACAAAGACAGAATATAAATTTACAAGTTTAATTATGTACAAAATATATATATTTACAATGATTACAACTTACAATACAATGTCCGGATCAAAGTGTCCGTTACGGTCCCCAAAGTCTATCGAATGTATGGTTTCCGGTAATCACAAACGTTCTCGAAAGATCGGTGTCCAAACGTTGTCAAATGGATTAAAGTCTCAACAAATAAAGTGTCCCAGTATATCAGAATAGATGAATAAATCGTGTCTACGAATGTGTACGAATGTCTCTTCAACACAGTTCCTCAGAGGTATTTATACTTAATAACAATGAATTAACCAGAAGCTTCTAGAACAATGACTCATTTCAAATGATTAACAATAGAGTAAATTCTAGAAATCACAGTCATGTGATGATAATGATGTAACAAAGAACATACTGGAATATTCTCTAATGAAATAAACATGACATAGTAAAATCTAGAAAGAATTATTATGAAATCATAATACAACATGACTAAGTACATGTGTACCTACACATAAAGTAAAACTAAGATAATACATGACCCACAACACCTCCCCCCTTAAAAAAAGTTTGAATGTCAATGAAAACTTAGGTGGTAAATTCTGCAAAAATCACTCATGAAACTCTCGATAGTGCATCTGCAATCACATTGTCTTTGCTCTTGATATGGTTAATAATGATATTGTACTCTTGCAACAATAAACTCCACCTTGTAAGTCTTTGATTCTTGTTTGACATTTTGTGCAAAAATGTGAGAGGGTTGTGGTCAGTAAACACAAGAATGGGATGTAACGTAACATTCAAATAAACATCAAAATGTTGTAAGGCTAACAATAATGCAAGACACTCTTTTTCAATAGTAGAGTAATTCTTTTGACATTTTGTCAGTTTCTTTGAAAAATAACAAACAACTCTATCTACACCATCATCATTTTCTTGAAACAAAGCAGCCCCGATTCCTACGTCACTGACATCAACAGTAAGCTTAAATTGCTTATCAAAATTTGGAGCTGACAGGACAGGACTATTCATAAGAACACATTTGATTTTCTTAAAAGATTCGTCACAGTCATTGGTCCATGCAAAATTCACTCTCTTTTGTAACAGATTGGTAAGTGGACCAACAACTGACGAGAAATTTGGACAAAATTTTCTGTAAAATCCTGCCATTCCCAAGAATCTCATTATCTCTTTCTTATTGGTAGGAATCGGGAACTTTGAAATAGCTTCCACCTTGGCCATAATAGGAGTAACAAAACCTTGACCTACTTTGTGACCCAAATATTCTACAGTTGCATGACAAAATTCACTTTTCGCAAGGTTCACTGTGAGGTTTGCTTTCGCCAGTATGTCGAAGAAGGTACGCATGATTCGGAGATGATCATCCCAGGTGTCGCCGTAGATGATGACGTCATCGATGTACGCCTCGCATCCTTCGAGATGATTTAGGAGCGAATGAATCATCCTCTGGAATGTGGCTGGTGCGTTTTTCATACCAAAGGGCATTACTTTATATTGGTATAGCCCATCTGGAGTTGCAAATGCCGATATTTCTCTGGCTCTCTCGGTAAGCGGGACCTGCCAATAGCCTTTAAGCAAGTCAAATTTGCTGACAAATTTTGCACTGCCAATTTTATCGATACAGTCATCGATTCGTGGGATCGGATAAGAGTCAGTTTTGGTGACTGAATTGACTTTTCTAAAGTCCGTACACAATCGGTAAGTTCCGTCTGGCTTCGGAACCAGAATACATGGGGAACTCCAATTACTATTGCTGGGTTCAATAATGTCATTTTCAAGCATGTATTGAATTTCTTTCCGCATGTATTGAAGCTTTATCGGGTTTAACCGATAGGGATGCTGTTTGATAGGTGACGCATCACCCACAATGACGTCATGATGAGATGCATTCGTCTTTTTTGGAACGTCCGGAAAGATGGTCGTATATTCCCGCATTAATTGGTGCACTTCCTCTTTTTGATGCACGGTCAAATGTCCAAGTTTCACTTCCGGATTTGTCAGAATTTCAGAATTCTTCAAACGGACACTTTGAGCGAAGTCTTTTTCGACAGTCTCTTCATTACATTCAGGTTCAACACAATTTTCTAATGTATTTACATTGGCCAAAGTGGAAACTGGTTTTACAAAATTTCGGTCACTTCTATCAAAATACTCTTTCAACATGTTAACATGACACACTCTTTTTTCTTTTCGCCGACCTGGTGTCTTAACTACATAGTTAACATCACTAATTTTACTCTCAATCTCATAAGGACCGAAATATCTAGCTTGCAAAGGATGACCAGGGATAGGCAAAAATACAAGAACTTTATCGCCTGGTTTAAAAACTCTGTTTCTAGCATCTTTTTCATACCATGTTTTCATTTTCATTTGTGAGGTTTTGAGATTTTCTTGAGCCAATTTGCAAGCATTATATAATTTCTCTTTGAAATTAGACACATAGTCTAAGAGATTCAAATCGCTAGTCTCAGTCAACCATTTTTCCTTCAATAACTTCAATGGCCCCCTGACCGTATGCCCAAAAACTAGCTCAAAGGGACTGAACCCCAGGGACTCCTGAACCGCTTCTCGTGCCGCAAACAACACGAGGTGAACCCCTTCATCCCAGTCTTTTTCATACTGGTGACAATATGTTTTCATCATAGTTTTAAGGGTTTGATGAAAGCGTTCAAGTGCCCCCTGGGACTCAGGATGGTACGCAGAAGACTTATACTGCCTGATACCTAGCTCATGCATAACCTGCTGAAACAATCCTGACATAAAATTCGAACCCTGATCTGACTGAATAGCCTTGGGAGCACCTACGAAACTGAAAAACTTTGTAAGGGCCTTAACTATGGTCTTTGCCTTAATATTCCTAAGAGGTATGGCTTCAGGAAACCTAGTCGAAGTACCCATAATTGTCAGTAAGTACTGATTCCCTGACCTAGTCCTAGGCAAAGGACCTACACAATCAACTAACACCCTACTAAAAGGTTCCTCAAAGGCTGGAATGGGTTGGAGGGGAGCATGTGGTATAACTTGATTGGGTTTACCTACCATCTGACAACTATGACAAGACTTACAAAACTCAGACACATCTTTTCTCAACTTAGGCCAGTAAAAGTGACTTAAAATCCTATTATAAGTCTTATTGACACCTAAATGACCTGCCATGGGTGTGTCGTGAGCTAAACTCATGATGTCCCCGCGATACGCTACTGGAACCACTATCTGGTGAACGACCCGCCACACGTCATTAGGGGGTGCATCGGGTGGTCTCCATTTCCGCATAAGGATGCCATCTTGTATGTAGAAGCACTCTCCGACTTTGTCCGCTTCTTCTCGGGGAAGGGCCCTCTTACTTAGTCGGATGATCTCCGGATCTTTAGTTTGCTCGGAGAGGAGCTGCTCACGGCTTAAGGCATCTGTACCCCTGTCTAAAGGCGGATGGGAATCATCACCAGGTACTGCCGGAGACTTGTCTACATGAAGTGGTACTGACGTCTCAGGTACATTGTCATCAGTGATAGACATGAATGTGTCAGAAAGGTCTATATTTTCGGAGGGATGGTCCTCGTTAAGTGCAGAAGTACTCTCAGCCTCTTTTAGTCTGTTCCTGGCCATCGCCCTGGTAACTGCGCAGGCTGGGTACAAGTCGTCGTCTTCATCATCGGACACGACATCGGACGTGATTTTCTCACAAACAATCGGATCGGCTACAACTTTGCCGCCAGCTAAATCGTTGCCAAGCAACAAGGAAACGCCTTGAACAGGAAGAGTAGGTCGAACACCTACGATAACAGGTCCAGTAATTAAGTCTGACTTCAAATAAATTTCATGAAGGGGAACATCAATGACGCCTAGCTCCACACCCTGTAATAAAACTGACCTACCAGTAAAAGTGTGCTCAGACAAAGGCAATGAACCCTCTAACAATAAAGTCTGGGCAGCACCAGTATCTCTCAAAATCTGAACAGGCAACGCTTCGCTAGAATCACTGAGTGAAACAAATCCCTGTGACAAAAAGGGCTTATAATGATCCTCCACAATATCATCAGAACTGGACTTAGAACCCTGAATCTCAGGAGTGTCAGAACAAATCGAATCTAAGGCTTTCCTATCATTTCTAACAGACGCACAGGCCTGTGACTTAAGTTCTTTTTTCTTCTTAAGCTTCAAACACTCACCAATAACATGACCTTTTTTCTTACAATAATTGCATGTAGGAAGCGACCCCACCCCTGGGGATGCCTCAGAACGCTCGGACCTAGGACCGGACGTAGAACCACCGTGAGATGGTGACTGGGAACTAATGGACGACTGAGACTCTTGTAAATTTTTCTTTGGAACATCTGAAGTTTTTGCGCTATCGCTAGATTGAGTTTTTGACACAAAATTTTTCTTATGAGTGAGAGCATACGTATCAGACAAAACAGCGGCTTCTTCAAGAGTTTTAACATTTTTGTCTTCCAAATGAGTTCTTAAATCTTGATGTACACACTCTTTGAACTCTTCTATCAGAATTATTTGACGCAAATTGTCAAATGAATTGGGAATTTTCTTAGATCGAAACCACTGATCAAATAAATCTTCTTTTTCTCGAGCAAATTCAACATATGTTTGATTTTCAAACTTTTTGTACTTTCTAAACTTTTGTCTGTACGCCTCAGGTACTAACTGATATGCTCTCAAAATCGTGTCCTTGACCTTGTCATAGTCTGAACTCTCAGCAATACTGAGCGCCGAGTACACTTCAGCCGCTTTGCCAATAAGTACGCTTTGTAATAAAGTTGGCCAAAAATCACGTGGCCACTTCAGATTGGCCGCGATTTTCTCAAAATGTGGAAAATATTTGTCCACGGACTTTTCTTGAAATTTTGGTACTAATCGGATGTTTTTGGCGGCGTCGAATTCAGACTTGACAAGCGAAGGAACAGGATTTTCCTTAGCGCTTTTCTCTAACTTTAACTTTTCTAACTCAAATTGGAGTTCTTTCTCGTGCATACGTTCCTGTTTCTCTCTTTCTTCCTTTTCTCTTTCAAATTGTCTTATTTTTTCTTCTTTTTCAAATTGTCTTTCTTTTTCTTCTCTTTCAATTTGAAATTGTCTTTCTTTTTCTTCTTTTTCAATTTGAAATTGTCTTTCTTTTTCTTCTTTTTCAAATTGTAATTGTATTTTCATTTTCTCTAATTCAAACTCAAATTTTGACATTTTGGTTTCGCTTGAAACAGGTTCAACAGGAAAATCGTATGACGAAAAGATTCCCTCAGCTAAAAGCTTTTTAGCCACAATATTTCTAATTTCTTGTTTTCTCATAGAAGATTTTACATCTAACTTCAAGTGAAGACCTAAACCAATCAAATCATCTTTTTTCAATGATTCGAACTCATCTACTGTCGGCGATTTCAAAAATTCAGTGACCGAAAATACCATGATTGATTTCTGCTGGCAAAAAATTTATCGAGAAAAATATTTTCTTTTTTTTTTTTTTCAAAAAAACGAACTTTACGTAAAGTGCAAATATGCAGAGATTACTATCCCGGACGAGCCCCCAATTCTGTTATGGGTCAGAATACCCCAAAACGCCAGCAAAAATCAGACAAAGACAGAATATAAATTTACAAGTTTAATTATGTACAAAATATATATATTTACAATGATTACAACTTACAATACAATGTCCGGATCAAAGTGTCCGTTACGGTCCACAAAGTCTATCGAATGTATGGTTTCCGGTAATCACAAACGTTCTCGAAAGATCGGTGTCCAAACGTTGTCAAATGGATTAAAGTCTCAACAAATAAAGTGTCCCAGTATATCAGAATAGATGAATAAATCGTGTCTACGAATGTGTACGAATGTCTCTTCAACACAGTTCCTCAGAGGTATTTATACTTAATAACAATGAATTAACCAGAAGCTTCTAGAACAATGACTCATTTCAAATGATTAACAATAGAGTAAATTCTAGAAATCACAGTCATGTGATGATAATGATGTAACAAAGAACATACTGGAATATTCTCTAATGAAATAAACATGACATAGTAAAATCTAGAAAGAATTATTATGAAATCATAATACAACATGACTAAGTACATGTGTACCTACACATAAAGTAAAACTAAGATAATACATGACCCACAACACCTACCAAACTAGCAGCAAGTTTGACATTTACTGAGGAGTTGCTCTTTATAGCATTTTCTACATCCAAAATAGTATTATGCATCTTAACAAACCTCCGTTCAGGGATTTTCAGCGTAGCATCGTCAGAATTTATGACATACCCCAAAAATTCTACCTGTCTAGACGGAACCCAGCAAGATTTATCACACTTGGGAACAAAACCGGAAGAAATGAGATCCTGCTTGATCTCCTGGGCGATCTTATGACATTGCTCATAATCAAGATCAACTGCCAAACCATCGTCTAAATACATTTGTACCTGTTTTGCCTCTGAACGCCATTTCTTAATCAAAGGTCTTGTTAACTTTGTGAAAATATAACATGCCGAGCTAAGTCCAAATGGAAGAACAGTAAATTTGTAATACTTAGTATCCCCAGCAAAAGACCAGGAAAAACCTAAAAACGTAGTATGCTCTGGGTAAATATCTACATGGTGATATGCCGAATGAAGATCGAATTTTATGAAATAAGATCCTTGACTTACAAAATTCATTGCAGTGCGTATGTCTTCAAGTTTAATTTTAGATTTCCAAAGATGTTTATTGACATGGTGCAAATCTAAGATTAATCTCTCTTTTCCATTACTCTGTACCGAAACAGTAAGAGGATTGACAACATGCGGTCTAACCGAACACTCCTCGGCAAGACCACGATTCAATAGATCGTGAATAGCTTTAACAACAAAATCGCTATGCTTCATTGCAGACTGATTGTTTTTCAATACAACAGAAGTAGGAGTAGAATAAAATGGAATCTTGTATCCATGTTATATAGTATCTAAAATAAAATCATAAGCATTGATCTTTTCCCAAAAAGAAATACAGGATTTTAATCTACCCTTGACAAGTATTTGGGCCTGGCCTTGTTCATACTCATAATAATCGTTAGTGAAAATTTCAGAAGAATCAAAACAATTCAAATCAAAGTACTCATCTTTGATTCCATCAGTCTGCTTTACTCTTGGTTGCTGTAGCCCTGGTTGAGTTGAATGGACACTGATTCCTCCAATGAGTGAACGATCCACATGAGAAACAGGATCCCCTAGGCTTAGACTGGGGGGTTGGTGTACTGACCGTAGCCGCCGGCTGACTGAAATACCGGCTGTCCAGCGATCCATGACATCTGTTGGGGGCCACGAAAGGGATATTGTGACGGAGGAACAAAACTTGGAGCGTGATCAGTAGCGTCACCACGCCCAACGACCTTCCCTTTCTTGGAGCTTTTGGCACGTTCCTTGCGTTTTCTAATGGCCCTAGATTCTGCTTTGTTGATTTTTGTTTCATCTTCGGAATCACTTGCAACGGGGTTGGATTCGTACTGCTTAGCGGTTTCCCACCCTGCCTCACTGCTATCTGCTATACGGATGAGTTTGTTACGCTTATTTAGCTTCTCTTCAGCGGATTTTACTAAGTCATTAGCGTACTCTAATTTTGAATTTTCAATGGCCCACCTGACTTGTCCAAGATCCTCCAAAATTTCTGAATTAAGGGTAAATTGAATTTTGTTTCATTGTAGTTTCCAGGTATACTGGGAGTCAGTTTTTAGTTTTTTAACTGCTTGAGTTGACCCGCGAACTTCGTCACGCAATTCTGATAAATCGTTAGAAATTCTACTATTCAGGTTTTTAATTGATTCACCTTGTGACTTTACGACGTCTAAAATGTCTCTCAGCGACACAGGCTGTTCTTCGCTGGAAAAAGATTCCATTCGATTTCCTGACAGAATTAGGCAGACACGAGACAAACTAAAATTTAGTGTTGTCGCAATGGCGTCAACGTGTCGAATGACCGAACACTCTCTTTTACCACGCTTGGCGCGAAAAAGAGCCACCTATCGACCAATAATAATACGAAAACAGGAGAAATTAATTTCATTCTAATTCACCAGTTCAAACGATTGAAATTATATTTACTGAAGGTAGACTTGCTTGGATAAGCGAAATGTGTAGTATACAATTACTCATGCATACAACTGTCATTTTTATATACGAACAGTAAATCGGACATTTTCAGAAAATAACACGCTTTAACCTTCATATTTAGATAATTCTTATATTGCAAACGCAAATCCCTGCTTCATATGTATCGACTTATTTTTTGACTGACAAAAAAGTCTATAAGTAATCTTTAAGGAGTAATTAACTAACTGCATGCTTGTTTGTTTACATTTTTGCCTTCGGTTTATATGACGTCGATCACGGATAGTTGCGAAGATCACCGAGGTCGATGTGAAATAACTGAGCCTTTTCCCATCTATTTTACGCTGAATCTGATCGATTTCTTTAAAGAGAAGAATAGTTTTTGATTCAAAATATTGAATGTATTTGAAAAAATGAAAACTGAAAAAGCATATTTCCCTTCCACTTTAAACTCTTACAGACTATTTTAGTTCTATAGTGACCTTTGTATGCTCAATGGTAATGAGTTTTTTCTATCTGATTTTGGGTTCTTTGTTTGACTTTCATTTTAGAGAACATATATTTCAATATTGACAACTTCACTCAATTAGATACGTTTTTTTTTTATTGTGGAAGGGGGTGGGGGTGTCGGGAATTTATTGTTGTTGTTGTTGTTATTGCTGTTTATTTATTGCTTGACATTTTAATATTGATAAATTAAAACTATCATTAATAGTAAACAGAAAACTACATAGTGGACAGGTTAGAAAATGAGTCAGGTTAATTATGAAACGCAAGTTATATTTATACTCTCTATTCCAAACAAATTGAAAACTTAGTGTTCCGGATAACTGCACTATATATCTTTAAGGAAACGTAACTCCTACTGCTTACATAAAACTATTGAAAATATATCATTCTGTTTTAGTCCTACAGTTGTTATGATTACCCATCAGAATATTGTGGTGACACCTATAATGACCTCACGATCAAAGTTGATGCAAAAGGTGTTAGTTCATTTGGTACCGGCGGCTATTTCACCCTTAAAGTCTATTCTAAGAGCGAATCACGTAAGTATTCAAATGTTTAAATTCTTTTAAGTTGGTTCTAGTATCGTGTGGCGTCATCGCTTATTCTTAGAAATATATTATCATTGTGTGGTATTGCCTTAATTGTTTACAGAAGTTAAAAATAGCATATTTAAAAAAAAATCAATAATGTTTACTTAATAAACTCTTCAATTTTTAGAACTTATTTGTTTTTCACACAGGTTTTTACCAATTTTTGGCTTGAAATGTGATATTTTTTAATATTTACGATGTCATTAAAAATACGGAATCGTTCCAACTCTTTACTTTCCAAAGAGAATTTCAAAACAATTCATAATGCACCAGACATGTGCTTAGGATATCAAATCCTTATTAGTGATGCTTCCATTCAAAGTGATTTTTAGACACAGCCAAAATTCATTTCAGTAGCGTCCTCTGGTTATATTTTTTGCAATTGTCAAATGTCCTGTGGGGTCGATTCAGTAGCATATCCAAATAAAATCTATGTTATAGGCAATGGTCAAATTCCTTAATATTTGATATACTTATGATAAGTTTCATCCTCCGAACAAATAAATGATGAAAAAGGTACCGTGCAGGGGGTTAAGTTGAATTTGATTAAAGGGCATTTAAAGATAGTCTATGGCTTGATTTCAGCATTAAATTTTAGCCCGCAAATTGTGACATTTTTGTTCCATTTCGTTCTTATTCTCAAAATGGTACACTAGTAGTTGTTTTGTCTTTAAGTGCTGATATTGTGTATCTGCAATACTTAAACTATCCTGATTGTTAAGCTACATGGACTTTAGAAACTTGATATTCATTTTCATTAAGTTTTCCCTGGATATAAACTAATTTTTGGAAAAATAGGATTTTGCACTAAAAGTGCCTAACTTTTTGTAAGTATTTTAAAGCCTTAAAGATGCCTTGTACCATATAAATATTTTGTACCTTTTAGATACTTGAAGGTAGAACTTTAGTTTAGACAAAAATAATGTGAGTTTGACCGTTAAAACAATGTCAAAATAACGATACTCGAACCCCCTTAAGATTAAAGTTTTTCATCACTTTTTTGTTAATAAAATTGTGCTTTGTGCAAGGGATAGTTAATTTTATAGTATAAAAAGGAGGAAATATTACTATCTACATACTCAAAACGTATTGAAATAAGACTCCATTACGGACTCTAGTCTAATGCAACATAAAAGTGCAGTGGCATATCCTTCAGATAGCTTTATGATACATGTATACAGTATCAGTTGAAAGTTATCCTTCAGATTGCTTTATGATACATGTATAACAATTGAAAGTTATCCTTCAGATAGCTATATTACACATGTAAATCAATAAAAAGTTTAAGCTATCCTTCAGATAGTGTTATGATACATGTAAATCAATTTAAATTTATCCTTCAGATAGCTTTATGATACATGTAAATCAATTTAAAGTTATCCTTCAGATAGCTTTATGATACATGTAAATCAATTAATAGTTAATATTCAGATAACGTTATGATACATGTAGATAAATGAAAATTTATCCTTCAGATAGCGTTATGATACATGTAAATCAGTTTAAAGTTATCCTTCAGATAGCTTTATGATACATGTAAATCAATTGAAATGTTAAACGTCTTTAAATTCAATAGCATCATTCAAAAACTGATAAATTTCTTTATTTATCCTTCAGATAGCTTTAAGATTCATATGAATTAATTGAAAGTTATCCTTCAGATAGCTATATGATACATGTAAATCAATAAAAAGTTATCCTTCAGATAACTTTATGATACATGTCCTTCAGATAGCTTTATGATACATGTAAATCAATTGAAAGTTATCCTTCAGATAGTGTTATGATACATGTAAATCAATTTAAAGTTATCCTTCAGATAGCTTTATGATACTTGTAAATCAATTGAAAGTTATCCTTCAGATAGCTTTATGATACATGTAAGTCAATCGAAAGTTATCCTTCAGATAGCTATATGATACATGTAAATCAATTGAAAGTTATCCTTCAGATAGCTTTATGATACACGTTAATCAATTAAAAGTTAATCTTCAGATAGCTTTCTGATACATGTAAATCAATAAAAAGTAATACTTACAATTTATATGCCTATGAAAAAGTTGCTTGGCGACAAAAGCACTAGAACTGGTTTTTACTTGACAGTGAAACATCCATCATCTGACTGTAGTTGATATTACTGTCAGTTTATGTCTTGAATTTTGTTTGTTCGATCATGTTTTAATAAATTGATTTTGGTCACTCATTTACACGATATTACGACAATTTCTATGACAAATATATATGCAATTCCGCTCAAAAAATGGGTAAAATGAAGCTGTTGGTGTAGAGAAAACATCGTGTGAAAAAGGAAAGGACAAGTGACAGTAACGGTCTTATTTGGCCCCTCTTAGAAATTAATGAATTTGATATAAAGTCATCCTGTATGAAGTATACTAACCGAAAAACCTAAATATCATACCATGATTCATTGTTTCTGACCCGCTTGCCGACTATTACGTATTCAATGACACAATCTAATATTCTCGGGCAAAGGTCTGCGATTGATTCATTACTGTACATAAACCGAATGCTTTTCTAAGAACTAAACGGAGCTTCATGGGATCAGACATCTGTCTAGAATTTACCACGATATGCTGATTTTCACCGTTTTATGTATTTTGGTTTGTTCTCAAAACTATTGACTTGAGCCCCTCCACCCGACGGTTTAGAACCCCTCCTCTTTCCTGTAAAGAGTTTCGATTTTGCACGGGGTGCATAACCATTGAACTTGAAGACGTTTAACATCTATTCTTAGCTGTAGCTTTGGTATATATTTCAGGTTATGTTCTGAAAGTTGCTCTTCACACATTTTACAGGTTCCTCTCTTCTGATCTCGAGATTTACTGATGAGACATATGCTATTTAAATGCGCATATAGTGCACTAAATCATCACGATCGAACAGATATTTCAATATTGATCATTTTAACCCCTATTAGTGTTCGAGGATATCGTTGACATAGTTTTAATGTGCCTCTGCATATTATATTTTTTTTTTCATTCATTTATTTATTTTTGTTAATTTTCTGATACTAAATTTGATAAGTTATTCTAAAAACTAAGGGGCGTATCCCTGATAACATAGCTATGCTATGTCCTCAACTGGTTCTTTGACATTCATTTAAAAAAAAGGCATGTTTAGAATTTTGCTCTTAATATATTCACTATTCCACTAATAGGACAGTATGTATTGTGAGTACGTAATCCAGGATAACCACACCTTCTGCTATTTCCGTGGCAGATGGCCGTCCTAAGTCGGCACCGGTTGCCCATCTAGTTGGTTTTTGTGTAGTCCTTTGTGTTTGATGTTTCTGTGTTGTGCGTTGACGTACCTTGTCCCTTTTGCGTCTCTATCTGTGCTTGTCTGCTTTGTGATTTTGCATTGGGTGTTTTGGGGTTTTGCAGTGGGTGCTGGAACCTGGTGTTGTTGGAGATCCCCTCCTTTGTATTATATGATGAGTTTTTATTACAATAGAACATATATTTCATTCATTGATAACCTCATCTCTACAAAGAAACCAAATACAACATGGCCTATAAGATTTTGGACAACATGCGTAAAGAATTTACTTTTATTTACATTCTATTTTTCAGATGGAGTTGTGATCGGTGCCAGCGTGGGTGCTTCTATTGTTTTTGGGTGTTGTGTTCTTATTGTGGTGCTTATCATCATACGGAGGAGACGAATGGTACCACGTACCTCCATCATGACCAGCTATCCACCTGCAGGAAATACGACTGTCGTCACAAACACAAATACTGTTAACACTGCAGCAGGTACGGTTGATTTGAACACACTCAATGAAAATTACATGTCCTTTTTTAGTTTATTTCGGCTAGCATCTTGTGGGGAAATCTGTCCAATCCCCTTTTTTTTTTCCTACAGATACGCAAACTCAATGGTGATAATTATTTAAAAATCATATACATATATAAGATAATTTGGGGATATATCTGACATCGCACCTACCGGTGGATCTTCCATTATGACAATATTTTGACTGGCCATTCGATTTTGACGTCACAATAGATAAGTTTGCTAAAGTTGCGATGCAGGGCACTGAGCGATTCCTGATAACATTCGTTTAATACCTTTATGTGAGCAGTTTTCATAGTTGAATAAGAGAACATTTTAATTCCCAGTCCTTTTGAATATTTAGATTTCTTAAGAGCCACACACTCTTAACAAATAAGATATATGAAATTCAGATATTTTTCACTTAATCAATACTTCCTTTTGGAATAAGTTTGTTTTGAATAACACTTAGGAGTCATAATCCGAAACATACATGTGTGGTTTATCACGATTAGAGGTGTTCGTTCTGTGGAATGTTGTCTGACATTAGAAGAGGGATAAATATAATTCATTTTTCTTTTTATTCTCCTTGCATATATTTTAACTTTTATTTTTTCGAATGTGAGATATCCAATCAACTAGAGTACAGGTTCACGTAAGGATCGGGCAGTTGAAAAACCTTAACATTTTTGCAGAACTTGTTTTTCTTGAAATGTGTTCAGATCAGTCTCCATATGAATGCTCATAAGGAATTTTTTCTCATACTTCAATGGTGAAGAAAGTTATAGGGGGTGGCAAAATTTGTTTGAATTATATATAGAAAATTTTCCCGCTATTTTTTCCTTCATAATCATTTATAAATCATGAGGTGAATATCTCGCTCCGCCATCGCTACCTTGAGAAATGAATATCATATGTTTGATTTGTACCACATACATGTATATGTCTCAAAACAGAAATGTAAAAGCTTTGCAAAGAATTTTGATGTATCACCTCTGCCTGACCTATACTTATGAGTTAAAGAAGATCCTGACAAATTTGAGCATCGACGGACAATTATGTCATAGTTACTTCCCAATATACTAGTTCCCTTTAATAAGGAAATAATTTGGATAGAAGAGTATACAATAAGTGGCAATTGATTTTAAGTTGGTGATACTAGGATCAACGAAGTACAAAACAGGGATGGTTCCATTGCCCCTGTTTGCTCTTTAAAGCATCACGGTTACTAACAAGACAGCCACAAAGCTAGTTCTATTGAAATCAATGCTTTATTATATTCTTTTCTTTTTGACTGTTGTATCATTATCATTACTGCAAAGTGATTAAATAATCAATGAAAAAGAAATATACTTTACTCACTATTACAGATGTCTAACATTTGTTACATATACTTATTCTTTTTCTTTAGGATACAACAATCCAAATTATCCCGCCTATCCTCAAGCTCCTCCTCCGTACAGTCAAAACCAATACGCCAATCAGTATCCAGCCAATCAATATCCAGGTGCTCAATAAACTTGTTGTATATAGACAATTACATACTCATGGAAAAAAATCATCAAGCAAACTTTGTGTAGACATTAAGCTAAGGTATTCATGGACCAATTTTCATCGTTCAAGTTAAATATTTAAGAATTTTCAGCTTATTTTCCTTTTAATCGACCGAAGTACAATTAGACTTTTTTCACCGTGACGAACTTCGCACTTCGAACTTCGTACTTCAAACATTGAAGAATCGATGGCGTAACTGCCTTTCACGTATGAACATATAAGCGGAGTCATCTACATTTTGATAAGTATACTCAATGGAATTGGTACATCGGACTTCCTGTACTACTGGTAATCCTGTTATAAATCTTTCTATCATAGTTAAAGTGAGAAGTTCGAAGTACGAAGTGCGAAGTTTGTCACGGTGAAAAATGTCTAACATTAGGAACGTTTGAGTGTCTGCGAATGGTATATGAAAGGTATTTGTCCGTTTTCTACGTTAAGTAAATTGTTCATATTGATTGTTGGTAATAATTAAATAAATCTTGATAGTCTTGATTTCTTTTTTGTCAAAATAAGTATAAGGACCAATAATTATGCTTCTAATAAATCTGTACTGTAGTCCTTTTAGTGGAACCATACTGAAAAAGTGGCTTTCAAAAATGAGATAAATTGTATTTAACAGAATCATCGAAATGAAAGAAGTTCAACAGCTTAGCATCATCCATCCAATACTATTTTGGTCATTCATTTATTTAACTATGCTGCTAAATCGACCCTACATAATATTTGGAGCCGAGGACTCTCTGCAAAGTAAATGCACAGATTCAAAATTCAAAATATTAAAACCAAAGGGCGCTACTGAAATGCATTTGGCTGGGTCAGAATATCACTTTTGCATGTAATAAGACAGTTAATACCACTGATGAGGATTCACAATCATAAACACTTGTCTGTTGCATTGAAATTGGTTTGATTTTCCTCAAGAAGGCAAAGAGTTGGAACACTTCCGTATTATTGAATATTCTGCGAAAGCGTAAACGCACATTCACAATGGTAATGCTGGCAAGGAACATCAAATGATGCTATTAATTTGAAGGCGTTTTTAAAATATCCACCCCAATAACTGGACCAGTGAGCTAATTTCATGACCAATAGGGAACCATGCAGTTGAATTTAATTAGACACACATGCTTACACAAATTTAAATTCAATACATAAAACCAGAGGGCGCTAGTGAAATGAATTTGGACGGCTTATGAAAAACACTTTGGCTGGAAGCATCACCGATAAGAATTTAACATTCGAAACACCTGTCTGGTGCATAATAAATTGGTTTGAAATTTCTTCAAGAAGGTATAGCCAGTTGGAACCCTTCCGCATTATTAGATATCCATTCATTCTATCGTGACGTGTCAAAAACAAGTTCGTGATTGTGAAACACGAATGTCCATATTTGCAGCTTCGTTAGTATAAAAACCATTATCCGAAAAGAAGATCAGAATCAAGTGACAAGGTCACAAGAGCCATGTTGACGTTGGAGACAGTTCACGACACGAGGTGAACAATATAAGTACCAATAAGAAGTTTTTGTTGCCAGTAATGCACATGTTGAATTTGAATGACCGATCATTACCTTAGCAGAAGAAAAAAGGGGATCTCCAACAAAATTCAGTAGCAGCACACATGGCCAAACACCATGTAAAAACACAGAGCAGACACTCACAGAAAGAGACTGAATGGGACAAGGAACACTAACTCACAAAATAGAAACATGAAACACAAAATACCAGACATAAACCAACGAGACCAACGGGCAACCGTTGCCGGTTTAGGGCGGTCATCTGCCATTCAAGTAGCAGATGTGTAGTTATCCGGATTACGTGCACACAACCCTCCTCCTTTTCCGATTACCCAGAGGTCTCGAAGAAAGCAGAATTGTGATGTAAAATAACCTCCTTACTGTCACAGTGAGTGTCACATGAACATATAAACAGACAGCATGGCGCAGGATTCAAAGATACACACAGATTGATATGTAAATGGATATAAAAACAGAAGGCGAACGAAATACAGTCCATGTTCTGTCGGCTGTAGCGAGCTCATGCAAGTGAGCACGCGAGGAGTCCGATTGCATTCAGAAAGGACATATGGTCGGGACCCTGTCTTCTCTAAAGAGGTTTGGAAAGGGCCCGTCATGGAGTCCTTTCGTCACAATCAGTAAGGAGTGCTTGTACAAGGCTGTAGAGTGGTCCAGTACCAAGCCAAGTGTCCATCTGGTGTCAAAAGGATTATATATACGGTATAATATGCTTTTGATGATTCTAACACAATTTCGATGGCAATTCTGCAATTCTGTCTACCTTTGATCCTTCTTACTTTGTTAATTTTGTCACCATATAATACAGGTTGTGAAATACCAAAAGTAATATACTCTGTTGCTTCTATGGGTCCGAATTTCAAAAGCGGAAAATACTTTTCTGTAGATTTTCCAGAAAGTCTTTACTAGTTTGTGAAAGTTATCCATGGACAAGTTTAAATGTTTTGTGCACCAAACAGGTAGACAAATCACTACATACCCCCATATTTGATCCCGAGGGCATTACAAAAAGGTGGCACTAATAAAGAATTACCTTTTAATGGAAGAATTAAAAGTACAGTACATTATACCAAAGAATTTTACAATTATTACATGTAAATAAATGTATATCGTAATCACTTGACACATAACAACAGTTCTTGGTAACCGGAAAATCACTTGTTTTAATAGACGGAAACTGCATCATCGTGTTGAATTTCAACGAAATCGTCCTCATTTATAACAACGACCTCAACTAAAACAGAAATGTATTATTATGATATGATAAAGATAAAGTACAAATATCCGTTCTTGGTAACCGGAAAATATCATAATAACGCGACAAAGAACACTCGAACCGCTTCTTGATTGCGGTAAATTGTTGCATTCAATACAAATATTTTCACAATCGATAAAGAATGGCCGGTTTAGATAAACAATATCTGAGGAGCCTAAAACGTAAATGTTTGAAGAATACATACAATACATAGAAACAATAAAAAAAATAGTGTAAACCGTCTTTTTTTCGCGGTGTGTCAAGTTTTCGATCACTAGTAAAGTGATTGGATATCGGCGTTTATTTTGGCGACATCGTATATACGTAACTTACTTCACATGTATTAGGTCATATTCGCGGCGTTTTATATTCGCGAATCGAATGACCTAACAAATATCGTGAAAATTAAACATTCGCGAATAAAAGCGGTTAACAGTACATTGTACATTGTACTGTTTCAGGAAAATTAACTTCAATTTGAAGACGTTTACAGTTATACCACTTGGTGAGTGTCACTGCTGGTGGACCAGGAGTCCCCGAGGGCACATGTAGCCAAGTTCGATCAATTTCGGTTGATCGTTTCTTCAACGCATTCTAAATTTCTGTTCTCAAAATTTCTTGAAATTTCTAAAAAGTGGGTCCTGTAGCATCATATCCCACCCATCCTGCTACGTCTTTCGGTACACTTTTTCGACATAGTAACTTTCATACTTTTTTTTGGCATATTACATTGTTCAGATTTAGGATCACTGATGAGGGTTATGTACCCGAAACGTGCATGTTTGGTCCACGTTGCCAATTTATATTTTCTTAAATGATGCTATTCAATTTGAAGACGTTTACATTTATACCACTTGGTGAGTGTCACTGCTGGTGGACCAGGAGTCCCCGTGGGCACATGTAGCCAAGTTCGATCAATTTCGGTTGATCGTTTCTTCAACGCATTCTAAATTTCTGTTCTCAAAATTTCTTGAAATTTCTAAAAAGTGGGTCCTGTAGCATCATATCCCACCCATCCTGCTACGTCTTTCGGTACACTTTTTCGACATAGTAACTTTCATACTTTTTTTGGCATATTACATTGTTTAGATTTAGGATCACTGATGAGGGTTATGTACCCGAAACGTGCATGTCTGGTCCACGTTGCCAATTTATATGTTCTTAAATGATGCTATTCAATTTGAAGACGTTTACATTTAAAAAGTAGACGCAGAAAATTAATGGTGTCATTCGTGTTATTCAGATTCCTTCCATTTTTAAAATAACAGCAGGTGTACCGTTTGAATGATAAGTGATATGGTCTCTTCCTGGTCATGATTTTCCATGTTATTTAAGGCATTCCATCCCTAATGCATTTAAATAATAAATAGCAGAGATAAGAATTTCTTCAAAAAGAATGCTACACATACTTTTCTAGCTAGAAATAGGGATTACACTTCTCATACAATTCTCATATGCCGTCATCCCGAAGATTCCCGATTATGAAATAATTGTCGGTAAATTATGAAAATATGCATAAATTTTGACCGGAAGTACTCTATTAGGGTGCCGGATCCTTAAAAATATATCAAGGATAAAAAGGAAACTTATAGAAGAAGAGGAAACTTATTATCACCCATGTACAATGTAGTAGACTAATGTGAAGCACATGTAGTAGTGTAGTTTATTCTCCAGGAATTCCCGAGTCGCTTGACCTAATTAAAGATCATTTGTTTGGGTCATACGACGAAGGAATTACTTGACTACAAATCACAACCACGCGGTTGTTATTTGTGACAAGTTGAATTTTCAGAAAATGGAGTTGAGAAGTTAGTTTTCAGAAAACAAAAATGGGCGGAGTTTCATTGCACAGGCAGTTTACCAGGTGATTTCTATGGTACATATAGGGATAAAATCTCAAGTCTTGATATAATCTCTGTATACGACATAAGGGGGAGCTAGGTCGAACATCCATTGACATTATCATCAAGACCAAATTGACACGTTGCCGGTTAGAGTTTAGCACTTCGTATAGCTCGGGACATTTAACTAACATGTAAAGACGTCAAAGCCAGAAAATTGATGGACTGATTTGACAACATTTGCGTTCTGAATATGTGTTAGGGAGCAACCATTTGATTTTTTTGGGGGGGGGGGGGAGGAAGACTTTGCAAAAACAAATTCCGGATCGAAATTTTAGGGGGGAAAAATTTCCGGCCCAAAGGGCCGGCCAAAATTTTTTTTTCGGATCATGAACTTGCCCCTCCCCCCTCTCTTCCGACCTTCCCAATTGCCCAGTAAACACTTTTTGTGTGTGTCATAAAGTACAAATAAAAATGGAACAAACTTTATGCAAATAATGGAGTAAATTTATCAAATTCAAGTCTCTAGCACGATATAGTCTGTCTCAGTTGAGTATGGTTTAAGTGAATAGAGCATAGGTATCATATGCCATTCAAGAAATTAAAATGAAGTGATATGCTGGCAAGAGATGAACTCATCCTGTGATTAATGTTTATTATCGCCGAAAAAATCACGCTGAATTAATATTTAAACTTTAGAGTAATTTTCAACATTGGAACATTACCAAAAAAGAAAAAAAATATAATAATCCGGCCCGAAGGGCCGGCGAAAATATTTTCCGGCTCATAAAATGGCCGAAAAAAAATTTTCCGGCTGGCAAAAGTCTTCCTGCCCCCTCCCATAAAAATGAAATTGTTGTTCCTTTACTTCTAGATGTACTTCCGTTGTTCTTGGATGTTTATTGGTGTATGGGTTTTCAATAACAAGCATTTCTCTTTATTCGCATACGATTAAAGATTATCTTTTTAGTGACAGTACTAAAATCAATGTTTCATGTTTGATGTTGGATAGACACATTCCCTATTAGTACTTTAATCATAGATATTGGGGGGACGATTGATAATAACCAATTTTCCAAATTCAAAAAATTAATGTAATTGAAATCAATATTGCTGAAGTTCTTCGGTCGCTACGGGGATATTATAAAAGTAAATCAGATCCCCCTTTCCAGAATGATCAGTGACATGCAACATTGTGATTGAATGGCTGTCGTCATCACCAAACAAGACATACTTACCTGATCTGTACATCGAAATGTATCCCGAGACAATCACTGAATTTGACAGGTTTCCATGGAGCTGTTGCGACGGGTGTTGCATGCAATTAGGAGATGCTGACTCTCCCCAGCACCTGGTTTCACTTCGGAATGTTGTTCATCCCGGGGTTCGCAAACGTTTCGATGGGAATTCTCACGATTTTGCTTTGCCTTCTCGACTTTGAGACTGAATAACGGTTAGGTACTTCTTTGGTGTTTATCTACTAACATTGATTTTTCAATTGGATCATACACTACAAAGGTTAAATAACTGTTGAAATCGTGCGTCTTGACCATACCCCGTGAGATCATCGATCTAAATAATGTAATATTACCAAAGAGTCTGAAAATTATTATGTCCGAAAATTTACCGAACGACGTAGCAGAATGGGTGGGATATGATGTTACAGACCCCACGTTTCAGAAACAAGAAATTTTGATTACAGAAATTTTCGAATGCGTTGAAGAGACGATCAACCGAAGTTGATCGAATTTGTCTACATGTGACCTCGGGGACTCCTGTTCCACCAGCAGTGACACTCACCAAGTGGTACAAATGTTAAACATCTTCAAATTGAATAGCATCATTTTAGAACAGATAAACTTTCAGCATGGACCAGACATGCACGTTTCGGGTACTTAACCCTCATCAGTAATCCTCAGTCTAAACGATGTAATATGGTTAAAGAGTGTGAAAATTATTATGTCCCAAAATATACCAAAAGACGTAGCAGGATGTTGTAGTATTTTTACATGATGTATAATATACCCCATCATTATATGGAAGATGCAAAGGTGTTTAAACATCTTTTGTTTAATTCAGATTTTTTGGACACACTTAGTCGTGGCATGTGTAAATTCTAGATATGTTTATCTGAATGCATGCTAAGAGGACAAATATTTGATACCTAAAGGGGGGGGGGGGGGGGGGGCTGGCATTTTATTTTCTGTCCGGAACATTTATTTTCAACACAGATCCGGCCGGGGTATTTATTTTCCAGTAACTCAAGGTCCAAATACTTCTAACAACAACGAGAGGCAAAACAATAAACCAACAACAAGATACACAAACACACACACTGAGAATTTCATATATTTGACTTCTTTTAAATTCCTTTTACTATTTACAGAGTGCAATACTTTCTGGGCACTACAATCTATATACATATCGTAACATATGATATGTATATGTATCGATCACTTGCGTATTCTAAATTGAGCTTACACAACACATAGGGAGAGGGGTACATTTATGCAAAAGAAGTCAAGCAAAAGAAAAGTTAGTGTGATATGTACTATTCCTATTAGACTTGATGCTTTTTCGTCTAAAATGATGCAAATTTGTCAATGCTTGATTTGTCTAATACAATGTTATAGATTAAAAGGTATGTCTAAATAACATTTTATTATTTGAAATCTTAAGGAAGGGCGAGGGAAGCGAAGTCGGATTTTTTTAGAGAAAGGCGAGCGGATCGAGCCGAAAAACTTCTGTCGTTGTGTCGCTAGCAAAGTAAGCTGAAATTTCTTTCAGTATATGACGAGCCGAATCTTTTTTTATGTTAAGAAATGTAGGCCAGAATATTTATTTTCTGCTAAAAAGAGGGTCAGATTATTTATTTTAAAGAATTTCTGGGTCATAATCTTTATTCCCCCCGCCCGAATCAAATGGTTGACACCTTATATTTATTAGACTCTTTGACTTTGGGTAATCGTATACGGTTATCTACGCAATCGGACACATTTTCCAAGATTCTTTTTCCATCCAAATGAAATATAATATATGCATTCTTCTTCTCCGAAATCATCTGATTTAATCTATAGTGAGGAAATCGAAATAACGAAGACAAATCAATGTCAAGTGTATTTCTTAGGGCTTTTTCCTGGTTTTCAAATGATACATTGTTTGTAAACAAGGAAGCTTTGTATACAGATTCACCCTCAAATGCATAATGTTACTAATTCGCGTGGAGAAAGAAAGTATATACAGTAAAAAAAATTAATATGCGAGAGAACGACAGAGAATCGCAAACTATAACATCTTTCGCATTTTAATTTAAATTTATTTTAACTAATATGAATCCGCACTGCACTTAATTTAATGACGCTACCTATAACTAATTTGGTTTTCAATCTTGATTCTGTGGAGATTGTTTACTCAGATAATATTGTGTTTCGGTGTTTCTTTGGTATAGATTGGTGTCTCTGTTTGTCCACTTAATTCATATGAGTGCGATCGGGGGGGGGGGGGGGGGGTTCGATACTCTTCAGTGAACTCGATTCATACAACTTTTCATGATGTGGGTCGATTTGCTATCCCCTTATAAACTGCTTACATAAAAGCAAAAAGTTACTTTGATTCAGACGTTTTCCATTTGAATCTATCTACAATATCAGGGACCTATTTTTTCATTCTGAATGCTCATTCCTTAACGTTATTAATGTAATTTTAATGTCAAAATATATTATGAAAATTTTCAGGCAATTGATAGACACCGGACATCAAGCTATGAAAGAAGGGAGGGTATCTCCAACAAGACCCTGTTGCAGCACCAACAGCAAAACACCCGATTCGAAAACACAAAGGCGAGCATACTAGGAGAGACGAAAAACAGGCATACGGCATATAAACATCAAACACAAAAGACTACACACAAACCAACGAGACTAATGGGTAACCGGTGCCGACTTTGGACGGCCATTTGCCACACAAGTAGCAAATGGTGTGGTAATCCTGGATGACGATCGCACAACCCTCTCACTTCTCCGATTACCATGTGCAACGTCCATGCTTTTTTTACTGACTTGAGCTTGTTAGCTAATTATCAGATGGTTTTGAACCATTCAGTGTGTCGAAGCAGGAAGCATTTTTTTAGACAAAATATTACTTGCCTCGTTCTGATGAAGTTAATTTTACGATTGAAGTGTCACGGGATTTGAAAAGGTCTATTAATCGAAATTAAATATTCATGTGATTTTTATTGAAGTTCAGTGTGTATAAAAAGAGTTTAAAATGAATGTCGGAAGTCGAATTACATGTATTTTCCTATCAGTACTTGTACAAGCTTTCGCTATCCAAGGTAAGTGTGGGTTTTTTTTTTCTTCAAGTTGAAATAAATTATTTCCTTGTTTTTGTTAAATAGATCAAACTTTGCCGAAGTACATTGTTAATGTTTTTTAACAATTCTATGTATAATTCCTAAAGGAACTGGGGTTACAGTTACATTCTGGAAAGAGGGATCTTATATCTTCTATGAAATTCCAGTAGGACCCAACAACTTCCTCAATGATGATTTCAGCCATTGTATGTTTTTACATATACCTTGAAAGAGTAGCTTACTTGCAAGCTAAATAACAAAAACCTCATAAGCAGGAAAAGACGGAATGTTGCCACTCATGAAAGGGATTTTAGTTTTGTGGAAGGTGAAAATAAGGGGAAACTTCGCATTGAATATAGCAAAAAAGATCGGCATTCGACCTAATCTTCCTCTGCATGAAACACGCTGATCGTTTTTGTACTTTTAATATAACGCGTGTATGAAAGTCAAACAGGAAACCCGAAGTCATATTCCAAACATATCCCAATTTGAAGGCGCACAGTCATATTCCAAACATATCCCAATTTAAAGGCGCACAACGTCTTGAAAAAAAAATATAAAAACAGAACATTCCAACATTCCCAAGAGAAAAGAAAAATTAGAAATACGATATCCAGAAGGATATTACATGTATTCCTCTCTTTTTGGTTGCAACTCACTAACACCGCTTCAAATTTCAATTTAACGAAAATTATCCTATATTTAAAGGAAATATAGAAAAAAGGAAATGTTCTACGTTGCGATTGGTGTTTATGAGTAAATCTGGCGACATTTTGTCAGCAAAACAGGTCGGGTAAGTGAGAGCCCTGAAGGCATAAAACTCGCTTCTTTTTAAATGTTAACGTCTTCATATTGAATAGCATCATTTAAGTACGGATAAATTGGCAACATGGACCAGACATGCACGTTTCGGGTATAAATATCATTTATCTTTTAACGGCTTTGATCACCCAAGTTTTAAAATCATTAAACATGTATGACAAATATGGATAATGACCATATCCCTGTTCAGAAATCAGAAACCGAAGGCATACAAAATCAGGATAAAACAGGAACCAAAGCAAACAAACAAAATCCTCCACCACATGAAAAGAAGCAAACTCCCGATATAGGAGTGATGTCAGACGTGATTCTTATTCTGGAGAAGAAAGTTCTTTCCTTTTCTGTCCATAATTTATTCATATCGCAACAGATACGCTATTCCATTAAAGTCAATTCTGCTACACTGAATTCACTGAGGACAAGAAGACTTTCATGAAACTACTACACAAGGAATATACTTGTGAACGACTGACTCTCTGAAAAGTAAAGAAACCATTCAAATCACAGTAACATCTCATTATACACAATTTTACAAGATATTTCAGATTAGACTTGACAAATAATGATAATGACCATATCCCTGTATACAGCACAAAATCAATAATTCAGAAAATCAGAAACCGAAGGCATACAAAATCAGGATAAAACAGGAACCAAAGCAAACAAAAAAAAACCTCCACCACATGAAAAGAAGCGAATTTCCGATTTTGGAGTGAGAGGAATGCTAGTATGCCTGATATGAGAGTGAGACCAGGTGCCCAGGAAGAGTAAGCATCTCCTGCTTGCATGCAACACCCACAGACCCATCCATAAAACCGAAACCGAATTTAAGACATCGGTATGATCATTTCTGTACTATTGAAGAGAGGAATGACAAATAAGGATAATGACCATATCCCTGTACACAGCACAAAATCGATAATTCAGAAAATTAGAAACCGAAGGCATAAGAAATCAGGATAAAACAGGAACCAAAGCAAACAAACAAAAACCTCCAACATATGAAAAGAAGCGAATTTCCGATTTTGGAGTGAGAGGAATGCTAGTAATCATCGATTTTGAATAGAACAGAGTAGACTACATAAATTCCAGTCGAAACAGTATTAAACGTCTTTAAATTCCATAATATCATTTCAGAACAAATACATTTGCGGCATGTTCCAGACATGCATGTTTCAGGTACTTAACCCTTGTAAGTGATCCTCATTCTAAACAGTGCAATATGACCAAAGGGTGTGAAAGTTATTATGTCAAAAATGCAAAGAGAGACAAAGCAGGATGGATGGGATATGATGCTACAGGACCCACATTTCAGAAATTTCAAGAAATTTTGATAACAGAAATTTTCGAATGCGTTGAAGAAACGATAAGCCGATGCTGGTCCACCAGCAGTGACACTCGCCAAGTGGTACAAATGTTAAACGTCTTCAAATTCAATAGCATGATTATTTAAGAATAGATAAATTTGCAGCATGTACCAGACAGACACGTTTCGGTATTTAACCCTCGTCAGTGATAATTATTAAAAACTATTCATATTCATTTATTGAATGTTAAGCTGTTGAAACAGAAATGCTGTATCTTTTCTTCTGAGGAATAGCATATACATGATCTATTGCATCAATGTCTTGTATATTCTATGTCTAATTGTGAACTAATTCCTCTTTTATTCATATTTTCTAGTTCCTTTGTCATCCCGTCAATGCAGTGCAAATGAAACCTTTGATGTAATGTATAATGACGAATATTTAGTTAAATGGGACGGTTATGCAATTTCTAGACGATGCTACATGAGGTTCAAGAACAAAAATAGCAGCTATAGAAAACTATGCATTCAAGCTCAATCATTCAACGTGAGGGACTGTGGTGTTAATATCAGATACTACAGTGGAGTGAATGCAGATACGCTACAAAAGGTAATACTAGTGAGTCATACAAAAATGTAAAGATGTTTTTTTCCATTAGTCTTTATGTATTGCTCTCAAAGCCGCTTACTATAAACATAATAATTACTGTCAAAATTCGCTCTTAAATAACATTTAGAGGATGGAAATCTTCAGTAAATGTCATTGATCTTTTACATTCAGTATCCAATCGAACTACCTAACATATAATAAATTCTATCTTTAGGCATATGGCTGTGACGACATTCTATCAGAATACTGTGGCAATGTCTATTACGACGTGTCAATTACCGTGGATGTAACTGGAGTACGTCGTAATGGCGGTGACTCCTTCACCCTCAAGGTTTATTCAAAGAGTGTATCAAGCAAGAATTCAAACGGTTTGGATATTGTTTTGAAGCTTTGAGATTTATTCTAATCTAGATCATATCCTTCATAGAACTTCAAATAGTAAAAAAGTCAAATCAAATACCTAGAAGTTTCGTGAAATATATAAGGTGTTTTGTCAGTTTAAAACTTGTTGATATTTAGTAAGCATCGCTGAAGGCATTGAGTTCTTAATTGACTTCGAACTTTCAATACGAAAGAGGTTCTTGTTCTTCATCTATATTCATGATGCATATACAGAACCTTTGAAATTATACTGATGAGAGACTTTGAATATGACATGATAAAATTAAAAATGTACATTGCAAGTTGTCAATCTATTGTATTTATACCGTCATATGTTATATCTATTATTTTTATATTTACAAATGAAATTCTAGGAGATCAGTACTTTGGAGGTATTGGTATTGGTGGTAATGATGCTTCGGATAAGGATACATCTAGCACAAAAGACGACTCTGAATCGTCGGATGGCATAAGTATTGGTGCCGGAACAGGAACAACTTTGCTGATTGTTGGTGCCGTCATCGTGGGTGTTTATGTCATCAGGAAGCGTCGTCAGACAACTCATACAACTATTGTGTCAGGCCAACCACAAGCCCCGACAGTAGTCAATATCAACCCTACACCAGGTTTGATCCTTACTGTGTATCAATTTCTTATAAAATCAGTCTTTTTCAAAAGCAGAAGCTCGCGAAGAACGTATCCGTTATCAAGCATTTTAAGGGAGCATTTTGACTTCAACATTGAACATCCCTGTGGTTTTTTTTTCTCTTTTCAAAACAATGTTCCAATGAAGCATCTAGAAAATGACATTAAAAGAAACGTTTATAGAAGATTTGTTCTTTATTACTAAAAATGACATGAAGAATGATAATTACTGTTAGGTCTTATTTTATAGTTGTTTCTATAAACATGGCAATTCTTGTTTCCAGCGTACGCTTCCACTTACCCACAAGGTCAGCCAGCCATACAAACCCAGTACCAATATCATCAAGGTGTTCCACAATATTACCCACAAAATCATCAACAAGCCATGCCTTCAGCTCCTCCCAGATGGATGTGAATAGAAGAATCGGTCAATCAGAACCATGGATTTGTAACATTTACCCTGACAGAATGAGAAAATATTATTATGAATACGAATAGATTACTGACCATAAACTAGTATATTTATCAAAAATACCTGAAAAAGAAAGCACAAACGAAACAGTACATAACACCAAAAGAAATACGATGTACCTTGGATAGTCATAGACTATGCATACATGAGAAATAAACATATACAGAGCACAAGAAAGATATGAATATTACAAGGTACCCCATTTACCTATTCTTCTCTGTTAGGGATTCGAACCCACTACCTACGGCATCTGGCAATCACGAGTCCGGACCTCTATCAACTACATCATCTCGACTTCACAAAAATGAAGTTTTGATGGTAAGGGTCTAGTGATCACTCATCTTCTCGAGACAAGTGAACGTAATACCTTACTCCCCCCTTGTCGGATGTCATACACAAAACTGCGTCTCCGGTGAGTGTCGTAGTGGAGACTTATCAGGCCAAAAATTCGTATAAATTACTAGCAATTTAAGTGCTTGTTAAGGTGTTTGAACGATTTTTCTCACAAAATTGCTTCTATATGAAAGTATAATATAATATGGACTCTTATCTTGTCGTATATACTCTCCACTACGACACTCACCGGAGACGCAGTTTTATGAATGACATCCGACAAGGGGGAGTAAGTTATTACGTACACTTGTATTGAGAAGATGGTGATCACTCGGTAGTCAAGGCCTCTGGGATTTACCTTAAATACTAATGGGTAGATCATCCTTGGGGTAATGCAATACTGAAACACATACAAACAGAAAGTAAAAACGAAAATACATTTCACACAGGCAAAAGTAGGTCACTTCTTCAGAACCGAGACACATATCGACATACCGAAAGCATCTATAAGGATGTCTTAACAAGTGTTTGTTACAGTCCAAATTCAAATTTTTGACGCATCTTTGCGAACTGGACTTTGTAAGAAATGCTGAGTTTTTATCTTAAATAACTCCATTAATGTGAGTTTCTGTGCACTCATTTTTGACATATTTTCCAACTTTGTCAGAAATGCTTATTTTTGAACTGTATGGAACACTTTAGTATTATTTGAATAACTCTATTTATATGGATTTGTGCACTCATTTACTGCACACATTTGCATATATAAGTTACTAAATGCTTTGATATATAATTATATATGCTAACATCTTATTTTTGGAATTTTATGAGTTTTATAAATTATGAATAGTTGTGTGAACCCAAGAGTAAAGGGTTCAAATCCCAGCAAAGGCACCCCAAAGAATATTTCTTCATTATTTGTCAAGTTCTTTTTTCTGCAATTTTGAATAATCTGTATACCATTAATTCCATTTTGACCAAAATATTTTTCGTGCATTTCACGTTTAATTTATTGCGCATTTGTCATATTTACGTGTAAGTAACTTAATGCTTTGATTTGATTTGTATTTTTATATATGCATTTATATATACATGTATGTAAAAGAAACCCTCTGTACCATGTATGGACTTAAATCTGGTACATATTTTATGCTTCAATTTTTTGTTTTCTTTATTTCCATTATTCTCTTTTTTAATCATATTGAGTTTTACTGTGCACGATGGTTTTGGGTTCAACTACTGGCACCATCCTTTTAAAGTACTAGAATCATTATGTATTATCAAATATGTGATAATAAGAGTGTACATGGGTATCAGGTGAGCGGATGTTCCCCTGTAGCTCTCGTTTCGAGTTTGAAAAACAAGGACGAAATAACGCAAAAGTTGAAGAGTATATCTGGAAACTTGTCTTTACATTTTTAGTAATATAAAATACGCAAAGCATGCTTTTGTGGTTTTTTTCTATTTCCTATACTCAATGATTTGTCCCTGCAAAATAAAAGTTTTAGAATATTCATTGAAAATATAAACCACATTCAAATCATATTAAGCATATAATTGTATGGAAAGTATTGCTGAAGTAACAGGTGTTTTAGCAAGCACAAAACTTACTGCAGGTTCATTTCTAAATTGTTATTAGTCAAAATAAACATTTCGAGAGCCTTTGATGGATTAGAGGGGAGTTATGACTGTTCACGAGTGGATCTGGATTTTTCCAGGGGCTGGAATCATCAGGGGAGACCAACCTGTGGTTCTGACAAAAATAATATGTAAAATCGTGGAATCATTTTTCATGGCAAATTAAAGGGGGTTCGCAAACCCCTTAACCCCTGTAGATCTGCGTTTACTGTTTCAATATGATAAAAGTTTGAGTTTGCGCATCCTACATCAGTCTTACATAGGATAAACAAGACGATGGATTATTTATATATTTGGCTTTATTATAGAATAAAATGTCGTGAAATTTCAACGGTTTATGTCCTTTTCTAGCTTTAACCTGAGCTTACTACTTAAATTTTGAAATGCCATGTATAAATCATTTAGTTTTATCAGCCTCTTGAATAATCCACACAGTCAGTTTTTTTTCATATTTTCGATTTCATGACATTACTACGACAGTATTTTAGAAATTTTGATTTGATTCACACAAGTTATTCCGGATAATTTGATGTTTTACGGCTCCGTATTCTTTCGAGTTGCACAATATCTGATTATATCGATTTAACATTTGACTCTGTTCATATCGAAAATGTTGTCCTTCGTGTTTCTGTGATATTGTGGTCTGGTTGTCCTCTTTTTCTGGTATTGTGTATGATTCGCTGTTTGGGATCTCATTTTCTTCTCCAGTTTTGCTCGAACCCTGGGACACAGCCTATGTGAGATACATATGGTGTCTCAAAGGCTCCAATTGACCAATGATAAAAGATAATCTTATTATGACGTCAAAAACATGGCGTTAGATTGCATGAAGCGTAGATTGAATTCACTTTTTTCTTATGTTTCATGGAAGAAGAAATAGATTCTTTTACTTTCTACTGAGTGAGACATAAAAAGTTCCGCTACGCTCCACTCGGGAAAAGAAAAAAAATTCCGTCACTCGTGTAAATTTTTATGTCTCATTCAGTAGATCGTGATAGAACCTATTAATCTTTGTTTTATAGATTTTTTTTCATTCTGAATTCGATTTTTATGTTTGACTTTCATTCACTGATTTAAACGGAAAGGAGCGAATCTCTCCGACAGACTTGGTAGCAGTGGCCACAGCAAAAAACCCCAATGCAAAAACATTTAGTGGGCAATCCCGAAAAAAGGACGCAAAAGGCAAAAGGAATTCATAATACGACATCCAAATACCTAACACTAAATTACATGCGCAAAACCCTCCAACATGTCCAGTTAATTTGTTGGCTCGAAGAACGCATAATTGTTGTGTTTGAACGACTCCTCGTTATAAGAGGACCGCAAAGAAGACATCGAATCGCATGGGGCATAGTAACACATATATATTCGTGCTCTGATGGCTGGAAATAGCTCATTTATGTAGCCTGACCGCCATTCAGAGATGATAGGTGGTTGGTACCCTAGCTATCTTCTATAACGTGGTTTGGACAGGGCCTGTCCCATCGTAACAATCTGTCAGCACTTTAAATTAATAGATTATTGCACTTTAAGGTCAGGGTTTTGACTTTTTATAGACTTTAGGAAGAAGAAAGATGGATATGTCCACATTAAGCGGGACATCTTCTCAAACTAATCACACCAAAAATCAAAATATGCCTGTCTCGTTTTTTGGCTAGAAACGTCCATTTTTGGCCTATTTCAGCATCGTCGTATTTTTGGAGAATCCCATATGATAGCTTTACATTCATCTGTAATGCATGGAATTTCAAGAATTCATGTATATACGTAGTTTACTGGGTTCTCATAGCTTCTGTGTGAATTAAAGGCAATTTCGAGAAATCCTGATAAATTTAATAGTTCCAATGGCAGTATTATTTTTTATAAATACAATTTTGCTGGCTGCCATGGCAACAACTTGTAGTTTTTTTATAAATAGCCATAAAGTCAACAGTTGCATAATTTTGTTTTGTACATAAAGAGCTTTGGTCTTGCTTTATTCTAAAGCAGTCAAACCAATTTGTACCCGAATTACTTATTCTAATAATTGGATGAAGCAGAGGTTGCATTCTTAAGAAACACTGACTAATTCAGATTTAATTTCATTGTCTCATTCCCACAAAATAACCTTTATCCCGTTGTAAAAAACACCTCCCAAAACAGACGATTCATCAAAATTCCGTTTATGAACATAGGTTTTGATCTTCTAAACATTTCTTATATTTTCAGGGATCATCACATGCAAAGTACAATTCCTCAATATTTTGAGAATCTGGAACCTCCTCTTATTTGTTATAAGTATAAAAAAAACCTTATTGTAATTTTGTTTTTAACTACAATAAAGTTAAATCAGATGCTAAAGTACTTGAATCATGTCCTGCCTCAATCATGTCCTGCACCAACAGCAAAACCCCAAAACACCCACTGTAAAAACACAAAGAAAACACGCACAGAAAGAGACGCAAATGGAGCAACGATCGCCAAATTACAGAGAAACATCAAACACAAATGACTACACATAAACCAACGAGACCAATGTGAATGGATATGAATACAGGGCGTACGTGAAATAATCCGTGCTCTGTCGGCTGTGGCGAGCTCATGTATGCTCACCCGAGAAGTCCGACTGACATTCAGAGAGGACAGATGGTCGGGGCCCTGTCTTCTCTAAACTGGTTTGGAGAGGGCCATCATGGAGTCCCGTCGTCTCAGTCAGTCAGAGTGCAATTCTTAAGAATGCACCGGTACAAGACTGTAGATTGGTCCAGTACAAAGCTAAGTGTCCGTCTGGTGACATAAGGATTATATTCACGGTATCAAAGGCCTAAACTGCACAATTCTCCTTATTTCACACAATAATTGTGCGTTCTTCGAGACCTTTGGGTAACCGGAAAAGTGGGAGAGTTGTGCGCACGTAATCCAGGATAACCACACCATCTGTTACTAACGTGGCTTATGGCCGTTCTAAGTCGGCATCGATTGCCCATGGGTCTCGTTGATTTATGTGTTGTCTTTTATGTTCGATGTTTGATGTTTCATTGCTGTTCCTTGCGTCTTGTATATGTGTCTTCTCTGTGTTTTCACTTGGGGTGTTTGGTGTATTGCTGTTGGTGCTGCAACCGAGGTTTGTTGGAGATCCCCTCCTTTCTTACAAATTTCGATTCATTGCTAATTCAAGCAACTGTTCCACTACAGTTTTGTCTAGAAATCTCACATCAGCACTTACGGCGATAAAGGCGATAAAGGAATATGTAACAAGATATTCTGAAACTGTTCTTAACAGGAACGATGTTAATTTCTTTTGTTCTATTAAAAATTTAGGAGATGTGATTGACAAACGGAAAACTCAAAAAGAAAAATCCAAGCCAAAACCATTTCTTCATACGACTTCTCTAACATGTATACCACGCTTCCTCACGAAAAAAATAATGATCGATTGTGTAAACTAATTAAATGGTGTTTTGATCGATAGGGAAAACTGACATTTGTACATCTGAATAAAAGGGTTTCTTTTCCTCAACAGACTGTAAATCACTTAAATCATGGACATATAGCGACCTGTGTAATGCCTTGTCATTACTCTTGGACAATATTTATGTTAGATTTGTGAGGATCTATACAAACAGGTTGTTGGAATTCCTATGGATACTAACTGTGCGCCTCTCGTTGCAAATCTATTTCATACACTTATGAAAAAGACTTTATCCAAAATCTTCAAAAAAAAGAAAATTTGATGATTTGAAATGCATTACTGATACTTCTAGGTACCTGGATGATATTCTCACAATTGACAATCCTGTTTTTGATACATATAGGAATGGAATTTATCTACAGGAATTGACACTCAAGAAGGCAAACTTTAAAATACAGAAACACCATTTTTTGACATAAATATCAAAATTACAAACGGAGAAATTCATGCAAGTGTTTATGACAAAGGAGATAATTGTGGATTCAAAATAGTAAATTTCCCATGGCTTGACGGTGAGATTCCCAGACTACCGTCATACGGTATGTACATGTACATGTAACAGCTCATCCGATACGCTAGAGCGTGTCCTAATGTTTTGGATTTTCATAGTAGAAATTTACATATAACTAAGAAACTTTTAGGTCAAGGTTTCCGCTTTCATAAACTAGTAGAGATTTCCTGGAAATTTTACAAAAATAACAGTCAACTTCTTTTAAAGTTTTCACCTATAAAAGCAACAGAGTATGTTACTTTGGGTATTCCAGAGCCTGCATTTTATGGTGACATAATCAACAAAATTAGAAGGATCAAAGACAGACAGCGTAACCATCGAAAATACGTCAGAATCATCAAACGCCATTTATACCGTTATCTTACAGTGAGGAGGTTATTTTACACAACAATTGTGCGTTCTTCGAGACCTTTGGGTAACCGGAAAAGTGGGAGGGCTGTGCGCACGTAATCCAGGATAACCAACCATCTGCTACTTACATGGCTGATGGCCGTCCTAAGTCGGCACCGATTGCCCATGGGTCTCGTTGGTTTATTGTGGTCTTTTGTGTTCGACGTTTGATGCCTCGTTTGCTATTTCTTGTCTCTTACTGCTTGTGTCTTTTATGTGTTTTTACTTCGGATGTTTTTGGTGTGTTGATGTAGGTGCTGCAACCGAGTCTTATCTGAGATCTTCTCCTTTCTTTTTATGAGCAAAATGACTGTTTCTATAAATAGCATAACGATTTATGCAACAAATCAAATTTTTCACCCAAAAGCAGAAGGCTTTACTCAAAGTTCGAAGTTTGAATTAATCTTTTTTTCTAAGCGTATAGTAAAAAGTATACATTCTGATGTTTGAATCTTTGATAGCAGAACTCATATGAAAGTTACAATTTTTTTCCTATTATCTGCGACTTTTTTTAAGAAAAACTCATGTATGATCCCCTCAAATAGCCATTAAGCAATAAAAATATCAAGGAGTATTACATTATTTTTTTCTGAAATAATGTAACAAACTGAGGTCTTATAATTTATTGTTCAATTCAGTTCAAATATTACGTGATATGATAATAGAGTAATCTCCCTGTAGTCGCAACACTAACCTTAACACACTTTATTTAAATGTCATGTCGATTGTAATCAAATGATTGACGAAACTCATGGGCCTTGTTGAAATATCGTCAGAGAAGACTTGGTTTTGATTTTCTTTTCTATCTGAAAGTTGGTCAGACTTCTCGGATGATTGACCTTGAGTTCGCTTCAGCCAGCAGAGCATAGACTGTTATACGCATGTCATAATACTTTTTAGATCCATTTACATAGAAACTGTGTTACAAGGGGCCGCTGCGTTTAACTATCTTGCTTGTGATGTCACCTTACAGTGAGAAGTTTTATGTTTTTTACAACAATTGTGTGTCTAAGGAGACCTCTGTGTACCCGGATAAGTAAGGGGGTTGTGCGCACGTAATCCGGATAACCACACCATTTGCTAAAAGCAGATGGTCGTCCAAAGTCGGCGCCGGGTGCACATTGGTCTCCTTCCTTTTATGTGTTGTCATCAATTTTATTGTTTCTGTACGTCTGTTACGATTGTTTTGTATAATGTTCTAGTGAATATTGTTGTGTCTTTTTGCGATTTTGAATTTGTATGATGTCATTTATGTGTCACTTTATTGTGGGTTTCTTTCGCTGGGTAAATGCAGGGTGGTCATGCTGGAGATCATTCCATTTTCTTCATTTACAAACTATTCTTTTTTATACGTATGAACAGGCAACAAAAAAAACACCACAATTTTTCAGTTTTTAATAATATAAGATCATAAGATTAACAGAAAAACAAATGATTCACACTTTTCTTCCGTAAAGAAACATTCGATGTAATATTTGTAGATACCATCTTTGTTAACTAATCATCAATCAAGGAAAAAAGTTCGTTACAGATATAAAATTTTCAAGGAAATCCGGATTTTCATTTGTTAGATTTTTCAATGTTAAACGTCTTCAAATTCAGTAGCATAATTTAAGAACAGATTAATTTGCAGCATGTTATGATAACAGTATAAGACGCAAAAATCTTTACGTCCTTAAGAGATAAAATTCAATGAAAACTGAATCTAACAAAAATGTTTAACAGTAAATTGTTACCAAGCTGTCCTTAATTGCTTTGTCTTATGTAATCAATGTGACGCAGTAATTCCTTGTACTCGTGTTCAAAATCATTAAAGAATAAATTCAGTAACTAAGAAAAGAGGATCATGGGAGCCACATCGCTCAGCGGACAATGATAGTTGCTGATCGTTGCCAATTAGGCGGAGGACTTTGAGTTCCTTCATTTTGTTTTACAAGGAATGTTTTAAGTTAAAGGCCGACGGGGGACTATATAAAGGGACAGGTAAAGGACCTGTAACGATAAGGCGTGAAATCTGCCAAAAATAATGAAATTTCAAAGTACTTCATTTCTTAATCAAGTTGGTGAAATAGTTTAAAAGATAATAAACCCTTCAAAATCTTGAGATTTTTTTTTCATAAAATTGCTCTGATATAGAGATATTTGAATATGAATGTGCTAATGTTGTATAGAAATCAATGAACATCGGAAAAGTTTTCATAGAATATCGTCCCCCCCCCCCCCCTTGAAACACAATACCACTTATTCCACATCAGATTTATTTTCATAATACAAATTCTCTGTAGAAGCAAAGTTATGTTTCATCGTACCCTCAAAGATCTACTTATCATTGCACGCAACAGCGGCAGGCATGAACTGCTACATGCTCTCTCTTCAATTCCAGCAGTTCAATTAAAATCTATCTTGGATGAAGCACTGGTTGCATTCTTAAAAAACACTGATTGATTCAGCCTATACATCATTGTTGCATTCGCACAAAATAAGCTATTTCCTTTGGTTAAAACACCTCCCCTTAAAGATGATTCATAAAAATTCCATTTATTAACAAAGGTTTTGATTTTCTTAAAATCTCTAATATTTTTCGGGATTATCGCGTACAAAGTGCCATTCCTCAATATTGTGAAAATTTAGAACCTCTTATTTGTTACAAATATAAGAGACCGTTCGAAATTTCGTTTTTAACTACAACAACGTTACATCAGATCATAAAATACATATTCATGTCCTGCCTCTTGAGAATGTGCAACGTCTGAATATCTATATAAACCAGCTGGTCATATTATTACAGGTGACTTTTCAATTATCAAAGACAGGCAGCTCCGTGGTCTTCTCAAAAAAGGACCTAAGTATAGAATCCCATCCAAGATAGATTTTATTAAATGTCGCGAAGTGCTAAAGGAAGCTTTAGACAATTATACCAAACGATGGTGTAGATCGGAAGGAGTCGAATCGCATGCTCTGAATGACTGGAAAAACCTTATTTTGGATATTACAGATATTCGAATAGATAACTACCGCAAAAATCCTCATCTTTTTGAAAATCCAAGTTCTAAATCTGCAAGATATTTCAAATCCAAGTCACGTAATTTACATCAAAAATATGTCTTCGCGCCTGCAGACAAAGCAGCCAATAACACCATAATTATTTGAAATTGCTACTACATATCAACTCTAGTTTCGGAACTTTCCTCTACAATACTTATATCGAAAGCAATGAAAGTGTTCCCAATATTTTGAATAAACATAACAGTGAAATTTCTTTAACATTCCTATTTCTAAATTGGATCTCCCTACTATATACTGTATACCAAAACATCACAAGTCTCCTTACAAGTTTCGATACATTGCTAATTCTAGCAACTGCTCAATTACAATTTTGTCTAGAAATCTGACGTCAGCACTCACGGCTATAAAGGAACACATGGCAAAATACTGTGAAACTGTCATGAATAGGAATGGTGTTAACTTCATACGACTTTTCTAATATGTACACCACGCTTCCTCACGACAAGATAAATGATCGACTGTCCAAACTCATTAAATGGTGTTTTGATCGAGAAGAGAAAACTTATATTTGTACATCTGAATCGAAGGGTTTTTTTTCCGCCACAGATTACAAATCATACAAATCATATATATGTGCTGACCTGGGTATCACCTTGTCCTTCCTTTTGGACAATATTTATGTAAGATTTGATTAGAAACTCTACAAGCAAGTTGTAGGGATTCATATGGGTACTAATTGTGCGAATCTTGTTGCAGATTTATTTTCTATACACGTATGAAAAGGAATTTATCTAAAATCTTCAAAAACAAAGAAAAAATGATTATGTGAAATGTTTCATTGGTACTTCTAGGTACATGGATGTTATTATTACCATCGACAATCCTGTTTTTTTTTTTGAAAAGTATAAAAATGTTATTTATCCGTAAGAATTTATTCTAAACAAAGCAAACGTTTCAAACACAGAAACGCCATTATTGGACCTAAATTTCAAAATTGTTTATGGAGAGATCCATACAAGTGTGTATGACAAAAGAGATGATTTTGGATTTAACATAGTAAATTTCCCGTGGCTTGACGGTGATGTTCCTACATTACCGTCCTATGGTATCTATATTTCACAGCTCATCCGGTTTGCTAGAGCACGTACTGATGTTTTGGATTTTCATAGAAGAAATTAACAAATTACCAAGAAACTTTTGGGACAAGGTTTTTCGCTTTCACAAATTAGTAAAGACTTTCTGGAAATTTTACAAAAATTATTGTCAACTTCTTCTGAAATTCGGACCAATACAGGCAACAGAGTATATTACTTTGAATATTTCACAACCTGCATTTTACGGTGACATAATAAACAAGATAAGAAGGATCGAAGATAGACAACATCACTATCGAAAATGCGACCACCTGTCCTCTCTGAGCGTCAGTCGGACTCCTCGGGTGATAACATACATGAACTCGCTACAGCCGGCGGCAGAGTACGGACTGTATTACTGTTGCTTGGTCCCTGTATTTTGCGGTCTTGTTTGTGTGTGGTCATCTGACAGTGAGGAGGTTGTACGTTCTTCGAGACCTCTGGGTAATCGGAAAAGTGGGAGGGTTGTGCGCACGTAATCCAGGACAACCACAACTTCTGCTATTTCCGAGGCAGATGGTTGCCCTAAGTCGGCAACGGTTGCCCATTGGTCTCGTGGGTTTATGTGCAGTCCTTTGTGTTTGATGTTTCTGTGTTGTGCGTTGACGTTCCTTGTTCCTTATGCGTGTCATTCTGTGCTTGTCTGCTCTGTGTTTTTGCATTGGGTGTTTTGGGGTTTTGCTGTGGGTGCTGCAACCTGGTGCTGTTGGAGATCCCCTCCTTTGTTTCAGAGGGAACAATAGTCAATTTACGAAAATGCGATTGGAAGGTAAGGGGAAAAGGAAAGATTTCAAATTAACAGAGAATAAGTAATTGGCATTTGATTCGCTTTCGGCAAATAATAACCTCTTTATCAATAATGAGTTAAAGAAGATCCTGACGATAATCTGAACTTAATCTCAATTAATAGTTTCGCATTAATCAATTTTCAACAAAATGTATTCGTTCTTGTTTACCTTTTCACTAACAAACTCCTTTATTTTACTTTTGGTCATTGATAATTCAACAAACCCTAGCATTACAAGTTAACAATTAGCGTTAACGACTGAAGAACTAATCAATCTTTGGAAAATGCTCATAACTTCCTCGGTAACATTGAAAAAAGTATTATGAAAATGTTATCATGGTAAATGTAATATGATTTTAGATACTGATAAAAAAGCTGATTCAAACTATTTTTATGATAGCGGCGTTTTTAATTGTACAAAGAAAGTGAGAGTGAGTGTCCCATTATATATCTGTGGCCACGTGTTTACGGTCTGATAAATCCGGAATATCATATTTGGAGAAAATCATGTTTTAGTACTATATTTCTTATTGAATCTTCTCGTTGTAGTTCATTTTGACATTTCGATCAACAAAATCGACCGATTGTTAGAAAATGTTCGACATATCACTCGTATTATTTATATAATAAAAAAGACCCCATCCTCACTTCTACGTAAAAATATAAGTTATTTCTCATAATTAAAGATACTTGAAATAAAATAATTTCACGTACAGGACACATTTTATATAATTATGGTAAAGGTGGTGTTGCAAGTAAATATAAGGCAGATTACGGCTCTTAATGTCTGTAATTTCCTCACTGACCGCTTTTTGGGGTAAGATCTCTCATAGGAATCTGATTGGCTCCTTCAATCACTTTTACCACTATAAATTGTTGATTGACAGCTTTAAAAAGATGATACTCGGGTATCTCATTAACATGGTGAAGTATTACCTGTCGGGTCCGTCGATGCTCAATTTGGTGCTCTGTTGTGAGTGCTGTTTTTTACTCTGTCGGTATATCTTTGATGTGACACGCCGCTCACTGTCGGCGCTATCTTCAAAGAGGTATACATGTACCATGCCTACCAAACCTAGCTCACTCAGGTATGCATATTAAAAACCGGGTGGTTACCAACGTCGGTCTTTAAAGTAACTAAAAATAATTTGACTACGACTTGACTAGAACTAAATGAAAACTATTGGTAATTTATTACAAACAGATCACAGAAAATTCCACAGGCTTCTTCAAATGACAGACGATATTGTGAAAGTATTCTACTTGCTAAATACACACCTTGTGATTATTAATTGACCTTTTACGTCAACTCGAAACGTAAGCTAAAAAGAATTGCAAAGAAATACATAAGCGATATTCAATGGCTATTTTATTGTTCATGTTCATGTTCAAAGAATTTTGTATCAACCAAGAGAATTTGAAGAAGGAACCATATTGAAGGACTAAGGAATACATAATATCTGCAATTCTGTTTCCCCAACGCTAAATCATTTCAATAATAGAGGGATGGAGGAGATATCCGACAGGTCTCAGTTGCATTAACCACAACATAAATCATTGTGCATTCGTATATATAATATTAGGTTCTTTATGAAACGATGAAACCAGCGATCCGGAAAAGAGATTACAGGAAGTTTGATTTATGTGATAATTTCTTTTTATTGGAAAAGAAAAGTAAGAGGTGAAAGAGGCATTGTTTGACTGGAAAACTGTTAAACCTAATGATAACAATATGTGCTTATAATTATTCATTTGAAATTAGATAAGGAGTTAACGATGACAATGATAAAATGCCTTTTCGTTTTATTCCTTCCGGTACTTGTACAATCTTATACTCCAAGTAAGTATGTTTTGGTCTTCTTACAGCATCAAGATATACTTTGCAAATTTCAATTGAGTAACGAATGTTTACATTGAGGATCACTGACGAGGATTAAGTACCCGAAACGTGCATGCCTGGTCCATGCTGCAAATTTATCTGTTCTTAAATGATGCTATTGGATTTGAAGACTATTCTGTGCTCGACTGATTAATAGATCCAATGTGGAACTGTTGTTGCATCCGAAGTCTCTAAATGGTAATTGAAAAATCTACAGCAAACGATTACTTTAAAAATAATAACAATTATGACCAAAAACAATCGATCTCACCCCATTTCTTTTTTTAAAACATTTTTCTCATTTAATCTTTAATTCAAGTCCATCTGTCAAAATATCGGGGTTGCGATTCGTCAAGTAGCTACAGTATCTATGGTAGTAAGGAATATATGGTTACTTGGAGCGGTGATAGGATGGATGATGTCTGTTCCATGAAGTTCAAAACCAAGAACTCCGATGAAAAGGTCTGCATTCAAGCACAATCATATTCAGTTAGCGACTGCTCTCTTAAAGTCAAATATTATGAAGGATCGTATGGCAGAACTTTTAAAAGGGTAAGTACATATAAGACTATCATTTTACTACATCTTTGAAAAGCAAAATCTCCGATCCTTTCTGTAAATGGTTTGAATTATTGTAATTGCCGTCATCTGTTATGCTGTTATTACAAATGTACGTTCGGTACGTTAAAGAATATTGCCTAATCGATAGATCGATTTTTCAGTCGATCAGAGAAGAAACTGTTACAATTCTTTCAATGAATTCATATCGAAAGTTTCTTTCAAATAAACATGTTCAAGGGGATGCATATTTCATGCGATCAATAACATTAATATCACGTTATAAACATATTCTATTGCCAAAACAGGAAAGAGATTATCATATACAGTGGCGGATTTAGAGGGGGGCCCAGGGGGCCCGGGCCCCCCCTTTTTCACCCAAAGTTATTGATTCAGAGTACTCTTTTTATGCTTATTTTCTTTACTCTTTGGGAAATTTTCGGCTCGCTTCGCTCGCCGCACTAAATTTTTCATTAGTTGTCTATTTTTTCGTCTTCACTTTGTCTTCAACTTTCTTTGTCATCGTGTTTGAACGGATTCATATGTCATAAACATATACAAAATTCAAAATCAAATTAACACTTGAATAATTACCAAATGCCTCATTTTCATGGGCCGATCTATCCAGGTTAGACAGGTTACAGTGGATAGTGGGGTTGTAATGCCCTAATCTTCCCAACCTTCCCCGATTGGTCAAACAAAAATGGAGCAGAGAAAATGAGAGAGAGATTGTATTCTTATAACAAAATGTAACCATCTATTCCAAAAATTTTACGACTCGCTCCGCTCGCCAATATAGAATAAAGTTGTATATACGTGTATGGATGACTTCATTTGAATACAAATGAAAACTTCATATCTTAAAAAATTTTCTGGCTCGCTACGCTCGCCAGACTACCTACCTATAAACTAAAGTAAATTAATCACCCCCTCCCCTCCCCCCTCCCCCCTCCCCTCCCCTCCCCCCTCCCCACTTCATAAATAGATCAGCATTCTTGAGGGTCACGTTTTTCGTCTCGACCTTTTTTTTTTTTTTTTTTTTTTTGCATGTCAGTTTTTCCGTGAACAATTTTCTACGAGCTGAAACCTTGGGCCCCCCCCCCTTTTCTGAAATCCTAGATCCGCCACTGATATATGTATTTCAGGGGTTGAAATGAAAAGAAGACGCTCAATATCAAGTAGAAAAATGTTTCACTCATCATCTTAATTCAAATCCATATTAATTAAGGCATTTTAATTTCTAAAGTATCATTTCTCTTCACAAAATATTTAAATAAACATTTCGAGTTATAAACAATTAGATAACTGAAACAATTAATTATATAGCTAAGCAAATGAAATGCAAATATAAAATGTTTGTGACTGTCAAGTTAAACCCGCATTTCATTTATTTATTTATCTGATTGATTTTTTTTTTTTTTTTTTTTTTTTTTGTGATTCTTTTTTAATGAATTTGTAGAATTTTTTGATTTACAGTCATACTCCTGTAACGATCATCCATAAGAGTACTGTGGTGACTACTATCATGATGTTACCATTAAAGTTGATGCTACAAGTGTTTATTCGAGCTACGATTCATTCCGTCTTAAAGTCTTCATCAAACATGAAACAGGTAAGTTGTTGTACAACGTTGATTTGAATCAAAGGAAAGGAGAGAATCTTCAGCGAAACTCAGTTGCAGTACCCACAGCAACACACCAGAACGTCCCTATTCGAAAACTCAGCAGAATCACATCTCGATTTTTACCACTGTCGCGTATCACTTGATACACAGATGATATGTTCCATGGAAATCCCCTTTGATAAAACAAGGTAAATACTGTCTAAATCTACTTTATATGTATTTATTTTAGGCCTATCATATGGTCATTATTATCAATTATATGATGGTAATCTATTCTGATCAAGAAAAGAATTATATTCAGAGAACACTTAGGCAGAAAATTTTCTATGCTCACCACATGTTATGATATGGTGCATGGACATGTACACAATTTTTTGTTTAAGTGTTCTCTGAATGTACGCGTCTATTGTTGACCAGTATAGATTACCATCATATAATTGATAATAATAGTCATATGACAGGCCTAAAATGAATTCATATTAAGTACATTTAAACAGTATTTACATGGTCTAATCAAAGGGGATTCCCATGGACCATAGCATTTGTGTATTATGTGACATGCGACAGTGATATACGTAGTTAATTAAACTTCTGTTCAACATTTGAAGAAAATTAAATCAGTACCTATTCTTAGGTATTTGTGAACTTCTTATCATTGCAAATGCTTTGATATACACACTATATATACTGACTCCCAAAAGAAACGTTACATATAAATGAATTGAAATAAATTTACTACATACAAACGCACATTTATAAATTTTTGGAAGAATTAAATTCAGATCATGAACAGTTCATTTCATGAAACAATTGTTAATTTTATCACATGACCATTACGCAATACCTTAACTAAAAACAAGGTCAGCATAAAGAAAATCACAAATCTATCCATTTTTGGTAAATTCGACTCATTTGCAGGTACACGGAGTCTTGATTCCGTTTTCTGCAGGTCTTCTACCGGTATCGCTCACATTTACTCTATTATTGATGCGTTTACGCTACTGTTGAGTGAGCCGCAGAGAGATTACGTCTATGTGACGTCACATACGGCTGTGGTGCTTACACATGGTCTTACAGGCCGATGATTGATCCAATCATCCTGTGACGGCTAGCTAAACGTGAAATAATGTTTTGCGTTTCTCGGAATTACGTGGAAACTTCAGAATGACATAGACCTGCTACTAACATTTAAACTACTTGACGTCACTGTTCTTTGATTAATTTTTACACTTTGTGGAGAGAGACATTTTGAAAAATTTCATGATTTTTTGTTTTGTGAGATCATAGTCTATTGAACACGTTGTTTAATTCACCTGGATTAAACAAAGATATCTTGGTACTGCATAACTCGTGAAAATCATAACAATGTAAATATTGACGTTCTGGATGAGCGAACAGCGCAAAAAGTTGTGTATATTGAAATAATCAGACTTACAAAACAATTTTATCATAATATTCCACATATTTCAAAGATTGGTTGAAAGTTGTTTGGAATACAACCATGTATCGTTTCTTTTGGGAGACAGTATATATATGTTACAGGGAATAAGTGTAATCAGGGATTTCATGTAATTCCTGAAAGGTTCAGTGATAACATGTAATTCCTGGTCATTTTAGGGATTACACGAAATCTCCAAAATATTAGGGATTACGTGTAATTCCTTAAATATTAAAGCATTTTTACACTTCTTTCCTGACTGTCAAAAACCTCATAAAAATGATAAAATTGGGATGTGATAAATATTTTTCGTGTTCATATTAATTAAATATATAATACGATTACTGAGCGAGAGAAATAGCTTTGAAGATAGATATAGGAAAATGATATGTTAAAAAAAATCTGCGAAGCATGATTTGGTCTTCAATATAATTTTGCCCACTGTGTAAATGCACTTGACACAGTTGTTTGTATTGAATCTTGATAGGATAATGTTAGTCGATATACATGATATAGCTATCGTAACAAAGTGCAATGATGATATACTTATTAACCGATTTCAATGAAACTTGTTGCAATTAAATATTCAGATAAACACGAAGAAATGGAAATTATTTCACAATGTTTTTACTGGAAGACCATGGAGACAGGACTTATTGAGCTAGATTTGTTACATGAACTGTCATACGTATACAACTTACACTTTCTGTCGGACGGGGACATTCGTTGCCTACCAATAATATACGTCATTTTTTGTGTATCTTAAATCCTTTCATGATATCAGATAAATGGTAGTAAAGAGTTAAAAAAAACTTGGGTAATTTTTTGTCTAAATCAAGAAAAGTTGATGAAGGTTAAATACTATTTTTTTTTTCGTAAGATACTTGGTTTTCTGCCCTGTCCCCTCTGCAAAGATAATGCGAAATGGACTTCGAAATTTGAGCAAAATTTTTATAGAAATTACCTGTTCTAGTTAAAATGTTTTGACTTATTTTGCATGAACATTCATTAACTTGACAGAGAGGAGATTCAGCATCAAAAGGGTGGAAAAGCGTTGATTTTAAAAGTCAAAAATAAGACAAAATCTAAGTTAGGAAATAAGTGTAAAAATTCATGAAAAAATCAGGAATTACATGAAATACCTGGCCCATTTCAGGAATTACATGTAATGACTAATGGAAACAGGGATTTCATGAAATCCCTAAATTTCAGGCATTACGTGAAATTCCTGATTACACGTATTCCCTGTAACATATACATGTAAGTTTTCTGAAATCAAAAACACCCAAATGGTTTATAGTTTAACTTGAAATTAACTTGACTTTAACATAAAGCAAGAAGTTGGAAATTTGTGATAAATAGAATAATATATGCGGTTTAATAATAAATATGTACATCTTAATTAAGTCTAGCTACAATATGCTCGAAATCACCAAAATATCTATCCACAGGCTTATTTATTGATTTTATAAGGGGATTCATATAATCACTTTTTCCAGATACAAATACCGGAGATGATTCAGAATCGCCAAACTTCCTTGGTATTGGTACGGGAACAGGAACCACTCTTATAATAATAGTTGCGGTCGCTGTGGGAGTGTACATGTACACAAAGCGTAGTCGTGGAGATAACAGGACCGTTGTGGTTGGCAATCAAGCGCATCACACGTGAGTCTATGTTAATCCATTGTTTCTATTTTTCTTAAGATAATTTTGGTTTGAAGTACAACTTATGAGGATATCCTAGTCCGTGTACTATACAACAATTTAATTTTTTAGTTCCCCATGGGTTTGCCGGAAGGGACTTCTAGTTTCCATCCCGTCTGTCTGTCTGTCTGTCAGCATGTCTGTCTGTCTGTCTGTCTGTCTCTCATACTTTAGTTTTCCGAACTTTTTTTCGCTGTTGTTGCATATATTGAACTCATTTTTGGTATATGGATATATCTCAATGTGATACAGATCGAGTTTGAGTTAGGCTTCAATTGACCAATTTTCGCAAGAGTTACGACCCTTGGACTTTATTCAGTTTTTCCAGACTTTTCTTTGGTCCAATTGCAGATTATGAACCGATTTTTGGTATATGAATACATCTTAGTGTGATACAAATCAAGTTCGAGTTTCAGTTTGGTTGACCTATTTCACAAAAGTTCTGGTCCTTGGACTTAGCGAAATTCGTTCAATTTTCAGTTTTCCGGACTTTTCTATGCTGTTGTTGTAGATAATGAACTGGTTTTAGGCATGTGAATAAATTATATTATGATACAGGTCAAGTTTGATTTGGGTTTTGATTTACCTATTTTTACAAAATTTAAGATTCCTTGACTTAGCAATATGCAGTTGTCTAGACCTTCTCTGTTACTGCAGATAATGAACTGATTCATATGTGGGCATTCATCTTTTGGTGCAAGTACAGATCAAGTTTAATTCTAGCGTTCTAGACAGAGTTGCTGGACATAGATTTGTGCCGGTAGGGGACTAATAAACTCATCGATCAAAGATTTATCCTTTTCGAAAAAGTTTATGAAAATTGGTAGATTGAACCAATTTTTCATGATCCCTTTTCAATTTAGCATATGAAAATTTTCCTTTTTACGATTGAAAATTTCAAATTAAAAAGGGAAAAGGGGAAATTAACTCAATTAAGCCTTTACGGTATTAAACCACAAATCAACTTTCCTTTGCAAAAGTGAAAAAAGGTAAACGGAAAATTGAAGCTATTTTCCTTTTTCCTTTTTCAATTTGTAAATAGAAAATGAAAAATTTAATTCAATTTTCATTTTTCATTTTAAAATATCAAACTGAAAATGGAAAATACTTTCAATTTTCAATTTTCCTTCTTAAATTTCTATTTTCTCAAAGGAAAATAGAAAATGGACTGTACTAGGCTGCACTGAACCACAATTCAATTTCCCTTTTCAAAATATGTGATTTAAAATGAAAAATAAGTCAATTTTCCATTTTTACACGACATGCGTGTTTCTTAAAGATGAAAGAGCAGAATGTAGGTCGTTTTGTGCCTTATAAAAAGATATCATTTATTTCATTTGTGTTATAGATTATATAGCTAAGACATCCTGCCATTACATCATAACCCCCATAAAAAAAATTATAATACTACATGTTTAAAGTGGCAATGTTTCCGATATATATCTGACAATATGTACAGGTTTATATATATCAAAATAAGTGTTTATGTCTTGTTTCTGTTTTAGGGTAGTCCACATGTAACCTGCATGGAGTACATTAAATTTTGGTAAACAGACGTTATTCGCTTGATTTACATATGGACCATAATTCCGCAAGACACTACTTAAGCACACACAAAAACAACATATAATTAATGTTGTAATGTATTTGTAATTACTCTTTAATCAACAATTGTTAATTAGTCCCCTACCGGCAACGCCGAAGGGGACTCTTAGTTTCCTCTCGGTCTGTCTGTCCGTCTGTCCCTCCGTCTGTCTGTCTGTCTGTCCGAATTTCAGTTTTCCGGACTTTTTTCTGCAGTGGATAGAGATATTCAGATGAAATTTGATACACAGCTTGGTCTTGGATAGTTACATGTACAGAGCAAATTAGACTTTCGTCACATTTGACCTATTTTTCGAGGAGTTATGCCCCTTGAAGACGTGGAAAATTAAGTTTTTGTCAGTTTTCCGGACTTTTTCCTGCAACGGATGGAGATATTCAGATGAAATTTGATACACAGCTTACTCTTGGATAGTTACAGAGGAAGTTCAATTTTCGACACGTTTGACCTATCATTCGAGGAGTTATGCCCCTTGAAGACGTGGAAAATTCAGTTTTTTGTCAGTTTCCGGACTTTTCCCTGCAAAAAAGAGATATATTCAGGTGAAATTTGATACTCAACTTAGTCTTGGATAGTTACAGAGCAAATTCGACTTTTGTCACGCTTGACCTATTTTTGGAGGATTTATGCCCCTTGATGACTTGCACAATTCAGGTTTTGTCTGTTTTCCAGACTTTTTTCTGCAACAAATAGAGATATTCAGGTAAAAATTGAAACTCAGCTTAGTCTTGGATAGTTACAGAGCAAGTTCTAATTTCGTCACGCTTGACCCCTTTCTCGAATTGATAAAGCAGATAAAACCTCAGAATAAAAACTCATGTTTAATTGTTCAAAGAGTAATTAATAAGCAGAGTTGCAGACATAAATATATGCCGCCGGTAGGCGATCATATCATTTTTAATAAGGATTTGCTGCATTATCCTATATTCCTTTTTTAACTTTTGGCAAGAACTGTATACGATAATCATTCGATGTGAATTAACCTGCGCTACTTTCGCGGTCAGCTTCGTACAGCGAAAATTTGTACCAGTGAATAAAATACCAAATGCATAAATCAATTGAAGCAGGACATGATCAATGATTGTCCCACAAAATGTTAATAAAATCCCGATTATTTAATAAAGCAGTTATTGACTTTTGATTTCGGTCTACTCGTGACTATACAGACCTGGTCAGGCATTGGTTAACCTCGGCCTTCGGCCTCGGTCAACCAATACCTGACCAGGTCTGTATAGTCACGAGTAGACCTCACCAAAAGTCAATAATTGTATAAAGTTAGATGAATGAAATGAAAACTTTTTATGAAAATCTTTATGCGAGTCAGGATGAAATCTTGACTGATGTAAATTTAGAATCGTTACTTAGTAATGAAGAAATCTCGAAACTTAGTGAAGATGACAAGTTAAATCAAGAAAGACCTATTTCAATTGAAGAAGTTGGAGAGGCTGTAAAATTACTCAAAAACGATAAAAGTCCCGGACCTGAAGGTTTCTCAGCTTGGTTCTTTAAATTTTTCTGGCCTAATCTTTTTTTTTTCTTTTTAGATCAGTAGCAGAGGGTCTGGGTAGGGGTGAACTTTCAACAACTCAAAAAATGGGTATTATCTCTATTCTCCCTAAAGATGACAAGCCTAGACAATACTTGAAAAACTGGAGACCTATATCTTTATTGAATATTACTTATAAAATCATTTCGTATTGTCTCTTTGCACGATTAAAAACAGTTTTACCATATCTTATTCATGAAAATCAGAAGGGTTTTTTAAAGGGGAGGTATATCGGAGAAAATACTAGGATTTTATACGACATCGTGAAGACTTTAGAAGAAAAAAATGAACAGGGATTACTTTTATTGATTGACTTTGATAAAGCTTTTGATAGTGTATCATGGAATTTCATTGATAGGGTATTTAATATGGATTCTCTGTAAAAACCTAAAACAGCTGGCCACGGCATGTCATGGATTTTGATGAAACTTTCTGTAATTATCATACTTAATGTAAAAACAATGAAAACAAACCATATTGTTATATTTGAACAACGGTTGCCATGGTAACGGGGTCAATCTGTTTGACACCCCCATAAACATGAGAGATAAGACATATTGTGGCATTCTGTTGCCATGGAAACCATGGTCAAAATTTACTTTATGAACACAAAAACTTTTCTTTGTATGTTCAACTCTAACAAGAATAACTTTTTCGGGGGAGGGGGTTATTAGGTGGCTGTTGATATTCAGTCAAATTATGTGATAATTTAGCAAAAATAAGGTCTAATTTTAGGGTCATTTTTGGCCTGTTTTTGATTATTTTGAAGGCTGAAAACCATTATTTGGTGAATGTTATGGGTATTTAACATCACCTTGCCAAAATAAATGTATATAGCTGGAAAAAATCAAGAAATAAAATTTATGGTGAAACTCACCATTTTGTCATGAATGCCAATCAAAATCCGTTGCTATAGCAACTTGGAATCCATATTACCATATACCGCATATATAAAAAACATTGTTTTTCCTCATATTTGAGTCCTATGATTATGAAATAGCATACCTGTATACAAATTATATTTATCATTATCAATTGACCTTCAAATCATTTCAAGGTCATCTGTCCAAATCTCAAGGTCATTTCTAACTTTAGGCTAAAATTAAGACAAAAATCAGGATTTTCAATTAATTTAAATTGATTTCTCTAACTTATTTCATTAGATATTTTGATTTTAAATATTTACAGTTGAACGACCGATCAAAAGAAGTAGAATTCATCAAAATTTTGTTAAATTGTATTTCACTTCTATGTATGACATACTTTCAAAAGAGCATAAAATTGAGAAATTCTAAAATTTTCTCGTAAAATATGTGACATTTTTGGGGGTCCTCATTGGACTTTGATAAATGTGATACTCATCCCAACAAATAATACATTTATCATACTTTTACCGATAATTGATTGTTTTGCAAAGGTTCCATACTGTTTACTGTTAATCATGTCTCTTTTTAGTGAAAAACCACAAAATTTGGCCTGAAAATAGCAAATATTTTTCAATGACCTTGAAAATTGAGCAAATGACCTTGCATTTTTTCAAGGTCATATTAGCATCAAATGGTCTTTAATACATCTACATACCAAGTTTTTTTTAACGATAGCAGGCATACATCTGTAGAAATTAGCTTTTTACTTATGACAGGTATTTACACCTTCGTACCAAATGTTGCCATGGTAACCTATTTCAAAGGCATGTAAACAGAAAAATCACACTTCTAGATAAATTTCCTTCGATTCCCATAAAGTCCTAGGATAATACTCTTCAGGAAATAGTCAATTGTATTTCAAATCTTGTGCAATTGCATTATTACTCTTGTCAAAAGTGAGTAAAATATAGGTAAAATAAGGCCTAAATTGGCCGAAAATGGCTCATTTTGAATTAGCAATTTTTCTTGAAATTGAATCAAATTTACATGACACACAGAAAGAAGGAGCATCGAACAATCAAATTGTATCAACTTAAGAGGATTTAAATAATCTTTTCCGGAAAATTATATAAACATTCAACATTTGTTTCCATGGTAACGGGATGCATAAAAATGCCTTGTTTAAAGGTGTTTTTATACAAAACCTCGGTTACCATGGCAACGGAACGTCGGAGAAAAAAATGGAAGGTCAATTCGTTCTGAGGACATCATAGTTACCTTATACACAAAAAATATCCAAAATCTGTGACATGTCGTGGCCAAACATGTCTGATTTTTTAGGTTTTTACATAGAATTCATATTAATTCCTTTAATTTTGGACCAATATTTCGGGGTTATCTAAAGTGTTTGAACAAAGACTTTAAATTATGTGTCATGCAGTATGGCATTTCTTCTTCTTTTTTCTCTGTGGGACGTGGATGTAGACAAGGTGATCCAATATCTTCAAATATTTTCCTTTTATGTGTAGAGATTCTTAGTATTTTAGTAAGAAGTAACAAAAACATTAAAAGTATTAAAATAGGTGAAAAAGAAATAAAGATTAATCAATATGCAGACGACACTAGTTAATTGTTAGATGGTTCAGAATATTCTTTAAGGCACTCTTTAAATTAACTAGACAAATATGCAAAAATCTCGGGTCTTAAACCTAACATTGTGAGGAATATGCAAGACGTTCGGCAAAGAAAGAGGATGTACAGTTCGACACCCTTTCCGAATGGATAAAATCAATCAGAGGGTTACTTTTATCTAGAATTTACCGATTAAAATCAACCTTGAACACCAGATTCGAGTCTATATTTAAAGACCCTGATGTTATCACAGAGCTTGCCTACCTCCAAGACAACCTTTCTGCCTCTGAAATAATAGATAACCACAAATCAGCTCTTGCTTCCTTTGGCTTCGCCACTCACAATTTCGATTTAGATTTACCGTACTTATACTGCATACCTAAATGCATAAGAATCCATACAAACAACGTTTCATCGCTGGTTCCTCAAAATGTTCTACCAAATCTGTATCGATCTTACTCACCAAAGTTTTATCTGAAATCAAATCTGGGCTTCAAAAATATTGTTCGACACTATATTCTCGCAGTGGTATCAACCAGATGTGGATTTTAAAGAATTCGAAGGAAATTTTAGAGCATTTGAAATCCACTCATTTTAGTAGAGTCCATTCGATCAAAGCCTTTGATTTTTCGACACTTTACACTACAATTCCACATTCTAAATTGAAAGAAAGACTCGCAAAAATTATAAGTAATGCGTTTACAAGTAAGAACGGTAATCGCAATTACAAATTTATTGTTGTTAACTATGACAAAACCTACTTTGTAAAAGAAAAGTCCGATTCTGAAAATAAGTACACTGAAACAGATATTATTCAGATGTTAAACTTTCTGATCGACAACATTTTTGTGGTGTTTGGAGGAAAGGTCTTCCAGCAAATTGTCGGAATTCCAATGGGGACCAATTGTGCCCCACTCCTTGCCGACATTTTCCTTTACTCGTACGAAGCTGAATTCATTCAATCTTTGGTCTCTGAAGGGAAAAGATACTTAGCTTCTGACTTCAACTTCACTAACAGATACATAGACGATGTGTTGTCCATCAATAATCCAAAATTCGCGGATTACCTGAGCAGTATCTATCCTTCGGAGCTTGAAGTCAAAGAAACTACAGAGGCAAATAATTCAGCATCCTATTTGGACATAATGTTGTCCTTCGACACTGATGGTCACATGAACACCTCACTCTATGACAAACGTGACGACTTCAATTTCAGCATTACAAACTTTCCCTTTCTGAGTAGCAACATCCCTTCATCGCCAGCTGTGTTCATATCTCAGTTGATACGCTATGCCAGAGCAAGTACCAAATATACGGATTTTGTTCTGAGAGCTAGGCGTCTTTCAGATAAGCTTCTCAGTCAGGGATATGTTTGTAACCGACTAACATCGTCACTGAGGAAGTTCTACGGTCGATATGGGGAACTCGTCATACACTATGATGTCCCACTCTCCAGAATGGTGGATGATATTCTGTCATATACCACTTGAACCATCCAACCAAAGATTGTAGATATGCTTTTGGCATAGCGTATTAACTGAGATATGAACACGCCATAAGCAGGCGATGAAGGGATGTTGCTACTCAGAAAAGGAAAGTTCGTAATGCTGAAATTGAAGTCGTCACGTTTGTCATAGAGTGAGGTGTTCATGTGACCATCAGTGTCGTAGAACAACATTATGTCCAGATAGGATGCTGAATTATTTGCCTCTGTAGTTTCTTTGACTTCAAGCTCCGAAGGATAGATACTGCTCACGTAATCCGCGAATTTTGGATTATTGATGGACAACACATCGTCTTTGTATCTGAAAGTGAAGTTAAAGTCAGAAGCTAAGTAGCTTTTCCCTTCAGAGACCAAAGATTGAATGAATTCAGCTTCGTACGAGTACAGGAAAATGTCGGCAAGGAGTGGGGCACAAATGGTCCCCACTGGAATTCCGTACTAAAAGTTCATTCGAATTCTTTAAAATCCACATCTGGTTGATGCCACTGCGAGAATATACTGTCGAACAAAACTTTTGAAGCCAAGATTTGATTTCAGATAAAACTTTGGTGAGTAAGATCGATACAGATTTGGTAGAACATTTTGAGGAACCAGCGATGAAACGTTGTTTGTACGGATTCTTATGCATTTTAGGTATGCAGTATAAGTATGGTAAATCTAAATCTGCAATGTTAGTATCGAAGCCAAATGAAGGAAGAGTTGATTTGTGGTTATCTATTATTTCAGAGGCAGAAAGGTTCATTGGAGTGTAAGTGGGATTTCCAGCTGTCGAATTTAAGCCCAACTCTTTAACTAGACTGTCGAAAGAGTACTTTTCGCAAGTAAATGTGATTATTTGTGGCTTTGTCCGCTGGTGTGATGACATAATGTATATTTATGATTTATACGGTATAAATGGAAGACTGCACAATTATGATCAATTTTGCACAAAATTTAATTTCAGACCGCCAATTACACTCTACTATGGAGTCCTAAATAGTGTTTTAAAAACATGGCCAAAACGTAGAGATACTTAGCCAATTACTCTACCAAATTTCAAACCAGGAGTATATATAATTCAAAAAAGTAGATTTAAGAAAAAATTATTTATGAGCTATTTCTTAGTAATGTTAAAATTAAAAAAAAGGAAATTATCAAATGGACAAATGGAGAACGGAAGGAAATATTGTAGTGGGAACTTTGGATATATCAAAGACAAATTCAATCCCAATTACAATAACCTCAGATACTACCTTGAGATGGTTTCAATACAAAATGATACATAGATGTTTTGCTCCAAAAATTATTCTAGAAAAAAAGGAATATATGTCAATCTGACTTATGTACTTTCTGTCATATTGAAAGAGAATCTATTTTCCATATACTTTGTGAATGTGATATTGTAAAAAAAATTTGGATTTTGGATGCACTTTAAAAATTGGATAATTTCAAATGAAGAAATTGTATCCTTCGGTTATTTTGAGATAATGTTTGGGAAGTTGAATGATAATACATGCATAAATCTATTAATTATTCTAGCAAAATTTCATATTTACAAACAGAAGTTGAAATATTCTCATCCTTCAATTACTAGTTTTAAAGCTGAAGTAGAATATTACTATAAATTACAATATATATATATATATATATATATATATATATATAAATAATATGGAAAATATTTTTGAGAAAAAATGGTACCAATACTCAATTATTAGAGAAAATGCAAATGGATATTTCTTATGACCAATGAATTTGTTTTATTACATTACTCATTTATAGCTGTATTTATAAGTCTCATAAAATAACCATACCAATGTATTATTTAGAATGAGATTTTGCAGATTTTTTTCAATTTTTATTTTTCATACTCAGTTGAATAATTAATGCATATTGTTACACAGGTATCAGTGCCTGATTTTAATATACTAGATAAATTGCTACTTTTTTTCTTCTTTTTTTACGAATCCAAATGATCATGCTATTATGTTTTGTCTGAATTTTCTTTTTCACACACCTCTAACTAAACCATCTTTTGTTTTATTATTTCTTTTTATTTTCATTTTTTTTTTTTTTTTTGTCTTTTTTTCTGTTTATTTGTTTGTTTGTTTGTTTGTATGTTTGGTTATTTTTTATAATAATACTTTAATAATGTACACTTATTTTAGGCAAACAATAATAACCCCTTCAGTATAACTTACGTTAAGCGTTTGGTTATCACAGATGAATAAAAAAGGAGAGGTACATAACAGTATGTTAGGTGTTGAGAGATGAAAGAATGAAAGAATGTGTTTGATTGTGAATGTATGTAAGGCTGAGTTAATGTGACTGGTTGAATGATGAGTGAAGGAATTTATCCATATAATATAACTTAATGTAACATGTATTATGAAATGAAAAAAAAAATTAAAAAAATGTACTTGCGTTATATTAGCTTCAATATTCCACCCATCTCACACTTTGTTTCTATTCGGTTATTTATGTGTGTGAGAGGGCTCCACTTTCTTCCTATAGACTGCTGTGACGCAAAGATACACAAAATACAAAAAATAATCGTAATCAGAATATCGAAAATAACAGTATATTATTGTATTATTTCTTTGAAATAAAGAAGAGGATCTCCAACAAAAATAAGGTTGTAGCACCCACAGTAAAACTCCAAAACACCCAATGTAAATACACAGAGCAGACGCGCACAGAAAGAGATGCAAAAGGGAAAAGGAAAACCAACTCACACCATAGAACCATCAAACACAAAAGACCACACATAAACCAATGAGACCAATGGGCAACTGGTCCCGATTTAGGACGTCCATTTGCCATGCAAGTAGCAGACGGTGTGGTTATCCGAATTATGTGCGGACAACCCTCCCACTTTTCCGATTACCCAGAGGTCTCGAAGAACGCACAATTGTGGTGTAAAATAACCTCCACATTGTAAGATGATCATACAAACAGACAGCATAATGCAGTGGCCCAAGAAACACACAGCACAGATGGATATGTAAATGGAAATAAAAAACAGTAGGCATACGAAATACGGTCCGTGTTCTGCTGGCTGTAGCGAGCTCATGCATGTGATCACCCGAGGAGTCCGACTGACATTCAGAGAGGACAGGTGGTCGGGTGCTGTCTTCTCTTGAGAGATTTGGACAGGGCCCGTCATGGTGTCCTGTCGTCACATTCAGTCAGAGTGCTTTTTTTTTATTCTTTCGATATCACAATAAGAAATAACGTCAAATGTTGTGATGTCGGGTCTTAGAATGTCTAAAATTCAAGTCTACAGCGTTAAGGTAAAGATCGTATGTTACCAAGACTCTCTGTCTAATCGTTGCTTATTGTCTGAATCACCTCATCATAAGAAGGCGTATGAAAAAGAAGTATACTTTTTATTGAATGAGAGGACAGGTGGTCGGGCCCTGTTTTCCCTCAAGAGGTTTAGACAGGGCCCGTCATGGAGTCCTGTCGTCACAGTCAGAGAGCAATTCTTAAGAATGCGCTGGTATAAGGCTGTAGATTGGTCCAGTACCAGGCCAAGTGTCCGTGTGGTGATAAAGGGATCATATCCACGATAAAGGTGTTTGATGATTCTAACACAATTTCGATAGTAATTCGGCGTACCTTTAATTTTCTTACTTTGTTAATTATGTCACTGCAGGGATTTTTTTTTTTTTGCCCCTTTTTGGGGCCATTATTCGGCCCCATTCCCAATAAAAAATAGTATTTTTTCCCAAATGTGGCTTGTAAATTTCCCATTTCATTCAGATGGAATTATCAGCAAAAATAGTGAAATTTACTGATTCAAAAGTTTACTAATTATTTGCCAGATTGTTGTAACCATAAGAAATTAAATCATATTTAGAAGAAAATTATATGATTAAACATTCTATTCTGAACTTTTAATTGTATAAACTGTCATTTTCCTTTTCTATTAGTACATCCCAAAATATTCCCAAATGTCGTTATTTTTCGCAATTGCACAAGCCCCGACCCCATTCCCAAATAACTGATAAAACAAATCACTGCACTGAGTAATAGCAACATCCCTTCATCGACTGCTTATGGCGTGCTCATATTTCAATTGATACGTTATGCCAGAGCAAGTATCAAATATACAAATTTTGTTCCATTTTCGTGCGTGAACATCTCAACAGCACTCAAATTAGAGCACAAAATTGAGCATCGCCTGACCCCTAGCAAGCTAGAGGTGGGACCAGGTGCCCGGGAGGAGTAAGCAATCCCTGTTTCGCTAGACGCAACCGCCGTCGATGTTCACGCACGAAAATGAAACAATATCTTAAATACATGCACTGTCTGAGATTATGTCTATATAGAAAGTGCAATGGCGACCATGTCAGGGAAAAATATTCAAAACACTTACTGTCAAACCCCTCGCGGGGAACTTTTTTACTAGCTGCACACGACAAAGGGCATAAGTGTGACACAAATGAGTTAAAGAAGATCTTGAAGATAATCTCAACGGAATTCACAATAGATCACAAAATAGAGCATCGACGGACCCCTAGCAAGCTAGAGGTTGGACCAGGTGCCCGGAAAGAGTGAGCATCCCCTGTTTGGCTAGCCGCACCCGCCGTCGATGTCCATGCACGAAAAGTAACCGGATTTGACAATGCTACCGAATTCTGGAAGTAACGCGATTTGACAATTCTACCTGTTTGGGTGTTGCGTGCAAGCAGGAGATGTTGACTCTTCTTGGGCACATGGTCTGACTCCCATATCGGGATTTGTTTGCGTTGGTTCTTTTTTTTTTCCTGGTTTTGTATGCATTCGGTTTATCATTTTCTGAATTATCGATTTTGTACCGTGTATGGGGATATGGTAATTATCCATATTTGTCATGTCAGACTGTTCGCAGACAGTGAGGAAATGACATAAAATTTACCTGACCTATTTTATAGTACCTCGTCGGCCTTTATAAAGTTCAGCACTTGCTTCCTGTAACATTTCGCAAATCTGTGTGCAAAGGAAAAAAATCAGCCTTTCATGGCCCTTGGTTGTCATATTTGTCGACCGATCGGCACAAAAACACAAACTTGGTAATGGACATGAAGTACTTGCTTTCTGCAAGTTTTCTATAAATTCTGTGCAGCAGTTGCACAAGAGATATCGAAAATGCGTCAACCAATTATAGCCCAAGGCGGCCATATTTGTCGACCGATCGGCATGAACAATACATATTTGGAAGGAGACTTTGAGTACTTGCTCCCTGTAAAGTTTCGTTAAATTCTGTACAATGATTGCACATGTTTAAAGTTTACGGCGGACGGATAAGCTATAACAATAGCTTCTATCTGTTGAGCCAGATATTGCTCAAACGATAGCAGATAGACTAAAATCATAATGAGACAATTTAATATTGGAATCTTGACTTCTTATGTTATTTTTACTGGTGTCCAAAGAGCACGTTGTTATATTTTCTCGGAAGTGAAAGGTCATGCAACTTAAAGTAGTAATTTCTCTTAAATTGAAAAAAAAATGCGGAAGTTTTTCAAATGACTTTTGTTTCAGTACAATACATTTCTTATGTAAAGGATAGGGGGAAGAAGAAAAAAATGTCAAAGATTAAGCTACAGAACATTATTTCATTTTCTTTGCCAGTGTTTGTGCATTCAGTAACAGGTAAGGGTAGTTTTCTTATTCTTTCTTTCAATATTTCGATTTATAAAAACAAAACTGAAATCACCTTATGAAACTATTTGCAATTAATATGATTTGAAAGCTTTGTATTTTGGAAATAGAAGAAATTTGGCCTAAAGTTACAAAGAGTATATGCAGCGACCGCAGAGATTTATCACGCTTCATGGTGGCTCTATTCACTATGGGTTATTAGATAATCCATAGAAAATTTAGCAACCGGGAAGCGTGATAAATGCCTCTGGCAGCAACCACTGAAATACATTCATATAAACTGCCTTGGGCAATATTCCCTTTTTTGTCATTTGATAAAAGCCATTGGAATTGGCATTTGTCTACTTTATTTTAAGGGGTATGAAAATTACCGACCATATTGAATTTGACGTGAAGCATTCTTGAAAATGTGCCGTTCTGCGGAAATAAGACTCCAATTTTGGCCATTTTAATACTAAGTTTTCTGTACTTCAACATCTACCTTTTCTCATATTTCTTAGCAAAAACTGCATCAATATTTTTCACTACGACCATTTGAACCTAGTGCACCGAAGTGCGCAGCTACAGTTCTGCAGAATCAATTCATGACTGTTATATAATAATAAATGTTACTATGATCAATATCTACAGGCATTTGTCCTCTAGTTTTGATCACTTCTTTCTCTTGATTCCGGATATATTCATTTGACACACGGGAGGGGGGTTGTAGCCATATCTAAACAGAGAAAAATCCAAAGGCGGATCCTCGGAATGCTGCACATTCGTTATTTGTCACAAATAATTCATAAGACTATCACACTTTAGGCACGGTCCATTTGATATTCTGGGGGGGGGGGGGGGGGGCTTGGGCTCGAAAAAAATAATTTTGCTCTCAATTTTGATGAAAAAATAAATTTGCTTATGGTGTGACAGAAAAAAAATAATCTTGCTCTTACAAATAATCTGAATTTGAAGAATTACCATAAAATTTCGCTGAAATTCTTGAAAATTTTCCGGCTCGCTTCGCTCGCCGCAGTTTTCAAATTGTATCACAAATTTTTTGCTCGCTTCGCTCGCCATACTTTTCTATCAAAACATTATTTACTAAAAGCATTTTAAGTTCAGATATTTGAAGATATCAAAAGTTATACATGTGTGTGAATGAGAAAGGGCTTCCTTAAAAGCTTAAATATATTACCTAATTATCAATGTTTATGTACTCAACTGTTAATACATGTTGCATGTATCCCATATAGTTATGTTCTTGTAAGCTTGGAAGGAGAACTTCAGTTATTTACCAATTTACAATTCTACATTCAAAAATTTGTCCTTCCCCTCAGACCCTCTTATACATGTTATATACATGTACCTTATATAAAATATTGAGAATTGTATTGTAAAAATCTTTTATCTCTCTGTTTAAAAGTGAATTGAATACTTGCATAAAAATAAACTAATTTATTAATATTTAGAGTTTTGAGTAAAAATATATATAATTTCTATTGATAAAACACAAACATTCGCATCACTTTATTAAAAAAATTTCCTTGCTCCAACTTTGCCAGAAAAAATAATTTTGCCTCGGTCCGGGGCGAAAAAAATAATCTTGCTCCGACAAAAAACCTAAGCCCCCCCCCCCCCCCCCCTCTGAATATCAAATGGACCATGCCTTACTGGCATATTTCATGTAAATTATTAATAAATGAATCGCAAACAATGAAAATGCGAGTGAATTACCCAAGGAATTTTAAAATCTTTTACTTTTTCTACCTAGTTGAGGCGTATCTGCACGTGAAAATGATTATCTGTAAAAACTCGTATTTGAGAGGACCCCGTATTGTATAAACACAAGATATATAAGATGATGAGACATTGTTCTCAAAATTGAAGGATGAATGTTTGTAGACATAGAATAATTTAAAGATCACCCCTTTTCCTTAAGGTAAGTTACAGTAATATTCAGGAATTCTTTTGAGCCGTTCATTTCGGTGCATGAATTAAAAGGTTTTCTATGTTATAATTGGTCAAATAGATGGGGAAAATTTAGCTTATACGTGGGGTTAAAATAGTAAATGTTGGAGTCTTGATTCAGTGTAAATGATGATCTTCAATAATACACTACATAAAATCCGATATGACGAATAACATTCTGTCCATAGCCCTTAAAGACATTTGTTTTTATTTTTCACAAGTTTTTTTTTTTCTTTCAATAATCAAAATGTGCATGATTCATTATGAGCTATCAGATTAGAATTTTGAATAGTTTTATAAACCAAATTGAGTTTATATAATCAAAGAAGTGTTGCCAAAGCCGTTTTCTTACAGACTTTGAAAAAAAGAAATTTTCGAATAGAATATTTTTGTAATGTATCAGTAATAAATTTCAATTTTGATATTTCAGACTTTTTTATAATGTATCTTAACATTTGCAATAATATATATATTTTCATGATATATACATTGACGCAGAGGAAAATTCATAAGCAAACGTAGTTTATATTAAAGATTTTTTGTGCAACACAGACTTTCTAAGATAATTAGATATAGAAATTTTGTTATTCAAGATACAAAATGGATTTGTTTGTTTATCATTATCCTCGCAATACTTTTGAATACATGTATGTTCTCTAATGAGAGTACTGACAGAACAATTACAAAAAGAAATCGATGTTTGAATTTAAATAAGAGAGAGAAAACAACAACCCTTCCTTAGTATGAACGACCGTGTCAAACGGAAATGACTAAAATTAAACGAGGTTTTAGATAAACAAGGAAACAATAACAAAGTGGATTGAACTATTTCCAAGAGACTCAAGTGCAACACGAATCAAATCTCTCTCTCTCTCTCTCTCTCTCTCTCTTTCTCTCTCTCTCTCTCTGAATAACTTTTAGTAAGATACAATATCTTTTATTATCACATGATACACCCGTTATGCATGCAGAGTTTCATAAAGCCATTTCATAAATATATGATATGATAACACGTTACATATCGCTCTGCTTGAATGCAATTGGTCAGGCTTGGAACCTAATCACATAAACCTTGACAAATGTGACCTTTCAAATATCGGTCAACTGTTAAATTCAGACTCGGAGTCAATATCAGTGATTAAAATTGTTGTAGTTGAATTAATTCTTGCATTAAAATACTATTCAAAATTGAAATAATTTTCTCTTACGCACAGAATATCTATACGATGGGGACACTACTTCTCATGGCGTAGCAGACGACTTCTATATCACGGCGTGGTTCGCCTTTATAGTTCTTGGAAACGTTGATTTCACGTTAGAAATACACATTTTTAGGCAATATCATGTGATAAAAAGAATATCAAATGAATTTTCATTTCATACGATGTATTATGAAACTCGTTGTCCGTTTTATATCTCCTCGCCAAGGCTCGAGGATATAAAATACACAACTCGTTTCATAATACATCGTATGAAATGAAAATTCATTTGAGATCCTATATATATTTTCAGTTTATTTGTCAAACTCCGGCATATGCAATTCATCTATGAGCTACGACTATTCATATAACTTAGAATAGAGAAAAACCATAGCTCTATACTAAGAAAAAAAATGCAATTTGTAGAACTTCTAACTATTCAAAAAATTAACAAGTTGTAGTAATGGCTATCATCTAATTCATATTCATGAAAAAAATACTGAACTTAAAACTGTTCATTTTTTTCAGAATTGCTCGAAAGAGCCTTTCATGCAATGGCTATTAGAATCCCGAAAATGGATATATATGATCTCTTAAAACTTCATGTATTACAGATGTATGTAAAGGCTCGGGGATATAAACACACCACTCGTTTCATAATACATCGTATGAAATGAAAATTCATTTGAGATCCTATATATATTTTCAGTTTCATTGTCAAACTCCGGCATATGCAATTCATCTATGAGCTACGATGTAGTTGGAAGTCAACAATATTCGGTTATTTGGAATGGTGACCAAATTGACAGAATTTGCAGTATAACGTTCATAAGCAGGTCAAGTTATGGGAATCTTTGCATCAGTGCATTGTACAAGATACATGACTGCTCGGTCATCATCAAATTTCTAGGAGAGGTGCAGGGCAACACCTTTAAAAAGGCAAGTACATTATACGAAGAGGATATACATGTATAAACCATGTTCGTGCACACATGCCTTAAATTTCACATTTCAAGTCGAATGTTAATGAAATTTTCTAGAAATGAAGTAATACTTCAAGAAAGGGAAAAATATCAGGTTCATATAATTCATAAAAAGATGAAGACGTTAAACATTCATTTATACATGAATGTTTAACGTCTTCAAATTCATTAGCATCATTTTTTAGCAGATAATACAACATGGATAATTTTCACAGATTTTGGCCTTATTTCATTTAGATATAGGATCACTGACGAGGGTTAAATACCCGAAACGTGCATGTCTGATCAATGCTGTAAATTTATCTGCTCAAAAATGATGCTAGTGAATAGATAAACATTACAAAATACATATTCATAAACCAACGAGACCGATGTATAATCGGTTCAGACTTGGGACGTCCATCCGCCACAGTGGTATTTTTTAAATGATTTGGTTATCACCAATGGTGTGATTATCAACACACCATAGCAAACCAGGAGATTGGTTTTTCAACAATGGTTTGTGTATTTGATAAGATGGTGCAACTTTGAAAATATTTTGTTTAATTTTGTTTTTATTTTTTCAATTTCAGTTATCGTTATGTGGTAATCAGTCATTGGATTTCTGTGGCGATATTTACCATGACGTAACTATTAAGTTGGATGCTACTGACGTAAGATCTGCTGGTGGCGGTGGTTCATTTGTGATCTTAGCAACTTTGAAAAGTGTACCAGGTTGATATCTTACCTCTGAAATTGTGTTTAAAGATACAACTCATCATCAAGGAAAGCCTGATTTGCAAATTATCTATATTCCGTGAAATTTTTATCAATTTCCTACTAACGTATTTCTGTTAACTGTAATTTACCTTTGGATTACAAAAAATCCTTAAAGGATAAGTATGATTATTTTTTTATTTCTATTTTCAAATTTCCATCTAGGAGATACTAGAAAACGCCCAAAAAGTACCAAAACAGCTAGCATTGGTGGGGTGACAACAAATGCCAAAAAGGAAAATGTTTCATCTTCAAAATCAGACGGACCGAAGAGTAATTATCTAACTATCATAATTGGTGTGGTGGCGGCGGCGGGGGTCGTAGTCTTGATTGTTGTAGTAGCTGTGGTGGTGATCAGGAAGCGTAAAAAAGGATTGGTTGTTGTCTGATAGACGATTCAAAACCAAATAAACGTTCAATTATCAAATTGTTATACATTTTGCCATCAATAATGTGAAAACTCGCATAAGAGTTATACACTACCATCTATGAATAGCTATACAAACAAGAAACTCATTCTTTATATTCTTTATAACTTCATCCTATTCTGAACTTGAGAGATTCATTATAATTGGCTACACATAATTCAAAAGTAAGAATTGTAAATTTGTCTACAAATGAATTATTTAAGGTTAATCTTCATAATCGTACAACAATTGAATCAAAACTATTCAATTTCTAATCGTGAAATTAACAGAAATGGTGCATACCAATTTATGAATTGCGGTGTACGTTTAATGATAATGATAATGTCGAAGCAAATATCGAAATGAGACAAAAATGTCCGTAACAGATATTCTGGTATTCACTTAACCTTTTATTGAATTCTAATTTCCTTCTTTTATTTATCGCTTATTTTGTGAAACAACAATGAATGAGTTTTTTTATGAAATTCCTGTGCACGTTATAGACCCTTTCACATTATCTGTGTCATTAAATTTGAAGCTCAGTTGCGGGGACAAAGCATAAATTGTACATCCACCAGTGACGTCATTTTAATGTCATACACATTTTGCGCTGATGTTGTTAAAGGTGGTTCGGGTATCGCGTGACGTCATCACTAATTTCCAAAATATATAAGAATAACGTTGTATTGCCTTAATTAATTGCAGATGTTTAAAACAGTTTGTTTAACAAATATTTAATCATGTTAGAATAATAAATCCTTCAATTTTTAGATATTTTTTTGTTTTTTCATACAGGTTTTTCATCCATTTTTGGCTTAAAATATAGCATTTTTGTATTTAGATTGACAATATCTTTAAAAGTTATGGTCGAAACTCCTTAGAATTTGGTATATTTAAAAATTGTTTCACCCTTAAAACATGTAAATGACGAAAAAGGTACCTTGCAGGGGGTTTTCTTTAATTACAGGGCATATGAATATAGTCTCTGGCATATTTTGACATCAAATATTAGCCCGCAAATTGTGACATTTTTTACCATTTCATTGCTATTTCTCAAAATTTTACAATTGTCTTGTTTTCTACTGCTAAAAATAAGTACCTGCAGTTCTTAAACAAGTCTTTTCCATTTGAAAATTTGACTTTAGATACCTTATATTCATTTTTATTCAGTTTTCCTTTGATACACTCAAAATTTGGGCAAAATATGATTTTCCCTTAAGAGTGCCCGATTTTGTTCAAGAATTAGACCCTAAAGATGCCCTGCACGATGCATATATTTTATACATTTTAGAATATCTAAAGATAGATTATTAGTTTAGAGAAAAAATAAAGTTAGTTTGACCATCCAAACAGTGTCAAAATAACGATACTCGAACCCCCTTAACCGCCGGAACTGAGCATCAACCCTCGAACTTTTCCGATTACCCAGAGGTCTCAAGATGGCACAATAGTGGTGTAAAGTAATCTCCTCACTCTAAGATGATCATACATTCAGACAAAATGACTTAGGGGCACAAGAATTACATAAATGGATATAAAACAGAAGGAATAGGAGATACAATATGTTCTCAGCCGGCTGTAGCGAGTTCATGCATGCTATCATCCGGGGAGGGAGTCAGATTGAGATTTAGAGAAGACAGGTAGTACGGGCGCTGTCTACCCAAAAGCGGTTTGGACAGAGTCCGTCATGAAGTCATGTCATCACAGTCAGTCATAATGCAATTCTTTTAGTGAATGAGCTGGTACAAGCAATTTCAACTTCCACTGTTGTATACTTCAAAATTGTTTCTTTGTATTATCTAAACAATATATATATATATATTGTACATTATAACGAGAAAGGAGGGGGTCTCCAACAACATTCGGCTGCATCATCCGCAGAAAACATCGGAAGATCCCACACAGAATCTCAAAGTAGACACACAGAGAAAGAGTGTCGCAAAAGGGACAAAGAACGCAAAATTAAATCGTAGAAACATCAAACACAAAAGACAACAGATAAAAGAACGAGACCAATGGGCAATCGGTGTCGACGTAGGACGGCCATCTGTCATGCCAGTAGCAGAAGGTATCGTTATCCGGATTACGTGTGCACGACCCTCCAATTTTTCCGATGATTCAGAGGTCTCGAACAACTCACAATTGTGATGTTAAAGAGAATATATTATTGTAATTTTCAAAAAAAACATGCAACTTAACAAAGTTAAAAAGAAATGAACAATTTTGAATCTATAACACCAAGGTCAGTTCTAGTTGTATACATGATATGTTTCAAATGCATATGAAATGAATAAAAGAGTCTGTTACTTTAATTGTAATTATTGAGTTAAAAATTTCTCTTGCATGTATGAAAGAAGACTCCATTTTTTCGCCTATAGTAAAAAAATGAAACATTTAAAACAAAAGGTACATATACTTCATTTGTTTAGTTTATTGAAGTCTCATGGAAATAACTTCTTGAATAAAACAACAGACAAAACGTATTCATATTCGACCTCGATCTGCATACTTTTATGACACATTCTCATAGAAGTTATGAATTTAATCCATCAAACCTCTTATGAGAAAACCGTCTTACAATTCAAGGGCAATGACTCTTCAAATAATAATGTATGAATAATCCATATTCGAACTTGAAGTTTATCTCACCATGATTCATCCATATACCAAAAATAATTTTGAAAGGATGGGATCTCCAACAACACTCGGTTGCATCATACACAACAAAGCCACAAAAGACCCAATGCAAAAGCACAGAGAAGACACACACAGAAAGAGACGCAAAAGGGACAGGGAACGCCAACTCACACCATAGAAATATGAAACACAAAAGACCACACATACCAATGGGTAACCGGTGCCGACTTAGGACGGCCATCTTATACGCAAGTATAGCAGACGGTGTGGTTATTCGGATTACGTGCGCACAACCCTCCCACTTTTCCGAATTTTCTTTTTTTTTTTTTTTAGAAAGTTTAAGGAAACATACCCGGATTCCAAATGAAGCACGACATAATGGCGGAAAGACAAAATGTCACGGGAGCACAAAATATAAAGCATATTAATGATATAATGTATCATTCAATATTTCTGAAAACATGTGGCCGACTAACATACCCATCTGTCTAGAAGGATATTCTCTGGCAGCAGATTTGGGTATTTCCTTTTCCTTTCTTTCTAAAAAAATCTGATCATCTTATTGTATGTTTTACATTACCTTTAAGGTTGGGGTTGCAACTGCAGGAAGATAACTCTGTTTATATGCGATCTGTTAATATGCGATCACCAGAAAATACATGTTTTGATGAAAAATCTAAGAAGATAGGAATTTTTCATTTTTGTACGGGTTTTGCTATCAAAAATGTAAACATCAATGTTGAGCGTCCTCAACTTCATTAGCATCATTTAAAACATATTAAAGTACATATGATTTATTACACTCTTCAAATAGAGGTAATTCAGAATTTCACCTTCGAGTTAAACTGTAAGTTTATCGAGTCAAAACTTTGTTTTTTTACATAAATTATTATGCTATTTATCCTTATTCTTTTAATTATTGGATTAACTTCTTTAGAATACAGAAACACCATAGCTCTTGTGTTCATGACCTCATTCAACTCCAAGGATTCAGCTGTTAGTTCAACTTATTCTAAATTTTTATATTTCCCTGAACATAACAGTTAACACAATCACGTCTTGCATTTGATTTCATCTTACGTTTCCAGACATCAGTAATAATATTACACAATAATACGAAGGTTTTAATGTAAATTTGGTCGCAAGAATAAACATTTGAATAATATGGACCATTTCAAGACCAGTGCCTTATTTCTTACAAACATGTTCAGTCTTTTTCGTAATAATATTTTTCTTTTAAGGAGGGATTCAACACCAAGATGGCGACGGCATTATTTGTTTTCTCACTTCCTCGGAAAAGTAGCGTCCTTACTTCCTTAAGATATTTGATACCCTCACAAACTATCGCATTCACAATGCAATTAAAACATTAATACCAAACGTATTGCATCGCAACTTTGAATGTATAATATAGAAAATTCAATTTTTATCATTGTGTATTCGTTGACAAATTTACATGACAGAAAAGCAGATATCACTGCATTGAAGAATTTGTGAGAAAAAAATGGAAAAATTAAGCTTCGTAAAATCTTAACCCCAAATCTAATCTTTCTCATTTAATCATGAAACACAGGATTCCTAATAATCAACCATAAACTACAGTCAGTTGGCTCGACGGTGTCATCTTTTATTCCAGAATCCTGCCTTTGTTTAAAAACAATTCAGCCCATCTTTTTCATATGTAAGAGCAATACATTTATGAATATTTTGGAAGTTAAACTAAGATTAATTTCCAATAGCTTTTCGAGAACCGGAATGACACTTTTGATAATATGACGTCATAAAAAAATTCACGGATACGTTGAAAAACGCATATTTCAAAGTCTCATAGAAAATTTTCCTGTGGATAGAATCAAATATAAGTTTGTATGATAAAGGACAGACAAGAAATGAATAATTTCAGAAATTTTGACAAAAATTGAATTTGGCGTCAAAGTGTTTAATATCTCCTTAATTATTTCCATATACATTGCATAATGTTTCATAATATTTCAATATTCTTAATTGAAACTTTTTATCTATTCTAAAATAATGTTAAATTTTGTTCATCATAATAACAAAAGTTATGAAACATTTTGTGAAACAGGGTGCATTAAAGTACAAACAAACATCCTACTATCAAAACACACAGAAAGAACCAAAAACAAACAAGCATACTGAAAAACGAAACAAATAAACATTAACATTGAAAGAACGATCGCAAAATAAGACTTTTCATATTTTATGAAATAACGAACAAAATCATCATAAGACATGCTGCTTATTGTCTGAATCACATCATCATAAGAGGACGTATTAAAAAAGATTCTTTGTAGAATGAGAATTGCCTGTTTGACAGAAAGAAGTGCATCACATATGCATTTTCTTACATTGATTCATCATAAAGAAAACCAAATTCGTACAAAATCTTCACTTTATACAATACTAGATAATATATAATTGTGACAACTAGGTTTGTATCGCTTTCTGTTGACTATTAGTCCGCCTAGTTACAGGTTTACAATGTTTCGGTTCTAAACTTGATATATATTTATTAGAACCAGACAGCTTGCGAGTAAGCTACTTGTTCATGGTTATATTACACAACGGCTGAAATCATCATTGAGGAAGTTCTTTGGTCGCTACGGGGAAATAATAAAAGCATATCAGATCCCCCTTTCCAGAATGATCAGAAACATTCTAGATTGCGATTCAATGGTTGTCATAAATATCTACATCGAGACAAACAGCGATTTCGACTAGTTTTAGGAGCAGCAGGTGTTGCATGCAATAAAGAGACGCCGACTTTCTCCGGGAACCTGGTTTCACTTCGGAAAGTTATTCATTCCGAGGTTCTCAGCCATTTCAATGGAAATGTTAATTTTTTGCATTGCCTTCTTTGAGACAGAATAACTGATAGGTTCTTCATTGATGTTTATATATGTGTAATTTCTCCGAAAGCAAATTTTATGAAGTTTCTAAAATTACATTTTAACTCCCTGACGACATACAACATGTAGCTATTTCCATAGCTGGTTCTTATTCATTTAATTTTGGTAATATCAATTCTTCCGGTTTTTTATGACATTTATGTTTTTAAGTATATAAATTACTTCTTTCAAGCTCTGTCGCCTGAGAGAGGCTTTGGTTTGGCACATCATCATCTTGACATCATAAATATTATTTGGCTATCTCGGAAACTTGTCATTTCATTAAAAGAATATCATCGAAATTAAAGGAGATTAGCATCTTAGCACCATCTCTCCAATGCTATTTTGAACATAGATTTCATTTGGATATGCTACTGAATCGATCCAACTGGAAATTTGGAACGCGCACTCTCTGTAAAGTAAATGCACAATCTTAAAAATGAAACCAGGGGGCGCTACTGAAATGAATTTTGTCAGTTAATGACAATCAATGTGGCAGGGAGCATCACTGATGAGGATTTTTAAAATATCCAAAACACGAGTCCGGTGCATAATAAATCGGTTTGAAATTTTCTTTGAGAAGATAGAGAGTTGGAACGCTTCCATATGATTATGTATCTATTATCTGATCCATTTCGGTCTCGGGTAACACCGATTAGACAAATTGAAATGCGCATATGTTGCAACGAAATCATTTTAGGGATGACTCAACTGGATGGATGTATACCACGAAAATGATGAAAAAAAAGTAATATAGCCATGAGCGCGTCATACAGAAATTTTTCTTCCTTTTTTTCGAGGTAAACCTCCGTCAAAACAATAAAATAGAATCATTCCTTATCATAAAAGGGATAGGTACACTAACTACCGAAATCGGCCCTAAATTTTTGCGAAAAATAATTTTATGACAATTATGATTCAGCATCTCTTATATTTATCTCAAATACCTGCCGAAATAGGAAGTAAATATTTGTCATTGTCAAAACGTCACGTGCGTTAGTTATGAAGTCACATTGTGACGTCATTTTCTCTGCATGACGGAAAATGAAGGAAAATCGCTATATTTTCTGCATAAATCTTTAAAATCAGTATAGGCGCCAACCTTCACCCAACACAAATTTTATGTAGATCGAAAGATACATTGCAAATTTAACTTTTAATATGAAAATTATTTTGGGTAAGGGCTGGCGCCCTACTTATTTTCATAAATTTTGACCAGAATTATGCCCATTTCTTACGATTTTTCAGCATTTTACGACTTTAAGCCGATTTTGAAGCCATATATTTCGGTGTATTGCACATAAATTAAAATATTTATTTGGTATTTCAAACAACCATACATTTAACTTTCTTGATACGAAATACAATCGAAATCTAAAACATTCTAAAATTAGGGCCGATTTTCCATGTTACCGAACCTGCTCCTTTAACACCAAAGTTTTCTATCTTTTCCAATACATCCGTGATTCATGAAATACCTACCTCCGCGGTAACGTCACCGGATAAAATATTTGTATACAGTATACCCAGATTTTTTTTAACTTATCGTAATCTTTGATACAATAAAAAATAAAATTCGTTCAATAAACATAAATTTCAATATTGATGATATAAGTCTGTAAAAATAATTCGTTTCCTGTCTTGTCATAAAAGAAAAACCAAATAGTTTACATATTCTAAATCTTATTTCAGATATCACGCAATATTTAAGGAGGGATGGAACAGCAAAATGGCGACGCCTTTATTTGTTTTCTCACTTCTTATGAAAAGTACAGTATAAATTTCCTATAAATGTTTCTAAATAGGCTGATTCATGAAATGGACTCCCCTGATGTCATTTGAAGAAACTATGCCACTTTTGGAATATTTGGACTTTGGCGTTTTTATCCATAGACAAAAAACGACGTCATTTCGACATTATCAGGAGAAAATGATATTACGTTCCAAACCCTCTCATTCAAAATGTCATAAAAGCATTTATATATAACATATCGTATTGAAACTTTGAATAAATAAAATTGAAAGTTCAACCTTATTCACATTGTATTCGTTGACAAATTTACATCATAGAAAAACAGATGTCATTTTGTTGAAAAGGGACGATGTTAGAGTATAAAAGTCAGAAACGTAAAGTCTTGTAATATTTAAATCCTCAATTTAGTTCTCATAATTCGATCATTAAGTCATCTCTGGACATTGTTGATCTTTTTGTAACTTTTTGTTAAAGATCCATCCACAGGATTCTTAATAATTAACAACTATCTCTGGTCAATTGACTCCAAATTATCATTTGCGAGTGACAGTGTCATATTTTATTCCGGTATGCTGCCTTTGTTTGAAACACAATTATTTTCATCTTTTTTGTAGAATCAATGACATATACAAAAATACGCGATTTCAGAAAATTTGAGAAAAATTGCATTTGACGTCCAAGTGTTCAATACCCCCTTCAAGCCTCCGGCTTAAAATGAATACCGAAAACAGTTTAGTTTAAACATACTTTCATGTAAAATGCAATACACATTGAAGAAGTACCCATCAGTTATTCAGTCTCAATGTCAAGAAGGTAAGGCAAAATCATTAGAATGTCCATTGGAACAGTAACGAACCCGCATTCTTATATGACTTGATTCCTTTTCCCTATTAAGACAACAGACGCGAACCGGGCTCTATTCTCCAATATTGGCTCTATAGCGATAAGCCATGCCTACCAATTTTCTGAAAGCAGATAAACCGCAGGAACTGGTTTTTACCAAGAATCGATTTTGTCGTCTGTGTTTCATTGATTTAAGTTTGCCCATCATTAGAATAGAAATAAAAATTGACTAGCCGGACTCTATTGTCTCATAATGCCCTCGCGTCCTCATCCAATCACATTTATCACCTCGCCGCTGACGCGATTCGGTAATAAATGTGATTGGCTAAGGACGCTCGGGCATTATGAGACCATAGAGCCCGGCTTGTCATTTTTTATTTCTTAAATAAACAATATAACATGTATCTATATGTGCATGTAATTTTAAGTATGATTTAAGCTTTGAGCTTTTTTGTCATTTCTGACGCTTTATTAATTAAATAATAGGGAATCGAATAATGGTCCAAGAATCAGAACTTAATATTTCAAAATTGCCGAAATTCATAGAAGGTGACTTTACTTTAGATGATATAGATTCCGTTGACCCCAAAGCCTGCCAAGCATAAGAATTTCTTTTGAAACATGATGTATTGTATTTATAAAAAGAAAGCCAAATTCGATAAATTTCTGTCGGTGGTTTCTTCAAATGCATTCCAAAATTTCTGTTTACAAATTTTCTTACATTTCTGAAACCTGGGTCCTCTACCATCATATCCCAGCCATCTTGTTACGTCTTTTTGGTATATTTTGGACATAAGATGTTAAACGTCTTTAAATTCAATAGCATCATTTAAAACCTTGTTAATTTACAACATGGACCAGACATGCACGTTTCGGGTACTAAACCCTCGTCAGTGATCCTCAGTCTAAACAATGTAATATGTCCAAAAAGTATGAAAATTAGTATGTCCAAAAATGTACCAAAAGACGTAGCAGAATGGGTTGGATATGATGCTACAGGACCCACGTTGTTAGAAATTTCAAGAAATTTTGTAACAGAAAATTTCAAATGCGTTGAAGAGACAATCGATCAACCGATGTTGATCGAACTTGGCTACATGTGTCCTCGGGGAATCCTGGACCACCAGCAGTGACACTCACCAAGTAGTTCAAATGTTAAATGTCTTTAAATTCAATAGCATCATTTAAAACCTGATAGATTTACAACATGGACCAGACATGCACGTTTCGGGTACTAAACCCTCGTCAGTGATCCTCAGTCTAAACAATGTAATATGTCCAAAAAGTATGAAAATTAGTATGTCCAAAAATGTACCAAAAGACGTAGCAGAATGGGTGGGATATGATGCTACAGGACCCACGTTTTAGAAATTTCAAGAAATTTTGTAACAGAAAATTTCAAATGCGTTGAAGAGACAATCGATCAACCGATGTTGATCGGGCTTGGCTACATGTGTCCTCGGGGAATCTTGGACCACCAGCAGTGACACTCACCAAGTAGTTCAAATGTTAAATGTCTTTAAATTCAATAGCATCATTTAAAACCTGATAAATTTACAACATGGACCAGACATGCACGTTTCGGGTACTAAACCCTCGTCAGTGATCCTCAGTCTAAACAATGTAATATGTCCAAAAAGTATGAAAATTAGTATGTCCAAAAATGTACCAAAAGACGTAGCAGAATGGGTGGGATATGATGCTACAGGACCCACGTTTTAGAAATTTCAAGAAATTTTGTAACAGAAAATTTCAAATGCGTTAAAGAGACAATCGATCAACCGATGTTGATCGAACTTGGCTACATGTGCCCTCGGGGAATCTTGGTTCACCAGCAGTGACACTCACCAAGTAGTTCAAATGTTAAACGTCTTTAAATTCAATAGCATCATTTAAGATTACAGATTTTGGCCATATTTCATTGTTTAGATTTAGGACTTGATCACTGACGAGGGTTAAGTACCCGAAACGTGCATGTCTGGTCAATGCTGTAAATTTATCTGCTTTTAAATGATGCTAATGAATTTGAAGACGTTTAACACATTAACACAATAAACACTAAAATTTATTCATTGTTGCGCATTGTCAACCTACATAAATAATCACGATGAAATGTTAATCCAATGATAAACCTTCTTCTTTGTGTTTCATTCACTGATTTCAAACTAAGGTGGGATCTCTAACAACACCAGGTTGCAGCACCCACAACAAACCCCTAATTCACCCAATGTAAAAACACAGAGTAGACACGCACAGAAAGAGACACAAAAGGGACAAAGAATATCAACGCACAACACAGAAACATCAAACACAAGGGACCACTTATATCACTCTGCACATTCTATCCATGTTAAAAAGAGACAATCAACGATTTAGACTCAGATTGGACATCACGTTATCTTACAACGTGAATTGACAACTAAGCAGTTTAAGTTTTGCGAAGAATTTACTATTCACATCATTGAAAGAAAGGAGGGGATCTCCAACAACACTAGGTTGCAGCACCCACAGCAAAATCCCAAAACACCCATGCAAAAAACGCAGAACAGATACCTACAGAAAGAGACGCAAAAGGGACAAGGAACACCAACTCATAACATAGAAACATGAAACATAAAAGACTAGTAATAAACCAACGAGACCAATGGGCAACCGGTGCCGACTTAGGACGGCCATCTGCCATGTAAATAGCAGACGGTGTGGTGAAATCTTTATATAACGTAACTTCGTGTAAAATAGATAGATCATAGTTTTTTAATGTTAATGCTATTTTCGGGATTATTAAACGACCTCCTTGTTCTTTATTAACAAATCAAAAAGCAAGAACTCTGAAATAAACTTAAAGCTTCCTTGCCTCAGACTTTCAATTTTGCAAGAATGTTCCTGAGTTAAGGACACATACTGTTTATTCAGTTTTAGGATAGGTATACTTTATATTTGAGTAAGTTTCATCTTATTGTATGTAAAAGTGTTGTGTAGTGACACTTATCCCCTCCTTTGTTTTATATCTACACTTATTTCGTGTTGCAGTGTGGAGTTGGTAATACAATTCCCTGCGACCCGATGTTTTAAATGTTTTAATTCCATTACGTTCTCTAGCTTGACTAGGTTGTAGTGTCTTCTACGCAGGATCATATTTCACCTTTCACCAATCATTTCATCATGGCATATTTAAGGTCGCCTCGTATCAAATTAACTCCTTTGAGATTACCCTCTATTATTACAGTCACTTTCCCATCATCAACATTTAACAGTAAGAAACTTTTTTCCTCACCAAAGGTACTTCTTTCACCTCTTGAATTAAAACCTCGTAGACGTATTGCACCCACTTCTCCTTCTGCAGGCTCTACATTCAACAACAAACATAGAAGGTTCTCAACCATTTGCAGGTGCAATGGGAAAAGATGCGGTATGTGTCCGCTCATCAATTGCAATTCCACAATTAAATTTCGTGTTAATGGGCAGACCTTTAAAATCGAGATTGATAAGGATATTGATTGATCGTATCAAGATGTCATCTATGTCATTGCATGACACGCCAAGGGATGTGGCGCCCAATATGTAGGGGAAACAGACCAGGCCTTAAAATCTCGTTTTCGAAGTCTTTCGTATCAGATAAGAAACTCGCGTCAGAAAAAAACAAAGAAATTCCCTATATAATCACTTCGTTAAATACAATCATTCAATTTCGGATATAACAATTACTTCAGTTCAGTCATTCTCAAAACTTAAAAATCAAAGTAAAACTGAAACTAAAAAAAGGCCGCTTACAAGCTGAACTTGCCTGGATCACCAAACTGCAAACTGCGTACCCCCTTGGTCTAAATGGTCGGATTTATGGACAAGGAAACATTTCTTCGACCTCTTCAAATATTATTGTTTTTTTTCAATCCGCCCTAACACTAATAGGAAGCATAGGTCTCACGGTAAAAGGCAAAACAAAAACCTCAGAAAAAGAGCTAGAGTACATCGTACCCTCAAAGATCTACTGATCATTGCACGCAACGGCGGCAGACATGAACTGCTACATGCTCTCTCTTCAGTTCCAGCAGTTCAATTAGAATATTTCTTGGATGAAGCACTGGTTGCATTCTTAAGAAACACTGATTGATTCAGGCTAAACATCATTGTTGCATTCGCACAAAATAAACTACATGTATATCCTTTGGTTAAAAATACCTCCCCTAAAATACGATTCATAAAAATTCCATTTATTAACAAAGGATTTGATCTTCTGAATATCTCTAATATTTTTCGGGATCATCGCGTACCAAGTGCCATTCCTCAATATTTTGAAAATTAAGAACCTCCTCTTATTTGTTGCAAGTATAAGAGACCTATTCGAAATTTCGTTTTTAACTACAACAAAGTTACACAAGATCCTAAAATTCTTGAATCATGTCCTGCTTCTTGAGAATGTGCAACGTCTGAATATCTATATAAACCAGCTGGTCATATTATTACAGGTGACTTTTCAATTACCAAAGATAGGCAGCTCCGTGGTCTTCTCAAAAAAGGACCTAAATATAGAATCCCATCCAAGATAGATTTTATTAAATGTCGCGAAGTGCTAAAGGAAGCTTTAGATAACTATACCAAACGATGGTGTAAATCGGAAGGAGTCGAATCGCATGCTCTGAATGACTGGAAAAACCTAATTTTGGATATTACCGATATTCGAATAGATAACTACCACAAAAATCCTCATCTTTTTTGAAAATCCAATTTCTAAATCTAGAAGATATTTCAAATCCAAGTTACGTAATTTACATTTCGCGCCTGCAGACAAAGCAGCCAACAACACCATAATTATTTGAAAACGCTACTAAATATCGACTTTAGTTTCGGAACTTTCCTCTACTAATACTTATATCGAAAGCAACGAAAGTGTTCCCAATATTTTGAACAAACATAACAGTGAAATTTCTTCTTTTAACATCCCTATTTCTAAGTTGGATCTCCCTACAATATACTTAATACCAAAACTTTACAAGTCTCCTTACAAATTTCGATACATTGCTAATTCTAGCAACTGCTCAACAACAATTTTGTCTAGAAATCTGACGTCAGCACTCACGGCTAAAACGTGGCAAAATACTGTGAAACTATCATGAACAGGAATGGCGTAAACTTCTTTTCGTCTATTAAAAATTCAGGGGACGTGATTGACAAAATGAAATCAAGAAATTTTCAAGCAAATACGATATCTTCATACGACTTTTCTAATATGTACACCACGCTTCCTCACGACAAAATAAATGCTCGACTGTCCCAACTCATTAAATGGTGTTTTGATCGAGAGGGGAAAACTTATATTTGTACTTCTGAATCTAAGGGTTTCTTTTCCGCCAAAGATTACAAATCATACAAATCATGTCCTTCCTTTTGGACAATATTTATGTAAGATTTGGTGAGAAACTCTACAAGCAGGTTGTAGGAATTCCAATGGGTACTAATTTTGCGCCTCTTGTTGCAGATTAATTTTTATACACGTATGAAAGGAATTTATCCAAAATCTTCAAAAGCAAAGAAAAAATAATGATGTGAAATGCTTCATTGGTACTTCTAGGTACCTGGATGATATTCTAACAATCCTGTTTTTGAGAAATATTAAAATGTTATTTATCCACAAGAATTGATTCTAAACAAGGCAAACGTTTCAAACACAGAAACACCATTTTTGGACCTAAATATCAAAATTGTTAACGGAGAGATCCATACAAGTGTGTATGACAAAAGAGATGATTTTGGATTTAACATATTAAATTTCCCCTGGCTTGACGGTGATGTTCCTAGATTACCGTCCTATGGTATCTATATTTCACAGCTTATCCGGTATGCTAGAGCATGTACTGATGTTTTGGATTTTCATAGTAGAAATTTACAAATTACCATGAAACTTTTAAGACAAGCTTTTCGCTTTCACAAACTAGTAAAGACTTTCTGGAAATTTTACAAAATTATTGTCAACTTCTTCTGAAATTCGGACCAATACAGGCAACAGAGTAAATTACTTTGGGTATTTCACAACCTGTATTTTATGGTGACATTATGAACAAGATAAGAAGGATCAAAGATAGACAACATCACTATCGAAAATGCGTCAGAATCATCAAACGCCTTTTATACCGTGGATATCATTCTAATGTCACTAGACAGACACTAGGCTTGGTACTTGACCAATCTACAGTCTTGTACAAGCGCATTCTTAAAACTTGACTCTGACTGACTGTGACGACGGGACTCCATGACGGGCCCTGTCCAAACCTCTTTAGAGAAGTCAGGGCCCCGACCACCTGTCCTCTCTGAATGTCAGTCGGACTCCTCGGGTGATAACATACATGAGCTCGCGGCGGCAGAGCACGGATTGTATTTCGTACGCCCTCTTTTTACATCCATTTACATATTCATCTGTGTTGCTTGGGCCCCTGCGTTTTGCGGTCTTGTTTGTGTGTGGTCATCTGACAGTAAGGAGGTTTTTTTTACGCCACAATTGTACGCTCTTCGAGACCTCTGGGTAATCGGAAAAGTGAGAGGGTTGTGCGCACGTGATCCAGGATAACCACACCTTCTGCTATTTCCGTGGCAGATGGCCGTCCTAAGTCGGCACCGGTTGCCCATTGGCCTCGTTGGTTTATGTGTAGTCCTTTGTGTTTGATGTTTCCCTGTTGTGATTTGACGTTCCTTGTCCCTTGTGCGTCTCTTTCTGTGCTTTGTGTTTCTGCATTGGGTGTTTTGCTGTGGGTGCTACAACCGGGTGTTGTTGGAGATCCCCTCCTTTGTTTGGTGATGCTACCATAGGCAACATTAAAGTTCTGAGTACTTCCCAAATAGACTCATGCAGACATTTTCCTTTGCCAACTAAGGCAAATTCAAAATTATACTCGCTAACTTTTTTTATTTTTTGTATGATTTTCCTTCTAATTTGGAATGCAATATATTCGATATTCTACTACTTTATTGAAGCGAAAAATTTGAAACCTTTCCGTACATATCTTTCTGTAAAATAAAAAAAACTAAAACAAAAACTAAATTAAAAAGATATTTTTCAAAGAACTTATAATGAAAATCGGAGTTATCTTTCTTTATAAGTAAGAAATACAGAATACTCTTCGATGTGAAGATTCAAAATTTTGGATGCCCTTAAGTGTATTCATACCCGAGTAACACGCTATTCCAGGACAATTTCAAATTACGCTGAAATTTGTGTTACCATTGAATGATTTAAATCAATATAAATGTTTTCAACCAAAGAAGCGTTTCTTTACTTCTATTCCATATTCTTTCAAGATGGTATACGTGATTCCATTTCACATTTTTTTTTAATTCTAATATTTTTTGTAAATTGATACAGATGCTAACAGGGTATCGAATCCAGGATAAAATATCTAAATATGAGATTGAAGAGTGAATACTCCTGTATTTGAAGATGATGATCAATGTCATTGATAATAATCCCGCATAACATTTTCTGTTTTTCATTTGGCATAATTACTAAAACTTGATTATGACCTATTCACCTATTTCAACTTAATTCTGATGTTCTATTTAGATTTCATAGAAATTTACTTTTTTCTTCCCCTGGCAAGATGTTATTAGATTTTCTTTCTGATATCGAATTTCCGAAGGAAGCTTCCGAGACCTCTCTCTATCAGAAGTCTAGTGGTTGAAAGGAAGTTAGAAGTAATTCAAAGAATCTTAGGTACTATAGAACACATATTTCAATATTGACGATTTTAATCTGGAACGCATTCAGTTCTAATATCTTCTCCTTACTTCAAAGAAATCATAATTTTTATGCATTATACATACATGTATAAATATGAAAAAAAATGCGTTATTGAAACTAAGAAAAATAGAAAATTGTTCAAAAATCTACATGTATCCATTGCTTCAACGCATACTAATAGACTATGCTAAAAGAATTTTAGACGACGAATAAGAGAGCATGAGTAGAAATCCTTTTTAAAGAATGTGTCCCCAAACTGAAACTAATGCTAAAGAGCAGCCTCGGTAAAGATATGGTTCACTGCAATGCATCAGACACACGAAATTAGAATATTTAGTGGTACTTTTATGCAATTGATTCGAAAAAGCCACACTATTTCTTTCTAACCTTTCCTTTTTTTAATATCTATTTTACTACTCTAAGCAACAACATAAAGAAATGACAAAGAGTGATATGTCGTTCACCGTAACAAAGGAAAATGATGAATACTGAGCAAAATCAAAAACGAATAATTTCATTCTTACAGGATTTTCATTGGCTTAAACGGTTAGACTTTTTTTTCAATAGCATGACAAATATTTAGGACACGCCCCCTCTCCTCGTACTTAATATTCCAACGCAGTTCATTGTTGTTATACGATACTGATAAAAGAAAACATTAAGAAATATTTATTCTTTTTATGCAATGATATAATAGCGAATTATTTTAAAACTTTTGTTGGTTACGAAAAATTACCTCAAAATACTTATGCATATACGTGGAAGTACTACACCAATTATACAGATTACCCAATGGTATTTTAGGTTATTTTCCATAACCAATTAAATTTTAGATTATTCCTGACATGTAAGATAGAGGCAGTATAAGTTTTCTTTTTTTTTCCATAAAACAGAGAGGTATTGCCACAAGAAATTACCAAGACAGAAACACTATCACTTATTCAAATTGTATGCAGATCGTACTTTTTTTTAAATAGAAAACGTATTATACTGTTTGAACATCGATCTGTCTTTGTTTTGTTTCTGTTTCTGTTTTTTTTTGGGGGGGGGGGGGGTAATTCTCCGTGACACACCTTTTCTGTGAATATATGTATATCTATTATGTTCCTTTTATTCTATAGTCTAATTCTTTTGCTTGTGTTCATTTCAACTTATGGGATTATTCCAATTCAATAAAGAATTCTTTCGTTTTGAAAAGCATGCTACAGGATGAAGGAGAATATATAGATTGTCTTATAAATGAAGGTTAAAATATAATTATATTATAAGATATATGAGCAGTGATGATATACTCTTTCTTCACAATATAGCAATATGAAAACGTTGGCATTGGGTCAAAGAATTTCCCGGTTACCAAGAACTGTTCTATGTCACGTGATCACGAAATATAATAATTTTAATATTCATAAGTTGGTTATACTGAAATCCCATATTGTTCTTCATTTTTATCAATTTATAATAAGACGCAAAAAGTGGATCATGCAAAAGTTTACGTCGCTGATATCAATGAAGATGATGTTACTGAAATTCATTATGATGTTGATGTTTTCGTGTACCGTACATTCTGCATCCGAAAGTGAGTTTTTCTTTCTTATCAATGTTTAAAGAATGATAATATGCTGATATTTTAGCTTGCATCCGAACAATCGTAGTAGCATTTTATTTTTTTTTTTCAAAAATGAAAAACAATAAAGGGAAAAGGGAAAAGAAAAGAAACATGAAGTGTAGGTAACAATATTTAAAAGTTGACTCTCTGATCTGAAACTCTACGATAATTAGTCAAATGCAATGTATGTAAACATTCCCACAAGTTATGTATGAATGTTAAAACATTCCTTGTAATTTTGCATTTCTTGCTGTGTATGTCTTCTCTTTGGTTTCACTTGGGATGCTTCAAATTATGCTTTGCTGTGGTTGCTGCAACCGCGTCTCATTGGAGATTCCCTCCTTTCAATTACTCACACGTTCAGAAACGTTTCAGGTGTAACAACAGGAAAACATTTTCACGGGGATTCCCCTTTGTATTGACTGGTGAACAGTACTGAATAAAAGGTGTCACATCATTGGTCAAAAATGTTGGAAATGTATTTGTAGCATATAGAATCAATAAAATATGACCAGTAGTCTTTTTAGATTTAACTTTGAACTTGATCTTGTCGTTTATCCAATCTACAGATCGATTTGAAAATAAGTAAAAATTGGAAAATTTTCGATGAGGATTGAGGGGTCCTGTAAAAAAGTGAAATTCGCAACCAAAAAAGGGGGGACATGCATGACCTCCCATCCGCACCCCCCATTTTTCTATCCATTTTTATGCGTGCCAAAGATGTCGCAAGCGAAAAAGACCAACTTTACAAACTTCTGGGCATTTTAACTTTGTTAAATCAAGCCAATTCATTATTCATACTAAGAAGGTTTTTATTTCCTGTAGTTACCCCTTCAAACATGATCGTAAAATTTGTTTGTTGTTATTCTAACGACTAACTGGCGACCTGGGTCTCGGCATGTACATGTATGAAACGATTGAGTTATATCCAAATAACTTACATCAAAAATATTTCATACTTACTGCAGCATAGTAGAATGATAATAACCATATTTACTATTGATTATTTCATTAAACGACAGATATGTATAATAACCAAAACCATAGATTAAACTCCTACCGTTCCAGCAGACAGTATAAACGTAATGCCGGTACGATCGTTGTACAGTCGTTGGGCATACAGATGGCGCACATCGAGAACGTTAAAAATGTACTTGGTGCACTTTGTCGCTGGAAAACGCTATTTAAATGAAATGAACCCATGTTAGGACTCGGTGTAAATGGGTTTTCTGCGTAAGGAGAACGCTCAGAAAGCGACTCTCTTTTGATCTTGCTTGACCCGACCAATTATTCCGCAGTGTGTGGTAAACATTTTTCATACGTCATCATACACTGCCTAGACCGTAATAGTGTTACATGACCTCTATGGATATATTCAGACTTTGATGCAAGGTTATGATTGCAAAAGAAAGGAGATAATCTCCTACAGGACTCAGTTGCCGCCATTTAACATTGAAACACCCAAATGAGAAACTAAAGATTAGACAATCATTTAAGAAGTGTTTTTCATATTTTGCATTTGCATTTGTGTTTGCAAAACATTAAGTCATGGTGAAAATTCTGTGCAGCACTTCTTTTATATTTATACGCATACTATTTTTATGAAACGAAAACCACTGGACGTCTCTGTATAATACATCTTTCTCCTTTTATCCGAGGGCGGAAGAACAATATCAGAACAGCTAAAAGAACGGCTAACGGCAGCCGAAAATAGAGAAGTAGTTCTTAATTTGCATCCGCGTTTTAGCTATTTAATAGTGCACAGAACATGGAATATACTCTTTTTTCAAAAATAATTAAAGATAATCAAAACAGATACGTCTTTGTTTCATCTTTATATCGATTTTACAAGAATTGAATATGGTTGCGAAACGTTACATTCAATATTGAGTGATGCGACCACCGACCATGAAACTCAGAATCGACAAGTGTATTTTAGAAGGATTTTCTTCCTTTATGGAGGATATCATGTTATAAGAAGTATTCAGTGTTTGTGGTAAATTATTACTCTTAGAGCCGTTCAAAGGAAAATCTGTTCTTTTGAAGAACAGCCTTAACATTTGCACTTGATATTGAATATTCTTCTACTGAATAACCAATCGGCTGATAGATTTGAAGTATGAACTCAGATTTATCTCAGATAGGCTTACTCAACTGTTCATCGAAATGCAACCAAGAGCTTGGGTTACTCGTATCTTAGGAAACAAAGTTGAAGTGTAAATATAACAAAGTCTTTCACCTCAACGTCATAGGTTCCTTCCACTACTTTCCACTCTCAATATGACCACACCTTCACTCCTTAGTTCCCATATATTTCTCAAATTAATTAAAAAAAATGAACTTGATTAAGATTGTAGATAAGAATTGAAATTGAAATATCTGCTCTAAATTACGGCACCAAAATTAAACTTAGTGGCAATTGTTGTTTTGCACAGTCATTAAAGTACAATGAAGTGACGTCATCATAAGACCGCCGGCAAAAATTCTATAGAACTTGGGGACCCCTTAATCCAAGGGCACTTTGCAATGGAACCCTTCGTGCACCAAGATGTCTCAACATACGACATCCAGTGAGCTAGGAATACCACAAATCAACTCACTATACACAACAAACTACACCTACACATAAATCAACACGACTAATAGTAAACCTTTGCCGTCTTAGGACGACCATCTGACAAGCCAAAAGCAAATGGTGTGGTTATGATAACAATATCAGGGTAACATTCGGAAGTGTTCAAACTGTATACCTTCTTGAGGAAAATTTCAAACCAATTTATTATAAACCAGACACGTGTTTCGGATATTAAATCCTCATCAATGATACTTCCAGCCAAAGTGTTTTTCATATGCCGCCAAAATTCATTCATTTCAGTAGCGCCCTCTGGATTCATGTTCAGAATTTAATTTTGTGCATTTACATTACAGAGAGTGTGATGCTCCACATTTCGTCAGGGTGAATATCCAAATGAAATCTATGTTCAAAATAGCATTGGAGGAGGGGGTGGTGTCAAGATATTAACCTCCTTAAATTTCGATGATATTTTTGGATGAAATGACATGTTTCCAAAATAGCCAAATAATGTTTATGATGTCAAATCGATAAAGAGCCAAGACAGAGCTTCTTTCAGGCGACAGGGCTGGGAAAAAGTAATCAATACACTTCAAAACATCCATGTCACGGGGATCGAGTTTAACTGCTCCACACTGGAACAGGAAATAAGTGTTTATATAAATGATACGGAAGTGTTCCGGCTCTATACCTTCCTGAAGAGAATTTCAAACCAATTCATCATGCACCAGAAGTATAGTGTACAGATTTATTGTCATTCTGTTATGAATTGTAATGGTGATATCTGGTTTAGACCATAACATTTTAGCATCGGAAGCATTAGTGCCAAATGCCCTTAAATAATTTCTGGATAAGAAAATACTTAGTGCTAACTTTAAGATATTCTTAGACACTCACACAAAAAGATGATGAGAACATATTTACTTCAGTAAATTATTTTGTTTACTTTCTCTTTCAGTAACCTTGTCGAAAGATTTCGACTGTAGTTCAATGAATGAAAAGAGCGTATCTTCTGATGCCGTATATAATATCAAGTGGAACGGTGAAACATTATCTAAACCTTGCACATTGACATTTGGCAATCCAGAATCAGTGAGAGAGATTTGTATCACTCCTGAAACGTATTCCATAAAGGATTGCTCATTTAAGTTGACATTCTCCGGAAAAATTTCGGCTTCTGGATCAATGGGTTTTCTTTTTGGTTCAAATTCCGGTTCAAATTCTGGGTCCGACTCTGGTTCTGGTACTATGGGTTTTCTTTTTGGTTCAAATTCCGGTTCAAATTCTGGGTCCGACTCTGATTCTGGTACTATGGGCTTTCTGTTTGGTTCAAATTTTAGTTTCGGGTCAAACTATGGAAAGCCAGCTGAAAAAAGAAGAAAAAGTAATCGTCGTGGCAGTGGAGGCAATGATGATGATGATGATGGTGGTAGTGGAGGCAGTGAAAGCGAACCATCCAAGCCTGTTACCGTAAGGATACACATTTTACTACATCGTCATTTTTTAGTCTTCCTGATATTCATATGTTTTTCAAGCTTTATTGCTTCGAAACCCAATACTAAATAGCCTTATGGAATATTTATAAGATCAAGAGTGAGGGGATTTCAATTTTTCTAAATGTTAAACGTCTTCAAATTCAATAACATCAACATCGGTTGATCGTCTGTCTCTTTAACGCATGTGAAATTTTCTGTTACAAAATTTCTTGAAATTTCTAAAAACGTGGGTCCTGTGGCATCATATCCCACCCATTCTGCTACGTCTTTTGGTACATTTTTGGTAATAATAATTTTCATACTTTTTGGCCATATTACATCGTTTAGACTGAGGATCATTGACGAGGGTTTAGTACCCGAAACGTGCTTGTCTTGTCCATGCTGTAAATTTATCAGGTTTTAAATGATTCTATTGAATTTAAAGACGTTTAACATTTTAACTACTTGGTGAGTATCACTGCTGGTGGACCAAGAGTCCCCGTGGGCACATGTAGCCAATGAGTTAAAAAAGATCCTGACGATAATCTCAACAGCACTCACAATAGAGCACAATATTAAGCATCGACGGACCCCTAGCAAGCTAGACGTGGGACCAGGTGCCCGGGAGAAGAAGAGTCCCCTGTTGGCTAGCCGCACCCGCCGTCGATGTTTAAGGACGAAATTGAAAACAATAAATAAACTTCATGCACTGTCTGACGTTATGTCTATATAGAAAGTGCTATGGCGAGAATGTCAGGAAAATATATATTAAAACACTTACTGTCAAACCCCTCGCGGGGAACTTTTTTACGAGCTCCACACGGCAAAGAGCATAAGTGTGACACAAATGAGTTAAAGAAGATCCTGACGATAATCACAACAGCACTCACAATACAGCACAATATTAAGCATCGACTCGACGGACCCCTAGCAAGCTAGAGGTGGGACCAGGTGCCCGGGAGGAGAAGCATCCCCTGTTGGCTAGCCGCACCCGCCGTCGATGTTTAAGCACGAAATTGAAAACAATACATAAACTTCATGCACTGTCTGACGTTATGTCTATATAGAAGTTCAATCAACTTCGGTTGATCGTCTGTCTCTTCAACCCATGTGAAATTTTCTGTTACAAAATTTCTTGAAATTTCTAAAACGTGGGTCCTGTGGCATCATATCCCACCCATTCTGCTACGTCTTTTGGTACATTTTTGGAAATGATAATTTTCATACTTTTTGGTCATATTACATGTACATCGTTTAGACTGAGGATCACTGACGAGGGCTTAGTACCCGAAACGTGCATGTCTGGTCCATGCTGTAAATTTATCATTTTAAAAGATGCTATTGAATTTAAAGAGTTTAACATTTAAGAGCAGAAAAATTTTCAGCATGGACCAAACATATTTGAAAGAAGCTGATCCATTTCTTCGAGGCACACTACTGTCATTTGCAAACGTCGATTCGTTAGTCTAGTATTATTCATCTGTATACATTTACATAATAATAGAAGTGTTCAAACGCGTTACCTTCTCGATGACAATTTCAAACCAATTTTTATGTACATCAAAATGTACATAGAGACAATCACCGAATTTGACAGGTTTCCATGGAGCTGTTGCGACGAGTGTTGTATGCAATCAGGAGACGCTGACTCTCCCCGGGCACCTGGTCTAACTTCGGAATTTTGTTCATTCGCAACCGTTGCTGTTGAAAATCTAATGATTTTGCCTTGCCTTCTCGACTATGAGACTGAATAACTGATGGGAACTTATGTAATGTTTATGTTACAGACAGATGTTTTGGATGTCTCATCAGTGGAACTTAATTACATGTTATTTTAGTTGCGCCCTCTAGTTTTATTAATGATACTTGTATATGCATTTATACTTTGCTAAAAGTGCGAGGCTCTAAATTTCCTGTAGGATCGATTAAGTAGCATAGCTTGATAAAATCTATTACCAAAATATCATTGGAAGGATGGTGGTAAGATGTTAACCTCTTTTAATTTCGAAGATATTTTACGAAATAGCAAAATATATTTACATTTTGTACATTCGATTGCAACCCTCAGCTTGAAATTTCACAAAACCTTAATTGTGCGTGCTATTTTATTTATGAATTACTTTTTTGACTGTCTGATCTAACAATAAACAAGGCGAATAAGGGAATTTCCCTCGTAACCCCTTAATAGATTTTACAGTAATCAGTATTCATGTAGACAATTAAAGAAAAAAGGGGATCTCTAACAACACTCGGTTGCAGCATCAACAGCAAAACCCCAAAACACCCATTGCAAATGAGTTAAAGAAGATCCTTACGACAATCTCAACAGCACTCACAATAGAGCACCGAATTGAGCATCGACGGACCCCTGGCAAGCTAGAGGTGGGACCAGGTGCCCGGGAGGAGCAAGCATCCCCTGTTGGCTAGCCGCAACCGCCGTCGATGTTCATGCACGAAAATAAAAACTATATAAAATACATGCATTGCAAAACACAAAGCAGAAACGCACAGAATGAGACGGAAATGGTACAATGAACGCCAAATCACATAGAAACATCAAATATGACTACACATAAACCAACGAGACCAATGGGCATAATGTTCGGTCCAATTCTTATGTAAATACATGTCTGGTGTATTTTCAACTTATTCTTTGTAAAATGTGAAATTTCACAATACTTTGAATATGGACTTACAAAATTGTGTTCTTTTAGCTTATCTATCATTACCTATTTTCAAGATACTCCCTCACTTCCTTAACTCATATCAACATCCTCTGCAGTACTTGTAGTTTACTTCACCTCCGCTTACATGAAAAAATTGAAATAATTTGTCTTTTGCATTATATGCCCTTAACCGGAATCAGTAATTCTTGCACTTTGACACGAAGTGTTAGGTCAAAGTATAAATAATTTATTTCAACCAGATCCGTTAACAGATATAAACAGTTAAAGTTGCGTTGACTTGCATTTTTCTTATTTTCCCTGCAATTGCTGTATTCAAGAAAGGAGGAAATCTCCAACCACACTCAAATATACCAAATGTAAAAAAAACCACAGAGCAGACACGCACAGAAAGAGACGCAAAAAGGACAAGGAACACCACCTCACACCATAGAAACATGATGGAAAGACATTAGCATACAAAATCAAGATAAAACAGGAACCAAAGCAAACAAACAAACATCTCCACCACATGAAAAAAGCGAACTCGCGATATGGGAGTAAGAGGTGCCCAGGAACAGTAAGCATCACCTGCTTGCATGCAACACCCGTCGCTTTAATTCGGTAGAGCTGTCACATCCGGTTACTTCCATTTCGGAAGACATAGAGTACAATCTTTGGTTGGATGGTTCAAATGATTTATGACAGAATATCATCCACCATTGTGGAGAGTGGGACATCATAGCGTATGAATAGTTCCCCATATCGACCGTAGAACTTCCTCTGTGACGATGTTAGTCGGTCACAAACATATCCCTGACTGAGAAGCCTATTTGAAAGACGCCTAGCTCTCAGAACAAAATCTGTATATAAATTTGGTTTATATCTATTTATACCACAAAACTGAGGAATGTAATGAAATTCATTTTGAATGTTAAACATCTTCAAATTCAATATCATTATTTGAGAACATCTCTGGTACATTTTTGGACATAATAAGCTTCATACTTTTTGGCCATATCACATTGTTTAGACTGAAGATCACTGACGAGGGTTTAGTACCCGAAACGTGCATGTCTGGTCCATGCTGTAAATTTATCAGGTTTTAAATTATGCTATTGAATTTAAAGACGTTTAACACTAAACCCTCGTCAGTAATCCTCAATCTAAACAATGTAATATCACAATAGAGTGTGGAAAGATAGGATCTACCTAACAAAAAGGATTTTATGACGTCAAGAAAATTCAGTAAATAATACAAGATATAAAGAGACATGTACTTTACAACGAGTTTTGCAATTTGTATCTAAAATAACTTTTTAAATTCAAAAGAGGTGTCAAATGAAAGTAGGAATTTAAAACAAATTGACTTGTATGACCTCATATCTCTAAAATGACAACCAAATAATTTTGAAAGCTCAGACTGAATAATTCACCCGACCGTCCTTTTTCTTGTAATAATAAACATCAAAGAAGTACCTGACAAATATTCAGTCCCAAAGTCGAGAAGGCAAAGCAAAATCGTGAGAATTCCCATCGGAACGGTTGCGAACCACGGAATGAACAACATTCCGAAGTGATACCAGATGCCCGGGGAAAGTCAGCGTCTCCTGATGACATGCAAAACATGTAAGATGCATGCACACTGATGACATTTGGTAATGGTTTACTTATTCAAGATTACAACACCTACTGCGAATTTGTTAAAAAAATTGTTCCAAACTCAAAGGACTTTTTGGGGGCGGACAGGGGGTGCCTCTCTCCACCTCCCGCCCCATCCCTCCCATCCATCCCTCCCGCCCCTCCTCACTCTCCCTCCTTTTCGCCCTTCCCTTTCTTCTCTCCTCCCACCCCTTCCTCTCCCTTTCTCCCTTTCACCCTAACCACCCCTCACTTTTGGCAAGCATGTGATGGCCAAAATATTGAAACTTTGCTTTTCATGCTGTGTAGATGAGCACTTGTTGACAATCTTTCAAAAATTGTACTTGAATTAGTTTTCCATTATATTTACTCCATCTTATAATAACTCAAAATTGTAACAAAATCAATTTTTCAGCTCAGCACATTACTGTCAAAATTGAATATTACCTGAAATGTAAATAGGGGTTAATAATCAGCATTAAATGAAACTAGTGCTGACTTTCATAAATTATTCTGAAACTAAGGAGTACCTGCCTCATTTCATACTTTGTCCTACCTAGCTCTTTGGCGTTCATTTCGGTTATGTTAGCTCTTCACCAATTGATTTTTTTTCTCTATTTTGGCCTCATGTAACACTGATGGTACATTGTTTGTTAAATTACGTACACCATGCATTAAATGATTTTGATAGAAAATAATTTCAATATGATAATTCAATAAAGAATTCTCTTTTATTTTTCGATGAAATTATTAATACAGTATAGCTGCAATGACGAACCCTCATACTATTGTGGAAAGTACGAAGAAGCCCTTGTCATCACGGTTTTAGCGACAGGAGTTAACGACGCAAATGGAAATTCAATCGCCCTCACAGTCTACTCGTCCAGATGGAAAGGTATATCTCTCCTAATATCAGCTGAGAAATAAATTCATAATGAGGCAAGGAAATAGTAAAATCCTATCTTCTTTTATATGTTTTTCAACTCATCAAAAAGGCCAGCATAAGCTACCAAACATATTAAGAATTTTAACTGTAGATAAAAACGATATATTAAAATAAAATTTGATAGATATTTAAATATCATATAACGGTATTTTAGGAACATCGCCGTCAAATCAAGGAAAATTTTAATACATGTATGTTGAATCTTAAATCATCTCTTTCGTCATACACACTGCATGGTATGAATTCCTATATTGTAAAATGTGCTTTGTTTAGAGTCAATTCTTGTGGAAAAATGTGATTCTTGTATATTTTCTGAAAGGAGTGTTGTCAGTAGGCAGAATATCATAGAATTTTCCTTTTTTTTTTTCTTTTCTTTTTTTTTTTTTTTTTTTTTTTTTTTTTTTTTTTTGTTTGCTGTACAGTTGTTTTGGTGGAGATCATTTCCGTATTTTTCATTATCTTTTACCTTTTTACATTGATGGTACAAATGAGAAAGAAGGTATCTATTAACTTGCATTTGAAAATAATGTGTTTAGTCTTATACGACATTTTATGTATACATAGGACTTCAATGCACTGCAAACATCGTCTATCGCATCTCATTATATACTTGTTAAAATTTCTAACTTACCATTCTTCGGGTATGGATTTTCGTTAAAGTGGAATTCAAATTATTTTAGAGATAATTGGATTTGATATACAACATTTCACTCTTTACATTAAACTCAAGAAAAACGAAATTTCTTTCAACGGAAACAGACCGTGGCGAAATTTGAATTTTGAACACTTTTCATGAATTACGCGTATTTTATCGGAAAATCACAATCAAACCACTTTTAAAGAATTGTTTGTACCAAGTAGCCTTTTTCAGTCAAGAGATAAAGTTTTCTTACAAACCGGAAGTGGATGATTCTTTGATAAAATGCTGTAGAATTTGAAGATACACATCGCAGGATGATCATTTATTCATTTATACTTTAAAAACTTTTGTTGTTGTTATAAATATAGATATTAGATAATTAATTTCTACCAATCGTGATATTGAAGTAGCTGGGAAAATGTAAGTTAGAAATTTTGACTAGTATATAATCTAGTTCGTGATGAGGAATATTGAATATCAGTATTACGTTTCCAGCTGACCTATTTCTGGGTATCTTGTTCGGAGTCGGAATACCAGTCATCATAGGGGTCTTCCTTCTTGCATTCTTCATCTGGAGAAGGCACCGCAGAAACAAGCGCCGTGAAGCTGGTCAGAGGCGCAGTCGCAGACAACAACAAGATGGAAATGAAGGGGAAAACGACGATGAAGATGATGATGAATTTGACGACGGCATAATAGCATTTCTAACTGCCATCGTAGGTGTTTTCTTAGCATGCAGAAAAAATCAAGAATCAAGTGGTGGAGGCAGTGGTGGTGGTGGTGGTGGTGGTGGTGATGGTGGTGGTGATAGTGGTGGAGATGGTGGTGGCTGCAGCTTGAAAGATTTAATATGCGATTTATGCGATTTGGCCGATGATGATTGACCCGATTTTGCCATTATTTCTCTTTTTTTCAGTGCAAGGTAGACTTGGTAAAATATTATATCATGTACCACACGGATACGTATGATCAAATTATTCATACTCTAGTAACTTTTAATTAACATTTATTCAATTATAAACATTTACGTTGGGGAAGTTCTTTTTATTCTAGCCGAATCTAAACAACTGTAAGCTGTAAATTCTTGGATTCAGTCAATCTCTATGTATGATTGTCTTATTGTAATATCCTTTAAAATGAACAAAGCGAGACATGATTTGTCTTCTTTATGTACTTATAATTCCCCTGAATGACTAGATCTTAATCTATATAATTAACTTTCGACTAGAAAGTTAAGATGAAGCTACTAAAAATCGAAAAATCGAAAAATTAATTAAACTATAACGTAGTATGCAAAAGCAGAAAAGGAATAAAACGTGCTCAATTTTTAGATCAACCGATTCATTCTGTTACACGTACGTGAGTTTGTCCTAAAACAAGAGAAATATATATCTTTATATAATGTGGAAAAAAACATCATTGCCTGCTTGTAATTTGAAAACAACAACCATTTAGGTACAAACTTTCGACTGTTCCAGCTGTAAAGTATACCATTTGATAGACCTTCTTCACATTACCGCGAGACTTGCATATTAGGTTTTCCGGTATGATAGCTATTTGTACAGGAAATTGAAATACCAAGAATTACTCTTCGTATAAGGAAGATATAGCTGATGTCGTCTCAAAGATACGGAAGACGAAGGTCAAAATGATATTAATTGACATTTTAGTCATTGCTTCGTCTTTCTTTTCTATTTGCTTCGTCGAATCATTTTGAAAACAAATATATATATCTGTCCATAATAAAACAAACGTATCAAACTGTACAACTTAATATAATTTCACGAGTATCAAATTCAGCGAAGTATACAACGTGTTTTTATTTTTGCGAGTACAATTTTTCGCGATTCGAGTTCGAGATGTGAATATCACCGTTATAGTTATAGCATGTTTTTAATGTTTATAGATTAAGTATGAAGTTATTTTCCCTATCATTTATGAAGACTCGGCCTATATTCAATTAATTATATGTACATGTATAAATTAGTTATGCTATTTGCTTCAGGAAGGAACTAGAAATGCTAAACGCGTCTTCAAATTCAATAGCATCATTTCAGAACAGATAAAGCAGCATGATCCAGACATGCACGTTTCGGGTACTTAACCCTCGTCAGTGATCCTCAGTCTAAACAATGTAATATGGCCAGAGTGTGAAGGTTAGAATGTCCAAAAATGTGCCGAAAGACGTAGTAGGATGGTGGATATGATGCTACAGGACCCACGTTTTAGAAATTTGACGAAAATTTGATAATAGAAGTTTTCGAATGCGTTAAAGAAACGATCAAACCTTTTTCTTTGGGGGAGGGGTTTGATCATTCATACTATCATGTTCCATGAACTATCTGCATTGTTACAGTCAGAGTTAGTTCTCCTGAAGTTGACTCATATTAGTGTAAATTTGTATATCTTGTTCTTTCGCTTTTTATGTTTAATAGTTTAAGACAGGTTAATACTTGTTTTCTGTCATTTGTTTCATGTTACTTCTTTGTTTCTTTTGCTGTGGTGCTACAACCGAGTTTTGTTAGAGATCCCCTCTTTTGTCTTATTATATGGACGATATTGGGAGAGATATCAATTATCTTTATCATTTTAATGTTGGCATCACTCAATGATATTTTTACTTCGACGGAAAAGTATAAGGATTCATTACACTGTCCAGTAAATAAGGTCAAGGTTAGATTTAGAATTACCAGTTGGCAAGGTTGAAATTGTTATCATTGTTATCTTTTTTTAGATTGAAAATTGATTGTTTAATTCTGATATAACATTGTTTTTATTATTTATAATTGTAATCTTTTTTAGCCGTTCAACTTCATTTCATCATTGAAATTGTTCCCCTTCATGTTGGCAATTCATGTTGTCACCTTTTTGTATGTCAAGATTATTTGATAGTTTGAATAATTGTATTATTAATTCATGACACATTTGTTTTATCATGATCGAGAGCATGATCCTTCATTTTGGATTTGTTTTAGAAATACTTAAGTTTTTTCGTTTCTTTCTTATTTTCTTTAAACTTTTTCTCTTTTGGTTTTGTTGTCATCTACTTTTTTCTTATTCTTTTTCATTTTTATTACGGCTTTTCTTTCATTCCGTTTGATTCATTGTCGTTGTATTTTGGAGGAGGGATTTTTCATTCGTATAGTTTCCCTTTACGTTTCAAGCACAGGTCTTCGTCAGAACTATGCAGAAGTAATATAGCAAACTTTTATTTTTTGCGCACATTACTTGCATCATCTCGATGGGGATGTATAATGATTGAATACACTATCCAGTAAATAAAATCAAGGTTAAGATTTGAAATAGACAATTTGTTAATTTTGGTGGGAATTACGAATTAAGTAGGTTTTGTTGTTAAGCAGTTTTTAAGGGATGAAAAGTTATTGTTTAATTTCGTTATGACATTGATCTTATTATTTTTATTGCTATCTTTTTCAGTCGTTCAACGTCATTTTTATCATTAAAATTGTTCCCCTTCATGTTTGCAATTCATATTTTCACTTTTATTGTTTTGTATTGTTTGTTTGTTTGTTTGTTTGTTTGTTTTTGTTTTTGTTTTCTTTGATTTATTTGATATTATTTTATAATTTGAATAATTGTATTAAATCATGATATGTTTGTTTTTATTTTGATCGATAAAAAAGAACATACTCTGTTTTGTTTTGGGTTTTTTTTGGGGGGGGGGATTTTGGTTTGTTTTTTCGTTTTGTTTTTTTTTTTTTTTTTTTTTTATTATTATTATGGTTAAACTTATTGTTTTGGTTTTTTCTCCTTCTTGTCTCCCCTCTTTCTTCTTTTTGATACGCCTTAAATTGTTTCATTCCGATTGATTTATTGTCGATTTTATTGGGAGAAGGGGTATGTCATTCGTATGATTTCCCTTCCCCTCACGACTGCGTCAAAATTAGGCAGGGGCAATATGATATACATTTTTGTGCACATAACCTATTAAGAAATACAATATACATGACAACGTATTCAACATGGTCGGTGCAGGTTACGATGAAAGTCTTTATGTGTGGTGTTTTGTATTTTATGTTCCTATGATGTGAGTTGGTGTTCCTTGTCCCTTTTACTTCTCTTTCTGTGGGTGTCTGCTCTGTGTTTTTGCATTGGGTGTTTTGGGGATTTTGCTGTGGGTGCAGCAGCCGAATGTTATTGGAGATTCCCTCCTTTCTTTTAAAGCTCACTCTAACACTGGCTTGATTCTTCGTACTTACGGATATTGTTAGCAAGAAGATGATGCTTACTCTCCCTGGGTACACTTCATCATTTCAATTGCAGATTAACTTTTTCTCCTTTGTATATGTATATTTTTTCGTCGTTTTTGATTATTTTTTCAAGGATATGTTTCCACATAGATAATGATTTTCGGAAACTTGTTTTTTTGTTTGTTTGTTGTTGGGGTTTTTTTGGGGGGGGGGGGTGTTGTTCTGTTTTGGTTTGGTTTTTGTGTTTTTTTATTTTTATTTTTGTTTGGTTTTGTGCATGATTTTACTGAACCTGAAGCTGATCTGTTTAAATTTTTGGCATATAAGTATGTAAGGACGACTAGGAACCAACTATGATTTACTTGGTTTTACTTCAATCCTTCAGAGAAATCGGATTGAGTTCAAATTAAACTTACTACCGAGCAAGATTACAATGTAAAACTGATTGATCAATATGTAGATTGATTTATGAAATCAAGTTCTTAAATTTGTTATCTTACAAAAGATGATGTACTACACAAATTTGTATTTTTGTTATCATTAGTATACATTCGGAAGCTTTTGTATTATTTCAAATAAAATTTACATATCTACCAATTGTTCCCGTCTCATCTTGACATAGTTTGCTGTTCTACATCCGGGTATATAAGAAAGGAGGGGATCACCAACAATACTCGGTTGCAGCACCCTCAGTAAAACTTCAAAACACCCAATGCAAAAATAAAACAGAGCAGACATCCACAGAAAGAGACGCAAAGGGACAAGGAACACCAAAACACATCATAGAAACATGAAACATAAAATACCACACAAAAACCAACGAGACCAATGATCACAATACAGAAAAATAAACCAATGTTCTAAATTAACAGATATACCATGTAGGGATATGGTCATTATCCATATTTGTCATTCATTACTTATTATGTGAGTTTCACGACATAAATGACCTATTTATCAGGCCCTGTTCATAATTAGATGCAATCTTTTAAGAGAGATATTATTTTGATCCTCGTTGATTTCATCTTGAAAGGAAACAGCCAACATAAACACTACATTTCATGTGAATAATCGTCAATAGTGAAATAACATAGATCTTAATTTGAATATAGATTCATCTATATTTTATCATACCTTCATTATGAGATTCCCTCCTTTCTTTAACAGTTATTTTTTTTAAAAATTGAAAATCCTTTCTTAAATTTTGTTACATTATGAAAACCTCATAATGAAGGTATTTGATGTTCCTTACCCCTTTGCGTCTCAGTTTGATTTTACCTACTGTGTGTCTTTGCATAGTTGGGTTTCTATTTATTTTATTTGTTTTATTGCTGTGGGTACTGCAACCAATTCTTGTATACAGCAAAAAAGAGATAGAAACCCACCTATGCGAAAATACACGGTATGTAAATTCAAACAGAGACGCAGGGGACAGGAACATCGAATTCGACATCAAAATACTTTTCACACACCGACCACACATAAAACAACGGATCAATGGGCAATTGGTGACGACAAAGTATGGTCATCTGTCTGTGGCAAATGGTGTAGGTATCCTGATTATATGCATAAAACTAACCTCCTTGTCCGGCCACCTAATAGTCTCTACTGTTGTGTATGAAAGCTTTCGGGTGGTTTTTTTTTTCATTTATTTATTATGAGAGGTTGGACAGGGTGAAAGGGAGGGGATGAGGAAGAGAGGGGGAGGAGGGAGGGAAGGGGGAGAAAGGGGAGGAGGGAGGAAGGGACATGAGGGGGAAGGGGGTAAGGGAAGGGTAAAAAGGAGGGGAGGGAGGAGGATTCTTCGAGACAACTTGATAACCGGACATATGAGAGGGTTGTCCGAGGTACATGTAATCCGGATAACCAAACCATTTACCACTATTTTGACAGATTGTCTTCCTAAGTCGATATCGATTGCCAATTGAGCTGGTTGGTTAGTGTGAAGTCTTTTGTGTTTAATGTTTTGATGTCGTCTTTGGTGTTTATTCTCCCTTTCCTCTCCTCGTTCTGTTTGTCTTCTCCTTGTTTTCACAAACGGTGTTTCGATATTTTGCTGTGGGTGCTGCAACCGAGTCCTGTTGGAGATCTCGTTCTTTACTTCAGATTAATGAGATAAAGAAGATCCTGACGATAATCTCAACAGCACTCACAATAGAGCACCATATTGAGCATCCACGGACTCAGGACTAGCAAGCTAGAGGTGGGACCAGGTGCCAGGGAGGAGTAAGCATCCCCTGTTGGCTAGCTGCACCCGCCGTCGATGTTCACGCATGAAAATGAAAACAATATATTTAATGCATGCACTGCCTGAGGCTCTTTAAGAATCCTATTGATTTGTTGAAAAAAAAAACTTAAAAAAAAAACACCCAAAAACAACGGCCGCCTTCAGGGCGGAAATGACTTTCTAGTCATCAGAATAGCATAAAGCATGGTCATAAACCCGTCTACAGTTCAATACCAGTATGACATTTTAGCATTTGACAAAGACGAACAATGACGACAAGATTCCAGGACAGGCGCCGTCCATATCTAATCAGACAGAAATGCATTATCAAATCTGAATGCTGAATAGATTTTTGGATGATTGAACATAATTCCATTTCTGTCAGCAGTACATGGACTGTTTTAGTATGCACATTGCTATTTATAGCTATTTACATATCATTTGTGTAATCTATAGTACCCCTACGTATTTCTGTCTTGTTTGTAATGACACAATACAATGGGAATACATTTTGTTTATACATCAGTCGTACGTCTTGGAAGACTTTTGAGTGTCCGGGTAAGCAGAAGGCTTATTCTCATCTTATCCGGTTTACCGCACCATACCTTTTTTTACAGTCGATTATTTTACGTCGACCTTTAATAGCTTCACATTGCTCTCTCTCTCTTAAGAAATAACCACTGGGTATCGTGGTTTATTGCCTAGTAATTACCCGTGTCGTATGAACCAATCAAATTCTCACCGAGCCGCGAAGCGGCTGCTTGGCTCATGTGACGATATTACTGGACTATAAATCATGGCCAGCTTGTTGTTATTTCTTTCCTAATATATTCTTATTATAGCAGACTACAAGTAATATTGCTGTATTATATACATAGTTTTCAAGTTTACAAGTTTGTTTTTACAAGTTTACTCAATCTCTCATTGACAATTTTCAAAATAGATATAAGGAGCTGATAAGATAAGGCGTAAAATCTTCCCTGAAAAGTGGAATTTTCAAAATGGGAACTTCAAGAAAATTCTTTCACAAAATTGATGCCAGTTCATGGTTTCATCATAATCAGCAGTTGGATAAGATTTATCGTGCATCGTTTTCCTAAATCTTGGGGCAAAATTTTTTTTGTCCATATATAGGAATCAATAGGAAATGGAAAATATTTTTAAAACATCCCCCCTAGCTACAGAACGCCACTTTTACAGAAGGTGTATACATATCACTAATACACATCTTTTGACAAAGTGGGGTTCGGTAGCAAAGGGGGTGCCCCACAGACGAGAAACTGACAAATGAAAGGGGGTTTACGAATCTGTGTTTTAGGCCATAATATAAGCAAAGTTTGAACTTTTTTCCCTTTTAAAGTCATCAATTTTTTTATTCTAAACATGTTCATATGAAATGCACAAGATTTTGGAATGAAATAAACAAGAGCGTGCTGTTTATTTCTACACAGTGTGTATTTCGCGGTAAAATCTTTTTAAATTTATGGATAAAGTTGAGACCAGTCTTCTAGACTATAAGTATGTTTTAAAGTTTATAGATATTCATATTAATTAGCCAGATAGTTTTTAATTTTCAACCTTTTTTTTATTGACATTAGCTTCTTTTCAACTTGGCTACCCTCTACTCTTTTTACTGTAATTTAAGCTTACCAAAATAAAAGTTGTATGAGGAATCTCCAAATACATTACATTTTAGTAATAATCAAGTTTTTCTTGCGTATAGATCATTGTGTAGAAGAAATTATAACTTGATGAGATCCAGGGCTAAATACAGCCCTAATCATATCAGCTCCTTCAATGAAAGAAGGGAGGAGATCTCCAACAAGACCCCGTTGCATCAACATCAAAACACCCGATGCAAAAACACAAAAGACGAGTACAGCACGAGGCGGAAAAGAGACACACGGCATGTAAACATCAAACACAAAAGACTACACATAAACCGACGAGACCAATGGGCAACCGGTACCGACTTTGGACGGCCATTTGTCACGCAAGTAGCAAATGGTGTAGTTATCCTGGATTACGTGCGCATAACCCTCTCACTTCTCCAATTACCCAGAGGTCTCGAAGAACGTACAATTGTGGTGTAAAACAACCTCCTCACTGTAAGATGACCTCACATAAACAAGACCGCGAAACGCAGAAGCCCCAGAAACACAGATGAATATGTAAATGGATATAATGGATTTGTTTTTTTGTTTGTTTTTTTTTTTTTTTTTTTTTTTTTTTTGTTTTTTTTTGTTTTTTTTTTTTTTTTTTTTATAAATCTGAAACAAGATAGAAAACTCAAAATGTGTAAAGAATTACATGAAATTCCTTTACGAGAGTTAATATTATAATCTGACATTGGTTACCACTTAGATTATAGGAATTGATCTTCAAGAGTTCGTTTAGTTTTACATTTTTTTAACCATTTTTCATTTTGAAAGTTTTGGTTGAACCATACATAATTATTAGTCCACATAATGGCACATTCTTCGAAAACACTTTTTGTAGAATTAATCTATCCGTCTACTGTAAACTCAAATTCCTTTTTGTGCATTTCAAATAAAAGCTTGTACATAATATTTGAAAATTAATATTAATCATTCTACATATAATTGTAATTCTAATCGGATATTCCTTCGACTCTCCAGAAATCATATAATTTGGTGTCCTTCTCTTCAATTTCAAAACAAATTTACAATACGTGAGTATTTCAAATGAAGTCTTCTTAATCTCAAAGTCCCATACTACACTTTTTAACATGAGTCAAAATAGGTAATTTAAAAACTATTCTATCCAACAATTCCATTTGACAATCAATTTACAAATTAAGTTTTCTAGACTTTTTTTCAAAAGTTCATACATGGCTATATAAGCTCTGTTAATTCATTAAGTTATATATTGCTTTGTTCTGAAGTAAGAACCATATCTGGAGAAGAAAAGGTATTTGAACTCTTTTACTATTTCAAGGTCTTTTTTTTTAAGAAAACTTATCATTATTTGGAATTCTGCCATTCTCAAAAATCATAATTTTAGTTTTGTCAATATTCACAGTCAACTTCCATTGATCACAAGAATCACTAAAAATATCAGTTTATACCATACATAAAGTAGTGTCCTCCGTAGGGAAGTTTAATATAATAAATAACAATGAACACTCTATATCCACAAATTTTCGGCCACTCGGCCATAATAAATAACAATGAACACTCTATATCCACAAATTTTCGACCACTCGGCCATAATAAATAACAATGAACACTCTATATCCACAAATTTTCGGCCACTCGGCCATAAGATTTTACGCTGGGCTTTGTTTACCAGCAGTTATGGATATAACGTAGAATTCTTTAGTATTCGTGCTTTTCCACTTGATAAAGGCCGAGTGGCCGAAAATTTGTGGATATAGAGTGTTCATTATTATTTATTATACCATACATAGTTTTCAGAAAGTGACAAGTCTTCAGAAAATCAATTTCAGAGTATGCGATTGAGTGTAGGCGTTGCTTGTGTTGGAGAATAGCACATACAGGGAGAATTTCAAGTCATATATGTTTAACGTCTTCAAATCCATTAGCATCATTTTAGAGCAGATGAATTTACAGCATGGACCAGACATGCACCTTTCGGGTATTTAACCCTCGTAAGTGATCCTCAAATCTAAACAATGTAAAATGACCAAGATCTGTGAAAATTATGTCCTAAATATACCGATATGATGCTACAGCATGGGCGGATCCAGAAATTTTTTTCAGGGGGGGGGGTCCTAAAGTCCGAATTTTTTGAAGAGCAAAAAAAAAAAAAAAAAAAAAAAAACCAGCATACGCGAGAAAATTGAGTTTATGTCAGTTCTGTTTCTAATTATTAATAAAACAGTTAACTGGAGAGTAGTGGCGAGCAAAAAGCGTAAAATCTCGAATTTTCACATCATAGTACTTGATTATTGATTGCCAGTTCTAATATGTAAATACAACAAATGGCGAGCGAAAGCGAGCCAGCGAAATTTTTTTTTTCCGAGAATTGGAATATTAAAAATCCACTATTCGTATCTTTTTCAGTTACTTTTCGTTTTCTTTGTGCTCTTGTCTATTGACCTACGTGTAATTAGGAAAGCCAAGCATCATTTGAAAATAACGTACATGTATGTAATAAATTCTGGCGAGCGGAATCGAGCCAGAGAAAATTTTTGAAATGCTGATAGACGTCAAAATATTATCAAAATGAAGATTTCTGATACAAATTCATGATACATTTTTCAAATATTATGACAACAAAAGGGGAATTAGGAATTATGTATATTAATTTAAAAAAATCTAGATATGCTTCGAAAATTCCAGGGGGGTCCGGACCCCCCTGACCCCCCCCCCCCCCCCCCCCCCCCGCCCTCTAGATCCGCGCTTGTGCTACAGGACCCAGGTTTTATACATTTGAGAAAAAATTGTAAACAGAAATTTTCAAATGCGTTTGAAGAAACGACCAACCGAAATTGATCGAACTTGGCTACATGTGCCCCTCGGGGAGTCCTGGCCCCAAGGTTATAAAACTTTTACCGTGCTCAACTCAAATCTCATGCTCAAACTTTGAGATCGTGCTCACTTGAGAACGCGACTTGAGATTAGGTCCGAGGTTATAAAACTGTTTTGAGAACGTTCTCCGTGCTCAAACTCTGCTAGCGTGCTCAAATATGAGATCGTCTCTAATATTCGAGGTTATAAAACTTCTTAAGTTTGAGGATGTGCTCAAAATTGAGCATGTGCTCAAACATTTTTAAGATTGGTAGGAACCTTGCTCAAACCCATGCTCAATGGCTACCCATGTTCGTTTGCCGTGGTAAGACATTCGCGAAAACGACAGAAGGCTAGTAATTCACTAGTCTTGAGAGACCAGTCTATTTTCCAACTGGACTAAGTGGATAAATTGAGTCCGTACCCCTTCCTTTTAGATTTCTCGGGGGGGGGGGGGGGGGGTCCGAAACTTGCATATTTAGACTAGTTTTTCTCAAGAATTCGGCTCGTTACTATTGCGAATGAAAAGTATACAATTTTTGATAATGATATATAGATCATTCGTTAAATATTATTATCTTTTTATAGAGATGGTTAGATCATTTAACATTTATCTATCTAATATTTGTAATAAATAAATGTTTAAACAAGATATTTCCAAGATTCCCAATACATTTTCAAGAGTGTTGTGGACAGTAGCATCCTTTTACCAAAAAGAGTTTGTGAAAATGCTTTATATGAAGTAAAATGTGTTTGCCCCTGCTAGAATAGATCATCACTGCATATTACGACTTAATATTTTTGGGGGAAATGTTTCTTTTTTACATAAATCAATAGAAAACGGGAATATTTCTTTTTAACATTGTTCCCCTACCCGATTTACAAAACGTCACATACACACGTGTACTTATAGAAGGGCAAAATGCATTTTCATTGTATATCATTTGTATAGTACGTATTGTACATATATGTACAACCAAATTGAATGTAATTTGCTAAGATTAAACTCTCATTTGCCAAAGTGACATTGGGGCAAACCAAATAGAAAAAAGACAAATAATTTAATCATCATGTTATTTCTCGCGGACTATGCATATTTAATGAATTATTGGTAAAAATGGTAACATCATGATTATTAAATCTCTGTCAGGCATACACAACTTTTTATCATATATCAATTTACTAAAAAATTAAATATTTTCTCATGTAGAGTCATTTTTGCAACTCAATTTATTTCCAAACTAGAGGAGGACGGCTTTTCATCAATTTCTAACATCATCACAAATATGTTCAAGGTTAATATTTTAACATTTAGAGTTTTGAAATATCTTACTTATGGAAGTTATGAAGTTGTTTGAAAGCAACAAATTATATCAAGTAAGCCATGAACATGGGACTTTCAATGGCGTAGCTCTGCTTGAAAAAGTGGAGGGGCACAACATCCCAAAATTTCTAACAAGCAAAAAAAAAAAGGGGGGGGTTCATGTTCTGTATGCACAAATTTTAACATTTCTGGTGCAATTCTAAATTTTAAGTACATGAATAAATGGCTGGCGAGCGGTAGCGAGCCAGGAATTTTTTTAAGCAAAATATTGACTAATCAGAAAATACTGTCTGTGTCCTCTATCATTAACATATACATGTAATGATATTCTATATAGTTTGAGTTAAAGGTATTTTGCAGTTTTTTTTAAATCTGTATGACCAAAAATTACGTCAAAAAGTGGGGGGCACAAACATACTTATGCCCCCCCCCCCACTTTCAAAAGTGGGGGGGGGGGGGCACGTGCCCCCCTCCCCCCCCCCCCCCCCCTTGTCCTACGCCAGTGACTTTGGTCCTAAATATGTGACCTTGACCTTGAATCTGACCATGACCCTCATGGGGTGTTGAGTCTCATCATGGTTAATCATGCATATCAAGCAAGCTATGAACATATATGTGGAAGTGTGACAACCAGACAGACGGGCGCGTACAGACAGACGGATGCGAGACAAAGTAATCTCTATGCTTCGAATTCGACACAAAAGAGTCTATGTGTTTTGATACGGGTTTCCTTGGAAATGGTAGATACGATGTTTTTTTTCATTTATAAATAGGACGATCATCATGTTTGAGTATATAAAGCCCCCTTCACACTTTGATGGATCAAGCCACGACTCCAAAAATGCTTTATCCGTGGCGAGTCGGGACGCAAAATGTTCGATGAACCATAAACCTACGACTCCAGTGCGGATTGCTACGGGTTGATACGAATCGAGTACGGATAGCTAAGGATTGTTAAGGATATCGTCCCGACATTGCTACGGATTACTACGATAAGCGTGCGGATAGATAGGGATTGCTACGACCCACGTACGGATAGATACGGATCGGTAAGGATTGCTAAGGATTACCATGACTCGCGTACGGATAGCCACGATTCGCACAAGGATAGCTACGACTTCAGTACGGATTGGTAGAACTGGCTTGAATTTCCTATGTGTTTTTAAATCATCATTATTTATTAAAACACCCTGTTGAGACGGTCTCACATGTTTTATAATAGTATGGAGGTATATACGTCTTTATATCATTACCTAAAATTGGTATATTGACCGAAAAACGCACAGAATACTGATAGTTTTGAAGTTAACATAAGACACAATTCGTTGCCTATCATTTTCGAATCCGTGGCTATCCGTAGGCGAGTCGTAGCAATCCGTAGGACATATAGCGATAAGCCACGCCTACCCATTTTCTGAAAGCAGATAAACCGGCTGGAACTGGTTTTTACCAAGAATCGATTTTTCAAAAGGTCTAAGTTTGGTCATCATTAGAATAGAAATAAAAACTGACAAACCGGGCTCTATTGTCTCCTAATGCCCTCGCGTCCTCAGCCAATCACATTTATCACCTCGCCGCTGACACGGCTCGGTAATAAATATGATTGGCTGAGGACGCTCGGGCATTAGGAGACAATAGAGCCCGGCTTGTCATTTTTTATTTCTTAAATAGATACTTTTTACACCAGAAGATGCGGCATGGGTATAATATATATAATTAAAAAACATTAAAAAGGTCGTAAGTACCACTCACGACCTTATATATCCTTTATGTGTTTGTCTACACTGTTTTCGCATCACGTGTTTTGCTGTGGATGCTGATACCGAGTCTGGGAGATCCCCTCCTTTCTTTTGATTTTTTCCCAAATATGAGTACAGATCTATTCTAGTAAATTTGCTGAAAATTTGAAGAAAAAATTCCCTTCATCTTCTTACATGCAAAGTGAGAGAATTATTTAAAATTCTATCAAAATTCGTTCACAAACTTGTTTATTTACAAAACAAGAATCTACCTAGAATACACAAAAGTAGCTGAGAATAATATCTATAATAACTTCGGCGAAAAGACGGGAAATATGTCAACTTGAATAAAAATGACAGGAAATATGTCAACTTAAATAAAAATGACAAAGTGCAAAAACAAGAATGTATATCAAAAATCAAATGAAAACTATCAAAATATTTTTCAAATGCATAAACACCTGAAAAAATAAGGAAAATGAAAAAGATTGGGTAACTTGAAGCGGGATTCGAACTCACAACCCTGATGTTCCCTTAGTAATGTGTCAGAGAGAAAGGCAAATGGCATTCTCAATTAACGCCCTACCAAACTCAATAGAGAACATGCTCAAATTATTTTATAACCTCTACCAGACCTAATCTCAAGTGGCGTTCTCTATTGAGCACGTTCTCAAGTTTTATAGCCTCTAAATTTAGAGACGATCTCATATTTGAGCACGCTAACAGAGTTTGAGCACGTTCTCAAACTTTAGACGTTTATAACCTCGAATTTTAGAGACGATCTCATATTTGAGCACGCTAACAGAGTTTGAGCACGGAGAACGTTCTCAAAACAGTTTTATAACCTTGGACCCTGGTCCACCTGCAGTGACACTCACCAAGTTGTACAAATGTGTAACGTCTTCAAATTCATTAGCATCATTTTAGAGCGGATTAATTTACAGCATGGACCAGCATGCACGTTTCGGGTATTTAACCCTCGTAAGTGATCCACAATCTATAAACAATGTAATATGGCCAAAATCTGTGAAAAATGTCCTAAATATACCGAAATACGTAGCAAGATGACTGGGATACATGATGCTACACGACACAGGTTAAGACATTTGAGATAAAATTGTAAACAGAAATTTTCAAATGCGTTTGAAGAATTTTTTTAACAACCTACCGAAATTGATCGAACTTGGCTACACATGCCCTCGGGGACACCTTGTCCACCAGCAGTGACACTCATCAAGTGGTACAAATTTTTAACGTCTTCAAATCCATTAGCATCATTTTAGAGCAGATGAATTTACAGCATGGACCAGACATGCACGTTTCGGGTATTTAACCCTCGTCAGTGATCCTCAATCTAAACAATGTAATATGGTCAAAATCAGTGAAAATTATGTCCTAAATATACCGAAATATACGTTGCAAGATGGCTGGGATATGATGCTACAGGACCCAGGTTTTAGAAATTTGAGAAAAAAAATTGTAAACAGAAATTTTCAAATGCGTTTGAAGAAACGACCTTGGAACAGAAATTGATCGAACTTGGCTACATGTGCCCTCGGGGACTGCTGGTCCACCAGCAGTGCCACTCACCAAGTGGTATGTGTAATGCTTAACGTCTTCAAATACACAAGCATCATTTTAGAGCAGATGAATTTACAGCATGGACCAGACATGCACGTTTCGTCAGTGATCCTCAATCTAAACAGTGTAATATCAAGGACTTATAAACAGTTTATAAGTCCTTGGTAATATGGCCAAAATTTGTGAAAATTATGTCCTGAATATACCGAAACATGGGCGGATCCATGATTTTTTTTTTTCCAGGAGGGGTCCTAAAATTCATTGGTCCTTAATTTTTTGAACAGCCAAAAAAAAACCGTTTGAAATCTTGAATTTCCACCGCGTTGTTCGTGATTAATAATCAAATATGTAAAATAGTCTGGCGAGCGGTAGCGACCCAGCGAAAATTTGTCAGTGTTGGAATAGGAAGGTCAGACAATAATACTATTATTGTCTGACCTTCCTATACCATTTGCATCCTCTATTACTGTATTTATTCAGTTAATTGTCCTTGTTTTATTGACAAAGGTGTACAATGTATAAGGGATGCAAAGGTAAGCATCATTTGAAATTGATATGTATGCAATAAAATCTGGCGAGCGTAAGCGAGCCCAGGAAAATTTTGAAATGTGCCATTATGTGGACCAAAAATTAATGAAAACCAAAGATCTTAAATACAAATTCATGTTATTTTTCAAATGTTGTGACAAAAAAGGGGAATCAGGACTTAATCTTATGAAATTTGTATATTTATAAGCTTTATCAAACTATGCTTCGAAAATTCAAGGGGGGTCCGGACCCCCCGACCTCCCCCCCCTCTGGATCCGCGCTTGCCGAAATACCAAGGGCGGATTTAGGGGGGTTGGGGGGTTCGGGAAACACCCCCCCCCCCGTTTCCCTTTTTTTTTTTTTTCTTTTTTTTTTTTTTTTTTTTTGGTAACATTAGCACTCGGAAAAAACCCTGCAAACTGAGAAATAAAAAAAATTGCTTAATGTCAACCAGAATTCACTATTTTGAAACAAAATTTACAAAAATTTTCTGATACATTCTATCGCATATCGATTCGATACCGTATCAATTGACGTATTTGTGGATTTGTACAGACAATCGCGAAGTTTTTGTAATGTACGTCGCAGAGGGGGGTTTCTGTTTATTTCATTCCCGAAAATTAACATAAACAAATACTTTAATATGAACATGTTCAAATAATTTGCAAGACATGTACGTCTGTCAAACAATCAATGTAAATGGTATTGGGATCGAAACCAACACGTTTCTGTCCTCAAATACCCGGTTTGAGTATTTTTGTCATCTACAAATTTTGTTAAAAATATACTTTGAAATAACCGGAAAAATGGGCAAATATTTAACATTGTATATAGCTCGAATATTCTCCGGGGGCCTATAATTAAGCATTCAATTTTTCAAAGTGAAGCCAAAACCCAATGATACTCAACATTTTTTACTCGATATCGTACCAATATTCTAAGTACATGTTACAGCAAGGACAAATCAACAAGCCAGGGGCGAAGCCAGGCGTACATTTGTACGCAAAAACGTCCACATCGTCTCGCGAAAAAAAGGAGAGCGCCTCCCCCAGTTGCCAAAAAGAAGGGGGAGGGTCTTTTGAAATAGTATTTAAAGCAAACTACTGTTCAGAAATAGATTAAAGACACTCCAGAAACCACCGATTTGAATGCATTTTTCGTAATTTTCTCGTGTTTCAGTAGAACTCAATACAACCATGCGCGGATCCAGAGGGGGGACCGGGGGTCTGGACGCCCCCCCCCCCTGAGATTTTCGGAGGTGGGGTCCAGCTTTGGCCCATTTCTAATTGAAATGGGTCTATTTAAATGCATGAAAGGGCTGACGTCACGTCATGGCTCGCAGCCAGATTTGAAATTACTATTGTCGTATATGGGCATCACTGTAACGAAGATTGTTAAACGGCTTCCGGGCATTGGATATGATACTCCGCTATTTTCTGAAGAAGTTGATGTAAAAAAACTTTATTTTCCGTGATAAATTCGCGGTTCCCACACGAGCTGAAAATTAGTAAGATTCCGCTCATAGGCTGTACTATATAAGTAAGGGTTATTCTACTGTCTCCGAGGGCGTAGCCCGAGGAGCAGTTGAATAACCCACTTGTTGCACGGCAATTGTTATGCCATCAAACAATTATCACCGTTGATTGAGTAATTATAAGTCGTCATTCCGAGTAGGATAAAACTACTCATGGTCGGTAAACAGTTAAGAATTTCACGCATTTTTAAATGTAGATTTCAAAGAAAACAACGGTAAAAAAAATCTGGTCCAGTATTTGTTGTTAAATTAGGGGAATTAAGATTAATAAAATAAAGGGAAACTGATATTTGAATTTTTCAAACTACAGTGTGATTAGAGTACATACATGTAGGAAGCGGATTTTACGAGATGCGATTAAGGATTGTGTGCAAGTGTCCTTTTCTAACTTTCAATTCTAAATCATTAAAAGTGAGCACACACAAGTTTTCCAACAAATATTCCAAACTACGGGAATACTCCACTTTTATGATATAATATCTTTGTTTCTTTTTAAAAGTATTCAAGGGTACCAGTCAGTACATTATTCAATCGAAATCTTGCGAGTTTTCTCTGGTAGTTGATCCTATGCATATTGAAACATTTGACAAAGAGCGGATCTAGAGCGGGCTGGAGTCAGGACCCCTCCCCCCCCCCCCCCCCTATGGAATTAGTAAAAAAAAATGATTTCCCGTTTCTATGTATTTTCTTTCAAAATCATAGGCTGGACCCCTTTCCCTAACGCTGAATCAACCTTATAGGGAAAAATCTAGATCCGCCCGTGACATTGAAAAAAGTATTTCAATCTGTAAATGGCGGGTTTTTTTTTTTTTTTTTCTTAATTCCTATCATGAAATACCATTTTAGAAATGCTAAAGCGAACATTCCTCCCCCCCCCTTTTTTTTGGTTGCGTTGTATTTTCAAAACGGGTGGCAATACAAGTCAGGTCAGTTAAGGACAGTTAACGGCTCAGTTGATCATTCAATGATGAGTTCAATAATTAATTCAATCATTGTTTCACAATGAAAAAATATTGCACTGTCTGGAAAGGTGTTAATTACCGTCTACAACGTAGACCGTGCAACAATGTACTATAATTTCATTCATTTGTACGCAAAAACGTCCACATCGTCTCGCGAAAAAAAGGAGAGCGCCTCCCCCAGTTGCCAAAAAGAAGGAATTCAAATTCATTTCATTGCGTAAATGTACTATAATTTCATAAGAATACAGCATGATTTGGCGAGTTTTGGCAACTTCAATGTCCTTTTTCTTAGGTTTCTAGTGTTATGATTCATATTCCGGGCATCTCGACTGAAAGTTTACAACAAATATATGAAGTCAGGTATCTTCATTTTTTCGGATAACTGATTTTGGCGGTTCCCACGTATTTTAAAAATTCCCTCTTTCTACGAAATTTCCTCTTTTTTCCTGGTATAAAATCATTATGTTTTCTTATAGAGTTGAAAATAGGTCATGAATCATCGTTACATAACAAATTGAAAATACTATGAATAACAGAAATTAAATAAAACGAAGTTTAAAAGGAGAAAATCTACGAACTGATTTTAATGGGAGTTTTGCCGAACTACGTCACGTGACTGAGAGAAGCGGCATCATTTCTCCACATGTAATTGTCTTGGGTCTCAGGAACTCATATTTTGAACAGTCCCTTCCTTCATAGGATGTAACCTCCTTCATCTTTTTCAAGGTTTTGTCATTTTAAGATGTCTGATTATTTGGAAAATGACACATCTCTTATCTATTTATTCTCATGAAATTCGCTCCGCTCGCCGATATAAGGAGTGAAATATTCAATGCTATAAATAATCATCTCGATCGAATCAAGACAAATTAATTTCATATCTAAAAAATTTCTGGCTCGCTACGCTCGCTAATTCTTCATGAAAATAAACGTGAAAGGAAAGCTAACAAAATTGCCCCCTCCCCCATCATGTGCACCGATATATATGTACCTACATGATAGGTAGACTTCCTTAAATTTTGGACCCCCTCTGACCAAAAATGCTGTATCCGCGCATGATATACAGCGATCGCTAACAAAGTGCGAGCGGTCGATTGGAAAGCCTTTATGTGGACGTACGTCATATATAAGTATTTGGGGAATGTCATGTTCACATCTAAAATTTTCTTCATCTTAGATACGGTTTATCGTCTAATGACGTCGAATCATATGCGTTATCCCATCTAAATTCAGCTCAAATACGCTCCAGAGGTAAGCAATTTGCTTCATTTTTTTTTTCAAAATTTTCACGGGGGACCGGGCCCTTCAAGGGGATGGGTAACATATTTCCATACTGTCCCCACTTGACCCTTCGGGCCTCGCAAGTCATCCCCCAAAAAAGTATCTGTGCCCCCCAGACAGCTGAAGTTCTTGGTCCAACCCTTCTTTATAGACGTCCACATCGAAAACACCCTGGCTACGTCCCTGCCAGCAGTAAAGGAGAAATTATTTTATTTAGAAATCTTTATTCTAATGCACTCCGTTTGCAACGCGCATTTTGATTGGTTGAGCGATGAAAAAACTGCAAGGGGATTCACGTTTCACTGCAGTTTCTGCTATGACGTCATACGTTTCCATGGCGACGTCGTTACAAGCAGACGTTTTCTAGCGCATAATTGACCATTTGCATTAGAATAGGGTTACCATACTGATGTTTTACAAAAACTGACAGGGTATCGGCGAATCCCCTGTCAGAAATATCCGTTTTACCACTCGGCTAACGCCTCGCGGTAAAACTCAATTTCTGACAGGGGATTCGCCGATACCCTGTCAGTTTTTGTAAAACGTGTGTTTTACATGGTAACCCCTAATTAACCACATAAATTGAGTGAAAAAAATGGTCTGAATATTCGAGAAGAATGCACCATTTTATTCCATTTTTTTTTCAAAAAATTTCCGGGGGAGGCCCCCCGGACCCCCACCTACAGGAGGGGGCAACCCCCTCCCGTACCCTCCCCCGCTCGGCACTTCGTTTGGGTCGATACAACCCCCCCCCCCCCCCCCGCTTGCCACTCTGGATCTGCCACTGAATACGTAGCAAGATTGGGTATGACACAGGATTTAGAAATTTGAGAAAAAAATTGTAGACTGATCGACATTGGCATGTATAAGATTTTTCTTGAGATCGTGCATTTGTACTGTATAGAAAAAATGAATTTATCACATCTTTTTCTTTATCGAATTTTCGAATGGAGCTTCTTACAATTATTTTTGGTAATTCCGTGACCAAATGAGAACTTTGTGTAACACTAAATCAGACAGATGTTGGGATGGTACATGTACTGCACTGCGAACTTTCCACGCACCCTCAAAATCGCGAATGTTTACTTCGAGTTGCATGATCCTGGATCCGCCCCTTCAAGCGGCTTCGGTTTCGCGCCATATTTCAGATTTTTTAACGCAGATGATGGCTGGGGGTGGCGATCACAACAGATCACTGAAAGAAGCTTTAATTGAAAGCCTTAATTCTATTTTATCCCCTCTGAAAGATGTCCGTTCGTCTGGAGAAGAACAAATCAAGGCTCTTGAAGTTACCGAGGGTAAAAAGTCACATGGGCGACAGAATTTCCTCTGTTGCAATTAAAATTTTTATTTTGACAACGATCTTGAAGATTGAATCCATATTTTATTTCGTACATTATACAATGATTTATTAATAAGATCATATTATGAATATAGATACGAATAAACTATGTACTTAACATTGTACATAATGAAGCCCAAATTGTAATTCAACTGAATTTAATGTAATTATTCACATGTGTGGGTGTCGGGTTCATTGCTGTAACTCACTGTCTGCACTGCTCACATCAGAAACCATATAATTGAGATCTTTACTACCTATGAATAAAACTTTAGCCAATCTACATATCTCGCTAATTTATCAGTTTGGGAAAACTCAAACTTTGGCAATGTTGTCAAATTCAACCACTCATTGCTGCTTTAGGTTGCCGAATTCAGCAACTTTACACTCGGCAATATGTTGACAAATTTGACAACGTTGCCGATTCGCCGATACCCTGTCAGTTTTTGTTAAGCACACACATGATAACCCAAAATTTTAGGACGTATCAAAATAATTTAAAGGAAAAAAATCGCATTTGGCCTATTCTCTAAGTCGGCATGATGTCACACAAAGGTTCAGTTAGAGATAAGCACAAAGAAGTTCCGAAAATAGTTGGGGGATAAACTCAGTGTTTATCATAGAGCATAGTGCAGACATCGTCAAAGTCACCGGTCTGTTGGCTATAGCCGGTAAAATTCGAATTTGTCCGATGAAAAAATCAAAGTATCGGACAAATTGTCCGGTAAAAAATAAGACCAAAGAAAAAAATATTTGTCTTTCCAGGAAACCTGATTGACCATTAAAAATTGTGCCAACTCTGGATTTTTATCGCCATTTCCCCAATACTGCCTTAACAGAATTGAAATTCCTTTAAAAAAAATTTTTGAAAGTCCAGCATATCCCAGACTCGTCTTTGGACTCGTCCCGACTCCCGTGACTTTTCTTATAGACGAGCCGTGATCAATATTACATATGTAAATACATGACACCTCTTTCCGTAAAATATTACAGCGAGTAGTTCTCACCTGACCACCAGGTAGATTTAATCCGTTTCACATGAGTGACCGCGTATTGGAAGTTCTGAAGGATTAAAGTTATTATCTTGTCACCTTACCTGTATAGTGTATCATAACTTGATTGTCAACATTTAACTTATTAAAGATTAGAACAGAAGAGCAGACGATTTTTAAGAAAGACTATTTTAGAAAGTTTGAATAATTGGTTCAGCAGGAAAGATAGTATACATAACATATTTAATAGTATACATAACATATTTACTACGTGTGGATTTCTACGGGCTGGGACTTGAATTTGCTAAAAAAAATCTTCTTGTCCTGATTGACGTAATTTTATTTTAAAATCACAGGCTGGACCCCCCTGGAAAAAAATCTAGATTTGCCCTTGCTGGGGCACCTCGGATTATAATTTGGAAATACCACAACCTGTGATCAATTTATTACTTCTTATAGCTAACTGATAACTTGATGCTTGGAGTATCTAAAGACTCAACTGCTGCAGTCAATGACTTGCATGGGGTTTTCATATGTTCAGATAACTGCTTTTTTGGAAGGCAGAAGGGGAGGGGGGGGGGTTATAGTACATATACAAATAGCTCAAAGAGAAGTTCTTTCTCATTTACAGGTGATATTTCCGAAATAAGAATTGTCTGGTAAAATAAAAAATTGACTGGTGAATTTTTTCATTTCACCAGACAAATTGTCTGGTAAAAAATTTAAACTTTGACGATGTCTGATAGTGTATGGAAATTGCTTTATATCTAGAATCTAACATTTATATCAAGAATAAAACTACTAGAATTCATTGAAGGAACCATTGATGAATTAGCTCTTAGCTCCTCAAACCCCAATATAAAACGAGTTTTGAAGAAGGAACAAACAAAATCACGGATTTTTCATAGGGCACACTGAAAAATCTAGAGGTACATCCCCTTGTAAACATGGCGGAAATTTGGTCATGTGACCAGTCCGACTTCAAGAATGCAATGATCTGTCATGCGCAATTCTACAGGTATCTCAATGTTCAAATAATTGCGTTTATCTATAGGTCGTGTTTTATGACGACTGTTGTTGACATTTTAGATTGGATAGGTCTTACAACAAAACAAACTTCCATTCCCAATTTAGAAGATTTCTATCCCAAGCCATTACATCTCTTACAAACAATGTATGTAGTTCGCCCCATCGCTAAATCTTTAGAGAATAGCCGTAATATTGATTAATTGAAAGTTTCTAATCTTTATTATACCCCCGCCATATAATGGTGGGGGTATATAGTGATGCACTTGTCTGTCCGTGTGTCAGTCCGTGCGTGTGTGCGTCCGTCCCACCTGTGGTTTCCGGACATTTAAAGGAAAACTATTACAGATAATCAATTCATTTCTCGCATATAGCTTTAACACCAAGAAATACAGGTCAAGTTTGAATATGGGTCATGTCCCTATATTTTGTGCAGAGTTATGCCCCTTGAAACTTAGAAAAATTAAAAATTTTGTGGTTTCCGGACATTTAAAGGTAAACAGTCATAGATACAGGTAATCAATTCATTATATGTCATGCTTTGCAGTATAAATCAATTTATAAAGAAGAAAGTTACAAGTATCAAAAAACAAAGAACTTAGAGTACTTTTTTACTAATTACAATGGTACTGTACATTTCAGAATTTGGAGTGCATCTTGCAGAGCTGACACTTGATACACAGGGTCCTCTTGCAGTGAGGCAGCTGGCCTCGGTACTTCTACGACAGTATGTGGAGGCACATTGGTCCAGCTTGTCAGAGAAAGTCAGGCCACCCGTGGCATCGGAAAGTGTTAGTAACTACATGTATATTCGCACATCTTGACAACAAAATATGAGGATACTCAAAGTATTAGTAAGATAAATATACATGTAAGCAAATTTATTGCAGAATTAAATATCCTTGGATATTATCGATGAAACAGGAGTGCATTGTTCTGATGCATTGTTCTTGTAGAGATATGTTTTGCATATTGTAACTTGATAGTTCAATGATTTAATGATTAGCAAGTTTGATATATTCAGCATTTCATTTGAGTGTCAATTATTTGCATTCTGTGCTGTAAAGTCAACATGATATAATGTAGCTTCTATACATATTGCATCTGTGATTTCTTGTTTATTTTATAAAAAAAAGCTGTTCAAGTATTGAGGGAAGAATTTTCCCTAAATCTGAACTTCAAAGTTCTGTGATTATGTAGGCAAAAGCCAAGATCCGATCCATGTTGCCAGTGGGACTTAAAGAGACCCTCAGTAAGGTGCGGTCAAGCGTTGCCTATACCATAGCATCCATTGCGCACTGGGACTGGCCCGAGACCTGGCCGGAGCTTTTCCCCATACTTATGGAAGCACTGACCAGTGGGGAACCCAATGCCGTACACGGAGCTATGAGGGTGCTCACAGGTAATGGTCATTTCTTAGTATTGTTTTTAACATTGAACAAGACTGTAGAATAGACATGAATTTCCTTTCATCTCAAGTGCAATGCAAAAAATAGTCATGAATTTCTTTTCATCTCAAGTGCAATGCAAGAACCACAAATAGGGACCATTCTGTCTGTCTTTTTTCCGGTAGTCACTTTTTAACATAAATGGCTATAATTTGATTGAAATGAGTTGTACATCTATCAGATGTAGGGATGGTTAAGAATGACGAGACATTGTATCCAATGAGGGTCAAGGTCACATTGTAGGTCAAGGTAACATATTTAGGGTCAAACAGGCAGCTTGCCTGGTCTTGAACAGTTCTACTTGTATTATTCTTTTGACTAAATAGCACGAGTGTAATTACCATTTTCCATGTTCCTTACAGAATTTACCCAGGATGTTACGGATACACAGATGGGCCATGTTGCTCCCCTGATACTCCCTGAAATGTATAAAATATTCACTGCAGGACAGGTACATGTTTAAACATAATCATGAATTTTCATACATTTTGTATCGTTCCGTTTTTGAAAATAGCATCTCTTGAAGTTGAATTATTGAGAGTACTTTCTGACTTATTAGATTTTACTTCACTTCTAAGGCCATTTTTTAATTCAACATCATTGAGTTGTTTGCAGTTTTTTGTTTAGAATACATGTGTAAACTGCAGGCTTACCTTTTTTGCAGCTTAATGAAGTCAGGAATATACTTGTTGTTGATTTAGGTTCATGTATAAAATCAATACTTGTTCATATAAATGTACATGTAAATAGTGTTAAATTCATGCA